>OX384533.1:2500-1383750 GCA_947538915.1 Tenthredo distinguenda
ACCTAACCTAACCTAACCTAACCTAACCTAACCTAACCTAACCTAACCTAACCTAACCTAACCTAACCTAACCTAACCTAACCTAACCTAACCTAACCTAACCTAACCTAACCTAACCTAACCTAACCTAACCTAACCTAACCTAACCTAACCTAACCTAACCTAACCTAACCTAACCTAACCTAACCTAACCTAACCTAACCTAACCTAACCTAACCTAACCTAACCTAACCTAACCTAACCTAACCTAACCTAACCTAACCTAACCTAACCTAACCTAACCTAACCTAACCTAACCTAACCTAACCTAACCTAACCTAACCTAACCTAACCTAACCTAACCTAACCTAACCTAACCTAACCTAACCTAACCTAACCTAACCTAACCTAACCTAACCTAACCTAACCTAACCTAACCTAACCTAACCTAACCTAACCTAACCTAACCTAACCTAACCTAACCTAACCTAACCTAACCTAACCTAACCTAACCTAACCTAACCTAACCTAACCTAACCTAACCTAACCTAACCTAACCTAACCTAACCTAACCTAACCTAACCTAACCTAACCTAACCTAACCTAACCTAACCTAACCTAACCTAACCTAACCTAACCTAACCTAACCTAACCTAACCTAACCTAACCTAACCTAACCTAACCTAACCTAACCTAACCTAACCTAACCTAACCTAACCTAACCTAACCTAACCTAACCTAACCTAACCTAACCTAACCTAACCTAACCTAACCTAACCTAACCTAACCTAACCTAACCTAACCTAACCTAACCTAACCTAACCTAACCTAACCTAACCTAACCTAACCTAACCTAACCTAACCTAACCTAACCTAACCTAACCTAACCTAACCTAACCTAACCTAACCTAACCTAACCTAACCTAACCTAACCTAACCTAACCTAACCTAACCTAACCTAACCTAACCTAACCTAACCTAACCTAACCTAACCTAACCTAACCTAACCTAACCTAACCTAACCTAACCTAACCTAACCTAACCTAACCTAACCTAACCTAACCTAACCTAACCTAACCTAACCTAACCTAACCTAACCTAACCTAACCTAACCTAACCTAACCTAACCTAACCTAACCTAACCTAACCTAACCTAACCTAACCTAACCTAACCTAACCTAACCTAACCTAACCTAACCTAACCTAACCTAACCTAACCTAACCTAACCTAACCTAACCTAACCTAACCTAACCTAACCTAACCTAACCTAACCTAACCTAACCTAACCTAACCTAACCTAACCTAACCTAACCTAACCTAACCTAACCTAACCTAACCTAACCTAACCTAACCTAACCTAACCTAACCTAACCTAACCTAACCTAACCTAACCTAACCTAACCTAACCTAACCTAACCTAACCTAACCTAACCTAACCTAACCTAACCTAACCTAACCTAACCTAACCTAACCTAACCTAACCTAACCTAACCTAACCTAACCTAACCTAACCTAACCTAACCTAACCTAACCTAACCTAACCTAACCTAACCTAACCTAACCTAACCTAACCTAACCTAACCTAACCTAACCTAACCTAACCTAACCTAACCTAACCTAACCTAACCTAACCTAACCTAACCTAACCTAACCTAACCTAACCTAACCTAACCTAACCTAACCTAACCTAACCTAACCTAACCTAACCTAACCTAACCTAACCTAACCTAACCTAACCTAACCTAACCTAACCTAACCTAACCTAACCTAACCTAACCTAACCTAACCTAACCTAACCTAACCTAACCTAACCTAACCTAACCTAACCTAACCTAACCTAACCTAACCTAACCTAACCTAACCTAACCTAACCTAACCTAACCTAACCTAACCTAACCTAACCTAACCTAACCTAACCTAACCTAACCTAACCTAACCTAACCTAACCTAACCTAACCTAACCTAACCTAACCTAACCTAACCTAACCTAACCTAACCTAACCTAACCCCGAGATAAACCCAACCTCGATAAAACAAACCAAAAAAAAAAAACTATCACCCCCACCAAAAATTAGTGAGGGTCGCAAAAAAAGGTATTTTCTCGTCACGCCCAATCGACTGGAAATCGTCTGAAACGCGTAAATAACATCGATCTGTGGAACCAAAGGTAAAAAAAAAACAAAAATTGAAAAAAAATCAATCACCCTAACCTAAGATTACTGAGAAAGATGAAAAAAAAACACACTTTTTCGTCACGCTCAATCGACTGGAAATCGTCTGAAACGCGTAGATAACGTAGATCTGTGGGACCGGAAAAAAAAAAAAAAAAAAAATTGGAAAAAAAACAATCACCCTGACCTAAGATTACTGAGGAAAATGAAAAAAAAACACGTTTTCTCGTTACGTCCAATCGACTGGAAATCGTTTGAAACGCGTAGAAAACGTCGAACTGCGAAACCAAAAAAAAAAAAAAAAAAAAAAAAAAAATTGGAAAAAAAACAATCACCCTGACCTAAGATTACTGAGGAAAATGAAAAAAAAACACGTTTTCTCGTTACGCCAAATCGACTGGAAATCGTCTGAAACGCGTAGATAACGTCGAACTGCGAAACCAAAAAAAAAAAAAAATTAAAAAAAAACCACCCCTTAAAACTTTAAAAATTCATAGCTCCCGGGGGCGGGGTCGTAGAGGGTTCGTTGGAGAGGCGTTGGAAAGGGGGGGGGAGATCTATCCATCCCCGAAATAAAATTTTGAGGTTGGCACCATCGGGCCGCGCGAGGGGGGGAAAGGGGGACGGGAGGGGGAGTGGGGCGGGGGGGCAAGGGGTGGTACGGGTAGAGGAGGGGAAAAGGCATTCACCCCACCCATGACTTGGACCCTTTTCCCCCCTATCTTGAAAGATAGGGGGGAGTTAGGGGGGTGTATTAATTGATGAATGGATGAATGGGTGAATAGATAGATGGATGGATGGGTGGATAGGTGGATGGATGGATGGGTGGATTGATGGATCGATGGATGAATGGGTATATGGGTGGATGGATGGATGGATGGATGGATGGATGGATGGATCGATGGATGAATGGGTATATGGGTGGATGGATGGATGGATGGATGGATGGATGGATGGATGGATGGATGGATGGATGGATGGGTGGGTGGGTGGATGGATGGATGGGTGGATGGGTGGATGGATGGATGGATGGATGGATGGGTGGATGGATGGATGGATGGATGGATGGATGGATGGATCTATAGGTGGTTGGGTGGATGGGTGGATGGGTGGATTAGTATACGGGGGTGTTTTTTCTTATTATTAGCGGCGTACGATAGACGGCGGCACCAAAGAGGGCAGCACCACCTTACCTCGCCGCAGCGGGAAGATTTCAAACATCAACTGGATGCAAGAATCGATTCGTTTGAATATTCTACGAACTACGACGTTAAATAAATTACAACCGAGCAAGATATTAGTTGCGACGCGATCATTCTTCGACCGGGTGTTCAAATCCTACCCGTCATCTCGAATTGCGAACGGACGTAGGGGAAACAATAATCGCGATAATGTTAGAGAGGAGCCGCCGTTTTCTCAATTCAAACGACTAACTATCAAGTTTATCATATATCCGAGGCTGCTGTACGTTTAGTAATGACACCACGATAGAAAACCGACCGCTTCGTATGTTTTTCTTTTTGTGACGTGATAAAGTTTTCAAGCACAAATGAACTCTGTTCTCATCTCGTTATATGAACTCTGACCGCACAACGCACACGTGTCAACGACAGACGATCGCACATTCTCTCCTCATCGATTATAGCTCGTTTGTAGGTGATTGATAATCCATTCGCGGGAAATGTGACGTCCTGAGTCAAACTAGTGACGAACCAAGGCGCCACCTTCGAGCGAAGTTGTCTGGGCTGGTAGATTGTCCAAAGAGACACTTCGGCAAGATGCAGAGCTTCTTCTAGGTAGTTATTTGATATTACAGAGGAAAATTGAATTATGATGTGAAATAACTATTACCATAAAGGTTGAAATGCAAATCTATTTATTCAAGAAAACTATTTGAAACTATTTGAAAACTGCTGAGAAAGAGATCAACTGCGCTAGGTGGGTGCTAAGATAGAAGTGTTCTACTCCGGAGGGTCCCAGGGTGGAGACCCCTCCGGTGCATTCACAGAGTCCTGCGTTTATTCTTACACCTATTCTACACACACTTAAATACATATAGTCTTATACTCTACTGTATACATCTAGGGGAGGGGGCGGCACGTCTCAGCCCCTTCCATGCATGGAGGTTGGGCCTTGCCCCTTCTTGAAGTTATTCTCATCCCCACGCATCGGGCTCGGTCCGAGTCCGTATCGACGTGCGTGGTCTGTTTTGGCTAGCGTCTATCCACTTAAGAGAAATATTTGTAAGCTTATAGTTCGATATTCGTTAGGCACCTTTCGTGTGAACATTAACAGACGGAGTTGGGCTTGTTTACGCGATCTATTCCAACCACGTTTATATTTTACTTTTCCGTTTTCAAGAGCTAAATTTATGATCTCCTCTTAAAGAAGTTTTATAAATATTTGAATAAACAAAGTTTCGTGAGAAACGATTTCGATTTCTCTATTACTTTATTGAATATAATTGATTGGACTATTATTTGAATTCTGTCGCGGTTATAAAGTGGTGACATCTAGCGAAAGTACTAGCCTACTAGCTGTGACGTAACACTGTACCCGACTTCCCTGCCATCCTGAGACGAATTCACAAACTACTTTACCCGTACATTTGTAGTAGTTCGCGATCTACGTTATTCATTATATCTTCGTCAGCTGCTACGATTAATCGCCGACGAGGGTATTCGACGCCACAGGGGCGATTCTCGCGCAGCGGGGAGTCACGTGGTAGGGGTGATAATTGGATTGGCGCATGTATTTCTTTTAATACAGACGACAAAAATATACGTATGATTGCAGAGTGGATGATCTGTTGAAATTATCATCCTCGCCAAATGACTGGCTTACTTTTCGTCAGTCTTCCGTCGAGTCCGTGCGTATCGATGAATATAGGTTAAGCTGATACAGCTTATTCCGTCTACCCTCTGACTGTAAGCTAAAAGTCAATTTTACCCCTTATACTTGTAATTATATCTGCTCCGTTTTTATCTCCCGCTTTATTTGATTTTACCAATTTACACCATGCCTTGTTTTTGTATCCGAACCCCTGAGATTCTCGTGGCATTCGAAGAACCTTGGCCTTGGGTGCATGTGTGTATTGCATATGATGCATATGTAACCTCCGTCTCTAAATTATGTGTGTCGAATTGGAGTGATTTTCAAAATTCGATCCGACACATTTTCTACAGATTCGATCATTATTTCGGTTACTATCTGCCGATTTATGTACGTAGACAATGTTTTTTCTTGAATACACTTGCTGCTTCGGATTTAATTATATCGTATCTTGATCCTATGCCTTTGTCTTGTCCATTTACCTATTTAATACGTTAAACACATACAGATAAGACAACGCAGATGATTAATCCGACGGTAGAAATGTCAAGTATGGAGTCCCAGGAAGTCTCAGGAGATACCATGGAAAACACAAGAGAAACTACTCCGCCAAACGGCACGATGGCTACGGAAAGCACGTCGCTGTCAAGAAACAACGTAGACACCTACAACGACGAAGAGAGAATAATAATTCCAGATGTGACCGAGGTATTTTTAATATCGTTGGTCAATTTTTGTTGGCCGCAGACTTTTCTTCCTTAGTTCTAAAGGCCGCTCGTTATTTTGTAATATGCCCTTCATCGAATTTCATAATTCTACAGCTCCGTTCCACTGAGGAAATTTGGAAACAAAAAAATAGAAAAAAAAACATTTTTTCGTTTCATGAGGTACCGAAGACTGTCCGATAGGGCGGTTCAAAAATGACCCGAGTGCTCGGATGTTGCTGCTCATCCGTGACTATGTTGTTTTTGATTTTCCAAGAATATTCCATTTTTTTGAGCTCTATATAGGACAATATTTACTACTATTGAACCGCCCTACTGTCCAAACAAAAAAGCATTTCTGGCTTTGTAGAATATGTTGTGTTAACGTCAATGTTCTATCCTCTACGATGGAGAGGCCGATGCAGGGAACTATTCGCAGTAGTTCGCAGAAAACTTTCTGGTAAAGGTTACCTGCATCGACGCTGCCATCCCAGAGGATTGTCATTCTCTGTCGATACACATCCACCGTGATCTACATAGTCGGAAATGATTTTTTCTCACATGCCGTTCTTTGATGCTTCATAACACGGAAAAATGTTGTCTTCTTTTTCAAACTTTCGGTAGGATCTGCCGTTAATTGAATTCATTCGAGTTATTCACCTCTTGGGTTACTCCGAATTCTGTCTGTAAAAATATCGTTACAAATCATTATTCTGGGGTGAGCCAGAATTCTATTCGATTTCAAAAAAAAACTGACCCAATTATTATGTCTAGCTTTTCTCTGACAAGTTCGAGGGCCCTTAAATTTCCAAGTAGTTCTCCAAGTTGATATCTTACTTGGAAAATAGTCGCAATCTGTATACGAAGATCGTCACGTAAGTTTATCCAAGTGCTAAAGTCAATATTTAATAGTGTTATCACGCACGTAACACTTGAAATACAATATTGCACCATTGCAGTATTCCAAGATTTGTAATAATCTGCTCTCAAACAGATAAGAAAGTTTCTATGCCATATCCCATCTATCGGTCGATTGTTTTGTTCGACCTCGCGTCGAGTACCAGCAGCGAGAAATTATCTACACGTAATGCAAGATATTTTCTTTTGTTTTCCGTCTACTGTCGTCGAGTGCCGAAATTTTGTCTTTGTCATAAATGTTCCGATTCTTCCTTTGTCTATAGAAAAATATGTCTGCGACCACGAGCAACCCAGAATCATGCCCTTAAAAAAATTGCGTCCGACCAAACTTTTGAAAATTGCATCCGAGTACACGTTTCGCGTTTCGCGTGTTTTACAAAGACGTTCGACTCGCTGATACTGTTTGTCCAGGAAGTCAGGCAAAGTTTTATCCAACTGCTCATCTGCAATGAAATATAATCATATCGACGTATCATGATTCGGCGTGCGTTTCCTTTTTCAGGAACACTTCAGCTTTAGAAAATTATGGGCATTCACAGGTCCTGGATTTTTAATGTCCATTGCTTACCTCGATCCCGGAAACATCGAATCAGATTTACAGGCTGGAGTTGCCGCAAATTACAGGGTAAATCATCTTTTTACGGAATACAAGTCCCCAGATCATGAGTCGGGAAACGTAGTCTCAGAATTAAATATGTGTACTAAAATGGAGCCTGAAATTTAATCAAGTCCGCCACCAATTACAGTTATTATGGGTCCTGCTGAGCGCTACGATACTGGGACTTCTCATGCAGAGACTGAGCGCAAGGCTTGGCGTGGTGACGGGGACTCATTTGGCGGAAATGTGTTATAGGCAATATAAAAAAGCCCCGCGACTGATACTGTGGATCATGATAGAAATCGCCATCATCGGTAGCGACATGCAGGAAGTTATAGGTACAGCAATCGCTCTGTATCTGCTGTCCAACAAAAGGTGAGCCATTTCGTACTAGCTGATATCTTCATGATTTCTCGTCGGCCGGTTCTCTCGTCTGGTGACAATCTTTTTGGTTGGATTGACTTGTGAAATACAGAGAAAAGGATACCTAATTAAAACTCTATAAGTCTCACGTCGAGCAAGTCCTAATGTAGCCAATGGCCGTTGTTGTTTCAGGATACCACTATACGGAGGAGTACTGATAACCATAGTGGACACTTTCACGTTTCTATTTTTAGATAAATACGGGCTACGCAAGTTGGAGCTCTTTTTTGGATTCCTAATTACCATAATGGCGGTTACGTTTGGCTACGAGGTAGACTCGTCGTTAATTCTGTCGTTAATTCATATGTAGCCAAAGATCTCTGTATCGCACCAAGTTTCTTTATCTGCATTGGCTTGCACGGGTGTACTCGAGTTGAAACTTGTGAAAAACATCGATACAATCGTAATCAATCGTTATTATCAATAGTTACGTTACCAACGACAAGTTGCTTGAGCCAAAAATCTGATCTATCGAGTATAGAATCGCTCCGTTCAACGACTCATACCTTTTGTTTACTTTCAGTACGTTGTATCCTCCCCGCCACAGGGTGCGGTACTCGCTGGAATGTTCACACCGTGGTGCAAGGATTGTGGTCCCCATGCGATTACTCAAGCCATTGGCATTGTTGGAGCGGTAATAATGCCGCATAATCTTTACCTGCACAGCGCCCTCGTTAAGGTAAATTAATTACAAGCAGACGACCGATTCTGCTATCCTGTCGGATTGAAATCTGAACGATTAATCGCTGCCGCTTTCTTGTCCCCCAGTCCAGGAATATCGATCGGAAGCAACCGGCCCAGGTCAGAGATGCCAATATGTACTATTTCGTTGAGGCCAGTATCGCATTGCTCATCTCTTTTCTGATCAACGTATTTGTCGTTGCTGTTTTTGCACACGGGCTGTTTGACAAAACGAATGCCGACGTTGTGAGTATCTCACAAATTGTTACCGATATGAATAAAATTCGCCAAGGCAGGTGTAAATATTGAAAAGCAATGATCCGTCGGCTTTGCTATACGGACTTTGCTGACGAAAATTGGCGTTACTGCGATTACTTAACCGTTCGAGTCATTACGGTATATAGGTAGAATAATTTTTCTAATTCTATTTCAGTATTCCGTATGCGAGACAAACAACTTTACGCTGGGGATGGCAACGTTTGAGGTGACTGCAACGATCGTTAAACCTGAATATCGTATATTATTTTACAGAAGATACAATTCTTGGGGCCGCATTTTTCAGTCGTTCACCCCTCGACTTCTTCTTACGAGACTGTACCTTTCGTCCGTTAGATAACGATATCCTGACCCTCTGTAGAAGACCCTAAAAAACACTGCGGTGTTGACAGAAAATGTTTTAAGAAACAACGGAGGGGATTCACCCCTCTTTCGTAATTCTCTATAGTCCGAAATATAGTTTCTCATTCCCATCGAGCCGTTCCCGAAACCGTTTCCAATTTGTTTTCACGTTTATATACGAAAATCGAACACTCTCAGCTACGTAGGTGTACAGTGTTCATCTCGTATACCACATATTTTTCTTTTCACCGAAAATTACGTCAGTCAAATAACAAATTTGTTCGCTTTCCGTGGATTTAATGACTACTGCCGGACAAATTATTGGAAATTTCTGTTTCATCAATTTTTGAATTTAACTCGCTTTTAGAACAACAATAGCACAGTCAATGCGGACCTCTACAGCGGAGGAATATTCCTTGGTTGTCAATTCGGCGCTATCGCAATGTACATTTGGGCTATAGGTATCCTGGCCTCTGGTCAGTCCTCGACGATGACTGGCACGTACGCAGGTCAATTTGCAATGGAGGGATTCTTGAACCTCCAATGGGCTAGGTGGAAACGGGTGTTATTCACTCGTACGATAGCAATAATTCCCACACTGGCGATAGCGTTTGTAGCCGAAATCAACGATCTGAGTAAAATGAACGAGTACCTGAATGCTGTAATGAGTCTGCAATTGCCCTTCGCGATACTGCCAACGATAGCATTTACCAGCAACGATCGGATAATGGGACAATTCAAAAATGGATTGTAAGTAAAGCGTCGATTGCCTTTTTGGAATTACGAGAACCGCATATCTTCGTACAACTACTTTCTCATCTTCTTGCAGGGGGAACAAAATTGCCTCGTCCGCCCTGGCTGTCGTCGTGATAGCGATAAATATTTACTTCGTCATTAACACAGTGCAAGAAAAAGACCCAAAACATTGGGCGATACTTCTATCAATCGCCGTGTTCTCCATCCTCTACGTAATATTTTGTTTTTATTTAGTCATACACATGGCTATCAATATGGGTGCGACCGGTCTCACCAACTACGCGGTACGTAATACATAGAATTATTTCGCACAGAGAGAAGCGAACTGTGTGAATTACAACACATCGAGATCTTCCCACGAACAATCTCTGTTACCCTGCGCATTAATGTTCATGACATTGTTCCAGTTTATTGCCAAGTACATCGGCGACTCGCAGAATACAAATTTCAACTTGGTGAATCAAATACCTTACGGAAGATAAGAGTATAGCTTAGGCAACCGCCTGGGAAGAAGCAAGAGGGGGGGCGTACAATTTCATCACTATTTACTATTAATATGTCCTCGCACGACGTTGGATATAATTCGCAAAATAGATTTATTGTCGTAAGGGTTCGGAACCAGGAAGCTGAGGGAATCCTAATATTCGGCAGAAGCGGAACTTGCGATATTCACATCACCAGAAATTACATTGTATTTCATAAAAGTATATTTTTACACTCTGTTGTTCAATCGAATAAAGATGCATCATTATAGTAGTACGAAGACGAAGAACTAAAATCGCGGGCGTGTTCATACACGTAGAGATTGAAATTCTGTTGCGATTAGCTCCGTTATATGGCAGAATATTATTCAATAGGATGTTTATTAATACACATTTGTTGGTTATCTCTTATTTGACAATGATAAATACATATAGTGACGTTGATTCCAAACCACCATGGCGTTGTCTATTATACCTATTTTCCGTCGTGCCGTCATCGGAAAGTTAGGAAATACTTTTTCATACATCGATTCGAGTTCGAAAAGATCATCGTCGAGGCCCGCGCGCGCGCCATGAGCCCGAGATCACAGACTAGTCGCACAGTATAGTTGGGAAAGCCGTCCGACGTCCCTGTAAACCGGGCTGAAGTTGGGTCGCCGATTTCGGATCCCGCTTGACGCTTCTCCTTCTGCGACGTCCGCCACCTATGTGTGTATTACGATGTATCTGAAACCGTGTAGTTTGTGCTGTTTCTGAGGACACAGCTTGATTTATGGCTGTCAATCCGCGTATTCCAACGGTTAGTACTACATACACACATGCATGAATACGTACATACGTACATACATACGCGCGCTACGTGGATAGCTTGAATAGTGGTGTCGCGAGATATTTCTTGGGCGTCGTAAAGCCAGTAGAGTATCGTCGGATCAAGGGTTGGATTGCACCCGATTAAATACACATACTCAATCATACTCATTCTCCTTAAATTGTTTAATGTCGTTATTATCAGGGGTGTGTGAAAGTCCCCTTTTAATTGGTGCAAGTTTGACGTGAGCCGCCGGACACTCTCGTTGGTGTGAAGATTTTGCCTTGTGATCCGCGCTATGGAGATCCTGCGTAACATTTCAGCAGGCTTTTGGTCGCCTGACATTTGGTTGCCACCGAACACGACGTGGGCCGACCTCACACCGACCGCCGAAAACAAATTCATAGACTACAGACATCTGATTTTCCCCATACCAATGTCTATGATTCTTCTGGGGTTACGATACGTCCTCGAACGGTAGGGTTCACAATTTTATCAAAAATATATTCGCCGGCCGTTATACGGATCAGTCAATCAATCGAAAGATAATTATTATTAGCATCGACGTCACTCGCGCTCGCTGCGAATACGATTGCGTATCTTATCTTATGTTAGCCGTACATTCATTAATGCATACATACTTTCGGGCCACGTGCAATCTGCCTAGGATTAACGGACTTCGCTTACGACTAACGAGGAATCAATTAAAATCTCATCGCCGCCCTATCACCAGTGGTCAAAAAGGCGTCGACGTATTTTGTTTTTTGTTTACAGCACGCACGCACCGCGTGCGGATGATCCTAGTCATTGCTGCAGAGTCAAGTGAAAGTGAATTTTTCGTAACTCACGTGAACAAAGATTTGTCAAACTTGTAGAAAATGATTGCAACCGATCCCTACTGGGTTCTTTCGTTTGCTCATTGACGATTTTTCCTTAGCAATTCAATTGACTAATGCGAAGCATTATAGAGTATGCTTCCAGTCAGCTTTTCCCCCCTAACCCCTGCTCATCTTATGACCGACGCGAATCTGATCGTTTGACAGGGTTCAGAGTTAAACTTTCCAATCGTTATGTGACTGCTTTGTTGTTATGACGTCTAAGAGTGGTATCATATTGTCGCTGCCTTTAATCTCCTTTTTCTATACTTCGTAGTAACATGCGGTTACGAAACAATCCTCTATTATAGAATAGAGGATAAGCATTACTACAAATGGTCGTGTAAAATCATTCAAATGTGAATTCAATCCCCCGACTGCTGCATTAGCCGCATATTTATTAACAAGTCTTACGGCACCGTAAGGAGATTGAGAAGACAGTTGAAGAGTGTGTCATTGGTAAGTTCGGTAGTAGTTATTTTGGTTCAAAGATTGGGATAAATTGAGGCCCGTCATTCGAAATTGTTATTTTGCACCAAACTCATGTTATTTCAATTTTTCTCCCCCCCCTCAAGAGGCATCGATTTCTGTCATACTTACTAAACGAACGAAGATCAAATATACCACAGCAATGCGCTATAATTGATTTGGGTCGGTCCGTTGCATGTACACAAGTATGTAACTATGTACGTACAAGTGTGTACCGACTTGCAAGAAACAGAAAACAGTTATGAGCCTTGCGTTGAGTAATTAGTATGCAGCCGACGTATTCACTTGTCTTTGGCGCGGCATAAAGAGCAGCGTTATGCTCTGGAAAAAGTCCGTTATATCAAACAAATACTTGTCTTGATACCGTTCATCCACTTACTCCACATTCTTTTGTACCAATCCAATTTCTCAATTTTCACTTTGAACATGAAGAATCTGACTGACTTCGTTGCCGTTAAAATTCGAATAAAAACGATGATAGTAATAAGGACGATAAGGTTTCTGCTACGCAAAATCATTGGTTCAATGGTTATCCTCACGTTCGACGTCTGGTTGGGCTTGCTCGAACATTGAATTCCTAGATGCCCGAATTAATTTTTACGAGCAAGGATATCTTGGAGTTGAGGTAAAATTGTTCAAACGTTTGGAAACAATGTTTTCCAAAGAAATGATTGTCAGAGCAAACGATCGAATAGTCATATTTCTCACCTAAACAGTGGAAAACCCGTGACTGACGGTAGATAAAATAGTTCCCTCGGGGTGAGATCTAACAGCTGTTCTGTTAGATAAGAATCTCGACAACAGCAGCAGGAACACGCCCTCGGGTGTATGATGAAAACTGTCGGATCGTTAATTAGTGTCAATCCCGTTGGCCAAGACAGTCCCGACTCGTCCGATCTCACAGAATGTTTGATATATTTTTATGAAACACGAAATTTTGATGGCTGTTTGCTCGTCCAACGCCCTTCAAGCCTATCTTGTTTTCAAATTTTTCAGATGCTGGTTTGCCCCGATTGGAAAATCTATAGGTATAAAAAATACAAGACCAAAGAAAACTCCACCAAATACAATTTTAGAGAAAGCTTATACCGGCAAGAGGATAAAGCGCAAGCAGGTGATTCTTTTGTGCCTCTACCATTTGCCCATTTTTGTTTACCTGACTGTTCTTATTGCAGATCTTTTTATTTCAAGGTACTGGCGCTGGCTAAGCAATTAGATTGGTCCGAGCGACAAGTCGAACGATGGTTACGACTTCGCAGATCCCAAGACAAGCCGTCGACGCTGACGAAATTCTGCGAAAACAGGTCCGTGACATTTTCATGGACCCCGTCAAAATCTCTATTACATAGTTGCAAGAAATTGTTCCACAGATGTGCCTACTCTTGTTTTCTAGCTGGCGATGCCTGTACTATACGTACTCATTCGTTTTCGGGCTGACCATTCTCTGGGACAAACCCTGGCTTTGGAAGATAAATAATTGCTACTTCGATTATCCGTTCCATCCGGTGAGCGACGACATATGGTGGTATTACATGATTTCAATGGCGTTTTACTGGTCGCTGAGCTTCTCCCAGTTCTTCGATGTCAAGCGAAAAGACTTCTGGCAAATGTTCATCCATCATATCGCTACTATCGTCCTGATGTGCTTCTCATGGGTGGGAAACTTGACCAGAATTGGTTCACTGGTCTTATTGGTACACGACTGCGCGGATATTTTCTTGGAGGTAATGAGTTATAGATTGATTTACTGACGCAGCTGAACCAATTCCCTACACCGACAAACACCTTGCCGAGTCTCCCGGTTGTCCAACTCACTGTTCCAAATTATTGTTACAGGCGGCAAAAATGGCAAAGTACGCCAACTACCAAAAACTATGCGACTTCATATTTGTCATTTTCACCGTGCTCTGGATCGTGACAAGAATGGGAGTCTATCCATTCTGGATTATTTACAGGTAAATTACTTGGTCTGTTTGGTCTTTTTGCAAAACTTTATTGCGAGGAGGCGTTTCAAAGAAAGACGATTCAAAGAATGTCGCAACAGATCGACGAATATCTACAGAGCCCACAGAACATTCTTTGCAAGTGAAAATTTCATTTTCACTCGTTGGAATATAAAAACTTGAACTTTTGTCACAGCACAACGATAGAGGCGCCAAAGATTGTGCCAATGTTTCCCGCATATTATATATTCAACGCGTTGCTAATTCTGCTGCTCGTTCTCCACGCTATATGGACATGGTTGATTTTGAAGATAGCGTACAATGCCTTTTACGCCGGACAGGTTTGTAGCGATATGTATCCACTTTCTGAATCGCAGTCTATTTACTTTGATCTTCGAATTCTTTCGTTTGCACCCATTTTATTGTTTGCGGATTATGAAAAAGATGAATTGGTTCTCCAGATGGAGGGAGACATACGAAGCAGCAGCAGTGAAGAAGTGTCCGATTCACTGGTGAATGCGTCTCTGTTGAATAGCACAAATGAACAACACAAAGGAAAAGTGAGTCCAAAAGAGATGCAACACTGAAGAATAGATCGGGCGATAGGGAAGGCTGTTGGGCTGTGTTTGGCCATAGATACTGTTGTCGTTTGTATTGAAATAAGAATGATGCAAACAATACGGTACGTGAACTGGTTAGAATAAGATGAAGATGCCATCTTGTTTGACAGCGACGGTGTTCAGCCTGTGTAAGGCGTTCGATCGGTATACATCTCATTGCATTTATTGTATTTAGATATCGAATGAGAATAAATTAATTTTTATATTCCTATAGATGATTAGTGTGACGAAGCGATGCAATTTACAGATATTTTCAAGCTTTTTGCCTAATTCAAGAGTTATTCGAATCTTTCCAGTAAAACAAGATTTACTAATCGCACGAGTTGATAAAGAATTGAACTTGAGACCGCCAATTTCATTCACGGCATAAGCCCATTGTGTAATTCTATTTCCCTTTCATATGGATTAGAAGAATATACCATTTTAAATCGATTGACCTGACTGGAAAATGTGTTGTCACACTTTGTGAACCTGTGGTGAGCACCGACACCATGCCTTGAAGCTTAGATCAAGATAGGATACTTGAGAATAAAATAGAAATAACTTACAGGTAGATCCATGTTTTAAAATTTTTTTTACAGCCGCGTGAAGACGTTAGCATATACATACTCGGGCGCGTAAACGTACTGGAAATTTTACACAATGTGAATTAAAATTGTCCGCTTTTGGTATTCAAATGTAGATACGAATATGCAGAACGACTGCAGATGGTATTATTAATTTTAATCATTCTATCGCGTATTGCGACACACTAGTTTGTACATCATACCTGCTATGATCTGATGATTCCACATCGAGACTCATTGTCAGTGGTTTGTGAATACACTTTACTTAAGTTGTAGGATGAGCAGAGATTAAATAAACGAAGAGTGCTGGTACATTGGTAATGGATACATTTTGAACAACTGAACAGCGTGTATATAGGTATTTTCTAAGAATAAAAATCTATACATATGTCTTGAAAAATGTTCGCTGTACATCTTCGTCATTTGACAAGAAGATCTAAGATTGGAGAGACTTGTTACGGAATTGCTGAGTCATTTATCATCATTTATTATCATTTGCCAAGTCAGTATCGATTAATTGGAACGTAAAAGTCAATTTCCGAAAAATTTCAGAATCACTGTAGAATGTTATATTACCAGAAATGACTAAACTTTTGTGATTATCGCAGAGATCCTCCTCTGGTGTACCATGAAAATTCATTATACCTGTGATTCACGCATCGCAACTAGAACAAATTTTACAGCAATTGAGTAGTTTAGGAATATCTATGGCTTGTAATTCGGAGCGCTTCAGCGAAAGCGTCGCATTTCCAAACGCATCCAAAGTTTTTTGAGGCCCTGTAATAGGAAAAACCGTTCCGAAAAGTTTTGGAGCCTGAAATAATGACAGTAATAAATAATAAATGAGTTGTGTATAGAATGTAACTCTCATTATTGCCAGCTCCTTGGCACTGCACCAGCTCCGACGAAAGTACATATTCCCAATTAGAACTATGCATTTTCATGATGCACTGGTCAAATTGCTAACTATTTACGCTCGATCAATAAATCACGGGCTTCCTTTTGCTCTCCAATGGTATCCAACGTTACTACGTATGAATGTGAGATTGAAAATTAAAAAGAAATTCTAAATATTGATGTCGTTTGTCGCGTGTGCTATTATTGTAATTCAGAATTTGTTCCAGTTTATTACTTTGAACTTGAGGAACTTATCCATTTCACGCTCGAGATGTTGCAATGATTATCACTTGATCCTGAGCAATCGTTTGAAGTTTTTAAAGTAATGATAATAGAAATAACAGTACTAATGATCATAATAATGATGATGATGATCATTTATTGATTTATTACAGTGCGCACGAATGCTTATAGAATTCAACAAAGGATATGATATTATACATAAGTATACAAAGAGGTTCGGACTGAAGTTGACACGCCTGCGGTAGGCAATTCGTTTTTTTTCCGAAACTCAACGGTGTGGTACGACCATATCTACAGACGACCTAACGACAGCTGTCATTCTGTGGCTGTCATGCCGTATACATACCTATATGTTCGTACGACAGCGTTGTCAGTTTCGGAAGAAACCGAATTGCCTACCGCAGGCAGGTCAAGTTTAGTCCGAACCTCTCTGTGTATAAGTATGTATAATATAGGTATAAAATGAATGTAGAACACAATTTATGGAATAACTGAATAGACATGCAGCTGCGTTCAGGCTGTGTATATACAAATGAATACAAATTTTTGTACACCAGAAAATCATTCCAGTTAAGAAAACAGTTCTGTCCGCTTAAGGTATAAAGACGAATATTATTAATAAATCTAAAGGTCTCAGACAAGATGTCTCGTTTCATTTTTTGGCTCCTCCACGATTACTGCAAGTCGTGTTCCTTGCCAAACCAAAACCGCGCAGCGCTGGCAATATACGGTCGCATGGAGCAACAGCACAAGTCCTTTTTCATAATAGATTAGTAAATGCTACGGGTTGACAGAGGAAGGGTTAATTTTCCGGAGAGGTGCAGCGTATATTGTTTGGTAAGAATAATGCCGAGTGTGATAGTGGATCAAATATATATTTCTCATCTAAATATCGTCGCTAAAAGTGTACATTGCAAGAAAAAAAAAGATTAGTTCTATTCAAATACCTCTCCGTGTCTACCACACCTCCTTCCGTACAGAATTATTACAAACTTTTGCAAATCTCTATTACCTACCTACTAATTTATCTTTATTGTAGTTTACGTCGACAATAAAAGTTCTAGCTCCTGTTGCTCATATTAAATCTAATATTACTGAATTATTATAGTATATAACATATAATTTCTGTGCATAAACGAGTAACAATCACAGTGTTATTTCAATAATTGTTTACAGTGTTAGTTACTTATAGACCTAATCCTGGTTACTTTATATTCTGTTATATCGTACATATACTAGTATGAGATAAAATACGGTAAGGCCTCGTACACTTCCTTATACCAACTATAGCTTGAATATTTTTGAAACATTTTTCGGGAGACGAAAGATAAGAAATCAAAAAGAAACACTATTTATGGGTGTAAATTCACGTTGTCGATTGTTAAAAACTAACAGCAATATATTACTATAAAACTAAATATGATAATACTTGATTTACAAAGGAGACTATTATATTTCATATATCTTGTGTTCTATACTTCATCCAAGTACGGTCGATGATATCATTGCGCTTAATCTACAGAAGTCTGGATAAGTCGACGCAAGGCAGGAAATTTTGCACATTCGATAGAAGGGGACAGACAGTGGAGAAGAACTGTTTGTTCGGATAGCGGTCGTAACTCGCCTATTTATGTGTAACGCAGCAGTTATTCATTCTGTATTCCAAGGTAGCTTGAATGGCTTAAAATATAGGTTTGATTTTTATATTTAGTGCTTCACTAATATAATTGTAACTCTATTTGATCTTTACTGGCTGAACGAATATTACACTTTGAGGAAATCGTTGCCACAAAAAATTACCGAGGATATCATGGAGTGCATTCAACCAAGGATTGAATAACGTAGATTAAAAATGGAAATCATCCGATTGAAAGACAATGGCTGCATAACGGCTGCACGAACAAAGTCGCGCAGTCCTGAAGCGTATTCGAATTGGAGATATCATATTCCAATTAAATATCCCCTAAGTTTCGTCGCATCTATTCTGTCCAGGCACTTGCATCTACAGTTGAAAGATATACGTACACCAATGCGTAGATATTTGTAAGTATGAAATCATCTTCATTCGCGGTAAATTTCAGAGCACGACGTTGTTTTAAATATTGTCAACATGTTTTCCGAGGCATAGAAATCTGCAAGATCACTTTACCGATTGCACAGAATGACCGAGGTATGATTATGCATCTTTATTAGTACATTCCGCAACACACATGTTACGGCGGCCATATCCTTGGATGTGACAACAGGTTTCTAACAAGTGAAATGATAACACTAGATAACAATGAGGAGAGCCATTGTCCTGTACCTAGGATTATCGAGAAGGAAGAAAGCTTCAATTAATTGTTTAACGAATCTTAACATCTTATAATTGCACATTCCTAGTATTTGACTGTTGGTTTTGCAAGAGTGATGTATCAGAATTCTAATAAAGCTATGCGATTTTTTCAGGAAGATAGGTTTAAAACATTGAGATATAACTTTTGCAGTTCGAGTCGGTCGATCTCCTCGCACCCGAAACAAATATACGACAATGAATGTCCGAAAGTACGCTAAAGAAACGAGAATGTTAATAAAATTTCGGCTATGACGCAAGTGTCTCTATTTTTATGTATCTAAATCCTATTTTTGAATAATCCGCCATCAAATCTCCTTCATCTAGATATTCCGTTTTATATACCTCCCACGATCCGCACATTCGTATATCTGCGACCGGTTTGTCTCTCTACTTATTCCTAGGACCGAGTCGATCGCCTCAACAAGTTGCTCGATCATTATCCTGCCTTTTATTTGCCGGCGTGAGTACATCTTGTTCTCCATCGAATCAAACAGATTGAGGAATGGAAATAATCTCTCTCTTTTACAGTGAGGAGTAGAAAAAATTAAATGCGTTTAAAAAATATTCAAGCCTGTCTTCTATCGAAGCTAAAAGTTTGTTAATCAACAACATAAAAATGCATTCTTTAAATAACATTATATTAATTTGATAATTAATTATATGCAACACGTTAAAATTTAGTCCCTAACCCCTTGAGTTGTCACTACTACAATCTATAAATTACACATTAGAATTACAATCCTATAATAATAGTAATGATAACCTGGTCGAAAAGAACAAAAGGCAAGCGCGATAATTTTTTGAATGAAATAATGTACATGTATACAATATGATCTTGATTTTGCACGACTAATCAACTCCGGATGTCATAAATACATACAAATTTCATAGTTTTTACATATTCATATGTGCTTTGTATACATATATGCATATGTATATACACATATATATATATATATATTTACGTATATGCATGGGTATCTGTATATGGGTACGGGCTGTCGTGTAGAATATTTATTGAATATTTCACGTTACTATCAAAGGCTTGGTTGGGGTCGAGAGAGATGAAAGAACTGGGTAAACCTACACTGACTCTATGCAAGTGTGATAGAAAAATACAAGTATCAAATATCGTAATGAATTAGTGGCAAGGTGAATTGAATGAGCTTGTTGAAAGAAATTAAAAGGAGAAAAATTATGAGACTGCAAATCGTCTGGCACAAGTAAGAAGGGTGAGGAGAGTCGGTGCTCCGAGTAAAATAATAATATAACAGTATCTTTTTAATCTAACACCACCTTCGATAAAACCAATTTATCCTCGTAAGATCTGTGCTCAACACATAATAGTGAATAACAATATTTTCATAGACTATTTACAGTAATATACAGAATGCCACATAGTACGAGACGGATAAAATCATTAAATTCGTAACTACCGTTTCACAATTTTTTGTCTTCAACTTTCAATTACGACTCTGGCCTATTTCGTTGTACATCTGACTTTTTCCCTTGGATCTGGTCAGCTGTTTTGTGAACCGCCTCTTCCCCTTTAGTTTCATTGGATACCCTTTCGCTATTCATTTCAACAGATTTTTCTGCCATCTCAGCGGCCTCCTCCAAACTCGATTCTTTCTGCGCGGGTACCAAACTCGTTTCCATATTTCTCGATAGCGTTTCCCTGTCACTTTCCCCGGACAATGGGGCTGTATCATTTTGCGTGGCTACTCCGCCGTTAATCTTGGCTGCCGCCTTATCCTTTTTCTCAATATCTTTCTCTGCCATCGGATCTGTATCCCCGTCCGAACTCTTTGCTATCGAAGTCAGAGGTTTCTTCTCCGTAGTTTCAAGATTGACATTTTCCGGTTCCTTCGACTTGAGTTTGAGGGTATCCGTCTCTGGCACTTTTATTTCCGAATGTGGCTTGGATCTCGCCGTCGTCTGCGTTGTCACATTCTGCATGGTCTCCGTCGAGGAATACCCAGAGGTTGAGAGAGTGACCGTAGTGGTGGTCAATAAATTTTGAAAATTAGTGGAAGCCGAATTTCCCGTTTTCGAAAAATTGACGATATTCAGCTCCTGTTTAGCCGCATTTTTGGCCAAGTGCAACGCAATGTTCTCCACCCTGGTCGAAAGCTGGGGTTCAGTTTTTCCCAATGTGAACATGGGAGTGGTAATAATTGCAGTCGACGACTTTGGGGACTTTGGGGACGAATGCATGCTGGGCAAGATCTTTTGGATTGTAGGAGTTGGTGGTTTTGGAGTTGCGTAGCCGGTCGCCGGAACGTGATAGCTGGTGCGTTGATAGTTGTTAATGGAAGCCGGTAGGCTGCTATGGAAGGCACTGGGAGAGGGAATTCCGATTGGAGATCGAATGAGGGGATTTGGAAAGCGGCTTGTATCGGGGAAGGGCGGCGGAAAAGGAGTGTATATTAATCTAGGGTTTGTATTCAAGGTGGGTGATGGTATGAAGGGATTCGTCGAGAGCATATTGATGGGAGAGTTCCTGGGTGAAATCGGTGAGCCAGGATGGGGGCAGATCTCTCTCGGAAATTGCGAGTTCTGGTAGCTTCTTGGATTAGGCGAATACGGGGGAGGCGGAGATATGATCGATGAATTAGCGGTGGAAACAATAGGTGACAAAGTTTTAGGATCGATAGTCATCATACTAAGAGAGCCGGTTTTCTGAGTATTTTGCATCCCCGGATCCTTGTCTTTGCTCTCGTTGGTCACTCCGTACATTGGCTTTACACCTGACGCCGGGTTGCCTAGATATCTGGGGACATTCCGCATTTTGAAGATTTTTGCTGGCTTTGAATGTATCGGCTTTGCAACGCTACCACCTGACACCGAAGTAGCCTGGGTTTGATTCTGCATTTCCTTTGCCTGATTCCTGGCGGCGACATAATTGTTCTTCGACAAAGTTGGATTCCACGATTTTGGCGGGTCTCTAAGCGTTTTGTAACCGACAGGTTGCGATTGTTTCTTTGCAGAGCAGACCTTCTGGGTAGGCACAGAAGTCGGGACAGATTGAGAGGTGGCCACAGTTGAGCTGACTTTAGGTGTTTCTTTGTTGATGCAAACGTTCGACTTGTCCTCCCCAGGGACTGTATTGTTGCCAGAAGCGTACGCAGGGACAATAGGTACATTGGGAATACACTTGTTGGAATCAGCCGGAGCCTTTTTCGTTATTTTTAGTAGATTTGGTATTTCTGGCTTTGAGCGTGTGGCCGCCTTGATTTTCTCCTTAGAGCTTTCGCCAATCTTGGCACAGATCTCGTTCAAGTTTGTTCCCTTTGCTATTATCTCGTGCTTTCGAACAGTCGGCTTCATTAGAGATATAGGAATAGCGTCGGGACAAGGCGGTACCGTGTATATGCTGGTTAACTCAATTCCGGAATGAGAATTTGTTCGTTTTGGGGCGTTTGGAGTTTGCGGCACAGAAAAACGTGGACTATTAATCGTCGGCATTGTCACAGAATATATACTCAGGCTCTGTGCGCCGATCTGGGCATCAGACGCATGGGATCCTAGTCTCTCAGTCGGACTATTGATCTCACTTTTGAAATCCGTGTTCTTTGCTTGAGAAGTACTCACCAAATTCTGAACGGCATAGGAATGGCTGGAGTTTGTCTCCGTCCCGCCAGGCATTGCTGTGGAAACGTTCAGACCAATCGAGGCCAAACTCTGACTCGCGGATGGTGGATTATTGTTATTATTCTTAATCGGAGACACCTTCTGACCTGCAGAGTCTGACATGACGTTCGTAGGAGGACCCGATCTCTGCTCAGCTGCTCTTGGAACTGGGCAGTCCAAATTTTGCGGATATAGGGGAAGAGTTTTGCTTGGAGACGGAGAGTTTTGTACGCTCGACACTATCGTAGAGTTTGATAAAGCACAGGTCGTTATCTGAGGTGCCGTAACAAACAAACAGCTGCCTTGCGGGGCACTGACGAATGTGTTCACAGTTTGAGTGGACATGGTTGTTGACTGGGGTGACGAGACGACAGACGTCGTCAGCTTTGTCGAAGAAACAGTCGCTGTGACGTGGGATTTCGTATTGGCGAAGTGGGTCGAAGGTTTAACGTCGCTTTTTGACTGATCCGGTGGTCCGGTCTTTGAGTCCAACTTCCTAGAGCTCACGAGTGCGGACTTCTTTTCCTTGGAAATCTTTTTGGAATAAGTGTTGTTGACCTGTCCTACCTTCGGTAGAAACGAAATCATCGAACTCTGTGTATTTTGCTTAGGCTCAACACTAGTAGAAGCGTTTTTTGCCTCTTTTCCACTACCTTTGGAATTCTCCTTCTGACTATCAGCCTTTCCCTTGGTAGTTATGAAATTATTGTTCGTATTAACCAACCTATTATCCACTTTCTTAGTACTTTGACATTCCTGATCAATTTTTGCATGGGTTGATTCATGTGCCAAATTGTTCTTCGGTTTACTTTGTCCGCTAAAATTTTGTCCACAGCTCCCAAGACTTTCCCCCTCGGTATCAGATCGTGTTACAGCCTTAGACGGATCTTGGCTCCCCGTAGGGACAGGACCGACTTTTTGTGATTCCAAGCTACCCGCGTTCGGATTCTCTTCCATTTTTCCAGAAGCCTTTCTTGTTTCTTGCGTGGGTAAAATGCTTCTAGTACTTTTCGGAGCCTCAGCTTTGGTCGTCGGTACATTTTTGTGGACTTGGCTACTAGATTTTTCCGGGGCTTCTTTCTTCGTCTCTTTAGCAGCTTCAGTTTTGCTTCCCTTATCAACCCTTTCAACTCCGTCGATGCTCTTATCGATCGTAACGAGTTCACCGGCGTTACCGTCCCCGTTGCTAACATTTTTTTTCTCAAAAGTCGATATGTCCGTGACGCTCATGACCCCAGTTTCAGAAATTTTCAGTTGCACCTCTTTCCATTCGCGCTTTTCACACTGCTCACTTTTTAGTTCGTGCGAATCTGCCCTGGTATTGGAAAGAATTTGTTCGTATACGTGATTATCTTCGGACAGCTTTATACGCTTCGGCGAAGACTCGAATATCCTGTAGCTGAGATGCAGTGGCACTTTCTGCAACAGCGGGAGCATAAGCACAAAGATCAGAAGGCATTCATGAAATGTGCAAGGTCAATATTTGGCTGAACCGCAACTCAATTCGATGCGGTCGTTCAAGCATTGAAAACTGATTGTTAACATTTTTTTTTATTGCAAGTTAAACTCAACGGATCTGCGGATTTGATCTTTGAAAAATGTGAATGCAGTTATTATCGTAGTCAGAATCAAATTTGAGTTTCACTTACTCGTCTCCAGTGATAGATGTACATAACGTCCATGAGAGTGTAGTTGCCGCACAGGGGTTCCTCTTTATACATAATATCGACCCTATGAGCATCGCTGAGCCCATATTTAGCTCGTATCAACTTTTGGAGATGAAAGACAGTCACCGCAGCCGGACATCTCAGATATCTCCTGGGCAACGTCTTTACCGTCGATTCCTTTTCACTCTCAGCTTGCTCCTTGGAGTTTGGGATGTAATACTCTAGCGATAGGCTGAGCGATTCGTCCAAAGAGTATATGTGAGATTCGATCGGTTCACCCCTGGACTCTGGGGAACCGGCCTGTGACCTCGATTCTGGATACTTGTTGTAGAATTCACGACGGCATCGCATCTCATCTGAAGCACAATGTTTGGCTTTTCGTAGAAATCGCACTATTTCGCTTTGAAACTATCAAGTTTGTCTACCGAATCATTGAACTCACTTTGATAGCAGCCAGGAACCAGCTTGTAGACAATGTCTTGAAGGGTGTGATCCGGCCGGATGTTCAGCAATGGTTTGCTCTTATGGACCTGGACCTCGCATATTGGACAGTACTTATTATTTTCCAAATACTTGATGATGCAGCTACGGCAGACTGTGAAAATTGGCAAGAACAAACGTTTATAACTGTCTAGACCAAAAGGTGCGCGAACAAAGAGGCCAAGGATTGGGTGTTTTTTATTCTTGCGCAAATATTTACCTGAGCGCAATAATTTGGAAATTGGCGAAAATTTCAAAAATTGAATGAAGCTCAGTGTTCCGTTTGACGTATCTGGTTTAACCAAAAGATATATCAAACGAAAGCTTGCACCGCCGACCTCAACAATTATCGAGCTATGATATAATGAAATGAAATTTCAAACTTCTATCCCCCGTGTCTCGGCTTCCCAAATTACAGAAAGCTTGATGGAATTTCATTGAGTGAATCTCGGGACGAACGCTTGGCGAGATACATCTTTCTAAATACACATTTTGTTCTCTCCCCCCTGGATTTTGGTGAGGTTCATCATTCAGTTACAATGACAAAGGGACAATGAAATAATAGTAAAAATTGTCATACACGAGTGAAGACACTCGATGATGGTAGTAGCATCTATAAAGTATCCTCCGCATAGTTTACACGTCAATTGGTCATTCAGCGTCGATAAATGCAATCTATATCCTCCGCTCTGGCCCGACATCCTGTATGAAATGAAAATAATAACAGCATTAATTTAATCAGATCTACCGGCAGGTTGCTACAGTTCGCATTTATGTAAAAATTTGCTTATCCTCTCGCATTACTCATCCTCTGTAATTTAAAAGCGAGGAAGGAATAAGATACTGCGATTCGGCACATGGCTCTCGACTCCCGGGTGTCAAATTATGTAATAAACTGGATGAAAACATGTTAATACCGGCTACAGTACTTGCGAGATGCGTTTTGGTTACTGACGCGAGTGCCGATAGCATGGGTTGTTGACGCAGAATAATAATAAATGTGGGAGAGAAGAAGATGTGAGAAAATATTTGTGCCAGAATCGAGAAGTCAGTTTGTATGTGTGGTATGATTAGTATGTGCATACGTAAAATTAGAAAGTAAATAAATGTAATCTGATTCTGGTAGTGATAAGCTGGTGAGCAAGGCTTAGGCCCAGATTATTATGAACTGAAATATTCTCACCTATACTTTACGAGGTACGTGGGATTTAGATGTCAATCGCCATCAGAGTTTCAAAATGTGAAAAAAGTTTGGTTACGCGTATTGGAAAAAGCCAACTTGTCACAGATCGTCATTGCGTCGTTTTTCCTACGAGGATACTAATGGTGGTGTTGAACGCGCGTTTATAGTTGGCTAAAAATAACCTGATTTACACAGCTATTAGTCCCGGGGCCTAAACTTTGGTCCGAGATTGTTTAAAGCGTTTTATTAGCCAGAATTCACTCCGCTACGAGACAGAAATTTCACGAAAAACTGGACTCCGAACAGTAATACAAAATGGCGGATAAACAATCATGCGATTGACCTTGCTAAAAACATTCGGCTCTTACCACGTCGGTTTTTTTTTTTTCAAATTTTGTCTAGAATGGTCGCCAACCACGAAGCACAAGTGTCCGGTGTTGTTCAATGATTAATATTAACCACAAGCCGGATAATCACCCTCGCGAGAAAACGAGGAGAAGAAAACAACGACTATATTAACCAGTCCGGCAGGTTTCCGTTCTCACCGGGCCGTCAAGGTCGCCATCGATTTATTTTCCGTTCAAATTCCCCGCCCATATCGATGGTCTTAACCCCAACTTGCACACGGGAGTTTTCGGCAGAAGTTCATCGATCATTTCATTCTCAAGTGTGATAGCGTGATTCTCATCTGTCAAATGTCAATCAAGTACCGTTTCCTGCGACAGGTGACAACCGTCTGATTGAGAATCGATCGAAGCGTAGCGACTGGTGATCGTTTCTCTCCAAATACAAGACAAATAGCAGACGACGATCGAGAATGAGTTACGTACCAGAATTGTAAATCTCGTAAGCAATTACCAAAGACTTGGAGATAATCCAATTGAAGAAAAATGAATACATTGACCAAGGTTTCCCTTTCGTATTGCCGAAGCAACGTATACCTGATAGTCGGCATTTGCTTCGGGCTATGTATAAGCTCATTTTTCACGCCCGTCAGTGTAAACGAGTGTGCGGAAATGACTAACGACATACCGGTTCCCTCCACCTTTCCAAAATTCAGCGATTACGAGCCAAAGATAAATCTAGAGGGAAAACCACTGCGTGCCAAGAAAACGCCTCATGTATTCATGCGTCCTAGATACTATTCAACAGAGCTTGGTATGAGGGAGAAACTATTTGTTGGGGTGTTGACCAGCCAGGAGTATCTTCACAGCCGAGGCGTAGCTCAGAACAAAACCATAGCACATCTGGTCGATAAAGTTAGATACTTTATATCCATCCCCGAAGGAACAAAGCCAAATGTTTCTCTCCCGGGGATTGTCGGGTTCACCGATACCAGAAGCATCCTTAAACCTTTCCATGTACTAAAGTATATTACCGACAACTACCTCGAGGACTATGACTACTATTTTTTAATAAAAGATATGACGTACGTCGACGTTAAGAAACTTGCTAAACTTGCCAACAAGATTAGCATCAGCCAGGACGTTTACTTGGGTACAGCTGGCGAGATTGATACATACTGCTCTTTGGGTAGGTGTGCTTCGGGTCCGTAATTGGATCACTCCCGCCTCGCCACAGTCATGCTATTGTAATTTTGAATAAGTACAATTGGTTTTTCAGATTCGGGGATCTTGCTGAGCAACTCCGTGGTCCAGAAGATGAAGCAGAACTTGGACTGGTGTGTAAGAAACACTTATTCGGAGTCAGATGATGTTAACTTTGGGCGATGCGTAGTCCGTTCGACTTCTTTACCGTGTAGCAAAACGATACAGGGCCAGACGATCAGGTCTATGTTACCGAATGAAACTTTCACCCTGGAAATGGACTTCTACCACTCGATAGCTCGTAATTATTCCCGGGCACCTGTCAGTATTTATCCTATTTTTGACCACTCAACTATTTACAAAATCAACGCGTACATTGCCAGGGTGAGGAGTTCTACCAGCGATTAATCCATGAAATTTTAACAATGATACTCTGAAAATTGATTTGGTTTTTCGATTTCAGCTGGAATTGGCAGCAGTCAGAGAGCAAATATCTATTTTACGCAAGGAATTATTGGAGACTGCGAAATTGGGCCCTGAAAAAGATCGCGGGGTAACGTGGCCGCTTGGAAATCAGCCTGGGAACAAACCTGCGGGACGATTTGACATCGTCAGATGGACTTGGTTCAATGAAACTCACACCTCCCTAGATGGGGGCTTGAAAAACATGCAGGAGTTTGGGGGGAACTTCAAAGATGATGTGGAATACGTGATTGAAGCTGCGGTGAATAGAACTGAGGGGAATTACAGAGGAAAATTGAAGTATAGACAACTGCTGAATGGTTACAGGAAGTATGACGCTTCGAGGGGTATGGATTATGTTTTAGATCTGGTATTTATCAATGTTCAAACAAAAGAGGAATTAGTGAAGAGAATCGAGATTTGTAAGCCACTGGGCAAGGTGGAGATCTTGCCAGTGCCGTACGTCACGGAGAATGCCAGAGTCAATTTAATTCTAACTGTGAACGCGTTTCAGAAGAATGACACTATCAAGTTCATGTCGCATTATGCCCGAACGTGCATGGACAAAAGGGATAGAACATTCTTGATGATGGTACGTGTACAAACAATCGACCCCAATCGTTACAAAGTCTCGCAGCCCTTCGGTCAACGTAGAACTCGACGGGATCAAAACGACAGATTCCGTTTATTACAATATATGTATATTGCAGATACTTCTGTATGACTTGAATGCGCTATCCAAAGGGAATGAAGATGTGTTCTATGACGTGAAACAGTACGCTCTTTTGCTGACTGACAAGTTTAAGAAGGATCAGTCAAAGGTTGCCTGGCTCTCTATTCGTCTTCCGACAACTGCAAGCTCGATCGAACTAGAGCCAATGTTAAAGATTGCTGTAGCCGACCTGGCGGTGAAGAAATTCCCCCCTGAAAGTTTGATTTTGTTAGTCGAAACTGGAATGGAGTTGAAAGCTGATTATTTAAATAGGGTGAAGTGAATTGTGATAACAATTAGGATACGCATTTTTTTTTTTTTTTGGTAACGTAAAAATCTACGCTTGGCGTGTTTAATCACAACCGATATAAAATTGGCCCTACAGTCTTCTGTTTTCTTCGTTCTCTATGTATAACCATCAAGGAAAGAAGAAGATTGAAGACTGTGGTGCCAACTTCATACAGGTCGTGAGCAAACACGCCAAGCATACGTATTGAATATAAGTTGTTAACAACTGTTTTGAAAACTCTATACAGGTACGCATGAATACTATTAGCCGGTGGCAAGTGTTCAGTCCTATACCCTTCTCGGAATACCACCCGGACGTCGTGTACGCTGCAACTGTACCTAAGGAGAGCGAATTGGATATAAACAGGAACTTTGGAAGATACGACGAGTACAACTTTAACCACGTCTCATTCTATGCCAAAGACTACACCGCTAGTATGTGATCAATGTTGATACATTCCTCCACTTCTCCGTTAATTTACCAGTTTGAAAAGATCGTTGACCCTCCAATTGGACAAATCAATAGTTTCACAGAAATTGAAACTCAATTATTGATCATTTTCCAGCACGGAAAATGACGGAGAGTAGAATCCCAGTCGTACGAGCGGATCGAGACATTGCAACAGTTCTGAAACTATCTCAACAGGACCTGGTAAATTCTGTGTTTGAACTGTTTGTTTCGTTCGGTAATTTGCACCCCTTTCGGGCACTGGAGCCTTCATTGAGAATTCGGCATAAGGAGATCAACTGCGGAGGGACACACAGTGATACTGCTTACATAGATTGTTTGAAAGCTCGTAGTCTGAACCTAGGGAATCGGGGACAACTCGCTAAATTAATACTACAGTATCAACGCAAGAATTGAATCGGCAAAGAGGTCTGCCTTTGCTGTGAGTGAAGAGACACACACAAATCACACGAGAACAAAATATTGCATGTGTTCTCCATCCGTAGTATATCTATGTACATGTGTGTGCGCGCTTATGTGTACGTATGTACTTGGCGTGTTCAATTCGGACCTGTATGTAGTGGGGCCCCACTGTCTTCTGTCTTTTTCATTCTCTATTATGATAACCATGAAGGAAAGAAGAAGACAGACGAATTTAGTACAACTTCATACAGATCATGATCAAACATGCCAAGTATACCTGTCAATTAAAATAAAGTATATTTCGATATTGGATCCCGCTACGTGATTTTATTCCCATGGCATACGTGACTAGACTTACTTGATGTTTGGCGCTTGAAGTCAGCTGGCAGCAACCGTTTGTTCTATGGATGAAAAAAAAACATGCAGGATCCATACTTTGAACCATCCAAAACCTGCTTCTAGAATTAGGAAAAAGGAATTGACGTCATTCATCGCTATGCAGTGACAAAGTTATCAGCGGAATCACAGACTGCTTTTTCTTACAAACATTCGAAATCATTTCTCAAACGTCTACTTATAATTGTCAATGGATTTGATGGGTTTTAATTGAACCCTATTCAAATGGCTAATGCGAATCGTACAGAATATGGACTCTCCGCTTACCGTCGCGATGAACGAGAGGAAATGCAAGCCGGACCTCCCATGGATCTCTCCTTCAAAAAAGCGACAACCATGGATGGTACTATGTGTGCATGTGTGCCAAATCGACCACTTTTGACCTCGACCCCTTTCGATTTGGCTGAAACTTTTTTATCTTTTTCTACCCCACTAAAAACGTTTCTCAGAATTTTTTCAAATTTTTTTACCCAACCGAAAAAAAATGGCTCTTTTTTTTTAAAAGAGCCGTAACTTTTTCAAAAATGGACTTATCGGGACGTTTTTTTTTTGAAAATTTTTGATTTTGAATTTACTTTTCAGAAAAAAATAGCAAAAAATTATTCAAACCTATCTTCAACGTATTTTTTTAGTTTTTCGGAAAAAAAACAAAATTTCTCGATGATTACCATTTTTATTTTATTTTTTTCGTTTTTTAGGAAAAAACTGACATTTTCTGCAAATTTTCTGAAATTTGCAGAGTGGTGTTCTTTCGTTTTCTATTTTTTTTTAATCAATTGGAAAAAAAAATTGAAATTTTTTCGATGATTAGTACTTTCAATTATGATTATTATTATTCTTTCTTCAAAGTTTAAGGTCTTTTGTACATCCTCAAAAATCCCCAGAATGGTATTATAAGAAATAAGTTGGATTAAAAAAAAAAAATTTTTTTCAATTGATTCAAAAAAGTAGAAAACGAAAAAACACCACTGTGAAAATTTCAGAGAATTTGCAGAAAATGTCAAAGTTTTTTCCAAGAAAAAGACAGAACAAATTAAAAATGGTAATCATCGAGAAATTTTCGTTTTTTCCGAAAATCTAAAAAAAAACGTTGGAGATAAGCCTGAATAATTTTTTTCTATTTTTTTTTGAAAAGTACATTCAAAACCAAAGATTAAAAAAAAAAAAACTTCCCGATAAGTCAGTTTTTAGAAAAAAAAAAAGAGCCTTTTTTTTTCGGTTGGGTAAAAAAACTTGAAAAAATTCTGAGAAACGTTTTTAGTGGGGTAAAAAAAGATGAAAAAGTTTCAGCCAAATCGAAAAGTGGTCGATTTGGCGTGGAATGCCCCATATATATATATACATATGTCACTTGTTAACGCAGCTATAGATTTTCCACAGATCTTGGCTCGCATCGCGCTCGGTCTGTTCGCGTGGGAAAGGTTCCAGCGCACAGTTTGAATCAGCGTTTCCTTACAAGTTCGTTATGGCTGTGCAATAACTCTTTGACGTCGATGCGAGGGTTGGAAAACCTGGTGAACAAGTTACTGGAAGAACCGAGTAGCCTGGCCTGGCTGGATCTTTCGTTCAATAACATAAACAAGATCGATGACGAGATAACGAGGTTTCCGAATCTGAAGATCTTCTACGTGCACGGAAACGCGATATCGGACTGGAGCAGTGTAACGAAACTACGGAAGCTGGGCAAGCTTAGAAACTTGACGCTGCACGGAAACCCGATAGAATCTATACTTTCCTATAGAGCGTTTGTTCTGGCCACTCTACCTCAGCTAGTAAACTTGGATTTTACTCCCGTATTAGCCACAGAAAAGAAGGGAGCCCCTCCAGCTGGCTTTTCAAAAATGATGAACGCGTAGATGGATATCAAACATCTCTCTCATTTGAAATATAACTTTTATTTGATTGTTACTTAATAAAATACATTTATTATTTGTCAATAGAACCATGGTTTGATGCTTACGTGATATACCTACGATAATGATACGCCCGATTGTTGAGTATCGGATACGTAGGGTGGAATCTTATTCGATCAGTGTCGTCTGTGTTTAGTCCGGTGCTTCCCGGTCTTGTCCGGATCTCTGTCCCTTGATCGACTCCGCGACCTATAGTGGCTCCGGGACGACTTGTGACTCCCAGACCGTCGGCGCTGCGTCTTCTTAGGTTTTCGCGATCTACTGTGGCTGTGACTTCGCGATCTGCTCCGGCTCGAATGCTTCTTTCGCTTACCATGTTTAGTGCCGTCGGTCCTGGATGGGGAGAGGCTGGTCGTTCTGGAACGCCTGAAAAACAGTCCACTGTTAGCAGAACAAAAACTGAAACCAAAGATAAGACTGAATTGTCGAAGCTCTCTTATTTTCACCTAGGCGATTTCGCTCTTTCTGGAGCAGCATGTGTTCCGCTGCGACTTATGAATCCGCCCCAAGCATTATGGTGTTTAGGTAGCGGAGGGCTAGGAGTGTGACCGTCGGTTTCTCCACCCCTCGCCTTGGCCCTGGCGTCCTCGTAACGTCTGCGCAGCTCGTCGACGCGTTTTTCTAGTTGTTCAGCACTGATGCTGGGCCGAGCATAGAGGCGTAAAACTCGGCGGCATACATCCCGAATGGAAGATTCACTGACTTTGAATAGCCTGAACCAAGCGGGTGTCGAAGGCAGTGGTAGCTGCAGCTGACGAGCACCTAAATAGACGCACGCGCAAGCCACAGTCTCTGGTTGGTGTCTCAGGAAGACGTCGGAGCGCAGGGAATCATTCATGTAATTCCAACACTGCTGCATCAACGCTCGGTTCTTCTCATACCCCAAGACTTGAAGGTACATCACTATTATCTTGTGCGGATGCTTCACGTGGACACAAAAACCTAGTTCCTTCAGTACGCGCCTCTCTGCCTTGATCACCTGGTTCTTCAATGTCACGTAGCTCTGGTCTAGTATCACGGGCTGAATTGTTCTGCAAAAAGAAGGTGTATTCATCATGTCGATTTTTAGCTTGTTTGTTATTTTTCAACTTGATGTAACCTCAGGGTAGTGATAAAAAATTAAACAATTGAGGCTCAAGGACAGAAGATTGCAGTCTAGTCTTTTGCTAATTGGTTTGTTTTTGATTCAATTGCGGGGGACTCACTTCTGGCCTGAAACTTGTTTAATGTGATTGAAAACGTTAATGACGTCCCTGATACGCCTGGGAGCCTCTTCTATCTTGCTGGCAAGACAGACACAGCCCATAGCGGTAGTTTCCATGTTGTGTCTGACCAAGGATTTACTGTAATAGAACCGCTGGAAAATCACTTGCCCCGTGGCCATGGCGACCTGAAAGAAAATGTGAAAACACATGATCAAAAAAACTGTGCCGAGCAATAAATATGATTTCCAAACTTCGACGTCATTCGTTAGAGGATCACTGCCTGGAGAGTTAATTAGTGCGCGTAGAAGCCTGCGCGTGTCAATGAATTCCCAATTACAGAGATGAGGAGCATTTCAGTAGAAGTTCTGTATGAGCAGCCTGAACTTTACTTTCACCCATGCAGGGGATCGGGAAAATTATTCTTTCAAGTTTTGTGAATCACGAAACTTGCTTCGCGGTCTGTAATGTCCACGTAATTACTGTTCTTTGATATATCAAACGCGACAGACTCTTTCAAGGATTATAATATACCCCGGACCCGTGTATCGGTTGTGTTCGAAGGAGATTCTTTTGTGAAAATAATCCTTCTTAGCAATGAAATGCTATTCCGAACCTCATAGCCAAGAATTGAAATCAGGATGAATCTATGCCGGGTAATTTGCGCTTTCGAAGCATGCTGGTTTATGGTATAACGGAGTACGTTAGGAGCGCAGGCTTCTACTCAGGGCAATATGTATAGTACACTACAGAAGTGTCGAGAGATTCTTTTTATCAAGGGTTCGACCGATGCTCAATTAGGTATCGCCGGCTTGATGCTTTTCGAACCAAGTTTGTATCCAAGGTCGTTTGCTTCATTGATGGATTTGGCGTCGTCCGTGGATCATACCTCAGACAATGATCCTTTCGTCAACGAATGACGCCTGTAAAACAACATAAGATTGTTACCGTGACTATTGCGCCATAGACCTTGAAAGATCTCAACTAATTAATAAGCCTAAACAGAAGGGAGTCTACCCAGCTAGAAGAAGCGCTCGCACTTACTGATCTATCAAAAACAACCGACGTACCTTCGGTCTTGATTTTTGATTCTTTAGTTTTTCGGATAATTCTTGTTGTTTGTTTGTTTGCTTTTGCTTTTGCTTTTGTTTTTGTTTTTTGCTTTTTTCGCGCTATCTTTTTTTTTTTTGTATCGACGATACGCACCTGGGGCAGTTTTAATAGAATCCCAGCAGTCTGTATCAGCTCGCATCCTAAGATACGCAGGTCGATTTCCGTTTCCGTATCAAGTCCGTCCGAGTAGGACGGAGTCGAGTTTAGCTTTTCTTCAGGCAAAAGGCAATTCTGTAGTGTCAGCACTATTTTCCCGTAAGATTTTCCGTGTTTCCCTGCGGCCAACTGTGTCGAGTTTTCTTTATCCTTTTGGGTCCCCATCGTCTATTTTATCAGACGTCTATCACTGGCAACGCTTTTTCCGGCGGACTCAACGACGAAATGTGAACACATCTACCTACGACGACGTGCTCGAAACGTTTTGGTTTTCGGCGACTCGGGATCCGGGTTAACTCTATGCAAATTGATTATTCCAACTGGTGAAATCTACTCATTCGTTGTACTAAGCTATCGTGTCGGAAAAAAATTCATCTTTACTATGACTACAAGCTAATAAAATTGTAATTATATTATCTGCTTGATCACGATGGAATATCAACTTGGGAAATGCGTTCCGAAATGCACGACAAAATGGCGGAGCACGACGCGTCAAAAATTTCCCACCGTTTGTCTATTGCCATAGATCACCAAATACCCATCCAGATGGAAAATCTGCCGACCCGAATGTCATTTTCTCCCACATACAGTTAGTCGATGATAGGTAGTTTAAATATTTGCCTAACGAACTGCGACTTTGCGATCATTCGAGATTCGATCCACGTCCGAATTCGTGACATGAAAGTGCAGTTTATTCGTATCCAGTAGAGTAAGTCATGGCGTTTCTAGGCGAAAATCATCGTTATTCACCATTTTCGGCAACGCAAAACGACCCTTTCTACAGCATTTCGCATAATACATCAACCATCACTGCAACCATTCCTGATCTACATGGCTCGCAACGATCTCAGTGAGTCTCTATCCGGTTTTTCTTCCTAAAGTTTTATTACCCGCAGGCACGTAACCTGCATCTGCCAATTGTCTAATGTCATCGTTACCGATATTTCCACGCTTAAAATCAACTTGAAAAATGATCCCGATCCGTTCTTTACTATCCGAAATTCTCATCCGCAATCGCTCATCGTGAAAAAAACGAATAAGCTCATCAGACGGCAAATAGTTTTCTTTAGAAAAATATCACTCGTCGATACGAATAAACGGCGCTCTGATTTATATCCCTAAAATTAAGGCCCATCATAGATAGGTATAAATATGCCTCTGATTTAATTTCATAATACAGGGCGCCATTAACAACCGCGACTTCCGTCGTTGGTATACAATTCAAAGATGGTGCTGTGATCGCAGCCGATGTGCTTGGTTCCTACGGGTCTCTGGCTCGGTTCAGGAATTGCCAGCGTATAATGAAAGTAAACGACAACATTATCCTTGGAGCAGGCGGAGATTTTGCTGATTTTCAATATCTCAAGAACATCATCGAGCAGAAAATGTGAGCGGTTTAAATAAGACATTCAACTCAGATTGAACGACAAGCTATTCATGGATGCTAACTTTTATAAAAAATCTTCTACAGCCTCGAAGAAGATTGCCTGGATGATGGGTTCGCCCTGAAGCCTAAATCGTTACATTGCTGGCTGACACGAGTCATGTACAACAGGCGTTCAAAGTTCGATCCATTCTGGAATAACTTCATTATCGCGGGACTAGAAGATGGGGAGCCGTGAGAAAAAATTCTTAACTTAATCCATAAAAGTTTGTCTATTGTTTTCTGGGCAGCAGACTACACTCTTGTTTATTTCTGATTCTTCAACAGGTTCATGGGGACGGTGGACAAGCTTGGTACAGCCTACGTTGATCCTGTTATCGCAACTGGTTACGGTGCGTACATGGCTACACCTATGCTCAGAAAAGCACTAGATTCAAAGTCTGACTTGAATAAAGAAGAAGCTATAGAGGTACTCACGAAAGCTATGCAAGTTCTATTCTACAGAGACGCAAGGTCTTTTCCAAAGGTCAGTAATTAGATTATAGCAAGGCAATATGCGCAAGTTCATCGAGAAGTATTGAAGTTCTGTTCGAACGTAAATGGATATCTGGCCTCGCATTTGTCATATCTCTATTTTATGTTGCAGTACCAAATTGGAATTATCACTAAAGAAGGAATAGAAATCAAGGGTCCGTTGACGCTGGAAAGTAACTGGGAACTTGCTCGTATGATAGGATAAATGGTAAAAATCAAATAATATTAACTGGGATGGGTGATAATAGTTTCGTATCCATATTTGGCTAACACGATTTAGCACCGAATTAAACTATTAACACTGATTTTCCTGTTTTTTTTCTTTTCTTAATATAATAATTGATTGAGTAAAATATGGAACTTTGATTCAATTAAACTAGGTACCTACTTTATTCTCATTAATCCACCTCCTCGTTCTCAGCGTTTGTTGTTTAATTGGTGATCAGACACTTACAATTCTATACATAGTATACATTCATCGCGTTAGTATCTCAGATCCGGTATCGGTTATGAGAATAGTGTGCTCGATTTGGGCTGTCCGTGCACTGTCTGTTGTTACTGCCGTCCAGCCATCTACCAGGATCTCAATATCTGGCCCACCTTGTGTTAGTACAGGTTCGATTGTGAATGTCATGCCAGCCTGCATCTTTCCTGGGTAGTCGTTCGCTTATGGAAATAAAGGTGTAGGGTATCAAGTTGTGCAAAAGTTAACGGAATTAAGAAAAAAATTTTGACGAATGCACGAAAATGTGGAGAAAAAATTTGAGTTTTTCTGCGTAAAGGTATCATTGGCTAAAATATTTCGAAAATTCTGTTCCCTTTTATTTTCTAACCGAACTTACCAAAATGATAAATGTCCGGTGGCCCATGGAAGTAGTTGCCAATACCATGGCCTCCAAACGCGGGAATAATGCCATACCCATGTCTTTGAGCAGTTTCTTCAATTATATTACCTAGAATATGGGAGTCATATTGAATGGACATCTTTGACTCGAATAGAATGTATGCCATCGAATTAAAAAGTGTTCAAGCTCTCTCATCATATAATAAGTTATAAAAACACGCCAACGGGAAATTGGACGAACAATTCCAAGTGATATTAGAGCTCTCTGCACAGTAAGGAATCTCCTTGTTACCGATTGAAGAGAAGTTTTCATTTGGTTTACATATTGAAATAGCATTGGTGAGGCATATTTCTGTGGCACTGATCAGACGCCGACCTTCGCCGTCAACCCCTCCAATCTCAAACATCGTTGAACAATCACCATGGTATCCATTCAGATACACCTGTAGGCATAAGTAAACGAACGATTTGCAAAGAATTCGGTCCATTTTTATCGAGGCAATTTAGTTTCAAGTAAATTCTCACCGTTACGTCGACATTTATTATATCTCCATTCTGCAGAGGTCTGGTGTCAGGAATCCCATGACACGCTACATTATTTATACTCGTACAAATGGATTTTGGAAAACCTTGGTAATTCAGAGGGCTGGGATAGGCTCCGTTGTCAATAATTAATTGATGTAGCTTTTCATCTAGCTGTTCTGTCGTATCACCAGCCTGAAATAATCTACGACATTATTCTCCACGTTCTTCTCTTCAAACCTAATAGATAATGCTTGAAATAAGTCCAAACATTATACTTGAGATGTCGCAAAAGTGGCATGTTCTATATATATATATATATATATTTTGTGGCGTCAGAAGCGATGAATTTTCATCGACAAATTGAGCCTCAACGAGGAGACGAATTTCATGGAAATGATTTTTTTATAGAAGCTTGAATCAAACTGTAGGGCGCTTGCCCAGTGATTTTCAACGTAGATCACTCAGTAACGTGTATTACAAATGAATGAAAATTACATTACGTTTATACACATCCAGCATGACGGCATCAGAATCCCTACCATTACCGACTTGTCGTATTTTCAGCGCATCTAGGAGATGAGAACGTCTATCACCCAGCAGAGGGGGCAAGCGCCCTGTAGAAATACACACTTGTTACAGGAAAAATTATTTCACCCATCTGTGTCGCGTAAATAAGGCTCAATTTGGCGACAAAATTCCTCATATTTGACATCTCGGTATGACATACATCTATCGAAAACCTGTGAATTGACGGCAGTTCTGTGGCACCTTAAACTGGGACTGACAATGAGGAGCTCTGACGTGGGAAATTCACAGAGTTCCTTACCTTCAAATAATGTCTAGCTTGGGCGAGCACTCGTCCGGCCAGGATGCAGCTGTGTCTCATACATTCTATTTGATTTTTATCCTTTATTTCCACTTTGCTCGACCCTTCCCGGGGCACTGAGGATTCGGCATAAGACGGTTTGGGAATGTCGGACGGTACGTTTCTCCTTTCTGCCAATGAGATCGGCCATGGCCGTACTATATCATACTTGCCGAACAGATTATTTGTAGGTCTTCTTCCTGAGTAAACCTGTTGAGGTGCGAATTAGCAATGAAAATCGGGAGGATGAACGACCAGTCTGCATACGTTCATTGGCCGTACCCTCGATTTCCGTTTGAATAAATCTTTGAAAAATGTACGTGCCGGTTGGGCTGTGATTATTTTATTGTAAATTCTTAACATTGCGAGTCAGGATATAATAAGGCTTCCGATTGCGTAAAGATTCAATGTCGTGCTCTACATCAAATCCGGAACGTCGTTTCCTCGGATGATTTGACCTGTCAAGTTTTGTTTGACAAAGATTCCAAATTCTCTGTTAACAAAGGCGATTTATAAAAAAAAGAAACTGACGGAAATGCTATCGAGCGTGCTTCTCATCCGTTTTATTGATTACCCGTTATAAGGGATAACCTTGGATAACCTCCTCGGGCTACGATCTCTCTACAGGCGGCCGCCATCTTAGAAAAAAGATTGCAGTGAAGTACAAGTCATAAACAGAGCCATCTCTGTTACAAGTGACGGTTGTCGTTAGTTCCGCTCCTGTCGGATGGCACCACCAGACTCATTTCTGCCCGTCGCTGCAAGATGTAGGGCGTCACGGCTGTCAAAATGAAGAACTAACAATCCTGTTGATGACATGACAGACTCCATGCCAGCCATGCAGCATCTGTGCGAACTCTGCGAACAACAAATGGCTACACTCGGGCTCGTGTCGTTGTTCAAATAGTTTGACAAATAAAAGTAGTACTTGTAAGTTTAAAGCTTAGATTCGACTGTCGATAAATATCTTATTAGAGGTACGTAGGCTACAATGTTTGCTTGAACTCAAATAACCAATTCGCGTACTTCGCTCTAACAGGGAACAACCTAACCTGTCCTAGCTAATCCCTATGGAAGAAGGCCGTACAATTTTCGATCGTCCCGTGTGTATGTTGGTCACCTCGCAATTGAGAAGGCCCAATCCGTTCGCGATACATTATTTATTTATAATGTGATCTATTTACTCGCAATATTCACAATATAAACGGATAAGAACCCACACAGCATATGATATGAATAAAAATTGGCGTGCAGGAGTTACATTTGTGAACAATAGTAAAGGAAATAGTGAAAATAGGTGGTTAGGCAAACTTCAAGTCTACATTTCTAGCTCTGCTGTGGGAATTAGTTATTCGACAAAGATTTCGAAACTATTTTTTCCCATATATCCCGAATCTATTCTTGATAAAATCACCCGTGTAGTTTCAGGTTATCCAAGATAATTTTCTTTTCATTTGGTTTTGGAATTAATATGACGTCAGTGGGACGAGGTAGAGGGTGGGCAATGTCCAAAAACCGGGACTCTGTATTGCGAAGGCCGGGGCCGGTAATATCCCAGAAGAACCCTGACCATCTGAATCTAATCGATGAAATTGACAACCTCGATATATACAGCCCTATTCCCATGTCTAAGGTCGATGAAATCGAGGCTTTGTTCCGCATCGCTGCCCACGAGAAAGGCCTCAGGTAAATGAGAAATGCATAGTCAATTTCCGGGTGTGTATTCGCAACGCACTTGTTGAAAGCTGAGAACTGTTGGTATATCCCGTTCGTGGCAAAAAATTTCATATGTCTTGTCTCCTTACAGGGCTGTTTTCGACACATTGCATATACAGGCCTTAGAAGACAGACAATTTGGCATTAAGCTAGCCATGCTTTTTAGTCATAATAAAATAAGCGATCAGCAGGACGAGGATGGGACGAAATTGAGAAATATTCTGCTGTCGACATTACAAATGGACTATGAGAGTAAGTAATGAGCAGGTGGATGTTACAAGAGCCAAATTAGAAAGAGAAGTGGGGTAAGAGATTGGATTCCTCTGTCGGTCTTGATTTTGTTTCAGAAAAAGATGAGATAAAGGAAAAATGCACAATCCATTATTTGAACGCCATGTCTCTCCTCGGCGAAGTCTACTACCAAGTCCGATTGGCAAACGGAGAACCGTTACCATTGATCGGTGTGCCTCTACTCGATTATATGAAGGCTTTGCTTCAGTCAGCTTCGGAAGAAGACATCGAGCTTGTTGCCACTCAGGTGAACGGGCAACATAATTTGCATAATTTTACAAGCCTTGTGAGAAATCATGCCGTTGCGCGAATCTAACAGGCTACGATTATTTTTTATAGTATTTAACTGAGCAAGTTAATATTTTACCTGGACAGATTTCGTTGAATGGAAAAAAGATCCAAACCTCAAATCAGCCTGAGCTGGAGCGATTTCTGATACATGTTCGAACGGTTTTGGTTAATCGTAATTTGAGCTCACAGTCGCGAGCCATGCTGCTGCTGTTAGTTGACTTGGGAAGCCAAATATACGAGCCATTATCAGGAGATTTGCAGGCATTTTATCTGGCCCAACTTGGCGAGGAAGCGATGATGCAGCTACAGCGTTACCAGAATGTTAAAAATACCGTTAGAACAAAGGACAAAGTGAATGGTAATAAAACATTCATGTGATACGATATAAAGTTTGTTGAGATTATAATTGTTATGACTATTACCTATTACCGTTATTGAACTGAAAAAGAGAATAAGAAGAAGCGTCGTTTCAATTCGATGATGAAGACTGTCTTTCATTTTGTACTTGAATTCTTCGCCTTTCTTCCTTTACCAAGAATCATTTATTCATCGACGGACAGACATAAAGCTATCCGATGACAACATTTTGTTGACTTGAGTAAAAGGGTAACTGTAAACCAATCAAGAAGTACAGCCAAATTCGTTGTAGATATTAGGGGACTAGAGTACATTTTTCGACTATTTTTTTTTAAATCTTTTTTCCAATGCATTCTTATTATCCAATTGAGTTATGGGGCAGAGTGTTAAGAAACAATTCAGAACTGATAACAAGTGGCAAGTTGATTTGTATAGCTATGTGATATAACTTGCAGATACTGCGAGAAGCATCAAGTATAATGTTGATCAGAAAGAGCAATTGAATATCATAAGCAGTGGCGTCGGGTTCCCTGAGAAATCATCCAAGGCTGACAAAAGTGTGAAATACGAGGTTGCACAGAAGGCTTACGAGCAGAATTTGTCTGGGCCAATAAATTCCTTATCCGTCAATGCATCTCAGGCCTCTCATGCATCTCTTCCAAGAGCTATCAGAGGATTAGGCATAAGAGAGAACAGGAAGGAGAATGTGAGCGATAAAAAGGCTAAAGGTAAAAAAGATAAGCTCACTGACGAACAAGTCTGGTCGTCGAAACAAAATAATTCCAGTAAAAGCTGGGGTCACGACGATAGATTCGAGAGAGATTACGAACAAGACAAGTCTGGCGCTCGTTTAGCAAGCAGTAACACCGACAATTCTCAATTCTTAGATTAATTAAATATAATGATGTATGTAACCGATAAGTCATCGGTTTGTGTATTAACAATACCTTTTTTAGAATCAGTAGTAATGATTGTATGCATTATTGTGCAACGCAACGTTTTTATATCAATGCTTTATCGTGGATTGTGATATCGTTATTTTTAGGTAATTCTTCTCAAGCATCTTCAATATTTATTATCAATGATAGAAAGTAGTCTATATTTTAAGAGTTGATAGCCTCAATACTACCGTCTTAAGACTTGACCGATTTTCAATTATTCCTATAGTCCGACAGCCCTCTATACTCAGAAATCAGACTTCTTGCAGCTCTGTTTCTTTTACCGCATGTAATGGTTGATGAATTTCAATAAAATTCGCATACTTACCACTAATTATTAGTTATTGGAGATAATTGAACCAGTGCTAGTTCTGGGAGTAATTCTTGAACTCTTGCCACCAAACCCAATTAATTTACCCGATTCCTTGAGGGAAATTTGAAAAATCATGCGAATCCCCTCTGTATTCACTCTCCCCCATCAATTCTCCTACCTGCCGTACGTACGATTCTGACCGAGCATGTAATTATAATTATCTAAAGAATAATTTGGGACTTGGATTACAGTACAATATAAATTGTATTCACATATTGGCTGTACAACAATTGGGCACTACGATATAATATGGTACATACACAATTTGTGCACTATGTTCTATAAATAATTTAAGGAATCGGTGCTACCCAAGGTTCGATATGCTCACTTCAGGAATAGGAATCTAGTACCGAATCTTGCTGGCGGGCGTTCGGCATCTTCTGGTAGACGAGGCGGTGTATCAGAATAAACTACTTTGGGCTGCGGTGGTGGTTTGGGTCTGGGAGAATCGTGGACTTTAACTTCGCAGAAATATCCGAATCCTGGACGCTCCAGATTTAAATTGTCCAGGACACATTTATCGTAGACAGCCTGCGTCATTCGGCAACTAGAATGATTTTATCTTCTATTTACTCAAATCAAATCAATATAATATCTTCAAACCCAAGAGAGACATCTGCAAGTGGCTCGTCGAAGTTGAGGGTAAACAATTTACCGATTAAATGCCATGTCTCCGCCGGTTTTGTCCAGGCAGTTTGAATATTGAGAAAATTCATCATAGCAGGTCTTCTTTATTTTGCGAAAAAATTCAAGGGCGCACGCCGTCACCGCCTTTCCCTCGTTCAAGCAAAGTCGAGGGTCATCTAATTCTTGTCGACAGAGCATAAATTCCTGCATATAAAAGTCGTTCATTTAATATTAGCATTTTCTTTTGTTCTTTCATTTTATACACACAGATGTATTATTGCCCTGTTTCGGTGCTCGAAAAAATTACATAATAATCTAGTGACATTGAGATGAAAGCATGTTAGTCTTCTGAAGGATCGTTGGGCTGTATTTGTAGGGGGAAATTTCCGAGTATCGTAGAGTAACGTCTAGCGTGCTAATTAAGACTTGAAATGATGTACATTATTTTGATTCTCGCAATATTTGCCCATATGAAAAGCTGCGGCGCGAAGAGCTGGGGTACCAACGTTAACCTCTTGGACGGTTAGTTGGTCGTCCTCGGGGAGGAAAGTTGCATTGGTGATAACCATTTCGTCCCAGTATCACCAAACGTCTACAATTTATCTTCTCGTGTGGGCTTTTATAAATTATGATCCTCGCAATAACCCGAATGTCACAAATTATTGACCTCCAACAACTCGCCACTTACAGCGAGCAGCCTGGAGCAACCTGCAAGCGTAACAGACGGAGCTGAATCCACGACCGTAGCGACCGGAGCAAGGCCTGCCAAATCCCAGAGAATTTATGCACCGCGGAGAACAGCTTTTCAGATCTGTCACCAGAGAACGCTGAGCGCGTCGGAACGGGATATATGCATGTATGTATAATATATGCCCCGATGTCACATAAATACATAATACATATAGGTATAAAGATACATAAGCGAGATTTTGTATACGAGACGCCGTCTAACTCTATTCCCCCCGTTCCCACCCGCCCCATTTTTCATGGCATAATTTTCGTTCGTCGAAGACTTCGAAGAAGAGGATATATGTATATAAGTACTTACCTATACCTATAATCGAAATAATAAAGATAATCAGATACGTAAATGTAATAACGGTGTACAAACGGTGTTTCGTTACTGGACAAACAAGGCTGGATCGTTGATTAGTGACACAAGGCCGAAATGTGTCTGCGTCGATATACCGTTAGCAGACGATATTGGTCAGGCTAAGCGCAACGCAACATAACATGATCATTTATTAGCTGACCAACTGTCAAGTCAACTACGTTGTGCTCTGACGTGACGAATAGAACATAACAAATGACTTTTCACCTCGGTATTGAAAGATCCTCTAGAATTCTTTCGGTATTCATTATACTTTACCCTTGTTTTCTGAACAAAAATTTCCTCTAGTCATTTGATACGTGTCTCATATTTTCTTATCAGTTGTCACATGATGATTTCACTTTTGCACAGGTCCCCTTTGGAACACGGCTATCCAACGAACACGAACCCGTGATCCGTAGGCCTATCAATTATTTGTTACGACAAAACTGTGAAAGATTCTTATCTATGCGAAAACTCACTCTGGGGCAACCTAGGTTTACGATATAATATTATTGAACGCAACTATTGACTCATCAGAGGCCCGCAGCACCTGAAGATTTGCTTATCAATTCATTTCTTTTACTAATAATTCAATGATCAAAATGACCTATACTGTAAATTGATTCTCATTCACATTTATAACTCTGTCGACTGATTACACTGGTGTATACTGGGTTGGTGTAGCGTGTTTTACTCGGTCGTTCATTTGCTGAATTTTACGCTAGCTAGTGTAAAAGTGTACACTTGGTATATACCAGTGTAACCAGTCGAAAGAGCTATTAGAAATAAGCTGGATAATGAGCTATCAATTACATTTGACAAACGAACCAAAGCTGTTGCCAGTCATTATGCCTATTAGTCGCGTCACATAGGAATTGTGATTCTACTGTTCTTGCAGTGAAATTGAATGCGCCGGGGTAATTATTCCGTGTTTGATCCTTTATTAACTGTTTCATTTTTATAAATTACAGTAGACACAGGCTGGGTCTCTGAACCGTTTGATTTATTCTTAATGTAATACGAGAAGAAAAATCGAAAACTGCTGAACTTTTAGATTGAAAGGGACAGTCACTGTGAAGGAAATAGATCGCTCTGATAACATGTCTTATACGGAATTGGAATACGGCTACCAGGTAAGTCGATATTGATATTATGTAGTTGTACCAATTGCTCATCAATAAGAAGACATTCGCCACTACTGCATTAAGCAGCTTGACTTCATGTACAAACTATAAAATCCAAAGATTGGGTGATTATTCAGAAGTGGCTTTGATAGGCTAGTGATACGAGTTTGAATAGTATAGATAACAGCGTGACGAGGCCATTTCATAAAAAGCAAAGTTCAAAACTTGTCTGTACCACACTGTTTTAATCACTTGGTAACAACTGAGCCGCGTGAAATCAAATTGCTTCTTTCGTATCCATGTCTCAGTTCTTATTTCATTATAATCATCAATACGTTTTGGCTGCTTATTATAGTTTTATCGAAGAATTACAGTATAAATTCTTTGTTGTAAATTCATCCCACAATATCATTCCTTGTTTATTTTACGCTCTCTCACCTTTGCTCTTTAACTATGAATATTTATGACAACATTGAACTCAAGAGCAGTGAGCTTCTGCTTTGTTCAAAAGGAATTTTCTGCAATAGCCTTTGCGCTCACAAATAACAACACGCTTATCATTACTTCTTATTAACATATAAGGTTCTGGTTTCTTGGATCTGAATTAATTCAACGACCTATAGAGAGAGTAAAATCTAGGTTTATCCATTCAACGTGCGCACACCTGAACACGTGGATTCTTTTTACAATAAGTTTAGACACTACTAGCCATGTAGTAATGTGGAATTGATGAAATGACTGAATGATACTACATACTTGTTTCGTGTTGTACGAACAGGATCTCAAGAATTCTACGAGACCAGTCTTCTACGTAGGGGATATTAACCCTGGGCAACCCTCTCTTATTGGTCAATCCTCATCTTCGATCTACCATTCGTCGGTACGAGTGAGTTAACATTGTAATAATTCAATGAGTCGTCTTGTTCTTGTTCTTGTTCTTGTTCTACTACTACTATCTTTCATTTTACCTTATGCGTATACAAATACACGGTCTCGACAAATATTATCAACGCATTCTTAAATCATCCGATTCCGCGATTGTTCTGTAATTCTATGGTTTGAAATTGTTTTTATGTTACAAATCCAATACTCGAGTGCAGGTCTAGTTTTAAAAATAAATGGATAATAGTTCTCGAAATAAATTGAAGTTATCATTATCGAATTCTACTTCTACAACCTTCAGGCTAATATTTGTGTTCGTAATCTGTATACACAAGGCTTAGATTTTTCCACATCCTAATCTCAAGGCTTACAATTGTTTGTCCTCGAAATTAGAGTGCAGTAAAAGCGGTAAGCGTCATGTATTGTTCTTCAGATACATAGTGCCAAAAGTAAACAACTTGTACATTCTGTATAAAAAAGCGTGAATGAAAAGTATCAGACCAGTTGAGAATTTACTTTACAACTGAAACTGTACAAGTATTCATCAGGAGATCCAGAAACCAGAAACATACAGTCTTGATTAGCTCATGAAAATTTATTTTCCGCAGCCTTCGAGCGATAAGTTATATTGGTTATTTCAGCCCTTGATTAACATCGTGAGACTGTGAGTCTATTATTTTGTCAAGTCCCCTTTGTCTATTCCAAATTTTTTTTTTCTGTCAACCTTGCTAACAAGGAAGGTATCCCAAGTCGATCTCTCCGATTTGATTTCTTTTGTAATATGTTATAGTAGACTAAAATTAAGGGGTAAGCCACCCACGAACTTCGGAGGCTGGTTTCACCCCCTTAATGTGTTTATTGGCAGATAAAAAAAAATACGTGTCGCCTAGTTTTCAGTCTACTATAACATATTACAAAAGAAATCGAATTGGAGAGATTGACCTGGGATACCTTCCTTGTAAGTTCCAGTTGCACAAACGGATCAAATTGTTCTCAAGTCGCATTTCCGCTGAGCCGCTAATTTGGGGAATCAATATTATTTTTATATGCAAACTAATTGCAGTACATTAAATATCGACCTTGATAAAACCAGTTTGTGTTCTAACGTTGAGTAATTATCATCGATTTATACATACCTATGATGGATCCGTTTCTGATGTTTCCATTCGAGGATACAGATGATTTGAACGAGTGCTGTTACTGTGACTATTGTCTCGTAAGTAGAGTTAGAAAGATGAATACTTTTTCTTTATCGTTCGTCTAATATTGTTCAGTCAGTTAGATCCTGAATGAGAATGAAATTTCCAAGATCTAATGTGTAATAATTCAGAGACGCGAGCGACTAATCATGACAGAAGAAAGAGCGATCAAGAATCCTGTTTTCCAAACTGTATAAGATCCTACCAGGCGAGACAATTGCCGTTAGCTTGAAAAAGAAAAAACCACTCCGAATACCTGCAATTTCCTATTAAATCGGTCACAATTTTCATCAAACATAATAGGATGATATAATTAGTAACGATTGCTTGTGTCCTCATCCACTCTTCGATCGCTTACGTGCCAATAATTTTGCTAATATTTTGGAGTTCTGCAGGGTGAACTGCCAAAAGGATGCCTGGGCGAAGACGGATGTATGGGAAGCACGACCTCCCTAGACGGCGAGGGAAAGCAGGTCTTGGTCGGTGTCTGCGCGATGGCAAAGAAGTCCCAGAGCAAACCAATGAAAGAAATCTTAACTCGCTTGGAGGAATTCGAATACTTGAAAATAATTGTTTTTCCCGAAGAAGTTATACTAAAGGTAGAGGAAGTAACAAAAAATCCTAATTAGCAAAACGAAGGTGAAATATTTTTGTTGATGCAGATTTTTGCCAAACGACTACATGTTTTGTGCCCGTTACAGGAACCAGTTGAAGACTGGCCCATAGTCGATTGCCTGATAAGTTTTCACAGTAAAGGGTTCCCCCTGGATAAAGCCATACAGTACGCGAGTCTCCGCAATCCATTTATCATCAACAATCTGCGTATGCAATACGATATTCAGGTAGGTTCAGTAAGTATGTACTACATTTGTATTAGATTATTAAACGTATTGTCAATATTTCTACGCCGAGCCCTGAGAATACATTGTATGTTTGATTGGAAATATTGGCGTAAATTTGGCTTCCAGGATCGCAGGAGGGTGTACGCTATACTGAACGGAGAAGGCATAGAAATTCCTCGATACGCGGTATTGGACAGAGATTCTGCGGATCCGAAGCGTAAGCTCAGCCACTTATATTTGGATAAGTTTTTTCCACAATAAAGCAAAATGACAAACATTTAATTCCAGATCACGAATTGGTCGAGTCCGAGGATCACGTGGAAGTGAACGGAATAACATTCAACAAGCCGTTCGTAGAGAAGCCAGTATCTGCCGAGGACCATAATATTTACATATATTATCCCACATCCGCAGGTGGGGGAAGCCAGAGATTATTCAGAAAGGTGAGGCGGATGCCAAGATTGAGGGTACTAGGACAAAATTACATAAACGAGAGTAAAAGTATAAGCATCTAAAATTATTTGACAAGTGAATCTTCCGCCCGTCGATCTCAAATAGATCTGATTATACATTCCTGTACAGATTGGTAGCCGCAGCAGCGTTTACTCGCCTGAATCTCGAGTGCGCAAAACCGGATCATACATCTATGAAGATTTTATGCCAACTGATGGTACTGACGTTAAAGTATATACAGTCGGGCCTGACTATGCACACGCAGAGGCGAGAAAAAGCCCAGCCCTTGATGGCAAAGTGGAAAGGGACTCTGAAGGAAAAGAAATACGATATCCCGTAATTTTGAGCAACGCCGAAAAGCTCATCAGCAGAAAGGTCTGTCTTGCTTTCAAACAGACTGTTTGCGGCTTCGATTTACTCAGGTAAATACAATTCTGCGGTAGAATTTTCCAGATTATTATAGAATTACCGCTCCTTTTTCTCATTGAGACTAAAACAAATCAATATATTGTAAAGTTATGCCTGTTTCAGAGCAAATGGTCAGTCGTTTGTTTGCGACGTTAACGGATTTAGTTTTGTCAAAAATTCTAATAAGTATTACGATGACTGTGCAAAGATCCTGGGCAACATGATTCTCAGGGAATTGGCTCCTACTCTCCACATTCCCTGGAGCGTTCCCTTTCAATTAGATGATCCACCCATCGTACCCACTACGTTTGGCAAAATGCAAGTCTTATAAACTCTGTGGAATCTCTTCTCTCAGTTAGGATAAATGAATAAATAGAATATCAATCGACCAATGCTATTATTTTCAGGATGGAACTGAGATGTGTCGTTGCCGTTATTAGACATGGCGATAGAACTCCGAAGCAAAAAATGAAGGTTGAAGTTCGCCATCCCAAGTGAGTCTACAAGTTTTTTTCATCGCTCTATAATTTTCACTGACTTGCAGCTCGACGAACTGTCGTCATAGTGATATTTAATTCAGTGCAGCTCGAGATCTGCTTAAAAAATTTGTCTTCAATTATTTTTCAACAGATTCTTCGAGATTTTTGCCAAGTACGATGGGTACAAGCACGGCCATGTCAAACTTAAGCGGCCTAAACAGCTGCAGGAAATTCTGGACACCGCGCGTAGTTTGTTGACGGAGATTCAGCACCGTGCGGCTGGTCCAGAGTTGGAGGAAAAACAGGGCAAACTGGAACAGCTGAAAAGTGTCCTAGAAATGTGAGCAGACAAAGGATAAGTTCTTATCTCAGAAAGACGGTTGTTTACCTATGTATTTGTTTCTATACAGAAAGCATGCCGCCCCAAATTGAACAATATGTTTTAATTCAGGTATGGACACTTTTCTGGAATTAATCGTAAGGTCCAGATGAAATATCAGCCCAAGGGCAGGCCTAGGGGCAGCTCCTCAGACGACGGTAAAACCAATAGTATGCATGTTTGATTATACAATTATTTATTTGAATTTAATTTAAGTTCAAGTGTCCAAGAGTAGTCTTTGCTACACCACGATGCATTCCGAAGTACCGACGCTTTCGGGCCTAACTCACCTGTTTGGTTTCTGGAGATACACATTATCTCTAACAACATTGAGTATTAGCATTGTTCATGGCCCCCAGCACTGTCGATCAGCCCTGAAATATGATTATTTGTTTAATTTTAGATAGGTTCGGCGAGCCTTCTTTGGTCTTGATTCTAAAATGGGGCGGAGAGTTGACACCAGCTGGACGAATCCAGGCCGAAGAACTCGGCCGCATATTCAGATGCATGTATCCGGGAGGTCAAGGTAGACACCTTAGTGGTTCGTATCTCTTGCTGCTATTATTTTTTGCATGTCTTTAATAAAAATTTGCGTTTCACACGTTGCTCGCGATTGAATTTTACCAAAACCCTTTGTGTCTTTCTTCCAATTAACAGCTCAATCTGTACTGTACAGGAGAATATGCCGGCGCACAAGGCCTGGGCTTGCTTCGACTTCATTCCACCTTTCGCCATGACTTAAAAATTTACGCCAGCGACGAAGGCAGGGTTCAGATGACCGCTGCTGCCTTTGCTAAAGGTCTGCTCGCCCTGGAGGGTGAATTGACCCCTATTTTGGTCCAAATGGTCAAGAGTGCCAACACTAATGGTCTCTTGGACAATGACTGCGACAGTAGCAAGTATCAGAACATGTGAGTGGGGATGGGGCTCGGCATTTCTATCTCACCACTGCTGTAGACAGTGAGAATATCTTGTTATGAATTTTTTTCAGGGTAAAAAACCGACTGCACGAGCTACTGCAACAGGATAGAGAATTCACTCGCGAAGATCGCGAACAGATCAACCCAGGTAACGCCCTGAGCATCAACGCGGCTTTGAACTTTGTCAAAAATCCCGTCAGATGTTGTCAACACGTCCATATCCTCATACAAAAGTTGATGGATATTGTCAGGATCAAAAAAGACGATCCCAAGACCAAAGGTGAGATTGACAATGAGTGGGGATCTCGAACTCGCTGTTTGATGTAATGGAAGATTGTCGATTGAATTACAAAGTTTAAAGCCAGATCTTAGCACACATCACACATTCCTTTTTTACATCCAGACGCGATTCTATACCACGGGGAAACTTGGGAGCTGATGGGCCGACGCTGGGGTAAAATTGAGAAAGATTTCTGCACGAAAAATAAGAGGTTTGACATATCGAAAATTCCCGACATCTATGACTGCATCAAATACGACCTTCAGCACAACAATCACACACTGCAGTTTGATCATGCGGAAGAGCTCTACATATATTCTAAATATCTGGCGGACATTGTAATACCGCAGGTGATTCATTCCTTCAGGGAGACCTCCTTCAAATGAATAGAATTGCATTTATTGATATCTTGCTTCACTCAGGAATATGGGCTGACTGTTCAAGAGAAACTCACCATAGGACAAGGTATTTGCACACCTCTACTGAAGAAAATAAGGGCAGATCTTCAGAGAAACATCGAAGAAACTGGCGAGGAAACTGTAAACAGATTGAATCCAAGGCATACATCAGACTTTTATTCGATTATTATCTTTTTTTTGTATATTACAAATTTAAATCCCTAGATTTCTCATTTTCTCTCAAATTGAACTTCAACTGTTTAATTCATAAAATTGCATCATCCATTTCAGATACTCGCACGGAGTTTCTAGCCCCGGAAGGCATGTGAGAACGAGATTATATTTCACAAGCGAAAGCCACGTGCATTCGCTTCTTACTGTACTGCGATACGGAGGATTACTTGACGTAATTATTGAAAATCCAACCCTTTTGAACAAATTTCAGACAAATTTCAACATTTTTAACTAAAACAATTTGGAACAATTTTCCAATTTTCTCTACATCCCAATTCTAGGTGGTGAAGGATGAACAGTGGCGACGGGCAATGGAGTACGTCAGCATGGTATCGGAGTTGAATTACATGTCTCAGATTGTGGTCATGCTCTATGAAGATCCGACCAAAGATCCCAGCAGTGAAGAACGTTTTCACGTCGAGCTTCACTTCAGTCCCGGTGTGAACTGCTGCGTTCAGAAAAACTTACCACCTGGACCGGGATTCAGGCCTCATTCTCGCAACGAGAGTAGCCACAACCTTGTGGGTTTTAAACTCCGTTTGATTTGTTTAAAAGATTTTCCTCCTCAGACCTTGCGGCATCTTGCTGTGATAATTTACACACCCAATTATCACGTTACGTAACTTATGATAATTACTTCACAGGGCGAACCAGGGTCAGGGGCGGAGGGCAGCTCCCAATGTAGCACACGAATCGAGGAGGAAGATGCCGAATTAAGCATTCTAGAGGATAACACTACCAGCCCCACCTCACGTTCGGTATTTAATGAACTGAGAATAGCAGAGAGAAACCTTAAGAAATATCTTGCTCTGAGCGATTCACTATAAATCTGCACATTCCAGGACATGTCGCCAATGGAAACTGACGAGGCCAACCTTCCGGTAGACAGCGACAGCCCGAAGACCAGCAGAGCTATAGACATGAAGGACATAGATCCCATAATCGACGAACCTTTCGACAGCGGATTCTTGCAGAGTTCAGCACCAATTCCGATCAGGCAAGAAAACATTGAGAGCTGGTCATTTAGTGTTTCCCATAATATACACTAAGCAAATGTATTTCACGAAATGATTTCGCGCCCTTTCACAGTGCAAGAACAGTAGCCGGTCACGAGGCGGCTAGACTAGGCAGCCAACTAGCAGCGAATCAACGTCAAAGACGGGAACTGGAGGCAGCAGGTATAAATGAACCGAGAGCCAGAAGCTACGACCACCAAAGGCAGGATAAACCTGTCAAAGGTGAGTACAGAACTCGTTTGTACCTCTATTTCGATAGACCTTCCAATGGCCCTCGGCCCCTCTTCTCCTTGTTGTACCGGGGTTGATGAATAGTCAAAACGTTTGCCCTGGCACGAGCCATTGCGGATAGATTGGAGACACATGGATGTACCAAATTTTGTGATAATGGAATATCTGGTTTTAAAAATCAAGTTGTACGGCTATCGGTCCTTGCAATAGCCAGATTATACAATCTTATTGGCAATTGCGTGATATTCAAGCATTGCACTATAATGTAACGTATGCGTTTCTTTCATAGCTGGTGAAAAAGTGCAGTATCAAAGCTTGGACGCGGTCAATAAGGAAGGTATGTGGTTTAATCTATATAATTGTATCACAGAGTTGATGAATATAGAAATCTACCGATTGCTTGTTCAACCGGTTATTCAGTAGATTATAACGTTATTGATCAACAAATCGAATCGTCAAACGTATTACGTATTTCTCCAAAGATTTTAGAGCTTAGATACACTTGTAAATTGAGCCAAGCTGTTCGATCGGAATATTTTTACCAACCTTGATCGAACGGAGTTTGCACCTCGAACAAATTCTGAATAAATTGGAGAAACAGATCTTTTCACCTTGGAGCTTGAATCATTCAAAGAATTATAAGTGCAGCAAGTTAATAGTGTTATTCGGACGAGGTAATGAATCTCTATGTCCGATACTCTGTAATAGAACAGCGTACTATTTGCTTATTGACTGCTCCTCTATCAGATGCCTCTATATCACTGCGGTCTACTATCGTAAATGTTGTATCGCACTCTGTACGGTGTTGTGCAGGTTTGTTCAGGACAATCACAAAATTGTGTATCCATTATAAAAGCAAAGTTATGAATCTGTGATAGTTAATTTTCATTTCTTATTACTCATGAGATTCTTTCCATTTCTCAAGCACATATTATTTAAAATCCTTGCAACCATCTTTGACCTTTCTACATACACCGCTGTGCTCTATCCCTGAATTTACTACAATTATTTTATAATTCGCTTTTGATCAAATCCCTCTCTATGGTATTCTATCTTCCTCTTATTGATGATAAATTCTTATTTTACGCCATCTTTCTCTCTCTGAATACCAGCAGCTTTCAGCTCTAATTTATTTTACCGGATTGTTAAAGGGGCCCCGAAACCAAGCCAGGACCATTTTTTATGCGTTTCTTTTAGCTACCACGCCACAGATATTCTTTAATCTATACATACAAAGAACAATGAAAAACTTGGCAAAAAGGTTTTGTCTTTATGAATTATTTCAACAATTATAATTCAACAAGAATAATTGTGTTTTGAATCTATGATTCGAGACCTTCCGATTGTTAATCTAAAGTAGTTGCAATACATTTTCTTTGATTTGGAATAACAGCTTTCTAGATTTATAAATTCAATAATTTCTTCAATGTCAAGTTGAGCTGACTCTATGAGCGAAAGAATAATCTTCGCCACGGGATCTTTGGTGGCGGGTTTTTAATAGAATATTTTGTTTCTCTTTTCATCCTTCCCTTGCCTTTCCCTCTATTCTGTCACACGATTTGTTCCAACTAATTGTCTTTATCGTGTTCTCACCGCTTTATAACGCATAACTTACAAACAGCCGAGTGTTCTCCTTTGCTGAAGCACGGGGCTGGAGAGAATGTCGCCGCTCATTGTGAATACATTAATTTAACAAAGGTTCAAAAGTCTTTAGGACGCCCGTTTACTCTGGCACACTCTATCAGCTCACCTGAAATGCCAATAAGAAAGGTTTTCAATTCCGATTTATCCCTAAGCCCTTTGGTAACTTTTCACCGCGTCCCTCTCGCCTCTCCTGGCACCGTCTGTCGCCCTCTGCACGAGACAAGTAGTCCGCACACCATTTCTAAGCCACAATTGTCAATCCAATTTAAGAAGTATGGCAGATCATACACCGAGGCAACTTTGTCTAACGTTAAAGTCTGCGGTGAGTTTACCGATAATAATCAGCCCTTTAAAATATTCTCAGAAGTAAATCAACTTGCCATGGAATCGTTACAGCATCATTCTCAGATCCATAGAATCGTCCTCGACCACTCTAACTATCTGTTGGACGTACACATTGTGATTAATCATTAGGCAACTATTTTTGTGCAAATAACAAGGTGTTCATAATCCGCGAGGAATTTCATATCAACCGATATCATCATGTAGTTCGTTTTACTTTTATTTCAAATCACACGAGATCCAGGCAGAGATAATCCAATCTGAAATTAAGTACTTTACGCTTGCAATTCACCTCTTGTAATTTAGACATACTGCCTGCATTACGTGCTTTGTAACAAATGGTTTTTTCTCTTCTGAGGGTAGCTGTGAATAATGTAGCCCTGAAATTGTAATTCTAGACAGTACGCTTGACCGAAATACTGAGGACAATCCATGTTTGTAATACATTTAATACATATAATACATTTATCCCAATGCAATCACACTATTTATCAAATAGTCGCAAAAGTCCACTGCCGAGCTCCGGAACATCATTATTCTCTCCTGAGCCATTCTTCCCCGCATACTACCTATTGTCATTCAACCTTACCCTACCTGCACAGCAAGGCGCTATCGCCACAGCGTCTCGGGACAGATGACTTACTTCAAGATGCTCGGATACAATGTCAGCAAGAAACTTACCGGATCGACAAACAGTCTATTCAGCACAGCCGTTATCAGCGGATCATCCAGTGCCCCGGATCTCAAGGATATGGTACCTCAGCACGCGTCTGCTGTCGCCGGTAAATTTGAATAACAAAACTAGTGATTAAAAGGCACTAAATTTCAGAAAAATTACAAATTTCATTTCTGTCATAATATTCTGTCTTCCGAACTTAAAGATTGCATTTCATCACAGCTATAGATGGGTTTGGAGGAGTCCCACCGATCAGGCCATTGGAAACGCTGCACAACGCTTTGTCCCTGAGACAATTGGACTCATTTTTAGAGATGATGACTAGTCTGTCTTTCTTCCGTACACCGGCTTCGTCGCCACCAAAGTTTCCGTCTCCTGGCGGATCAATTCACGGATCATTTCTCCAAAATCTTAGCATAGGCAGCATAAGCCGAGAGTATCACGCGTCTGATAATGAAGCCATTAGGTAATATCGAAACTAACGTGAATCGGAGCGAGGCAGAGAAATAATCAATTGTCCACTTATTTTTATGAGAAAATGTTTAGTCTATAATAATTCAATTTTATGCGTATACAGGGTGTCTGGGAATTCGCGCACCATCTGCATACTAGCGGCTTTGTTAAAAAAATTGAGACGAAAATTAGGTATGCAAAAAAGTCCGTGAATACTGGCTAATGCTCCGCAACGCCGTCCGCCCCACTACCGAGAACAAGGCAATAATGTGTGGTGTTCCCCGCTTTGCCCAGGAGTGGGGTGGACCGCTATGCAGAGTTCTAACCATTTATTCCTAAAGCTGAACGCTGATTGGTTCGTTATTAACTGCTTTTACAGGAAAACTAAACTGTTGTGAACTTTTTTTTTTTATGGGTAACTTTCGTTTTCATTTCTCGCAAGGAATCCGCTGGTATGCAAATGGTGCGCGAATTTCCAGACACCCTGTATATAATGTTCAATTTTTGTCAGGTGTATAACACCAACTCCAATTCCATACAAATTACCAAATGAATCTGATTCTAGAAACCAACTTTCACCGACCAGTCCAAACAGTGAGTTTTTCCCAGAGTCTTTTTATCTTCAAGTTCTGAAAATTAACAATTTTCCTAATCATTCGTCGGTCCATTTCCAAAATTTGTTGCTTCATCTTTTATAGGTGCAGGGTGGAGCAGTGGAGCGCCGTCTTTTCTCTCCTCCGAGCCATCATCACCTGCCCCGACATCAGCCGGAGAGTGCAGCATGTCCACCAGCCTTGGAAGCAACGATGGGTAAACCTAATTGACAATTTTCAAAGAAACATTCCTCGAATTTCGTAATCTACGGTATTGAGAACCTGATCAATTCCTTTCTATTCACAGAATGCACATGTTCAATGTGGCGCACGAATTTCCTAAGACACCAGACTTTAATCTTGACTTGAACAACATCTGCATGGGAATAGATCAGGGCTGCAGAGAAAGTCGGGGCAGTATATCGTTCACGGATTACTACAGTAATGAGGATGGCCAGATTCTCAGGATTTGCAAAGAGGATAAGTGCAAGGTAATCAAAAAGCCTGCACACGTCGACGACGAAACACTTATTGATAACATCGATGAAGATGAGGACCATACTTTGACGTTGAGGCAGAGCGAGGAACAGAAAAAACAAGATATCAAATTTATATTTGAACCACAAGAGAATCCTAATCCGGTTCAATCGAGTTGTAGCTATAAAAAGATTGGGAGGTGAGCAAGCATACGAACGTTGTCGCAATTTGTGTGCAAATATGTTTCAATTGCAAAATATTTTTATTTCTCTGGGCCTGTTTTGAAATGGAATAGCGGCTTTGTGGCTTCATGGTATAATTCAATTGTTTACCATTAGTCTTTATACGACTCGGAGAGCTCAAGGATATCCGATATGAATGGATGAATCGTCTGTTCTCGGTTTTCCGCCATAGTATTGTAAACAATCTTGACATTAATTGACCTAATGATTCCCCTGTTTTAGATTCAGAGTTGAAAGCATGGAAATATCGGACGAGGACGTCAGGATGCAGGAGAACGTCTCCGTGACCAGTAATTCTAGAAATGTGACAAAGTGTGCAGCAACTAAACTGCCGGATGTCAATGGTGGGCGGAAAGGGTCAAGACCATTGCTTGGTAAAAACAACGAGGTTCATCTGAACCCAGAGAGTTATTTTTCAAAATTTCCAGACCTTTCTCCCTCAAATACCGAACTTGATACCAATCATCCGAGTTCTTCTTCAGCAGCAAGAGAAGCTGCTACCAAAGACAATGTCGACGACGAAGACAAATTGAAGATTAATGCTGCCGAGCCGATTCCCATCGTTGGATCGGTGCTCATTAAATCTCCGGAACCTTTACTCACACTTGCAGGCAGTCTTAACGATAGTACGCATATAAAATTCGGTTTTGATGTTGAAAATAAAAAAGCAGGATAAGATATACGAATATTATGTTCATCACAATGATACTTTTCAGTGTCTAAAGAATTGACGCGACTCAGAAATTCTTTTAGTATTCTTTATTGTTGTTTGCTATGTTTACTATTCACGATAACTAGATGGATTTGAGATGAGGAAATTCTGCCAAACTGTACCCGCCGTATTTGTTATGCTGAATGAAAATTAAACATTATTATGTAGGTAGAAGCGGACAATTGAATTCTTTCTTAAAAGGATTCGAGTTCGCTTAGATATCACCAATGGCTTTAGAGAACTTCAACTGTACAAGCACTAGTACCGGAATGAATAACATGTAACAAGCTAGAAGTGTACGTTATATCTCATAACTTGTAAACTTTCCTTGCTTCTATATTGAATTCATTTCAATTTAGACATAATCACAATCCGTGGGTTCGCAAGCGCTGTATACTTAATAATTGAATAATTTCTGGGACTCGGGTTGACCGAAAATCTCAAGTCGACGCCGAAAATGTTTATTGAGCAGTATGGATTAAGTTTCTTACAACATTTATTTATCGGTGACAACGTTCCATATCCAGGAAACACGTCATCTGTGATTTAAAACTAGCATAATTTGCCCTCTTACGTATTTCTCTTTCCTAGTTAATCTTCTGTATACCGCATCTATACAACCGTTTTTGTCAAAATAATGGTTGCCCGAGGACTAATAGACATTTCTAGGAGTCAAATCGGTGTATGAAAATCAAGTACAGAAAGATGTTATTATAAATAGACGGAAATAATATTTTTCCTTGGCAGATCGAGTACTATGCTGCTGCTTAATTATGTATTCATAATTGCTTGTAATGCAATTATTCCTCCAAAAACTCAAATGTCAGAGCGCAATGTAAGATAGACAAATGTTTATTGTACTTTAATGGTATGTATGTTTGTATGTATGTATGTGTGTATGTATGTATGTATGTATGTACGTATGATGTATGATGTATGCATGCGTGCATGATGTATGTATGTATGATGATGTATGTATGATGCATGCATGCATGCATGTACTACATTTAGCTAGAATCTTATAAATATGCATAATTAGATCAGCTCTTTTGTAAATTTGAAATAATGTAAAATAAAGAATAAAGCAAGATACACTGTTAGACATTAGCATTTATACTTGTAATTATTATACTATAGTTCTATAGTATAATATAGTAGTAGTTATAGTTGCTCGTTATCCAACAATTCAGAAAAAATTCAACGCGATCGAGAATTTTCAGCGCTGGAGCGTAGCGTCATCTACTGGATGGGTTGGAAATCACTAAATCGGCACACACTCGCAACATTGGCCTGCATCGGCCCATTGGGCAATGTATGGAGGGTACTTGCAGGTACTTGGTAGACGGGTAGACCAGGGTAGACCCTCCATAGGGCAATGGCTCATTGTGATTGAACGAACAGCTTCTTGACGGTTGTAGGCGTGAACATGAAGACTTTGAGGAATGCGAATCGTTTGGCTTGGTTTACCACAGAAGGTGGTAGAAAATTTTCTCTAGCCTGCTTGGTCACAGTCGGCGGTGGTGCCGCCGCTTTCAACTTATTACCGCACACATTATTGCTGGATGAATACAGAGAACTCTTTCAGATGTACCGGTACGTGAATGTTTCGGAGGTTAGAATGAGGCAGCTTTTGCTTTCTCTCTAGCGATATGATGATGAATTGGAAATGAATTTTAGAAAATCGACGCCAGTCCGAGTCTCTTCTAAAATAAAAAAACAGTTCACCGATGTTCTGGACGATTTGAAGGTACCACAGGAAATACGGGCCCGTTTGAAGCCGTTCATGGTGAACGGCTTCGATGTATTTCACGCAGGGACGACTTACATGGCCTCCGGAGCTCTGGTAGGGGTGACTACAAATTTTAACTATGAAGAAGTGAAGGATATCGACCAGGCAACAGTATTGATACAAAGCCGGCACGTTGATTGGAGTCAACCAGACGGGCAGAATTTACTCTCTGCATTAATTCTCTCAGATGACGCAAGAAAGTTTGCCTTAGGCAGAGAAATTGTCAGATGTCAAACTATCGAACCCCTACTGAACAGCGCCTATCCCATAACTTGTACAACTTTGGCTTATATGATCGGATATAAAGCTAACAAGGTCCTAAACGGTCTAGCCCGTCCTCTGTCATTTAGAATTATTTTATACGCATTGACGGGCTTGTTCACCCTGGGAAACTGGGCCCTTTTGAAGGACATTACCACCGTCCATTACGACACGGAATGTGACAGAGAAATGAGCAAGTTGGGGGAAGATTACATTAGAGGTGGTCAAGAATTTTACAACAAGATTTTACAGCGCAATGTCGCGCTAAGGAATTTAATGGGAGACGAAGGAGTTAAATTATATTCTGCTACTGGTAACGATCAATTTTTCATCAGGCATAAACGACTGCCGATTATTCATAGGAAATTGTTTTTCGACGAGCAGATGAAAGGTCCCAATTGAAGGGCGGCGGAGTAGGCAGTCAATTAGTTGTAGTCTCTTGTTATTCTTCGTTGTTTTTCGAGTCTTTATGAATAATACAATTGGTTCTAGTTGAAGAAAATTCTTTATAAAATACATTATCTGTTTCTATAACATCTTGGTTTGTCCTTTCCAATACCTACTCCTTAAATTTGTTGCTTTCAAAACTATACATTAACTAGTATTATTTAATATATGAATCGCACAATTAATTACGTAAGTTGTTTGTACAAAGCTTCGTGTTACAGCCATATCGAATATTCATGATTACATTATTTTTAATAATTCATAGTCAATAGTATTGGATTTATTTGAAACCTTCTTAATTACAATTAGCGGTAATATTATTATCCTTCAATATTTCTCTGTTAATGACAACTGAACAAATATTATCAATACAGCGCCGTGCGGTCAAAGATCGTTGCTCGAGTTGTGGCGAAAAGAATTACGCTAATTCGGCTAGCGGTAGATTCGTTACAACTACTTTTCCCAAAATATATTTGTTGAATAAATAATGACAATGCAAGCCTTTTCTCACTGGCAATTACTCGCTAGCCGTCGATGTACTCAATTTGTTTCATCCTCCGTTATAACAGACCGATTGAGCCGAGCTGAAACAAAAAGGGTGGAGAAAGTTCTAACAGAAGCATACAAGTAGGAGTACCTAATCTCTTCTCTCACATCTCACGGAAATATTGCAGCACTGTTCAATACTTACCAACGTTAATTTGTCCTCTTCTTTTTTGAGTACTTTTGAGGTCTGTTCTTGATCGAATTTGACCACAGCCGATATTACTCTAGTGAGAACCAGGGTTTCCCTTCCCATCATGTACTCAAACAGAATATTCCTCAGGTATTCGATCTCAGTTGACGCTTCCAAACTCTCGTTTCGTATCCTCAGGAGCTTACGAAGTTCCGACAGTTCGCGTTTCTGGGACATTAGAGTCTGTTGGAGCGAGTGGAGAGATCCCGTGTTTGATTGGATTGTAGCCACCGCGACACGAGACGTACTTTCCAGCTCCTGTAATAGATAATAAATTGAATTAGTCCGCTGTCTTCACATCATTCGTCTTTTTATTCATTTATTTATTCATTCATATCCTAAAATCGTGGGCGGAAGACATCAAAAATTTTTGTTCAGCTTTATCAATATGCTATGTATTTTTTAGTAGAATTGGCGATATAAATTCATAAGCATTGCCTTTCACTTCAGGATTGGATAGTTAACGGTGAAAATAATAGTTAAATAAATGATATGTACCCCTGGAGAAGTATCACTGTTATCGGCAGCCTGAAAAGAAACGAAACAGAGTAAATGAAGGATAAAATGGAAACGAAATAAAAATCAAACGGACAAACTAATATCGACAGATCGTTGATGACAAAATTTTTCAGTTCTTCTCAAAGGCAACGCTCTTCAAAACCTGTACTAATTAAGGACGGAGTGAAACTATCAAAATATTTTATTGTAAATGTTTAATTTTCATACCTTTCTTTCCTTCGACCATTCCTTTGTCAATTCATTCACTTCGTCCATGTGTTTGGTCTCGAGCTGATCCGTTCTCTGCTTCAGAAGAGTTTTCCAGCTTTGCTCAATTTCCTGTAGCTCGTTAGAGTGCTCCTTCTTGACTTGGGCAATTGCTTCAGTGAGTTCTCTAATTTGGTCCTTATAAGCTTGTATTGTCTCCTTGCTATCCAGAATTAGATTCTCTATTTGTTCAGATTTTGCCGTGAGCTCAATCTGGAAATCTTTCAGTTGCTCTTTGTATTGGTGAATCAAGTCGGATTCATAATTCTGTTGACGTTCTATAAAATATAACAAAATCGATAATCAGTGGGAAATGAACCCTTTTTCTACAATGGCAGTTAGTCTATCAGCACAAATTAGTTGTTTATACTTACCGAAGCGTTTTTCCAACGCTGCCTGTATTTGTTCATCTTTGTCGTGTATTTGAGCTTGAAATTCTTTGACCAATTGTTTTATCCTCATGCTCTGCTCTTCTTCGTTAGTTTTCAACTTATCTATCAATATCTGGGTCTGATGTTTCAGTTCTTGATTCACAATATCTATCTGCGACTCTTTAGTCTCATGAAAAATAACTGCCTCGTCCAATCGGGTGCGCAGCTCTTTATTTTCGTCTTGGAGCCTGTTGTAACTTTGTAATAGAGCCTCGTCGGCATTTTTATTCTGGCTTATACTCATCAACTGTTCCCTCAAATCTTTATTGGTAGCTTCCAGTTGGTCAACTTCTTCCCGACGACCTATCAATTTGTTCTCAAAATCTTTGACCGCCTTCTTTAGTTCAGTTATTGCTCTCGCTTTATCTTCCAATGCTCTTGAATGGTCAGAATTTATTTTCACTAGCTGCTCCCTCAGCTCTTTGTTAATTATTTTTCCTGCATCAACTTCTTGCCTTTGCTCCACAAACTTACTCTCGAAATCTTTAGCTCTCTCCTCTAGTTCGGCAACGTTTGATGTTTTATCTTCCAAGGCTTTCGAATGATTAAAATTCGTGTTTGCCAGTTGATCCTCAAGCTTTTTGTTTGCGACTTTCAATGCATCGACTTTCTGCCTGTACTCCACAAGTTTATTCTCAAAGTTGTTGGCTGTCTTTTCAAGTTCAGCAATTTTTTCTGTCTTACCTTCTAAAGTTTTGGAGTAATTGGCAATTACTTTCGTAAGTTGATCCTCTAACTCTTTGTTTGTTACTTTCAACGCATCAACTTCGCACTGATGCTGAACGACTCTATCTTCCAGGTCTTTAGTTATCCTCTCTAATTCAGTTATTGTTTTTGATTTATCTTCCAAAGTCTTTGATTGATTAGAATTTATTCCTTTCAATTCCTGAATCAATTTTGTATTCGAATTTTCCAACAGATTTAATTCTGCTTCTTTTTCATTTACCGAAACCTGCAAAGCCTCGACTTGCAGAGCCAATTTTTTATTCTGCTCTCTCAAATCTTCTACCTCTGTTAAAGATTCTGCTTTTGATTCATTTAAAATCTGCAATTCGTTACGCAATTCCATATTTTCCGATTCTGTAGCCTTCAACTTAGCAATATCATACATCAAATCCTCAATTTTGCTATTTAAATCGCGTTTTTCAATCTCACAGCGCCTTAAGGCTTCACACCTAAGGTCCAATTCTTTCATTTTCTCAAGTAATTTCATATTATCAGCTTCTAATTTGTTGAGAATTTGTAATTTGGGCCTTAAATTCTCTATTTCTTTCTCCAATTTGATATTTGCCTGTTGTACATCTCCAAATTCTTCTAATTTTGTCTGCAACTCGGTAACTTGAGCAGCTAATATTCCATTTCTCATTTCAACGTCGCTCTTCAAAGCAGCTTCTTCAATTCCTTGTACTTGTTGAACATCAAGTATCTCGCGTAGTCTGGTATTTTCATCCTCGGCATTCTCTAATTCTTCATTTAACTCTGAAATTCTTTGCTCCAGATTAAATTTCTCTGCATCAAACCTCTCCTGAAGACGTTGGAATTCATTCTCCAAATTTAAAAGCTTGTCCCTTTGCTCATTGTTTTCCTGATACAAATTGTTTTGGGAGAGTTCCAATGCCTCATTCAATTTTGACAAATTATTTTGTTCCTCTTTCAATTCTTTGTTGTTTCTCGTAAATTCGGCATTGCTTAATTCCAATTTGTCCAATTTAAGCTGCAGAGCTGCGTTATTATCTCTGAGAACGTGAAGTTCATTGTTTTGAATCCTCAACAGTTCGATTTCTCGAGTCAGTTTCTCTCTGTCTTTAGTCAAAACCTCAATTTCGTTCGTTTTCAGGTTCAACGTCTCGTTTTTTATTTTCTCAGACGACTCCAGATCTTTCAATATCCTTTCGTTTCCCAATCTTAGCTCCTCTAGTTCTATATTTTTCTTGTCAATGATATTGTTTTTGCAAGCTTCTAGTTCGTTGAATTTATCGATCATCTCTTCTCGAACTTTAACAGTTTCGGCAAGCTGATTGAGAATCCCTGTTTCCTTTTCCCGAAGGGTTTCGATTTCAGAGCATTGCGTTTTGTACTTTTTATCTAATTCTTTGAGTTCGGAAGCCTGTTTTACAAACGCGTCATTTGTCGCTTTGAACTCAGAATTTCTAATCTCATATCTATTGTTCAATTCGCGAGAGTTAGTCTTCTGCTTCGACAATTCTTCGTGCAATTTTTCCAGCTGCAGAGTTTGTTCGGTAAATTTGCTCGTCAAACTGACAATCATATTTTCATACTCAGCACATTTTTGTGAGAAATTTTCTACACCTAGTTCTACATTTTTCGACTTCTCCAGCTTTAAAACTTCCATGTTATTCAGAGCTGCGGCCAATTCGTTCTTCAATCCAACCAATTCCTGCTTCAATGTCGCATTGTTTTGGAATAGCGCATCATGGTTATCTAATTTATCCTTCAAAAAAGAAACTTGGTTTGTAAAATGGTCATTATTAACGGCAATGTTGTTACTAAATGGCAATTTCCCCTTCAATCCCTCCATTTCCAACTGCATTTTGTCTTGAGTTTCCTGCAGCTCTGCGATATCCCAAAGTTTGAAGTTCAGCTCATCAATTTCAGCGATCAGTTTGATATTTGTCAAGTTTATCTTGTCAAAGTCGTTGACTTTGCTGATCATGTGTTCATTCTGGTCCGTCAGCTGCTCGTATTTTTTTCGTAGCGCGTTATTCTCGTTGATAATAGTCTTGAGTTCTATGCTCGAGGCTTCAGTGTTAGAAGAAGATAGATATACCTCTGCAGCTCGCAATTGCTTTTCTGCTGCGTGCTCAGATTCAACAGAAGGTTTGGTCATGGCTTCTATCTTCACATTATTTTCAACAGAATTAAATACAGTTACTAATTTTTTGTTCATCGAATCTATTAACACTTCTTGCCCAGAAAATTTTTCCTTTATCTCAGCCTTTATGGAGTTACAGTCCCGCCTAAGATTTCCTAAAACTTTCTTATATTCCAATATGTTGGCGATCAGGCACTCCTTCTCCCTCCTGGTTTGTTCCCAATCCATTGTGACGCCCCTTAGCATTTCTTTGAGATCATTTATCGTGCATTTACAGGATTTGAGTTCCGTTGTTAATCCTAAGAGTTGAGCGTTTTCAATTTCCCGCTCGTCTTTCGACCTGCTAATTTCCTCGTTTCTAGCGACGCCTTCGTTCATAGCTCTGTGTACAGGAGCCGAGCTCTCTTTCTTCTGCTTAATTTCCTTGTCGCATTTGGTCTTCAACTGATCTTCGGTACTGAGAAACTTGTGCTTCACATCCTGCTGGATAAGTTTAACAGCTTCAGATTTATTCATGAACAGATCTTGAAGCCGTAATACTTTATGATCAATTTCGATGCTGCGGTCGTTTATGACAAGTTCGAACTGTTTGAATTCGTGGTCGTATTTAACTACTGCCTCGGCAAGAATGTCCTTGTACTCAGTGATTTTTTTCAAGTCTTGTTGCAGCTGTTTATTCTGCTCTTCTTTTACCTCAAGTTCTCTATGTATAGACAATTTGTTCTCAGCTAACGAAAGGGCAGAATCTTCTTCACGTTTCTTTAACACGTCGACCTGTTCATTCAGTGATAGTATCTCGCGCTTCGCTCTATATATCTCACTTTCCAGCATCCCTGTTCGTTCTGTGGTACTATGTCGCAAAATATTCAAATCTCTTTCTAGTATATCTCGATTTTCCGTTAGCTGAGTGATTTTCTCCTTGTTTCTTTTCAAGGACTCGTTACATTTCGCCAGCAGCACCTCAAATTTCTTCACTTTTTCTCTCAGCGCAGAATTCTCAGCGAGCAAATTGTCGTTTGCGTTTGAAGCTGCGTTCGTTGAATCGGTCAAGAGATCGACATTGCTTTTCCCATTCTGCCCGTCAGATTCTGGAGTTGGCAAAGTTTCATCGCTCGATCCGTTCACTCGCAACAGTTTTATCTGAAGAGAATAATGAATCGATTATATTGTCTCGACTCTACCCTGTGAAATATAAATCTCTGAATGCGCACAGCATATTCACAACTAAAATACTTTGACGTACTTTTGTCGTAAGAGTGTTGATAAGATGATCCTTTTCTTCGATATCATTTCTCAGTGCTTCCTCCAAGTGTGCTTTAGCCTCCTGTTCAAGCTGACACTGTTCCTTGAGATTGGCTATTCTCCTCAACGCTTTATCCTGCGTCTCGACCAATACCGATTTCATCTTTGTATTCTCCTTATATAGCTCTCGATACACGGCACGATACTTCGAATATTTTATTCGCAACTTCCGATAACCAGTGTACAATTCATCCTTGGTTATATGCTCCAGGTGTGACGACGATGAACTGTCTTCAAATTCACTCGCCGATTGCTCCATGTCTGACTGCAAAATTGTCAACACAAATTACACCTACTTGTTGAACTGAATAAATTATCGATATAACAGCTAATTTGAGCTGCAGCAAGAATCTGATGCAAGATAGAATCACTATATAGACATCGGTGTCCACTGAGGTTTTACCTGTGGATGATACAAATTTCCGGGGCTCTCATATAATGGGAAAAAATTCTCGCTAGTTACACTGCTAAACGAGGATCGCCTTGAGCGTTCCATTGAATTTGAAGCGAGTAAATCCACACTTTGGAATTGATTAGTCGCTGAATTGTTCGGCATGGTATCTGGAAAAAGGCAATGAAATAGATCGTAGGCATTTAAGAAAAATGTGAATGAGCGTATAATCGCAAAATAGCAGGTAAAAATTTTGTAATCGCTCACCAGCTTCGTCTAAAGTTAGATTCAGCTCGTCGATGGACGTTGTTATATCTTGGATAAAATTGTTGGAAGCAGCTGGAGAGATGACAGACTGTTGGAAGAATATAGACGTGTGAATTTGAGGATCGTTTGATCGGTAGTAGCGTAATCAAAAGTTGTGTACGACGATGTATTGAAAAAATAATAGAAAACTGAGGGAAAGTATATGTGTGAGAATTTTCAGGCGAGCCAATCGAAATGTCAACATAAGTATCGAGGTAATTAACCTGGGCCAATTGTTGCAGCCTCGACGGGGACTGTTTCATCTCTTCCGCTAATTTGTCCTTAAATTTTTTAAACATTTCACAGGTATTTTTCTAGTTTAAACTCGAATGGAAAATTCTGTTTTATTCTCTGGAATGTTTCTTCTTCTTCGGAATGAGATCACATTATGCCTAGTTCACACGCGGAATGTCGCGCCCACAATCTCGTCGCCCGTACGTTTCGAACACCGTACTATGTCTAACTTTGTTGTAATAATTGGACAGTGGCAAGAATAGATGAATGGCATCGCTTTCATCTATTAGCAATGATTATGATTTTCAATTTCGACGCTTCAATCTGACCCAGAGGTCAATCCACAGCAGCGAGTAATGAAAACCTCACAGGCAGTCCACGCCACATCATCCACAGGCACATAATAAGACGCGTTCCTTTAGGAAGAATTTGAAATGCTTAATTTCAACAATTAGATAAATTAGCGGAGATAACCACACGGAGTCTGATAGCTAATTGCACTTTCTTCAGTACCATAAATAAGGACGAGAAGCTTTTGGGTTTTTTTCTTAAATAAATATATGTAACCAATAATTCATTTATTTCATCCATTACATAAGGCTTTGTACATATTTATAACGCGAGTTCTTCAATCCAATGTTTGCTGGAGTTGTAGGGTTTGCAGTTCTAATCCATGCTGGTGCAATAATAATATTAATAATCATAATCATTGCTTCAATTGTAGCGATTCATTGCCACAATGATTGATTCATTAAAATAGTAGACGGTAATCGACGAAATATATCATTCCTAGTCGCTGTCTGATCCAGATTCAGACAGTTGCAGGTCATCTTTAAGCAAATTATCAGGCATCGATAACGAAGGGGATGCCATACCGTTTGAATGTCCTGAAATTTCAAAGAATCGAATAAATTTACAATGAAAATACTCTCTGTTCAATGGCGTTTCGAACGTTGAATCGTCCAACTTTGAAGAGATGGTACAAAAAGTATAACAGACAGAATGATGGTATAATAGAATAATCGTCTGCAGAAGATACTCCGAAAATCCACAACTATACTTACCATTAGTCGCCATAGGTACCGGTACATTTTCAGCATCAGACTCGCTGTCCGAGCTGTCTGAACTCGAACTACTGGAACTCGAATCGCTGAGAGCACCCTCGTCGCTTTCAACAACAGCCGGAGCGCTTTCCTCCATTGCTCTCTCCCGTATAGCAGGCAGTTCTGTCCTGGGTGGTGCAGAGCTGTGCGGGGGTTGGGCAGAAGTTGTCATAGATGAGAGACCAAAATCATCGCTGTCCAAACCGATCATTGGAAGGCTGGCCAAAGTTGACGGGTTGTTAGATGGCGGCAGAGGGGAGCTGGAATCGTGAGAAATTTCATAAGCATCGATCAATATTTATCTGCAAAAAAAACTCCTACAAACTGTCTACCATAGACTTTGCTTCCACTTGCCGCAATTTAAATTCCTTTCAAGGCTTTCCAAGTATTTATTATTACCTGCTGTTGCATATATTTGGCGGACTCTTTTGGTGATAGGGTGATGCTTGAAGGGGGCTGTGTTGTTTGGGATGGTGCTGAATGGAAGGTTCTCTCTTTTTGCCGCTAGCAACTTTGGTTCTACCGTTGGCCCTCCCGTGAGTGGGGCTTCTCTTATTTTCTACCGGTGTGAATGGTCTGCTGTTGCTGTTCTGTCCAGGAATGCTCAGAAACGATTGCGTTTTTGGTTCAGTCCTGTGAATGAATGACTTTCGGTTATTTTGGACTCTGTCGGCAGAATCTAGCTGAAAATATCTTCCAACTTAATGCATAAAACACCCCTATTATACTTGCCGCGTTTTTTTTACTTGTATGTTAGACGATAACTTTTCCAGCGTTACTTCTCCAGTAATGCGGTCGATTATCAACACACATTCTTTGTGATACGGTCTCTGGGAACCCTTGAACACGGTATGAGGAGTTCCCGCACCATCCGAATGAGGTACAGTTACAGTCATCGTCGCGTTTGTGCCAACATCGACCTGCGCCATCTTCGACACGTCCACGCTAGCTGGTTTGAAGTCATCTGCGAAGTAGAGGATGAAAAGAACCCTCGAAGAATGGCAAATTGTACAGATAAAATGTAATAACATGAAACCAACTCCAGAAGTTAATGAGAATGCCGTTGAGTGTCGAATTGTTGGAAAATGAATTGGCTCGCAGAGATAATTGTAAATGCAGCCGATGAATGAGTTTTTATTATCGAGAAAATTTCCATCGGCTATTTCAAACGTTTCACACGGAAGGTAATTGATGCATGATCGAAAATGGGAGACTTACATTTGAGCGTGTGAAAAGCGGTCGACTTTTTGTTGGTAAAACTGGGGCCTAGTTTGAGTTCTCGCACCTCCGTGCCGAGGCCAAGCTTGTCAGCCATCTCGAAAGAAATGACTTCTTGGGTATTTCTGTAATTTAATTAACCAGTTAGAGCGGGACTGGAACATGTTAGGATCCAAATGTTAATCCGAACGGGACGGAGAGAGAGAAAGAGAAAGAATCATCTCGAATTTATTGGATTAAAACAATGGGAGCATTATCTGCGCTGTTCGTTGCTTTTGGACAATTTTTATTCGTCCCTTGCACAGAACTGTGAGTGAAATATGGTAGAGTAGATAACGCGAGATACGGCAGTTAGAGCGAAATACGAAAGTATGTATTTTATTTCTAGTCTATCTCTTAATGTCGATTAGAAATAACAGGTACAGAGGGGAGAGGTTCGCGGAATTATTTCCGAAATCAAATCCATCTGGTTAGATTAGATACGAGTATGGAATACGATAGAATTATGTGAAGTAGGCTCGGCGAAGTGTTAGGTATAGCGTGGGTAAAATTCTTGTTAAAACTTGCCTCGAATTTACGCTACATATTCCATTGACCCAATTTTAGTCTAGGGCTGTGACCCTCGTACTCATGGCGTGAAAAGTATGTATGTAATTGAAGGAAGGGGAATACTGAATAGCGTCAAAATGGCATCCGGCACTGCATTGATTGTCGCAGAGTCCTTTCTTGCCTCAAAACTTGTTGCGCTCTTTCGCCAGGGAAAAATGATGCTGAACCTTTATGTACTAAAATGTTTTGCACGGAGTAACAAGTGACGTCACTGACAAATAGTAGATTATACATCGCGGGACGACATAACCTCAAAGAAACTTTACGTGAGATTCAACTATCGCTCGATTATCATTAGCCGCGTTATGTACTCGTCTCGAATAATTGTCCTCTTCTGATTTATGTCGCGGGCAAAACTCTCTGGAATGACAAAGTCACGACCGTTTTGGGAAATGCAGTCCACTGACAATTAAAAATTAATTCTTTGACAGACCGGGACGTCAGAGCAAGGCGGTGCTCTGATTGGCGGAAGGACGCCATTGTTTTTCTCCCAGGCCGTCGAGGCGAATCGGGGCGCGAGTTTAATCCGCGAAAATTTGAAAAATATCAGAGATCGGCAGCCTCATCCTCAATGCTGGGTATAGAAGGGAATATGCGGGGCTGCTGGCTTTTAAAATAATATGCAAAGTTGTTCAAACGCATAACCTTTTATTGGACCGAAATGAACAACAGCGTAAGACGCGTTATAATGATTTAGGTGTAATAGTTTTTCAAAATAGCGTCATAAATAATTAATACGTCGTGTACTTTAGTCAGATTAATACATTCGTTGATAAAGGTTGCGTGCTAATTGTTGTCCAAATGTGCGAAACTGATAACTATAAGATAGAACACGATATCTGTCGACTGAATATATCAAGAAGATTCTAGAATAGGACTGTACATTTTTCCACGCAGTTGCCTTTATAAACATTATATGTATTTATATATATATGATTTTTTCTTCTCTTTTTTTTATGCTGTCTCCTCACAATATTATTATTCCTCAAAGACACTTATTCCCCCCTATGGTATACACAACCTTACAAACATAGCGTAGTATGTACTTCAAACATTGATTCCTATATTATCCTCAGTCTTCAGAGCATTTGCACAAAGCAATGAATTTATTATGTTTATCCTGTATGCTCACTCACCAAATTATAAAGGAGATTATGAATTACACAGCAAGCGTTTCACGAGAGATAACTACAGGGTATATAATTAGTTTTTATTAATTACATTTGCTGTTTTAATTCCTTTGAGATTTGAATATTGCAAGTCAGTTTATATTCGACGAGTTGAAAGCACGATTCCCCATAACTCCTGATTCAGTTTTTCCCATCCTTTTCTGTGACGTTTGATAATTTCAGGATGAGTAACACGAAGACATTCTAATTTTAACTGGCTTGTGTCGAAGAATTATTCGATCTGGTCATTTCGATTCTTGAATTCATCAAATAAATTTTCATTCAATCGACACCTGTAGTATCTCGACAATGTCTCGAAGCGGACAATCAAATTGGACATTCTTGAAAGTTCTCGTAAATTAACGAAACTCGTAGATATAACCAGAACTATGTACATACAATCCGGGTGTTCGAGCCAACGCAAAAAGTGAAGAGTGCTTCAGGAATGTGCTATTTTGCGTTAATTCAATGTCATATTAATTTACATATAAATAAAACTCGACGCTTCTTAACTTACCTTAAATTACTTAATTAAGGTAGTACTTAATTGATATAGATTTAGAATCACGTCACTTGTTGTATTTATAACATTTCTTTCCCTCAACGCCGATTTTGGTGCATACATAGTCCATACTCGGAGAGATTTGTCTCCATTCCTACGCTTTTACAATATTATTTTTCTAGTTCAAACTAGGCGTCTGCTCCTCGTCCCACTGTATCTCGATACTCGGCCACTTCGTTTGCAGTACCGTCAGCATCGGATTACTGTCTAAAATACACTTTACTGTACATTCTAGAAGAACCGCTTGTCCCCTCCGATACGTCAGTTTATTTTGAAGATTGCTTCGGGGCAAGCCGTTGTAGTGAAACAATGTGAACGTGTCAGGACAGGTCCTGGGATCTTCGGGGAAAAATTCGTCCATGAAAGCAGCGAGCAGAATTATACCCAGAGATTCGTTGTCCAGTTTTTTCCTCATTATCTCAACGCTGTAACATTTTTGTACAATCGAAAGTTTCAACAGGCCAGACGAGGGGCAACGAATCGCGATTTCTAAGATCATACTCACTACTCTGCGTCGGCTACAAGATCAAGCTCGGCGAGGACATCTTGGAGCAGATTAGCTGAAATGAAGTTGTTCCCTTCCGGATCAAATTTTTTGAAGATCCTTCGAGCTTGTTCCGCAGGAGTCTCAGGACTCACCAATCGTCTTTCCGGGGAGAACAGGACGGTCAAATGTGTTTCCGAGCCAAGAACCCAGATGGGATGTGACGGAGATTTTAGAAAGGTTCCTACTTCACAGTATCTCAAGTGTTCCAACAGTGCTAGAAAACCGACTTTGTTTTGTTTGTCTATACCTCGGAGTTCTGAAAGTAAAAACACAGGAATCAATACCAAATCAACAAGAGTTACGTTCTCTCTTAACAACATGAATTCCAACAAATTATCACTGACAAACAAAGGCAATTCCAATTCACAGGCTCTTTACAAATCTTTAGACTTCAAACAAACATCTTTGAATGCATTAGACCAGCATTTATATAACTAAGTTTACGCTCCGAAGAATAACAATTACGTGTTTCACACAATTCTGTGAAATCAGAAATGGTCAAAGAGAATTAGTAAAATGCCAACAGAGAGTGCACCGTCAAGTATATATTGTTTTTGAAACTGACTGAGCCCTCCTATGTCTTGATCGTGATCCCACACGTGTCCGACAGCGCGTCCGGTCAACATTAAATTGATTAAACTCTGGCTTCCATATCCATAGGTTGAGTCTATGAGCGGCTCCATCGGATCAGACATTTCCGCCTGCATGCATGCCAATCCTTTTGTACAAACTACCGCATAGAGCAGAAGCAGAACCCCAAACGGATTTTTCAGCATATCAATTTTGTCAGAAAAGAAAGTTCTCAACTCTTCGGTATTGTCAACTGTTAATATCCTTCAGAACAAATAGACAACGTATTAGAAGGAAACAGCATTTCACAGAAGTTATTTGGAAAAAAAAAAATAGCCACCTTAGTTGCGAATGAAAAAAGTCAGGTTCTAGCGAGAGCCTGTTTTCCATTGCTCTTCCTTTGTCCATGTTTTTATCACTCTCTGGAGGAGATGAGCTTGCTTTGGGATCTATCGCATTACTTCCAGAATCCTGGCAGTCGATCACTGCACCGTCCCGCGCGGCTGTATGAATTATGCAGTATCTAGGATTCCGGCTATCCGCAGCCTGTGCTACTATCTCAGTCATAGCTGTAGCCAGCAGTAAATTGCACTGCTCAACGCTAATTTCTTTCCAACTTCTCATGTCGTTTTCTAGCAGTAATTGTTTTAGTATAAAAGCCTGTACTGGCGCTATAACCGCGCACGGACCTCCCTCCGCTTGCACAAGAGCGGTCGGTTCGTCGTTGCTGAAAAAAAGGCCTGTAAAATAAATTCTTGTTTTTTATCCAATTCCTTAGACGAATTCTTTGAGAAAAAATGCTAGTCTCGTTTGCCCTTGAGACTTCGTATTATCGAGGAGAAAATAATTTCGGGATAAAGTCAGCCTGTTTTTTGGTTAACTTGACGGTTTGAAAAAATCGAAACGAATTCGAGTCGAGTTCATGATCCTCACCTTGAGACCATCGTTTGAAGACGTCGTCCTTAATAGAAGAACCCCAGAGTAGTGTTTTAACTTCTTGAACGAGATCTGTGTCGGTAGTTAAATTTCCAGCCATTATAATGTGTGCGGATGAAAAGTCGCTTTGGTTTAGCGAGAAATTATAGTCGTTGATATTCAATGGCCGAAATTATATGCAACATACTATTGCGATTGTGATAATAATAGTTTATTGAATTAAACAATACCTTCGGAGAACTACTTTAATAACCTATATTTCACGTTCGACAGTTGCCAAGGGTGTCGCCATTGTGATTTCCAATCGCGAATTAGCCTTCTTCTTCCGAGCCCTACTCTTTCAACCCTCAACTGACATTTGACGATGGTGGGAATTTAATTAACGCAAAGTTCCTCCGCTTTTATACCAATAATAATTCACCTTGACAAAAAAACCCATTTACACGATTAACCAAATTATTTCTAAGTTCGAGTTACGTAAATTCTTCTCAAGTTCCCGCACAACGTGAATTCTTGTCCAACTCGAAGGTGGCCGCCCAACCGTAAGCTGCTACGCCGTCTATCGGTAGACGTTGACATTCGGTGTCCGATGGCTGCCGTGTTTCTCCTATGTTTCTCCTATCATCGCAAACTTCACTCTCTAGTTGATTCAGTATGTTCATGGCTAGTCTACGCGTCAATCGCGTGCAGACTGCATCACTGCACACCGCTACGTGAGGTAAAAGGTATACTGTCATCTGTGACTCGAAATCTGCTAAAACGGGGAGACATTGGTCTCTAAAGTCATAAATATGGATTTCTTCGACTCGATGGCGACTCACATGGTGAGTCAATGCATGAACGTAGTATAGATCGCTCAATTGAAACATAAAATAATGGAAACAGCTGGTAACCCGCAAGTTCAAAAGTCGGCTGACTCAATCAACGGAGTCACAAAAATGTAATCAGGCCGAAATTATGTTCCGGTTGTTATAAATGTGTTTCTATTTGCAACAAGCTGATATCGGAACGATATGCAATTCTCGAGATTCATTGCTGTCTCACGAATTGTTGCAACTGAGAGCTGAAACGATTCCATTCAATCCACTGTTTACCCAATGTATTAATTGTTATTAATTACGGCTTTCTCACGATTAATCGTTAAAGTATATACTTTTTATCTTGAAGGACTACGATGGTCAAGCCAGGGCAGAGAAACTTTCCAGGGTTATAGTCACGCTATTTGGAGTAAGTCGTTTTTTTTAAAAGCCACTATTCAATTTCTGTTCCCTTTAATCAACTGCTGACACGTTTTTTTCTCTTCATTATTTAGGTAGTCGGACTCGTCTGGGGATACGCAATACAACAGTTTTCACAGACGATCTATATATTAGGCGCCGGTTTCGTCTTAGCTGGAATCGTTACCATACCGCCGTGGCCAATGTATCGTCGCAAGCCTTTAGACTGGCAAAAACCTCAACCCGAAGTGCCAATGAAATTTAAAAAGAAGAAATAATAAACTGCACAAGATGCTATATGAATATCCATTTATCATTATTATTAGCACTTTGTTCATCTACATGCTATGCAGTTTATACAATAATTGAAACCGATTCCATTGAATCTTAAATTCTCTAATTATTTGCGCTAAAATAGATTCATTTTTCCAGAATCTCTGAAGGCTTGTATTTTGTATGAAAATCTGCTGTCCCTCGCGTTTTTTCTGTGATTATTAAATTATTAATATTATGATAAATGACGAAAAACAAAGTAAATTTTGTTGTTTTTATAATTGCATAATTGCTCAAAATTATCGATATTGAAAGAAATACCGATTCTCTACTCTAGCTTGCTAATCCATTCACGACGTTTGATAGTCAACCGTTTATTTATAAAAATAAAACAAATTCGCCCAGGGAATTAAGTGAAGATAGCCCCTCATTACCATGATTCTTGGTGGAATTTAATTTCGCAAGTGTGCAATCGATTATAAGTTGTTTGCAGGTGATATAATTGGTAACCCAATTTCGATGTTTGATAAGCAATCGTTCGTTTATAAAATATGAAATAATTTTGGATCGGGTTCAGTCATAGAGGAAATTCTCTAGACCCGTTTTTAAAGCTGACTTTTTGTCACTAGTTCCAGGGGGAAATCGATCTAGGGAATTTCCTCTGTGACCAAGTTTTCATCGAGGGTCAGAGTCGGGCTTAGTGTGCGCGAATTCTAGCGATGGAAACGCCTCGTGTCGACCCAAACTCTACCCAATTCAAATTTAGGGTAGCTGTTTCGCCGACCGTAACCCGACTACCCGATTTTTACCCTCGATGGAAAACTTCAGTCTGTGACTGAGGGTGCCGTCCCATGTGGGGCCGGAACGGAAAACCGGAACGGAATCTAGTGACCTTTTCCATGTATTGCATGTATGTATACACCGACACATACACCGTTCCGTTCAGTCATTCCGGATTCCGGCGATTCGGCCCCACATGGGACGGCACCCTCAGGCCGGCGTCCCATGGTCCGCAATACATCCGGACGGAACGCTCCGGTAGCCAATCATCAATGACGGATCCAACAGAAAATCGTTAGCCATTGGCTACCGGAGCGTTCCGTCCGGATGTATTCCGTACCATGGGACGCCGGCCTTAAACATGGACATAGGAGTCCATGTAAATACACGGTTGACTATCAAACGTCGCGAATGGATTATGAATCACCTACAAACGACCTACAATGGATAAAGACAAGAATTAACTTGGTCCGGGTAGATAAGGGGCTAACTTTATGGAGCTGTCATTAGAAAATTATTAGGTGACGTGTTAGGGAACCGAACATTTTATACCGTTCGACTCCCCCATCACAATAATAAACTATTTCGTGGTCGAGGGATATGAGTCCATCATTATATCCGATAACCAAACAAAGGAAGAGAGAGAAGGATAGCCCAGCATTCTTATGGTTCTTACTTTCTTTTTTGTTTCTTCTTCCCAGTTCCCATTAAAGTCAAACGACGGCGACGTTATTACGAAAAAGGTCGACGGCATTGATTATAGCTTCAGCTTTTTAATGGTTAATTACCTCTTCGACCCAGATCGGCGGAAAAATGAGCCTACACACAGCATATGATACTGACGTAAACTACGAGAACGCTAATGAAATTTTGTATTAAAATTAAGCTTTTGAAAGCTAACATTCGAAGCTCGTTATTACTATCGATGTGTACGATGTATGCATACGATTAGCGCAAGACGAAGAAGTGAATAATACGTAAGTACGTCACGGGAGTGAATGCCTACTGCCTCGGAGAAAAAGAGGCGTGGCCTTGTTACGTCGTGTGGTGCTAAAAGCAGTACATACCTACGACGGACGTATATGATACCTACCTCCTAACACACATATAGGTATATATACCTATATGGAAGTATATAAATTGCAAATGTCATAAATCGATTAAACTTCGTACATCTTGATACGCATGATGATTAGAGGAATAACAGTGCGTCAAGTGTTGAGGAATTGATAACACCCAAGGAGCCCGGACTCAACGACCAACATACTTTAATCACCGGATGATGTTCACCGAGGTAAGGGAGAGCGATTAGCTGCATACATACATATATTTTTTTCTCAGAATTCAATCCGCTTATCAAGCATATGGCGCTGCCTTGAACAACTATTCGTCATCAGCTTATCGCTCGTTAGATAATTAGCCAATCGAATCAAAATAACGCAGGGACGACGCCTTTACGTTTATTTCTTTTTTCCCCCATCGCATGTAATTTTGTTGTGAATTCCGGGGTCTCGGATAACATAACCTCTCACTTACCAAATGTTTATTCTCCGATTACCAGCCATCACTGTCAATCATTACTCGAGTCACATCTAATCCTTCTCACAGTTTGTCACTCATTCATACTGTCGTAGTCTCTAGAAAAACTACCCGGTCTACATAACCTGAAATCCGAAAAATAAAAATTTAAGTAACGCGATGATACTTTTTTCGACAGCGTTGTAACAGAGTTTGGAAAAATGTGAATTTGAATTGAGATGAGCGACCCAAATCTTCGAGAATGTTCCTACCTAAAAGTGGATCATGACTTTGAGTACAGGACCAATGACGGGCGTCAAGTGGTCATTAAGAAAGATGAAAAACTCTGTCTTATACAGAAGACGAACAATGATTGGTGGAAAGTGATTAGGAATCCAGAGCAGCGCTCGTTCTATGTTCCGGTGACGTACGTCAGCGAATTGGGGCGAGTTATTTTCCCTGAACAGAATCTGGGTGGCAAACGAGATGACGAACAGATCGTTAATGAGACGACCACAGATCAATCCGCCAGAAGAAGGCATGTCGAAAAATGGCTCTCCAACACTATGGGCGTCTCGCAGGTGACGGGGGGACGCCCTGAAAACTTAACAGAGGATTGCAAATTGTCAAGCGTCGAGAAGGCTGAGGATAAGGAAGTCGGGAGTAGAGTTGAACAGGAGAGACTGACTCCTCGAGTAGCTGAGAAGAAGGATGATCCGGGACGCGGCAAGAGTGAAAAGACGAGCTTGGAGAGGTTCAGGAATGTTGTGAGAAAACTTTCCAGTATCAAATATGCCTCCGATTCACTGACTGGCGATGGCTTGCAAACGGTGATTGAAAATGCCGAGATCAAATCTAAGCTGGCTTCAAACTGCCCTGTATACTCGCCTAAAGAGGCCAATGAACTTGGCCAAAGTTCTCTTGAGTTTCAAACTGGGACTCGACATGAAATTTCACATAGTATCTCCCATAATCCAATACCAGCAATAAAACGCAATACCTCCACAGACTCTGCTGGGTCGAATAATGATCAAAGAAGCCCTAATTGTGATTCTACGTCCATCAAGTATGATCCCGTAGCCGCTATTAACGAGGAACTGAATTCTACCGTACAAAAGAACAGCGGGATCAAACGTTACAGTAAGAGCAGCAGTGATTGTCGCCTAGTTAAACCAAATATTGAGAAAAGACCAAATTCGCCGATTACAACCAACAAGAAGACACCGATGTCGTCTGTTTCTGCCTCGCCACAGAGCTCAGGTACGTTCGATTATTCTGACATTGCTTTGAAGATTTTAAATGACAAACGAAAGTCCTGGGCAGTGGAAGAACTCATGACCGAACTGACACAGATACGGAAAGAACGAGTTGACGATAACACCTCAAACTTTGTACTGAAAAGCGTGATAATCAAGGACAAATTCGACCCGCTTGAAAAACTTACGCAAGAACTGCACGATCTCCACACCACTCAGTCTGGGAATTCTGTAACTTCGAGATTGGAATTGAATAATGAAGATGACATGTGTAAAAGGAGAAAATCTATAGAGGTTTCTTCTTCCAAAATAAATGAAGTCGCTGACGTTTCTTCCAATAGTATGAAAAACCTAGCACATAATCAGCAGCAACAGGCTGTGCCTTCAGCCGAATGTACACTTGACAAATCAAAATCACCAAAGACTAAAATATCATTGACTAATAACGAAGCTTGCTCAATTGAGGGAAACCTCAACGCTCCCAAGTCTCCCAAGAGGCAGGATGAGTTCGAGGAGGCAAATATACTGAATGATGAATCAAGAATGCGGCTCGACGCCGGGCATGAAGGGAGCGATAGGAAAACGTCTTTATCTGCTGATAAGGAGCGTTACTTGTCGGCTTATCAGGAGCATTCGCAGCTGTTCAAATCAGATATTGATAATTGTGAGAATTTTGAGAAACCAAGTTATTCAAATATTTCAATAAAGTCAGAAAATGAGGTGAAGATACGCCCCGAGTTGAAGTTGAAGATAAAGAGTGTCGACACTAAGATAAAGCTGACACCGTCACTTGAGAAATTGGCCAGCGAGATACAATTTTTACCTGCGAATAGAACTTCTGTTACCGATAACAAGAAACAACAATCTCCGTTAACCAAAAATCAGTCTGTTCAAAACGTCAATAAAACCGAAAAACATTCGCCGACTTCCAAAGAATCCCCGTTCGATGATGACAATCTGATAAATGTTTGCCAAGACAGAGAAATGTGGAAAAATTTCAAATCTAAATTGAGTTACAAAAGCAGCTTCAAGTCCAAACAAGAAGATAAAATTGGAGTCGTTACCAAAGATGTGAGCTTCGAGGAGGCAGAGTCTCATCTAGAAGTCGCGCAACCTACTATATCAAAGCTTAAAAAGTCTGCAACATTCAATTGCGTCGCCGTGCCCGAATACTACAAACACTTTCAAAGGCATCATGATTTCCGCGAAGCTTCCATGCGGAAAGCAAAACGGAGGAGCCGTAGCTTGGAGGACGTGAGACTGCTAGTGAATGTGGAGCTAAGAGCTATGTTGGCTGCAACCAGGAGAGCAGAAGCGGTCAGAAAATTTTCAGGAAGGGCCAGAACCGGGCCAGAACTGAGCGTCGGCAAGTCTGCAGTGAAGCCGATCCCAGCTCCTCGGACAATTGAAACGGGGAGGGATACGCAGGGAAAAATTGCAGACGGATTATCTGGGACTTGTAAAGGCGTTAAGCCCTATCTTCAGGTTTTACCGCCGTCAATATCCAAAAGTTATGAAAATCTTAGCCAAGATTTTACCAACCTCAAGGTATTTGACGCGAATAAAAGCACCGCTGTGAGTTTCAAAAACTTGTTATGTACCTCCGACAGCGGTTCGGACGAGTACCTGCACTACAAAGCATTCCCAAAGAGTTCTGTCAGCACAAACGAACATTTGGCATTTAGTTCGGATAGCAAAATTAACAAGAAAACAATGGTCAGCTCGGAGAGCCTGCCCCTTATCGACAGAAGCATATCCGATGAGCAAATACTGAGCTCCAATATCAGCTCGGAGGCACTTTTTAGCCAATCAGAATCTGAAGCCTATGCTCTTTCTGAACTGTCTAATCACTCCAGCCCTGTTACGATCAATCGCGACCGAGACAACTTTGTCAATCTTCCGGCAGGGTGGACTCAGGAATACGATGCCCAATCGAAGCAAATGTGCTTCGTCAACGTCCGAGGAGAAAAGGTAATGCCTGCTTTTTTTATCCTTTTTCCTCTTTAGTACATATACTATAGTCTATTCGTTTATTAAAACTGAATGACAAGTTAATGCTTGCCTTTGAATTCATAAGAGGCTTTTACCAAGATTACCACTGTCTTTGAATTTATGAAACCTCCTGAATTCATAGAGTCGGATTAAAAACGACTCGATACTAATGTTCTCGATACTAATTCTTTTTTTATTCAATAATATGTCTTATGAAGTATAATAGGGAAGAAGTAAACTGTAATGTGACTATTTGCCGTATAGAGTCTTGTAGAGGAAGGATGTGGTCACGAAGAAAAGGAACTTTGCATAAATAGTGATAAGATAATAAAATAAGTCAGAATATAATCACGGAGCGGTGCGTTAAGTTGAGTTTATTGACGAAAAAAATGTTCCGAGGTAACAGAAAAACCGACTTGGATTATCAATTGAAGGAAGTTATTTGTAAAGAAATAGAACGGCGAAATTACAAATGGTTACCGATTAATGTCGAGAATAGAATGTTCGAAAAATTCGAAAGTTGTCATATGAAAACGATGTTCTCTACCTTCGATTGGTTGCGGGAAATCAGATTTCAGTGCGCTAGTGATTTTTATGATTTTGTGGACTTAGATAACGATTCGGTTAACGGCGGAGATGAGGTAATTAATGTTAATGAATTTGTATCTTTGATGATAATTCTGTGACAATTCTATCGGCAACTAGAGAGCGGTGTTTAAAAATTTCATAATATTGAAACGTAGTACAGTTCAAGAGTATCGAAAAATATTATCCGCATTTGTACTACTTTACAATCAATATGGTACAGGTTTCTCTTTTTTTTTCTCCATCAGTGGTTCTCATCAAATGACGCGGAGGGTAAAATTTACTTTTTCGAAGAAAACAGCAACGAATCATCGTGGCTACTTCCTACTATGTCCATCGTTGAACCCACCTTGCAAAATATGCAGGAACAACATCAAGAGGTCGAACTCCGGAGTTGTGGAGTCAGTGAAAAGTTTCGAATTGGCAAGGCCCGTAGTTTGGTGGTCGGAAATCAAAGGATGAGCAAGAAAGAGCTCGCTGCACGGAGGTCAGGATCTGTGACGCACGATTGGCCCCAATTGTTCGATGGAAATATGGTAAAGTTTTGATATTGAAAAATAACGATCTCGCCTTTTCTGATTATTCATGGAATATGAAAAGATTTCACGTATTCTTCAATCTCTAGTGCATTCTTAAGGAAGGAACACTGCAAAGAGCAAAAATAACTGAGAATGGAAAAAAACTTAGGAAACATTGGAATTCGTCGTACGTTGTGCTGTCTGAATTGTTTTTGTTGTTCTTCAAAGATGCTAAAAGCTTTTCAGCCATGGTGAGTAAAACAATTCACTTCTAATTCTAGGGACTTCTCTGCTACTTGACAATGTGACGATCTATTAACGTTTACTTTATTTCTCATTAACAAAATAATTTACAGAAATCGGGGCAATCCACAGCAGCAAAGCCAGACATATCTGTAGATCTTAACGGCGCTACTGTACAACCAGATGAGAAAGCTAGTAGCAGAAAAAACGTTTATATAATCGGAACTATACTTGGACTACAGGTTTTGATACAGACCGATAATACCATAATGGCTAACGAATGGTACCAGGAAATACAAGACGTCATTAACACGCTGGTAAGATTTCTGTCATCGTTTCGCTGTATCCCCGACTTTCTCCATCTCCTTGCTATTGTTCATGTATTCTTAAACCTTATTTGTCCAGCCCTCTAGCGTCGATATTCAAACAACTTTACCATTGCCTGGCTCAGAGCGGTCTCGAGACGTTAAGAGTAAGCTGTTTTTGTCCGTCAGTATTCCAGAGGAAACTAAAGTATCATCAAAAATTGGACGATCAAGATCTATAAAGAGTAAGTTGGTTCTTCTTGCGTATTAACAATATTTCAAGATTGAGGTGATAAAGTTTATCTAAGTTTGAGGAATGTTCTGGACGCAGCGATTCGCAAGAAGGCTAGCGTCCGTAAGTATAAGCCGTTCTCTCTGTGATTGACTCGTATACCGATCGAAAATGATATTGGACACATAATGAAATGCACGTTCAAGATATTTTCTAAATAACTTTTGAATCAATTACTTAAATCTCTTATTTTGCACGTGCAGTTAAAAAGTTGGAAGGCTCGACGGAAGATCTGAGCGGATCGTCGGCGGAACGTCAGACCAAAATAAAAGCGAAATTAAAACGATTCTTTCAAAGAAGACCGACTATGGATTCGCTCGTCAAGAATGGTATATACAAAGGTATTATGTTATGCTATGTGTCCCCTTATTAACTGTCCCGTTTCTTATAATATTAATCCACCCGAATCTGAAACAATTAATTGGGGAGAAAATCGTGTTTGAAATTCAACGAAAAAAATAAATCTGCACCTTCTTAAGAAACAGTTGACGGTTGATTTCATTTTCTTAGACGAGCCAGCATTTGGATCTTATTTGAGAGATGTGTGTTCGAGACAACCGCCCATGGTGCCTCAATTTGTAAAAAATTGCATCGAGATCTTGGAAAGAAATCCGGAGAATATGAAAGCAGATGGCTTGTATAGAGCGAGCGGGAACCTTAGTCAAATTCAGAAGATCCGTTTACAAGTTGATCAAAACAATTTGGACATCTTGGAGCAGGAGGAAGATGTTCACGTACTAACTGGATCCTTGAAATTATTCTTCAGAGAATTAAAGGAGCCCCTCATCCCTTATGAATTTTTCGAAAAAGCTCTTAAAGGAAGCAGTGAGTAACTTTCGCGATTTTCAAGTATGTTTTAACTTGATGGCAGTATTTACGAATGGTTGTAAAATGTGAATTCTGCTACACACTAACAACTGTGATCATTTCTCAAATTCTTCGTTCTAGTGGCAAAGAAGAGATCAGATAGAATTCAAGTCTTTAGAGAGATCGTCAGAGGATTGTCTCAACCACATTATGATACTTTGCAATTCTTGTTACAACATTTACTGAGGTGAGTGTACAATTGACATTGGGAAATGAATTACCTATTTATTCCATATCTTAGCGAATCTGAATATTTATTGAATGTATTATCATTCTTTTACAGAGTCACAATGTTCCAGAAGTTCAATCGGATGCACATACCAAATTTGGCGATAGTATTTGGACCCACGTTAATGTGGCCTGCGGTTGAGAGTGCGAATATGGCGTTGGATCTAATGCAGCAAAATTTGGTCATCGAATGTTTATTATCCGAGTATGATAAAATATTTAAATGACAATTAGCCGAGAGGAGAATCCGCGACGGATTAACAAAAGTTCTTGGGGACCGTGCAAGATAGAAATTTCTATTCTCGTAGCGAAAGAAATGTTCGTTAAGTTTACAATTTTCTAGCGTACTAAAGTTTTAATCAAGGATGCGTTATTTGTGAAATAGTTACCGAAGCCGTGAGAAAACAAGACAAAAATTTGAAAAATAGTAGCAAGCGGTGGGCAAGAGTTTAATTACAATGAATTTGAATATATTTTCGCAAATCTATCTCTTCAGGTTTGACTCGATACATACGTATATACAGATAGATATGGGTATGGATATTGTTTGTAAATAGTTCTTCTAATCGAGTATAAGAATCCAATATCGTCGTTCTACAATCAATTTGATTGTCATTGTGAACCGATTGCCTAAGACTATCAGAAGATATAATATAAAAATTAGACAGAAGTTAATATTAATTGAAGAAAGTTTATGTATACATATATTTCTATAATATCGACTAAAAAAGTCCAAGAGATGATTCAGTTTCTTAAGAAGCGAGTCGTCGACTATTTATAATTCCGGTATTCGACATTTGTACTTGAATTAGGGATTGACGATTATTTAACGAGTAGTAAGCGCGCACAGAAGAGATGAGAAATACATAATAGTATACATATTGTCAGGAATTAGAAACAGCGGCGGCTACGCGAATGATGTAGATGATCAATTCATTAGCTCCGCTTCTTGTACCTGAATATAACGATGAAAATATGGCTTGGAGTCAAAGTCCTTATGTATAGTATAATATAACGTTGCTTAATATATTATGAATTTCATTCCATATTTTAATAAGAGATTGAATATATACATTTTTTTTTTTTTTCAAACACCAGCTGTATTTTATATTACATACAAACATATTGCTGAATAATATAATATGTAGACCAAAACATGAAAGCTTTAGAATAAATAATAGATGATATCTCAATTTATTGCGCGACTATTATAAGACTTAGACGAAAGAGAATACTCGTTAAGGTGCCACAGAACTGCCGTCAATTCACAGGTTTTCGATAGATATATGTCATACCGAGACGTCAAAGACGAGAAAGTCCGTCGACAAATTGAGCCTTATTTACGGGACGCAGTGGGGTGAAATAAGTTTACCCGAAACACGCGTGTATTTCTACAGGGCACTTGCCCCCTATGCTGGGTGATAGAGGTTCTTATCTCCTAGATGCGGTGAAAATACGACCAGTCGGTAATGGCCGCAGAGATTCCGATGCCGCCATGTTGGATGTGTATAAACGTATTGCAATTTTCATTTATTCGTAATATACGTTACTGGTTGACCTACGTTGATAATCACTGGGCGAGGGACCTGCAGATTAATTCGAGATTCTATAAAAAAAATCTATCCCGTGAAATTCGTCTCCTCGTCTAGGCTCAATTTGTCGATGAAATTCATCGCTTCTGACGTCACGAAATAGATGTAGGACAATTTTTGTTTTTGGTTTGCCACTTCAAATATCCGCGGCATTTCAATCTCCGTAAGCCAGGATTTATGTAGTTCATGGTTTACGAAGTCCGACCGACAGCTCCATAAAGTTAGTCCCTCATCTATCCGAAGTGGCATGTCCTATATGTATATATTTTGTGACGTCAGAAGCGATGAATTTTCGTCGACAAATTGAGCCCAAGCGGCCGGGAGACGAATAAACTATCAATCACCTTCCAGCGATTTACAAATTACAATCGATTGGAACATTGGAACAAGAATTAATTTAATCGGGGTAGATGAGAGGCTAACTTTATGGAGCTCAACCGACTGGCGGTATCTCACAACCGATGTGTATGCGGCTTAAATCGAATTGGGTAACGAAAGCTGGATAAAAACGAAATGAGTCACGAACCAATATATTGTGAAGAATCCTATGTTGTTTCAGAGGATTCAAAGTTAGCAGCTTGTCACAAATATGGGTCAAAATTAATATAAAACGCGTTCAAAAAGACGGAAAGATGAATAAATATGCCGTAAAATAACGACAAATAATAACCGAACGATCGTGCATACAATTGCTCGATAAATTCTTTTTATATTCAAATTGACGGAAGTGTTCGAAAGCCATCGCGCCTCTCTATGAGATCGTCAATATCCGTTCACCGATAAACTTAGGCTAATCTCTGGCAAACGTAATGGTGGCACTGCGATACGTTATTAAAATTAACGAAAGTTGCCCTTCGATTTACCCTTATTAAGGTTGATTGATAAGGTTCTAAAAATTGTGAAAATTGCGTTATATCAATTTGACGTTAACCTACCTTCGTCGTCGCTCTTATTTATTGGATTATCAAAAGTCTTCCATGATTTCGCTACAGTCTCATAATCAGGTAAATACCCAACTCATTATGAACCATCTTCAGTTCTTCAAATGTAACAAAATATTTAGTTCATCCATTAGTTGATCCCCAACATCGTTTTTCAACCAATAAACCCTCCCTCAATCTAGGTGCTCTTTCACCTCACTCAACTGACGTCGGCTGTCACTCCTAGGCGATCAGGCTTGGCCGTTCGTGCAAAGAGCGGAGATAAACAGAACAATGAAAGGGACATCATATGCTACAAAAGCCTCATCGAGGTAGGGACCAGCTTGACTTTTGGCTAAACTAAGTAACTGAACATCATTCTGTGATTTTAGTGTCCAACATCATGTACACATACATGCATTAATCAGAAAGAGAGATATTGTAATTTTACTTGTGCCTTTATCTCGCTGTTTAAAGTTCTTACTTTTGTTTCAGGCGGTGAATAACTGCACGGAATTTCCGCTGGAAAAAATAAACTTACAAAACTTAGGCACAGCTCTGCAAGTGAACAGGAGCGAAGTGTTGGAAATTTTGAAGCAAATTTCACGTGGTACTAATCCTAGGTTTCGAAGTTCTAACAACAAATGGAAGATTTCTTACGTATCGGGAAACAGTTTTGATGAGAATAAAAACAGGGGGTTGAATTATCGACAAAATTCTGAACAGTTTAGGCTACTTCATAATCTATACTCCGTTAAACCGCTATGTCTTAGCACCGTCATTCGAGGATTTAAAACTGAACGTAATGTCAAAGCTGAGCTGGAAAGGAACCCCAGTTATAGTGGAAGACTTCGTCGGTGGATGGGACTATCGCCCCCCGTTTATCAGGTATATTGGCAATCTCTTGAATCTATCTTGAATATAGTTACTATATGAAGAAAACATAACATCCATCGGGAGCTGGGTTCAGTAAACTGATTTCTGACGATTCGGAATCCTTTGAGGTTCACCGTCTTTGTCTAATATTCATGAGTAGGAAAAAGAGCGAATCGCTTTCGGAGTATCCAAGTTCAATTTACTGAACATACCTAGTATATAACAAGAATTTCATTCAGTTTTATTTTATCTTATTTTCAGATTGACAAGCTCCAAATATCTGGTAGCGGTACAGAGCCGTCTCAGGTAGAAAAGTTGCGAAGTTTGCTTAGCGAAGGGGAGATGAGCGCGGGTGAACAGCAGCGTGTTAAGGTTGCATTTGCGGAAGGGTATCTGGCCGGTCATGGGCAAAACTATCCAGTCCGTAGCAAGAAGTGGTATAAAGTAATACAACAGATTGTCCTGTTTGGCGTATTTCTTGGCATTTTGATATCATTTTTTGGTGTGTATAAATGTTAGTACACGCGTTCATCTAACCAATATTATTACACAATTCACAGTGGTAGTTATAGACCTGGCTAATAAAATCTCACCTCGTTACTACCTCAGTTTTTCTAACTATTTCAGAAGTGGTTTATCCATTTTCTTAACCTTTTAGAATGTCAAAGAAAGTGCGGAATTGTATAAATAGAATTTTCTTTCTTATATCCGCCACTGTTTGAACCCATTTTGATTCCTCATACTCATCCGAATGACAAAATCATCTTTGCAGCGAGTCCCAATGGCAGCATGTTCAGAATCCAAATTGGGAACCAGGTGGAAGTTGACCCAGAAGACATTGACGTTACTTTCAATGACGTAAAGGGGGTGAGTTGACTGTAACAAATCAACTTGAATGTTACAGAAAGAGTTGTTTCTTCATCTTTTGAAACATTTTTTTCAATTATCCGCAGGCTGACGAAGCTAAACAAGAACTAAAGGATGTTGTTGAGTTTTTAAAAAGTCCTGACAAATTTTCTGTGCTGGGTGGTAAACTGCCGAAAGGAGTTCTACTCGTGGGACCTCCGGGTACAGGAAAAACTTTACTGGCTCGTGCGGTAGCCGGAGAAGCTGGAGTACCCTTTTTCCATGCTGCTGGTCCAGAATTTGACGAAATTCTCGTCGGTCAAGGGGCTAGGAGAGTCAGAGATTTATTCAGTAAGTCAATTCTCAAAGTGAGCGAGTATAGTCACACGCTTCTTGTATTAAATACGATAATATTTCCGGTTTCAGAAGCAGCCAAAGAGAGAGCGCCCTGCGTTATATTCATTGACGAAATTGATTCTGTTGGAGCAAAGAGAACCAATTCTGTTCTTCACCCGTACGCCAATCAGACTATCAATCAATTGCTATCAGAAATGGATGGGTGAGGGACTCTCGATTTATTGCAAATCTTCATTATTGTTCCATGAGAAATAATTCCCGCAGATAATCACTCTGTTTTTATATTCAAATCCTAGATTCCACCAGAACGAGGGGGTCATAGTTCTTGGAGCTACAAACAGACGGGACGACTTAGACACGGCATTGTTGCGCCCGGGTCGCTTTGACGTAGAAGTTACTGTGCCAACACCCGATTTCTCCGGCCGAAAAGAGATTCTAGATCTCTATCTGGGTAGAGTATTGAGTCGAGATATTGACGTGGATATACTAGCCAGAGGAACAACCGGCTTCACCGGAGCTGACTTGGAAAACATGGTAGACATCTTTTTAACTTATTTTCGAGTAACTTTACTCCTGACGAGTGTACGGGATTAATTAATACGAAAATCCACTCTGCAGGTGAACCAAGCTGCCTTACGTGCTGCCATTGACGGTGCTGATTCTGTGAGCATGAAACACCTGGAGAACGCTAGAGACAAAGTCTTGATGGGACCGGAGAGAAAGTCGAGGCTACCGGACGAGGAAGCTAATCTGATAACAGCTTATCACGAAGGGGGACACGCTATTGTTGCATATTTCACCAAAGATTCTCATCCTTTACATAAAGTGACTATTATGCCGCGTGGGAAGAGTTTGGGACACGTACGTTCACCCAATAAAATATATATCGCATTCGAGATTCATGAGATTTTTTCTCATTCAAAATTCATACTTTTCGCAATATTTAACCGAAATAGTTTGAAAATTGTATCAATATCTTTCAGACCGCTTATATACCAGAGAAAGACATATACCATACTACAAAACAACATTTACTGGCAATGATGGACACAATGATGGGGGGACGAGCTGCGGAGGAACTTGTATTTGGTCCTGATAAAATTACTTCTGGCGCGTCGAATGATTTACAGGTGAGTTAGTTAAGGAGCTAGAGAAGTGGGATGAACGGAAGATTACATTCTTTTTTTTACGATTAACAGAGGGCAACCAGTATAGCTGTTGCTATGGTGAAAGAATGGGGCATGTCAGAGAAAGTTGGACTTAGAACGCATAATGAAGGGAGCAAGACCTTCATCGCAGTTAATGAAGTTAGTCCAAATTCGCAGGAACTGATCGACAGCGAGGTCAAAAGACTAATGCAGGTGAAGAAAACAAGAGGATAGTGATTCATCTATCAGACTTTTAGGCAAACTGAGGCTATATAATCTAATTTATCCTGTGGCATATTTTTCTCTTAGGAATCGTACGAGCGTGCCAAGTCGATTTTGAAGGCGCATTCGAAGGAGCACCAGCAACTAGCTGAGGCTTTGATTAAATACGAAACATTGGACGCTGAAGATGTTAAGGCGATAATGACTGGACAAAATAGTCATGAAAAATCAGCCAAAAAAGTTACAACCGAAGTACCCAAGAATGTTATGTAATGCTAATAGGTAATAGTATAAAAATGCGGTTAACACTATTGTATTCAATGCGATATTGATAATTCGTCAGCCACTTCCGCTGCGCTGCATTTTTAATATACCTATTGTTAAGCGTATAATGAGTTTGGTCGCAAATACGCGTTGCGAGCGTTTCCGTAAATAAATAATCGTATGTGCGCAAGTGTTTAGAGACAGACAGTGAGTGAAAGAGGAAGAGGAAGGAAGTGAGAAAAAAAAATACATAAAATTGTATTTCATTATTATGTAAATATATTAAATTATATTCGGATTCAGATGTAGTGAACAAACGTGAGAGTGACAACCATTTGTTTCCCCACAAATTCAACTTTTCTGTATTTACCTATACCTATACCCGAACAGCTATACCTTGCGTGAATCGTTTTAGATAGACACTTCGTAAAATTTATATTGACAGTGTCGATTCACACATCAAGAGTTCCATTGTGATCGCAAATCGGTAGGTCTAATTCTTCATCTATCATTTAGAGGAAACAGAATGTTTCTCCTCGCGATGAACTTGTTTTTTTTGTAAGCAGATCGATCTTTGTCGGCAATTATATTGACTAGTTTGAGTTTTCTGATCTGAATAAAGCTTTTCTTGACCCGATATTCTATCATTCTATCTCCAATTCTACCACGGCAGCTGAAAAGTGAAAAGGATCTTCAGAGATATAACTTGTACAGTAGATGAAGGGATTGTTTTCAGTCATACTGCCGACTGTCAAACATCATAGAAGCAAAATAGAACACATCAGTTTCTTATAGTTGGATAGTTGGGGTGACTAAAATAAATAAAGAGTGACTCAGCCTACGAATTTTGATTTATATATCTAAATTTATTTCATTACGGCTCAGTTTCACTGTTTATTTTCAGGGATTGATTGGCTTAAAAGGTAAGAAACATTGAAAATATTATCAAGTTTGAAGGAATTTTGACGATACAGGTATACATAGCAAGGTATGTGAAACAAATTTACTGGGCAATATGTAAGGGTGAGATTGATCGTTCATTCTATCACTAGGCGAATGCACAACCCTAAATTCAAAATGCGATATTATATAATATATTAGGGTGTCCGTTATTTCCCAAATTGACTTTTGTCACTTGGGTATGGTCCAAATCATTAGTTTATACCCTAAAAATAACTATGGAAAGAAACAAAAAAAATTCAATTCCATTAACCCCTGCCCGAATGACGATATACTTTTCCTATTTGATTAACATGGGATTCTTGCACTTTTTAGATTTCAATTTCTTTTTCGGTTACTATATTCATCACCTCATTAAATATTGTCGATTCTTTCACTGATCTGACCTATTTAGATGGACCAATTTTTACATTGGAGAAAAAAAAAAATTTCATGAGTTTTGAAGAGGTCAAAATTGATTTTTACCGTAATTTTCAATAATTTTCGAATATTTTTGAATTTATTGACGTTTCAATGCTTTTTATCTATTTTAAGGTTGAATATATGTTTTTATACGCTCTCATTACTGTTTGATATAAATTTTGACCTCTTCGAAACTTTTGAAAAAAATTTCGAAGAGGAAAAAAGTTTCGAAGAGGTCAAAATTTAGACCATACCCAAGTGAAAAAAGTCAATTTGGGAAATAACGGACAACCTAATATACCTATATACCTATATATATATTTCTTCTCTGGCGAGTAGGTGTGTGTACCCTGTGTTCTAATATTAAATTTTCGTAAACGTTACAAACAATAATACATGACGACGGACGAGTAAAAATCTTGAAACTTATAAACGAAAATATACAATTTATAAATCTAACGAATTAAAATAGTTATCATAAATTTATAATTAATAATAATTTTAAGAGGAATCACATTATCATATTTCATAGAATTTGTTGCCCTTAATTTTTTACAATCGTATATGTAGTCGGAAATATTAAAATATAATTCTTTTTAAAGCTACATCGTTGAATTAAAACATAATAATAATAATAATAATAATAATAATAAATCAATTTAACTATCAACAGATAAGAATCATCGACAAGATGACAAAAGGTACCGGCATTGGGAACCCAAATGAATTGGCGCCATGCTATAAGTATTATTTAAAGAAGAGTAGAAGCTAAAATACTCGCTACGACAATTATACATAATAATAATTTAAAAAAGAAAATAAAAAAAAATATAAAAAAATTAAAGAAAAAAAAAAAAACAATTCAGTCCTATTAAATAATTTGTACATATATAATGATTGATCACTTCTTTATAATAATATTTTCAATTCAGCTAAATCCAATTAATCGTAAATATTATCATGAGAGCATTAAAATATACAGTGGTTCACGGCTGCTGCGGGAAGTAATTGAAATGGAAAGACATCAAGTAAAAAGATGAAGAAGAGCGACAGATACCTCATCTCTTCGGGTTATCAATTTTGTTTGGAACTTTGGTCACCCCTTTCATAGAAGAAAAAAAATTGGTAACAATGTATCTTCTTGTTGTCAGGGTGTCGAATAATGATCTTTGACTACAGTTATTTGTCAAGTTGTTCAATGCCCTATTGTTTTCAGGATCATATCACTGCAAAAAGTTAAAACCTTACACCCCATGCATTTTATGCAGCAGGTGTAACGCCGCTCCATCATCTTTTCACTTTTCAATGCCAAACAAAACATTGATTCTAGTTTTATAGTACGGTTCGATACACTTAATCCTGCCTAGTCTATCTCGGTACAGAAAGAAAACAATCAGGATAACTGATTTGGTTATTCAATCTATCGGACTTCCACGTTTCAAGTAATATCTATGAACAAATTCATCGGCTGTTGTCTTATAACATCACAAGTATTATGGTGTCAATCGGCAATGAGAGGGATATTGTGTCTGGCAACAGATACTAGTAAACTACATTACAGGCAAATTAAACGTCTCCGTTTGACATACTCCTCAACAGAACAGTAATTATTACAATCTATTAATTCTCCTTGTATTAATGACAAGACAGTATAGTATAATAATAGTACTTGTGTTTACAGTGTTTTTTCAAGGCATGCAGAGAGAGATATATACTTGAAAAGTAATAAAGATGGAAGGAAAAAAAGAAAAGAAAGAAAGAAGCAAATAACCAAGACTTTGTAACTATGTGTAACATAATTATTAGATTTCACCAGATGTATGAGAAATTCGATTATCGATGCCTTTGCGAATCTTATCTTTAACATTTTGTGCTTAGCGCATATATGTACATAATGTGCAGATGATCGCCACCATCTTTATTAACATCGGAAACGATGTCGATATGAAATAATAAAGAAAACTACATTCGCGAGGCAATTTACAAATTTCACAATGTCAGAGTTAATAGACTCCGTCTCAAGTCTCTGTCTCAAGATCAATTACACATTCGAAAGCTCGCTGCCAATGATTCAATTTCCGATTTCAATCGATTCGATTCGAACAACACGAAACTTGTGCCGTAATAGTTACAATACCGATCGATGCTTGTGTTATTCTTTCATATCGAGTGTTTCTCACATCTAGATGAACAAAGAACTCGGAAAGTACATTGAATTATAGAAGGCGTGGTATTGAATATATTTGCAGTCTGTTCATATCAATAATAATATGTAATATTTCATGACCGTAACGATACATTAATGCCTGAGGTTGTCAATTATTTGCAGGAGAAATTAATTTTACCGTTTTGGTATCGCTCGGGTAAAGACCGGTCTATAACTGGATCATCCGAATATTATTGCGACCGATACAAACACCACAACGACAATGTTAACAAACTTTTCAAGTAACGGATACGTACACTTTAATTCTTAAACAATCTTAATTGATCCCAAAAATTCACACACATTTTCACTTTCTAAAACATACACGCTTTCCTCTTTTGCGGTAGTTTTTTCTAAAGCCACACCAGCACCATTCCTTGTAAATTTAATACTTTGCATCTCTTTAGACAACTTTAACAGGATATCTCGAGTATAATGGAAACCCAGAGATTTTTCTACCGATTTGTTACTATTTCAAATAAAAAGTCCCACTTCCATTTTTCAAGAACTAAAAACTCAAAACCTTACTCATTCAACTCTATAGAATATTGCTTGGTATATTCGGTAGGGCTGTATGGAATTAAAAAGAAATCCATCTATTATAGTCAACGACCATATACGATTATAATAATTGTCAATATAAGGGATTGTTGATTTTTCTAAGGTTCAACATTACGAATATACTGGACTGTCAACTTCGTGTTACCGAAATAATAGAAAAGAGAATCGCATAAAATGATTAGATTTAATAACCAGTGCTCTTTTTTTTCCCTTGATATTTCTAGATACGTTTACAATATTGATTATGAACGTTTCCTACTATACATTGCAGCATAGAAATAATTAGCGACTAAAATTATCGACTATTTTTATGTGTAACTCGCGTGATAGATTGCCCTGGAGTAATTACTGTAAAAAGATCAAAACCGAATGACATATATGGATAATATACATTATTGTTGATAGATAATATTATATCACTATATTAGGCAGTGCTTATTAAGACACGGAAGTTCAACGACGCTAGCGCGACATAAAATTTATGTACACTACTTGCTCCAAGTTTCCGGATTGTTACTATGATTCTCAGATACTTTTATTCCACTAGTGAAAATCAATTCTCCATCTCTGGGCTATATGGCCGCAATATTGATCTACATAATAATATGTACAATTAACTAAATCTGGGTGAAATCGGTGTCTCTCACACTCCCCTGATCAATATGTATGTACAAATTGATTGTCTGGTAAGTATTGGGAATCGTTAAAATCCATACAATTCCATTATACTCTAGGATCCTTTGCGATTATATAATGTTAACATACATACACATGTCGTAAATATTAAGAAACATACCTAATATTTAATCAACACTTCATACTTAAATCGCATCAGTGATTTGCCTCCGATACCTCGGTGAATAGAGGTGTAAGTGAGTCGACGTCTTGTAATCCGTCAAAATTACTCAGCGGATCTAAATTGTCAGTTCCACCTTCGTTATCTGCGAGAAAATTAGTTTCCAGCAGATCTGTGACATTTCGGCATACATTGGTAGACGACGAGTCGGAATTAACCGTTTCCCCATGCAGCTGCAACGAGTTTAGATTCAGACTGGATAGCATCGGCTCACTCGACTCTAAATATACTTCCTTCAGTTCGTCTGGATGGAGCGGTGTCGAAGGATAGGATTTTGATCCGCTGGTAACTTCCTCAGGGTATGAAGAGGCATAGGAAAGAGTCATAGGCAGAGGAGTATTGGGATAGGATCGGGACTGCATTATTCTCTGCAAAGTGCAAGATACGGACGAGTCCAGGACCGTCTCAGGTTCCAGAATGTCACCGACACTGAGATTTAAATGTGTACTTGGCAGGCTATTTAATATTAGGCTATTTGACGCTATGGGAGCGTCAGTGGTGTGATGCTCGGGCAATATTTCCAAGCTCTGCGAACTCTGGCTGTCCAGGATGTTGAAAATATTTGTTAAATTCTCGGGGCTTATCTCTTTGTCGCCAATTATGAAGTTGTCGTCCTCCGCTATAATGCTGCCGTCTGTATCGTTAAGCAAAAAGTTACTATTGTCCACATGACCAATAGGTCCGAAGTCATTGAATTCACTGGGAACAGGGGTCGGAGCTACGGAGCTGCTGTTAGAGGGATTAAAGCTATGACTTTGAAAAGGTATTGGATAGTGTTGAGTGGAAAGTGGAGACATGAGTGTGGGGTTGACCATTCTGTGGAGAGGAACGGACTGTGATCTGTAGTACAATTGTTCCGTGGTGAATTGTTTCTCGTCGTGAAACAACTCGCTGATCTCTTGATCGGGCAGTTTGTTTTTCTGGTAAGCGTTCTTTATCTCCTGAAGATTCTCCTGACTTGGATAATTGATCAGCAATTGTTTTTGGGGAGTCAGGTCGGTCGGCAGAATGTTAGACGTTCGTGGTCCCTGTAGTTGGTCCAATTTCGCAGCTGCTATCGTAGCACTCACAGCCGCCTGTGTATCGCTCAATTTAGTGCTGCTCGGAGGAGACTGAGATGCGGATATGGGCCTAGTTACTTCCGTCGGAACGACAAAAGTGTCGTTTCTGTTTGTGTATGGAGTACTGCAGGACATGGATCTGGAAAGTGGTTTTTGAGAGGCGCGGGACCTGGAGATATTCGACTGAACATTGCTTCTTGATCGGGGGACAGGAGTGTTTCTGGGGGAAACAAACGGGCTTCCGTTAGCGGAGCTGGGCTTAGAAGCTCGTCCATTAATTGGAGATAAAGGGCCAGGAGAGATCGGAGTGAAGTTAAATATCCTGCGGCGAGTGTTGGGACTTTGAGGGACCGTCGATACCTGGCTGCTGTGGTCCTGAAAGTGTTCTACCACATTAGTTTCGAAGCTTACACGTCGCCTGGTGCTCGCTTGGCTGGGGTAATTTAAAAGCGATGACAAAATCGCGTTGGATTTAGAGGCAGGCATTTCGGCAGGCACATTACTTCCTTGGCTAGAAATGGCAATGGAAATTTCTGGTAGCGAATGCCCTGTCGTGTTTGCCTTCAGGTTTTGCTGAAGTATCAATCGTAGCTGCGAAACTTTGTCCGATCTGGATATCTCGACGTCTGTTGACAAATTATTGACTTCAGTGTCGGAGCTGGACGAGCTGCTCTGTTGAAAATACTGTAAAAGCTCCTCTTCCTGTTCCTGAGAGTTATTTCCTCCATTTAAGTAATCATCAAGGGCGTCAGAGTCAGGGGTGCAGGCCTTGTTGGTTTTATTCAAAGTTTTAGAATTCTCTGGAGCAAGCTGGGTCTGTTTGTTAATGGTAGTTGTCAAGTCGATCTTATCAGGGGTATTCTGGCAACCGTTAAGCTTGGCGTAATGATTAGACCGATTAGACAATTGGATATCACAGTTTTCTCCTGGCTGATTGAAAGCAGCCTGTATCACTTTAAATTTCGTCGGTTTCATGCTGTTAGAAGATAATGCCGACTTTTTACCGGGCCTCTGAATCGACGAAAGTCTAGACAACAGCGTATTATTCGCACTTTGTATGTTTTCCGGCGAGTTCAACAATTTTGGCTGCTTTTCTACAACTGACTCGGACTGGTTAGATTCTACGTTCAAATTGGCACGCTTTCTAGGGTTTCTTATTTTAGGGTCTTTTGATGAAATCGTGGTACTAGTAGTGACCGCCTTTGCCTCATCTTTACAAGACGTAGCTTCGCTTGGTTTTACCACTATATTATCACAGTTAGATTGTAGGGAGATGCTGGAATTGCACGGGTAGTTGCTAGCAGACTTTAGAACCTTTTTGTGCCGGCTAGTAGCTACCGCTGGTAAATTACACTTTGTTGGAATACTTCGAACAGCCAAAGACCCCCCCACACCCGTCAGCGACTGATTCAATTTGTTCTTTTTGCTGCCCTTCCCTACCGCGCCCTTAATATCTATGGTTTTCTCTTTGTTCTGATTCTGAAAAATTAGTTACAATTATTCCTTGCACAACCTATTGAAAATCAATTTGATCTTGCGATCTAATTACCTGCGAAACTGCATCGTGATGACGATGTTTTTGCTCTCTGATATGCTCTCTTTGCTGTAGTTTTCTTTGCAGCTGCAATTGAGCCTCCCTTAATTTTCCTGGCTTTTCACCACTCAATATAGTCGGCGTTGGCGATGGTGACGTGTCTTCTACACAATAGAACAAGCTAGCTGTTTATTCAAAACATTTTTTAAATACTTTTAGTCTTTTCAGTAACGATTCAGTAGTGGAGAATACTCAAACAGCTTGCAATATGCGTCAGAAGGTACCTAGAGTTACCAACCTTTGTTACCTACGGGCTGAGGATCTGAGGCCGCGCATAAAATGCATACAGCAGCAAGGGATCGCGTATCAACGCAAAGATTGTTCACCAGGTGCTGAGCCAGTGCACTAAGAGACGGAAACTTCAAGCCGAGTAAACTCTCTGCCCATTCTCTTATCAGCGTCGAAGCAGCTCCAAGCATTTCTTCTGTAATCTCATCTTGCTCCTCGGGCTACGGAATGACCAGCGATCAGTTATTACAAAATGCTCAAATATACAGGTGAAAAATATTAAGAAATCTTCTTGCACATTGCGATGGTATCACCCGAACTTTTATAGAAATGAGGAGAGGTCCCAATCAATCGAGTCGAGTCAATTGTTATGACTGGATTGATTAGGACCTCTCCTCATTTCAAAGAAATCTTCTTTCTTGTCGAAATTAAATAATGTTTTTTGTTCATTTACCGACTGGTCCCCAGTGACAAGAGGAAGCGTAGGTGGGTCCAGTTTGATCTTCTTACGCATCCCTGCATAACAATATCTGGAATTTCCACGCGTCCCTAGGCGACGAGGCCGGACGCGGGGGTATACCTGCTTCATGACTTTCCCAAAGTCAGCGGTGGACAAAGGCTTCATAGAATTTTTAATGCAGAACATGCTGAAATATCGAATGGCATGAGTTCAAGTCTTTGAAGCTAGATAAACGACGGTTGTAATCGGATCTATGATATGCCGCCGGGACTCACTTGTACTCGTCGTAAACCTCTTGCTTCGGCAAAGAGACGTCGGGGTCTTCTTCAAGATGGGTTTTAATCCACATAATTGTCTGATGAATTTCATAACGGTTTCCTAACGGATTTAAAGGCTGCCTCAACGGATCCACATTTTCTCCAGACTTGGTCAGAGAAGCGGGTAGTTTCAAGTACAACAAAAGTTTCTCCTCTATCCGCAGTTGATCTACTTGTAAATAAATCCCTTGAACTCGGCACTTCGAGTCCTCGCTGTTGAATAATAAGAAAATCAATAAAATCCATAACTTCAATGCCGTGGAATTAGCTGGGGAAAAAAATATACATTACATTACATACATATATACATATGTACGTATACACATATACGTATATGTTGTATTATATACGTTACGTATATATTAGGCTATGTCTAAAAAAAGCAAGTTTTTTTGTCGCGGCATCATTTAAAAAAATTTAGTTTTTGGTCTAAAAAGGATCTGTGTTTAAGGAGGGGGCCGTAGGTCCATTGAAAGTGGTGCCTCATTAGTGTTTTTGATTACGGCTGGATGGGGTAGTGCTTCCCAAGGCCATCGGTCATATATTTTTTGTACTTTTTCAATTAAAAGAAAAAGTTCAAATGGTTAATACCCGGAAAAAATAACAAAGAATGGAACGAAATTATTCCCATATTTCGATAAATTTCTAGTCAAACAAAATTTCGCTCGCTGAATCGCTCGCTCGCTTGTGAGACACCACTTCCAATGGTCCTACAGCCCCCTCCTTGAACACAGATTCTTTTTAGACCAAAACCTACATTTTTTCAATGATGCCACTTTTTAGCACAGCCTAATATATATATATATATATATATATATATATATACCTACACCTATGTATAGATGGATAGAAAATAGAAGAGATTACCTAGAAATTATCGAGATCTGAATGAAAACGAAATTGAGGTGAATAAAATAGAAAAAACTTGTTTATTCAATTCAATTCGAATAGTTTGGTACAAATTAATCACTGAAAGTGAAGGCCGCGTGAAACCGGCGAAAGATTTCAACAACACTGCGAGAAAATATGAGAAAACATTATTAAAATGTTCCGAACTGATTTCCCGTATTAAACTGCGGATTTCTCGAGTCTTAAGTAATTGATCGATAAACGAATGAACAGACATACGTATTATATAGAAGGAAGTGTTCGCAGTATAATACCGGCGATGTAATATAATTTGAAGGTTTGTATGAGACACTGACCTGATGGCATCCTCTAGCATTTGCCTTATTTTATCATGTTTATCAACGGGACTGTGAGGTATGCTTGTCATTTTCCCGGCGAGAATATCTTTGATAAGTTCACCGGGTTGCTGAGGACCATTGTTAACGCACGAGGAGGAGGAGGAGGAGGAGGCATTGTTGTAGCTGTAAATTCTGTTCTGTTGAGAGGAGCCACTACTGTCACCGATCGGCTGTCCCCCATTGTCACTGTAAACGTCAGGTCTTTCTCGTTTTATTTTCCTACTACCGACCCCGCTATCATCTACTATATTTACAGATTTCGAGGCTTTTAGTGCGGCCGGTTCTTCTACTTTATCATGGCTATCAACGTTCATTGTTCCTTACGCGGTAATATATACAATTATTTGATCACCTCTCGTTAACCGAGAAAGCCCTACCATTTTGTCACAGTCAGCTGGATTTATGTTTAACCTATGATCATCCGTATCGCCGGAGACAACCGACTCTATGGCACAGATCGATCGATCCGTCACTACACCCACGTTGCATAGTCCGTGGCCTTGGCCGCGGACAAATACTTCTTGAATACTTGCAACGTTTCCACTCTCACACGGATTCATATTTTCAGTTTTCGGTTCAAGGTCGGCGACAAGCGGATAGGCTTTTAAATAATAATTCAATTTTCGCAACAAACTTAAAGTGCATTATTTTCACTGATTACACTCTGGATCGACAGAAGCAAATTTTATCCACACCGTGTGTCGTATACTTTTATTCAACGAACAACCCAATTCGTGAGTTTTTACTTTAATTCAAAAAGGATCATAACAACGTTTGTATATTGACGTTTACAGAAGTTATGAAAATCGACGTCTCGATTATCGTTACGCTGATAAATTGTTTCTCCTCGTTACTTGGGCTGTTGATAAAATTCTCAAATCATCATCCCCTGGAATATTTCAATATTTTAATCGGCTACAGGTTTTGGTAATGCGAAACCTGACCTAACCTCGAAAATTGGAGTTAACGAATTCGCGTACTATAGATAAATGAAATCCTCAAAATTTCTTCTTTCATTCACAAATTCGCGAATCATTGACACCAATGTCGACAACAATAACAATAACAGTACAATAATCCTATCCAATCTTATTCCATGTCAGCATAATGGTTCATGATAAAAAACCAGCAAGGCGAAGCAGATCGAGGGAGAGAGACCGAGAGCGAGATAGAGAACGCGAGCGTCGTGATACCAGGGAGCGCCGAAGGTCCAGGAGCAGATCTAAGGACCGTAAAAAAGAAGAAGGAGGAAGAAGAAAGCGTTCAAAATCTCGTGAACGTTCGCGAGAGCGAGACAGATCACGGGAGAGAGATGGGGAGAGGCCCAGAGAGAGGGAGAGATCGAGGGAAAGGGACAAATCTCGGGAACGCAGAGAGGGCAAGGACAGGGGAAAAGATGATAAGAAGCGCAAGCCTAGCCCAATATTTTCATTGGAGGATGAAGCCAAGAGAGAGAACAAAGGCGATGCCAGAAAAGAAGAGGAAGACAGTAATGATGAGAAGCTGAAGGCGGTCGGTAAAGTTGAGCCTTTGAGCTTGGAAGAACTCTTGTCAAAAAAGAAAGCTGCGGAAGAGGCGAGAGCTAAACCCAAGTTCTTGAGCAAAGAAGAACGGGCTGCGTTAGCTCTGAAGAAAAGACAGGAGGAGGTAGATTCTATAAGGAAAAGACAGGAGGAAGAGAGAAAGAACGCATTCAAAAATGATGGTCCGAGCTTCGGCAAAGACAGAGATAGAGAATGGGATGATCGTGACAAGTAGTTGAAGCTTTATACTTTTTTGATAATTTTCTACAGATGTACTTTATTCAATCTTAACTGTTGTTGTTCGGATTTTTAGACGCAGAGAGCCCCCGAGATCCAGAGATGATGAAGTCAAAGACAAGGATAAAGAGAAGGAGGTAGAAGCGATTAAAGAACGCTATTTGGGATTGATTAAGAAGAAACGGAGAGTCAGAAGGCTCAACGACCGGAAGTTTGTATTTGATTGGGATATTTCCGAAGATACTTCTGTCGATTATAACAACATTTACAAAGAACGTCATCAAGTACAATTTTTTGGGAGAGGTAATCTTGCCGGAATTGATATAAAGGCACAAAAACGAGACCAGAGCAAGTTTTACGGGGAATTGTTGGAGAAAAGACGTACCGATGCTGAAAAAGAACAGGAAAAGTAAGGAGTTAGTTCATTTGAGTTTTCAGAGTCGATATTGTATAATTGTTTGAACAATCTATGCCTTCAAACGGTGCATAACTCCGGTTTATCTTAACTATAAATAACACCGTTATATTCGTTTTCCAGAATGCGGCTCAAGAAAGTCAAGAAAAAGGAGGAGAAGCAGAAATGGGATGATCGTCATTGGTCTGAAAAGGCAATTGAGGAAATGACTGAGCGAGATTGGCGAATTTTCCGCGAAGACTACAACATAACGATAAAGGGTGGTCGCATTCCCGATCCTATACGATCTTGGAAGGAGTCTGGTTTCCCCAAAGAAATTCTAGACATTATTGACAAAGTTGGGTACAAAGATCTCACGCCTATTCAAAGGCAGGCCATTCCAATCGGTCTGCAGAATCGAGATATTATTGGCGTAGCCGAAACTGGGTCTGGTAAAACTTTGGCGTTCCTGATTCCATTGCTTCTGTGGATCACCAGCCTTCCTAAGATCGAGAGACTGGAGGAAGCCGATCAGGGACCCTACAGTATAATTTTAGCTCCGACTCGGTAAGATAAACGAAACAATACCTAATTTGTTCTTTGGCAGTGTTTATAAACTAGGGAACAACTTCATTCTCTTCAATACATCAACATAATTGAATCTGAATTACTTTCCAGTGAGTTGGCACAGCAGATTGAGGAGGAAACTAATAAATTTGGACAACCCCTTGGGATTAGGACAGTCGTTGTTGTTGGTGGTCTGTCGAGGGAAGAGCAAGGTTTCAGACTTCGAATGGGATGCGAGGTATGCTGATCAAAGTTACCATTAATTTATTGCGACGTGAATGAGATTTCATTTATATATTTGTTTACATTTCTAACCATTGTCTGATTTCAGATTGTAATTGCTACTCCTGGTCGATTGATAGATGTACTCGAGAATCGATATCTCGTATTGAACCAGTGCACTTACATCGTACTTGATGAAGCTGATAGAATGATAGACATGGGTTTTGAGCCAGGTGACGAAAGTGCTTCTACATATGCAGTCACCCCTAATTCATTGATTATAAATAAATCTTGAAATCAATTTTTTTTCATTTCCTCAGACGTTCAGAAAATCCTGGAATACATGCCGGTAACGAATTTGAAACCAGACAACGAAGATGCGGAGAACGAGGAAAAACTATTGGCTAATTATAATACAAAGAAGAAGTACAGACAGGTGGGTGGGTCGAGTGGTATAAATTCTTGATTTCTTTTTATCTTAACAACCAACATTGGCTAACACCAACAAGACCATACCAGATCCAAGATATTTTCTAACCCAGATAAAATAGTGATATGATAAAATGTTTGTAATATTTTTCATAGAATATGATACAATATTTCTCAGACTGTGATGTTCACCGCTACTATGCCCGCGGCTGTTGAGCGGCTGGCTAGAACTTATTTGAGGCGACCTGCAGTCGTCTACATTGGCAGCGTAGGGAAACCAACTGAAAGAACTGAACAAATAGTTCACATAATGGGAGAGGCGGACAAGAGAAGGAAGCTAATGGAAATATTGAGCCGCGGTGTTGAACCCCCCGTTATCATATTTGTCAACCAAAAGAAAGGTGCCGACGTTTTGGCCAGGGGTCTGGAGAAACTTGGAGTAAGACTCTTAGAAAATCTCCACAAAGCTTCATTTAGAATCGTTCGATGCTTTCGAATGATCCGGCTAGTCAATATTTGTTCTACTCGTTCGAACTACAAATCTTATTCTCTCTTTAATGTGACTTTCATCTTACAGTACAACGCCTGTACTTTGCACGGTGGTAAAGGACAGGAACAAAGAGAATACGCTTTGGCATCTCTCAAAGGTGGAAGTAAGGATATTTTGGTCGCCACTGACGTCGCTGGTCGTGGTATTGACATCAAGGATGTGTCGATGGTGATAAATTATGACATGGCTAAAACGATCGAGGGTAAGTCAGTGCATGGGAGTTGTTTAGCATTCCTAGAGCTTGTTATTGCGTGTACAGGTAATGGACTTCGATTTTAACTGTTTTTGCATTCTTTTTTTCAGATTACACGCATCGTATCGGTAGAACTGGACGTGCGGGAAAAGCCGGTCTCGCCATATCTTTCTGTACAAAAGACGACAGCCACTTGTTCTACGATTTGAAACAAACTATTCTTGGCAGTCCTATATCAACGTGTCCGCCAGAATTGATCAATCATCCTGACGCACAGCATAAGCCGGGCACAGTTGTGACTAAGAAGAGACGGGAGGAGAAAATATTTGCATAAACAGATTGTTCTTCCCAATTTTTATTTGCAGAATCGGACTATTTAACTGTATTTCACACGATAATTTTATCTCGCGTGTTAATCTCTAACAGATATATAATATACGTATGTAGGTATCCAGTTGTATATTTTGGGCACTTGTAGATTTTTTATAGTACTCGAAAGCATGATTTTTATAACACCTAAAATTATCGACATTCAAGCGAATAAAAAATGGACGCGCTAGGATCCGGAATTTACTGTATCTTCCTTTATTCGTACGAATTTCAGGGCTGCAAGTTCCTGATATAAAAGTAAAGTCGAATCGCGAGAGTTTGTCCTCCAGAGGTTCGAAACTATTATGAATAATTGAAAATCAGGCCTTTCCGATAGGAACGCGGTCTTTTTTCTTTCGAATTTTTGCGCTCGCCACAGCTAGCGCCATGGTTCTCAAGGGGCTTGTTAGTATTCACCACTGATCTCTATACTAACAGAGATCAGTGGTATTCACCCTCTGTAAATGTTTTGTTTTTCATGGTCTGAAAATCGTCTCCCAGAAGCGGCAAAACTACGAACGAATTTTGAAGCAGCGTGGACGGCGCCTGAAACGGGATTATTTTCCATTCTAAATTTAGTTCTTATTGGTATACACCGTGGTATACACCCCGATCTACTAAGCGGCGCTTCACCTATTTCAATCATGGAGGACCAAGATTGTATAGATTCAAGTCAAATTTATGAATGAATCGCGAAGCTTTGTCCCAATCCTACAGACGCCTCTACAGTCAATAAACTCTAATAATTTTTCATTTTTTTTTTTTCTGTCTTTTTTTGTGCATGTTTATCAGGCTCCGTGCGTGATATTCAGATCGCAATTCCTTCGTAGTAAAAAAATCTAAATTTTACCAAATATAGTATAAAGCAGTATGAAAAATGTTATCGCCAGTCAACGGCCAGCGGCTTGTTACCGGTCCTAAACAGCCAGTGGCTTGTTACCGGTCCTAAACAGCTGACGTTGGGCGGGATTCTTTGTGCACACTACCGCGCGGTCTTCAGCCCAATACATCTACTACTGCACAGTGCACACCTTTCGCCAACGCGTGCGCGGAGCCAGTTCAGTTTAGAGCCGGAGGTTGTTCGTTAGCCATTTATTTGACGGTAGCCGACCGTAGTCGCGCGACACCACCAGAAGCAACATTCCCGTTCACCAGGAACTATCGGTAGATAAAAAAACATGCTGAGTATATGTCGACAGGCTGTCATCGCCGGCAGTCAAAAGTGAGTCTTAATACTTAGTGAAAACAAACAACTCAACGTCATTAACCGTTTAGTAAATTCTATCGATTCGACTGCACTCGCCGTGGAATATACCGATTCAATATTTCAATATACCTACATGGAGAGTTGGTGTAGGTATAGGCATGCACTGCATCGGTGCACCCAATTTATATGCATGCGCAAAAGTGATTGTCGCAGTACTAGACCTATACATATATAAATGATCACAGAATGGTCTTTAACGCGAGGAATCCTTCAATTCGATCGGTATATTGCAATTTGTAATAAATAGGTAACAAAGTTCAAATTCGTCATACAATATGTGTGTATAACGACACTTCTTTAGCTGTGTTTAATGAACGGTTTCCGTCACTTTCACTTCTACCTTGACGAGTTAAATTTTTAAAGAAAATTTTCCATAATCCTGCATTGCGTTATCTCAGAAGCCCTTGATTACGTTGTACTAATTACCGGTTCTATTCTATTGAACAAAGAGATAGTAAGAAAAAGTCAAATAAAACAGCTGTACAAAATATACAGGTTTTATATAGAGGCTTGCTTTTCTTTTCTTCTTTCTTATTCCTTATCTTCTCTCCATTGTCCAATCATGGGCGTTAATAACACAGATTGCCCTTTCCCAACTCCCACATATGTTAATCAATTGTCAGGTAGTAAAAAGGTACCAGTTATGTAATGCCTGTGATATGCATATCTATATGTATGCTGGTTGGGTTGACTGGATCGGCTGACACACATCTGATGCGTTTTAAAATACCACAAACCGGCCTTCAAGATGCACCGCACACTTGCTGCATCTGCAAATCATGCACTGCACAGCCATTGTTAAATTGAACGTATTCATGACTTTTTTCCCTGATCGTACAATATTTCACCAATACCATTTATACCTTTGTTTTTTGTTATTACTTTCGAAGCTAATCTACTATAACAAGACAAGTTTGAATATAATTTACCTAGAGACATGCGTAGACCAAACCTTGATCATTATTATCATTATTATCATAATCATCAATATTATTATTATTTATATTATTGTTGTTGTTGTTATTATTGTTATTACCATTACTATCATTATTATTGTTATTATTATTATGCCTCGATAAGAAAGGCTGCAACACATATTGTTAGTTAGTAATTAGTTCAATCACATCGGAGGGTAAGGAGCTATAATGAATACAGAAGTTTTTTAAGTCACTTCTCTTTTTCTGCTTTGTGAACAGTTGCGTTTGAAGCTCACCTCGTTTGTCCTCGCATGGAGATATGTCTCTATTCCTTGTGGAAATTTTATAAGTAATTTTTAAACTCCGCAGAGACCTTTAGAGCTTGAAACTGCTCCGATGAATGTTCAAAGCAGATTGATAGGTCTGTAATAGCTGGTAGATAAATACTATAATATCTTTAACTCTGGGTATCAAGGTTCAGCTTTGTTATGTAAAGCAGATATATACATACATGGAGATAACTCGGTGCAGTAATACTACTGACTGGTGGAGATTGATCATAGTATTTTTTGGGGGCTTAGACAGAGCGAGTGAAAGCTCGTTGTTTAATTGTTTTTGAAGTGTTAAAGGAGAATAATTTGATCTTGAGCTTTATATTCCATTGTTTAATTAATATTTTGTTCCTTTTCTTAACAGAGCTGGAATACGATCCTTAGGATCTGTAGTTCCGGTACCATGTCCTCCGGAATTCCCTTTGGAAAACGAGCCTGTCCTTGGCTACGAGAAAAACAGCAAGGAACGGGCGAACCTGGAGGCAGCTCTGAAGTCTATGAGCGGCGAGATCGAAGAAGTTCCCATCGTCATTGGCTCGGAGGAAATTAAGACTGACATTTGCAAGTACCAAGTAATGGTGAGTAAAACTAACGAATATCAAAGCCAGAAAAAAAAGAATTATATTCTGAACAAAATATTTTTCTTTTCGTCCTTCAGCCTCATGATCATGGGCATAAAATAGCAAAGTTTTATTATGCAACACCAGATTTAGTCGCAAAAGCGATTGATGTCGCTGTAAAAACGCAACGAGAATGGGAATTATATCCGATTGAAAAAAGACTCGAGATTTGGCTTAACGCTGCAAATTTAATGCAAACTAAGTACAGACAGCAGTTGAATGCAGCCACAATGCTTGGTCAGAGTAAGACTGTTATTCAAGCCGAGATCGACAGCAGTGCAGAATTAATTGACTTCTTTAAAATAAATGGGTACTTTGCCAAGGAAGCTATAAAATACAAACCGATATCACCCAATCCTGCGGAAACCTTAAATTCTATGAGGTATAGAGGAATGGATGGATTTGTCGCAGCTATTTCTCCCTTCAATTTCACTGCTATTGGGGGAAATCTCAGCTATACACCCGCGATGATGGTAAGAATTTATCTAATTTTTATTTTACTCAATCGCAAAGAAACAACTGTGATATTTTATATTCTCTGGCATTGATGGTAAAATCGTTCTCTACCTGCTTATTTCATATACGACTAATTATTCTATCTTCTATTCAGGGTAACGCCGTTTTGTGGAAGCCATCCGACACCGCGGTACTTTCGAACTGGTGGATATTTAAGATCTGTAAAGAAGCCGGGGTACCTCCAGGAGTCGTCAATTTCATTCCTTGCGACGGACCAGTATTTGGAGACACCATAACTGCTTCCCCCTATCTTTCGGGCATTAATTTCACCGGCTCTGTACCAACGTTCAATAGGCTTTGGACTCAAGTTGGCAACAACATAAACAAGTATAGGAATTATCCGAAAATGATCGGGGAATGCGGCGGGAAGAATTATCACTTTATCCATCCAAGTGCCGATGTTACCTCTGTCGTTATTGGAACAATAAAAAGCGCTTTTGAATATAATGGACAGAAGTGCTCGGCTTGCAGTAGAATGTATGTTCCGCAATCTCTGTGGGAAAAGGTGAGACAATACATTTGAAATTCACTTATTAACAATTTTCACCCATAAGCATGACGAGACATAACTCCTTCAATCATTTTTGGAGTTTGTAGGCCACGAAGCAGGAATTGGCAGACTTTTGGGCTGACAATAGTTACTGGTTTTTTTTTTTTTTCAATTCCTAGATCAAAGCTGGCCTCCTAGAAACTCGTGACAAACTTAAAATAGGAGATGTTCAAGACTTTACTTCGTTCACGTCGGCTGTGATTGACAGAGCTGCATTTAAAAGAATAACTGGCTACATAGAACATGCAAGGTCTTCAAATACCGCTGAGATAATTGGAGGTGGTACTTACGATGATTCGTAAGTTTTTTTAGACTCATCAATCTGCAATAACTAGCCTAAAAACAATTTAATGAGGATTACGTTAGTGATAATCTCTTGTGCAACAATTGAAAGGTTCGTTATCGTTGTGTGCTACCATCGTAATACCATCATTATCCTCATTTCCAGTCACGGGTACTTTGTCCAGCCCACAATCGTCGTCGCAAAAGATCCCAAGGATAAGCTTATGACTGAGGAAATCTTTGGCCCAGTATTAACAATCTATGTATATAAGGATTCAGACCTTAATACGACTTTGAAATTGGTGGAAAGCTCTACGCCGTACGCTCTGACAGGGTCGATATTTTCCACAGACCTGTAAGTAGACTTTACTTTCATTTTTATTGTACTCGGATAGTAAATGATAAACGTAGTCGCGATGTTTGTAATTCGTTCTCGTCATCAAACTCGCTTTCACCCGGGAATTTATTTTACAGCAAATGGGCTAGATGGGCTCTGGACGAATTGAAGTACACGGCTGGTAACTTTTACATAAACGACAAATCGACCGGGTCTGTCGTCGGTCAACAACCGTTCGGCGGGAGCCGGATGTCCGGCACAAATGACAAAGCCGGGGGTCCGCACTACGCTCTACGGTGGGCTTCGCCGCAGGCTATAAAGGAAACATTTGTTCCGCAAACGGTGTACGACTACAAGTACATGAGATCTTAGATACGTGTCGCGGCGTGATTCTGTAATCGTGCAACAACGGATATCGGCTGCACGAATCGTCCGTTATTGCGGTTACGATAAAAAGGGGGATAGCATTGATCGTATGCTGTTGCCTATGACAAGGAGAGATAACAAATTTTGACGAGCAACAACATCGCGGCGTTTGATGTACGATATTAAATAGTATTTATCGTTTTGCGATGATGTTTAAATGAAAAAACCGTAACTAAATTATCGACGTAGAGCAGGTCAATAAGACAGTTGATACAGCGTTCAAGTATCGAGTATTTAAAACTAATGAAGTGTTTTTTTTTTTTTTTTTTAATATATTTTACATTGTTTTTTTTTTTCTCCTCTCAATGAAACGATTAAAATGACTTGACGCGACGTTTAGGCTGGTCCCGAAAACGTTGCTGCTTTCATTGAACGTGTCACAAAATGAAATCATCAACGTCGAAACTATATTAATTATTTTTTGTCAATGCTGAATGAATAGATTCATAAAGTGAAGCCAATCCGAACGAATAATCGTGAATATTATCCATACCACGTGAAACGTATACCCAATTTTGATAGTATTCAGTCGGCATATCAGTTGGCATACACTATTGTTTATACATAATTCATTGTTATCATAAGATATTTAAAATTGTGAAATTTAAATTATTCAACTGCCGGTTGCAGTCGAGTATTTTTTCATTAGTGATTTATACATATATCAGAGATGACGGTTGGAAGGATGGGACTTTCGTATTCGCAGGATATACATGTATGATCATGTATATACGTGTGTATATACATATACATATACCTATATGTGTGTATATTATCATACATATACATGTATAATAGCAGTAGTAGCTAATGTTCTGATGTTATTTATTCTAATTGTAAAATAGCAATAATAAAATGTAAAAAATGAGTTACTATTAACTGTATAATTAGCGTATATTTTGTTCATTTATCTTCACACTCGTCGTCATAATATCAGAATATCAATGCATCACAATTATTATTGCTCGAGTAAAATTCGTATCTGTTTTCACATCTCTTGCCATAGCTGCAGCACTCGAGTGACAGCTGTACTGTGGAAGAGGAAAAGTAACGTTGCATCTGTATAGCAATGCGTCTTATTACAACCTGTAGACACTTGTGGTAATTCCAGTTTACTATACAGAGTCATCAATTAGTGCGGTTTAAATAGAGTCAATTTTTGGCAATAAATTATGAATCACGATACCGAAAATTGAAACTGATTGCCGCGTGTTTATTACGGAAAAAGTAGTTCGCCACCGAGACATTGGGACCGCCACCCTCTAGATAAGTTATGAGCCACGATCTCCTGGACGGCGTATTAATTCTTATAGGCAGTTTGTGCCTATCGGGTGCCATGTAGCTTGTGGTGCTCAGTGGTGCTTTTGTCAATTCAATTATATGCCGACGCGCGCGACTTGCCAAAGAAGACATGTGGATTACAAATCAGCAGTAATGTGATTATTTCATAATACAAATTGAATAGTGCAGTTATTAGTGTTCGAAGACATAATGCTGTTGTGTAAGTATGCAAAAAAAGGTGGAGTTAAAGGCAGGACACTTCATAAGTAAGTATTATAACCAAAACAAACGATATCAAATTCTTTGTCTCAATATGTACTTTCATGTGAAAATATTGTAAAACTTTTAGTACTCCTATGTAAACGATATTTTCAACGTCGAAGTGGAGAAATAAAAATTTCGCAAAGTAGGACCATTTTGATTTTTCTGAAAAAAATCTCGAAGATAAAACTTTTAAGCCCAAGCCCAGCGTGGCTCGAGTATTTCCCGTTTTTTTTTTTTTTTTTTGACAGAATTTCAAAGTTCATATCAATTTTAATCATGACAATGGTATAACCGATCGTCAATATAAATTTTATACCACTTTTAAGTCATACACTTGCACTTGAAACGAAAATCTCATTAAATATCTTATCAAAATCTTATTTATGAATTATGTATGTGTGCCCGTAGCCCTTGATTATTGTCATACGTTGTTTAGGGCTGAAGATTTATATATTTTTGGTAGGAATGATTCTAAACATCTTTAATTTACATTTCAGGTCGACGGTTCAATCATGTAAAATATCAGCCAAGTCAATCCATCAAGCGACAGGCAAGCATTTGTATAATTGTAATATACTGAAACTGCCTCGGCAAAGAATGCTGCCACTGTTCCTATGGCCTACAACTGGGCAGAAGTTGATTCCTGTCTTATAAATTTTCCATAACGCGAGAGAAACCAATGACATATTTTAGTATACGTTTTTATAAAACTATATTGTCATACTGATATTATCATGTATTCGTACCATCTATAACGTTTTCTTGTCTATATTCTAGGAACTCGGTTTGATTCGGAAGCCTGCATCGTTCGTGACATCTATTTGTGACAAGCATGGCCCAGAAGTGCGTTATGCTGATTTACCAGTCAGCGAGCTAGTGGAACGGAATGTTAGAATCGGCGGGGTTGTTCCCTTATTATGGTTCCAACGATGTTTACCTCCAACCTACTGCAAGTTCCTTGAAATGTCGCTGATGCATGAAGCCGATCATGGTCCAGCTGTGTCAGGTGCTCACAATACTATTGTATGCGCCCAAACTGGAAAAGATCTAGTCAGCTCTCTAGTGTATGGATTACCGATGATCGTGAGTAGTCTTCGAATGCTTCTTACCGCAGAGTAATCAGACTCTAGCTCTAACAAACTAGGTAGATATTGCACATATTTATTCTTTGTAGTACAGGGTAATCGATTCGGCAGAGCACTCAACGGTGCAGCCTGTATGCTTTTTGAAGCCTATGACGCCGGTCTTCATTCCGAGGAATCTGTGAATGATACACACAAAAGCGACAAGCTGATCATGAGCATTGGGCATTGGGTGAAGCTCATGAAGGACTTTGTACTGGAGGATCCCCCTGCCAAGCCCTGGTCCAGTATGCTCTACAGGTTGAAGAAATCACAACAAGCAAGAAGCCTAATCTCATTCTCAGCGTAGATGGCATGATCGCCTGCACGGTCGTCGACATGCTTAGAAATAGCAACAGCTTCACAATCGAAGAGGCACAAGAGTACATTGAAATCGGCGCCATCGACAGCCTTTTTGTACTCGGAAGGAACATATGTTTCATTGGTGAGTATCTGCCAGGGCTACGATAGGAAAATTGTTCACGCTACTGGCAAATGCTTTCAGCTAAATATCGAATACGATATGGCATATTTTGCAGGTCACTTTATGCATCAGAAGAGATTGAAGCAAGGACTCTATCGCTACCCATGGGACGATATTTCCTATGTTGTACCCGAACAGTATGACTAGACCATCACCGCCGTCACCACATGGCGGTGCTTATATAATGTTCCTCTTTTTCAGAAACATACAATAAATTTGTAAAAACAGATATGAGGTGATTTACAAAATAAAGCGATACTTGAATGGATAAGACAGTATTATTCTTCACATTTTATTTATAATAATCATTTCGTGCGAAATACTAAACTAGCATTAAATTATATCTCAAATAATAAAATTGTCCGTAAACTTTTCAAAACATCAGTAACAATTTATTATTGTTAAAATATATTAGTTGGAGAGGGTGGAAATTAATACATAACATGATGTTCTGTTCATCAGAGGTAAGATATAAGTAATTATAGTCATTCAATTTTCAAAACAAAAAAATATACACCTATATAATGCAATATATATAAATACTGTATGATACATATGTAAGTGTATACAGAAACTAAATTGTCATCATGGTCATTAATAATAGTATTGCTTTAGATTCAAATGCCTATACTTCAGGTACTTGAGATAAAAATTAATAGACCCATTAGCAGATCCTAAGAGCAATTTGCCCAATCGTCAAAGAACGCGTGCGTATTCTGCATTGGGAAAAAAATCTATAGAATTCTCAGTTCCAAAATCTTGAATGTAATTTTCACCTGGATTTGAGAATTATGACTCGAATAAATGCAAATTTAATCTAATAGCACCTTGATGGACATTGTTATGACAACCGTCCCCTACCTGTTACGCCGAGAACAAATATAAAAGCTCAGATATCTGATTTTATATCCCACCTTTAATGTACAGTATACTATGAAACTAAAGAGATACAGGAAGTTTGTCCCGTACAATATGGAAATATGATACTATCAATTGATTTGCTCAAGATTAAAGCATGCCAGTCATTATTAAACGACTGTTCAGCATCGTCCCTACAAATTTTGGGATGCCTCGCAGTTATAAAATACTATATATGAAAAGATTTGTACAGATCATGGAATCAAATTCATCATTAGACTTATTTCATACACGTAGCAATCATAGCAGACTTCAACCATCCTCTCAAGGCTTCAATCTTGTTGGGTATAATCACCCATAAGCATTCATTGTTTGAGAGCGAGAGGCAATTCTCTAAAACTTGACAACTTCCTGCCTGACGATCAGGCCAAAATATTGAACCATTCATTTTCAATAGCACTTGAATCAGTTTCAACTATCTCTTGGAGATTAACATAATTCTATGATATATAATTGATCATATAACTTACTGTAGGTCAGTGATTTAGAGAAAAATTCATTTTCTTGTTGCGTTATTTCATTTCCACATAGATGAGGTGGATTTGTCGTCTAGTCCGCGTTCCCTTAAATTACAAACAACTTCGTGTATCGAGGACAGATTTTTTGCCTCGGCGTGAAAAATCCTGCCCAAGAAACTCTTTTGGAGTATGTATTGTAATGAGTTACTTGTATCAATTCATTCTTCGTAAAAATATGTGTAACAGAAAACCGAAAAAGAAAAAGAAAAAAAAATTAAGCATTATCACGATTAATTATGCATTATTGTGATGTAAATATATTTATTTCGTTACTGCTTTAGATCTGTAACTAACTATATTCAAGACACTATTTAACATTGCTTGGTTGATTAACAATAAGATAAAGAATGGTGTAGAAAACAATAGGAATTATGTTTACATAAGAAATCAATATTATAATTCACGTTTAATACAAATCACATAAGAGTTGTGTTTGAAACAACGGTACCAATCCCTCTGGATTGATTAGGTTTTATAAATATTTTCTCTCATGCGTAGTAACTTACTTGCTGCTTATTACTATATAAAATCAGTTGAAAAGATCTTTCTTTCTTTCTTTCGATATAAAAACCATACACGTTTTCGCAAGTGGAGGTGAAATTCAACACTTTTTTTCTTTCTTCTCTTTTTCTTTCTTTCTTCCAGCTACTAATATAATATGATTTTAAAATAAAGTTATTTGATACAGTTCTTTTCAATTATTACAAGAAAAATAAAAAATAAAAATATGCATATATATGGGGCATTCCACACCGGATCGACCTGGCTCTGACCCTCGACCTTTCGCATTTGGCTCACGATATTTTATGTTGTTGTCCCAACTCTAAAAATAACTCATTTTTTTTTTTTAATTTTTCAAAAATTGTCTGATTTACTTATGATTCTTGAAAATGAACATATCGTTAGCCATAATTCTAGAATCTGAAAAAATTCTGAAAAATCTTGTGTTGAATATCAAAATTTTGGAGCCTAGTCCCAAAGTAGGTAAACGGCTGCTTCATTATGTTTTCGGACTATTTCGATAAAAAAAATTGAACAAAATCGGAAGCACAAGCCAGATCAGTACGGAATGTTACTAGGATATGTTTATACGGTAGGGCGGGGTATAATAGGCCTCTGGGGCGTAACTGGATCCATAGAAAGTTTTTTAGAACTTTCAAAATTCGTAAACTTGACGAAAATTGTTTTCTACGAATAAATAAACAATTCGGCTAAATTTACAAATTCTGAAAGAATGATACCATTTTTCGAGGGGCCTATTATGACCCACGCGACCCTATAAAAATATTCTGGTAACATTCCCTACTGATCTGGCTTGTGTTTCCAATGTTGTTCAATTTTTTTTATTGAGATAGTCCAAAAACATAATGAAGCAGCCGTTTGCCCACTTTGGGACTAGGCTCCAAAATTTTGATATTCAACACAAGATTTTTCAGAATTTTTTCAGATTTTAGAACTATGGCTAACGACATTTTCATTTTCAAAAATCATAAGTAAATCAGACAATTTTGGAAAAATTAAAAAAAAATTTTGAGTTATTTTTAGAGTTGGGACAACAACATGAAATATCGTGAGCCAAGGCCGAAAAGTCGAGGGTCAGACCTAGGTCGATTCGATATGGAATGCCCCATATATACTCGACGATTTTCCATGCGGTACTAACTGTATGTACACCACCAGGATTTGTACTTTCGAAAATAATTCACCTGTATTTATGCAGCTGATGACGAGAATGAGAATGAAAAAAATAAAGAATGAAAAATAAAAAAACTAATGTTCAGCAGGCAAAATAAATAATTTATTAACAATAATTGATCGTGATGTAGTTTGCGAATAAATACCATAATTGTATCGTGAAATGAAAGAGGAAGATATATCATATCATATCATATCATATCATATCATGTCATATGTCATCAAGCCTATAGGTTATTATGGCGAGATCTACCGAATAGAAACAGTACGTCATTCAAATTGTTTGAAAAATTATCAAAATATGTATGTATGTACGTACAATAAAAAGTACGCTTAAAGGCTGCATATAAACTGATTGAGCGAGGCTCGTCCCAGCTAAGAATCTTCTCGTTTTACATTGTTATTCGTACATACTTGCCCCAAAGTTAGCACGACGAGGGAAAGGAAATATAAGATAATATGAAGGTAACGTCGACCATTTATGGTTCGGTTTTAAATTATCCATGTATGCTTATAAGACATAGCGTTAAAAATCAGCGTGAATACTGTCATCATTCACATATACTATAAATATATATAGAGAAAATGATGGTTTTCAATGTTTTAGTTGATCACAGGCAGATTAGTTACGGGTCGTACTAACAACCAGTGTATTTGTATCGCTATTACTACTAAAGTATCAATGTCTGGTTCTTGAAGTTAAAAGCAAAGAGAAAATTGTCTCTGAAAAACTAACTATATCAGCTTTGTCTCTTGCTCTTGCTCTCTTTCTCTTTCTCTCTCTCTCTCTCTCTCTCGCACTCTCTCTCTTTTCTCTTACTCTCACGTCATGTATCTACAAATGTTTGTTAAGACATTGAAGAGGCTGGAGCTTTTCCGTCTTGTAAACATTTGCCTTTTTCAACTTATAGGAATCAGTTGACCACTTATCGTTACCTTTTCTTCAAACGAAGACTCCAGACATCATCACAACCGTATCGAACTCTGTCTGTGGTTAAAATCGTGTTTCACTTTCTAATGATCGTGTGTGTATAAAAGTAAAACCTATCTTCAATCTAAAAACACAACCTTAAGTTTTATATTCACAATGATTCACTGAGTTCACTTATTCGCTCGTTAAATCTTTACCTTAATCTTCTTCTTCTTCTTCTTCTTGTTTTTGTTTTTATTCTTCTCTTTTGTTCTCATACTTCACTAAAAATATCTCATATTCACAAAAGGAAATTTAGGGGGGGCTACGCACACTGTTCCGTCGATGAATCGGACTTCAAACGTTCTGTCCTATATCGATTGTATTGACGATAAGGCGAACGAGACTGATCGTTGTCCGTAACTACTCGTGTCCTGTGGGGTATTAGATTTTCATAACGACCCATCAGCCAGTCTTGACATAAACGGTGCTGTGTATCCGCCACATTCTCTGTCGCCCAACTCGTCAGCCATTGATGAAACTTCAAGTTTAAACGCTTCGTTACTGCCGGGTGACACTGAAATCGGAATTCGTCGCAAGTTTATAGAAAGTCCATCACCCTATGCAACCGGTACTATATATCGGATTCCCTTTGTCGACAACTCACCTCTCTGGCTCTCGTGAAAGAATTTGGCTTATAAAGAAATGCCTCCTTGCTAGCGACGTAGAGCATCCTGTAACTGTTCGGATTAAACCTGCACTGAGTTTCGTCGGTGTTAATCATATCACTGCCATCTGCTGCATCAGTTATCCTCAGAGGTGCCGGCCTCTCCAAATGTCCAGGGGTCGTGTCCAGTGTTTTATCTTCTGCTGTTGACCTGGTAAAACATTGAGGATATCACATTTAGTAACTGTTGAGACTTTGAACGAATAACGGGTGCGGAGAGACAGATGGGGGGGGGGACTTACTCCGGTGTTTTGTCGAGATGGACAGTGTTGGACGATGGCGATCTGACCGTCCTAGACGCACGCTTTCGCCATTGTCTGACATTGCGGTACAGAAAGACCGGCTTGCGGCCTGCCAAAAGTCTGTCGTACGAGCTCCACCCGCTTCCGTCCATCTACAACATTCACAGCTTAATATTAACTTGCTGGGCAGCCTATAGAAGTGTTCTTTTCTATTTAATTTGAATCAACGTTTTATAACTTCGATTATGTTGGCCAGGTGCGTTGTCGGTTGGTTCTTTTGAATAATATACAATTAAAGATAAGTTACATCGGCTAAATAATTATCTATTTTTCCGCATTGAATCTGGCTTCAAACCTGTGTTATCAAACTGATAATAAATTAGAGTATTCTTGACTTTGCAATTTGCTCAAGTTTAAAGATTCCTTGCTTCTCAGGCATTCAGAATCGTTCGACAAAAATAAAAACCTGACACTTGTGTCGCATAGATTTTGCTCAAATTCTAAACTACGTTATTGTTTTTACTAGACTAAGTTATTTCATATATATTTAGTTTTAATTAAAATGTAGATTGACTAATACAACAACGTTCTTAGAAATAACAAGCAAATTCTACACTTTCCTCTAACTTGCTTCACTTATTTTACCCAGCTTTTATCAATTGAGACTAGAATCATTCAAATTGGTAGCAAAGCAGTTCCATCCAATTTGTCGAACAAATGGAATTAGATTTATAAGCTCAAAAATAAGAACAGAAGAAGCATGGGATAGGTTTATAATGTTCAGATCTTATCGTTGCAATTTCTTCAACAATTATTCAATTTGTCCGAGAAACTGAAAAACTGTGTTACGAATTCATATATGTAAAGTAACAAAATGAGACTGGACTCAGTCTGCGGTGGTGAAAAAATATATGAACAGAATTTTTGCATAAATGGCTATACAAGGGACATCGATAGTCGCAGAAAGTAAAAGTTTCATCTTTGACGATGCGGTAGTGAACATAAAATGAACAGAATTTTCTTATAAATATAATGATAAAAATAATAACAAAAGATCAACACACTGCTAACGTAACTTAATTGTATAAAAATGTATCAACTCTCTCTGTGCCAAATTCAATGACATTTAAAGAACAGAATAATTATTCATTGAACGAGGCGTAAGAGGTATGTTAGAAAAGAGATATATTATTCTCTCTGTACGTTGATTTCTCAAAAAGATACGTACTTGACTACTAAATGGCAAATGGATTTGGATTAAATAACAAGGAATGAATGACCAAAATGAAAATCATTTCACTAATAAAGGATGTGTGAAGAAAAGAACTATGATTGTGCCAAAAAAATAAGAAAGGTAAAAACGAAAATGCGAAATACATTCACAGTAATAATAGTAATAATAATAATGAAACCAATATCATCATTATAGAGTTCAGCACTCGTGTAAACGAAAAAGTAAGAAAGAAAAATGAAGTAAATTGTTTATTTTCATTTATTTATTTTTTTTTCATTTTTATTTTCTGGAGGCAAACTGATAATTTAGTGGTACAAAAATGATAGACGATCATGTTTAAAAGCATTGTTCATGTATTTCAATATCTCTCTCTTCTATACAATATATTTATTTATATATATATATATATATATATATATATATGAGTATATATATATACATACATACATACATACGTACATACATACATACATACATACATACATACATACATACATATATATATATATATATATAAATTTTATTTATATGTATATACATATATATATATATATATATATATATATATATATATACACATACACACACTCCATATATAATTTATAGTTACAAAATATATATCTTATTATATATTTCAAGATTAAAATTCATCATATAAAGGGGAGCGGGGAGGGGGGGCAAGTTGGGAAACAGAAAATGTGGGGCAAGGAGTGGGCGGGTAAAGATGCTACATTTGCACAGGATGAGCCTGCTCGTTTCATTGCCCAGAGTCGACAGTAAAATTATTTCAAAAACGTTGACACAATCCAATCTTTAGTTACAACCGTGTACTATATCCCAAATTGCACACATGGCTTCATAAAAGAAAATAATTAGTCAAGTCCACAAGTCTTGCTATATGTTATTGCGTCGACTATATTTGAAAGTTAAATGAATTCAGGTAAAAGTAGTGCCCGTGCAAAAAGAACAGTGTGAGCAACTGTTTTCCTCATATCAACATATTCTATAATTACTTACTCCTTCCCTTGATATTTAATCGATATGTGTTCACGGGTATAACGTCAGATGGCAAAACGAATCAATCAATTAATTGATTGAATAGGAATAATTGACTAAAAATGTCGAATCGAGAGCCATTTCAACGAGTCGGTAACTATAAGGTGGTCTAGTCGTTACAATGAAACCTTTGGGAAACACTCCAAGTTCATAGTACCGTTGATGGGATGACGCGATGCAAACCCGCGCGGTAGAGAATCCGTTCTCTGACCAACGCCTGTCTGAAATGGGATAGACGAGTCGCGGGACAGCTGTCGGGGATGATTACAGTGAATTTTTTTGTTTGATAATTAAAAAGTTAACAGATGAACCGGCGAAATTTCTCTACCTAAATATCTGTAGCATGTGTGTACAAATATCTATGAAAAGCGCCACCTTACGTACTAGAAAATTGGAAACTCAATCCTTTCTCTGGTCTAGATTTTCAAAAGCCGCAGCCTAGTTTGAGCCGTTTTTTTTTTTTTTTTGTTTGGTTTTTTAAAGATTCCGAATATGGATTTCTCACAACGTTTACAATTTTTCATTTAGGAATTTACCTTTCGGCGCTCTTTTCTACATGCGAGATGAGCGATCTTTTTTGGTGTTCTTATATTTTTTAATTTTATTTTAATTTTTTCTTCGTTTTTAATAAATTAGTATGTTTTTTAATTTAAAGGCATCTATTAATTCCAAAAGGCTTCACCGATCTATCTCATGAAAGTGACAAGAATCATTTTACAAATTAACACTACTGCTATCCTAAATAATGTATCAAAATCTATGTACAATTTTTTATGATGCAATATTTACAGTTTCTTTGTTTTCTTTTTTTTTTTCTTTTTTTTTCTTTTTTGAGATTGTGGACAAACGACAACAATACTTTTTGGTCACCAGACATCTTTTCATCCCATAGTCACTGGATTGTTTGTATTATTATTATTATTATTATTTTTATTATTATTATTATTATTATTTTATTTTTTTCAGAAATTTGCAAAATTCGCCTATCACAAATATCCATACCTCATAAACATTTTTATACAACGAACAATAAGTTATTGCGAAAGTCAAAGTTAGCTGTTGGCCAATCATTTACGTCAAAAGATTGTTGAAATTAATCTTTCAACGTTGCATACATGGCATGCGTTATGACTTCTTCAATTCTAACACCCATTATTATGACACGAGGAGCACATGGGCATAAGAGATTCCGAACCATCTTTATGGCAGCTAAATATGATTAAAATTATATCCCTTCAGAATAAGTTTAGCATAGATTCATAGTGTGGGATTAGAAAATTCAGAACAGGAAAAAAATAAATAAATAAATATTATATTCACTGCAGAACTAACACAGTTACACAAGTTCTGAGAAAATAGTGTAATTGAGAATATCTTTGTATGTGCTCGTAGAGAATTTATATAAAATCATTGATATTCTATCACAGAGTCAAATGTTGATAAAATTTTTCAGAATCAAAAACTCATATCCAGGATGTAGAAAAAAGTTAAGGAAAATCTCTTACACATATTAAATGCGCGACGATATTTCGTTATAAAATAAGAACTATTATTTTTGGTTTTGTTCTAGTAGGAAAGAAATTGATACAAGACAGCACACACTACTGCCGATCACAGTCTCTCCGGACATTAAGAAGGAAGCAAAGAGTTAAAAGAGAAAAAAACAATCGAAAAATTGTCATCATTCGTATAAAGGTACAATATTTCGTATTAGTATCATGTAGGAATTTCTTATACCACTAATGATCCAATCGTGGCGAGATTTTGCACAAAAGAAACAACGAGCACACATCTTTGAGGGGGGCTGTAATTATCGGCTCCAATATATTTCATAAATAGTTAAATAAATGCTAGGACCTACGTTAATGTGTGTAATATATGTTGAAATTTATATACATATTATCCTCAAGATAAGCCACGGTCATATCAAATCATGAATAATACTGGAAAGCCGGGAATAATGAGGAGTCAATCAAATAGTTGGAGTAAAATAAGGAAGTTATTGCCAATTATAAACACGAGTCAATCCTTTGGTGCAGATCCCACAAGAGAAGATAAATTGTGTGAGACTCGCGGTGAAGCGGGATTCATTGACTATGTTTGGAAATACGGACTTTTTTCTTAGAATTATTAATTTTGATATATGATATATGGACTTCTTAGTAAGCAAATCCGAATAAGAAAAAAATCAAATACAGTCTGCAGTTTCATTGTTGCAAAATAACTGCACGATTAGATTATTGTGTACAAACATAGACGTCTCTCGGTCGTTTGAAATAAACAAAGACAACGCAATAGCAAACCGGAGTAGTACGGACATTGCTTTGGTTTGGTTTAGTTTGTTCTATACAAAAACTATTAAAAGTACCGAACAGTATGAATACAAACTACAATGTCAGCAATGTTTATTTATGATTATGGGTGTGGTCCTATACCTTCTTGTTAATATCAGCGTTCTTGCGCTTTCTGCCCCTGCCCCCCCTTCCTGCCTGGTCGCTACTCACAGGATGATTGGCTGCTGAGTCGTTGTCTACCAAGGTAGGAATGTCCTTTGGGCTAGTATGGCCAAGAGGAGCAGAGTACCTCTCCACGAACGTCGACCATTTTTCCGACGAACTAATACCCTCTCTCTGTCGTTCTCTTTCACTCTCTCTGTCCCTGCATCCACCCTCTGTGGTATCTTCACTTTCTGTGTCCAGCAGCTCCATTGTTATTTTGCAGTCTTTTTTGTACTGAAAGGCACCGGTAACGACAATCAGAAATATATAATTCAATTACGTTTTGAACTTATATAATTACGTTTTATCTCATTCTCCCTTTGTGGGTGTCTGGGGCAATTTTGATTAGACGCTTACAAGGTCTATGTAAACAGCCCGCAGACTTTATGATCGACGGAGATATTCTTTACAATCTCGAAACGTATGGACTTACACATTGCATACAATCTTGTACTAAGCTAACAGGGACATTAATCTAATCGTAGATCCGGAAGAGAGCTGCAAATATACCTATAATGAGCTATATCCATGTTATGGGTTGGAAGGCTCAAGAAATGAACAAAGTTTGGGGAATTGAAAATTCTATTATGAAACGATGGTTCTAAGAACGATTGACAATCAGTTTCAGCTATAATCTATCATGTAATATGAGGAAAGAAACGATGAATGATGGTAATGAGATACTCACAATATGTATTTTGAAACAGTTCTCATCAGTCATAGCTCTCTCTGCTTTACGCTGGTAGGCAATTTCTGACCCCAGCCTCAGGTAGGCAGTGGCACACAAACCGCCGGCCCCACTGTTGTCCTTTGGCTGCCTCTGTTCACGTTGAAATAACTCCATACACTGCTGACAAGTAGGATCTGTGACCAAGTACTGCAACTGAATAAACGAAGACAGAATGTATGTGTTAAAACTTGTCAAAGAATTCCTCAAACGGAATAGTATAACAAAATTCAAACGTGATAGTGAAATATTTCGGTTATTTATTATATATTTATGAAAACATACTTGTCTTACAGCATATGTGACTACTTTGTCCAAGGTAAAAGCAATATATGCATGGATCCCAAACATTTCTCTGAGCGTATCTTCGTACGCTGTACTTTCCATATTGCCGTCAAGAACGTTCTTAACCATATCCAAGAAGGCGGGGTAGTAATCCTCTATCTCTATTTCATCTGTGGCAAAGGTGAAACAAAGGAGGACAAACATTGATATTTCATAAATAAAAACGATGTTCAAACGTAGAAGGACTATGTAGCTATGAGAAATGAGATATAAGAGTTTATATTTATAATTTACGAGAAATGCTCACTTTTTGGTTTTAATCTCAACGCAACGGCGGTGCTCTCCTTTCGCTGTTGTTTATATCTCGACTCTTCGTCAGCCAGAGCAACAGCTCTCTCATACATCTTGGTCAACCTTTCACACAGTATCTGATGTAGCCTCAAGAAAAGATACCAGTTATTGCTGCCCATGAATAGGGTATAGGCTTCTTCTGGGTCCGTAGACAAGGCGTGAGAAGAGGGTTTGAGTTCTGGCTCAGTTTTCACGGGAATAGATGTTAGATTGGGGGAGGAAGCTGTTTTATTTTTGTTTCCATGAAGACCGCCGGAAGTTATCGTCGAGGACGATATTTGGCCACTGCTACACGCAGGTAAGTCTGTATCCTCTTTATCCTCTTTATCATCTACAGTATCAATATTAGATATGAAAAAGTGCGTACGGAATGAATCTGAAAAACGACGAGGGTTCGGAAGCCCGTTGAAATGCCAAACTTACCGTCTTCGTCGCGCTCGTCGTCGCTGAGCTCTTGTCGGGGATGAAAAAACAGGTCAGGTATGGTGTGCTTGAGAAGTAACTTTATCTGCTGTTTGTCCTCCTTGTGAATGGCCGTCTGCCTCTTTACGTGATGAATTAGAAGATTTGCAGCGTCGTCGAGCACAGACTTGTCTTTGTATGCCAGCACCAAATGCGGGCCACCTCCGCTTTGCCCCTCTCCATTCCCATCGTCGGCCTGCTCGTGCCTCTGTTGGATTGAAATGTTAATCTGTGAGTTCTCGTTTTGAAATGTTTAATGACCAATCGCTATTAATTGCAGTGAGATAAACTCACCTCGTCGTAAAGCGTTTCAATTTCATTGAAGAGACTCTTTGACCTCAGGGCTTTGACGTCGTTTTGTTTGAAATTAATACCCTGGTGGTCTAACGACTTCAAGTAGTACTTTTCGTTCTGTTCTCTCCATATTTTGTTGAATCCCTTCTGTGCTTCCCTCCACTCCTCCTCTTTGCTCTTCAGCCTTCTGAGTACGACCGGTACTGCGACAACTGGGTTCTTCTTCAGACCATCGATAATGTCAGCAGCCTTATCCCCGTATATCCTCCTCAGCGCTCTTTGATGAATCGTCGGCGAACACCCTCCCAGACAGTCGTCTAATCTGAACTTTTGTATCTCTTCGGAGTTCATCCGACTCATTTTTTTGTCCACACCTTCTAGGACCCGAATAGTCGCCGCGTTTGTTTCTATAACACCGTCAAGCTCGAACCGCTCATCCTCACAGCGATATATGAACTCTTCGTACTGAGTTTTCCTGCAAGATTTGAAAGGTTTCATGCGATAAAACCTGTGAATAATATTGAAAGAAGGAGAGGGGCGTATCGCGGATATAGTTTCTCCTACCTAGAAGTAACGAAGGTACTGTCCTCGGACCATGTCGGGAAAGAAACCCAAGTATCGTTGAGGACTTCTTTACACAGCTGCGTCCTGCCTGTGCATTTTGGTTGCATGTAAGATTTGGGTAGAGCGCAGTAAGAGGCGCCTAGCCTCTTGCAAGTTGAGTAATCTATTTCCATAGCCAAATCTCCCTGGGGACGTTCTTGGTGGCTTCTTACAACGTTGTTAGGAAGCGTTTCGATGTTCAAACCGGCGGCTGTTGCCGAAGTGGATGTTGAAGAGTCAGGTGAATGTCCCAGAAAGTCTTTGAACCAACGTAAAAGCTCTGGGAACCGGCCCAGGAAAGGTGTGACCAATTGTACGAGTTCCGTTTTGGAGACTATCTCTTGATTGAACAAAACTAAACAGCGTAAGAAATTCTCATATACTTCTTGGGATCGCAGAGCCTTGCGCACCTGTGAAAAGCAAATGAAAATGTTACTCATTTATTTGTTTCCCCTAATTTTCGTCAATTTCCCAGATTTACAACCCACGCAGGATAAAGCCACTTACTTTGTCGAAAAAGGCGTAATCGTTGAGGCTTCCGTACTTTCCGGCATCGGCAAATGTTACGTCCCTCAGCGTTGCCATTTTGTGCTTTTTAGACGGGGGCTGCCCATGCTGAGAATGGTGGGAGTTTCCGGTTGATCCCGAAGTTGAAAAGGACGGACTTCTTTTTAGCTGACCAGCGCTATGACCAAACTTTTGACCGCTATTCAAATCCCTGGTGCCCGCCCTCTCTCTGTCCCGTTCCCGGTGATCTCTGTTGTCTCTTTCCAATCCGGTTAAGTTACCGGTTTCCCTATGCTCTCTCGGTATGTTCCCAGAACTATTGTACAGCGCTTTTAAGCCTAGCGGTTTTTTAACGATCGCCGAATGATCGTTAACCGCCACACCTTTGTTGCTCTGGAACATAGCAGACTGGCACCAATTAGAGTTAGACATTTCATTAGGCGCCAACTAAATAGAATATATGATTTTACTGATCTGCAAATGGTGCGAGTTGAATACATGGAATTCTCTATTGATCGACAAGTTTGCTGAATGATAAAAGAAAACTCACCAGGGCACTTTGCTGGTTTGTAGCGTCAGGCAAGAATTGTCCGAACTCGGCGAGCAGGTCTTCTTGATTCTCAAATAGCTTTGCAACTTGACTGTATACTTCTGCCTCTGTCAGATGTTTCCCACCAGTGCCGACTGTGGCTCCTCCACCCGCTCCCATGTGCCCAGATTCTTTCAAATTACGCTGTTCCTTTTGATAGGTGTGTAAGATCTCTAGGAATCGCTTGTATTTGTCGGGCTGACCTTGGAATCGATTCTGTGAACATATACAGATCAATTTATTTCGGCTGTTGCAGATAGAAATTCCGATACAGAGATTATTTCATGAAAATGCAAAGCCGCGCCTTTATCTTGTTAACGTAATTGATGGCGTGATTGAACTCGACGGGTTGACTCTGCTGCGTCTGGCCACTATTAGGTGCGCCGTCTTGTGCCTGGCTTAAAGCCTGACTGACAGCAGCTTGGGCTTGCGCTGCGCTGATGTGCGAATTGTTGTACGACTGGACGGGCGGCGAAGATGGAGCATGAACCGTCAAGCTGTTGTTTGGAATGTTATTTCCAATTGCATGGTGTATGCTGCCAGATCTGTGAACAGGATAGAGTTATTAAGTTGTTATCGAAGATGGAAAGTATGAAAACCGAAGGTTGGTTGATTCTGAGAGGGTTGACTCACCCTTGCATAATTTGTAGTACGGGTGGAGCCTTTGCTGGCTGAGTAGGCGGACTGGCAATCGGTGGTGAACCGACGTTAACGGTACAATGATGAGAGAGAGTTGCGGTGTGCGTAGCAGTGGGACTTGGCATACTGACGGATACTTGAAACGCGTAACCCTGCTCGTTCGCTTGTACTTCTATCTTGTAGCCGGGTGGTAAAAACGTGTTGAAACCAACTATAAGTTCAGGATGCCCTTTGAACAGATTGCTAACCCTCGTAATAACGCCCGGTGTATCTATACTCTGCGACTTGAATTCCTTCATGATGTCCAGAAAATCATTGTACACCTATGGGACGAACATTAATTGTCAAGGTTGTCACGGACTACTGGAATATTCTACAATTATAAACCGATAACTAACAGACAGTGGGATAGATTGATGTTTGATAAAAGAAATACAATACTTTGAAAAAGAGGGCTGAAAAGCTGTTCGTGAATTCTTTAATCACAGATATTTCGTCAATTACAGAGAATTCCGGGATCCTCTCACCTGCGGTTGGTTGTTGAACTTGTACTTGACTTGGTCAAGGTAAGATAAGGCATCTTCGACCTTTAGCCTTTGAAACTGCTGCGATCCTGCTCCTCCGCTCAAGCTGCTCCCTGGAGCAGTAGGTGTAGGTGGTGTCGTACTACCAGAATGCACCTGTAACACATATAGAAAGAGTTCCGCGGAACGTTAAAACTTTATGGCTTTACATTTTGGGAAAATGATGACAAAATATGACAGACAAATAAAAAGCCACTTGCTTCCATCCTTCATTGCCATATATCACTTTCGTTTACAAAGGTTGACTACTAAAATTTGATGAACTTAAATGAAACAAAAATATGCAGGGGATAAATGTGTGCCAGAAAGTGGCAAAAAAAAAAAAAAAAAAAAAGTTGAAGTCTGCTCAATGTGAGGTAAACTGAATATATCAGTTATTCTTAGCAAGTTACTCACTTGCTAGACCACATGCCCTATTCCAATAGGCAATTACTACCACACATACTAATACTATCGATCGCTTCCTAGTATGGCCAATAACCGCGATACACATTGAGAAGCAAGAAAGAATGTCTCTGTAGACAATTCAAGTCATAAAAGGAACAAAAGGCGATAAGAATAACCAATTATAGGAACACTTCGACCTGGAATGGTCTCACAAGGAAAGACTATGCCAAATGTCTCTCAATAGATAAGGAAGAGGCTTTCCACCAATTTTGATCATATCTCATCGACTGCGTTAAAAAAGAAATTAATTTATGATTGGATCTTCACCTTTACGGTGGAAGGGGCAGCGGTAGGCATTACTATGGCTCCCGTGTACTGCTGTTGCGCCTGAACGCCACCAAACTGAACGCTTCCTGGCATCTCCTTGGAAGTTATTGGTCTAATAGGCTGACCAGGCCCGACTCCGACGGCCAAACCACCGGTAGGACGGTATTCTAAACCACCAGCTACTCCTAACCCACCCCCCGCACCTAAGCCACTACCTCCTCCGCCACCACCCGATGAATGTTTCAAGGCTGCTGCTGCTGCTGCCGATGCTACCTCGTCCACCCCACGAGCACGTTTCATCTCAAATCACATTGGAAATGCTGAAACATGAAAATAGAATAAATATGATATATGCTTAGGGACAGACAGGAGGGAACGATGTCAAATAAAATGAATAGATAATCAAATGGCAAGGGGAAACGAAGAAAAAAAAAAAAAAAAAAATCGCGATCTAGAAATAATATATTAATATTTTCTTATATTCAACCAGTTTATAAATGTAGCTGGCTACATGGTCGGGGGGGTGAGAGCGCGAGCCTGCTACTCATACCGGTTTCGAGAGAGCAGTATCTTCAGAGACTTTCAGAGCTCAGACGGGAGCGAGAGGAGAGACACGGTTGCGTGTATGTATGTGCATACGTACGCGAAGTGACGTCAGAGAGTCTAGCAGACGATAACGGGCCCAAAACAAAAATTTTCTCCGCGTCGATTTGAGGTTAGGTACATGGTATAAATAAAAATTATTAAAACGATAATGATAAGGATAAGAAGAACGGAGAAATACTCGGAAGAGGGTCGGAGAAAAGGAGAAGGAGCAGAAGAAAAGAAAAATTCGGCAACAGCGGATAAAAGAAAATAATGCCAAAATATCCACGGGATTGCCGGTCCGAGCGTATCAGTGCCCTTCAGGAAGGCTCGAAAGCTTAAAACGTTAAAAATAGATCGCCACTCAGTGAAAACGCGGGCGTGCAGTCCAAGCGGAGTCGTATGTTGGTTGCCATGGCGTGCCCGGCTATCTCCAGGGGCCAGATCCAATGACGGTTTGCGGAACAATTTTGCCCCCTCGATTGCCTAGGATGTCGATGATTTTAGACGTGTATGACAGTCGTTCTGTTACGCGGTCTTTAGCCCGCTGATTATTCTCGCGGTATTTATTCTTTCGGATATTTGTTTCACGATATTTTCTCTGTTCAATGGTGTTTGGGCGTCGAGAATCTACGCTGGTTATTTTATAAGACGATTCTAACCTTAAAAGCAAACGTATTTATACGTTTCGAAACATGGATCGTTCCAACCGCGGTGTTTTATTTCGTGCTACTCGATAGGCTTCTCTAAAAATTATTTCCCGACTTGAAACCTAACTAGGCGTCATTTTATTTCAACACTGGTGAAAGATAATTTTCGATCGATGATAGCGCCGAGGAGAAGAATATAGAGAAATATGAAACGCGTAACTCTTCGCGTACGGAAATAAACTGTTTGAGAATTCGATGGAGAAAATGAAGGAAATTGAAGAGTCGGGTCTACTCCATTCTCTCACTCTCTCTGTCCTTTCTCTCTCCCTCTCTGCCGCACTCTGCCGCTCTCGTCTATCTCTCTCTCGGTCTCTCGGTCTCTCCCGCCCTCCCCCCCTGCCACTCGGCTGCTACACACGTATCGTATAATATGCTGCAGTGGTTGTGTTCAAAACGCCTACTAAGAACTAAACAACGAAACTTTAAGTAATTCAACGCCATTGTTACGCAATATTAAATAGAAAATACGTTACACATTTTACGTTGTCTCGCGTACAAACTGCGAAAGCCTCTCCCAGAGGCCGGCCGCGTACATCAACGATTCCACCAAACTTATGTGTGAATATATCCGCTCTATAAAACGATAGTCAGGTTCCGTGGCGAATATCAATCACGGTAGTCATCGTCCGTTCAATTATCTTGAGTAAAACTTTATTATTAAATGGTAGACTTTATACCAATGCGACGTGCAGCAACCAACATACGATGATGACCCGCGGCTCCCCGTTACATACGGCAAACTTTTACAGTTTATAGAGAAAAAAAACAACTTTTGACTCCAAACGTTCATTTCACCACACGATAGACATATTTCCAATACCTAATTTGTCAATATTATAAATACCTCGGCACTTCGAGTAAATATATTCTCGACAGACATTGTCACCGCTACAGGGTATTCGACGAACTATTGGATTTTGTATGGCAAACAAGGAGCCGACGGGTAGTGTACGGCGGGCGGAGTGGGGGGCGGGTGGATTCGCCAGGGGCGAGGGAACCACCATGATATTAGGGAGAGGGGGCTCATTTTATTTACCCCGAATAATAAACTCTAACCTATCTCTATACACCGCTATACTTTCAATATCGCGTTGTCGTTTCTATTTATCAAACAAAAACACGATAAAAAGAGAAGATGGCAGAAGCAGTCTCGCCACTGCCTTCGTCGAGTGTCAGAGCGCGGGAATAAATTTTGTTAATTTAAACAAAATTTTCAATTTAGAAATAAAAGGGAAGAAGATAAATAAAAAAATGGTCACACAATCGAGGCGGGTACCTCACCGAGTAAAGACACTTGGAATAATATATGCTTACATATGCATACTGGAATAATTTTTCGCGGTGCCTTTTTTTTTCAACCGGCGGACACGCCCCTGGAAGTAGTGGCGACGGAGTCCGCCAAGCGGCGCGCGCATGCTACAAAATACCGGAGCCGCAGCCATCTTTATGCGACCAACAGCTGTTCCCGGCAGCGAGCGAACTCCCCCCGGTTATCTGGGTCACGGAAACTGCGCAACACGCTCCTCGCGGTTTCTACGGGGTTTATTTACGCGAAAAACCTGTGAAAAGGGCGTCGAGAGTATTAAAAAATTTGAGAATATTTCCCATCCGTCGATTCCAAAGCCTTGAATTGTGAATGAAATTGAAATCGGTCGCGATTTATTCCAAGTCGCGGAGTATATACCGGCGCATATCATTGGTCGGCTTCGAAGGGACTCGACGCTCATTGGCCGATTAAATTCTAGACCTAGGACGGCAGGAGAAAACTTCGGCTGGCGGCACGCCGTGATTCTGTCGTCATGCTCGACGCAAGCAAGCTAGCAAGCACCCAGCCAGGACGACGCATCGTAATAAATATTAAAAAAAAAACGCATGTACACTTATACTTGTGACTGTGGGTACATTCATTCGCAACTAGATAAAACCACAGGCATAATTGCGGATGTGCGTAGCAATCCTTTTTAAAATACTACAAAGATAAATCGTGCGTCAAATTTTCGAAAGCTTTCTCAGATTTGTTCATTACGTATTACTATTCACAACTCTCCGTGTAACATTGTTGCACGTGTGCGCATCCACCGTGCGATGACACACGATGTATAGGAAAGTACAACAGTGATTAGTATTCTCTTTCATTCCTCACGTTCAACGATTTGATAATTTTTACGTGGTAAAGTAGCGAAAAATCAAAAGCAGCTTACCAAAAATTTTAGCTCCATGCATTGAGCGGATATCGTCGCTAGTCCTGATTACAATTTACATTTACTTCCACGCTATTCGTATGTCTGGCAAGTCCCAAATTATACTAATCAATTATCGTCATTTCATTGAGGGAAATCGCGAATTCAGGACGCCAATTAGTTCTAAATTCTTCGACGCCTTAGAGTTTAACGAATGAACCCGGACGCATAAATTCGTCAATTAGAAGGAATAAACGACAACCCTGTTCTGACGGTTATTATTGTTAGTCGAAGAACCATTAAAGGCGAATAAGTTCCCGCGGCGCACGTTACAGAGCTTTAAATGTCTGTCATCGACAAAATACAACAACGTCAACGAGAGGGATCAAGGTCAAAATCTGGCAGCTATCGAACTCCTCGACTCCTTCCCAATATCGTAGCCGATGGGTAAAGTGTAAATACGTAGGAACGGGAGTAGCGTCAGTTGTTTATAACAATCCACCTGGTGTAATGTTTTTGATATCATTCAAAGGTGTGTATGCTGTGTATCGACTGAAACATCGTACTTATTTCATCGCCTTACTAAAAACACGCTCGCGGTAAGTCGTTCAATCACCTATATAGTTACACACCTCTCGAAGTTTATCACTGTGACGATGTGTGATTGCTATTCTGCAGTACGAAACGTTGAAGAAAGGAGAATAGAAAGAAAGTAAGAAAGAAAGGAAGAAAGAAAGAAAGAAAGAAAGAAAGAAAGAAAGAAAGAAAGACAGACAAACAGACAGACAGACAGACAGACAGACAGACTAGACCGACCGACTCTCCTCGTCGTTACCGTGCGAAATATTGAATATTAAGTTTCGACAAAAACGTTACATACATGTAAACACAAAAAGAGAGGAAGCGCTGAAAGGGAGAAAGAGAGAAAAGCTGGCTCATATCATATCTTACGATTTGATTACAACCTTCCTCTGGACTCCATATGACCCACGGAGGGGGACGACAACCGCGCACAACAACGAGTTGCGACCGAACTCCGACGAGGCACCCAGCGGTACGGTGCATCACGTAGCTGTTACTGGCTGGCCGACTGGCTGCTCTGTCCCGCGTCTGAACAAGTGTGGCTCGATGCTCAACCGGGTTTGTCACCTAGCCACCGCCGCTGTTGCCGCCGCCACACCTCAAGCACGCCCTTTCGATTTTCACGTATATTTCGTGCCGTCACTATCATCACCAGAGATCCGTTCAATCCAGTTCGGGATTAAATGGTTGGAGAGGCTCGCGTCGTCTATACCGTATGTAGATAGTATATACGATGCGTAACAAGCTTCTGGTTATTTATCTTTCCTCTAATGTTACAGGACCGAAGTAGAGTAACGAAAGGAAGCCCCGATGTCGTTCTTAGTTTGCACGCTAACAAGAAAATTTGACAACGCAGCCGCGTAACCGAGGCGCAAGCTTCGGCCGAGGCCGAGGCTTCGGCTTCGGGTTCGACCGGGCGCGCGGGCCTATACCCGCCGATAATCAGAAATACAGCGTTGCCGTGAGCTCACTGTGCGCTAGGTACGGCGCGTGTTATACTACGTACACGTATACTCTATATCTATACATGCATGCAGGTATGCATGTATATAGCTGCCGCGAGCGAGCGAAACTTCACCACCGCCGATACCTCTTTGCCCCGTCGTCTCGGGCCCAGGGCCGTAACTAAATAGTATATATACCGCGTAGGTGTGCACGTTGTGAATGATATTTTTTACGCTGCAGTAGTTATATAAATGGATAATATCTACAAAGGTGGATTGGTTTTATAGGAGGTGGGATGGCGGCGTTGAAGAGGAAAATATGTACCTCTGTAGTCGGGTAAAATGAGTTTCCAGTTTATCTTCGGCGCCCGCATACGCTCGCCCTACGAATGTGAATGACGAATACACGACTGGCCGCGAAGTAAGGTTATACCGTATTGGACGGAGTTGAAAGGAGCCGGCGGATTGGCGGATCCGTAAGACTGAATCCACATGCGCCCGACTCGACGCATTTTACCCCCCGATGAGAATTGTCACTAACTTTAGCTGCAACGAATAACGTCGACTCCACTCTACTCCACCTTTCGTGATTCTCTTTGTCGTGGGACGAGTTTAGGTTTGTTGAGTTAAGTTGAGTTGATTCGAGGTTTAACTTGAAACTGGAATTCGATGTTGTTTTGAGAGAATTTATCGAACGCGCGTGGACACCTAAGTATATTATGTACAGTATACCTGGATCGATGAGAGGAAACATTATCATCGACTTTTCACAATTCAATTCAACAATTTCACAATCCAGCATCAATTGACGTCCGATCCACTTTATATGGATCAATGAAACGTTGCGATCGTTCTATATTGCTGGTGAGAACATTCTTTGAATGGTCAATCAACCGGGCGGAGATATGTTGCTTTTTATTTTACGTTGTGCCGCGATAAGATTTCTACTCGAAAGACAAAGATTGAAGTTTCATATATACATAAGAATATTTTCCCTCGCTTTGGAGATTCTTTGCTATTAATTATTATTATTAATCATCATGATTTGACACTGGGATATGGCTCTGTTTTGTTTCAGGCTGGATACCTATACGTACAGCTCACATCAGGCATACGGCATAAGAATATGATAAAAGTAGTCTTTCCCTCATGCACAGCACTAGCGCGTTCCGCATAACTCTCTTCTCGGTATCGGGTAGTAGATTTTGAACAGAAGAATTAATCAAATTATTGAGAATCACAAATCATGTGTCATCCAGTTTGAAAGCTGCTCGTGCAAATAAACATGTATAAGCCTGTTCGTTGTTAGTCAGTGTTCGTTTTATTTGTAATAAAAATTGTTCTAATCATCGAGACGGAGTTCGAGTCTCGAGTTTATTACGTACGTACCTACCTACCTACCTACCTACCTAAATGCCTCGTGAATACGCGGCGGGGTGTCTAAAATCAAAATTTGAACGAAAAACGAGACGAAAATGAGTAAAAAGCGTGTGCGTATAGCATATGAATAATTTGTATGTATATTCTCCACATTTAAAAATGTATATTCTGTAACTTGCGAATAAAAAGAAAAGAAATGGATAAATAAATATAGAAAAAGGTGTCACGTGGAACAAAAACCTCCAGAAAATATATAATACGAATGCGCGTGTACGTCGCGTCGCTGCTGCTGCTGCTGCTGCTGCTGCTGCTGCAAGCATACGCAGAAATGCGGCGCCATGTTCGAACGGATTACGAATTGGAAGCGAGAGGTACTATTCGTGGATGCGCGATATACGCCTACCTTCAATATCGTGGCGGCGTAGGAATAACACACACTACTACTACCATGCACACTCCCCCTCCCCCGCCAAAGCAGATTGAGCGAATTAAAAAATTCAAAATGCGAATTGAAATCCGAATAAATTGCTTGGCGAACGAACGAGGGAATAGCTGGTGATAATCTTTGGTCTACGTCTTTCCATGCTCGGCATTAACTCTCACGCAAACGTAATGCCGCGGCGACGGGGCTGATACGAAGCACGAAGCGCGAAAGACGAAACACGAACCTGCTACGATGGCGGTGTGCAACGGAATCGATATTTCAAGCGTGCGTTCGGTTTCTGCGTGGCTAGCTAGTCGCTTCTCCGACATTCGCGCATCCCGCGGGTCGACAAGCAGCGAGGGGTCGAGCCGAGACACCCATTCGGTATATACAGCTTCGGTTATACGGTCACACAGCTGATCTGTACCCGCAATAAATTAATTCACTGTGTTTAGAGGAGACTGACTGAACGAGGGAGACGAAATGCAACCGCGAAATACAAATAAATAAGCTGCTATAAAATAACACAAGCGCTTTTTTTTTTTAATAAAAAGGTTTAACAAAACATTTCTTCGCACTAGATGATGTTGAATTCTTGACGATACAAATGGCATTATTTATCGCCTAGGTGAGCTAGAAAGGTTTAAGTTCCATCCAAACGTCAAACTTCGATAAACATCGGTGTGTCCTATACGACGATTGTCGAGGGAACCAGACGTGCGCGTACGTAGGTTAGTCTTTTTTTTTTTATAAAGGAATCTACGACGACGACACACCTGTCAAATAGTATCATACGCGTTATCTGATGGTGAAACTCTTAATTGAATTTAATATGAAACAACGTATAAGAAATTTTGTGTACGACTGAGGCGAAAAATTAGCCGGATTGTCTCATTCCTCTGCTCTCAGTCACCTCTGGTAATAATGAGGCTCGCGTGATTATTTCGAACGAGACTCCCGCGGATCTAAATGTACTTCTCCAAAACGCGGCTGCTGCTGCGACGATGCCAAGCGTTCCCGCTGCTGCTGCTGCTGCTGTTGCTGTTGCTGCTTGCTGCACGCTTAGCTTTTCGCTTAACTCAGGCCTCCTCAGACTCTACTAACTCTGATTCTGACTCTGAATGTTTCACTGCCTTTGGCCGAGTCTCGTGATAAAATAGGCATAAATCTTTAGCCAGGAATTATTCCGAATTTATTTGATAAGAAAATTAGACGAGACGTAAAGAAATGTTTGATATTCTTCGAGAGTTTGGACTCGTAATTGAGGAATACATTAATTTCGTTACATGACGTAGTAAGGCAACACGGGGCATTATGTCACTTCGCCCGGCCCCCCAAACAATATTTCTGTCAACGCGATAATGTGCTGGCGATAGTTTAAAGGAGGTCGTTAAATATTAGCCGATAAACTTTTAACTTTCGAGTATACTCTCGATTCCCTCCTTAGATTTGCCTCTCTTATTTAAGTGCCGTTTTCAAAATCAGTGATCCGAATCTTACCTGACAGCCGCTTGAATTTCACTTTAATATCAATCTGACCGGCTGAAACTTCACTGCCCCTTGGCGAACGCACTTTATAATATTTCCCAATAAAACTGCGATTATTGTTCTTGTGTGATGAATCTTGACACATCTTACGGGTAAACTGGTCCGCTCATGCAGGTGACCGATTGAAGACTGTCGGGTCAGCCGCGAATATGGCCGAACTCAAACGAGCTCGGAGGGGTGCCGGGATTGTGGTTTAAGACAACACTTTGATATTTGATTATTCCGCGCGCGGGGGTTGCTCTCGGATCGAGCCAAACATCATATTTTTGTGGTTATTAACGACGTGGGAATACCTAGCTAACGCCTGCACAGTCACACAATGAATTCACGAATCGACTCTATGGCGTCACCGCCCCCCCCCCCCCCCCCCCCACCCGCCCCTCCGCCCCGCCCCGCCGTCGCGATCGCAAATGGACTCGTCCGTACTTGGCAACTGTTTTCTCTCGGCTCGGAGCTGCAATTTTGTGCCACCGAACGCCCGCGGCGCACGCCTAGCTACCGTCTGGTTGGTCGAACAGTGCCGACTCGTATTTGCGCGCCGTTTACGAGGATTACGAGGCGGACTGCCGGCTCCTATAACCTCTCGCGCCCTGTCATTAGGATTTTATCTATCGATACCGACCGTCTGGTGTTACGCAATGGTTTCGAATTGCAAGGGGTCGCGACTAGCTCGCTTCGTTCGTAGATAGAACGTGACGATGTGAAATTAGCGTGCTGTTTGGTTGAAAATCAACAGGAATTATCTCCTACGATCATTTGGAACTCAGCGAATTCAGTCAACGTTTGGATATGAAACTTTGCTATACCAAAAACGACCAATAGCCAAGTGAATTTTCATAATACATATATTCTAGTGGCTCTAATTGTCTCTTAAATGATATTATCCGTAGTTAATGTCGCGAGATAATGTTCCTACGATATCAGTTCTCGACGAGTTGTCAGATGCCTTCGACATTCGTTGGTTCAACTATATTTATAAAGATATAAAAATTTTGATTCATTGTTCCTCCGGTATGGTACGATATGAAGAAATTAACGATTTTTTATTGGATTATGAAGTTAGGTCGAGGATTTGTAATCAACCAATCAGAGATGAGAGCGTGTAGCCATGAGGTAAACGGACATGAAGATTACACGTGTCGCGTACGCCTGACGATGTAAAATAGTTAAAACACGGCTTCACTTTAGAAAAGCGGCAGTTTCTCGTGCGGATCACTTCGCAACGCTTGTCAGTTTATGAACGGTACGAAATTACCTGACATGAGTGATATTTATGTGTAAACACTTACGTTACACGCAGTAACGGATCAAGAGGTTTAAGGTTAGCGCAATCGTGCCTCTATGTATACTGCTGCGGCCGCCGCGCGTCAAGCTCAACATTTATACTTATTTATTATTAATATATCCTTTTCGGTGATATTATTACAGATGATGCTTCCGACAATAATGTACGCGGTCTGCGTACTCAGTTCTCTCGGAGTTTTTGTGGGGAGTCAGCATATTGACAGCAAGCAGCTGAAATGTTTAGGTGAGTGGTAAAAACCGTTCTCTTTATTTCTCTCGGTTCATTTTTAGTTTTCTATAGAAATAAATATAAAATTTTTACTTTTTAATGATAAATCTTCACAGGCCAGAGAATGAAAAAATCATCATCGACTGATACAATTTTTAATCATTTTTATCAGCCAGTTCAGAATTAGGAATTCAGTAGCCTCCTCTAACTAGCTTTTATTATTCATTGATTTCCACTTCTGAATACCAGTTTGCAGAATCACCGTAGAGGAACTCGAAGCAGAGCTGGCTAAAATTGACCCAGCTATTTCCATAGACGTGGGTAATTATCGTTTGGATGTCGATGGCAACGTGAAACAAAAATCTGTAAGCAAAGATGGATCACTGTTCACTCGTGTCTCTCTTACCTGTTTTTGAATTCGATCCATAAGCCATCGAGAATATCCACAGAAGTATATCAATTATTAGCTCGAGATCCGAACGTTAGCTCATATCTGATACACGAGCGATAAGATATTATTCTAATTATCATTCTCTGATTTGAGTTCAGTGCTTGATTCTAGTATAAAAAAAAAAGAATTACAAGATGAAATTTTTTTATTTGTGTTTATCGCAAACCCTCATTCAAATGCTCTCCATTGATTTAATCAACAGGATTATGAAACAGCTCTTGAAATATGCCATTTTCCAGCTCCAACAGTGCTAAATTTTGATTATCACTTCCGCAGATTCCACTGGCGCAATCCGAGGTACATATATCCGACCTGTTGGATGGCGTCTGCACAAAACTGGATGACTATGTTAGAGCAACATACAAAACTACGGGTCAGCTAACCCTGCTCAAAATTATCACACCCGACGGCGGAATGAATCCAGATTTTGGTAAAGTGGATATAATTCAGGACGGAGATTTGAACAAAAGTCTCAAGTTCTATGTAAGTTGTTGGGTTTTTTTTTTTTTCTTTTCTTTCTTTTACAAAATTTATAGAGACTAGGATAATAGTAGCCAGAATATAAGAGATTGCTTATTGTTTTGTCCACAGTGCGAGGGAATCGTCGACGAATTTGAAGACGATATAGTCCGCCTATTCAGCAAGGGTGCTAAGGACGCCGATGTAAAGATCTGTACCGACGCGGCCCAATACTGTTCGGACACGCTATCTGAGGTGGATGAATTCATTGGACGAGATGAGTTTGAAGAGAAAGATGAATTATGATGTGATATAATAGAGTAGAGATATACATATGAGAAGAAATAGACATTGGAGAATGAATTTTATTTTAAGCCACTCTGAAAGAGCTTCTCATGTTATATTCCAATTTGCAACATCGAGCAATTAATAATTGTGTCACTAAATCGTTCATCATTGATTTTGTTTTTTGTTAATTTCCTGAGATTACTCTTGAATTCCTCCGACCATCCGCAATCATTGCAATTTCCTAATTTGTCCGCTCTGGTACTAATAAACAAACTGAAACCTCGCGCTGAACTATAGCATACAAATGTATGATTAGACTCGAATTTTTGCGATGGCTTCGTCATCACGCGAGGTGCCAGTTTCTGTCTCGCCGTAACTAATACGAGACTTACAATTTATTCTTGATACTGTTAGATTTGTTACGAAATTTAGAGAGTTTAATATAATCTACATGCAGTCTACCTATAATGAAAATATTGTTATTCCTTATTGTAATAAGATTCCAAGATACAATATATGATGTTGCATAAAATATAGGTATACACAATTCAATACTATTCCTATTTTGTTCTTAACTCATCCTATTCGATACGACTGATTGAAAATTGGTAATTATTCAAACATAAATTGATCGCCCAGTAATTGTTGTTGTTTTTTTTTCTTTTCTCATGTGTCCAGTCTATACGTCGGCAGCTAATGGAAAGAATAATGTTCAAAAAACCATGTAACACCTGTTGTTTCTTTTTTATGAAACTGCGTCTACACACCCGCGTGGTGTTTTGAATTCAGCCGCTGCACCGCCTTACTGTGGGCAACCGAATACGCGGCACCTGTTGATTCTTGGCGCGCTGGTTCAAAAAACGGCGATTTTCAACGATCGGGAATAAACTGTCTTGGAAAATTTTCGGGTAGATATGAGATCGTGATGTAGATTAATCACGAAGCTCAGCGCTTTTTGAAGCGGAGAAGAGGCGTGGCGCAGATCGAAGCTGACGGAGGAAGATTAAAACTGTAAAAAAACAAACAAGGAAATGCGACACTCGATCTGCGTCGGTATTTCGTTGAATCGATGGAGTCAGCCGGTTCCGTTCACATTGGAAGAAAAAAAAAAAAAAAAAAAAAAACAGTTATGCTTGGGTCCCACGACTGGCCACCGCACCGGTTCCAACCTGCGATGCCCCTTCCAACCTGCCTAGCCCCGTCTCTATCTAATATCGTCTCTCGTTCGTTCGTAACAAATTTTTCTCTCTCCCCGAGTGAAAGTCGGCAGCAGAGTACAGTGAACACTGTCCAGGGTGACAACAATGGAAAACCGCTCCGGTAGTGCCCTAGCAGGGGCCATTTTGATTATTTTCGCTGCTATCTTTGCTCAGGGTGCTAGCGAGTTACAAGGTAAGTTTAATCGCGTAGACATTTCTCATACCTATACCTACGTAGGTCACGAAAAATTTCCATTTCTTTTTATACCACGCCTACGCCGTTCTCAAGTTAATACTGCGATCGCTTCCTCTTTACTCTCTACTATTTCATTCTCTTGTCCATAAACCTGGCCATCGATAGCGGCTAGTGTATAAATATAACGGATCTTACAATTGGTAAGAAATCTTTGAACCGCATAACTGCTCTGTGGGAACTGTTGGACAGATTCCATACTCGTCGGTAGAATGATCGTCCATAACTTTTTCCAAAATTCAAAATCTCAGACTTTTCCAAGGATCCGTTTCATGCAGGGTCTTTGGCCGCGTGACATTTGCACTGCCACAGATTCATCCGCTACCTCACGACCAGTCTGCAGTTTGTTGTTGGCAATGTTTACCGAGTTGGTAGAACCTTCGGTTGTATACCGTTGAGGATCCTGGCATATGTATATTTATACCTGTACAAATACGACGTGTCCCGGTATCGCCCGCACTCTGCGGACGCTGGTCATCTGACTCTACGTGTAGCGATCAGAATAGCGATTATGTACAGGTATTTGACGCTCTCAACTCGTTGTCCATGGAAGTTTTCCGCAGCGATCGGTACTCAGCAACAATTAGGAATTTAAATTATAGTTATAGTTAGCAATTTGCTTTCTATTATACTTGATTTCTCTGCTTTACAATATTTCAAAATGTAGACGGTGGTAGTCGAGGTTTGCATAAGGTCAGGGAAAGTTGCTTAGCAAGCTTCAATCGAAGGCCGCGGCATTAGCCACTTTGCGGCAAGATTTCCTATACACATATGATAATCAAATAATCTATTCCTCCAGCCGCGGCTCAGGGCTTATTATATTTTTCCACCTGTCGTAGAATGATTGTGTCCCAAAGTCTCTCGTTATAGGCCACTGGAGTAATCCGCGGGGTGCCTCGCTGAACATATATCCTCATCCATCCGCGTGAGACTTTCGAGACTCTCATGATATAACAATAATTGTAATATAGAGGCGTTAAAAGCAGAAGCCGTATCGTTTGAGTACCTACTCCAATCTTGAAAACAGGATATGTGATGAAGGTCTATATAAAAAGGCGCCCATGTGTCATATTATGCGGTTTCAGCTACGTATTTGGGTTTCTTAAGCTATAGGCTTACAATTAGGTATAATAGCGAGAAAAATAAAATTGCAGTTAATTTTTTCTATTCCATATGAAATAATATTGATCGTATACATAGTATCGATAACCGTGTCCGTTGGGCAGCCTGCTACATCGATACTTCGGTAATTATACTCCGAAGTGCTTACAAGAACTCTTATTATAAGTTGCGATGCTTCGAAATTGATTATCAGCTAAATGGATCGCGCCGATGTATACGTAGAGAAGGCTCATTGTGATTTGAATATAGGTACCGTCAGCTGCCCCGTAGTTAATTGGAATAATTTCGATACACGTGGTTATAGTATATTGTACTGGCTGAAACATTAAGGTTTGTTCGTTTCAGCTACACTTTCTGCACTTTCGCGAAAAGTGTAGAGTATCATTGGCTGATAAAAGGATTGACCAATGAACTTCTACACTTTTCGTAAAAGTGCAGAAAGTGTAGCTGAAACGAAAAAACCTATTGGTCGCAATTCTTATAAACAACCAGCGGCCAGCGGCCAGCGCAGCCACGATATAGCAAAATTAATACTTGCATCTAATGATCATAGTCGGGATTAGGCCCCAGCATGACAAAGTGGTGGTGTGCTACATGTCCTCATGGGCAACGTACAGAAAGGGCAGAGGCGAGTTTGGCTTCAAGGAACTTCACGTCGGGCATTGTACTCACCTGGTTTACGCGTTTGCCGGATTAAATACGTCGACTTCTTCGATTCGTAGCATCGATCCGTGGGCGGACCTCGAGGAAGGCGGTGGTAAGGAGAAATAGATTGTCATTGTAAAAATTGCGGTTCATCGAACTATAGTTCTATCCATGCGACTATGAGCGAGAAAACCCCAGGTGAATTAAATTCTTTTAGCCAAAGCCGGCTACAAAAAAGCCACGGGACTCCGGAATCAGCACTCTGATCTCAAAGTGACTCTGGCTATCGGCGGATGGAACGAGGGTAGCGCAAATTATTCCGCACTCGCTGCATCGCCTGAGAAACGACGGACCTTTGTCAACAGTGCCCTTCAGTTCATTAGGTATGGGTTATTATATAATATACAATTGCGTAATATGATAACGATAATTATTCTTACGTGTTAACGAGAGAGTGATAGCAATGTAACGATGATTGTGGGCATAATGATGTGCAATGATAGCGATAACGGATAAGTGCATCGCCTGGGTATATAACTATACGTATACAGGTATAACCTATCCATAGATGCACGATGTATGATATACTATAATAGCGCAATAATGCCTCGTGATTGATTTTACTAGAAAGTACGGTTTCGATGGTCTTGATCTCGATTGGGAATTCCCAGCACAACGAGGGGGAGCCCCTTACGACAAACAAAATTTTGTCTCCCTCACAAGGGTAAGAAATGCCTTTCTACGTATTTTTTTTGTTTTTTTCTTGCATAAATTTATCAGCAATACCTTCACCGAATTTTATCTATCATAGGTATATGTACTTAGTGTCGGCACTAATTCTGCTGGATCTGAAACTCGCTGTTATGTCGACTTGACGACTTGACAGGCTGTAAAACGCTCGCGTAACCTTAGCATGATTTATTAAAGAGATTTAGACAGATTCGATGATCGACGAACAGACGGAATCAAAATGACAGACAACTTGGCGAAGGTGCCAGTGGCACGTTTCGCATGATTAGGATCGGGAGGAAGCTGTCTCAATCGACAAATTACACGCTCATCATATTACGTATAGCACTCAAATTAGCAGTGTGTGGGTCCTCGGAACTTTTCAATTTCATTCTAATTGCGAATTCGTTCACAGAATTATTAAGAGAGAAAAGTATCAGAGAACTATCAAATATTCGAATATAACACCGAAACTGAAATCGTAACGTCGCAGAGAAATGAGTATGATTAGAATTCCTTTGCAAAACTTGGAATTATAGGTTTCTTCCTTAATTTTTCTTCAAACGGTATTCTTCTGAAGAATAATTCCTACAAAAGCCTCCGCAAATTGGGACTTTTCCGATATAGATAGTCCGAAGAATTCCTATCCTTCGATCAGTATAATATTATTGACATCCTCCGCAGGAACTGAGCAATGCTTTCAGGAGCAAGGGACTCTTATTGACAGCGGCAATGGGCGCGGGAATCGCGACGATAAACGCGGCCTACGATATTCCTGAACTTTCAAAATACTTGGATTACATTCACGTTATGGCCTACGACTACCACGGTGCTTGGAACCAGAAGGTCCTCGCAAATGCTCCCTTGCATCATGCCGCGGACGATCTCACAGTTGTGAGTACAACGATATAATTCTTAAGTGACAAACGCTTTTCACCACACTCGATAATCTTTTGTCCGATTGTGAACCTCGATTGGTCCTACAGGAAGACTCTATCCGGTATTTACTGAAGCTCGGTGCTCCTCCCAGCAAATTAGTCCTGGGGCTACCGATGTACGGGCGAACGTTCACCCTTACCAGTATGCCTACATCCCCATCCGGAAGTCCGATGGGAGCCGATGCTCACAGCACCGGGTTCCGCGGACCTTACACCAACGAGGATGGTTTCATGGGCTACAACGAGGTGTGTTGTTTTTTTTTTTTTTTTTTTTTTTTTTTTTTTTTTTTTTTCAAGAAAATTCTTACTCCGATTACATAGAATCGAATCACCGATCGATTTTCTTCTCGGTTCTCTACAGATCTGCAGTGAGCTTATCAACAAGACACTTGGATGGAGAAGAGGATGGGATGACACCAGCGCGACGCCCTGGGCAGTCAGAGAGGACAAAGTAATTACCTACGACGACCCGAAAAGCGTGACGATGAAGGTGCGTTACACTTGAAGATCAGAGATCGGTTTCACCGTTGAAGTAAGACTCCGTGATGCGGGTTCATGCAACTAACAACTAATTGGAGAAATTTTTCAGGCCGATTTCGCCAGCGAAATGCAGCTCGCAGGTGTTATGGTATGGAGTCTTGACACTGACGACTTTCGGGGAGACTGTGCCGCGATCCATGACGGCTTCTTGGACCCCCTAACGGGTCTTGATTATCCTCTTATGCGATCTATAAACCTTGCCCTAGCCCGAGCCTCGAGCAATCACGGGGATAACAACTTGCCGAACAACGACGTTGCCCCAGGATCAGCGGCTGGTATGGCCAGTATGACCAGTATTGTAATCATGTCGACAGTATTCACTCGATTTTGAATAGACTTATAAACGAGTCAATTTTCGAGGTATATTCTGGGTATTGAATTGACACTGAACTTCATTCTCGGGGATCCGCATGGATGCAAAATTCGACTGTTTCTTAACAGTACCTATTCAAATTGCTGGTTTCTATCTTCAAAATTAGATACGCTAGATATCATCGGATATGCGTATACCCATATAAACTACAAAAACAAAGAAGAAAATATACATATGTATATGTATACTGGACCTAAGTTCCTTTGGAATTGTTAAATCAATATTACGTCAATCTTGTGATTATCTATTATTATACCTATATATACAGGACAAGACGTTATACTATACCTATGTGATATGTATATTATAGGCACTGAAATAAATCATCCTGCCAATAAAGAAGAAATCGTGAATTCTTTCATCCCGTATACGATATACATGTCATATATACCTACCTATACCTATATATGTCTCACTCTCCGTGAGCCGTTATACCTATAATTAAAATTAATGTTGGTGAGAAACGGAAGAATAATGCTTTGCGGATATCCTCGTGCGCAATCATATTTCAATCATTATCCAGCCCGTTTGCTGCAGACCTATTTTTCTTCTTTTTTTGTTACGTTGATTGAAAATTTGCTGAATCTTTGAAACGAACATTAATTTAATTCAATTTGATCCGATTGTTCAAGACACACTTCTGTCCCCCGTGTTCGGCGTCTGAGTTTCAGAAATTATTGACGACGTCCCACCAAGCATTTTTTATGCCTGAATCAAGTCTAGCCGACTTTGTGTTACACACGCACGCGCGCACACACACACGCACACGCACACAAATATATATATATATATATTCGAAAATCAAGTATAGGTATACGGGTAGGTATGGTCCGTTTGAAAGTATTGGCGGTGAAATGTAGCGGTAAAACTATTTTCTATTATATATGCGATATATAGATATGCCTATGTATATATGTTATATAGGTATGTATAATATGGCGGGTCTAACTGTTTCTAAATTATTTATCTATAGATTTAATCCTTAGGATTTCGCCAGATGAAACTTATGTAACATAAACTAGGCTATAGCCTTTATCTCTCGTCTCGGATATATAGCTGTACAGGTATATGTATACGATATGATATTCATTTCACTTTTCGTCAACATCTCATTACTTACCGGTGATTAAAAGTTAATAAACGAATTATCGCGTATCCGCACGCAATTCGCCGTATCTGCTATAATCCACGTACAAAGCTGAAATATTTGGGTCTCACATTATCTATTACGCACGTATTACAGCGGACTTGTATTTTATAACTATTTTATAACTAGGTATATCAATCAATCGCAGATTTATTACCGTTTTACAATCGATCCTGACCTGCTGCACTGTATACTTGACCACAATATGTTATACAGTACGCGTACGTATATTCCGTCAACGACTCTGAATAGAAAAGTAAATAATACATAAGGTAGGTCTATATAATCATCATTTATTCTATCTTCTATGATCATCACTTATTATTGGTATTTCTCGTCTTCTCTAATTCTTCTTCTCCAATTATTCAAAGATTTGTAAGAGCTTCGCGGGTTTAGTTCGGAAGAGATCAAAGATCCCCGGAGTTTTTCGGGGCCAGCTGACGACACTGCAGAAACAATGACGCAATAATAAATATTATACAGCCTGTACCTCCCACGCTATATCCATAAAAAGTCCCATCTCGCGTGTATGAAAGAAGACTGAAGGGTTTCATTTCAGGAGTAGAAAGAAAAAGAAGAGAAAAAAAAAACGCACCGCTTGAATAATCTCAGTTTTTGAAAATATTACGAAAGGCTATCGAGTCGCTTCCCGGTATACCTATATATCATATCTATCATATGTGTCGAATAATTTATTGAGTATGTAAATAGTTATAATTGCAAGGTGAAAACGCACAGTGTTATCAACAAGATCTCTGCACCGCATATATATAGCCCGAGTCAATTATAGGCATAATGATTAAACTGCTCGCGATCCCCGCGAGTCTTTGAATATATTCGTACGACCTAGCCGCGGGCGTCAAACCGCAAACGCCGTCGACCATGTATACCAAACCGGTCGATTCGGGCGTCGAAAATTAATCCGTAAGCCGGCCTCGGAATTCTTTCGGGGCGTTACATAAAATCGAGCAGTGGGCGCCAGAAAATAAAAAATATGCTTTTACACCGGCCTTGTCCGTCATATAGGTACTGCATACATACATACATATAGGTATAATATGCATACAGCGATGGCTATATACGATCAATTGCCGGGGGACGCTGATCTCTCGACCGTATTTACACTCCATTATATACTCGTACCTTGATCACATGTGCGTCTACCACGCTAAATCTATCCCCGCCTTGTTCACTCTCGGCATTTTTTCCTACCGCTCGCTGCACCGTGGTCTCCCGCCCGCGCATGCATCGGTATGCTCCATTTATTAATTGTATATAAAGTAACTACATATATACCTATGATCCCACAGCTACTTTTAGACAGATATACGCCGATTGCGGCTCTGTATTCCAGGGTATAAGTGGTCCAGTTTCGAAGTGAATGTTTATTGTGAAAATGTAGGTCAGCGGAACTAAGATCTGTCTAATTTCTCGACGCTCGCACGTATATACCTAGGTATACAGCTATTATATAGGTATTATACATATAACATACTATACACATAGGTATAGGTAGATTACTGCAGCCGCGGCAGTCGCCAAACATCGCACTCCAATTCCCATCCCCCCCCTCCGCCGGCGTGAATGTACACATTTGTATGTTACATATAGATGTATTATACCTGTGCATGTCACCAAGAGTTGAAGCGAATAGTAATCATTACGATGATAATGATTAATTACTCGCCACCGAATTTCTTTACTCCCCTGAAATCCCTGACCTATCCCGCGATCGGTCGCGCACAGATATACATATGTATATGTTCTTATACGCTCTGTTGTGAGAATAATTGATATCAGTTCCCTCGTTCTGGTAATTAGGCCCTGAATTTCGTTCACCCGATAATAATGATCCCCGTTATTCTCCACATTCTCATGTACACCTCTCTTGTGTATATACCTACATCCGGATCCTTATATACTTTATGTGTCTCACGGCAAAGGATGATCGCGTTTCACGGATACATCACAAGGGTCACGGAGGTGGCAATAAAGATCCGGCGTTGAACCAACCGCTTGCCTTGAAATTATTATTAACCCGCGATATTCGTTGAACGATCGCGGTCGGGGACCCGGACCTACCGAAACAAAGCGGCCATTTATTCAACCGCGATGGTGTACCTCGCCGACTTTCAACTCCGAATTCCTAGTGCTAGAGGTAGTCATTTCACTTTCGAAACAAAAATTATACCCGCTCCGATTAACTTCGGTGATATAAACGAACGAATTACCCGATTCTCCTCGCAGCCACATGCAAACCTCGTACGAGATACATACATCCGCATATATGTATATGTATACAATACGGCTCTGGTACTACCTGACGCATTAATTTTCGGGAAGAAAGTCCTCTCACTGGTCCCGTTATAATATATCCTAGGACGGATCATTCCCGCAGTATCTATACGTCTTCTCGCATCATGTCTCTGCATATTATCGGGATCGGCAGTCGGATAAAGAACTCCCGATACATCGCGATGACAAAGTCTGTCAATGCAGACATTCCGACAGACGTACAGACAGAGTATGACATTTCCAAATCCGTGACTCGCAGTCAACCTATACGATATTACACCTAAGTATACACGCGCAGGTGGTATATACGTGTACACTGTAAATACATGCATACGCACGTATTACTTAAACGGGGATTAAAGAGACATCGTATAGGCATATTCGTGCTCGATTTGTATTATACATACATGCATATAATGTCGTACCTACCGTCTCAAATTCAAAGACAACTTCTCACGTATTAATGCTTGTCACCAGTTGACTCAAGTTTTACAATAGACAACTCGGTCTGGCCTAAACGACTGTTATGGAAGATGGAGAGGCGGATAGTTTTCGATAGTTTATTCCGATACACAGAAGTTACACGGTTATCGCATATAATTGTCATCGAATATATGCGGAAGTCGAACAAACGAGTATGGGATGTAAAGAGGGAACACAAAGAACAAGGAAGGGACATATTGTAGACCGCAGACCACGTATACCTGTGTCCTCTAGTTCTAATGTCGTGCAGCTGTAATGAATGAGAAGATTGGATCATATAGATGACAGTGAGTCTATTATTTAAAGTGAAAGAGGATAGCGCGCGTGACCCTGATGGTCATTCAGTCAGGGCAAGGACTTTACCGCGATAAAATTCGCCCGCTTATTCGTTATTGGGCAACGGCTTGGGAATTTTTCTTCAGACCCACCGCGTAAACAACGGTTGGGTTTTATTTTTCAAAATTCTGAGAGGGGACGTATGATACGGATCGGCGTATACAGGGCGTGCGTTCATTTGAAAACAAATCTCAGTTTCTATTCAAATGTGTTTTTATTCGTGAATTTTGAATCCGTTCTGCGCGGGTGTAGGCTTCGCATCTGACAATTAGATCGGATGAAATATTTGCATAGCATATATCGCGCGCATAAGAGACAATTCACACCGGCAAATTGGCGAATGAAAGTTTAACACGAGAACCTGCCCCCCCCCCCCCCCCCCCCCCCCCCCCTCGCCGCCCCGCGTAGTATGAGTGAAGTGGATATACGGGTAGCTGGGTATAAGCTACGTAAAAAGGAATCGGGCAACTTTCGGTGGTCCCAATCGATATGTTGTTAAATTAGCACTGCCGAAACCTAGGCCCACTTTGAGACAGTTTTTTCTCTACCTTTTTTTCGCTTTCTTCGATCTCTTTCGACATTTTGCAACCGCATTCCCCCGTGGCGCCGCCGCCATTTTTCGACAGTGAACATTCGTCGTATATACTTACGCTATTGGTGTTCGTTGGATAAAACATACAAGTCATATTTTCGTCCACATATCCGCTCAACCGAAGAAGGACTGGCCATTTTTGATTCACCGACCAACTTTACGGATGCTTCAAAAGAAGAGGATCGTCTTTTCTCCACATACCAACCCATACGTTACATAATCGTCTTTTTTCTTCCCATTTCATCGGCATATCTTATACTTCAAGCTGTATACATCACATTCCGAATGATGATGAGATCATTTTAGATTTGAGAAGGATGCTGAAGCGTAGTCCGAACGAATTTGTGCTAATTACAACGGCTGTAATAAAAAGAGCCAGATACCGTTCTATCAATTTGAGCAAAAAAAATTCATTACTGCCTACCCACGCCGGTCTACGTCAGCTGTTATATATGTATATTCTCTTCTCCTTTCCAATGCAGCGTCTGCGGATGGTTTTGTAGATTCGGCAAAGTCAAGTAAAATAAATTTGGTGATTCCGATTACTGCTGGATCGGTATGCCGTTGCCTTTTTCACACACCGAGGCAAACTGTGGAGATTAAAAAAACATTCACTCGTTTGTAGTGGGCAGTTAAGGTTGTCCTTATGAGTATCCAGCCCATCATTTTAGAGCCAGTTCGCCTCCGCCGACTGAATCGAAAGGACCAACATTTTTTCTCGGTCCAATTTTTCGTAGTTTCACTATTCGACAGCTCTCTGGTCGTATCTTCGATCCGTCGAATGTGTAGGAAATCAGCCAGGGACACCGCAAGATCAGTAGCAGTTCTTCTCTCTTCCAATAAAAATTCAATCATTCGATCGCCGCTGCAGTGACGTGTTTTTGTACTCTTCGTAAAAATTCCCTCGTTTTCTTATTTATTTATTTTTCTTCATTTTCTCCAAACCGTATTTCAAAATGCAAACACTCTTTATTTTCTTCGCTGGTAAGTTGACTTTTTTTCGCTTTTATTTCCTCGAACGAATCAGGGACTATTATTCGAATAATAGGATTCACGCAAGCCGGGGTATATAGAAATGCGTTCAAATTATGAATCGAGAAATTTTCCCCAATCAATCAATTTCTCGATTAAACGGCGAGAAATACAAAGTTTGAAACGAATCAACGACAATAGTTCTATAATTTCATAAGGTAACGATATTTTTCCTGCCGAGTTTGATCACAGCGTTAATAAATAATAATTTACTCGCTTATTCGGTGTATGTCTAATCGTCACCTTGTTGTGGTATATAATTGAGCACCGACTGGGACCACTCGCGGCCTCCGGGCACTAACTTGATTAATATGTGTATGTAAAATCTCTCCGCAACGCAACGAGAACCCGAATCGTTTCCTGCAGTACTCGCGTGCCACGCGGCTTTGATCCTATACAATTTCGAGCGCCGAACAAAGTGTATTTCAATGCCAGTTATTGAACTCTGAAGTGCGGGCTAATTACTCGGCGTGTGGAAAGAGAAGAAGAGAGAAAGAAGAAAAAAAAAAAAAAATACAGGAAAGACAAATCGGAAAAAGAGAGAAAAAAAAAAAATACCGACAGATCGGGCGGAGTCCGGATCCTTTCGTTGTAGTATGTATACTACATACATACATATACATATACGACGTATATGTCTATACCGGGCAATACCGTGTAACTGATCGCGAGTCGAAAGTCCTTCAAAGAGGTGGATTGATGGAAATTATATGCAAATATGGATTAATTATTAACAAGCTAGAAACAGTCGTTTGCTAAGTCAGGAATATTAATGCCTACCATATTTTGGTCTAGTACCTTCCTTTTACGTATACATAGGTATACGAACTATCTTCCGAGCGAAGGTTAATTGACCAAGGCTCTTCGGCTAGATATATAGGTGCCAGCTACTTTCGTAAAGAGCCTAGCTCGGTGATTCGGAAATTGAAGGTTTCTCGCTATAGTATAGGTCATACTATACCTACTATGTATAGGTATAATACTCCGGCTGTCTTGGATTTGCTGAGAAGAGATCTTGTCCGCATTTGGAGAAATGAACTCGCTCTAAGCTATTTCAGAAGACTCGACGTTTCTCCAATCTCCCGTATTACAATCATTGATATTTCTTCCAATTGGTTTTTAGCGTGCCTTGCCGCGGCCTATGGTGGTCATTTCTACAACGCGAACGGTACACCCTACGACGCTTATCACGAGCTGCATTTGCCCCATGACCCGCCGCTGTATCCAACTTATCACCGGGTCCCGTATACCGGCTTCACGTGCCACGGTCTCCGAGATCAATTATGGGTCGACGTAGCCGCTCGGTGCCAGGTCAGTAAATCCTGGGTGGTAGTGGATGTCCTCCCGCAAGTCGAGAGTTCAAAAATCTGCCGTTCCACTGATCTTGATCAATTATTTTACGACCGCTCGAGGTATAGACCGGTGGGTGTGGGCGGAATAAACGACGAATCGCACGTGTAACAATGTATTCTATTATAATAAACAATTTGATGCAACAATTAGTTGTAACCGTACTCTGCGGTAGCTGTCTGGTTCGCTCTACAGGTTGATGTATATGCACACAGCACAGAGCCGTGTTAAGTTATTAAACTGTCAGAAGCAAAGTAATAGAATACGACGTATCCGCTGTCCGATCAGATTATAGAGGAAGGCTCGCTGCCGCTTGTCGGTATGCGAGTGAAACAAAGAGCGGGTACCGGTATATCCGAACTCTGGAGATTCCGGAGCGTTCAAAGACTCGTAGTCGTAGAATCATTAATTAAGGACGGTACTCATACGTTATCATTTTATTTCAGTCTTATCATCTCTGTCAAAGCGAGCAGCTAGTCTCCAGCTTTCTCTGCGGCAACGGGACGCTTTTCAATCAACAATTTCAGGTCTGCGATCAGTTTTACAACGTCCGGTGCGGCAGCCCCTACGAGGACTTATAGGAAGCACCTATATACGGATTTAGTCGAGAATTCGAGTAACTGTAACAGTTCCCGTTACAACTATATAAGACATCATATATCTATACTGCATCTTCACGCCAGTTGTAAGCTTGCAGTTATTCGCGTTCTTGCAATATGCAATAACCAGGACAACATATACGAATATACATATACGGATAACAACGCGCGGTACACACATGATTGATTGTAAATAAATATTGAGCATAGATATTGCTGTTATTATTACTATTATCATTATTACTATATTATCACCATTATCGCCATTATTATTATTATTATTATTATTATTATTATTATTATTATTATTCTTATTCTTATTATTCTTATTATTATTATTATTATTATTATTATTATTATTATTATTATTATTATTATTATTATACACATGAAATTTATTAAGGAGACGGCGAACCTGCACGGTTCCGTTGAATAATATCCGCATGGTTCTTTATATATGCCCGTAGGATAGCCGCTGCTGCAGCTGTCTCTGTGTCTTTGTGATTTAAAATGAATTATTTAATATTTATTTTCAGAATAAACTGTATTGCAGTTGTTCCTATACTATTTCGTACTAGTGTATGCTCATACATATATGAACCCGCCTCTATTCTATCCAATCGGAAACGTACTACATAAAAAATGCCACGTCCCGTGTATACTTTCTTCCGATATTTACAGATCATAATGGTTAAGTGCGATCACGCAGCCCGGGAATGTTTCTTTGTCCAAAGATAATAAGGTGACATTCTTGCCGCGATATTGTCATACCTATATACGCGAATATACAGTTACGGGAAATGCGGGATGGAATTTTTCTTTGGCCCTGAAATACTGCAGCTCCGGGGTGTGTCGCATACTTGCAGTGTCACATCGCTATTATAGTATTCTACCTGTACATATAATATATATTCTGTAGACCTGCTACTTTCAAAAAGTATCCCTATACGCTTATAATTCAGGTATAGGTATACCTGATGTATGCAGTTAGATCCACGAAGATGAAGACCAGTTACAAAAGTTGAACCTCCCGATTCCTTAAAACGTTGCAGTCAGAGTCACTCATGGTCAGATCGTAGTCGAAAAGACTGGAAAAGACCGGAAGAACATTTTCGATATACCTAATGATCCATTTTCGCCTCACTCTATCACATCCCACTATTTTCAGGATCTCTCTGACAAATTCCGGGGGTCCTGCGGCCAGGAAAATATACATATAGTCGTAGATTATAGTCGAATGGTTAAATAGAACGCACGTTTGAAACAAATTCGAGCGATTATCTTAGTGACACAAGAATTACCAGGCATGGCTTGATACCTGACACGTCAAAGGGGCGAAGGGGCGTCCGGAATATGCAGGGAACATACTGCGGACACTCGCGTTTCAGCAGATAGAATATGCCGAGCGCGGCATAGACCAAAGTGCAGCACAAGGTCCTTGCCTTGTCGTATAAATATAAGAAACGTAAAAATCCTTCCTGCAGGGCGTGTCTTTCGATAAATCGCCCGCGTAAAGGCTCGTCGAGGTGCTATATAAGCCACGCAGGGTGCGGTAACCGCATCCTACATCCACGGTCCGCACCGCCGATCGCGACTGAACGTGCGATTATATATCATGGACGGAAAAATAGTAAGTAGAACCACAAATACGGTAATCGTTTCGCATTCGTTTCATGCTTCAAAAGTTTGAATGCAAATTAGTCAAAAGCAGAAAATTCGAATCTGAAGAAAAAAAAAAAAAAGAAAATACCGCCCGAACAGGGACTTGAACCCTGGACCCTCAGATTAAAAGTCTGATGCTCTACCGACTGAGCTATCCGGGCCGTTCTGTACAGTGATGTTTAGCCAAAATATGAACTGCCAGAAGTAGCTTCGACTCGCGTCTATCTTCGAATGATAAACACACATTACCTGTCCGCGAAATAACAATAAAGTGTTTTTTTCAGTTAGCGGTCGCCCTGGTCGCCTGCGCGGCAGGTTTCGCGAGCGGTAATCAGTATCCCGCGGGGGTGGATCCTCGGAGTTGCCCGAATTATCCAAACTGTGATAACGCGGCTCTGCACGGTTCCCCAACTGCGACCGGAAACCCGTGGAATTCTATCGCTCCTGTGCCAACGGCTGGAAACGCTTGGGACTCTTGGGAATCGACGGGTCGTTGGAATGCACCGGTATAGTAAAAACTGTTCCTAATCGTTTCGCCTCTTCTGATCGAAATATTGATTCGAAGATAATTATTCATATTCCTGAATCGCGTGACAGGCTTCCGCGCCCGCAGTTTCTCCTGTAGCGGCCCAGTATCCCGCAGGAGTGAATCCCCAGAGCTGCCCCGACTACCCCAATTGCGACAACGTCGCTTTGCACGGAGGCGCGTTCACTTCGCACGCCAATCCAGGATCGTGGGGGTCTCTAGGATCTGGTCCCACACCTGCTTGGAACGCCGCACCTAATGCACATGCACCTGCTCCAGTAGCCCCTCAATATCCGGCCGGAGTTAACGCGCAAAGTTGTCCGAATTACCCGTACTGCAGCTAGCATCTTGTATCTTATGAACAAATTATACACCGTCGTGGAAAAATATTATTCGGAATAATTGTAGGTGGAATGGAGGTTGAATAAATAAAAAATGAAGTATAAACGAGTATAATCAATACTCTATTCAAAAGTTCGTATACAATTATTGTTCGTAATTACGCGCCACGTCGTTCCCATGACGCAATGCGGTCCCCGAGATCCAATATGTCGGCTATGTCGTCAGCGGTCAGTCTGTCGTCGGCTATGGCGGATTCAAATTCGCGTCAAGCTTGTAAACGGATCTATTGAAGGAGCAACAGGCGTATAACAACTGGTGAAATCTTATGCGGATTTGCAAGAGCGTATTATCGAATCCGCCGGAGGAGTGCTTGAGAATATCTATTTATTGTTCGCGAGATTGTTGTATGTACACCCGATACCGAGCCGCAGTCTCAACGTGCAGACGACGTGTTACGTGCCGACGATTTGACATTACGAGGGTTTCGAAATCACTTTTACCCACCTGGGACTTCGAGAGGGTTGATATTCGTCATTAATGTGAAATGCAGCCCGTCGAAGCTCTGTACGAAATTGGTGCCACGGCTATCGCCAGCTTGCAAGATGCGTAAGTTATCCGCGCGCTTGTGCGTCCGTCATTAAAGTTCCACGCGAGATCATCGTCACGCGTGATTCGCACGTGATTCATATCTATTCCCATAAGAAAAACAATAATCTGAACATCATTACCGATTAACAAAGAAATCGTTATCCCTCCCAGATTTCCAGATGGTGACAAGTTCTTTCTGACAACAACCAAAGTGGCAGATCCAGGCTATGCATTTTCGATTTTAGTCCCATTGTTTGTAATCATCAGTCCGAAATTATCTTCCGAAATTTTGATCGTCACTATCGTATCCGAATGGGCCAACACGCTGTTAAAATGGCTCCTCATGGAACACAGACCTTACTGGTGAGTCGGAACAGCTTATCGTCGTGTTCCTATCAAGGCTATCGACTCAATGTCATTCTCTTATCGGTTTCAAGTTGCATCACGCAATCATTTTCCCAGCATTAATTTCAGATAAACTCATTTGACCGCAATCCCTTCCGTCTTTCCACCCTCCTTTTTTTTTATCTATTCCTTTTTATTGAGAACTAGCGCTTACACACGGATTCTACAAATATTGTCGTCATTATTATCGAATATGAGCCAATTGGTTTTATAGGTGGGTCAAAGAAAGAGAATTGTTTGCAAACTACCCGGTGCCTGTCCTAAGACAAACGCAATTAACATGCGAAACTGGTCCCGGGTCTCCGTCCGGTAAGTAATAAAGGGTGCGGGATATTTCAATCCGTAAATCTCTGTTACTAATATCCGGATTCATGATTTTGAAATTTTACAGGTCACGTAATGGGATCGGCAGCTGCTCTGTTTGCAGTTATTCATTTCACAAATAAGTCGATATTCAGGAATCAAACAATCAGGTAAATAAATCGTACTTCGGGCAAAAGGCATATTTGGGCCTGATACATTCAAATAAAACGCCTCTAGGTATCCCTGATCCCTATCAAATTCTTCACAGCGACAAAACTAAGGGGAGAATAAAGCTACTGCTTTGGACCTTCTTTACTCTCGTAGTAATCCTGGTTTCTGCGTCTCGCCTCTATGTAGCAGCACATTTTCCGCATCAGTGCATGCTCGGCTTGTTTGCAGGTGAAATAATTTTCAATTCTCAATTTCCCAGCTAAAAGCGAACAGACTTTATTCAGCACAGATGCCTCCAAACCCATTGAAACGTATTCTTTACAGGCATATTAATAGCGCGGATCTTCTTATCTGACCCCAGAATCTCAGCCTGGTGGCGTTATTCTCGCAGACCAAAACTGCTCCTCGCCGCATTGGGAATGGCGATGATTTCCTTCGGATCATATTGGCTCCAGAAGGGGCTGGGTACTGGTCTTATCTCTGTTGAAAATATTCCTATTTCAAATCTAACAACCCGTATATTTCAGGCATCGACCCGCAATGGAGTGTCAAATTGGCATTCAAATGGTGTGCCAACCCGGAGTGGATTCACGTTAATACAACCCCCTTATTTTCTCTGGTGAGAGTTTCCGGTGCTGCCTTCGGACTAGCCTTAATCGCGCCTGTAGGAGCCAGGTGATAAAATTTCACCACCTTCGATATCTGATGTCTGATACCAATTTTTCACACCGAATCGGTAAATCGATTAATTCTTCTTCAGGCTGTCCAACTCTGGGAACTCGTCGAGCTTCGTCGTTAAGGGAGCCCTCATTTGCAGTCTAACTATAGCCATGCAGCTCGCTCGATCTGCCATCCCTACGGATCGAGTCTTTCCATTCTACCTCTGCGTCTTCATGCTGAACGCCGTTCAACCTTACCTGTACCTAATAGCTGTGCCGTTTTTGGCTAGCCAACGCGATGAAGTCGGAGTCAAAACTGATTAGGAAATAATTTTGGTGAACGGCTTTCGCGAATTATATTACTGTTGATTCTACTATTCGACCTTTGAGTCTAGAACGTCGGGCGTCAGGGTTTTCATGAAAGAATACCTGATATTTGTTCAGTAGAATTATTCAATCGTGAGATCGACGAATGAAGTCTTATCACTCTTCTAATGTATAATTAGTAAAGACCTGTATATTAAGTAGAAAAACCGGTCACTGAGGCTTAGGTCCGTCAGGGACCGCAATGAATTTTAATATCAAAGATTTAGATTAGAGAATTGTAAGAAGCAGCGCTCTTACATCGAGTTCACGTTTAATATTTATATAGTTTCGCTTCGCCGTGGGATTTAGTCAATTATCCCGGCACAAACTTGACATCATTTATTAACTTTATTCCATAAGACTTGCGACTATTTTCTCCACACAATACGACGGCTATTACTTACAAAATTAGTACTACCTATGATTATGAAATAATTGTAGCGTAATAATTTCAGGTACCTTGTCATTCTAACATTAAATTATAATAAATGAAGTGCATAAATCTATTAATTTGTTGTATTCAGGGCATGTGATAAACTGCCTTAGATGAATGAATGAAAGTTCTCATAATAAATCGTATTCACTCGGAATCTTTGTCTCCGTTTCCTATTCGCATATGTTTGAAACGAAGATTCAAAATTTTCACAGCCGTTCGCGGTTCAAAGTTGATTTTTTTCGAAGCACGAGACCGAGCGCACCCGACGTAGACCGAGAATTCCCGAGGGCAGTGAGGGCGGGTGGTGGCGCCGCGCGCGGCCCCTAAGCGAAAGAAATGAATTGGATGTTCGGAAACATGGCGGCCAGCGACGACGAGCCGATGCATCTCTACGAAGTTTTTCAAAACTGCTTCAATAAGATCGCGAACAAGCAGCCTGGTGAGTGTTAATAAACGAAGTTGAATACCTTAGGTCTAAGAGTCAGTGTATAAACAGTGAATAACGCGGGCCCGACCGAAGGAGAATTGTGAATTTACAAGAGCGTGCGTGTCGTGTACGGATTACCATCGAGTATCGGTACCGCGTTTTCAACATAAAACATCGTGTCCGAGTGAGATGTGGGTGTAAATATTTACCGCGCCGTTTATCGTCGAGCCTGTAATTGTACGCGGTGTTAAATTCGCGTCAATTTCTAAAACCAACTATCATTTTCGTTTACTATTACTACTGTGTTTTGGTTCACTTGACAATGTAGATGGTGCTGCCTCTACGGCATCCCCCTTGACTCTTTCGGCTTTTAACGCCAGTCCTTAGATCTTCGGAAGGTATATTTTTTTTCATTACAAACTCGATCGTAACCTCTCAAAGGCATGGATCAGCCCGCGATGCTTGCCAAATATTTCTACCTCGTATTCTACCACCCCAACTATACCCGCGTGACGAACAGATCGTAAGAAAACACCGCTCCGCGACAATCAATTTCTACTTTGTTCCTATACACATCGTTATTATCGAATTACACAATAATAATCGGGGCATTGACATAGGTCTTATCGAACCACTCCATGGAATAGTATCGAAAAACTAACCCCGTCTGTATAATTTAACCTCACTCGGATCATCATCCTACCCTAAGTTTTTTTTCGCCTTTGAAATTTCCACCGATCGAGCGATACCTTATAGTTTACATTTGAAAACTAACTTACGTCATCGGGATCCTTTACATTTTCTACAAAACATCTCTATTAACCGATTGATCTTGCTCAAGGTGGCAGAACGTAGCGATACTTCATTCATCGCAAATACGAATTTTTCCCAGCTCCACCATCGATTGTCAGAGCCTGCTCCATAAAAGTGAATTAGACTTGTCAATGGGGGGATTTTTTCAGCTTCTTTTTCTTTCTTTTTTTTTGAGATGAGGCCTAATCGCCGTCGAAATAATGATTAGAAACATGTGCGTACGTTGTACTACATACGCCACTCGTATAATCTGCTGAATCGGTTTGAAAATTTTTCATATCAGCTGTCTCGTCGTAATCGTAATATATGTTATGAGAGCGATAATCCGATATTTGTATCTATCGGAAATTCCCAATTCCTCCTAAACTGATGAATTTGTTCGTAAACTCATTGAAAGGGGAACAGGATAAAAAGCCAAACGTACGAACGGACGTACGTACGTATTATACACATTATGTAGGAGAATTTCTAATCTCTCTACGCCTACAGCAGCTATTAATTAGTAGCATAAAAGCTTGTTAAGTTTTTTTTATTTTCATTTTTATTATCTCCCGTTTGTACAAACTCTCTGATTCACTCGACGATATGACTGGCTGAATTTAATGCGGGCTAAATTTTTTTCTATTTCTTACTCCAACACGACCGACTGACCGATTGTATACTATTTATTTATCATTCAATAATCCGTCGGTCGAAACTGAAAGTCATTCCCATCGTTGATGACGGTTTTCGGGTACAGCCGCAGGATCCGAAATTCAAGCGCAAGGATATCCAAGAATAGATTCTTTTTACCCTAGTTTCCGAAAATACTAATTTCCACCCTTCGTATCGTCGTGCCTCGTTGGTATTCGGAGAATTCGAGTAAAGAACCGAACGAAAAACATTTACCATACGTGTGTGTACACAGGGATATACTAGCGGCGTTGACCTTTGTATTTGAGCACGTGTAGAGAGCGCGACGGGCCGAGACAGGTGCGCAGTAGTGAAAATAGCAAAATATCAACCCTGCACGAGTATAGAGTCCCGCGCGTTTCAACCCTTCGTTAATTTCCCGGGGGTGGTGGATCGGCGATAATCCGTGCGCGCCCTTGTCTCACGTATAGGTATAGGTAGAATATATATTTTTCAAAATTTGTCGACCCAAGTCATTGAAATGTATATACGAATAATAATTGCCGAATAATATCTCGGCCAGTTTGGGAACCGCTGCGGTATACAGCGTTGCAACTCGCGTCGCGTGGATATATGACGATTGCGAATTTCATACTACGCTGGCGCAAGTAGTCGCAGGGGAAGTTTACCTCCGTCGTTACGTCAGAACTCTCGATTCCTGGGGCTGCTGCTGCTGCTGCTCCTACTCCGCGCGTACGCGTATACACAACTATCTGCATACATTATAGGTACTACGTACGTATGGGTACGCACGCTCGAACTTCAAATCGAGTATAACTTGGGGCGGGACGAAGTGGGGGTGACACTGACGCGACGCGACGCGACGCACTGCACCTGCCATTGCCGCTGCCGTTGCCGTTGCTCCGTACGTACGAGTTTCTACTCGAACGCGGATAGCCTCGCATATACAGGCGCGTACCTCATACCGAGGTATAAAAGCATAAGAAGAAGCAGAAAAATAATAAGAATCGCAAGAATCATATAAGAACCGCCTGTACCCACGTACATATAAATAGGTTTCACAATACCATATATAGGATTCAAATTTCAAAATTACTCCCAGCCACAGGGAGTTAACTAGGCTGGTCTCAGATCCGTTTAACTTGAAACTATCGTAAATCAAAAACGAGCCGTATAAATCAAAGACTTCCGAAACGTTGCGGAGTAGCTGTAAAGTTGGACGCGAGGGGATAGCGTCGGCATAGGTATATAGTATATATCTAGGCATAGTATAGAAAATGATGAGCCGGCGATGATAATAATTATAAATTAGTAACGTAATTAGTAAATTTCTCTGAAATTTATCCCGTGTACGATAAATGGAGGTTCACTATCCTCAACTCGTATACGCGTAATTGCTGGTTGTATAGCAGTATACAGTGGTGGTAGTAGAAAATCGGTGAAAAATTTTGTCGCTTTCGTTGGCCCTCGTCGTCCGCCGGACTTTCGGCTGGTCGATCACCTGTTGAACATTCCAGCGTCTGCCTACCGGTACACAACCAGGCAGGCGAGCAGGCAGGCAGGCAGGCAGGCAGGCAGGCAGGCAGGCAGGAGTCTCGTGAACCCGAGACTGTGCGGGAACGCGACGCGGCGAACAAAGGTGACAAAGTCCCCCCGACGAGGTATTGGGACACGCGCGCGGCACGCGCCTCCTAACCGAGTGCAATTCAGAATTCTAAATTATCGGAAAAGCAGAAACTTGTGCAGCTATACACGCAATCCGTAAATCTTATATTTAGACGCATCTAAAAACAAAAGAAAAACCGTTTCGACGTTTATAACTATTTGAGATTCGTTACATCCATATTCGCGTTCTATGTATACATATACATATACATATACACACCTATACACACTCGTCCGTACTGAATACGTTCGTCCGTTTATTCATTTATTACTCATATCTCAGGCTCATATATTTTTATTGTAGTAAAAACAGGTAGAAGCGTTGCACATGTCGCCCTCCCTTGTCGGTACTATAATATTATAGTTTAATTGCGAGTCGAGAACCCCTGATCTCCGGGCCCCTCGGTGCGGCGCTGTCGGGTCCCTTGCGATCTCCTCTCCTCTCCTCCTCCTCCTCCTCCTCCTCCTCGTCGGAGGGCCGCAGTGCGTAGCGCGAGCGTCCGACACACTGGGGCTGAGGCCCGTTCGTTGAGAGGGCGACGGACGGGGATAGGGCGGCGGGAGAGAAGAAGGGAGGACTCTGAACGACAGCTGCTGCATGCTGCAGTGACCTTACCCTCACCACGGCTGTGTCTTGCCCGTCAGGCGAGCGGTCGGTCGCGTGGCACGCCACATTCTGCTCCCCTCGGTCTTCCCGTACTTTTCTTTACTCGCTTTGCCTAGCCTCCTCGCTCGCTCGCCGCGTCTTTCGCTGGTCATACACACCAGGGGATTTCTCCTGCCTCATATATGAACGTATATCTATGCACGCATGCGGAAGAAAGAGCGAGAAAAACAGGCCGTACTGCAACATTGTGTTTCTGAAAAGCGAATTAATTTCTTATTTTATTTGTCTTTCCGGGTTGCGCGCGGAGCCAGCGGGATTCGGGGGGATTATACCTACGTGACGTACAGGTCCTCGTATTATAACATATTATTCGCGCGGTTGACAATACGTCGAGGGCGTGAATCCCACTTGAAATACGGGCCTGCTTCGTTTTTCTTTATTCTTTTTCCTTTCTGTAGCGGCACGTAGTCATACTGAAAGCGGTTCGCTAGTTATGCATACCTATATATCGCTCGCTTATAGGCAGCTGCGTTTGGATATTACGAAGAAAGTATCTTCGTTCGTCGTGCCGTGCCGCTGTGCTGTTGTGCAGCCGAGGAAGAAACTCGTTCTATACGTATATGTAGATACCTACTCGCGTTTTACGTTAATAGCAATATATACATATTATGTCTCTCGGCTCTAACGTATCTATAGTTAATACCGCCGCGTTATTATATTATCTTATCCGAGGTAAATTTATATCGGCGGCCAAGAGAACGCCCACAATAATTCAAAAAATTGAAACACCTTATGCCAACAGTTTTTTGTACCTCATATACGTACTTACGTACACGAACTCGATTATACCCTACGTATATGTACACACCTATATACATATATATGCATATATAGTATATATAACATACATATGTATACATTAGGTATACAGAGTTATATCAGCGCGGGGGTGTTAATCTCGTTTCAACCTCCTCGATAGGTACTCGGTTTCGTGACGGCAACACGACCACCCACAGCAGCATCATTCAGGGCGTCATTCTATCCGTCGACGGTCAAAAAACCTTGAGCGCCACTGATACCCGCGACTAAGACTCTCGCCCCCCGGTTCGGCGCGATCTTATTCTCAAGAGTTTCTTGCATCAAAATTCCACGCCGCGCTTGCAGACTGCGTACCATGTTGGTAGCGTGGCCGTCTCGTCCCCCATTATCACCCTCGCCCTTATTTCGATCTCTTGAATTTTTGAGCAGCCGGTAAAACATGAGACGGTGAGATAGTTTGACGAAATAATAGTGGTTCACCGCGTCCGAGTTATCCGGTGAGAAATCGTGTCACCGTCCTCTCGGGCCCCGTTACGCAATCGGCGAAATGTACGATCGAATCTCTATCTTAACACCTGCAGTGCCGCAGTCGGATCGACACGGACGGATCTGCCCTCGTTATCGATGCACAGATACTCGTGATATGACCGCTGCATAGAGTAGGTACGAAGGTGTATATGCGGTATCGGATATTCTCCCCGGCGTTACATATATTGTGTTGGTTTCAAATATCATGAGATTGTAGAAAATTGTAGACTTTGAAAAGAGGAGGAATCGGCTTTGAACGATCTAAGATAGAAGCGAAGGCGGGGGCTGTCGATTAGAGACGATTATAATCACTGTGCAGTATTTCGTGCGTATAAGCGCAGCAGCTCCCTGCACTGCATGGGTTTTATAATATGTTAACGAGAGTAGCGTGGGCGATGCGGCTTACAAGGCACACTGCTGGCACTACCACATGCGGCCAGGGGGCACCCGAATAATGGGCTGCTGCAACTGCACCGTCGATGATGATTGCGGCTCTGGCGGTGCGGGTCCGTGCCACGCGACCCGAACGAGTATACGTATACTTGCCTACCTATGCCTCACGCATTCACGCAGGTAAAATGAAATAGAACAAAATAAAATAACCCAGAGTGAAATGAAAAGCTGGCATACACCAAAGGAGAAAGAGAGCGCGGCGCCGCGGGGACTGCGGCCGGGGCACCGAGAGGAAGGGAGAAGGAGAAAAGCTTCGAAAGACCGACCGAGGCCTAGCCGAGAAAAAGAAATTTGTACGACGAACGAGCGGGAGCGAGAAAAAATAGTCGGCTGCCCGAAGGGCCGGGAACGGAGGGCGGGGATAATTCAGGTAGCCAACGGTTCTCAACCGCCCGCTCCACTGATCCCGGATTCCCTCCCTTGATTCAGCGTCGCCTAGTATTCGGTTTGGTAGACGAAATCACAACTATTTCCTCGTAGAAAAATATCGAACAAGGGTGGCTGGTCTTTCTCGATTCGGAAAATTTCCAGATCTATCTGGTTAATTTTTATTCCGCAGCCCGCACGGAGCTGTACATTGATATCCAGAGTGAGCCGCACAGTTCGTTGTAACAAATTCGCGTGTATCAATTTCTATAGCAATTTTTTGAATCTTCCTAAACTTGTCGACGATGGCTGCGCCCCTGTAGGTCGGGCACGCGAACGGAACGGAACGGAACGGAACGGAACAGGGACCCATGCGTGGTATATCGCTCTCCGCGTCCCCCTCAGGTTATTTCGGTTCTCTCTCCTTCTCTCTCGCGCCTCTCGCGGTGAGTCCCATCCGGTGGGCCTCGTCGCCGACGAGGGGTTGTCGCCAGGGACCCCTCCCTCTCTTCTCCGGAGTGGAGAGTAGGTACTCTTAGCTATAGATATATCTCTAGGTACTTGCTACACACACATACGCACATACACGCGCGCGCGTAACGGAGAAACTATCGGGACCAATATAATATAATCGGGGGAGGATACACTTCGTCGCCTTGCAGGTCTAGATGTATCGGGTTTGCTCCGCACAGCTCGGGGCTTCGCCTCTCTTCTCGGGAGTGTTCGATTCCTCGATTTTCGAGGTGGATGGTAGATGGGATATACATGTACCTATACCTATACCTATACCTTGGCGCAGGGGACCACCTGTGGAAATCAAGGGCCTCGGTCCCTTAAGAAGCCCTTATTTTATACCGGGTTGACGACCCGCACCAGACAACGATCTACACACTAAACGATACAGAGGCATATACATGTCGCGTTATCCGAGAAGTCCTTTATTATCACATCCTGTATCAGGGCCGTATTGTAATATTTATAGGCAAAAGAGAACCAAAAAGGGATACAGTTTTTATTTCAACCGACAACGTCTACGTAAATACCTACGTTTCCTCTTCATTCTCATCATTTCTGTATTATTTATTCTTCTCCCTATTCGATATGTCGCGCGATTGACGATGAGTTCACGGATTAATTAATTATTCTATACCTGCGGAGGAATTAATCTCGATCATTGGTCATATGATAGCTAGTAAAGTTCGCCTAGCCGATGCGGTATGACATCCCTTATAATACACCGTACAGCGTAGAGAGTATAGAACAGTTTGACTCGTGTTCCTGACGTGTCTCGCCGAGCGTGTAACCCCCACGGTATATGTGACGGAGTGTGGTCGGTCGGACGTTGGTACGTCGGACACATCATGCATCAAAGGACTGGCTACCATTGCATTGGCTAGCCTCGTTGTCATTTTCAGGAGTTGAAAACTTCTCGTACCTACCTATACATCATGCCTATAAGTATGTCCATATATATATATATATATATATATATATATACACACGCAATCGTACAACTGTCCAACTGGATTCAACTTATAATGTAACACGCTCTGCTATCCGCCCAGCTATTTGTCCAATCTCTTAGTTCAAAGGCAGATCTAGGATTTGAGATTGTTATTCACCGCGCACCACTCGGATCCGCGCTCCGAGATTATTCCCCGGTGTAGATGATTTCTCGCGGTTGTGATGTAGAACTGGAACGTAACTATATATAAAAATCAGTGGACACAAGTCCCTTAAGTTTGAGTCAACGGTTATCTCTATACGTCTTTATTACGTACACACGCACGCACGCACGCACACTTATATTTGCGTACGTCAAAATGGAGGTTAAAAAAAAGGCATATGTCCTAGACGCCCATCCGCACCTACCTGTGGCGCGAGATCCGACTCTCTCGCGTATACCTAGACCGTAACAAGTATGGTAATCGCACGGGCGTGTTCTTACAGTTCTTACGTTGGCCCATGGAGTTCACATCGAAATAGTGTATATAGGTACGACCGATAAAAACGTTGCGGTATATATATACCTACGCACGCCGTATCTGTATAGCCAATAACCAATATGTGGGTATACCCGTATACAGTTCATATGCTTATACAGACGCGTGATTTTAAGACACGTGTGTACATATATATGCATGCGGATACGCGTAGAATTTTTATTACTATATATACTGCTTTTACGGTATATATATCAAATGTTCGAAGCGTCGACGCGTGTACGTATACCTATACATATACATATACAAATACAAATACAAATACAAATACAAATATACGTATATACGGTATATATGTATTCAGGTTCGAATATCGTCTCTATATTTCGTACACCTACCTTCCTACCTAATACCATAATACGCCGCGCGGCCATGCTCAAACCGCTCTAACCAAAGCTCTTATTATCAATCGAGAATAATCTAAGCAGATCGGTTCTTGTTGCTGCAGCGTTAACTTTTAGTTCATTTGAATATATATTGAGCAATCGGGAATCTTCTTCCACTCCGTCTTCACGGTATATATATATATATATATTATTATATACAATAATAATATGCGCGCGGTACACGATACCGCCTCCTGTCAATTATTATCAGGCTATTAGACCTGCGCTGGTCGTCGACTTGTAACGACTATAACGCGGTATTACGCGTATAAGGCATAACAGCTCGTATATGGTATGTATAGCATGCGGTATAGCTATATACCGAGTGATAGTAGCCGGGTAGCCCTTCGTCATTAATCATCGGAGAAATGATTATTTATTGTAGGTTGAAATTATTCTGATCGACGATTGAGAAAGAGGCTGAAGATTGTTTCGTTATCCCGCGTGGAACAGCGCGTCGGCAGCGGCAGGCCGCGTACCGGGCGGGCAAAACCAATTTCAGTCAATTTATGAAGTCTCGGCGATTATATTTTTCGTTTCTTTCTCTACATCGACGATCAATAATAAGTAAGTTGATAAATCGTCATCGCGCAGACATGACGTTCGTATACATACATACGTACGTACGCACATACTATACATGTATAAAATGTCTAATGCATGCATATACGTACACGCGACGCGCGTCTTTTTTTTTCCCCCAACATTTGAATTCCGGATCTGTAAAACAGCCGCGGCGAGGGGCTTACGGGTACGTATATCCTTACCCATAATACCACAGCCTCGCGTTTGTTTCACTGTACGTTATACAGCCGTGGAATAAACCACGAATAAAATCCGCTCGAAATCGTGCGGGAATGTGGGAGTATTGATGAAAAATGAATACGAATACGAAAGTTGCATAAATTTCGTATACGTCTTTATAAATCAAACCGCGCTTCTTCTCGATCGGAGTGGAGTCTGTTTTCTTTCGGGCATAAGGCGCGCCCCTGAGCATACTGAATTTTCCTCCGTACCTACGTCCGGATAAAGCTGTGTAATTCCGTTCGTATGTGTACACATGTACCGTGCGGGTACACACCTATATGCCTATCGGATAGGTATATCGGGTAAAGATTGAGGCGCGTATGTATACGTATATCCCCCCTCATTCGATATTATTTATTAACGTCGGGCAATCTTACTACAGATTTCCCGTTAAATTCAAGCCGCGTCGCATATATACTCGTACAACGCATATATCGCATCGGGTCGTTTTTTAGCCTTTCTTCTCCGTCTCTTCTTTTTTCTATACTCGGTGTATTAAGGAAAACCGAACACGTATATAAAGGCTAAGAAATTTATTGGGGATATGTGACTTGCGAAGAGAATCGAACCCACCCCACCCCACCCCACCCCGCACCAGTTTAAACCCAAAACGAAGACGCACGTTATAAATATCAGGGATCATTATAAATTCGGATGTATATCGTGTGTATTACCTATGGATACATATATATTATACCCGTATTCGCCGTTTTGTCCCTTCATCGTACGAAGACGTAGTTCTCAATTCCTCGCGATGCTGTCTGTTACTTGTGTGTATATAATACACGCACACGCACACGCACACGCACACATCTATATGTGTCAGTAATTAATATGATTACTAATTTTTTTTCGTTTTCTTTTCTATTATTTTTTTACAGAAAAACCAGGCTTCCAGTCGCCATATGGCCCCGCAATGGACAACGGAATGGTGAGTAGATAGACCCGTAGATAAATGTATTAAAAAACATCATAATCTCGTATACCTGTTGAAATAATCGTTCGAAAACGTCTTGAAAAAATATACATTATGATATACGAGCCTATTAATTCGTTTTGACAAGAATGTCTTTTGCGATTGATTTACCAATCGAATCAAAGTTAATCAGTACCAGCTGATCCGCGTATATACTTTCAGACCCGATAAGTGTTGGCGTTTTTTTTTTTTTCCGGCGATCTATCTCTCGCGCGGTATTATTCACCTTTTTAATTACTAAATTATTTCTTCCCGATTTGATGGTATCCGATCGTGATAAAAACCTCGTAGCTACTTTGTATCATGCGGTTATACATATACCTGCCCGACTGGTATCGTATCTACGGTCATATCGTATCGTATCACATCATATCATATCGTGCCATATAGGTACGAATAAGTACACGTATATTGGCGTAGATATGATTCGTGTATATACATATATACATATATGTCGAAACGTAATGATCCCGGCGCGACGTGTGAAAACTAACTGTAATAATCATTCGAGATGAGAGACGAAATTTATCTGGCAAAAACTTAATCTCTCTCACCCTTTCCCCTTCGCTTCCCTTCGCCCTCGACTTCCTCCTATTCCTACTCTTCGCCAGTATAATCCGAAAACTTTGCCCTGGCGCAATATTTTCGGACACAGAGGTTCTCTCCTCGCAGTTATTGAATAAAGTTGCCCAGAGTTCGGTAAAAAATTAATTTTTCAAGTTTTTTCTTTCAACGTTTTCCACAGCTCTCAAAAATAACCGCAAACCAACAAAAAAAATAATAAATAATTTTGATCGCGGCGATCATATTTTCACAACTGTGGATTTATTATTGAATTTATTCGAAATGAGGATTCTTTTCGCTGCGACTTCTATCTACCGGTATGAATCTCGATCACTTGGTCAAATCTTTGTGTACTATCTACAGAATTTGCGAAAAAATATCCATACGAGGTTATACGTATGTGTGCAGGTATATAGCCTCCGATTGCGAACCGCTGCGCAGCTAGTATCCTAACTTTAATATCACTTGCGCTCGTCCCCTCTTCTCTCCTTCTTCTTCTTCTTCTTCTTCTTCTCCTTCTCCTCCTCCTCCCCCTCAACCCTGGGATCCTCTCTCTGCCTATATATTTATATATACCTACCTAGGTGTGTACATATACCTTCACATATACAGATACATGTACGTATACCTATGTATGTAGAGTTACATAAAACACAGCAAGTTATATAGCGAGGAATTGGCGAAGGGTGAAAAGTTACTCTTTGCTGCAGCAGTGAAACGAAGCTAACTCTTTTGTGTTTCTTATCGGCACAGAGGGTCGTAGAACGACATTCGCGCTTTTCCATTATAGATTACGGCGGCGAGAAATCGTTTCTATGAAATTTCACGAGTTTTTAAATCGGATTTCGCATAATCATCGCGATTATCGGTTTGAATATAATTTCCGCGAATTATTTGATCCGACTTCTCGTCTTCATCGAGGGCAAAATAAAAAGGAAACGGAACGTATACCCATACGTAACGACTAATTCGTATACGGGGAAAATTGCGAAGCGTTCGCATCAGCTGCGCGACGGTCTTTCGCACACAGAGCGGTTAAACAAATTTATCTTGGTAAAAACCTCGCGGGTAGGTATTTATAGAGCCGCGGCGGGTATACTATATAGGTACGAGTATACATATAGCGAGAAATACGGTGAGGGAGGAGAAGCTTTGGTCAGTTTTGACCCGGCGCCAACTCGACTTATACGATACGCACGCAATTATTACTACGAAAGTGAGTATAACCGGTACAGCGGAACGAACTTACGATGCGGATCCTTCATTTTACCACATATTATCGTTAATTGACATTCTCGTGCTCGAATAATATCGATGGTCATTCAAATCATCGCATCATATCCATGTGATTCATACTATGCCTACATGCCAATACTTACAATTAGCTATGCGCACGAGTCTCGTTACACTACTACATCTACATGTAGTATCTCCACGCGTACATACGCTATGCCTGTACACACGTCACAGACGTGTGATGATGACGATGATGACGATGATGACAATGATGATGATGATGATGATGATGATAATAATAATAATAATAATAATAATAATAATAATGATAATAATAATAATAATAATAATAATAATAATAATATACGCGGCGTATATAGATTTTATTTTCTTTCCTCCTCCCCCCGGCCCCCTTTTTTTCTTCATCGCACGAACAAACGGAATATATACACATTTCGATAATCTAATCGGTGGTCGGCTGTTGAACGATAATAAACGATAACAGATGATTCTTCCTCCGTTTCCGCCACGCGCCCAGGGAGATATACTGTAATCGGCTAATAAGACGTATACCTATAATACAGACTTCGATATTGTAAAGCACAACGCACGAGATCTACTTTTATTTATTTTTCCACCCATACGTATATATGTGAGATACACATATTGACGTACTATACAGGTAGGTCGTATATCTTTCCGTTTCAGACGTACGGCGGTGGTCCATTCGGAGCTGCGGGCGGGGGCCCTGGCGGAGGTCCCGGGGGTGGAGGTGGAGGTGGAGGTGTCGAGGGTGCCACTTACCCTCCGGACTCCCCATATTTTCCTTTCGGTACTCGCGGCACGGCGGTACCCGCCGGGGCAACCCTCACCACGACGTCCTCCTCCAACCCTTCGACACCTGTGATCAACAACGCACGATTGTCGAATCCCTCAGCCGGTAAGTAACGAGGAAAATACATCGAGCCACCGATATCTGTGCATCGGATGTCGCATCTCCGGTGAAACAAAACGACCCTGACCAAACTATTACTTGTTTTTCCGTTCCAGGAGCAGCGGTCAAGAGAAAGAAAGACGTGAGTACAGAAATCACGATTGTTATTCTATTTATGCGTTATACTTACTGTATATACGTGATATATACACCCGTCCGGCGGAAATCCGCCAAAATTCTTATCGCGTCGTTACTTTTTCGAAAACATTATATCTTAGCGCGAGTGAAGATATTAGATAGAGTAAAACGCTAATTGTTACGTTAAAATTTTTTACATATATCTGTATCCCCCCCCCCGCCCGTCCGCATCTCACTTTGATCTCTTTTTTTTTTTCCTTTTTAAATCTATCCTTATCTTTCGCCTACATGTATAATTGAATGCGCTCTCGGAAACTGTGTGAAACCACAGTGACTCGATAATGAACCGAAAATTAATTCGAGATCGCGTTTATCACGTACCAATTGATCCCAAATTTTGTTCTTCTCTTCCTTTTATCAAAACAGAACATGGACGGACCTGACGGAGACGTCGTCACCACACAGCATTGGGTGAGTCCAACATAATATAATATAATATAATATAATATAATATAGTATAACATTATATTTATTTTTCTCCCACCGGAGAAGGCGAAAGACAGTGTATATACCTATGTATGCGCGTGTATACACGTATATAGGCGACCGATATCGCGATATAGGTATACATAGGTTGAGTTTGAGATTGCGAGCTGGTTCGACGGAATGTTGTTCGTCCGGAAATCAGTGGTTAACAATTATCTTACTCTTATTCTATGCGCGTTTCTCATGTTGGTGAATCAACGCCGCGAAAGTTCCTAACAAGCGCCCGTCGTAGTCGACCAAAAATAGACGTTTCCGGAAAGACCGACGCGAAACTATAAGGCTCACGGTGTTTCGCTATTCGCAGCGTTGCCATTCGCCTTTAATTCTGCTGTACTTCTATAAATATTATCGAGTATTAGCCTGCGCCTATACCTATACGTATTCGGATAAAAAAAAATAAGAAGCAGAAGAAGACGAAAATAAAAAATAGGGAAATAATGATGACGAAAAAACGTTCTCCGCATGGCTATTAAAATTTAAACACGACGACGTCGCCCCCGCAAAACGATTTCCTAAGGGGTTGGTCCGCCTCGGCGTTGCAGGGGTCGTAGCGTGAGAGCGGACTGAGAACAGCGGCGTCGGTATCTGTCCTGCTTCTGCAGGGTGGGAAAGTTCGCTCTCGCGCGACTCTGCGCAGCGTCAAATTGGAATGACTACTTACAACATATATAGGTAGTAGCGGCTACTAGTCGACGGGGAGATATTCCGGTGTTTTATCAGTAGCATAGAACAGTTGTAGATTGAAGCGGAACACGTTTCGAGAAATGAACGAGAGAGAAGAAAAAAAAAAAAAGGAAATAAATAATAATGGAAGAGCGCAAAAACGTTGGCGAGTTGAAGATATAGCGTTCGTCTAGCGAATGATTTGACGAAATTATATAGTTTCGGCAGCTGAATTGAGTCGGATTTCGCGGAAGGATCGACCGCGGTACATGCGTAGGTATACATGCGTAAACGCGTATATGTAGGCACACGGGGTATACAGATATGCGTGTACAGCGGACGGAAATAGACGCGAGAGACCTTTGCTGCAGTCCTTATAATCGCGATGGCACGGCACGGCGTTGAATAACCGAAGAAACGAACGAGCTTATCGCATTCAGCTCGGATGTCGTCGATTTAAAAAGTAACACGGCTTCTTCACGCCCGTAGATTCTCCCGGATAAACAAAATACCTTTATCCACGAAACAATGTTATAATATCTTATCATAACGATTCCATGGCCCCCACCTCACTCACCACCCGCTATACTGCGCGCACGTGCATTAATTTATATTTATAATCTCATAGGCGCACCCAATCGCTTTGTATCAATTCAAGATATATTATCGAATCGATATACTCTCGTCGCGAACGAAAGTGCGTATCGAGCTATAGGTCCTCCGAATTCGGCTTCGCCTTCTCGAGAATCGAGATGGCTAGGGCCGGAGCCGAAGGGAAGATTACGACACCCCAGGCGCTACTCTCGGGACCATTTCCTAATAGAAATGTAATCGCGCCGCGCGCGGTCCTCCTTTCTGAATAAATTATTATTCTTCGGGGTTGTTTATATTGTGTAGTTTAATGATGATGCTGCTGCTGCTGCTGCTGCCGCTGCTCGGTGCTGTACTCTAGTTTACCCCGTAGTCGTCGTCGCCGCCCTCGACACCGTCTACCCTGCACCCTGTCCTGCACCCTCCGCGCGATAGATATAGTAACAGGGAGCCTGGTACCAGGCAACCTATCGTACCGCCACGAGTCGAGGGTTGCGCCTAAAGGGCTGCCGCGTAACGTTACATTGCGTCTCATTCTAGTTCCGTGAAGATTTAAAGCCCTCTGCGATATTGTTTAGGCACTCGCCTCTCGCCTCTCGCCTAGGCACGCGCACGCCCTGTTTTATGTACCAATTCACTTCTCTAGCCAGAACCAACCCATTATTTTAATTGTCGTTTGGGAGAGTATCGATCCCCCTGTGGGTACCTCTACGCGAACCGCGCTCTCTTCCTTCGCGATATTAGTTCATGTACACCTCGAGTCCGCGTCAGTATTATAGTTCAGATGACAATAACATTTTTCCGTGGACTTAGCGCGTCAACTCCGGTTACAGAAAATGGAAGAATGAATGAGCGAACAGAAATGAATTCCACGCCTTGCAGTAATTTTTGTACGAAAAATCGAGGACGACGAGAACGAATAGTCGTGTAGGTAGGTATCGAGATTCAAGATGCATATGCGTGTTATCCCCCTCGGCAGACCGTGCGCGGCGGGCTTATGCCCACTTATATTAACTCGCGTCTGAAATAAGCCCGGTACAGGGAAAAGGGAAAACCGCGGTTTGTCGTACTTCGGTGCTGAGCGTGGCTCTCGCAGGACCGATCGACCGACACCTGTTGCTTACTCGCGTGTACGAAACCCCTCCTCTCGCCCTGCACCCTCGCGCGACCGACTCCCGGAGGTAGGCGCGCGCCTCGCGGCTCGCCCTTCCGTTGTTCCTCACTCCACCGGGAGCCGGAGGCAACCGAAGCTATGGAGGAGGTCTGTGTACCGAGCACACAGAGTTTGTCGACTAAGTACACCGCGACCGAACGAGTCAACGTGCGGTTGTAGCTATGCTTCATCCATACGTTTGTGCACGTATATAGTATGTATACCTATACGCACATAATAGACGTGTATGTACGAATGTACGAGTGTACGAATATACGAGTTCACGGACACTATATATCGATGTATGTACGACATCTATCCAACCCTCGGCGTGTCCAGTTCCGTTCTCATCGTCAGCCCCAATCGAGGGTGCAGGGTTTATCGTATAAGTCTTCGAAAGCGTACGATTTAATGCTGACCAATAGCTATCTATAGGTATACGGTTCGCTAGCGTACAATGCATGTATGAGGGACGCGGCAAGTCGCGGTGGCGTCCCGCGGCTCCCGGCTCTCCGTCTGACCGGTAGGGGTGATGACCCGTGATTGGCCAATTTCTAATCGATTATGTCAGAAAATAATTGTCATTACAAAAACAGGTTGGTCGAATTCGTACTGACGCGGTAGCGGCCGACGTGCGGCAACTATGCGTTTATCGTACGAGATAAATAAAGCGGTATTCGATGCAGTAAACACGAAGGTATATAGGAGGTAGTACAAGTAACGACAGTGGAGTTTGAGCAGACGGTCGCTGTTGTCCAAAAACAAACATACGCCGGATTTCACGGATCGTTGCTTCTTCGTCTACCCCATCCCACCCCACGCCTAGTTGATGTTGGTACAGCGTAGGGTAGTTTACGTCTAGTATGTATGTACCACATATTACATATGTGAAAGTATATCGCGCGATGATACGCGGTATACAATTGGACGTACGGGGCTATCGAGAGTAGCCGCGTGGCTACCGATACTCCGTTGTCCCTGAACCGCAGTCAGTCCCCTCGGTCCTTGTCGCTCATCGGACCAACAAGCGCGGTGAACCGCAATACTATTAATTTATTATCTTTGGCTCGCGTGAAATTTCGAGTACCTACGACACCGGCGAGTGCCGGTCGCGTGCTTAAGGGCCGGGGGATCCGTAGCCTACGGGGTATACATTATCATATGAATATCAAACGTTATAGGTATAGGTAGAGGTACCATTGTTTCTCTATAAAAACGACAGATCGTCGAGAGGTGTGGAGGTTATTGTTATAATCACAGCGAATGAATACTGCAGGACTCGCGCGTGTTACATACGGCACAAGGCGGAATCCCGTGCATATCCCGTGCATCCCGTTCTTTGAACGTATCGGTTATAGAAATCTAGAACATATCGCGTGTATGCGATGTTTATTCAAGGGCAGGGTGGATCGCGGGGGTCGCACGGTGGCGAGGGGTTACGCCGTAGTCGCAGCCGACCCTCGATCGTATACGTGCGATTATACCTACGTGGATCTGGCGATGATTTTAACGGTGTATCAACCCAGGCGTATACATGCTTCGTTTGTGGTCTAGCAGCCTGTGAAATTAACACGGTACACATAGCGGTGCAAACCTCGGTACACGCTTATCGATCTTCAATATACAGACAGTGGCGGACGAGAGAGGACGTGCCGGGATAACAGGTCCCTGCATTCGGTCCCCGATACCGATCAAACTTTCATTCGGGTTTGATTCAAAATTTGGTCGCCGCTAAAATTTTTAGAAGACAAATCTTCCCTCATCTTTAATTTCCTTTCTTCCGACAATTTTGTACGTACGAAGTCTTTTAACCGCGCCGCACGGGAGCTGGCTTCGCACACTATACTATTTGGTCTGGAGCGTCGAGAGAGCACGGCATCCCTTAAATACACACCGATGTAGATAATACGAGACTGTCGGCCGCCCTTAACTACACGTGCCTACGTTCAAGCTGTTTGCTTTGAGGCTCTTCGCCCTGCGCGCCTAATTCAATGCCTTTAAGAGTTTAGAGTCTAGAGTTTGGGGTTTAGAGTTTAGGCAGAGTTCCCGGTACCTACCTACTGATAATCTAATTTTGGGTCCGCTCGTACCGATTACCGAAGGACAGACGAGCCACGCAACGAACTAGTCCAAGGGACGAGTGAAAATCGCTCGAAAATTCTCAGCTACGTGTATATGGTTACCTCTTTTTTTCTTTCTTCTTCGTTTTCTTTCACCCCACAAGGAGAAGAAAAAAACGTCTCTCTTCTAGCTCGTAGCTCTGATTAGAATTTTATTATCACGAGAAAGGGAGCGAGCATATGGTCTCGTTTATGGCGAACAGTTTTCAGGATTTCAACTTTCTTTTCAAGTTCTTTGGATAAAAGGGACCGCCCCTCGCGTCCTCGTCTTCGTCTTTGCCGCATCCTTGAGTTAACACGACTTCTTCCTCCGGTTTTACGTCCCTTTCTATATATTCTCCCTCCTTTCCCTCCTTCCCCTCCTCCTCTCTCTCTCTCTTTTTCTTTCTTTCTTTCTTTCTTTCTTCCTTTCTTCCTTGCTTCCTTTCTTTCTTTCTCTGTTGCTCGCTCGCGGTCCCCCTCTCCACTTTCCGGGGATGCGAAGTGGGGGCAAAGGAGAACCACCCTTAACCAGCGCCGCGCTAAATAGTTTCGTCAATAAGAAACCGTTTTGTAACCCTTCCGTGGTTCACGGCTGAAATAAGCTCCGGGGTAAGCCGAAACAAGTCTCGCGATAAGACAAAATAATTGACCATCCGCCGTGGAAATCTTAAAACTAGGTACACGTAACCGCGTGTACGTATACGTGATATCTTTTGCTCACGCGCAGTACAGTTTATGTCAAACCGATGCCTCCCGCGAGACCTTCGAATAGACGAAAGATTAGCGAATAGCGAAAAGCGAATAGTCGTTTCATTAGTGATTCCTGGTGCGAGCCAAGGGTCTCTGTCCCTTAGCTTTCAACTCGCCCGCGCCAAATTGACCAAGGACTGCGCGAGCTTATAGGCAGCGGCGTATATAGTCGGGACTCGGGCTAATACTTGAGCAAAATGATGATAGGCGCGGGCGTAAGATACTCGGAGCAGCCGTTCGCCGGGAGGGATGCGGAGAGGTACGGGGGCAAAACGCGGGGTATTTATAAGCAAGAGGCAACCAAAGTACACGAAGGATAAGCGCCTGGCTCCACAGTCAGCGCACCACGAGACGAATCTCGATTCTAGTCGCCTTTTTTCTCTCATCTTCGAGTCAGTCGCGTTCGAAAAAACGATCGTTCCTTTCGGCAGTGCGATTATTGTCCCGAATTTCGCGCTCCTCCGTTTCTATCCGTATTTTCTCATTCTGACCATACACGATACGGCGAGATGATGATCTCCGGATGGTCAGACTGTGCCGCTGGCAGAGAGACCCTAGCCTTCTATGTACACCCGGCTAGCACACTAAGCACAACGAGCGAAGGTATATACTTAAAACCGGCGCGCTATACCTATGTACACGGCACATAGAGGCAGTGGAAGAAGAGCGAGGGAGAGGGAGGATAGGCGGCAAGGTGGCATGCCGGGGGTAGACCTACTAAATCTCACCCTAAGCATCTCGAGCGACCCGCGAGCGACCCACGACCCATCCTGCAGGATCGTCGTTCTCCCCCCTCCCCGCCCCGAAAACCCTAGAGCCCGGGTTTATACGTGTGCGCGTGCGTGTATGCATGTGTATATAATGTGTGTGTGTGTGTGTATGTATCTACGTATGTACGTGCGTGCGTACGTAGTATTTGTGTACGCGTGTTGAGTGAGCTACGGGAGTAGGTACAGGCGTTACACTACTGCTCGATGTGCCGGCGTCGTAGTCGTCGTCGTCGTCCCCCCATCGTACCCGAACCTCACTCGCTCGTTCGCTACTGCATTGGCGTCAGGCACGCGGGGTACCGCGCCAGCCAGCCCTCGCCTCCTCTTTGTCTCGTTCAACGTCGCCTCTCATTTTTCGCCGCTCGGCGCCGACATACGGATATACCTATATTTCAACGACGCAAGTGTACCTCTAGCGTGTACGCGAAAACCTATGATCGCGAAATACGGAAAGTCAACAAATTATTATCATCGAATTTCGCCGGGGACACAAGAAACACATTGACGCAACTCTTCGTTAAACTCGTACACGTATGAGAGATGCTTTTTATCCTATATGTCGACTTTTCCTCATTCAACAAGATAATATACAGAGTATAGGTACACGTATGCGGATAGATGGATTAATACATCCGTGTAGATAGAGCTCCCCTCTGATCGTGGCGCGCTAACGCTACGCCAATGCGAGGGCATCCTCCCGCCGTGCAGTTAATGTGTTCCAGGGTAGTATACCGCCCTCTCTCCTCTCCTCCCGCCTTGCTTCATCCCCCCCTTCCACCCCCACCCCCACCCCCACCCCCAGCTTCGCTCCTCTCCATTCTCTCTCTCACTCCCACTCGCGGTAACCTTCGTCCCAGCCACCCACTCAACCTCCGCGATCTTGCCTTACTAGCCAGCCAGCCAGCCAGCCAGCCGCCATTCAGTATACATATATCCGCTATACGTATACGTATGAAGAAGCATCCCTTTGTTCAAAAAGAACAAAAAAGAAATGAAGAAAAAAGTAGAAGAAAGACAGAAATAAGAAATAAAAATAACAAAACCGTTACTATACACGCGTGTATTGTATCTGTGGTAAAAGATATTTTGCAGATATTATGGGATAAAAAATAATCTTTGAGTGAATAGTTTTATGCATTGAGAAGAGTATACATACACTCGTATATTTCCGTGTGCGAGGTATAAGGGAGCTTATTTCGCACCGGGTTCCGCGTAGGTATATTGGTATAGATCGTTTGTTAGCCTATAGAAGGAGCCGAATGCGGTATTGGAATGATGAGAACCGTGGTATACATATATGTATATAATAGTTGAGTTCGGGAATCGGATCGAAGTATCCAATCGAACGAATTATTAGGTACTTACCTATAGTACTTATTTTAATTAACGGCCTGTCAGGTGAGCCTCGTGCGTGCCGGCGACCCGCGTATAGGTACTACGTGCGTATACAATACACATACCTTATACCTGTAAGCCATATATAGCATATTTTGTCATTAGACAATTTACAAATAATTAGGTAACCTCGCAGTGCCAACTGTGTAAACTATACGAGGCGAAGTGGTGACGTCACAACCTTCGATCTTCCGAACCGACCCGCGACGCTTCACCTTATATACCTCTGTACGGTATACGGTAGGTATACGTGGTATACTCTGCATCTTCGTACGTTACGCGTTTAACGTGCGTCTATCTACTACCGTACCTACCTCTACGCACTATGTATACGCATATATCTGTGTGTTGTGTGTGTGTGTATGCATGCATGCACGCATGCATGTATACGCGTCACACGTAGGTATATGTATATATCGAGAGTTTTATTCGCGGCGTTGTTATACGCGCATGTATAGGTAACGAAAGCGACTAAAGACTCGGTTAGTCTCTAATTATCTCCGTATTTTTTTTTTTCTTCTCCATTCCTTGTGTCGACCTATTTTTTCTCCAGCTATAGTATATTCAAGGAAAAAAAAAAAAAACTACCCAACGTTCGTAGACACCTTCGTAGGTTATACCCACCCTAGACGGTAACTGGTGGTTTACAATTAACCGAAGAGCTCGGAGCGCGACCTGGTCTTCGTCGCGTTGGACGGAGAGATGGACGACAAGTGAATCTATATACGTATATATGTACGGGGATCGGTACGCGTGTATCGTACTCTCAATTAAGCTCTATATACGTTTACATATACAATATCTCGACAAAAGCGTCAATCTAAGAATAGCTCATCCATCGCATCCATCGCTACGATCGCGTATATACGGCGTTATACGGAGGCATATAGCTTGTTCGTATATATATATACGGCAGGCGTTGCCAGCCGCGTACTTATACTTATATACGCATATATGTGCCTGTGCGCGTGTGTGCGTGTATATATATATATATATATTTATTTATATACATACATGAATGTGTATATACATATATATATATATATTTACTATATAGTTCGCGTAATGCGTAACGTATTACGCGTATAATCGTGGCAACGCCGCAACAGGATACATCATATACGGTATATAATATGAGGAGAAAAGGAAAAGGGTCGTCCCACTGGATACAGGGCGACTTTGCCCCCGCGGTACCGATGTTTTACCCCCTTGCACCACTCTCTACCGCCTGTGGTGGGTATATACGCATACGTGATATATCTATACGTACCGTATACACATCTATAACCACGCGCGCAATATAGTTGCACAACGGTGCGGAGCGCGATAAACGGCGCCGTTCGATTTATACTCCTCCTTCTGTAGTCTAGGTATACGTACATAGGTATATAGGTACATGATAGCGGGTTTGAAAAAACAATAGTCAGACTCGATTGACGTATGGAGCATCGCGTGGTTTCGTCAGCGGCACGGCATCCCGACGCCCGCGACATCCGCGTGCTTGGAAAAGCGAAGAAGAACAAAAACAAAACGAAAAAGAGACACAAAAAAGAGAGGACGTCCAAAGCTCTTATTATAATCATATTTCCAGCTCCCGGTCGCGTACCTAACGTCTAACCATTTTCTCAAACTGCATATATGCGGCTGTATCTCGAACCGAATCACCGTATGGGTCGGGTGTATTATTAATTATCTTAGAATTACATACAGGTTCGCCGACTGCATTACATTATCTTCTATTTATACCTATATCTACTTATTAGAGAAGCGAATGCATTAATTAAAGGCGATCACAGAGGAGAGATATATCGTGACGCGTGTCAGATGCCAGTTATTATAGGTTCCTACCACCATTCCCGGGAACGCATGCGAACAACCTATATCGTCAATATCGTCGGTTGAGTTAATTTAGTTTTGAGTAAACATCGCAGTTAAACTTTTAAGCGCAAACCCCGTGCCGCCGGCGACACTTCCGTCGCTGCTAAATCGCGGAAACCGACCTGAATGTTGTCTATTTTTATTTAAAAATTAGCTCTCTCGATCTATACGTATACTATATGCGTAAATATAGGTATACGACGAGCGCGGATAGATGAACGAGCTATCGCAACTTACGGGCTTACAAAAATCCTTTTTTTTTTTTCGCATCGCGATAAAAATACACCATGGTATGATATTGGTATATTACTCGCAACACTGCAATTATACATCTCGCGTCACGTGTAATGTATATACGTACAGTACACTAACTGCTGCAGCGGGAACGAAAACAAGGCCCAGGGGCAGTTTACGATCGTTCTGATAAATCCCGTTTTAACCTACGTATGTAGAGACGCTCGTATAAAGAAAGAAAGAAAGAAAGAAAGAAAGAAAGGAAGAAAGAAAGAAAACGAGCGAGCGAAACGAAACGAAACGAAACGAAACGAAACGAAACGTAGCTCGATGCTCGACTCCCGTTCTCAGCTCTTATACTGCACCGCAGCAGCGCGGCGCGTATAAGCGAGGAGGAAAAAAAGGGTCGTAAATCGCGCGGGGGTTTACAATGAAGGTTTTCGACTCAACAAGTGGGACGATATTTTTAGCTCGGTTAGTAATTCCTACGGGGCAGCAAAAACGAGCCCTTCCTTCGTTAGGGGTTGCGCGCTGCGCCGCTCCGCGCGTCGTCCGTCCGTCCGTCCGTCCGACCGACCGACCGACCGACCGACCGACGGCGCGAGTAAGCAAGCAAGCGAGCGATCGTCGTTTGAGGGGCGGCAGAAGGGACGAGGAATAGCGTCGCGGCGGGGTGGGGGGTGAGGGAGGGATAATGATCGCTCTCCGCGCAGGGGAGGGGTAGGATCGAACGGGGGCGGACAGGGGTGGGGAGAGACGGGCGAGGCGCCCCTTCGAAATATCAGTCGCGTCGCGTACGTTAGCGAGGCCACGTCTGTTGCCGCGTCGTAGTCCTCCTTCACCTCGTTGTTGTCGTTGTCGTTTTCGCTTTCGTTTTTAGTTTTACTTTTCGTTATTTCCCCGATACAGTGGACACTTTTTCTAAACGCATATTAACTGCAGTGACGCGTAAATCATACTCACGTACCGTTCAATCGATCCTCTCGTCGGCACTTAATTCACCTACTTGTTGTCGAACTCTCCGCAATGCTCGACCCTACGTGTGCGACGAAGACGAGGGTGTAGATGTATACGGAATAGGAAAAAACAAGCCCGGATATAAGATACAGGCCTTTAACCAATAGTGAACGAATTCCAGTCCACAATCTTGATCTCTCGTATAGCGTGTATAATACATCCGTTCGTTTCTTCATTCCTTTGTTTTTATAAATATATATATATATATATATATATATCCATATATATCATCGCAATATTATTTTCGGTTCTCGTCGAAGAGCGTGTCACCGTTGTATTACCGGAGTGGATGCGATGTGCGGCGATTATTCGCTGGTGGTTTTTGATCGGACTTGAATATTTTCTATACGGTCCAGGGAAGAAAAGTGTGAAATAACTATCGGATATGGAAAAACTCCGCGTAACCAGACCTTCGACAAGTGGTTACGAACTTTTTCTCCAACGATAATATCATTTGGAGAAAAGGAAAGAGGAAGAGGCGATATATACGCGGGACGAACTACATCCCAGTCGATGCCGTATGGACGCCGGCTTGTTTTCCGTCTGTGATAAAACGTGAACCGAGGATATTTATAATGTGTATCTACATGTAAAATAGCTCAATGTTTATTCGCATAACCGTGACACGTAACTCAAGATCTACATAGTACGTGTATGCCTCTCGCAAATGACACACCTGTGACATAGGTACCTAGAGCGTATATTTAGTGAACGAGGAGTGACTCCGGAAGACTCGATAGACCGGAAAATGCGGAATTTTGAATATATCTTTTATCGTTATTTATCGGTGTGGAAAGGGGAGAATCTATGCCGCGATACGTCACTTCAGTTGTTACCTGCTCGGTTCTTCTTTATGTAAATAAAATAGAGACAAGAAGAATCTGATATATCTTTATATCTATATAGGAGAGCGAGAAACGTTGTAACTTTACAGTGATATCTACGAAAACCTTTAGCGACAGAATGAAATTGGAGCGTCGCTCGTCGTCGTTATTTATTATAGTTCTTCGGGGAACTAGCGCAGCAGCCAGCGATCAAGAGAGCTGAGTCTCTTTCTACGACGAAGAGAATATAGGAGCCGAAGGCGGAAGAATAAGAGGAACAATTCCGTTGAATAAGGATATATAAATATATACATGTGTGTATATATGTGTGTGCGTGCGTGCGTGTGTATATATATGTGTGTATATATATAAAGGGCCGACGACAAACTGGCGCGTTTAAAAATGCAATCAAACACGATATACAGAGAGATGGGAAACACGGAGAAGTTGATGGGAAACAATAACAACAACAATAACAACGGCTCGTCAGCTGCCGAAATGATGTTTCAAATGGAGGACGAAGGGCTGACCCAGCTCGGTAGCGTCTTTCAATCCGCCTACCAATCTATAGTCGGCGGCGGTCCTCAGGTAAGAAAACTTTTTCCGTTTCGATGGTACATACATCATGTATACACGTATACGACCTGCGATACCTCTTGTGACTAGAAGTATATGTATAGTAGAGGAGCTGACTAACGTCGCGTCGTCGGAGATGCGAACGTAAAGAGATCGTTCCGAATCTACTCTCTCTTTCTGCGCTTAAATTCTTTCTTCAATAACCGCTCTGCACCGATAACCCCCCTTTTGTACACGTCCACTTTTCGTTGTACCCGGTCATCGGTGTAATTATAGAACCCGATTATACTCATGCGGAGCGGTTTTATCGCACGCTCTCCCGCAAACCCGACAACAACAACGCTGCGGGATTATGCTAATCGACGTTGGTGCTTTTATATTTATATTTTTATTTCTTTCCCCCGAAATTCGGGGTTTCGAAACTCCACGATCCCCGATCGCAATGTATTTGAATATGCGTTTGGAAATGATAGTCCGAGCCGATCGTCGCACGTTACGTTTGTAATTCATCGGACTCGCGGTGTTGCGTTGATTGATAAAACACGCGCGCGAATCACCGCGCTATCGGGTCGTAGGCACGTAGATGTTACGTCATCAAGATGGCTGCGGTCACGTGGGTGGACACGCCGTTGCTGCGCTGCTACTGCCGATGCTTTTGCTGCACCCGCCTCGTCTTTTAGCTTTTCGACGGTGGTTTGGAATTTCAGATCCGCAGATACTACTCCGAGATGTGTACCTTTTGTTTTTTATCCGAGAGAGAGGGAGAAAGAGAGATAACGAGGAAACCTAAAGCTCGGGGGATCACTCGGCCCTCGTCCGCGTTCGGTATGGGTATAAGGGTCGAGCGACGCGAAGCTGGGAGACGGGCAATCGAATATAAGTAGGATCGTAGATTATTTTGAAACGGAGCGAGGCGATTATATGCTACGTGAATAATGCATGCATTGTTTGATTAAATGGAATTCATATCCAATTTAAATACGGCTTAACTAGAAGTAATACGATTAGCAGCTTATTCCGTTTGTTAATCTTCTCTACAGTTTATACACACTATTGTTTCCATATATCCTGCGCACTCCTACTTCTCATCCTCCTACTCCTGCTCCTGCTCCTACTCCGACTGCTACTATAGTCCACACCACCACCATATACTGTACCTGATTTCATTCCGACACCACCTCCGCTTACGTTTACGTAAACATATACACCCACGTATACCTACATTCTGTATTGCACGGGGACTCTGTCCTTCCTCTATCCCCCCCCCCCCCCCCCCCCCCGCCCTCTCTGGCTTATGGACTAACTAAAGTTTCAAATGTTAATTCTCTTCCTACGGTTGTCGCCTTCTCGTCGCCTTCTACTGTACCTATACCTACTGCACTGAACTGCACTGTACCGAACGCTGACTATAATGGAACGTGATTGTTGGGGGGAGAAGGAGGATAGGATAGGGTAGGGTAGGGTAGCGTAGGGTACTATATACTATATACCATATACCATATACTATAAGAGCGGGAATAAAGTCAATACCGCGACCCCGTCCTTGCGTATAGTTTAATTCAGTGCGAAAAAATGACTTATAACTATCGCTTATTCATCTTGACTGCAGATATGCGTGCGGGGCTATGCTTGCGGCATATTGCCGATGATATGAGAATTATTTAAACAATAAATGATGGAGAATGGCGGTGCAGGAGAGGCGCGAGTGTTAGGTACACACTACACACTATATAATATGCACCCAAGTTTCTTAACCGAACTAAACTCCAGCTTGCGACAGGCCGCATCGTGTGCAGTTATATTATTGCTGCGAGTTTTGCGGTTGATGTGTATATACATATATATATACAGGGTGATTCAGATCAACCGCCCGTAATTTCACACGGAGATTCCTTGCAAAAAATGAAAACGAAAGTTCCTTAGCGAGAACTTCGAGGCTATTACAGTTTTCGAATTAGAGCAGGTGTAAGTTAGCCTATGAGGGAGCTCGCACGCCACGCAACCAGGACCGTTTCAATAAATTTTAACAAAGGTGCTCGTACTTTGTTGTTTTCGCGTGCCTACTGAAATTTTTCGGCCGAATCGTCGGTACACCGTGTCCAGGTCTACAGGCGCTATAGTTTTTGTTGTCCAGGTCGACCGGGCTGTAGTTCTTATAGTCTAGGTTGACCGGGCCGTAGTTTTTGCAATCTAAGTCGACCGGGCCGATTTGAATAAATAATCTACTGATAGAAAGGTTTATCAATTTCAAATAGGTTCAATTGAAAACTTCGTGTCACATTTGAACTGTCATTAAATTACTTGTCTTCAAGTCGGTACAGCCCGGTCGACTTAGATTGCAAAAACTATGGTCCGGTCAACTTAGACTATAAAAACTACGGGCCCGGTCGACCTGGGTAACAAAAACTATAGTGCCTGTCGACCTGGACATGATCTAGCGACGATTCGGCCGAAAAATTTCAGTGGAAACGCGGAAACAACAGAGTACGAGTACCTTGCTCAGAATGTATTAAAACGGTCCCGGCCGCGTGGCGCGCGAGTTCCCTCATAGGCTAATTTAGACCTGCTCTGATTCGAAAACTATAATAGCCTCGAAGTTCTCGCTAAGGAACTTTAGTTTTCATTTTTTGCAAGGAATCTCCCTGTGAAATTACGGGCGGTTGATCTGAATCACCCTGTATATATACATGTATATTATAGGTATATGTATAGTACAGCCGAAGCTCGTTCGCTGCAAAGGTACAGGTACAATTATACACGCTGCCGCAGCTGTTCGAAATATACTCATATTATGCGTTCCTAATTATCGTCATGCGACACCTATAGCTGTATAGTACCTACATCAAACAGAAACGTGTACATTTTTTTTTCTCGAAAGATTGTCGTTATCATCCTAAGATTTCTTTTCTTTTCGTCTATCTCATCTTCTACCTATACCTACCTATACACCCGTACTCTTTGATGGACAGTCTAATCCGAGAGCTGGAGCGAGAAAAGGCGAGAGAGAGAGAGGGAGATCGACTATTATAGCTGCAGCGGATATGATGAGGAGGTACGGACCGGAAATGACCCAGCCCTCCCTTCGACCGTGCTCAAAACAGGTTCCTATACAGACACTGAAAAAGCCCACATCACCGCCCTTCTTTCGACGAAGCGAAAGGGAAATGAAATAGGAAAAAAGATTTGGAAAGGGGAAAAAAAAAGAAAAGAAAAAAATTGTTTATGCTAAGGGCGCGCTGCAGCAACGTCGCTTCCCTGCGCTATACTACCATAATATATATACATATATATATATATATATATATATATATATTACTATATACGAACCCCAAATCCTACGGCCTGCGTATACCTTGCAAGCTAGGTACACATACGGTGTATACCGCACATTCTTCGCGAGTATTATGTACGTAGGAGAAGATGAGATAAGAGAGAGAGAGAGAGAGAGAGAGAGAGAAAGAGTGCACTTTTATATCTAGCGATCCCTCGTGGTCTTCGAATGGTACGGCCGGTATCCGTTCTTTCCTGGCGAACGGTATGCGCGCCGGTGACGTTGGGACACGGCTGCGGCTTCGTCGTCCGTCCAGGTCGTTTCCATACAAGGCTCTCTTCTCCTAGAAGAGCTGCGTGGAAACTAATACATAGATACATAGGTTTCATATACCTATAACCCTGCCTACGGAGAAGACGTCGCAGCCTTTCGCGCGAGATGAATTCCTTCGGACGACTGTGCGGAGCTGCGGTATAGCTGCCCGATGCCGCTGATGCATAACTTGAAAAACTCCGACCTGCACCGTACGAAATACATAGCGCGTATAATTCCTACTTGTAGCCTGGTAGCTACCAACGATATTTTATATCTGTGTACCTACCATACGACTCCGTTGTCTATAATAGAGTTAATTTCACGATCAACTGTTATTCCACCGTGTGTGTGGGTATACTTTATACTTCGATATCTATTACACAACCTGCGTTCATATGTCGGGGACGGTTAGTCGTTATATCGAAACAGCGTTATTGCCTTATTGGTTCTCGTCGGACGATCTTACGCCCGGAATTGAAATTGTCCATAAATAAAATAGCGCCCCACGGTCTCGATTGATCGGAAATGACCTAGCTCGCCCTGTCTTCGTATAACCACCTACCTATACGCTGTCTATCCATGTAACCTATACGTCGGATAACATAGATCAGAGATCGCACACTGGTGTCTACATATACATATATATATATATATACGTATGTATGCGGAGAATAATCCGCGAATTTCTGCGATGGCAATCATCTGCTCGTATATTTTCATTTCCCTTATGCGTTGTGATACCGACAGGTAACGAAGAGCATACTACATGCATATGTGTATTGAAAACAGGAGTATACCTTTTCGTCAACTATCTCTCCAACCGCTTATATAGATACGTGTGCATATGCGGTATATAAAGACATATCCGCTTTTATCCCATACGCGTATACGTATGTAGATTCTCTTCAATATTCCAACATCCAGCGGTATAGCCATAGGTTCTAAACCTTCCTATAACTGTTTTACGGAAACCGCTAGTATATAGCCCCTGCTGCAACGGTCTCGTAGCGGTTGACCGTCACTGTCTTTGGTAATCTATTGCCGGGATTAGCATTGGTCCGTACGGGTATATCCTCGTCGTACGCACAGCTCAACTCACGTACCGTGCAGGGCGACCCTCCGCTGCACCGTAGCCTGCACCTTGTTCGCATATACGCTGATATATATCATACATACGGCAGCGCATACGTGTACCCATTTCCCCGTAATGATGTATATCTTACGGGTATACTGTATATGCGTGTATACGAGCAGGCCATGAATACGGAGGAAATTATTTCTGATACGTAGAATAGAAAATTTGCGGTTTTTACTTTATTCTCGTATTCATTGATCGGCGATACAAAAATATCATAAACATAATCAAGGGGACAGAAGTATTTTTTACTCCGTACATTTCTACCTACTATTGTACAGTTTGAACACTTTTCTATTCGCATCTTCTTCGCGGCGGTTTTAGTCGATTGAAATACCCTTTTGGAAGAATCTTCTTTATTTGCGTATATCCACACGCACGCCCGCACGCGCACACGCGTACGTTTATCAATGCACGCGTACGCGTACGCCGGAGTGTACCTACTCTAGACCACCCTCGTATGACGGTTCTGCAGGGTACCCACTTCTATACCTCGCCGCTGTGTACATGTGTGTGTGTGTTCGGTGTTTCGTATATAGATGTAATACATAATGTATCCCCGCGTTGCCTGGAGCCATGCTAATAGCAGAATCCTATATGCCTCAACGTATAGCGCGGAATATGTATTGCTTGCTTGTTCCCATTATAGTAGGTATATCCGCGCGGAGTGTGCAAACCAACTATAGCTGTATACACTAACGCAAAGCGAGATACACGCCCGTTTAGCCGTATATAGTATAGTATACATACATGTATGTATAACGCGCATAACGCACGGTGCAGCATGAGTACGAAATCCATAATCCGTGTGGCAGTGTGCGGCGGCCGTACCGAAAATAAACTTTTAACCACCGACTGCAATTTTATTCTATTTTTATTTTTATTTTCCCCTCTTCTGGAATCAAAGTTCGGAACAATACTCTAAGAACTTGAGAGTAATGTCTGAAATCGGGAAATTCGTTTCTTGAAGTACTTGTACATCGGCTGATCATTTTTCATATGCCTTTCGGTACAAAGTGAAAGACATAAGAGAAAAGAAAAGAGGAGGGTAGACAAGACAAGCGAAGAATTGTGGAATCGCCGCTCTCTGGTCCACAGACAGAATCCTCCAGCACCTGCCGTTCTCGGAGGCACGGCGCGACGCGGCCGAATTCTACTCGCGGGAAAGTCGGGGATATATATCGCTCCGGGGTAAAGCAAAGTAGGAGCCGGCTTCCGAGAGAACCGGACTGTGCGCGAGGCGTTCGATTTTTTCCTCGCTCGGCGTACACGGCACGATACTTCCGAACTATTTGAGAGATTATTTTCATCGCTGCAGCCACAGTGCGGGTGCGACAGAGGTCATAGGGCGACGAAGAATATAATTTCGACGGAACGCGGAACAAGAAAGAAAATCAAAAAAATAAAGGAGACGCGAAAGAAGAGCAATACACGTTATCCCTCGCTTCTCGTGTTGTGGGACCTATACTGGAAGAATTCCTAACGTCCGGTCCGGCCGAGAGTCGAAATCTGCAATTGTTTCAGTCCTGACCAGGTCAAACAATTGCCGATCTGGACTCTCGGACGTCAGGAATTCACTCTCTATACGTTGAACGCGGTATACTATTATAACGTCGAAGCGTAGAATGTATTTGGGTGCCCGTACCCGAAATACACGCGTAAATACGCGTATGCGTACGTACCTACATACATGCATACGTTTCATCGCGTATTATTAGTTATATCGAGGCGCTCCGCGGTCACGTGACCCAAATGCCTTTGAAAACTTGTTCCGCCACGCGTCCCCCGATCAGAGTCCGATCATATTATATTCCGAGTTGCCCGCTTCCGTCCATCAGTCTTGACCGCGCCCGAATTTCATTCCTGCGGTGAAAAATTATCGCTTGAAAAGAAAAGGAAACAAAAATCAGTAATAATAATCAGTAACGGCGAAACTCTACCATATACCTATATGTATATGGTGTACCCATGTGGATCGTTTTACGAGTCGATGATTTTTTTTACTATTCTCGTCTTCGTTTCTCTATATGCCTGCAGATTCATTCGATACACACGGTGAATATTTATTATACCAATTCGATCTTGTGTTTAATGTCAGTTGAGTGAGTAGAGAATCGAAGAAATGAATTTAATCCGGTGCTGAAACAGCGGTTAAAGTCTGCCGGCTCGATTACTAAACCACGCGACGTTCTCCGAACTAATTCAGTCGCGATTAATCTATCGAACTTTATCGGTTATCTGGCACTCTCCGTCCGTTATTACGAAGAGATAACTAATTGATAACGTTATAGGCCACGACGATAAACGGCGAGGTATCGAATTCTCGTTCTCCGCATCTATGCTGTTCGAACTTTATATTACGATCCCCTCGCGTTGGTCCGCACAAAATTTTATACCAACTGTATAACATATAGGGTACCTCCGCGTATCGAGTCGCCGAAGATTAACCAGTTCCGAGAGTTCGACCACGCGATTTCTCAAAACGTTCCGTCCGTATTCCATTCTATGGCACAACTTCCAGCAATAATCGAACGCAATTATAAGCCATGGTCGATTTCATTCTTTATCTTTATTTTTATCATTCCGCACTATATAGCTTTCAAATCGACTTACATCGAGTGCACGCACACGCTAAGGTGTAATAACAAGTTGAAAACGTATAGGCGTATCATCGAAACGTCTTTAAGTATAGGAAAGGGTATGTAATTGGTTGGTGGCTGGTTCGAGCGAGTCCGATCCTCTCGGTCACGAATAAGCGAAATACCTAAACGGACACGCGCGCACGTGGACTCGAGTTGGCCACGTGACGATAAGCGGAGGCAACTCTACCTGCAGCCTGCACCAGCATTGTTTGCTCTCATTTTCTTTCTCTTTTTCCTTCTCCTTTTCCTTCTTTCTCTTTCTCTCCTTCTCTCCTTCTCTCTCTCTCTCTCTCTCTCTCTCTCTTTTTCTCTCTCTCTCGACCGATGGCCGTGCGGCAGCGTTCTCGACCGTGCATCGGCCGAGGAAATAGCTGTACGCACTTTCCTCGTCCTCTGGCGCATGCACTCGAGTAAAACGATACGGTCCAAGGCTGGGCACGTCCCGGGGAGCGGGTCTCGTCCTCCTCCCGCTCCTCCTCATCCCCCGCTCTCTCCCCTACGCCATATGGTCTTTGGGCCCAACTCCGCTCCACCCTATACCAACACCACCAACACCACCGCCACTAACCATCATCAACCACCAACCACCACCGTTACACGTCGCGGAACAGAGCTGCGAGAGAGAATGCCCCGGAGCCCGTAACGCATGATCATCCCATATCCACCCTACATGAACGAAAGAAAAACGTCCTGTGGCCCTATATAGTAGAGGGCAGGGAGCAGAAGGCCCCCAACGCTAACGCCGACGGTTTTGGGTTGATGTACCACCGTAACTGTAACCTGACTACGCCGAGGCAAAAAAGCGCAGCAGCGCGCTGGTGCCGGGCAACGTTGCCAAAGTTTTAGGCCGGAAAACTTATTTATGAGATGTTTTTTTCTTTTCTTTTTTCTTTCCACTCTCATTATTATCATTATTATTATCATCATTATGATTATTATTATTATTACCTTGGTTTACCGTGTAGCGCGGGGGCGTAGGCTTGATCATTATCTCAGCATAGAAACATGGGCGCCGCGCATATGGGTTACTGTTCTGTTTCTGCCCCGGTATAAGGGCCGAGAGATTAATAGAGCGACGATCGTCGCTAGCTAAACTAAACTAAACTAAACTAAAACCGAACTAAACTGAACTCACCTCCACCGCAACGCGTGAAACTCTGTTGTCGGTACGCTCTACGTAGGCACGGTATATGTAGGTATGTTGTACCCACCTACGTATCTACGTCGGCACCATATCACGCCGTTGTTACTCCTTCAACCCCATTCCCCCATTCCCCCTCACCCCCGGAAAACCCGACGTGTAATAGACACGTACGAGTATTTATAGTCCTGGTCGATAAACTTACACCGGTTAGGGATTCGTTATATCGTTGTTCCATCTTTGTTCATTTTTGATCACCTCTTATTCCAACTACTCTACACACGCACCCATACACAGGCGCGCGCGCGCGAGAATATTGCAATTTTTCGAACCGATTGGGAAACGAATTTTTCTGTCCGTACGAGATTTTATGGCGGTCGGCACCACCGGGCACAATTTATCCGATTCGACCGTATATTTAATGGGATACGGTGTATTATCTCTGCTCGAACTTCCGTATAGAACAGTTTCCGATTTTTCTTCCCTCATTTCTTCACTATTTATTCATTTATTACCGGTTTTGAATTTGTTCATTAAATTTAACTGTCATTTCTCCGTAATAATTGCGGGAGGTGGTAAGTGCGAGGCGAGTTTCAGGGGTCCCGCGTGCACCGAGCTACCAGTTGATGCTATTAACCTTCCCATTAAACCCGACCATGCTAAGAAGCCTGTCATTGTTTCGAGGCACGCTTTTATAACTCTGAGAGGTTAAGGAACCTGCTGCGGCACAGTTGCTGGTATACAACCTATCGTAGGAACCAGCAGGTCCGCCCCGCGGGCCGCGGGGATTCCCAAAAGTGGGCATAGCCGGTGTACAATCTACATCATACGTAGGTATACACCAGAGTAGGTATGTACAGTCGCGCTTGCACTCCGCTACCGACAATAGGTGTAGGTGTGTATACATATATACATGTATATGTAAATGCAAATGCAAATGTACATGTAAATGCGTCTTGACAGGTAGGTAGTACATGAAGAGAACGGGGCTGCGCACCCGGTGGTGAATTTCGGAAACAATGAACCGACTATAGAGTACCAGCGAGTTACGGGTGCTGGTGCAGGTAGTTTCTCCGAGGGATTAGTTCCACGACGGACCTGCGTCTTAGAGTTTAACAATTATCCCCCTCCCCCTCCCCGGACTAGCACCCTACGGTAAACCCAGGGCTTAACCTCGGCATTATTTAACGCACGGAACAGCAATAACAACGTGTAATTGTTTGAGATGCGGTATACAAAGATCCGTGCGACGCACTTCATAGAGATTTAGAAATTCGGTACAGATCTACTCGCGCGCCTACGGGATTAGCCGGACTCCGGCCCTCTTTGTTTGCGGTGAAACACTTTGCATCCTTTACTCTGGATGCCGGCTGCCCTGTACCATGTATTTTATCTAAAAACTTTGCAGTTCTCATCTTTCTTCGACCAAATAATCTTCGCCGTTGCAGCTGCTGTTGCCGCCGCTGCATGGTCTCTGCGGCCGATCATAGTCTAACATCTTTCAAGGATCTACTGTGTACGATGATACCTTGTGTGTGTGCGTGTGTGCGTGTGCGTGCGCGTGTACGTATGCATGCATACATACGTACACACATACACGACTACACATCTCTGCCTATGCATACAATATCTTATTTTTCGTTCGCTCTGCTATACTAATTACTTTTACATTTTTTTTTTGTTGTTGGTTTTTTCGATTTCTTTTCATGTACACATTTATTATCGTATTCATTCTCATTTCGTACACGTGTATGTATTACTGCCGAGCCTAGCTTCGTCGGACTCGCGTGCTTCTCTTCCGATCGTACAGAACCAGGACTCGAGGCTCGGTTCTCGTAGTATTAGGTACGTTCGGGTATAGGTTCGCTCGGTTTTCTCGTGTGTGCGTTATTCGGCAGGAGCAGCTGTCCGCCAGGTGCGTCGCCCTGCGACCAATCGACGCGCTCCCCCTCCCTCTCTCTTTTGACCCCCTGTTTCAGGGGTGCTTAACCTGAGGCGTCTCTCGACATAAAATTAATACGAAATTAGCGCTGCGGGATCGTTGTTGCCGCAGCATTGTCGAAAATTCTCGACGTATCCCTGTCCGCGTGTACTTTTCACGGATGATGTACGAAATATGAAATATCGAACATATTTCGCTAGGGAATGCGTATGCGAAGAATACGAATATCCGTCGCGACTCGGACATTAACAATAGGCAACAACAACGAGTGACCCCGGAAGTGAGCGAGGCTAGGAATGGGACGATGGAAGCGAACGGGAAAGCCGAGGCCCGCCGCTGGTCTCGTGAGAAATGGGGTTTAGCCGTTAAAGGTAAAACGGCCGAACGAACCGGCAACGACCAACCGCCATCGCCACCCGCCTGTACAGGTCGCGCGATATAGGGTATAGGCATATGTATGCATGCATAAAAGTTGCCACGGTACGTACACTACCTACCTACCTACCTACCTACCTACCATGGGCATACGTGTGCGCGGGCTAAGCTACATATCTGCATTCTGGACGCGGGGAGATACAGCCGACTTATATATCTACCTACCTACGCGGTGCGTGCTGCAGCGGCAGCGAGTTAGGGCAGGACTTCAACTTATCTTCAACCGTCGTACCTAAGACCGTAGCGAAGCATGTGTACGGAGGTATTTGTGGGCTGGCGACGCGACAATGCGACTCGGAACGGGCAGCAAAGAAACACCGCGTTTCCTGTTTAGGGAAAAGTCGGCGCCTTTGTACCACCCGCGCTGCTAATTCTTGCCAATTATTATTCCTGCGTTATAGGTATATTCCGCTATAACCTGCGCATAAGTATATATGCCAGGGACACACCTTAGATTAGAAACTCAACGCGGTTTAAATTAGGCTCGGATATTCATCCTGCGCCAACAGCTACGACGGCAAACGATAACTTACACTTTACGTCGAGACTCGAGGTTAAGAATCGAACGAGTTTTCTCCGTTCGCACGTGCACGCGTTCGTTATCCGTCTTGAATTTCGGCACGATATATCTTCAAGTCGGTCGCAGAGGAAAACGTGCGAATTTCACCGCTTATTCATATCGCGGCCAATCCGTGCGATTCTTTACGTATTTCTCATCTTTCATCTTCTATCTAGAAGACAAACGAACCTTTCTTCCCCTCTCGGTAATGAGAACCGCTGAATTTCACCGGCTTCCTATACACCGAGGGGATCAAGCGGCGAACTCTCAAGTCGAGGACCTCGGAGAGGCTCGTCGACGTCGGATAATTCGAATTACGTCTATTAATTTCGGCACGGGGGCCTATATATGCAGCCGCAGAAATAATTGCGGTTAAATTGCAACGTATGTGTATGGATTCTACTTGGTTAAATCCATATTGCGGTTCATTTATCAATCCTCGAATATTTCCGATCTGTACAAATCTCTTCTCGGAATTTCTGTATACCTATACACCGAAGGATTCCAGTGTTTTGCCGGGTTTTCTTCATTCCCTATACGACGGACGGCAAGAGCGACTTTAGCCAACCACCCTAAAGACCCCGAGGGAAGATTGAGGCTACGGCTAGTTGACTGACAACCAATTACCTACGATGCAGAGGTACCCTGTGTACACATAGGTATAGATACCTGCCGAAGTTTTCAGCGAACCTCTAGTTTCGCTATGGTATAGCTACATGTACACGGGGTGTGCCATTTATATCTGTAGTTTGTGCTGCAGGATCCAGAGGTAGCGGAAAGAAGAGAAAAAGAAATTAAAATCTCGAACAAAACTTGAGGGGATGATCCGCAACGTTCGATCTATCACAGTTTTTCGAACTCGTGTTCTTTGAGATGTTCGTGTTCGTTTTAAGATCCGAAAATTTACACCCTGCGAAGGTATACGATGTACGCTGTAGAGGTAAATAGTATATTGGACAATTTTTCGACGGCTAATGAAAAGTCAATTCCGTGCAGAAGCGGTCGACGGTAGCTGTACGCCGACGGCGCCAGATTATGTATGTATACCGCGATACATTATTACCGGTCAAAAGCACCCGTGCCTACTATGCAAATTGAAGGACGGGATTCCCCCTCCGCGGTTTTTTTCCCCTCTCGTCTCTTGGTCAGAAATTGATAAAATTCTGTACAAGACACTGATGAGAAATTGGACGAGGGTTGGGGGAAATGAGCTCGAGTAATGGCTGTTTATATGTTTATGTCGAAAATCGTTCTACTCGAGGATTGAATCCCATTCCGAATGGCTAGCTACTGCAGCAGCCTTCTTCCTCCTCTTATACATCGGGGTAGTAGCATCGGAAGTCGGCTACAACACGAGATGGAATCTTTTATCGGCGAGTGAAAATGACGAGACAGAGAAATGTACTTATCACCGTGCACGTAGGGGCGATAAAACCAGGGAGACTACTCGCGCGATCGAGCGCGTGCAGGCGCGGAGATCCTTTATCCCCCTAAGGGCAAAAGCAAGAGCAGGGGCAAGAGCAAGAGAAAGAGGAAGAGGAAGAGGAAGAGGAAGAGGAATGCGAGGGTAAAAACTGAAGAGTAGAATACCCTGTTACTTAAATATTTAACCAAAGTGCGACGGGAAACGGATCACGAGACCTCAGTCTTCCGCCTTCGGTACTGTACACCGTAATGTATTCGTTACTGCGACTCTGTCATCGGGAAGAATGATTCTCATTCAAGGGTTTCGGTATTTGTTGCACAACACGAGTACATGCGGTTGATTAACGTTAATGTAAGTAGTCCTTTCGATCTTGGTAGGCACGGCGCGTCGTTTTATCCCACGATATCGTATACACCCGGAAGCATGTATCGGTCTAAGCGGAATCGATCGGGCTCTGTTATAACTAGTAACGGCGGTATTTAAATTAGAGACTGACAGCTGGATCCGGCAGTGAAACTGGGGCGCGTGTAGAAAATTGGCGAGTGAAACGGCATCGGATCTCGTAATCTCTTCTCGTTTCTTACCACCTATCGGTGATCACCGCCTCCACCTCTGCGTCAGCGTAACGTTTATCGGTTACTTATTATCGCTGCTTGAGGATACGGCGTTGTTATCGCACCTATACTGGTAGCCACCGATAACCGAATTCTCCTATCCTGTTCAATGACGTATCGCTTATACGCGCGTGTGGTAATTCCTTCGACGTGTTTCTTCTTCTTCTTCTTCGAAAAGAAAAGAGAAACGGTCCATTTCCTCTTTATCTTATCGAGATATCTAGTTTTCTAATCTCTTTCCTCCTTCGTTTATGTTCCAGGTAAGTTCGAGCAAAGTTCCGCATTCGCGCACGGGAGTATTTTCTCGTACCTCACCGACGTCGGTAAGAGTTAGATATTCATAAACAGGTATACTCGGTAGCTATACCCCGGGACTAACAGGTGTCAAGAGTCGTACGTCGATTCCATATCCCAATTAATCTTTATCTCGAAACGTCGAACCCGAACGGATAGATACCTGCGGATAATGCGAAATGTAGATACCGAGACGCTCGCGAGTCTAATAAATTAATCGCGTTGCGTAAAGGTAAACCGTAAACGGATTAAGGCTTTGCCGAAGAGCGGTACGGGGGTGCGGAAGATATACCTACCTAGGGGGAGTATCGAGAGGGAATAGTACCTACGCGAGTGCCAAAATGGCGGCGTAGCCATGTGTGAGATATTTATCTTCCTCGTACACGCATCTCTGACTCATAAATTTCACGTCACTGAATTCTTACGCTCGGCACGCTTATGCTCGTTTTCTATGTATTTATGGACTGTTAATATCGATCTGCGCTGCCGCAGGCGCCTCCTCCTCATCCCTCATCCCTCATCCTCGTCCTCCTCGCCTCTTTTCTCGGCACCCTATAAAACGCTGTGCGAAATCGCCGCGAACGGAAGAAAAAAATCTAATTTTCATTTTCCAAAGTCTACCGATTCATATCGCGCGTCTACGTACCACGTACGCGCGCGAGATCTTTTGGCACGGCATTGTGCCACGTAGCCATCCCTGCATGCCGTGTACCACACATACGCGTACAGTTCAGCTCGCAGTCGTAGCACCGGTAATTCTATGGGCTGACAGAACTGCGAGCTCGGACTGCGTCGGGTAAGGTACGCGGAGTTCGTACGTCGCGGGGGCTGGAGTAGAGTAAGGGAAAGGGGTGTTCGGCTCAGGCCTGGTACGGGGCTGAGGTATTATACGCCGTATAGATCTCGACTACAAATCATGGGACAACGGACGTGTTACCTACCTACCCTTACTGCTCCGCGTATAGCTCAATGTAGCCGTGCAGGGGGGAACGACAACTTCTCGACGTTACCTATACGTTCAATTTCGTATAGAAATTACATTACTGTGTTCTTCGTATAGTTTTATATCGCGTGATGAAGAGGGTGGGCGGAGAAGAACGATTAAATTTCCAAATGTCGGTAGAATTTCGATTTATCCACAACAGCAATAATAACCGGTCGGAGTTACTTCCCTGATATCGACTACACGGACGATTTCATACATATGAGTAGGTACGAGCTGGTCTTTCTCTCTCTCTCTCCCTGGTTTCCCCTAGCTGCGGAGGGTAGATCTTTATCCCAATCCCGCGCCCTTGCGCGAATAATTCTATCGGTTGATCAAATAATTGAAATGTTTCCGGAACAGTACCCGCGGCGTAGGTACTTATAATATATTATTTGACACATGTATATTATATATATATATATCTTTTTTTCTTTATATACCATATTGCAGAGCAGAGTAGTACGACGGCGCGACGCGGTGCGTCACGACGAGAAATATATATATATATGTACGTGATACGGTGTTACGAATTTCTTATGTCTGTATAAAACTCCTTAGCAACAAAGTGTATAACGAGTGAATCACGCGATCGGTCGATCGAATCTTTATCTTGAAGTTTTTATCAGCTTATTAAGTTTCCCAAATATCACCGGACGATTGACGCGATTATTATATTTTCGAATCTAAATTCATCAGATAAAGATGGAAGAAATAAAAAACCGAAATCGGATTTGCGACAGACTGATTGATAATTATTAATCACAAGCCCCGATCACGGTGTTTCAATATTTTATCAATGTCTCGTATCCTAATTAACGCAACGAATTTTATACACACAAACCTATTATTAACTATTATAAATATTACTAGCTACGACGATCATCTAACTTCAGTATAGAGAACCCGCGGAGACTTCGGTATGTAGACATAGGGTCGTTGAAGGCGTCGAGTTAATCGAGGAAACAGATATCATCTCGTCCCGTGCGCGTCGATACAGCCGACCAGCATGTGAACGAGATCGAGATCGAGATCGAGATCGAGATCAAGATCGACTATGTAATAACGGATTTTTCAAAATATCCGCGCGGCCTGTAACTGAGGATAATTTGCGGGCGATGAGAAGAATAGCAGCGTGGCCGGGGGCACGTGAAACGGGAAACGAAGACAGATTCAATCGCCGCTTAACGCGATGTATTAATATGTGGGGGAAGAACTAAGAGATCCTCTCTCCTCTCGCCTCTCTCGTCTATAAATTATAATTTCTTGACTGGAGAGGCGGCGTCGGTCGTAATTTAATGGGTAATGACATATATATACGTATAATTCAGTGGCTCTCAAAATAAAATTTGTTTACACAACCCGCGCCACCGGACTATAGGGTAGGCATGACATGGCATGGCATGCTACGGTATGGTATGGTACGGTATGGTATGGTATCTACGATTATGAACAATCGCCTTCCATCCTTCCTTCCATGCTATACGGTACGCGGTATACGCGGTATATACGCGATGGGTACAAGTCGACCCTGCCGTTTCGTTCTGCGATAACTGGAGAATAGCCAGATGCGATTTTAATCGCTACAAGAATTCCCAGATTCGTTTAACTGATCTAGACTCGTCTTATCTAACGATTGGATCCATCATGTGCCGGTACTGTTTACGCCGTTCGTTGCAATCAAAGATTTTTATCGACTCTGATCGAATAATTGAAGATTCGCGTATAGATAGACGTATATATAGACGTACACACACACACGCGCGCGCGCGCGCACACAAACGCATACATACGTACGCATATGTAACTGCGGCTACGCGTAGGTCTAAAAGCTGTGTCTATCCACATCCTCATATCTATTCCAGGTTTTATAGAGTCAGATTTTTCCCGATCCCTCAACGATGAGAGTCCCTGGTGGGGACTGCTCCCGCAGGATTTCAAGGATCCCTCTCCGAGCTCACCGTAGCTGCCTCGACTCTATCGCGCTTTAGCTTTACTTTAGCAACCGAGAGAGCGACCAAGCGAAGCGAGTTATTAAATTTTTAATGTGTCCAAGTTGGTTCAACCCTCCTTCGCATCCACACCGTAACGACTCCAACCTAGCACAAACCTCCCCCGAGCCCTTCCCCAAAACCCGACCAAATGGATGGGAAGGTATATACGCGTTTATGTACCCGCGTCCCGCGGTATATATATATATATATATATATATATATATATGTATGTATGTATGGATTGTTTGGGGGCGAGTAAATACAACTTATACACGACGAATTGTTTTCCGTATAATTATGTAACCGTAAACCTACAACTACACCCAAACCTAAACCGACACCTTTTTGTTTTTTTTTTTCGTTCCTTTCTTGCTCTCGTTCGCTCCGTTTTCTTTCGCTTCGCTAATATAATCGAAATTGCTCGGCAGTGTAATAATATGTAGTACATCGGCAATATATAGCAACTCTCTGTACTGCAGGCAACTTATATACCCGCCAAACCATTAATCCTCAGTTTCGCAATATAATTGGTTTACGAGATAACGAGTAGCCAGTCTATACCATATACCTACCACATATATAGTATAAATTCTCTAACTTCATGCGTCTTATTGTGTCGGCTGTTATTATTTCCACGCTGCTGCTGCTGCTGCTGCTGCTGCTGCTGCACCAGCGAACGAACGAACGAACGAACGAATCACGTAGATCGGCCACGTATTATATACCAACAGGCAGGCACACACAAAACTATATACATACGTGTGCATTCCACTCGCTTATATAGATATGGATACATACATCCATACCTATATACACCACGTATCACACGACTATTGCATCGAGTAGCGAATCGCCGCAGAGGTCAACTCCCTTTCATTTTATAAACTGGGGAGAAAAATCCATCTCTTTCTTTCTCTCTCTCTCTCTAACTCATATGTAGCAGCCGACCGGCTATATACTTGCTGCTGTGTTACCTTGGTTATAGATTGGTACCTATAGCTATAACCATCGCAGCGCGGTATTATACAGTCTGCAATCCATTAGGTCGTCGGTGGCTCTGTGATAGTTGAGCGTCGTTTGAAATTGAGAAAAAAAGAAACAAGAACGAAAAAAAAAAAGAAGAAAATGTATTTCGAACAAAAATTTCATGCCGGTTATTACCCACACCTCGTTGATTGTTTAACCCGAAAAATCATATGTATATCCGAGGTCGTCGAACCTCGCCGCGGCTATTTTCTTCTTCCTTTTTTTCTTCCCCTTTTCTTCCGTTACATTATAGGTATATATGTATACTCGGGATGATTGTCCGAGCCAAAAACGCCGCGGCTTCTGAAAATAAATTTCTAATTAGCAAAGCCTTTGCGCAATACGATAAATATAAATTCCCGTAGCGGTTTAAGGAGGCCGCGAAAGTCGCGTATCTTGGATCCCAAGTACCCCGCAGCATTCCAATTTCTTTACTTGTGAAAAGAAAAAGGAAAAGGTACGGGAATAGGTGAATAAATAAATGACACTGTTTTATATTCGTAATGAAATTTTCGACACTTTTCATCCGTCCCAGACCCCCGTGAAGGTACCTTTGTTCAATTAACATCAACGCCTGCCCGAACCTCTGAAGCCCACGCATGAAAGTTCGATAAACAGAAAACTATGCCGAGATTGGCGTCGGGGCGCGCGGCGAGACGTCGGCGTTCTCGGCGTCAAGCAGTCTAGTGTAGCCGCGCATTCACTCTCGACTCCGAGGCCCCCGATACCTCGGAGCACCTTGACTCGCGAATACTGCAATCAGTCGCCTCTGCACTCGACTGGCGAATGCGTTACGTACGGTGCAGCAGTCGAGACACAAATTCCATTAATTTTATTCCTAACGGACGAACACAGAGGAGAGATTATTCCCGCCATTGAATTCCAGTTTGTCAATTTTATTGCAAAATAATAACAATTGCAGAAATCGAGATAGGCGTTCACCCGACCACACCTCGGAATACCATGAACCGAATTATTCTGATTCTCCTTGATTTCAAGCCGAGTAAGTCGATCCCTCGGGACGAGCCTCGAACGAATGTACGCATAGATTGAAAAACTCTCGGTTCGGAAGCAACAGGTAGTTCCCCGGTCGAGTGAGACCTTATCCTCCGCGGCACTGTGTAACCAGCCCTACCCACCCCGCAAGTCGGATGGTGATCATAACGTTCGAATTTCTTTGCGGATATTTAACGCCGCAGTTGACGTCGGGGTAGCAAGTGTACCTCCGCCTTCTCCTCTTAATGTATACGAGAACGTGACGATTCGTGCTTTATTTCGATCCCAGCTGTGCCGCGTGGCGATATAGAGGCTATGCGAGGTGCAGGAATCGTGTAAAACTCACGCTACTCATATCTCTGCAGCGGAGAGCGTCCGATACGCGAGGCAAACCATCTCTCTCTCTCTCTCTCTCTCTCTCTCTTTCTCTCTCTCTCTTTCTTTCTTTCGTTCTCTTTCTTTGGTCTCTCAACTCTTTCGCGACGTTGTCGAGGAAGGAAGGCGGGCGTCGTTGGTGGGGACGCGGGGTTACAGTCTCGGATGTCGAGAGGCTCGCGCGCACTGCCGCGACCGGACGGCCAGGCCCAAAGCAAAACCAGTCAGCTTCGCACCACGAGCTAACCAACTGTTATTCTCCGCGTGTGCTACACTGTGCCTTGGCTCTCTCGTATAGTTCTATACGTAGTCGCGATTCAGGGTTATACTTAAAAGCCGAAACGATCGTTAGGTACCCTTCCCTCCACGGGCATGTAATTATTCGATTATCTGCGCGCGGATATTTTACACGATCCTCTGATATACTTGAACTCGGCAGTTTAAAGTTCGAGAAGTTTTTACGCCTCGCGCCCGTATACAGGTATCGAATATGTCAGTAATTAACGTTTCTCGGGACTTCGGGTAACCCACCGTTCTTTATACCGCGGTAGAGCTCGCTTCGAAGGTGTTCAAGATAATCTTATAAATAACCCAGCGTAGTCGCGCCACTGCCAAGTCCGCGAGTCCGCGACGAGCGAAACGACAGATTGGAACACATATGCTGCGTAAACCGGGGTATATGTGACATATCCCGATAACGAGCCGATGAACGAAGACAAATTCGCGGCTTATACCTATACAGGGATCGATTATGGTCGCTTATTACGATCAATTGAGTGATAAATAATCGCGACTTGTATGACACCCTGTATCTATACAGATACCCGAAGATATAACAATATGAATAATAATAATATGTAACAATATCGAGGACACGAGCTCGTTCGGCGTGTGATATACATGTATTTTTAATAATCTACAGATGCGAAGATGGATTGTTACAGTCGTAGTTTTAAGGATAATGCAGACTTTAAAATGAATCAACAAAACTTTAAGCTCAGCGATTTCGGTGTCGACGGCAAACTAGCCCGTGACTTCAGGCAGTTCGGTGTTAACGGGATAAATAAACTCTCGCAACAAAGTTCCCCGCGTGGTGGTGTGATTACTGCAGCCCGTGCCGCTTCTTCATCGGCTATGCGGGAGTCTGGAGGGAGACCGAGACCCTTATCGACGTTAAGCCGCAACGACCGTTTGACAAAGATTTGTCAAGCCTCTTACAACGACTCAATTCCGATGCAATCGAACCAAGACGGCCTCGTCGGTCGTCCCAATTCCAGTCAATCTGTGCTGCAGTCGGCATCTTCCCCGAATTATTGGAAACAGTACGCGGGTCAGGAGAGCGGGGTAAAAGGAAAATCCATAATTATAATCCATCATTAATTAGGTGCATCGACGAATACCGACGCGGTATGACATTATCAAAGTTTGGCATTCGTCGCGCGGCTCGTTCAACGATTAATAATTAACACATACGACGGCAGGACCCGCCGTGGTTATTATATCGCTGCTTCCCAGAATCCGTGGTCAAAATCTGTATGCGGGACTCGAGCTCCTCGCGCTCGTCTTGATACCGGGATCACCATTCAGCCTACTAATAAGTATTAATTATTTGATTCATACGAGACACGCCGCCCGCGCCGTACGTACGCCACCGTTGAAGAGACCTGCGGACGTGTGTTATACCTATACCTATGCTGTAATGAAAAATATCTTTTCTTCTTTTTCCTCTCTCGCATCTTTTTTTTCTTTTTTCTTTTTCATTTCTTCTTCCTCGGAGAGAGAATAAAAAATAACAGAATAATAATATATTAAACCGCGTAGGTATAATATGTAGAAAAGTAAAGAGATGCGGTACGGAATAATATTTTTCTCCACATACACGCGACATTGTTATTTATTTAAGCGAGTAGGTATACGTGTGTATATAATACGAGGCGGTGTATATAAGTCGGTATATAACTGTAGAGTATAGTACAGTATATAGTATACCGAAAACAATTATTCGTACGCGACATTTCTCCTCCGCATCGCGACTCGGGTGTACAGCGAGGTAGTTGTGTATACATAGGTATTATACACATGTACACGATGTAGGTAGATATGTGTATGAGAATAAAAAGAAGGAGAATAATAGAAAAGAAAAATTATCAATCGTTCCGCGTACAATATTTAGTCCCTAGTCGTTGATACGTGGGCTGACTATAGCGAGGTGAGAATCGGCCAGGTGTACAATGTACCACGGCGGTGCACCACTCCGCCGCGACGGTGCACCGGGGTTATACCTACTCTACGTACGTACGTAACTACTCTCTCGACTCATTCGTAGTAAGAATCCCCCCCTCCCGCTACATTTTCCCACCCACGGGTACCTACATGCACCTCACGAGTCACGGCTCGAGGTAGTAGTCACTTTATGGACGCGGGAGGTTAGACGACCGCCAATGAATTAAATAAAATCTCACATTAGGTAGGTAGGTAGGTAGGTAGGTAGGTAGGAATGAATACAAGGTACACATACACGCGTACGTGCTTCGCTGTGAAGATTTATCAATTTTCTATGTGTACCTACAATATAAGAGTTACAGTATACATATACCTATGTGGATAGTAATGCACACATGGGGGGGGGGGGGGGGGGGGGAGCGATCAGTTGTAGATCTTTTGCAAGATTGTTTGAAATGACGCGTCTTAAGTTGCACCTGCGGTCCGCTGCGGATCGCCAGCTGGTTCAGGGTTAGTTTTTATATTTATTTACTTATTTATTTATTTATATTTATCTTTTTACCGAAGATTTACCACTGCGGCGGTGACATCGTATACCTACTTCGCGTTTCGAGTCGTATGCGGAGGTCGAAGGTCGCGGGGAGAACCATAATCGAGCATGCCATGTCTGCAGCCTGTATAGTTATAGCTACGGTGTTGCTCCGTTGCCCGCTCGCTACTGGTTCTAGCCGCGGAATTGATCGCGTCAGCACGAATCACCATTCACCATATAAGGGTAGATATCGCCTACGATTAGCTCCCGTTTATCCTTAATTTACCTCGTCTCTTTGTTCGGGCTCGCTCTGAGTATCTCGCGGTTTGAAAAGAAAACATTGAATTATAATCATCATTATTGTTGTAGTCGGATGGTGGGGAACACGTGTGTGTGGTAGGTAGCAGCGTGCGATAGTAATATAGATATGCGGACAGCTAGTTTGGAAATTATTTATACCAATTATCGAGAGAAAGATAAAAAAAAGATAGGAAAGAAAAAAGAAGAAGAAGAAGAAGAAGAAGGATAAGTCTCTTCGTATAAAGTTGAGACCTTTTATAACCGCGTGGGAAGTTCGCGTGCCCGTAGAATCAACAGGTAGAATATGTATACCTACCTCCGGGGTATTACTACGTGGGTAAAGAACGTATCAATTTGTGTAGAATTGTGAAGCGCGTCAGGTAGGTGGGTAGGTAGATGGACGGACGGATAGAGTATATAAGGTACACGGGAATATAAACGTGGGCGAAATACGTCCTGACCGGAAATACGCGTACGTTAGGTATAGGTAGATAGAAAACGGACGAACTATCTACCGACTGCTAAACTATAAACTAAGGTAAACTAAGGTAAACTAAACTAAACGAACACGCAACATCCATCTAGACCAATTTCCGTGGCAACTGCAGCCTGGCTTGCTGTCCCCGCGTCATGGGAAAACGCGAACCCGTATAACTTCTTGGGGTGGAGAAAAAGGAAAAAGAAATGAGGAGGAAAAAACGAAAGGAAGGATTAGCATAAACGTAGACCACTCGACTCGGACGCGAGTCGTTAAACGCGCGCGTATAATCGTCGATCTAGTATAATTAACCGCTCGTTTTATAAATTCGATGAGCGTTTTATTATTTTCTCTTTTTTTCTGTTAGTTTTTTCCTGCCTCTTTTTTTCTCTACCTTCTCGAAATACGTGTATACATCACGCTGCCGCGTCATTGCGATATCACATGGTCAACGGTCGATCGTGGAGTCCCACCGCAGAGCTCGGAAGCATGACTTTATCCCCGCTGCTGCTCAGAAGAAACGAGAAATCGGGATTCAGAACCACGGTGTCACCACGTCACTCAAGGCCGCGTTGGCGATCGGAAATTTAATCGACTGCCGATATACGTGTATCAATTTTTTTCCTCTCTTTTCTCTTCTTGTTCCTTCTTTATTTTCTTATCTCTCAGATTCACAATCGCGACAAACGGGTATTCCGTTCTTAAAAATATTCAATCCGTGGCATATGATGATTTTCCAATTCTATGGAAAGGCACGAGTACGACGCGGTGCATCGCCGCAACGTTATTGGATGAGTTCCCACGGTCCATCGAGTAAACCGAGTGGAGGGTGTAATAAAATATAGTTAAATACCTACATCGGTAATAGATATATCTACGGCGACGTTGGATGAAATTTAATGATAAGACACCTGCGCGGGTCATAATATCTTACGCTGGCTGTTGCATTATACCTTGTACTCCCGAGCCAGCTAAGCGAAGCGAACGACGAGTCGACTCGTCGGTGATAGGTAATTAATGGAAGGTTAATTCACTTGTCTCGTACTATTTGATCCTCTTCCCCCCGTTAAGAAGCTGTTTCCGTACACCTGGAGGAAGAAAACTTTCGACCATTAGATCGGCTGACTCTGAAAGGTTCTTCAATCGTCACACGTTCTCTATACAAGTATAATCGAAATTCGTTTACACCATGGGTCTAAACGCAAATTCGTGTATCCTCATGAATACGGTGGTGAAATACGTAGATATGATACAACGACGAAGATAATTAATAGCAGCTTGCGCTAATTGTTGTAATAAATTCACGCAGTATCCAATATAGGTATGTGTCTATAAGAATACCGTGTCTTCCGTTTATGTAGGTAACATAACATATTTCTGCACGTAGAATATTATACTATACGTACATACTATACAATGATACTTGTATAGGAAAAGAAAAGGATTAAAAAAACTGCGTGCAATATTGTATACCCGCCAGTTATAGTCGGAGCGAATGATCTATAGATTGTAACGAGGCAGGTGCGCTACGACGTCCAGTGGCCGCTTACATGCGGGCGATATATGCTGATGCCTGTACTGACGTGTCTCGCGTTTAAGGTCCGCTCTAACCATTTTTTTCCCTTTTTTTTTTCTTTCTTTCTTTTCTATTCCGCTTCCCCCTTTTTCTTCGTGTATACATAAATGTTGTAGTTAACGTATCTGATTATTTATCTCTTACCGTGTGCCCCGCTAATTTAGCTGCACGCGATTCGCGCCGCGTTCACCGCAATCCGCGTTACCGAAGATAGAAGATTTTTTTATTTTTCTATTTTTTTTTATTTTTGGGTGGGAGAAAGAGAGATTTTTTTTTCCCTCTGAGCTACTAGTCGCGAGGACGACGACGACGACACATTGTACCGACGACTAAATCAATGCTACCGGACATTTATATTGGGTATAGAAATCGCTGACGTTGCCGCGGACCCCGAGACCCACGCGGAACCCGACATATTAAGATTCTCCCGCGTGCGGTATTCGACATTTTTATTACATATTCGGCATATACGTATCAATATAGGAAAAGAATCGAGAAGTGATGAAACTAAATCGAAACAATATTTCTATTCCCCGCGAGGCACGTATAGAGATATACATATATATATTCTATCCGCACATGTGTAGCTATAGCTGTACGTCGCTGTACATTGATCCCCTTTGATTCGTCGTCGGCTAGTCAAAGCGTTCGCTAGAGTCAAACCAATTCATTTAAATGAAATGAAATGAATTTATTAGTCTAACCCGGCGCAGTGTTATCGCCAGTTTTATACTCTGCAGGGTACATTATTTTTCATTTATTTTCCTATTCTCCCTTTCTAGTATATATGCACGAGAGAGAAATTGATTTATTTATATTACAGTATCTCTTATCGAGGAACCTCCGATGCGATAAAATTTGAAATAAACTCGATAAGCGTGCAGTAGCCGAGCGAGAGTCTGAGACCGGGGTCAAAGATCGCTCCACATATGTATCTACATACATATATCTATATACCGTAATGTTCGCTATTTATTTACATACGAGTTGATATTTCATATATTTATATATAGTGCATACCTATATGGTCATACATATTATTAGGTTCTATCGGACTTTCTTGTATAAGTTTCTATCTTTATACGATCGATTTTCTTTTTTTGTCGAATCAAGCGTACACGCAGATATCCTACATTTTAATCTCACGCAACGGGTGTACGGCGAATGAAAAAAAAAAACAAAAAAAATTTCACAAATTTCACAAATTTCCGACTGAACTGAACTATCGATGCGCCCCCCACCCTAGGGACACATACCCCCACGGTAACATGGAACGGAAGTGGAAATGTAAATGGAAGGATGAAGAAGAGAAGCGCCTAGAGTTTGTCCGATACTCGGTTGCAGTATCGTGGTGTCCTTCGTAAGATGCGGGTATACGCCTATACCTAGTCGCTCCGCACCGCGAATATATTTTCGAAATTTCTCGCGCGTCTTTGTCGTATCGTGCTTGAATAACGTTGATACCTTCGAACTAGTACGTTTCTCGGGAAGAATTGATTTTCCCGCAGAGATCGTAAAAAAATGTTCGTATGTCCGATCGGCTATGGAGGTCACAAAATGGTACCGTATTCTATAGTTCCTCGCGTTAATCATACATATAGCTAATTTTTACAATGATCTCATCTCACGCTTCGTCGAAATGCCTATACACATATGCGATTAATTCGAACTTGTGAAAGTTTGATCCACTCACGGTGTAATACCCAGCTAATTAACTTGTCCAGGATGATTATGATGACGATAATAATGATACATCGGAGATACACGATTATCGTAAATTCTAATACGCGTATCATACAATACGACGAATATCATTACTGCGAGGGTTTCCCCATTCTCATTTATGTCTAATGTCTTCCGTGTTTTCATTTTCCAGTATGGCTCCGACGAATTTGGTCAGGACTCGCCAAGGTACACCTCCCCAAAAGCAGCGGCACTATACGCGGATCCCTACTATATTGGTGAGTACATGTATTATTTTTCAAATCACCTATGAATTTCCCCCCGATTTCGTATGAGGATTGTTCGTCACTCATTTATGTACCGTTGTATACCTATAATCAAAGAGAACGGGGATGAGACTCGTCGTCACGCAGTCACACACCCACATATATCCAAGTTTGAAACAAGCGCGATATGCCACCCCGAAGTAGAAACACGTTTCTCGATACCTAAGCGACACTTTTCTTCATATAATTCATCCCCCGCTGATATCCCTTAGGAGTTTTGGCAACTGGCTGCAACGAGCTCTTCGAGTTTTCGGCCTCTCGCCCCTATTATTGTTATCATCAACGCCGAACTGTAGCGCGAAAGTAAACTGGGAAGAAAAAAAACGATAGGAATAAGAAAGAAAAGAAAAAGAAAAAAGAAAGGAAAAAAAAAGAGAAAAAAGAAAATGGAAGAACGAGAAGAAAAAGGGAGTTAAACTACAACCGTCGCTGTTTCAGCAAAAGTTATTTCCCCTCTCCATCTCTCCGCTTTTCCCGAAGAGGCCAAAGATAGATAGAGATTAAATTAAATATCGCCTTCCTCCTGAATATTGCTTTTCTTTCTAAACAACTCCGACAGCGTATACTCGCACAGCTATATGTCTCGTAATTCTTATTGAACTTTTTCTTATCCTCTCGGAGAAGAGAGTCAGACGAATGCTCGTTTTCAAATTCTCTGTAATCGAACGGATGAATAGAATAAGGGTGTTACGCTCTCGTCCCGAACACACCCCATTCGCGTGATTTCCATTTCTCTTTATTCTTTTCTCTCTTACTGGAAATCTCATTATACGAGGATATGGGAGAATCGCTGAACCGCCTAACTCGGGATACGCGCTTGTTCCATACGCCGTACTTCTTACATAAGTAAACCGTATTTTCAGTTCTCGATTTTCGATGTTTAATTTCTTTTTCTCTTTCCCGTTTTAGATGGCAGCGGGCAAGGAGCGGGTCCTGGTGATCCGTGGACAGGGGGTACCGGCGGCGTACAGCCGCCGTACAGTGGCTATGCGCCATCCCACTTGGCCCAGCCAGCATACCCCATGCACTTACCCCATGACCCTATGGTGAGTTTTTATAATGATTCGAATAAAAAGGAAACGACAGGAAACGGAAAGAATAAATGAATGGAATACTGGGAATATTATTTACTCGCATATTCAAATCAAGTGGTGAAAATCTTTCCACAATTTGACCCCACCGCACCGGAGAGTAGGTCGGAATAATTGTCAGAGTTTGAAATGCTAATGAATTTATCTGTGACAATTGTTATTGATTATACTCTGCAGACAGTCTCTCTCTCGCTTTTTCTCTCTCTGCGGGGTTGAGAGGCTGAGAGACACTGGGGCAGTGCAGTGTAAGCCGAATGAGTCAGAGTATCTATATATAGATTAGCTCTCCGGCTACATCATGTTTCTAGTCAAGTGCAAGCAGTCTCTGTTTGATTTACGCAATTACACTGGCTAACGATACCATCGTGTCCTACTGTATTCCCGCTTTTATCCCAACCGTGTAAAGTACAGATTTGGTGATAATAGTTTACCAGATAAATATTGCCAAAGGCTAATATATTTTGAACACATGCAACTGCGTCTCTTCTCACTTGGTAGCCCTTTAAAGAAAGCAAACAGAAAATAGTCCAACACACAAATTACGACTATGTATTATTCCTAATTTAAGGCATACTCTGCGATGTCCCCCAACGGTGATACAGCTGCCCCAATTCTTGGCTCCGCTGTAACTAGCGCAGCGTCTCTACCGCCAATGTCGACGTTTCGAGGTAGCTCAGCTGTAGCGGCCGGCAGCGGTGCAGGAGCTCCTTCTCCTGCATCCTTGCAGTATAGTCACAGCCCCGGAGCTCCTCCGCCAGCCCCTAGTGCACCAAGTGCGACAACTAATAACCAGCCGACGTCAGGAGACACCCTTGGCAAGGCTCTTGCCTCTGTTGTGAGTGCAAGAGTACGTGTCTCACGCATCTCATTTCATTCTATCGATTTAAAAATTTCTTTCAAAGATTGTGAGCTCATGGACTTAGCAAAACTTCATTCCGTATTCAAAACTGTGACTAATTGTTCCTTCTTTTTTGTCAGATTTATCCCACGGACCAATCGGTATCTAGCTATAGCAGTAACCCGTCTACGCCAGTTAGCTCACCCCCGCCATTAACAGGCTCCGCACCAGGCTGGGCCTCTGGCACAGCCCCTGTCTCTCCACATTTTGCGGCAGACCCTAATCGCGGCGGAACCATTCACATGGTAAGTTCCGTTTACTTTTATTATTGGCAAAATATTGTTGTTTCTTCTATTTTGCCCTCTTCATTGAGAGCGTATTTCATATACCTAGTTTGGACTCAAGCCTGTTGCATTGATCATATGAAGATAACTAAGCCCTAATTCATCGCCAGATGTTCGCTAGCAATTTACCTAATCTGTTTGTCGAATTAACGATTTGTAATTGTAGTATTAGGATGTTGAATAAAATGTTCATATTATCATGCGACACAGTCAAGTTATAATGATTATCCGACTGCATCAAGCTTTTATTTCACAGACTTTCACATGCAATTACTAAATCTGAACTGCATTAACAGTCAATGGAGAAACCAAATATGATTGTTCTATGATATCCTATGACTCGTCTTCGACTTACGATTTATCAATCCAAGCACCTCTGTTGAGAAACAAAATTCAGACAGCAATTGATAAACTGAAAATTGTCCTAACAAGATTGAAATTGATTCATCAAAGTGGAAATAGCTTCGGGAATGCACAAGCTTGAGAGAGAGAGAGAGAGAGTGAGCGAGCGAAAGATAGATAGATAGAGAGCGTGCACAATGATTAATAATTCATTTTTGTGTTGTCTTTTCTTTAACTTTTTACCCTCCTTGTTTGTTGTGAACGTTGTGTTGACTTGGTTGTTTTGGTTTTGTTGTTGCGTTGGTGTTGTGTGTGAAGCCGGCGCCAGAACAGCAGAGGCTAGATGATGCCATAGGCTTCCTGCGCGACCACGCAGAGGTGAGGATCACCAGTTTTTATTTATTCACAATTATTAATTAATTAAAGAATTCCACATCCCTTAAAATTTGGCAAAATTTGTTTTATTCCATTTTTTTCTATCAATAATTTACTTCATTGATTATTCTTTTATTTATTATTTCACCTCTATCGACTAACTCCATAGAAATGTATATAGTTCGACGAAAAGATAAAACTTGCGCCTCCCTCATATTTAATTTCTCTTCATAAACGGCTGAAATGTAATCGAGTCGGGTATGTGGTATTCTGTTGGTACAGGGAACACGGATGGAAGAGAGACTGGACGATGCAATCAATGTCCTAAGGAATCATGCAGAAAGTCAGCTCGGCTTACATCTCGCACCTGTCGGACCTCACGCCTCGTTATACTCCCATACCTCACCCCCACAATTGGACCATTTAGTAAGTATTGCTGGAATATTTCAGAATCAATCCAATATGAGTGTAGAACAAGAATACGTGACTAATATGTGTCCTATCTTTTATTGCAGACAAGTCCTCACCCTGCGGTCACAGTAGCGCAACCCCAGGGTTCGTATCCTGGCTTAACACCAACACCAGACACAGATGGTTCGATAAAAATTGAAAGGTTACCTGTTGCCAATGCCAGTAAGTTGATGTACATTCCTTAACGTCTGTAGAATATAGTCTAAGAGTTGTTCTAGAGGAATAATCAAATCCCAGATGAGAAACTAGCTTCTATACTTGTTTATTCTCATTTTCTGTATCCGAGCCTTGATCGCTCGTGGTAAATGGCTTTCTGTTGAGGAATTCTTATATGGATATCTTAGAGAGTTATAACCATTGTGCGTTATATCAGATCTAAATACCTACGCTATTACAAACGCATATACACGCATAGACAGAATCTATTCTCTACTCACTCTCCTTACGCATAAGGTGATGTCTAAACTAGGATTATACTTAGTCACTTCCTGTTTTTAATTGGTAAATGCATTCTTGTTTATCATTACTAACTACATACCTAATGGCAGTTAGGAATGAAAGTTACTAGGTACTTCTGTGCATTCTATCATAAAGCTTTCAAATATTACATACTCGTATCTACATAAATACTTGTAATCCTTGGAATATTTTCAACAAATTCAAACCTTATTTAAGGCAGTATCAATAATTAGTAGAATATATCTCTTTAGAAAAGAGGAAAGACCCACCAGACAGTAGTGGTGGCGAAACAAAGCCTTCGAGCAGCGATATAGTCACGGGAGGCGGCGTCATAGGAGCTTCTACGGTAAATTCGACCTCCCAGGGCAAGGGCACTAAAAGATCGCGCAGATAGTAAGTGTCCTTTCAATTTCATCATTGAAAACATTTTATAATATTTCATTTGACCGTTCATTGAAGACCAGAGTTTTGAAATATCGATTGAACTTGACTCCACTTACTGCTAGGATCATCTTATGATTTCATCATTATACAGACTCTCGCATTCTGTGAGATACTTCAATATTAATATCAATATTCGTGAACCATACCGAGTTTATTACCTGTTATTTTGGACCATATTTAAAACTGAGGTCGGTGTACTCTGTAAGCTGGCTAGAGACCAATTGGTAAATAAAACCAGCTGTATTGATATGGAAGAGAATTCTTGTTAAATGAAATGTTGGTAAAAATTTGATAAATTTAGCAAATATTACAACCCAAACTAACTTGCTGTGTCTTTAAACAACCGTTGTTCGAGCGCTGAGGAAGACTGCGATGACCCGGGCACTAAAGCGGTGCGTGAAAAAGAAAGGCGACAGGCTAACAACGTTCGTGAAAGGTTAGTGAGCACACGCAGTACGCACTATTCGCATTTTGGTCCAAATCCTTGATTATTCCTTCAAAATCGACACGTGACTTTTGATCCCAGGAAGCAATCAAAGTCACGTCGAGATTTCACCAAAATGTTCGATTCCGATTGTGTTCGGCATTCAATGTGATATCAATAGATATAGAAATGCGAGAGAGTTATCAGACTCTAACAAATGTAGCAATCAAATTATTGATATCACTTTGTGTCTGAAATAACATCTGATCTAAACCTTCCCCCAGTAATTTCCGTTTTCCCAAATATATGCCAAATTGTAGATCTGTAAATCCTTCTCGTTACAACTGTAAGGCCCGTCTTCATAAATGTCAATTAAAATGTTGCTGGTTGCAGACAAAAATGAGATTTGTTCGAAATTTCTCGTAAGTTGCTTGAAATCAGTTTCATTTTAATGCAGCTGGAATCTGGCTACTAGGCATGTTACATTGTAGAACTTATATTGCGTAATATTGGCACAACATAGTTCTTTTTTTCGTTTCTTTATCACTTCTCTAGTGATGTATACATATTCATACTTGCTGGGACGTAGGATCCTGTATCATTAAACCTTATTTTATTTCAGATTAAGATGCTATTCGTAAAGTCGAATCTTCTAATGCTGTTTTATTATTACATTTCGATTTTCTCTCTACTGCAAGTCATCGTTTACTACGTATATTAACACTGGTATTTTTAGGCATAGTCAGAGTCTAACAGACGAGAATCATCCTTCCCTGAAATAATAATAAGAAAATCTTTTCCAGTAATATGTTTTTATTATCGAAGTAGCTGAATGCAATCTCTTTTTCAAAACGAAGAAGACAAAAAACCTCATGAGCGTACAAAGAGTATGGGCCTTTCAGAATACTAGCTGAACTATGAGTCTTTATAGGGCTGGCCTATCCCTAAGCCACCTAAAAAAATCGATAATGAAAATAATAATCACCTCAGCTCCTAAGAACATCCAATAATGGACCTTAGTGCGTGTGTTCATTAATAAGATAGTCTGAACATCGCCCAGTCAGTGTAAAGATCAAGTTAATATATTAACAAACTCCTTCGCTCGAACAACATCATTCAATCACATTATTTAAGACATCTCATGCATACTTGAAGTAAAAATCGTTTGCTAATTTTTAAGAAATTGCTGAACTGCAATAGTCCAGAATTAAAGTCTGCCACTCATTGTTAATATCAAAAATCAGGTGATTAATCTAGTATTGTTATTGCGCAACTGTTGTTCGAGCGCCGAAGACGAGGATGATGATCCTGACATGAAGGCTCAGAGGGAAAAGGAGCGGAGACAGGCCAATAATGCTAGGGAAAGGTAAGACCCTAAGTTCAAGAAAAATCAAGGATACGTCTACTAATTCTTTTCCAAAAATTGTACATAAACAATTACTATTTTAATGTTACATGTTGTGTCAATAATATGATACAAACAAACTGTAACATTCCAATCAACTGGCCCGTAGTCTTTGTATAGTATGGCTTTTCGTTTAGAAAAAGAAAAAAAAAAAACAGGTGAAAGATCGAGAAAATTATTTTTGAAGCATTTAAAACTATCTGAAACACCATATTTAACCATTTTCTTTCATCGTTAATTTTTTTGTTACTCCGATACTTGACATGCTCCATTCTTCAGCTAGTAAATAGATATTCTAACTTATGGGTAGCTCGTTTTATAGACTGGTCACGGCTGGATATTTCCCTGTGGTTAAAAACACGCAATTATTCAATGCAATTTTCTTTTTCATTTAGGATACGTATTAGGGATATAAATGAAGCTTTGAAGGAGCTAGGAAGAATGTGTATGACGCACCTAAAGACCGACAAACCACAGACTAAGCTTGGCATTCTCAATATGGCTGTAGAAGTTATAATGACCCTGGAGCAGCAAGTCAGAGGTATGTAGTACCTGGGTATACATATTTCTATGAAAAACCTGTGATCCCAAAAACTCCAGTAAGTCAATTCTACAATATTAATAACTCTTCTTTCTCATCCGCAGAACGAAATCTGAACCCAAAGGCCGCATGTTTAAAAAGAAGAGAAGAAGAAAAAGCAGAGGACGGCCCAAAGCTACCCGGTCATCTCGCAGCACACATAGCACACCCTCACCCACATCCCCATTCGCACTCACAACCACCGTTTCCTGCAATGCCTGTGAGTATGAAAAATAAAGAATTGATAATAAATAGAGGCTGAATGATTTCTATGCATTTTTTGTTAACAATATGTCCACTGTTACAGGGGCCACCACCTTCCCTTCAACACAATCCGTCGCAACCGCAGTAGCAGCGGCTGGACCATAGCGTCGCTCTGTGTTAAGGCGATGCGTTCGCTCTAAGTTTTTCCATCGCCGGACGGCAGTCTTGTGACTGGATTCTAAATATCCTACCGTATAGCCGTAATTATTTTACTTCTCAGCTATCCTGTACACTGATCACATGTACATAGAACGGTAAAAAATTTTATTGAAGGAAACATACGTGCCCCAGCTGTAACGCATATTCGTGATTTGCGAGTTACGTCGCTTCTAGGTTCTTGGCAACAACAAATATAAGCCATAAGTGAGGCAATAGAGTACATACACGATTACTTGCTTGGTGAAAGAGAAATAAGATTTAACTCTAAAGCTAATCGAATGCAAATTGTATAAATTTGTACGATATCACGGAATTATCAGCCGACGCACCCCTCTTATGTGTATAGAATTTATACCTCGGTTGTTATTTCCAGTTGACGTATCATGGTAGCAAGTAGTTAATCGTATTGCTTTAGTCTCACCGGGCATCTCGATAGTATAAGTTAAAGCTTTCGTTATATCTGTACTTATAGTTTTTCTGAATTTCTTCAACGAGTATTTGCCAATTTCTGCGGCTGCCGGACTATGAACGGTCGCGGAATATAACGGAATAGTAGAAAGATGAGATATTTCTAATTTTGAATGTTATATTTTAAAAAGATTGACTTTGATGAATATAAAACAAATTATATTTTTATTATAAATAAATTATATTTATTTATCAAAACAACGAATAACCATTGGAATTTACAATTTAAATATACTATCTCAAGTATTTGAATATCAATATCTGATAATTCACAACGACGATACGATATTGTTGCAATTTATCAGATATGATAATATTTTTAACAATTCACGTATAGCTTTTCAATAATTATAGATTTTTTTCCTTGCTGTGAAAGACGAGAACTATTATTTCATGCATATGCCGGCCACTATGTAATCATTACAAAGCTGTTCTTTCATGATTGAAGTATAATAGTTTGAACGATGAAACATTGTATTGCAGCATAATGAGAATGGGAAGAGAATTTCATTAGGATTTCGATGAAATGCATTTTTCTCGGCAGTATTTATTCTTCCTACTTCTTTGTTCTGCGCGACGGTAAAATAATGATAATCCTTTGTACATAAACATTAGGGTATGCATTTTCTAAGCACCCTGCGCGATAATGAAAATAAATTCTCCTTCGTCAATTTCGTACAGATATTTCGATAGCGTTTTTAAAAAGATATAACTAGACAAAAGAAAAGAGAAAAAAAAACGAAAACAAAAACAAAAAATGACTGTGATTCATAATTTTTATTTCCTTTTAAAATCAATTGCCAGTGCCCCTCTCATAGGTGTGGGAAAGAGAAAAATAAAAAAGAAAGAAAATTTATTTAAACAGCTATAAAATTATTTAGATAAACTGACAAGGTTCAATCTTTATTTATACATTATTATTATTATTATTATTATTATTATTATTATTATTATTATTATTATTAATATTAATATTATTATTATTATTATTATTATTATTATTATTATATGTTAATGAACTTTTCAATATTTAACAATTAAATTTTCAAAACTCAATTCTGTTTGCTACTAATAATAGAAATGATAATCTGTTTACGCAGATGAGCGACGCAACACGTGGCTATCCGTACGCGTCAGTGCATGCGCGGGTACATGAGTATGTGTGTATGTAAAATAGAAAATGCGTTGCTCAAAGACTATACATAAGATTAGGTCTCTAGAAGGAACACCTAACTTTATCTATAGCATGTGTAGGAGCCGCACCTGATGTGCGAGGTGTTTAAGCGGATACATGTCCTAGTACGCACCTGAAGCATGTTCATACATTATCATCTCAATTCTCTTTATCATAAAAAGTCATGAAAATTATTTCACAATTTTTAAAAGTCTTAACAGAAATACTTCTGAATCAGTTCAATCTGCTGCCTGATCATACCTATATGCTGAAGTAAATTTACGATTCTTAATCACTGTTCTGATGACTTTGGAAAACATTGACTTGTGTCTTATTTGCAAAGTACAATGCATTGACGTGCAAAGAGTTGGAGTTTATTTATTTTTTTTTCGTTTTTCTACCATAATATTTTCACGTGTACTCTACCGACGATATTATTAAGTATATTCAGTAGTCGGGGGTCGCTGTGCGGTAACAGATAAAAAGGTTTCCTTTCCTGAGAACAAGAAGATCAAAATATCTGAGTATAAAAAGAAAACAAAGTTAAGGTTTACGACAAGTAATTCATCAGGCATTCAACTACGAAACTCTCAACTCGCCGATGGAAAAACTTGAAGCAAACGCGTCGCCTCTACAATATCATCGTTATTAAATCTCCTGATAAGACCTTATCATTTTTTATTGACATGAATGACTAACGCTCAACACAGCGAACTATTTCCGTAAATGAATTGTCTCTTGTTTTCATCTATATTGCATAATGCGTGGACTGAAATAGTGTTTTACTTTTGATAGAAACCTCTCCGTGTGATGGAGAGCGGGGTTCAAAGAAAGCCTTTTTTCTCATTTATAACAGACTCGTAAATTTTAATGGATTTTATTCAAACTAACCGATCGACATTATGTTTTAATCAGACAATACTAAGAAAAAGTAGAAGAAGAAGTAGAAAAAAAATGTTCGCATATAAGGACACTTGAGACGATGGGTTTGCTGTTATTGTTTTCCTCATTGCTGAGCTATCTACTTTCCGAAGATGAATGCCTGGTGTAGTTTTAGAACGGAGGGCGCGTATTTATCTTTCTGCCATTCCCAGCGTATGTATATACAGTAATAAGCTTTTATTTACCCTTAGTATCCCAGTGACGTCTTGTAATAATTTGTAATTACTTTATTTTGTTAAATGATCAGGGAGCAGAGCTAGGGAAGATAGCTAATCGAATGGATAATCAAAGTAGAGATAAACCAGTCAGACCTGATACAGTTGTTCTTGATAGATTGTATTTTTCAAAAATTAAGAGAAATTATCCAATTTCAACAGAATCCTTCTGTTTCCTGATTGAATCACTGATGGTTGTACATACCACAACAGAACAGATTACTTAAACCTTGTATTACTTTGCTTGCGGAAAATCTAACGCCAAACATGTGCTTTAAGTGCTTACTAGCGAACGCATTCCCTTAAGATATAAGGACAATAATATTATACCTTTGCCTACACACTCATATTTCATTGCTCTTGGCTAAGATTTTATTCGTAGGAAAGAGTTCTGCGATGACTTAATAATTTACGTTTGTCATCTGCGCAGCGAGCTAATGAAATAATATATAATGAAATTTTGTTCAGGTAAAAGATTTATCTCTCTATCTCTTTCTCTATTATTGAAAAGAAATTATAGCCGATATTTGTCTGTTGCGTAGTACTTTTTCCTACGCTCTTAGCTAGTTATACGAGGCAGAAATTCGCTAGGTTGAAGTGCAGGGATGCTTTTTTGGTTTATATTCAAGAGATAGGACAGAAGCGTTTTGGTTCTTTTTTCTTTTTTTTTTTCTCGTTGAATTTGCTTTACGACATAATGCGCACATGTCCCAAACATATTTGGCACTTTTGAGTATTATAATATAAATTATAATTGCATACACATACTATACATATAGCAAATTTTTAGCGTTTAGAAATATATTCCATGTTTATTATTATTTAAGTTTCTTTTACTACGAACTACAGATAGGTCAGATACATAAATATATTTTTTTCTTTTCATATCGATTATATTTTTTTTGCAATATTACTATATTATTCTGCTTGAAGGTATTTCAAGCTGCATTGTGTTATTGAGAATGAATTTTAAACGAACGCACTGAAATCTGAATTAATCATTACGAAATAACGTTATGTCTATACAGTATCATATTAAGAGAAAATAAAGTAAAAATAAATAAATAACAAATACTATGGCTGGTATATGCATAGTCCGTTTCTCCACCGAAAAATTTCTCTCTATTCGCAAATTGTCTGGAGTTTTATAAAAACTAAATACTGACAATTGTTTGAGCAGACAGAAATTTTCGAACAGTGGTGAACGGGCGGCATGGATTCTGCCCTACAATTACTGAATAAGTTAAATTGTACATTGTGACATAAAATTTAAGCTGCTAAATGCGTGAGCTGGTGAACTTTTTTAAAAAAACAAGAATATTCAAAGGAAAAAATCATGTAATATATAACTATAATAGTTTTTAAGTCAGTTTAAGCTAGATTTTGTCAATAGTTCTAGGTAGTGAAATGTATGCGTGAACAGGCAAAGTATGCTGTTCGTGGAAGCGAATGTTGTATGATCTACGCGTATAAAAAAATATTTGAGAAAAATGTTTAATTACTAGTAATATTATTATCACTAATAATATAATAAATGTGCCATTTTTCCATAAACAACTGTTTTTCTATAAAATCCCCCCTCGTGGCTTGATGCCAAAACATTTCAGAATAACAAGAACGAAAAGTACGGCAGCTTTGTAGGGCCATCATCGCACCGTCAGTGCATGCTATTCCGAACCTATTTCACACATACACTGTCAGCCTGACGTCACTGGAAGGTCGCCAATTCGTCCGCGAGATGGCAATACCACCTGGCACCCCGTTGCCGGTGGCCGGGGCTAGCCGGGCTAAGGGGAGCACTGACCTGGGTTAAGGTTCGGTCTCGGGGTCAGTGGCCCTCGTGGCTGCTCGTGGCGTCAAGGGTTCACGTGGGGATCGCATAAATGCGATCCGACCGTGACAGACATCTTAGTAGAAGTACTCGGAACATGCTAGCCTGTGGGCTAGGAAACGAATAGAATAGAAAGACTCATTTATGATGGGTACATATTTATATTCAAGAAACAATTACGAATTGTAACCTTGCAAATGAGTAATATTGTATTGATGCAATAAATTCCTTACAATGATCAAATGTTTCGCTATTTTCTACTTTCCCTTCCCTGCGAGTCTTTATTTCAGGTATCATATAGCACACCTCGTCGGATTGGACGTTCTCCTGATACCAGGAGGATTTTCGACATTTTTCTAACTATGAAAAACGCTAGTATAAATAAAGATATATCAACATACATAAAGACATGTATGCATATACACTACTCCTTTTTCCGCTAAACATTTCGGAACACCTCCTCGGGTCAGATGTTCTCCTGATACCAGGAGCAAAAATTTTCGACTTAAAATTTCTCAAAATCCGAAAACGCTAGTATAAATGAATATGGGTATAGAGAGGTGCATGGAGACACGTATGAATGCCTATATCTATACAGATATCCAAAATTTCGGAACACCTCCTCGGGTCAGATGTTCTCCTGATACCAGGAGCAAAAATTTTCGACTTAAAATTTCTCAAAATCCGAAAACGCTAGTATAAATGAATATGGGTATAGAGAGGTGCATGGAGACACGTATGAATGCCTATATCTATACAGATATCCAAAATTTCGGAACACCTCCTCGGGTCAGATGTTCTCCTGATACCAGGAGCAAAAATTTTCGACTTAAAATTTCTCAAAATCCGAAAACGCTAGTATAAATGAATATAGGTATAGAGAGGTGCATGGAGACACGTATGAATGCCTATATCTATACAGATATCCAAAATTTCGGAACACCTCCTCGGGTCAGATGTTCTCCTGATACCAGGAGCAAAAATTTTCGACTTAAAATTTCTCAAAATCCGAAAACGCTAGTATAAATGAATATGGGTATAGAGAGGTGCATGGAGACACGTATGAATGCCTATATCTATACAGATATCCAAAATTTCGGAACACCTCCTCGGGTCAGATGTTCTCCTGATACCAGGAGCAAAAATTTTCGACTTAAAATTTCTCAAAATCCGAAAACGCTAGTATAAATGAATATAGGTATAGAGAGGTGCATGGAGACACGTATGAATGCCTATATCTATACAGATATCCAAAATTTCGGAACACCTCCTCGGGTCAGATGTTCTCCTGATACCAGGAGCAAAAATTTTCGACTTAAAATTTATCAAAATCCGAAAACGCTAGTATAAATGAATATAGGTATAGAGACTCGCATGGAGACACGTATGAATGCCTATATCTATACAGATATCCAAAATTTCGGAACACCTCCTCGGGTCAGATGTTCTCCTGATACCAGGAGCTGAAATTTTTCGACTTAAAATTGTTCTAACTCCGAATAACGCTAGTATGAATGAATGTAGGTATAGAGACGTGCATGAAGACACGTATGAATGCCTATATCTATACACATATCCAAAATTTCGGAACACCTCCTTGGGTCAGATGTTCTCCTGATACCAGGAGCAAAAATTTTCGACTTAAAATTTCTCAAAATCCGAAAACGCTAGTATAAATGAATATAGGTATAGAGAGGTGCATGGAGACACGTATGAATGCCTATATCTATACAGATATCCAAAATTTCGGAACACCTCCTCGGGTCAGATGTTCTCCTGATACCAGGAGCAAAAATTTTCGACTTAAAATTTATCAAAATCCGAAAACGCTAGTATAAATGAATATAGGTATAGAGACTCGCATGGAGACACGTATGAATGCCTATATCTATACAGATATCCAAAATTTCGGAACACCTCCTCGGGTCAGATGTTCTCCTGATACCAGGAGCTGAAATTTTTCGACTTAAAATTGTTCTAACTCCGAAAAACGCTAGTATGAATGAATGTAGGTATAGAGACGTGCATGAAGACACGTATGAATGCCTATATCTATACACATATCCAAAATTTCGGAACACCTCCTTGGGTCAGATGTTCTCCTGATACCAGGAGCAAAAATTTTCGACTTAAAATTTCTCAAAATCCGAAAACGCTAGTATAAATGAATATAGGTATAGAGAGGTGCATGGAGACACGTATGAATGCCTATATCTATACAGATATCCAAAATTTCGGAACACCTCCTCGGGTCAGATGTTCTCCTGATACCAGGAGCAAAAATTTTCGACTTAAAATTTATCAAAATCCGAAAACGCTAGTATAAATGAATATAGGTATAGAGACTCGCATGGAGACACGTATGAATGCCTATATCTATACAGATATCCAAAATTTCGGAACACCTCCTCGGGTCAGATGTTCTCCTGATACCAGGAGCAAAAATTTTCGACTTAAAATTTCTCAAAATCCGAAAACGCTAGTATAAATGAATATAGGTATAGAGACGTGCATGGAGACACGTATGAATGCCTATATCTATACATATCCAAAATTTCGGAACACCTCCTCGGGTCAGATGTTCTCCTGATACCAGGAGCAAAAATTTTCGACTTAAAATTTCTCAAAATCCGAAAACGCTAGTATAAATGAATATAGGTATAGAGACGTGCATGGAGACACGTATGAATGCCTATATCTATACAGATATCCAAAATTTCGGCACACCTCCTCGGGTCAGATGTTCTCCTGATACCAGGAGCAAATTTTTCGACCTTAAATTTTTCTAACTTGCGAAACCGCTTCTTACGGAAATTTCAACTCGAAAAATATCCTGATATCAGGAGAACGTCTAACCCGAAAAGGGGGTCGCCAATTTTTGAGTAGCTGAAATGCAATAACTTTCATTACCCACGCCTCCGGAGTGTCGAAAGTTGCTTCACCTATTGTTTATTAGCAATGAAGAGTTACAGGAATGGGAAAGTGAAGAATAACAAAGCAATTGATAATTGGTATATTTGGAAATTTATTGCTGCAGCCTAGATACAATATTAAGTTCAGTATTCTCAATGGTCATGAGAAGAGGTCTAAAAGTCAATCTAGTCGAGTTAGTGATCACTGACTCGTCCAGAATAGAGACCTCTCCTTATACCTACAAAGTTCTAATGTTTCCCTCACAATGTACAATTCTCAATTGTCTCTTAAAAATAAATATTCGCTCATCGTAAACGAGTCTCTTTATTTGTTTCCTAGCATATGCATAGACTAGCAGGTTCGGCGTATTTCAATTAAAATACCTGTCACATTCATATCTCGTTAACGTAACCCCCATATGAACTCTTTGACGCCATGGAGGCCACTGACCCCATGACAGGTGCTTTAGTAGGTCAATGCTTTCGCCAAAGAGGATGGGGGTTTTCGCTTTCGTCGCCAACGTGGTGCAAAATGGTATCGCCATCTCGCGGATGAATTGACGAACAATTTTTGCAACAAGCATCAGTTTCAACACAATGACGCCCCCACCGCTTAGGTGGCGAACGGAAGGACTACGAGTCGCGTAACGGCGATACTGCATGCTGTAGGTTTATAGCACACGGATGCACCGTAAATGTGATGACCATGCCGGGCCTCGGTGGAATAGGGATAAAATCGACGTTATGTTTGATTTACCCATGTCGTTGAGTGGAAAATATGAGATGGCGTTCAGACATTTTATTTTCAGAAGACTGTTGGAATCTGGGAAATAAGTTCATAAAGAAATATCGAAAGGCATTAAGTAATTCGAGGTCCTTGTACGAAGTTTTACATATACGTATGTTTATTTATTCGTTTGAAAATATATTCATTTAAAAATATTTACAACGCAATCACACGTTATACTTGAACAATTACTAATGCATTTGCATTGTTTCTCTGTGGCATTCCGTAACATTTTGTCAATTGTGCAGTTAGCTTATGATTCTTTTTTTTCCTTCATTTTTGAATTAATATGATTGGCAAGTGTATATGAATCAATTCTCCGAATGGCAAAATCAGCATACATATATCATAACTGTAATGATAATTACATTTGAACTTTCGATATACACAAAGCGTTGTAACCATCGGTCGCGGGATGTTCCATACTTGCCAGTCAAACCTCTTTAAATCAGTCAGATTCAATCCATAAATGGCAAACTCGGTTATCCTGCATTTATATATTAGATTGCATGATAGATCGCGTCATTTTTATAAGAACCGTTGAGCAAAAAAAAAAGATTATGATAAGTTGATTCTAACTTGTAGTTCAAACGTAAACAGTTCAAGCATTAGTTTTTAACACCTTGAAAAACAAAAAAATCTTGGGTTCGCCAAGCAACAAGTGGTTCTGTACAACCGTGGAAGGGTTTCAAAAATCATTTGAAAATCAAAACAGCTTATATAAATCTATAACGTTACAGCATAATATATCTTAGGATTATACAAGAAGATCATTTGATCGTATCTTTCGGTGGAAGATTCAAGGGATTCCTCGATGCATACTTAACAAAAGTATAAGTATAATTCATACATCATGGAATTAGATTCCGTGAATATATTAAGGGCTTTGAAATACAAGCCAGAATTATATTACGTGTAAGCTAATTGGCAAGAGTGCGTTTGATCGGTAAAAATATTTACAATTTTGTTATATATATCATACAAGTCTTATTACACTTAAAAAGTCATTCTTATGGTTATTTATATTCGAGATCATCCAAAAATCCTGCTACGACATTGTTATTTATTCTCGTTGAAAAGCACAGGTTTTCTGAGTCTATGAAAAAGAAGCTGCTCGATATATACGTATCAAGTTACGATGATCCTGCTGGCAGATATCCTCAATTATACGGTCGCTTGGTAAATATGTATCAGAACTTTTGGAATTCTTTGTAACAAGGTGAAAGATATTATCATAACATCAACACAAGTCATCCAGTCTATCATAAAGCTTACAATATTATATAATGGCTTTGAAGCTACGTTCTAGTTGCTGTCCTTTGACAACAGCTCTGTGCTTTGGGTTATCTGAATCTCACTTGATTTGAATTTTATTGCATCAATCTAATCACTCTTTCCAATATTATTATACGCGGAGTTTATTTTCAGAAAAAATTTATTTGTACGAGAGGACAAAGTATATGAATACGCTGTACCGTGTATCTCGTTGAATGTAAAAATTGCATGTGTATATATGTAGTCTAGACGAGACATAGTATAGATTAATTGAAAAATATACGCGTTCGTTGCAATCATTAATAACTAAGTATTTACCATTTTTTTTATTTTACGGCCTACTCAGGAGAATTTTCGCCATTAATAATAATTAACGTATCCCTACGTTTGCTTTAAACATTAATTTTACTAATATTTTGTATTTCCATATAATTACTGACCAGCTTATCTAATATCAATCTTAAAAAGTTATCTAATCACATCTCATCGTCAGCCCATATTCAATGAAATACCATTATCACCATTGTGTTAATTCTTTCATATCTAAATAATAGCGGCAGATGTATATAAAGACAATTTACTATATTACTAAAGGTTAACTATTATCATTTCATATCTCTTGTTATTTTTGTTTATATCTTAGGCAAAATAATCAGCAAGAACTTTTCACTGGTGGGTTAACTTTAGTTCGCTCATGGCTAGTCAATAATTCATAATTTTGTGGCCAAAGGATAAAGCTCGATTATTATACATGTTTTTCATAAGTCCATAAGTCATAGTCAAATTCAATGTAGAAATCTATCGGTGGTGCGAATCTTACTTTACCCTCGTTTCATTCCATGAAAAACTTGAATCTAGACAATAGGAGGATCGTCGTCGTCATCATCTCTAGTAACTAACACATTTCCGTAACGGTTCTGCTGGTAGATTCTAAACCGCTGTACCCATTTGTATCTTCTAGCGCTGAAGAAGACGACTAAACCAAGCGAGATCAAAAACAGCGGAATAAGAAGACCCGCTGCGACCGAACCTCCTGTAAATATCACAATTGAGTATTGTTCATTCATCATGTGTGTAATTTATTATACTACGACATGGCCAGGAAATACACTCACCGTTAGAACTGTCTTGAGAATTCTGTTTCACGGTACTTGAATCTATCAAAGACTCTGTGGCGGTTGGCTCTACGGTGGTTGGGTTAGGAACGCATTCTCCGTCCTTTTGTCTTTGGTGATTAATGAGACAATTGCATACACCCGTATCATTAACTTTTGCGACGCACCTCTCTAACGCTCCGCACGACTCGTCTTGCGACAGGGAAGTTATTGAACATTGTCTCTCAGCCTCTGTAATCCACGACGATATTACATAGTACATATATCAGCATTATTGGAATTAATATTTATATTTAGTATGCAAGTTATGATATAACAAGGCTCAAGTTATTTCCGCATGATGGTAGCCCGTGGGTTGAACGACAACTGGATGTTGATGTAGTCAGTTTCATATCACGTAGTGACCTATGCATACCGCATGGCCTTTGATTGGCTAAATAACTTAATTGAAACAAATTAGTTTTATCAGGCAGATGACACAGGTTAACATGTCTGAGGATGAGCCAGGCGAATGATTACTCAAGTGACTAGCATTATACAAATACAATGAGATCATGGAGGGAATAATGCTATGCTATGCTGTGCTTTGCTTTGCTTTGCTTTCTCATTGTCCAAGCCCCGCGGTCTTATCACTCAATTATTTACTCGTTGATACTTGGGCTATGTGATAGCTGATCGGCAGTGAGACGTTATTAAGATTATTTACTCAGAAAAACACAACGATAAATTAAACAATGGATGGATGGTATTATTCGATTATTTTTTTATCTTTTTTGCGCCACTCCGGGGCAGATATGATATCTGATCTTTGCGATGGCAGATATGTGGATAGCATTGTCCCAAAGTACAAGAAGTCGTTTAGCTTGTAGTTCAGAGATTATAATAAACGGAACTAGAGGAAATTGTCCAAAGTACAGAGCTGACAAGAAAAAATAGGCTAGAAGTATGTAATATGAAAATTCGGAGGATAAAAGAAAGATAACTCAAAGAGAGAATCTATTACCAGCTGATAAGGTTTCAAACGTTGAGTGTAATTCATTTCTAAACGTATAAGTGCACGTTATCCGGGAAGGAAAAATAATCACGACAACGGATGTGAATTATCATCCGACCGTGGGGTCAGAGCTATCTTTAGTTAGATTTAATTTGACCGTCACGGTTATGTTGTATCGAGGATGATGTAGGTTTCTAAGCGATGTAATCTTGCGATGTTCATGTTTGAATATAATTTAAATTTACCTGTAACAAACTGCGATAATAGCACCGCTACGATGCAGAAAGTAGCTAAAATCTCACAGGTGAAGTCCCGCATCTTCGTGGAATATTATTGGTTTGATCACATAATAAATATCTGGTTATTTTTATCGTCAAAGATCTGCTCCCACTCTGACCTGTTTCAACGCTTTATTCTAGAACCGGAAAATTACTAACTCAATGTTCCGCGAATCATCGCCACTACCTCATCATTTTTGACAGATAATTAATACACCGCACAACAAACACTACACCGATCGTCTGAAACAACCATCTCACATCTGCGAATGGTAATCGAGTTTCTCACTCGAGACACGAGGTTCGAGGTCCGACGTTCGAGGCTCGATATTCGATACACAAGCCTGACTTCAAAAGCAATGACGTCATGCGTCGAAAATTGCATCTTGTGAATGGTTGATTCCGATTTTCTTTAAAGGTTCGCCGTATGTGTCACGATCTGCGAACCGAATTTTATCTCCGAAATCCCTTTATCTCTGGCTAACAAACATATCGGTAGAATGATTGGCATTTAATCCGTCAGACATAAATGCGTCTGCAAAACAGTGCGACTTTCACGATCAGTGGTTGAATTTTGGTACGAAAGCTGAGTGACGTGAGTATAGGTTATTATGACAGTTGGGCCGACTGGCTTTTCATTTTTAAAATAGAAATCAGAACATATCATTCCTTGGTCTCACGGTTTTTTGATCTGTCATCGCTGATAACCTAACACTCTCGAATACACAGTGATAGCTGCTTTTCTTATTTTATTGCAATCGCTAGCATAATCAGCAACATGTCGTTTAACATTTACGCCCATTTTTCAATTTTTATCTGTTGGACAAGACGGAAGCCTCATCTCTATCTGGCTATAAACTAATCCATACGATTTTTATTTCAATGTAATATAACGTATTAACAAGTAATTTTTAATTTTATATTTTCAGAGTATTTGGTCTCACGGCCCAACCATGGCGTGGACATACTATCAAAAAGTATTGGCCATTGTTATGGTCATCACTGGCTCCCTAAACACACTATCAGTCAAGTAAACATCTTTCGCTTACTTTTTGTTATGCTGTATTCACAGTAATGAGATTGAGATATGAGAATAAAAAAAAATTCCATGATACTTGAACTAACTATTGATTCTCATTCACTTCTATCCAGATACGCAGATCAGCAAATAGTACCGGGTCAGGATGGACAACCACGAAAATTTAATCACCCCTTTATGCAATCCTCTTTCATGTTTTTGGGGGAAATGTGTTGCTTGTTGTTATTCAAAATTGCATTTTGTTACTACAGTCGACAGGCGGTAAGAACCAGTGAAAATTTCTCTTAGGAATTTGATTTCGGCCAATGTATAAGAATTGTTGAATCCTCAATGCAGGAATATTATTTCTTGAAACAACAACAGATATATTTCAGTATGAGATATTACCATATCTTCCGATAGCTCATTATTTTAACAAACTTATCTAACAATGAGCAGTTCAGCTTCAAAGTTCATGCCTATTCAGCTGTTCTCTATCACGACCCATGAGTCAGATAGCAAAGTTCAGCCGCCTCAAGACCTGAGCTTGCACTTAGACTTTGTTACCTTCGTACAAAATATACAAGAGTTAGTCTCAGCATGTTCATATCATTTCGATGCAACAAAGACTAAATATTGGAAATAATGAGTCTTCTAGGCTTTGAAATAAATAGATATATCAAAGTTACCATATAATATGAGAAAATGGTAAAAAGGTATTTTTTAGAGCTTGGAGCTTCCTAATAAAAGTAAATTCTTTGTTACAGAATGGCAATGTCGACTCCAATGTCCTGACAAAAGGATCTCGAATTTTTAATCCCTTTGTGTTGCTCGTACCTGCGATGTGCGACATGGTAGCAACGTCTGTAATGTACATTGGATTGACCATGACGTATGCGAGTAGCTTCCAAATGCTCCGAGGAGCAGTAATTGTATTTACAGGATTGTTGTCCGTGGGATTTTTGAACCGAAAGCTAGGGTCCAGAGAATGGTTCGGAATATCTCTCGTTATTAACGGCTTGGCTTTAGTCGGGATGAGCGATTTTATTATGACACACGACGACAACGTCAGCACCAATTCTATCATCACTGGAGACTTGCTCATCATTTGCGCACAGGTAACTTGAAACAATGTGAAAGTTTACTATCAGCATATTCACATTACTATCTTCCAATAGATTCGTGGTTTCAGATACTTGTGTTGAAGAGTACGATATGAATATTGAAAGAAAACACTTTGGAGACCAAGACTTGAGGTATAATAAATTTTGTTGCAATTACAGGTCGTAACTGCGGTCCAAATGGTAGTGGAAGAAAAATATGTCGCTGGATTGGACATACCTGCGCTTCAGGCTGCTGGCTGGGAAGGTGAATCAGAAAATCTGCTGTTTATTCGACGTCAATCTTCGCCTCATTAGGATTTTGGATTGAAATGAACTGAAAAGAATTGATAGAAATTTACTAAATGATATTCTCCATATTTCAATTCTCATTTTCATAAGAAATCATATCAATTTTTGAATATATAATTAAATATCTGTGGTCATATAGGTGTCTTTGGATTTGTGGGGATATGTCTCGCTATGATTCCACTGAATTATGTCCACGCGTTGCCACCGTTTGCCGACAACTCTAGAGGAACTATGGAAGCAACTCTAGACGCTTTCGCTCAGATTGGAAACAGTGGGCATCTTTTGATGGCAATTATTGGTAAGAATATTTTAAAACAGATGTGTCGACTATTTCCGACGATTGTTTGCTTTACATAATTCAATTATGAATAATGTCTCCTTATCCAAGTGACTTCTTTTAATTTCAAGGTATGACTGTAAGCATAGCATTCTTCAATTTTGCCGGGCTCAGTGTTACAAAGGAAATAAGCGCCACCACAAGAATGGTCTTGGACAGTGTACGGACAATCGTAATATGGGGGTTCTCATTGATATTTAAATGGCAGAATTTCCACTATCTACAGGTAATCGTTTACTGCTTTAATCCGGTATCAGTTGCATAGGTGAAATCTCAGCACAACTGTGTGCGAATTCTTCTTGTTATTTTTTCTTATAGTACAATATTACAAGAGATTGATGAATACGATTCTTCTTACAGCTTATAGGCTTTGCAGTTCTACTGACTGGTATGTCCTGTTACAACAACGTGGTCGTACCGCAACTCTACAAGAAGCTTCAGTGCCGTTTGGGACGTCACAGACCGCCTCAGGACGAAGAGAACGTGATCAATACGGCGGCTGACGACATCGGAGAATAGCATTAACGAAGATAATATTGAAATTTATTAACCCCAATCGAATTCTTTTACAATCGAATTCTCGTTTACACCCGAACCGAATGCTCTTGTAATTTTGCCTTATGTTGAAGAAGGAACAAATCATCCCGACACATTCAAATCAACTATGAAACATATTTCAATTGACTATATTACTATGTTATGTTATGTTAGGTTATTATACATGTTTATAGAAAGATACGTATACTATATATATCTAACTACTGTGGAAAAGTCGTGCAAATTTTCTTGCATAAAACATTTTCTTTGTCCCGATAAAATCGGTCTTCTTTTCCGTTTACCATCCAGATTTGTAATAAAAATTAGGAATGTTTAGGAAATAGGAAATAATCCGGAAGATCATGAAATTGTATTAGCAGAACATTTGCGCTGATTTTCGACGAGCTGAAGATACGACTGAGAAATGAGATGGCGAATCTCTTGTTGTAGATAGTTGTATGGAATCAGACGGAGAATTAGGTTTATAAAATAGAGTATTTTGATATTTTTTAAGTAACGGAATTATAACAACGTATTATAATGACGAGAAATATAATAAAAATTTGAATAAATATGAAGAATTTTTATATTTTTATATTGTTACAAGTGTATTCGATGAATATCAAATTATTTAAATGTACGTCGAAATAAAGATTCAAAGAATGTTATTCATTAGAACGCCTTATATGATAAGGCGCTCTTTGATAATGCCTATTTCGGCGCCTTCGGATCTCAGAGTTTGAAAGTTGGAATCCAAGGTCAATGATCAGATAGGAAGAAATCAAAACAGGCATTAGTTATTCTTTATCTGTTTTTTTTTTTTTTTTTTTACTTATTTTCGCAATTTTGAAAGCATCTACAGTCACGTCTATACAGAATTTAATATCTCCAACCATTTCAATCTCACCTAAAACGAACTAAATGTTTATAGAAATCGAGACATTCAGCGCGAACAAAGTGGTGATGGATATACTAAGTAAAAACCTAAATAATAATACGAATATAAATATTTTACACATATGTTACTCCTTATGTAATTCATCGTTAGGGATCTACGATCCTGCTAGAACTTCGAAAGATCTTTCATATTAATTTACTATACATCAAATTAATGAAAACTGTTTATAAAATTCGATGTTAATTAAAGGATGCGAATGTTCTGCGATTAAAGATTTAAAAAAAAGCTTTTTAAAAACACAATGCATCTACGGAATCATTTGCCGATTCAAACCGAGTGACGGATCATGATTATTATGTATGAGTAGAATACCAACATGTCATTTCATAATATTATGTAATCCGATACCTCGGATAAATTCGGTATTCAAATTTCATTCCAATCAAATTAAACCGATAAACTATAACGTAACGACATGTTAGTTAAGTTATCAAGAATTTTAGTTTCAGTTTGTCGTATACTTTCAAGTTACATATCTTACATCCAAATGTATCCTCATAACTTATTTTTGTTTCTCGTTTTATTTATACATCTTTTAATAATATCGGAAAAATCAATTTCATCTATGTCCAAACCATTCTGATTCCAATAATAATTTCTCATTTCTGAGTCATCATCATAATTATTTCACCCTCGAATACCACGCGATTTACTTAATGAAAGTTAAATTTCAAAGCTTTCAAATAATTTACTGATAATTATTCATAAATACGTCGGAATAACATCATTACATTACACAACACTAGATAACGCAAGTTATCACCAGATCTTCATTAGTGAGGAACAGATACTGAATACAAATCTATGTATACGTATACTGGAGGCAGATATTACAATCACATAATTAGATTTCATGTTGTTTTCTAAAACACCGATATAGTATGGCTGTCTATAAGGTACATACGTACTAATACGTTCCCTCATATGTATAAGTGCGTCGTGCCTATACTGTAAGTGACTTAGGTGCAACATTTACGTGGAATGTACCTAACAACGATATCATAGTATTATTTTAACTGTCGATAAGCCATAGTGACATCAGGTATATATATATAATATGAAATGTGCAGAAACATTCTGTAACGAAAAATGATATTTAGTTAGGGCAGGCTTTTGCAAAAAAAAAAAAAAAAATTTCCCCTGCCCCCCGCGGAATTAATTATAACATCTATATTTTTAAACAATAAAATAATAGTTCATTGGAAATTATTATGTGCTTATGACAAATATTGAGGATTATGACGATATCTAGTTGTACTGTTCGGGGAGAACATACGAAATGTCGTCCCATGGATGGCGGTAGAGTCCTTGCTTTAATCTCTTTTGATCCATAAAGTGACCTGCGAAATAAACAAGGATGTATGTACATTCAATATTTAGCTCAAAGCATTCGCCAGTAGCATGGACAATTTTCCGCTAGTACTCCTGGTCGAAACTCACCAATAAAACCGATACTCCTTCCGAGTACGAAGAGGCTGTTGATGGCGCCGATTTCAATGTACTCCTGTGATTCTTCCCTCGTAAAGCTGCCGCTATTTCTCAGCATGTCGACGAACGCGCAGGCAATCATACCGTCGACGTTGAGAATGAGATTAGGCTTCTTGCTAGTTGTGATTTTTTCAACCTCCAGAGCATACTCGACCAATGGCCTGGCAGGGAAATTCTCCAGCACGAATTCCTTTATGAGTTTAACCCGCATGTCCGGGTTATTGATGGACTTTACACGGTGCCCAATTCCCATGATCAGCTTCCCTTTTTTGCGCATATCATTCACGAACTCCTGAGGATGAAGCCCGGCGTCGTAGGCTTCAGAAAACATATGAGCTGCACCGTCGAGTGCTCCGCCGAATCGATCGCCCTGTAATACAAAGAATGAACATGTGAAATATCTACCTAGTGTGTGAGAGCTCGAACCCGATAACTCTGCGGTGAGAAGCATTAGAAGACTACTTACGATCGTCAGTAATCCAGACACTAGAGAGCTAACGAGATCTTTTCCAGCTCGGGCGCATACGATAGTATTGTGAGCACCCGAGACAGCCGGACCGTGATCGGCGGTGAGCATCAGCGACATTTCAAGGAACTTGCAGTAGGTTGGAGGTAAACATCGTTGGAACCATAATAAGGATACAACCCCGCCGATACCGACATTTTGCTTGAGTACCTCGGTGACTGGCATGCCGGCATAAAGCAATTCTTGACCGCGCTCGTCACAAATAGAAGTCATGAATGATGCAGGTTTTCGAATCAGGCCGAGTTCCTAGATGATAAAAAGGAAACGAGCTTGATTTTTCGTTTGAATCTAAGTTTGGATATCGGCAGTCCAAAGCACAGGCAATTTTATGCACAATTTATAGGATAGCAACTGACCCTGGCCCAACTGTAGTCCATAGGAACGGTGGGAGGAGGAACTTCTGGTTCAGGATGGACGGCTCCAGCTGTAACTAATCCCTGATAAACATTCTGGATGAGATCACCGAGGTTGTCGAAGCTATCTGGAACGTATGCCCCGGCCGCTTTCAGGGCGGCATTCTTTGCCAAAGCTGTTTCGAGATTACTGTGTGCAATCGATCCAGCGTGTCCGAACTGGACTTCTGATTTGAACATACTGGCACAGGTTCCGATGCACCAAGCCACCAAAGGTTTTGTTATCCTCTTGGACTCCAGAGCTTCGCATACTTCATACTCTTCCACTCCCCCTACTTCACCCAGCAGGATGATAAGCTTTACTTCAGGATTTTTCTGATAGCGCATTATGTGGTCCATAAAATTAGTCCCGGGATAACGATCTCCGCCGATAGCAACCCCTTCTAATACTCCGTTAGATGCTTTGGAAATGATGTTATTCAGCTCATTGGACATACCACCAGACCGCGAAACATAGGCAACACTGGAATTCAAAACGATTCATGTTTTAATCCAATCGGAATACAATCTTAGTCCCAAACAAACAATAAAAACGTCACCAAATCGAGAAACCTACCTTCCTGGTCTGTAGAGCTTGCTGTGCAGGATATTATCCATCATACCGCCAGTATTACCGATCTTGAAACATCCAGGTTTAACTCCGCCAACAGTCGCAGGTCCTATGATAGTCACCCCCTTCTCCTGAGCCAGAAGAATCAATTTCCTTGTCATATTTTCGGGAATACCTTCAGCAATTATGGCAATGGTTCTGATTTGCGGAAACTGCAGAGTCTCTACTGTACTGTCGTAGGCTGAACGCAGTGAGGCAAAGGTCACCATAACATCAGCATCTCGATGCTTGGTCATAGCATCCTTCATGTGTTTGTACACAGGGATCAGAACCTAGAGAAATATTTGAAGCTTATTAATTAGTAAAACCTCCAGGGGGTGAGCCCCGCCGCAGCTACTCTTCGCCACAATTTATCTCACCTCTTTGTGACCCCAGTAGAACTTCTGCTTGTGATCACCGACAAATGGATATACGATAGCTGCTACCGAGGGCTCGGTCCTCCTGCACACAAAGTCAAAATCAAGCATACTTTGGACAGCTCTGTTCTGCATTCCCCAAATGATGGCCCTGGTTTTACTGCTGAACAATTGCTGCCCTTCGGACGAATCAACTACGTCATTGATCTTCTGTTTCTGCTGTTCGGTCGGTGAGCTAGAGCCACTCTTCTGGGGCGCTGCTGGACCCATGTCTTGGCCGGAGGGAAGGAGAAAGTTCGCTGTCGAAAATTCCTGCGCTTCTGGGTCAGGAATTGGCTTCTTTCCAAGAGCCATACCGCAGATAGCGGTCATGTGCGTCTCAGGACCGAAAACGTAGCCAGATATTCCAAGCCGTTTTCCAACTTCGCGTATAATTCTGTTAGTAAAAATACAGGAGTGTGAAGCATAGTTGAATATCGATTATTCAAAGTTGTAGCCATCTATTCGATGTATTTGTTATCCTACCTGAGACCTTCTTGGTAGTTGGGCCCAGCCCTTCTAACAAAGATTTTAATATCATATTCGATCAGCTTTGGTTGAAATTCTTGCAGGGCCTTGACGATTCCCTTGAAAGTAGCGGCTACGTTGGTAAAGTTGGCGATTCCACCACCAATAATTAGCACCTTTCCATCGGGATGCTTCTCTTTGGTCATCAGGCTCAGAATAGTTTTTGCATATTCATATGTCTGCTGTTCGCTGGGTGCTCCAGAGTATTCACCGTAGTTTGCCAGCTCAGAGGCACCACCAAGGTCACAAATTGTGTCGGAATAAATAACAGATGCACCTGAAAAACATCCTCTTAAGTAAACAATGCAATAAAAAGAAATTGCTGAATACTGGAAATAAGATTCATTTCAGATTATTCATATCTATTTGTATACACATGAAATAATCTACCTCCACCGGCGACCATCGTCCAGATTCGTCCTTTCCTGTTCAGAATTGTTAATTTCAAGCTAGCCCCGGACTTGGCATCCAGATCAGCGATGTAAGCTTCTTCAGGATAAGCATCGCGTCCGAACGGCGGTGGATAATCGATCTCTCCCCAAACAGGCCGGCAGATAAAATCGGCAGTAGTATCCAACTTAGCAGCGAGATCTAGCACATAGATTGCTTCTTTTGTCACAACCAATGGGTTTATCTCCAAGTAGGTGAAGTACAGGTCGACGTAAAGTTTGTAGAGAGATTCGATGAACTTTGCGATCACCCTGAAACGCGATAACATATCTATGAGAAATGGAGGAAAACAGAATAACAGATATATTACTTTCCAGGGCATCAATTCAAAGATTATAGAGGCGATAAATGCGTATTAGAATTAAATCAAACGTTGCTACATTATCTGTGTGATTATGCAAGCTGGAAGCCTCGTGCGGACATCATAAAGCAAAAAAATTGTTAAAATGTATTCAATGCATTATCCATACTGTCGATTGACGTGGATGTTCACGGCTAGCAATTAATATCCAAGTTAAGTCAAGGAGAAAAATTAACATAAAAATTTGTTTACATTACAATTTATAAAAGGCATAGACAGAATTATCCAATACTTATTACGATAACTATCTGTAGAGATATTCATCTTTACTCACGGCTTCTTTGCTGCTGATACATTGGTTAATAAACTTTCAGTCAATGTAGCTTGGTCAGGCACAGTGGAACCTACCGGTACTTCTAGTTTCAGAGCTTTAGCATCCACGTCGCCAACGTCAACACCTCCTTGGTGATGGAACAGAATTGTATCTGCCTTGCGGTGGGAATATATGCAAACGTATGCCTCTTCGTCCTGTTGGGAAGAGCAGTTTTTAAAATCAAATTCATATCTAGGTATGTGATAATCTGAAAAGGGTAGCCACTACTTGACGTGAAGTGGAATCGATTCAAACCTGGCAATGATATTGAACGAATGAAAATGATTGAGTAAAAAAAATTCTTACGGGTTTGTGGGGTACGAACGGCTCGATTATGAAGTTCTTGAGTTTTCCTGTTGCCTTCTCGACTTGCTGGTCCTTGTTCATCCTTTCTTCCACCCATTGATGAACTGCCGTTAGGTCGGCGTTTACTTTAATCAGTCCCAACTTTCCACGACGTTTTATTAGCTGGTCGGGCTTGACAACAAGCTTTTCTGTCTTAAGCCACGGATTTTCAGCCACGACATCCACCCAGTTTGTGTTCTCGTCTATTGGAACAAACCGACATTTTGCTGCGGCCGTTCCCTTGGGCAGATTCCGATTAATCAGATCTTTACCCGTAGCCTCGCGGATTGCCTTGGCTGACATTTTTCAAAACGATCTGAAAATATAATTGGAAAGCATTTGTCAAGGTTTATAAGCCACATTAATGGTAGGATCTGCTGTTAGTTCTTAGCGCCATACCATCTTGGGCTGTTGTGTATTCAGTTCTGTTTAGAAAGACAGTCTAATAATAATTTAGTATTCTGCTGCTTGACAATTAATCAATTCATTCATTTACTATCAACGGAATTCAATCAATAAATGTCAACTAGTGATTTCCGATTTCACAAGGTTCGGGATAAGAGATTGAGCTCGAAAACTGAGTAGAGAATGTAAAGCAGTCAGAGCCATGGGTCATAAATAACGGAATGGTAAATAACTGGTGGCCAGAAAGCAGAGGAACCAGTCTTCGTTTTCACCTTTGGACTTGTCACTGGGGATTGATTCGATAAATAAAATCCTGGAGAAAACGGAGGAAGGAACTTGTATATTCCCGGTTAAAAACGATTATGCGCAGATTATTCTCGTTCATTATTATCATTATCACAATTTCGAAACCTACACAATATACACCCTAATTTTACATTAAACCCAATTGAATAGGAAGCAATGATAAAATTCTTGACCGAGAATCGTGAATGTTCTGAATTTAACTATACATACGTATAATATCTATCTACATTAACTATAGCTAGCGCCTACTTTCACTTGTGCGTACCGCTCTGCACTGTTATGTACGATAACAGGGTCGTATGTTTCCGGGTTCATTAATAATTATTATAAGAATACATATCTCAGGATGTGGAGCCAAAAAATTGTTCATCCTAATCGAGACCCTCTCCAAGGGAACCCGTGTGTCTACTTCAATCGATAGCTTCATGATGTCGGAAATAATTGATAGAATTTTGAAACTTTTCTTTCCGAAAAGTACATCTCAAGACGATTGATTTGACAACTTATTGGTACCGATTCGATCGATACAGCCCGAGTTATCGAACACTGAATGAATACATGCGTGCATCTCAAGTTTCGGAGATTTGGCATTCGGGACTTCAAACCTCCCGGTGTTCTTCGTAATAAAGTTTTCTCCAAATCGGCTATGTACTTTCGGGGAAATATCCTTTTCCGAAAACTGTGATTCGGTGATATTCGAATTTGGAATTGTTACCGTTCGTGACTTTTAAAATTCGAAATTTCAACCCGGCCCCTGCTGCTATAGCTATTCTGTGATAGTGAAAGAAAATAGATTGAAATGAAACTGACTACTGCCCATGCAGCAGCCCATATGAACAAGATCTGTGTACCTTTTAAATCTTATATTATTACCTATACAGTGGTATCATGCATTTGTTTAGTTAGTTCCGGGATAATTCCGAACGCGGTATACCTCTTATTCAATTTATGCTTACAACGCACAAGGCCGAGACATCGTACCATACCTCGCACACGCGACTTTTGTTATTGCTGATTATTCAGTTTAATTTAATTGCTAAAAAGTTGAGAGGGAAGAAAGGAAAAGAAATACGATAGATAGTTAAGTGATTAGAAGCAGACGCGGTGTTGATTAGCTTTCAAAATATTCACGATGAGAATCGCTACAGCTGGTACATATGGTACAGCTGACGGAAAAATTTCTACGTGTATTAGAAAAACGACCAGCGAGACACGTCACATGACACAGTAGATAAAATTGGCACTATAATACTTTCTCCGCCAAAAACTTTCATCCGATAAATAAAACTAGAACCGAATTATAGTATACTTATATAGGTGTGATAAATTTTTTAGGCATAGTTAGTGAACGCGACTATATCTGTCATATGAATTTATATCCATTGATCAAATTTCGGCGACATATAAACACGTTCGTAGAATTAATAATGAGGTGTTATTATTAGTATACGTGGTATATGCGGTATATGCGGGTGATTCGTTATAAGATAAACCAAGAAATTTGCATAAATGAGTAAAATATTGAATATTAGTTTCGACATGAAATTTGAAAGACGCAAAGAGACGTTGTAACGCGTCATTTTAGGAATAAATTACGGATGATCTGTGGGAACCTTACGTCAATGAGACAGCCTTGACTAAAAGTCGATGTTTTAATGAATGATAATATAGGTGCGTGCGGAAAAAAGGAAAAAAAAAAATAATAACCGAAAGGAAAGGAAATAGAAATTTCGATTCAATTCGCTAATTGATTCTAATCTTTATTATACATACTAATTATTAATCCCGGATAGAAAGTAGTCGTTTTTTATTTCTCTTTTCTATATACAATTGATAGAAGGAGGCGAGGCAACGTTTAACAAAGAAATAAAGAAAAGGTACCCACCGTATGGTAGTGAAATTAACAAAAAAATCGTTGAACGAGATTCACACGCGAACGGTTCTAAACGAAGAAAATATGTTTGTTATATTAATACGAACGCGAGTCGCGGATGCACGTTTGCTCAGCGACTGCTCGCGGCAGACTGAACTATCGGATATGTTCCACGATCTCATATGTGTATAGCTAGATATGTGTGTGGTACCTACACGTATATAGGTATACGTACGAGGCGACACGTCCTTGCGATAATCAAGAGGCATAAGCCAGGGGGAAAGAGAAAAGAGAAGAGTCAAAGATATCGTACGATTCACTTTTTTTTTTTTTCAACTTCCTACTATCTTTCAGTGTATAGCTAATTCTTTTTTTCAGTTTTTTTTTTCGTTCAACCGATCCTATCCTCAATATATACATATATATTGAGACTAAATATTGAATGTTGAATATTGGAATAAATGGAGAGAATAAGACTACGTCAAGTGAAAGGACAGACTGGGTATCAGGAATTGGAATGTGGTTTATAAGCGCCGCATTTACGTATATGTATAACCCAGGGGAAATTCATGCTCAAAAGTAAAATCAAGTTTAGCCCACAAACGATATGGATAGAGAAATACGAGATTAATACCGTGTTCGATAGATAATATATCGCGCGATATGGAAAAAAAAAACTTTTCAAAATTACAGGGTGATGAAAAAATCGTACGAGAATGAAATTGTCGCGACGCTAAAATATTGACTAATCCATATAATTCGTATATGAGCGAATCGTACGAGAAATATAAGTTCGATAATACGAGAGGGGAGGAGAAGATAAGATCGGAATGAGATAAATTTATATGGGCAGGTGATGAAATGTACTTCAAAATATACGAGCGTTCTAAGATGTATCGTTGCTTTATGACTAAAGAAATCACGGGATCACTATTTCGAAGAAAATAACCAAACCTATAATCGATTAGTTACAGACATGTCATTCGTATTAATCGTGGGAATAATAGATTTGTCCATTTAATCCACAAGTACAGCGATACGGGTATAGGAAAATATACAATAAGAAACGGGGGACAGTGGTAATTTGAGTGAACATCGGGCGGTTTATGCGATAGGCAGGTTGATGCCACGTGTTGATAACGGCACACCACCCCACCAGTCCGCCACGCATCGTAACTTATCTTTCTTATCGGCCCCGCGCGGCACTTCACTTTTACAATTCGCATTATAGATGATTTCTATACCGTTAAAAATCGTCGTGTTTCTGAATTGCGTAATCAAAACGGCACAAGCATAGTACGTATATGCACATATATACGTCACGTCTACGATATACTGATAACAAGTACAAATGCGAAGAGAATGAGAGAAAGAAAAGAACATTTTAGTTAAATATTATAGTATTCACTGGCTGTACAATTCACTGCTTATACGTAAACGGGAGTAGAATAATATTATTCGATCTAAATTTGGAAGAATAAGATGATATTACCTATGGCTTCGAATTCCTTCACTATATGATGTACCGTGGCGATGTATGACAATGTAACGAATGAACCAATGTAGCTACAACGGGCTTTATAGCCATGACCTACCTCAATTCGTTTAATATTGAAAATTCATCGCTTAAGTTATGCAATTATAATCGTGGTGGGTACATATTTTTGTGTGAGAAAGAATCGGCGAGAAAGGAACAAAAAAAAAAATAGAATTTTGGTTTTTGGATAAAACGCCGCGATCCCCGATTGGCAAAAGTACTTTTTCGCTGAGGTCGCAACTTGTGTGTGACACTATTAACTGACACGAGTGACCTGCGCACCGTGATAACTACGTGATAGTCACGTTTCGAAAATAATTTCATCTTAACCGACGGTATGAGTACGATAACGATTCGCAATTAGCCAGATGAGCAGGAAGACGCGATTAGTTAATATTCTTCGAAGTTCTTTTTTCTTCGATCGTTCGATAATTATCTCACTCAACCCTGATACATATATATGTATTAATTTTTGATTGATAAATCACCCAGCGCAGCGTAATGTATGCAGCATTTCCCTCCACAATGAATGAATGATCGTGAAATAAATATTACTCTATTTGTTCCTAACGAAAGAGTCATCGTGACGTTAAGGACCTCGTCGTTCGTTCATTCGTTCTTCCGTTCGCGGGATCTTAATCCATACCGCGCATGTGATATGTTCGGAAAGAGTCGGAAATAAAGAAATAGTTCTCCTTTTCACGCGCTGAACTTCCATTACCTTTGATTCACTCGGAAACTAAGTCCAGAAAGAAACGGCAATTGATTCCCCACCACCCACCACTTTTATACTGACGAGAGCCGGAAGGTGTCCAGCGAGTAACTGAACATTTATTTACGTATGCCTCGGTATTAACGGAATGGATTATTCCTTCATTTCGTATGGTAATTAAGGAATAGAATAATAGTGAAAGAAAAAGTGTTTGCATTTACTTAGCTAATTGATTTCTGTTCGTTACGTGATCGAGGTAGCCGACAAAAGAAGAGTTAAATGGAAAAAATATGTACGTTCGTTGAACTTCAGCATAATGAGGTGTGAATGTATAGAAAATAATCAACCGCCTTTAAGAATGCTACGAACTAACTGCGAGAAAAGAGCCGCGGTGTAGAAGAAACGTTGAAGGATTATATTTCCACCTTTTTTTAGACTATCTTTGAACGAAACGGACATGTAGGCAATTCCCGAGTCTAGCCTAAAGTCAAAGTGCGAGTATTGCGTAAATCAATTTGCATTTGCGGAGTCATGTGAGAATAACAGATATTCCGCGCGCGAGGTATACGTGTATGTAATGCCCGGGTCAAATAGATTCTTTCAGGCTATCTAATGGCGACGATAGATAATTCCAAAGGATTTAAAATGCCGGGGAGGTAAAAGAAGCATAAAAAAAAAAAATAAGAAAAAAGCTGAATATGATATCAAGAGAAATAGAAACGTTGCAAACGACGATATTTTTTTCCCCGATGATATATTTTCGGATCAACATGTATGTAGAGTCGAGAATATTTAAAGACTCGCGGGAGTCTCGATCCCGACGCTCGCTACTGCGTCATTACTGACGTTGCAAATTTATTCTTTAAACCACGTAGCGTCCCATAGCTATAAGTTGGTTATCGCTCGATAATTGGCACAACGATCGCTAATTTTACGATAATTCCTAAATAAATAGCCGGAATCACGAAGCGATTTTGCTGTTTTCTTCTGGATTCGATCGAAACTCACAATTTGAGATAACAGAGAAAAAAAAAACAACCCTCCAATGTTTTTCTCTGTCAAAATAAAGGGTCTTTGGAATCGTGATGATCACTGGCTGTAATTGCTCGCGCAATACAAGACATACATTATAATTATCCGCAAAGTCAACTTATTGACGAGAGATTAACCTACGTGAATACTTTCCGTCGCAACAACACCACGCCGGTGCGAAAAATTCCGGAACAAAAAAACTTACACGTACGGTAGAAAAAAAAAAAAAAAAACGTTGCGTAATCGCGCGATTTACGAATGGATTGCTTTGCCGTGAAATTTGATCGCCGTTCAAGGTCACGGCAGTAATTTTCAAAAATTCACATACAAAATAAAAGAAAAATTATATTTGACGAATTATTTTAGGTTAGGATCGCATCTATTTTTTTCAAAGTAATTTGCGATTAAAAATTGAATGTTAATTTAGAGGTTATGTCGTTGGTTACAACATGCTGAAAAGATCTATCTAAAGTTATTGTATCAATTGCGAGCAGTGTAATAATTAAACAAATTCCCGTTATTGATCATTCTCTTTCATTTGTTAAGCCTCATGGATCAGCGGCTTGTTATTCCAACAATGTAGGTAACAATATGAGATGACTAATTCAGTAGATCGATGTCGCGTCTGATAATCGATATTTGTAAATAGAATAATTGGAAGTATTACTTACAAGTTGACAGGCGTTTTATTCAAACAGAGATTCACAATCCTTCAAGTAATCGAACGACAAAAGAATCCATCAACACTCCACTATGCAGGGACAGAAAAAGCCGCGGAAGCAATGTACAGACGGAGGATTTTCCCCGCTGCGTCACAAACAAGCCGAAAACTATTTGAAACCTCAAAAGAGATCGATCGATTTAAACAGTTGTTCTAGATCATCTTTGTGAGGCCTAGGGGGCTAGACAACGGCTCACAAAATTCAGATATAAAATAAGTTTTATTATCAGTTACGTCAATTTCATTCAACATGGCTGACCAGCCGGCAAACTCCCGCCATTGACTAACCAGTTTAATCAAGATGGTGTCACCCGCATCTGACGTCAAAACCGGACAAGCTAGTGTCTAATTACGTTGATCACTTTGCGTCTAACTAGTTTGAATCATTTCTAGGAATTATCATTGCATTAATTATTTTTGAAGGAATCGTATAATCAACAAAAGGGATTATACTATTTTTATTATGACTGTCCCCGGAAAATTTGCAAAACGAAACTAGATATATTTATTCGTAGAAAATTCAATCGCCAATGATTTTTCTTCGCAATCATTATATTAAAATATATGTATTAACTATATCAATACAAGCAATTTTACATATGGAATGTACTGTATTATGTAATATATTCATTGCACGTGACGTATTTATTTCCCGAAAATTACGTCTTTGATAAATAAATTTTCTGCTCAATTCATAGAATAAAATGACTACATTATAATCAGAGCATAGAAATCGCTCTTATCTAAAGGAATAACGTTTAAATAAATGACGAAGATGATAGACCGTATTAAAATATGTGTAATAAATAATTACCTATATACGTTCTCTAAACAGTTTCTTTGTTATTCTCAAAAAATTACCTTCTACTGTACTTTTGTCTCTCCTTTTGTAGAATTATGTTTGGTCATTAGCTACACACGGATCCGAAGCAATCATTTTACCGATCATTTTATCAAAATATTTCAATATCGTAATCTATAATCTTTTCAATCATTTACAACGATAGTAATCTATCGTATACTAGATATACATATATATGTATATGTATATATAGTATATATATATATATATTCGTTTTTATTATTGCTTTTCTTTTCAAACATTATACCCTGCCCTCTAATTTAGCGATAACATCATGCGTGTTCTCAATCACGCTGTAGATGTAAGGTCTTTCCATTGGATTTGCCTTCAGCATAGACAGAATTAAGTTTTGCATATCCTGGAACATATTTCAAATCGTTAAGCATCCAAAAATTATAATCATGTGTGAATTGGATAATATCAAAGTCCATCAATTATTAAATTACTTCATTGTATGGGGAATTCTCTGGGAATGAAATATTCGCACTCATCACAGCCAAGGCCACACTGTCGCCTCTTTCATATACAGAGTCAAATGGCGATTTGAAGTAACATAGCGCATAGAGAATGCAACCTAGGGACTGGAAGTAAAATTATTATCTCAATTGTTTGTGCCTAACTAGTGGATTCGATTATATACAAGCACAGAAAATGTACCCAAATGTCCGTCCTCTCGTCAATCATACAATAACTATCTACATTAAACAACTCCGGGGCTCTGTAAGGCATCGAACACCTCTCAGCAGCGAGATCTTGTAAAGTTTGAGCCGTTTGAGCTCCGCACACCTTAACTCGGGCCTGGGCAACTGACCCTGCAAATAGAAATAGTTAAAAAATGGTTTTTATACAGTAAATAGCGAATTAAGCTGAGTATTAGTTTACCCAAGTCCATAATAACCGGCGTCATCCCTTCCCCCAGCACAATATTAGCTGTCTTCAAATCCCTATGCGCCAGGGGCTCGGGTTTGGCTTCATGGAAGGCCTTGACTCCTTCGCAAATTTCTAAAAAGATTTCTAGTATTTCTCTAGGACTTATATAGTCAAAGGTTTTCCCTCGCCGTTCCAGCTCATTGGCCAATGTGCCTTTCTGAAATTTATTCAATGTCAGTTTTCAGCCATACATAAACAGTTTATAAGCAAATTGGTAGTTCGAGTATTGCTTACGTGGTAATAAGGTAAAACGAGCAGAACTTCACTGGTAGAATTGACGACCGGGTCCGCTGTTCCATTGTGCGTCGAATCGATGCATTCTATAACATTTGGGTGTTTTACAACAGCGTGATATTCAATCTCTCTCAAAGCCAGTTTTTGGTCCTCTGGCCCGTGGCAGACTATCTTTTTAACCGCGTATTTTTTACGCGTTAAAGTATCCTCGACCAATGACACAGTGCTGAAGCCTCTGAAAATGGATAATTTTAGCGTATATAGATATTTGACGCGATAATATTGCAGTTGATTCTTTGATCGATCGCGCGATAAATATGCTATGTTATGTTATGTATCTAGAAGTTATTTTGTTACCCTTCTCCAAGATGTTCACGGACTGTGTATTTCCGACCGTTAACCGTAACGCTCTCCTTGGCGCATATGCAACCCATTTTTAAAATCAAACTCAGACCCAAGCTGTTCATTTTCAATAAACCATAATATCTATCGGAGATAATAGTCAGCGGATTAATCTCTTCACGTGGTTATATTCAAGTTATATTAACAGAACGCCGCCATCTTGAGACAACTGTCAAGACAGACGGTTCTTTGGTCATGGATTATGAAAAATAATGAAGACAAGGAGGGTGCTTATTGATTCGAACTACTGCCGGTAGGTAGAGCGTGGGCAAGGCTGTGTTACCACCATTTTTAAAGAGCTCAGTTGCTCATCAACCGTACCTCAGCGAGGTTCTTCGCCCCCTCTTTCTGTCACCTTGTTTTATTGCGATTATCATAGTCAGTTTATCTGCGTCTAACTTGAAATCCACATATTTGATAATAAGATGTTTATCACCGGGTAAAAACTTCCGCGAATAATGATTAAACTATTGCTTACGAATGGTTAAGGGGAATTGATTTACTGTTCTGAATAAACGTCGTTAAACTTTAAATACAAATAAAACATGTCGAGTGTGCCGCAAGTTTCCAGCGGGCTCAGCAAGCTCAAAAAGAAACACTTTCGTGTCAAGCATCAAAAGGTTAAATTATTTCGAGCCAATGAACCTCTGCTAAGCGTATTCATGTGGGGTGTTAATCACACGGTAATACAACACGATTATTTATACTCTCTATCACACCTGCAATCACCGATCCTTCTTATATTTCGAGCTTAAATATCACTGCTTGAAAGATAACATAAAAGACAAAACACATCGCTTCGAGCATTAGGAATGTGTTAAAAAAATTTTTCCTTCACCAAAAATCCCGAAAGTATTTAAATTATTCAATGTCCTTTGCCCCCTCCCATCGCGTTCGGCCTCCCGTTATTCACAAATAAATAATGCCACCAGGTCCGTAGAGTGTAATAAATTATTGAAATGACATGCGAAGTATAATTCTTTAGTATTGACACTCTTTCCCACGCATTAATTATGTCTCAAGTGTAAAGTACAAAAGGGTTCGATGCATTATGCAACTGGCGCTATTCAATGTTCAGATTCGCATGGTAACGGCTCGCCTGATACATTCGGCAGTTTAAAATCTCTTATAAATTATCACAGGTCGAGTTGTATTATTTTGGGCAGATGTTGTCAGGCAAAATTCAATGCGTTACTTTTATCTCATAGATAAAGGCATCGTTAGGATCTTTCTACAAGATAAGGAGCTCCGGATTCTTTGTCGTACTTCTTTTTGCTTATCTCTCGTGATCAATTATACAAGTCTCAGAAATCAGGCTTAACGTGTACAATGACAATTCAAAATGCTTATTGCAACAGAGTAATGAAAGACCGTTGCGATCCTTAGGTGGCTTGAATTTTCTAAGTAATTAAACTTTCTTCCTTTCTTGTAACTAAGGGGAAAAACCGATGGGACATGCATTTCCTTGTAATTCTGTGCCACAATTTATTCAAGCCTTTTTTTCTATCCTTTTTCTACATTTTAATTATTGCAAGGCAACCTTTTATGATATTCACTCTCATTTACAGATCAACGAACTAAGCCATGTCAACATACCGGTTATGCTACTACCCGATGATTTCAGAGCCTACAGCAAGTTAAAAGTGGACAATCATCTTTTCAACAAGTAAGTTATCACTCGGTGGGTCTTACTTGAAAACTTGAGACGGTAAAAAATTTTATTTCGCATTTGGCGAGCAATTATACCAATGTAACTCGTCGTGCCAATCTGTCCGAAGGTCGAGTGCTTGAGAGTCTCCTCCGTACTTGACTCATTTTCAATTGATATCTTATCCACAGTCTTCGATTCAGAGATGTAGGTACTTTAACAGACCTGATTATAAAGGTCGCGGGGGCAGTTGGCCCACGGATATTGGAAAGAATTGAATTTCCTGAGAAACGGAACGGCGATTAAAGGGAATGATGGGAAAACCCTTTTTTGAAATAAACAATCTAGGTTTAAAATAACTCTGGTTCATATGTTTACAGAGAAAATATGCCTTCCCACTTTAAAATCAAAGAATACTGTCCTCTCGTGTTCAGAAACTTGCGGGAACGATTTGGCATAGATGACTTGGACTATAAGGAATCTATGACAAGGTGAGACATGATCTTATTCCTTAAAATTTCTCCTTAGCAGCAAATATATCTACTTATCTCAATATTACTATTTCATATCAATCGGCTTGGATGCATGAGCAAGTCGCGGCAGTTGTATAGATCCACAGGTTTATGCTTTTTAACAAAATCATCAGCCACCTATTACTTCTACAGCTTAGAGCATGGGATCAAATGTATTTGTTCCAGTTGCATATCTACTTTAATATGTGTATTCGCACTGTTATATCTGATCTCAGTAATATATTTACCCAGAATCAGGTGCATATAGGTAAAGAATAAAAAGTAGGAAATTGATAGCACAAAAAATATAGACGTCCGTTCATTGAGCGTGCCTTAATAATATTTGGCAAACTACAACGAGCTGTGTTTAGTTTGAATGACTTCTGCTGATAGATGTCGGACGTTTAATCCTTCGCGAGCTAAACTGCGGCCACAATCTGCTACTGTCGCTGGAAGGACTCGGCAATTGGTTCAGCGATCAGCTACAGTTCCCTCAATTATTTTATCCCCCCCTTCTGCCGTTTCGCATATTCCAGTTCTTGCCAAGGCGCAGCGTACCTACAGTCTTAAACCAAAACGATTGAGGTCAGCTAGGTTTTTACATGAGTTCTCTGCGTGTCGTTTGTCGCTAACTTTAAACAGATTTTATAATCTTTCAGTTTAAAGATTGTTTTGTCTTACAGTTTCGTTTTTTTCTTCTCACCTTTCGATGAGCACGCCGGACTCAAGCACCGAACTAACACCGCATAATTAATGAATGAGAAATAATGTATCGTCAAAATGAAGATCATTGGAATTGATAAATTTTCAACATGAAATTATGAATCAATTGATACAGTTGCGATTGATAAATTATTTGCAATGTGAATGTTTCACAATAACATTTGATATTTCACTTTCCATGTATTTATTAAATGGTATTTCCAACTAACTATTAGGTTTTATCACTGCGATCGAAGCCGTTTCACATTTTGCAATCACATCACAGTCTGCTTCTGTATGCATGGAAGAAGCACAGTTTTTATTTACCCTTATTAGAAATCTCGAAACAGTTTTGAAGTAAAATAGTGTGTAGGGTCTAGGAATCTATTCACAGTTTCTCAATTTTAAAGACTGCTACGTACTTACATTTTGAGTAGGTGCCAAATAATTGGAACAATCGTTACTCAATCAGATATTATGGTCCAACTCGAAGCTGTAAAGTGATGTTCAGGCAGAACTGTTTGCAGATAGACACATGGTGGACATCATCTTCGCTTAACTCTTGCCAATTCTCATGAGAATATATTCGATTCTATAAGCCTATTCTATCATTATTTATCACAGGATTATCTCTTCATCTCTGCTTTTTTCTGTCTCCAAATTTCATGTCCTCGACTAAAGCAATAGCAATTTTTACTCATTCATTTTTTGTCAATCACTGAGTCAATTTGCCAGCGCTGGCTAGCGGACTAAACGATCGCCGAGTTAATCAGACTGTGCATGCATCTGAGTTGACATTTTTTTTTCCTGGAAGAGAATTATTCTTTGATTTTTATTATTTTCCGTTTAGCTTGATTTAGTTTAGCCCATTAATTTAGAGATGTGAAAACGCAAAACGACTGCGTAAATTTTAGCTACTATTTTAGATCCCAGCCGGTCCTGGATGACTCGTCTGGAAAGAGCGGCGCCAAATTTTATCAATCGTACGACAAGCTATTCATAATCAAAACCCTGACCAGCGAAGAGGTGGAAAGAATGCATTCATTTCTGAAGCACTATCATCCAGTGAGTACTATGCAATTTTCCCCTCTTCCGAGATCAATTTAAAAGAAAGAAAAACACTTCAATGTAAATACTTTGTCTTGTTTTTTCAGTATATCGTGGAAAGGCATGGAAAAACGTTACTGCCTCAGTACCTGGGCATGTATCGTCTCACGGTGGACGGTGTTGAGCATTACGTTGTTGCCATTAGGAATGTCTTTTCAAATCATCTAGCAACACATAAGAAATTTGATTTGAAAGGGTCCACAGTGGACAGAGAAGCTTCGGACAAAGAGAAGGAGAAGGATCTTCCCACTTACAAAGATAACGATTTTGTCAAGGATGGAACGAAGATTTATATTGGGGATGATGCGAAGGGGAAACTAATAGAAACTCTAACTGCCGATGTTGATGTTAGTAGTAACACTTAGCTGTCAATCAAGTTTTTCAAAAATATACTACATATGCGTGCAATTTTGTCAATGATTGCTTCATTTTCTAGTTCTTGACCCGGCTGCATCTGATGGACTATTCATTGTTGCTTGGCGTTCATGACTGCGCTCGGGCTGAACAAGAGAACAGAGAGCGTGCTGAAAGAGAGGATGATGAAGATAATCACGATGATGAAGACGACAGCGAGTCTGGTAGCGGATTAGACACTCGTGGCCCTATGGGAGAGTGGTAATAGCTAAAGTTATACTCGGACTTCATTCTGCAGTAAACTAGCCCATTAAATAAAAAGTGAATCTTTCTGTTTCGGATAATAAACGAGGATAGACTTTTTGTAATTGAAGTCAATGTGATGAATCAAGGCTGTTGTTTTAATTGGAGTTTAGATGCTTCCTCACTATTATAGAATGAAGTCTGAGATTCTTCGGGAATGATGATAGGACTGAGGTTTGACAATAATTTTAAACGAATTTAATGTTCCAGCCGCCAATGGGGGGGCTTTGCTGTAACGGGCATGTCGACGCCCCCGGAGTCACCTCATACTGCTTTAATGCGAGATTCCAGTCTGCAGTACGAAGGAACTATTATACCCGAGTTAGATATATATGCAATCCCCAGTTCGGATGGTAAGATATCTATTAATAACTGACCCAACTAATATTTCACCAAGTTTTATTAATAGCCTTTCGGCACATGAATCGGTGACTTGGCGTAATCAACAAATTCTACCAAACTGTGTCTATATTTAGACAAATGGGCAAATACCAATTCAAATAAGAGATATACGTCTTACATAGTATATAGCTGTTTTGGAATAATTGCAAAAAAGGGATTTATCATTATATACGTTGTTTCAGATGCCCCGCTGAAGGAAATCTATTTCTTAGCCATCATAGATGTCCTCACACATTACGGGGTCCGTAAACAAGCTGCAAAAGCAGCAAAAACAGTGAAATATGGTGCGAATGTTGACGGTATATCGACATGCGACCCAGAGCAGTATGGAAAACGGTTCATAGAGTTTATGAGCAAAGCGATAGAGTAAACTGAGGATACTACATAAATAAATCCAGGAAATATAATTTAAAATAGGTAATCATCTTGAGAAGTGATAATTTTTCATTTTCATTTGGAGAGATATTAAGATTGATTGATTAAAACAGAAAATTGAAATAATTGTATCTCTTTAACGTTCAATTGAACTGTACAATTAATTTAATTTAGGAAACCGTATTACCAGTTAACACCTTTTGCACATTTCATTCCCTGTCATGGGGTAGTTTATATGTGATACTGTGATTTAGTCCGAACCTCACAGTAATTTAAGAAATTATAGCAGCGAATATGAAACGATATTACAATATTAAATTACTGTTGACACTATTTTACGAGTAGAGAACAATGAGGAGCGGTAGAGAAGTCTTCTATTTTACATTTTCTTATTATTATTTCCTTCTACAAGATTAATACGAATACTTTTCTTGAATAAAGATTACAAAAGAAAGAAGAGGTCTCGATTTTTCAGACTGTTCTGAAATCCTGGTAGGAGAAAGCAATAGCTGCTCCTTCTATTAAAAGTTGCTGATTGTAATTCATAAATCTGAAATCTTAATTGTCATAAACAGTTTTTTCCAAATAGGCGGTGATCAATGTTGTAGATAAATTATTTTACACGTTGTTGTAATGGTTGAAAAATGATTGTTCTCTTTTTCATAATAGAATTTCTAAACGATTAGATTTTTCTGAAAGATGAATAATACAGCTATTATTTTTCAATGACTCATTATACATACCTGTACGAGTTGGCGGTAAAATTTGTCAATGTATTACGTAACATATTATAAAACATGATCAAGGAAGCGCAAATGTAACTATACGAAGGAAAAAAAAACCATAATAACTATATTTGAGCACATTATTTGCTTGACAAAAATCAATTTCTGAATTTGTTAGGCATGCGCGAAAGCACGATGTATGTTTACTATTAAATATAAGAATAGTCTGTTTTAACTAATATCATGGTTTCCAATAATATTGAAAAAACTGGTACTAGTTTTCATAGGCTCGTTGAAAAAGTATAATATAATGTATATTATAGTATATTATATATGTATATATATATACATATATATATATACACATACATAATATACGTGTAAATGTTACTATACTTAAGAGCTTTGACATAATATAGAGTATGTGTTTTAAAAGTTTCTATTACTGAGATTATCTTCCGTCAATATCAGCCGTTGTCTCGTTATGGCTTTTTATCTTTGGGATCAATCATCTAACGATTAATTGAGGTGAAAAAAGAACTTGTAAAATAGTATTATAGGTATGTACTTGTAATCATTTTAGAAATCTCTATGAAAGTCAGGCGATTTATTTTGCGAGTAGGTATATTCTTTGCTCTCTTCTAAATTTTATTTTCTACCACAAACTTTTAAAACACACTTTATACAACTGATAAATGAATATAATAATAAGAAAATTTGTTTATCAAGCTTTTCCAATAATCGGTACAATAACTCAACTGGTTCATTCAAGTAACGAGTGATCCAATATTTAAATAATTGTTACAAACTACTTAGCGTATACAATAATGAGCCTTTACTTGCGCGGATAGAAAACTTTTCTATTCAAACCTAGAGTGGAAACACCCAGATTCGATATTTCTATTCCGATTTCGAATGAGTATAGAATTGCCAAGAATTAAAGAATGCAGAGCTGTTGATTTGAGATCAATTTTTATGCTTCAAATGCTATAGCTTTAATCCTGATTCGGTGACTGATCAACTTACGATAACATTTTTTGGCTCAACTTTTCTCTACTACAAAATCTCGCCATATACTAAATTATTGTTCGATTAATACCTAATTACATACTGCCAAACGACTCAATTTCAAGTTCTTGCTATTCAACTCTGACTCTATTCACGCCTATAGAGCTTTCATAAAAATTTTTTAAAGCTTTGTTCCTTATGACTAATCAAGTAACGAGTGCGGAAATCTTTCAAAGATATATGAAACTAATTTGCAACATTTTAATACACTGTGTATTCTATTATACATAAACATAAACTGTAAAATATTTGTGAACATCTATCATTGTAGAGATTAATGTGAAATATTTGTTCTAGTAGAAGGAGAAAGAGAGAGAGAGATAGAGAAAGAGAGAATAATTTTTTCAAATATAATACAGATTAGTTTGAAATTATTTCAAGTATTTTAAAAATATGTATTCGAGTAATTTGAATGTATATCTATAATAAGTATCTTAAACCAATTATTTCTATACTGTTGAGAGGAAACGCAGCGACTATACAATAACACAAAATTTGAGGAAATTTAAATTATCCAAAAAACTGTTGGCTGCATGAATAACGACTTTCCAAATGCCTAATAAATAAACAATCTTACAATTTGTTATATTTCAAGATAATACTGTAATTCATCAATTTTACCAATTAGGATACATCTAGTCGCAATTCTCATACAATACGATTATTATCCGACTTGCTTACGCTGGCTGTATCTGCAATCTAATAGAAACTGCAATTGGAGGATTGACTAAGAGGAGAGAGTTTCAACTCATCTCTGAATCCTTTTCATTACATCAATTCAGATCCAGATGCAATTTTTATGACAATATCAAAGGGTCTATATTTGTTGTGTGAAATGTAATTTCTTCAATGCCGGATAACTTCACTCTGTTCATTACAACTTGGACTGAAGATTTCCATCCAGTTGCATTGAAGAAAATTGAGCGAAAAAAAACAAAAAAAGATATTATTGTATCAAGTATGTACATTCTTGAATCAGATTAACCACGATTTATCCCATAATTAATGTCAGTTTAGGCATAAGATGAGATTTGTCAAGATTTGAAATTATATGACTCTCCCGATCGAAACAAAAATTTTACTGAATGATCGAATGGTCCTTTCTCTCTTGGAGGAAAAAAGAAAAATACAGAAAGAGACGAAGAAACTTGTAATTCTGACTAATTCCCAGAGCTTAAATAATTATCCAGCGTCCACTATTCCACGTGTACCCATTTACCAGTCGAATGAGATTACATTTTCTAAACATCCTCAATGTCTTAAATAGCTTGAAAATTTCAGTTGATAGTTACGAACTTTCATAAGTCTACTATTAAACGCGACTACATCCATATTATTATAAACAGATGTATATATATTTGGTATTTTTAGTTTACAGTGTATTCTGGATTTTGTTAATCTCAAGAATCTCCAGAACCTGTGTGTATATCCCGACTCTTGAGAAACGAGCCGTCATTCAATAAAATATAAGTTCGTAAATAAAATAATAAATTATTAAAAACCACATACGACTTATAATTAACATAATCATTGCTTACCAAATTCGACTTATAGATAATTCGGTAAAAAATTGCCATCTAGTTTCATAGGAAAGTTGAAGAGAAAAGCAACAACCAGAGATCAGAATATAATTTCAAGTTATTCGTAACATGATTTATTGCTAACTTATATACAATATCAAGATACAGTTCCATTTCATTTCAAGACATGTTACTCGTTGAAATTGAAGGTATCCAACTACTGCTGCGTTTTTAGTCCGTTTATTATCTGCATGTGATCATTGAAAAGTATCAAAGAAATGGTTTTGGGGATTCGCTAGTATTTTAGCGCCTCTTGAATGTCGGCTCTCTTATGCGTTCCGTCGCAGAAAGGTCTGTTAGAAGTTTGCTTACAGTTACATAGCCAATATTCTTTAGTTTCTTCTACAACGAATCGGACAGGCCTGTGTTTTATCTTTAAAAATATACTCTTGTGAGTGCCATCACAAAACGGCTGAGATTTGCTCTTGCCGCACAAACACCAGGAGTATCTTTTCCCAGCTTCGATTCGAATCTTGAAAGGTTTTTTATCGTATATCGCACCATTATCTGGCTGTATACTCGCGGTGTGTAAATCTTTTAACAGATTCTTCGGCGGGGCTGGAGGTTCGGATTCCTTTGTAGAAAATGCGGCGATCTGAATAAATAACAGAGGACATCGTTTCATTTCATAAACGCTTGATTTTTTGATTGTTAATTTTCAGTTTGTCATATTCCTAGTCATTTCTAGCAGACGACAGGCTTTGCCTTGAGGTTAAGTCCCCCCCGGTTTCTCATACCTCTGCGTCTTCGCGACGTGTAATTACGTAAATTTCCATTGACTTACACGCTGCGGTTGTACGTATTGATTTCTAACATTTTGCTTCAATGCTCTGCTGATGTAAACCACCGAATTCATCTTCTAAATTCTATCAAATTGCTTTGCTCACACCAATTACAAAAAGGTTAAAAGATCTCAACAAGAGCGGCCATTGATGCAGTAACCAGGGTCGCCACTAGTCCCGGCGGCTCAACCACATGGTTATATATAAAATCGAAATATCTATATTTATCATCGGTTTTTATATCTAAACTGAACAATAAATATTTTCAAAAATCGATAGCTTTCCTTTTCCTCTCAGGCGCCAATAGACTTCATAGAACTCGTTACGGCCCTGATGTGATGGGCTTTTTGCTACTGCGGCGTGACAAACTTCAAACGTTATAGAAATTTTTTAGAGATTTTGAAAGTTTTCAGAAACTTATGAGGCAAGGGAGTCTGCGCTTTCAGTAAAAGAGTTAAAAATCGCGTGTAGAATGACCGCACGCATAATCCTACAAGGTTTAATGACAACAAAGATATTATTTACTTTTATTCAAACCACAACAAATTTTTCCGAATTGCTTTACTTCACCCTTCCACAGTTTTCGACCAATATCAAAAGGCTCGGGTTAGTTTTGTCCAAACGGTAGCAGACCTAGCTTCAAGACCACAGAATGTCGAATGTCTCGAAAATGCAGGAGTCTTGGATTTACTGCGTCCGTTACTTTCCGACGTTGTACCATCGGTCCAGCAGACCGCGGCTATTGCTCTTGGTAGATTAGCCAATCACGATGACAAAATAGCCCAAGCAGTTATCAGAAAAGACGTGATGTCTCAATTGCTGAGAAATATCGACAAGCAAAATGTTAGCGTTACCAAATTTTTACAGTATTGCAGAATACCGCAGGAAGGAATCAGAAGCACGATAGATTCTTGTCTCTTTTGTACCCATTGATCTACGTATCAATTACAACAAATATTTCCATCAAACAGAAATTCTACAAGAAAGCTGCGCTGTTCGTACTACGCGCCGTAGCCAAACACTCGCCGGAGACGGCCTCGGTCGTCATCCACGGAGGAGGGCTAGAGGCGATGGTAATTTGCCTGGAGGACTTTGATCCTGGCGTTAAAGAAGCGGCTGCTTGGGCGCTCGGATATGTTGCTCGTCACAATAAGAGTCTAGCTCAGGCTGCGATCGATGCTGGTAATAATTGTCCCGATGGAAACAGTGACCATATCCTTGGGGACAATACTGCCGCAAAATTGAATCATTCCCTAGCCCTAACATCGGCCCTCGTAAAGCTCTGTTCTAACTCAACGATCAGGTGCTGTTCCCCTCCTCGTTCTGTGTTTACAAGAGCCTGAATTATGCCTGAAGCAGATTAGCGCCTCTGCCCTTTGCGACATAAGCAAACACGCTGTAGAACTCGCCCAAACTGTTGTAGACGCCGGGGCCGTTCCCTTCTTGGCTAAAGCTATTTCTAATCCTGATCCTAAGCTGAAGGTCTTCGATAGATCAACATACGTGAATTAGAGTAGGATAAGATTGTTCTCTTCAAATAGCGATTTATTATTTCAGAGGCAAGTACTCTCCGCTTTAGGTAGCATCGCCAAACATTCCGTTGAATTGGCTGAGATTATTGTCGAAGCAGAGGTATTCCCGGATATTTTAATTCACATGGGACATCCGGATGATAACGTTGACAGAGCGGCGGCTATTCTTACCAGAGAAGTGTGCAAGCATACTTTGGAGGTGAATATGCAACGGAATATGTATGATGTATGGTGATGTTTTGAGCCCGTTATCAGCGACGTACATTTTTTTTCCTACAGCTAGCGCAGCTGGTCGTTAACACCGGGGGAATTGGCGCTTTGATCGAATTGATAAGCACTGCATCTAAATCAGACTCTAAATTACCAGCCATTATGGCGTTGGGCTATATAGCCGGGCACTCTGATCAACTCGCTATAGCTGTAATTGGATCTAAAGTAATTGAAAACGTTCTGTAGAATATTTAGAAATTCAAATTGGCTCGCTCGTAGCTTTGGAAATAATGTAATTTGAACGATTTGAACTTCAGGGTGTAGTTCAGCTGGCTATAGTCCTTCAGGAAGAAACTGAAGATCATATTGTATCTATAACTGTATGGGCTCTTGGTCAAATTGGGAAACATACTCCTGAACACGCCAAGGCCTTGGCTGCTGCTAATATATTCCCTAAGTTATTAGAGGTACACCCTTTCACAGAATTAACGAAATATCATTGATTATTTCGTTATGTTTAGCTGTTCTCAGCCTCAACGAGTTCGGAGGATCTTAAAGCAAAATGCAAGGCCACGATGAAACAGGTCTTACAAAAGTGTATGCACATCGAAGCCCTGGAGCCATTGCTGTACGACGCACCTCCAGATATTCTGAAATATGTCGTCGGGCAGTTCAGCAAGGTAGACATTATGCAAAGTTTTGAGAAATTTTCACTAGTTCTAGTTATAATGGAACAGGGGGTATTAGGTAAGGAATTAAAGAACTTGAACGGATTTTCAGCAATATATATTAAAGATTATATCAATGGTTTCATTCTGACATTTATATAATAATTTATATATTAAGTAGCAATAATACATTATACAAAGTTCAACATGTAATCTGTTATCCTAAAGACAGACTGTATTACGTATCGTAGTTGATGATCTGTTACAATTTTAATATGGCGTCAAGGAATAGTTGTTATTCCCCTCTTCAATATCAGTGAATTTGAAATTCTCTATATTCACTATCACTTTATTTCATCAATGCCTCTATCAGGGTCTCTCTCGTTAATACTTATAAAATAATTTGACATCGTTGTTTGTTAGTCAGAAAATTTTAATCCGTGATTAGAAGCAGTTAATCAATTTATGTATCAAAATTTTTGGTCTAATATCAAAAATCTGGTATCTTAGTAAAAATTGGTCAAGCGGTACTAAGGCAAATTTATATAACTGGTTTTTATTTCATTTCCGTTTTTATATAAATTATCAAATTATAACGTAATAGCTAACAAAGATCTATAAACTTAATTATAATCGGTATACACTTCAGTGATAAATATTTTTGAGAATGTATTAGATGCCAGATTTACTTTGTCGCCGGATAAATTGCTTATATTCATGATTTACATTTATTAAATCAGGTTTTCTGACAGTATTCCAGCAACGGGATAAAAAAAGCGAACTGAGAAAACATAATTTATTAAATGCAAATCTAATGAAGTTGGAAAGTTGAACTGCAGTTGACGTACAATGATAATGCATCAATTATATCGTCACGTAAGAATATTGACAGATAAGGCATTGCGTTTGATATTCACTTAATCATTTTCTAACTCTATATAGTACAAACCTTACGAACTAATTTTTAAGATTAGAAACTACGTTTTTCTATAGCTATGTCTGAAACTTTTAATAATAGTATATCAAGCTCGTAGTTCTTAGAAAAAAAACGACTTGTATTTTCATCAGCTTGTTCAAAAAAGTAACTCGTTCATATCAATTTTATTACTCGAGCATTATCGCTTGTAATTTTTGTTGTACAAGTCTTCTTTCACGGCTTTAAACACCCGTTGAATTATCATTTTATCAGAATTACTAAATGCAACGGTACACATGTCTTAATTTCTTACGCAACCAGAGTGCTGAACATGTTATGGAATAAATTCTCGTCTCTTATACTTTGCAAACAAGCTGTATCTCATACAGTAGCCAGAAATCAAGTCCGTCTTAATTTATACGTATGGAGAAATAATTTTACAATCAGCTTATTACGCAGTTGGTTGATGCTACAAAAAAAACAGGATCTGAAAGTATTACATGATTAGATTTAGAGTCGTTTTATACATTTCAATGTTGAAAAGAAAGATTATGGTAATAATAAAAACCAAGAGTTGTGAAACTAACGGTGAAAATAGATAGAATCGCTCGAGTTCACGGTGCAAAAGTCAAATGCAAGTCTAAATGCAATATGTATATAAAATATGACAAAGTTAAAAGCTACACATCTTCGACTCATAATGTAATGATGACATATACCCGAGCCAGATCATGCATTCTGTCCAAGTATGCCTGAAAATGGAAGTAAAATAAAGAAAATTAATAATGAGTAAGAAAAAAGATCGGAGATGTTCGGAGGGGAGGAGAAATATAATAATAATAATGATCACTAGAGAGAAATATGATAATGTTATAGCAACGCAATATTAACAGCGATAAGCTAAATTATAATCACATGTTCTTTTCGTTGGCTACACACGATATGATATAATAAACTTCCGGCTAACATTATACATCTAATTTACAATCCTCGTAATTTGTTCTTTCTATGTTTTTTTTTCAAATATTTTATTTATATCTTTACTTCTTTTTATTCATTTGATTCACCTATGTCTAGGAAGATGATATACAGCCTTTTTAATATAATTGAATAGAGTTACGATGATGGCAGCTATGGCAGTCAATGCATAGTCTTTGGCTTTGTGTCAATAGGACGGTGATTTTTCAAAATCATTCATTCTCTTGCTATAAATCTTTGTTACAATACTGATTTTTTTTCTCCTTCTTTTAAATTTACTCATTAAAGTGGCAACGTACAGACTTCAGTTACTTTCAATTTAATCTATAGCTTCAGCTTTGTCGCAGCTTATAGATATATCAATACGGTGAACAATAAGATCCAAACTATTACTTCGTAGCGAAATAGTCTATGAAATAATAAGACTCCTCGACAGGCTCAAGCTCAGACCACTATGCATACTGAACAATCTGTACAGGTACATAGAAAATCATTACTCATTACTTACATACAGAGTTAATGTGAGAAACATAGTAATATCATTGTCATATAGCTCCTAATTACATTTGTTATTATCTATCTAAACATATACATAGATCGTCGCCCAAGCACGTAGATAGAATAATATAAATTTTCTATATTTGTCATGAGAATCCTGAAATAGTTGTCATTGTGATTATTTTCGAATCCCGTATGTTTTTCTTGGCTATTCGCCAACTGTACGCACGTTGATTCATTTTATTCGGTACATTCCATTTCGCGTTTATGGCATTCCAGTATAAATAAGCTTCGCTTACCATCTCTCCAAATAATAATCGTATATAATATCTCCCCAACGACGCACTATGCTTTGTATATATTTCGGGTTTTATCAAGTATAAAAATTCTAGTTGTCAGAAGCTATACTACGCTTGGTTGTTTATTTTCATTGTCAGTTATAATTTACGCAATATTACTTTTACAATTAATAGAAAGAACAACGCCAATCACAGATTTTCATTTCTTATCAATCTCTTTTCATCCATGAATATCCTACCTACAGCTTGATTATAGGAAAAGACACGTAGTCTATTTCGGTCAGGGACTGTAAAACTGTAACGGAGCGTTCAAGCCTATAGCAATGAACATACTGTGCATAGTGGCCTTAATGTATTGTGAAACTTCGTAACTTTAACATATTGTATCGCGGGGTGCTCTATTATCCAATACAAATTATACTTGTCGCAGTTGGTTGCTATCTGTGTATTCAGACATCGTTACTGCGCACAGCTCATAGCATTCCTATGACTCTAGAGAGAATTGCCATTCGACATTCCACGTCATGTATTAATAATCCTATATTCGTTAATTTATTTAATAAATTTCTCAATATGTTACTAATATCTATATATATCATCTCATAGCTTTTCGTTCTACTCATCGGTTTCGTCGTTTGCCTTAATACTAGCGTAGGTATTTATGTTTCTATTCACCCTCAGCATCTTGAGAAAGCTGCCAAATACCAAAATCGTTTTTCTGTGTCTTCTGAATATCCCTGAATACAGAGCCTCTCGTACATCCCTTCTGTCACTCACGTCAGAATCTATACTAGACACAGAAACTACAGACGGCTTTGCCGATACAGGCTGGTGCCCATGAGCCTCCCCCACATTAACGATCACCCGTTGTTGATTATTTATCATTTTGAAATTGATTTTTTTAAATCTCAATATCTTTTTTAGGAGTATTTTGATGCCGGATATAAAACGAATGGAGTTGAAAAATTTGTCGACGCTATTTCGACGTTTCAATGTAGAGGAATTTTATTATTAATCGTAAGCAATCAATAATTCCGTGTCTGTGATTTATCCTCGTTACTCGATTGCAAGTTTATATTATTCCACTAATCGTTATTATATTTTGTTCAGAGATTGTCTCAAACAACTTTTTTTTGGGGATCATAAACAATTATCAATTCATTCAGTTCAATGGGAGCTTCTGAGATTAAAACAATGTAATTCACTCCTCACTCAATCAAGTACTTGCGATTTTTTACAATGCCTCTTAAAGTTAGGCATCCGTACTTTTATACCCAGATATCATCCAGAACTATGGTCTGGTCTTGCACATACTCCATTAATATAGAAGTGCGTAAATATTAATACCTCGTTTGCGTCAGTTTACCTTCTTTTAATTCCAGTTTGCTTATTCTAGAGAATATATCTTATCTCAGAATCAACATTACATTATTTTCAGGTGTCACGTTGAATTGCGCCTATGATATTTATCTGATCTTATAGAGACGTGACCTCTCACAATGAGATATTCTCCTGAGACCTGACGAAAAACAAATTGTTGTTTTCTCGTGCAAGAATTACTTTGTTAGATGCTTCATCTTCCTCTCTCTGAAGTCCAATTCTTATGTGATTCTCTATCTGCTATTCAGAATCTGTTTACAACTCTAAATGCACATCTCTTGTTACATCGCACTTCTAACTTGAAGATTAAATCTGTATCTAATGTTCACAGATCTGTAATAATAATAATGGATGCACAGTTGTTGGATAAGCTTCACCTTATATTTATTTAAATCACAAATCGCTCAGAAATCTTTCTCTGTTGTTCTCACAGCTCGATAACATTTGTATTAGGTCTGAGGCTTGTTCAGAGTCTTTTAGAATAGTTAGTTTCAATTTCTGAGTAATATTTCTCGTCATTGGGAGAGACTGAGTGAATCGCTGGGCCGCCAAGCTCGTACTGAGTGCAGGGACTGAAATGAAATGAAAGAATATAAGTCAATCGGCTATATTTTTTCATCAAGATATATTTAGCTCTCGGTATAGAGTATAAACCAAGCTGAATTCACGTGCTTGCCAAATTCTGTATGTCAACAAGTCAGCGTGAAAACATTTCCGATCTGAAGTTTATTTTAAATCGAGTTTATTTTAGAGTACCGGCAAGGCGGGTACTGAAATTAATATTTCTTTTTTTATAGACACGACGATCATAATAATATACTTACGTATGTAGAAATATATACGTAAACATTTAAGAAAAATAATACCTTCACCACTACGTCATGGCAGATGGATATTTACTCTGATAATTAATGAGCATTTATTCTCGGCAAGTATAAATGTTGCTGGTGCAAAAGCAAAACCAAAAGAATTACGTTTGTAATCCGCCCGGGCATTATGTTGCATGCAAGGTGTAAGGACTTGGACTGACTATTGACTAGGCTTCAGAAGCCCTATTTTCTATTTCATGATGCAATGACTTATATGATCGTTATTAATGAGCCAATTATGCGAATGTTATGTTTATGAATTTGTCACAGGGATCGTACTAGGCAGAATGAGTACCTATTTAGGTCATTGTTCATACATGCATTAGAATAAATTGTCGGTTGTCGGTGTATTGGGCATTGTGAGAATAGAAAACAATTTAGGGTACTTTATTTAATGGGTCTCTATTGATTTATGAATTTGTTTTTCATGCCCCGCTCGGACACGCATGAAATCTATTGACTTCAATGAAAAAGTATAAATAAGCGCCCGGAGCAATCAAGATTATATTATACACTTTCACGCATATACCACTGGCAGCTCCACTCAATATATCTTACACAGATTCTATGCGAGAGTTGGTTTACTCATAAATTATGTAACAGATCTATTTATACAATTTTCCAGCTATAAAAGAATCTTTTTTGCGTATCCGGTATTGAGCAGGCAAACACAAGCTTGTGAAAATAGTTAGAAGAGTTTCACTCACTGCACCGAATCATCTTGTTTACCAAAATTTCTCTTCACTGGCCAAATATTCTTGCTAAAAACATTATTTTCGTTCACAGATTTTACCTAACGACGCGAGGGCTCGTCGGCTGTTTGTCACTACCGGAGGATTGAAAAAAGTACAAGAAATTGAAGCCGAGCCTGGCTCTACCTTGCTAGAGTATATTACTATCATCAACTGCTGTTTCCCAGAGGAAATCGTAAGGTTTGTTAATTATATTAGGACCAATTATCTTTGTGCTATAATCATTCCAACTATACCCCCGAAAAATAGAACCGGAGATAAATTAGGCTGATAAAATTTGACCATTAGAAAAAAATCTGCTGCTAAGCATTATGTAATATAGCTTCTAAAGTTTTGTCATCTATTATATTATAATGGTAAAGCATCAAATACCACCAAGAAAACACCAGTTGCTTACCATAATATAATTCATAGTAAAGCCACTCACATTTCATTCGAAACTCATGATGATAGTTAAAAATTTTTAGGGATGATAAACCGCCATCTCTCATAAATTATTTGTTAAGTTCTTCATGAGTTCTTCTTAATTTTATTGAACAGTTGATATTGTACAGTGCTGGGAGCAACCACCATATTTGTTGAGGTCTAGTGTATGCCAGGAGTGTATAAGTATTCAATGGATCAATATGCCTATATCTGTGTGTTGGATACTTTTCATTTACAGACTATCCACAGTGAATTATTTATGGTTTCCCTATGATATTCTTATCTGAAAGATATCCAATTTCAAACACTTATTATTCTTATATTGTAATAACTTATCAGAAATAGTGTTAGATACATTACAATTACAAATGAAAAATATTTTCCAGTATCTTACCTCTTTTTATTACGGCTGTACCTTGATGGCAAAAATTCACCATCTGTTTTCTCTCATTCCGCTCAAGTGGAGGAAAAATATTTGCGTTATTTTCTTACATTCATTCTCTGCATGCTTTTAGATCTCTAAATATCAAGACACGCTGCTCTTTGTTCTTATTATTCCAGATATTATTCTCCGGGATATCCCGACATACTTTTGGAAGCAGTCGAACAATACCAGCCCAAGTGTCCCTCAGTTTTTACAATCGATCAGAGGATTTCAGACCAACTTACCGATTCCAGTATCTCAATGCTACAGTATAACGAAGGAGGATAAATCTACATAATTGACAACTATTTTTACTGCTTTTCAAATTTGTTTCCCTATACTATGTGCCAATCCTTACACTGTAGACAAGCGGCTAAGCTTTACCAGCTCGATGTACAATATTAATATTAAAACTCGATTCATACTGTATTTGTTTTCTATAGCGTAGCTAGAGTTTGATAAGAAAATTAATCTATTGTTAAAGGCTCTATTTTGAAGACTCTAATTTACTACAAGTCAAGTATTGTCCCGATTCTTTACAATAAACAATAGTTAACTCATTACACGTTTGTTCGCATTTTATAAAAATTTAGATCCTTCATTGCGCCTGGAATTTATGGCGGCATTACAAGGCACACTTGAGCAGACACAAAATGCTCTGTGGCATGAAAGCAGCAGTCTGACAACTCGAAACGCAGCTCGCATTCCCAGTAGCTAATAAATTGTAATCTTGGAATTGACACAATGGAGTTTTTTGGAGTAACTTTATCTGGGTATGGTAATTACATCTCTGATGTAATGAGAAAAGGTATACCCATTGATTAGACGTACTTTCATTGCAATAAAGTCTTTGCTCAAGTCTTTGCATTGTCTGTCTAGATTACATAGAGCCAAACAAAATTCCTAATATCAGAGAGATTCTGGAAGAACGACTGAGGCTGAACCCTGGGCTGAGTTTTAGTGAGGCGTACAACAAGCTTGACCCAATTCTCGGTACTGGTAGCGGCTTTTCGTATGGCAGTCATCAGCGCTTGAGACTCCAGATTAAAAAAGGTTTGACGAAACCCGTAGGACCGATCGATATGTATCGTATGCCAGCAACAACTGGACAAGACTGGGGCTTTTGGGGGAATGATAAGTTTCTTAAAAATGCAGATTGGACGAAAATGACTGCGAATTATAAAATGAAGTCGAGTGAATTAGCTAAATATGCCCCTGTGCTGTGAAATTGATACTCAATAATGGTAGAGAATTTTAATTATTTGATATAATAAAATTAATTACGGGGTATAGGTGTGTCGTATTAAAAAAGAATATGCATTTGACTTTGTTTTTTTATTATTTTATTTTAATATTAATCATTAAATGAGCAATTAGTATGCTAAATGAGGAATGACGACGTTTGCACACAACATCTTAAAGTGAAACCTATCCAATGAGTAGAATCATTTTTCTTTCGTTTGCAAAGCCGATTGAACAGATATATTTCATGAACAAAGAACTTCGTAGAATACAGAGAATAGTGTGCTATAAACGTGTTGATTAAAAGTTATTCAAACATAATCGGCACGTCAACGCAGAGTTTCTTTGATAAAGGAAAAAAAAAAACAAGGTTGTTGTTAATCATACAGTTAAATAAGTTTTTAATTATGAAAAATGCGTATGAATTCGTTATTAATATAGTTATAAAATTTGTCGTATATACAATTTTCTTAATCTTCTTTGGCAAGGGTCCAGAGTATCATTGGAGTAAAATTTTTTAAATTCTATACAGTTATATTTATATATTTGTACCATAATGTTACTTTGAACCAGCGCCACTTTGCCCAAAAAATACTTTTTCAATCGTTCTAAAGTATCTTTCAAACAATTCCAGCCCACGTTAATACCCGGAGAAAATTTCTAGCCATTCCACATAATTTTAAGATCTCAGTTTTCTCCTTGATCCTGATTTCCTATTTTTAAAAGATACAAAAATCGTATCAAAGCGTATATTAATTGAAAGTACGGCATACATGACAGCTAGAAACTTGATAAGATGTATAAACGTCGGGCGCAATTCTTATCTAACATCCGTCTTCTTAATCGAAAATTTATATAAGCATTTCGGCAATTTTAATTATCGATTACTCATTATTATTATCATAATTGTTATATTTAAAAAAAAATTGTTTTCTTGACATTTCCATTAAGTACCCACCACCAAGTTAGACCCAGTTATTCGACCACTTTTAGAAGCGGTTTGTTCTCTTTTATAAGCCTAGCTTCTCATTTAAGCTGAATTAATGTTAACGCTCTTGCGTCGTGCAGATCGAATATCGAGGCGTTGTCGTCGAACAATTCGCCTTTTGAAATTTCCAAATCTTACAAGAGCAGTAACACAAGGGCAGCACCTTGACTTTATTTATCTAATGTAATATTAAATGAATAAGCGTTATTGGATTATTATACTCTAATTAACGGACTTTTAGTCAAGACTAAAGATAGATTCTCATTTTTCTGTTTAGAACAGATTATGAATTTCTGGTAAAAGATAACTGCGGCAAAGAACCAATGAACAGTTGGTTGGTATCGATCGCAGTTATCCTCTCACGCAATATTTTCAATCGATCACATATGTCCCCACGTTTTGGACGGACGTATATTGTTTTTTATAATTAGGACAACAGTTGCGCGAATTAAAAGTGTGAAACTAATGTCGCTTTGAACTTTGATTAAGTAACGAGCGTACCTAGTAGACGTCATAGAAAATAGTTTGACTTTTGCGGGCTATAGACAAGCCAGCCAACAGAAGAAGAATTACTCGTATTATAGCTTAACTACTATGCAAGTTATAAATATTAGTTACATTTAATGGACGGCCTGGTACGGGCGGAATGTGTGTGTACAGTTTAGTGCGAAAAAGAAATAGAAGAGCATAAAAAAAAAAAAAAAAAAAACAAAAGTAACTGTTAGATAGGACAGTGTATACCGGACTAGTATACAAAAATCTAACATCTAAATAACAATTGATAATTATCAGTTATTTTATTTCAGTTTATTTTAAAACTAGAATCTTTCTTTTCCATAGGTATATCGATCTTGCCCCGCGCACTATAGACGAAGCGCACGCAGTTTCTCTTTCGACAACTGTTTCGGTTTAATATTATTGTATATTGAGGCACCAGGATTTGGCAGCGTCCCGTTTCAAAGTAGTTGAGTAAAAAATAAAATATTAAAAAAAAAAAGAAAGACAAAAGAAAACGGAAACGGCACAAAAAGAAAACAGAAAAAGACGCACAATAATTTTAGACTTTGATTTTTGCGCCAATAATAATATCAAATCAAGTTAAAAATATTATCACTCGAGATCAGAGACACGAATTACGCATCAATAGCTTAACTGCTATGACTGTAGGCAGTGTTCGTATAGGGTCCGCTGTAAATCGACGACCCTGTCGTAGAGATACTCTTGTGTCGTCTCTTTGCCAGGAGAACCAGAATCGCAGCAACGACCGCCAGCATGAGGATCAATCCTGCTATCGCTATCCCAATTGCAAAGCTTCTCTGTGATATGCATATGTTGTTCGGGTCTTCTATAGTCTGTGATAATTCAATATTTCAATCAATCATCAAAGCTGGATGCAACGGGAATGACAATTTTTCAATTTTCAGTACAAATAAAAACAGAATTCGACCTTTTTCAGTCCGCAATTGTCAATGAAAGTTATTTTACCCTTTCTTTGGAGACTTCGACCAACAAATCAGACTTTAAACTAGCGTCGGAGGCTTCGTTCACGTAAAGGCCACTGTAGACTTCAATGGTAGCCGGGGTTCCGCCGTCAGAAGGGCTTTCCGTCGTGCTACCATCCTTAGATTTATTGTCTATCAAATCCCTGCGCCTTCTTCTTCCGCCGGTGCAAGCCGGTGGCTTTAGAAAGGGATTAAAAGTTATCTTTAATTGCTTGAAAACTTATGTAAGTGAAAACGAGTGCGATTCTTCAACTTTTGCCGCTTCTCAAGCCTTCCTTAAGCTTCCTAAGACAATTTATTACGTTATTTATTATATTTACCGTATTCTCACAGCCGCCACCTAATTTAATGCAGAGCTGAACGTTGCATTGGTAATAAACGCTCGCGATGTAAGGGAATTTGTGAGCCTGGAAATTGACCTGCGCTTTTGTCTTGTCTTCGCTGTAGGTGAATTGTCCCATGATCTCATTGTCCACCGGACAGCTAAAAGAGGCGAATATAAAAGGAAAAAGTGAAAAAATTGATTCATCGATCAAAGGCCTGAGAATGTTCAAGAATCAAATACAGAACATCGCTTAAACAATCGTAATATAACTTTTCAGTGCATTTATACCCTTCGTCGTTGATGAGTCGTTGTTCGCCCCATCCCAGACCATCCCGAACAAGACAATCGGAGATCCTGAGACCGTATACCTCTTGCGTATCGATGCTGATCACCAAGCTCAAAGGATCGCCGATTTTAACGTTTTCAGCGACCTGATGCTGCGTCGGATCTCCGCTAAAGATCTTCATCGTGCATCCAGGCATTGGCGCCGTTGCCTGTAAATAAGAGCAATAGAGAAACGTTTTTTTTTTTATTTATTTTTTTTTTTTAATATCGTCGAGGATTACCGTTTTTCGATTCTTAGAGCTTATTCAGTCGAACTGAAATGTCCGTACCTGGAGTGGCTGCGACTGCAACATAGCGACGTGCGTGTTGTCGTTCGTCACGATCTTGTCCCTAGTTTGATACCGGCATCTGACGTGAAATCCTCTGCCCTGATTAGTTACCAGCTTCAAATGAGGCTGGACGACTATGGTGTTGAAATATTCGATTCCACCGTTATCCTGTAGGGGAAATTAACAAGAAATTAGTATAACGAGGGAACCAGACTATAGCCGAAAATGAATCGATATCATAGAGCAGACTAATTCCGCGTTGAAAATCGGGCCGTATTGAATTTTCAAAGTCCCGAACGGTAAACATTCCGAATCTTAAACCTCAACGTTACCGATGATTCTGAATCGTCCGAAACGAATTCGAGCTCCTTACCGTTCGGAATTTTTAGAACTCGAAACTTCTACCCGGCGCCTCGAAGCCGATGCCTCTCCAGCTCTTCGATTTGTCATATCTCGTTAAAAAGTCCAGTTCAAATCGACGGTATAATAGCATAGAGACTACCATCCAGTCCGAGGCACGCGCCGTGCCCCGTTTACGCACGAGCATCGCCAAGTTACTATCAATAATCGGAATTAGTCGCATTGTTACGATCATGATCGTCGAGAGTAGTCAAGAGGTATACTTTTTACAAAACGATTATACCCGCCTCGAGTATTACCAGGTATACATATAAATACATAATATATACATGTACGTATATATATAAATCATATATGTAGTACATAGGTATATAATACGTGTAAACGGTACTTTTTGTACGTTGATTCTTGTTGCGCGATAGGCTAGAGTACAGAGCCGGTAAACGAACGCGAGATAGTCGCCGATCTACGGTGCACGTATAGGTATTTATACCCATAATGTAATCAGCATATCATCAACTCGTGTTACGATCTCCGCATTCTCATGTTCGCTTCATTCCGCGCCGAGTAAACACCGCGTGTTCCTTTATGAAACACACGAACACGCGGTATATGCATACCGATCTCCGATCATACTCCTACCTCCTCCGAAACGACAGACACAGACCCTGCCGTTAATTAATTCGACGGAAAATATCGGGGAAATCAGCCTTGATCGATTTCCGAGTGGATATTTTTGACGGAATAACTTTCCGAGGCCATTTCGTTGATTGGGCGATGCGCTGCTACCGGATTATCTGAGATCAGGTCGAGCGAAGGAATGCCCTAATTACAAGCCTCGTCTAGTGTATTCATTGGGAAAGATAGTCGTTCGGGTTGTCGCCAGAAGACGGTACCTCCTGGTAAATGCGTGCCGCGTACGTCTCGTATTCTTTTCTCATTTCATCTGTATTCAGAGCCACTGTAGGTAGATCGCCGGTCACGAAACGTAGATACCCAGTGATGCAGTAGGATCTAACAGCGGCGGCGAGTGTAAGCGACATATCTAAGTGTAGGAATGTCATCAGAGCTGGGAATCTAATTGACACACATTTTAAAGAATTGAAAGACGCACGAGTAGATTTTTACATAACTATTAGCGCAACAACCGGCCGGGAGTACCTTCTTCGATGCATAGTGGGTCGGTTTAAAACACGATCACGTACTTTCATCGGCGGTGCTGCATACCCGTATAAACTACTAGTCGGGCAACAAATAGATCCAAATAAGTAGAAGTCAGATATATAATAGACCGAGCAAGAAGCGGCTCCTCGCTGATTGACTTAAGTCACATTATTCCTTTGCAATTAGTACCGCGGCTCTGCCACCGTACGCGGGTATTCGATACAAGGAATCGCGTACACCGAAGTCGAATGAAACATTATTTTTGAAAATTAATCCAAGCGAGGAGGGATAACGCCTTCCTTTTTCTCTCTCATATTTTCCGGATCACAAAAGGGCGATCGGTTATGCCTACTGCAGGTCTGACGAGTATCGGATCCTACCAGGCATGCAGATCGAGTCGTCGACTGAGGGACTTCCACCTATATATACTATAATATCTATATGTGTCTCATGTATATGTATATGTATATCTCGTTCTAGCAGTGCATTTCTTGCAGGGTTCGATGCCCGGTCAGTCGAGGCGCTTCTGGTCGCGACTCGGCATCTTCGGGGCATCGTCTTCCGCCCCGGACTAATCGCCTATCACCTTTCCCAACATTTTACCGATAATCCCGGTTATTACTTTTCCCATTCATCAAGGACGACTGTTACAGCCTGGATTGGAAAGTTTATTTTATTCGTACGGCGCCGGGAATTAGCATATCCAAAGAATAACATATGCGCGTATGTATGGCGACTTTTTGATAACGCCTACACTCCCGTGTGGTGAAGGTTAACGAGAGAAATTTCATTCAAGGACTCTCTATCTCCTTTTTTGATTCTCTCCGGGCGTCTAGTATGTCGAAATCATTCGTTTTCTCTTTTTCAGTTTTTGGTTCCTCGTGTCTTTTCTCTCCGTACTTCCTACGGATTTAATCTCATTCTCCCGGTTATCTCGCCTCGGATACACGATCTGTGTAAAAATAATACGCGGGGGCTGTGCCGTGCCGGTTCCTTTCAATTTTGCGAAAGTTTTCGTATACACTTCGCACAACTATAAACAGCGGATTCGTCATTTCGCAAGAACAGCCCCCGAGCTATAGCTGGCTATTAAACGAACAAAGCCGAGGTCTATATTATGAGCCCTGAGTTCAAATGACGGTTCTTCTGCGAGTCAAAACCGTAAAACGATCCATGAAAAAAAACAAATAAAAAAATAAAATAACAACCAGATTCGCTCAAGACTCGCTGAGTAGGCGTCCCTTCGACCAAGCATCCGACCAACAAACCACTACGGGGAAATAATAATCCGCGAGTTCCTGGCAACGACCTTCGCCCAGGCCTGCCCGTCCTCAGCAAGGATATTTGCAATCTTGCGGGTGCATCGCCCGGTACTGGCTCTCGAGTCTACTTTACGGTATACGTCTACCAGAATGTAGAATACATCTATGCGGGGACGTGGATACATCCGTGTGCGGCACCCACGTAGGGTAGTTATAGATACATCTACGCACGAAGGAGGTATACCTATGGATAGATTTGCTCAACGTCGCTCGGAGAGTTCGTTGGATTAAACCACGAGTCATTTTATTATCCTCTCCTTAACTCGCGCGAATAACGATCGAAAGATTTAGCAACGATTTTCAATTCGTATGGAAACCCGTGGGCGATTCTGATTTTACGAAACCCACGGTCTCCGGCCCACGGAGGGTTTTTTCTTTCGGTTCGTGTGTCGGCTTGTTTTGGAGTCTCAATAAAAATAAGTCCGAGTGTGAAAGGATTCTTTTTCATACGATTGCGATTGCGATGCTGTTCCCTTGTAGTTATTCGATTCTCAGATTCTTGGATTCTTAGATCCTTAGGTAACTTATATTAGCAACCTTGTTCCCGTTAGAGTTGACATCAGAAGAAGACACATCCGTCTACAGGTATATTATCAACGCGTAACGATAATTGTCAATCGCCATATGGCGGAGAAGGACGAAGAAGACTAAGAAATAGAAGAGGACACAAAGACGCAAAGATAAAAACTCACACATCGTGTATGTAGTATATACATACGTTGTTAATTGCGAGCCTCGCGACTGCAGTCTCGCGAGTTGTTTTCTTCGTCAAATATGTGTAATCGTATAAGGTAATAGACTCGATGGTAAAAACCTTGAAACTGCATCGTGAATTTGCTTATTATGCACTTTAAGCTTCGATTATGTATAAGATGGGTGTACAGAAGTCGGGATCGAAAAAGGCGACGATACCAATCTTCCAAGTTTTTGCACTATAGATCTTGACGGCCTTATAGGTAATGGCAATGTTTTACTATAGACCGAAGGACGATCTGATATTACGCAACAATAACGAGTACAAAGTAAATGAGGATGACGTTTTCGCGGTGGGAAGTCGTCCAGACGTCGGCTATTTTTCGTAAGAATCGCGGTGAAACGTTCAACTTGAAAATGAAAAAAGAAATCGGTCAAGATCGTCGAAGACCCGAGAGAATAAATTCGTACGAAAAATGGTTTTGTGAATATTTTCGGTTCATAATATCCGAGATTCCTCGCTAGCCGCAAGCCCCGAGAAGACTTTCGCTCGGAGCTCGTTTAGCGCGTCGAGGAGACAAATACCTACTCGAAGAGCCGGTTCCAAGGTCCAGGTTCACCTCTTGGTTGGATCCTGGAAGGAATGCGACCTTGGAGCAAAGTTTAGACTTTAGAAGACGTTTAACCGGCTAACTCGAGTCTTTATACTCCGTTTCTGAGATACGATCGCAGTTTCGCGGTACGAAGAAGACGCGGCGGGATCGTGCATCAAAATATAGTTAGCCGGTAAACGGGTAAATAATTACCGGCTATTTTTCCAAAGCATCAATTTCACCCGTAACTTCAGGACTAATGCCGATTCCGCAGTGGTTAAGCTCACTGCTCTTAAAGCTATACACCGAACAACCGGGGTACATGTATACATATCCCACAGCGCAAAGCACTCGCGCTGGAAGTTATACCTATATCCAATAGCTAAGAGCTGAGAGCTGAGAGCTGAGAGCTAAGAGCTAAAAGCTAAAAGCTAAAAGCGCAACAAGAAAGGTAACAGCAGATGGATAAAAAGCCAAGACGGAGATACGAGCTGGTCGGAATAAGCGCTTCGACTATCCATGCACCAGCGTAAAGGAGGAAGAACCGAAGTGCAGGGTAGTGCATTATGCTGATTACTATTGTTGCGTTTATACTTAAGAGCGAGTTTTATATTTCTGGATTCCTTCGGTTGATGCACTTTTCCCGGGTCTAAGTATGAGCGCAAAAAGCTTGTAGGTATACGTAGACCCTTAGTCTTCTTTCGCTAGTGTTTTTCACCCGTAAAGCTCCGGTCGAATTATTAGCATAGCCTTTATTCGCGTTGTGATTCATAGCCGATTACCGATTACCTTCTAAAGATAGTCTTCTCGCTTCTTAGCCGGTTGACACGAGATTATATCCTTATAAAGAGTGTGTGCCTTGGAGGGACTGGATATATGTAGCGTGATTCGCCACACCTGACGTCACCGTGCCTCCTCGTAATTGTCCCTTCGGCTTCGCTGCAGAGTCCGCGACTCGAACGGCAGAAAGAGCAATAAGGAAAAAGGAAGGCAAGAAATAAAAGGAGAAAGAAAAACGAGGAGGAAAAGGAAGACACGGGGAGAGGGAGAGGGAGAGGAAGAGGGAAAAGAAGATGGAGAGATTCGCGAGGGACCGGTCCTGCTGGAGTCGAGGAACATCCCGTACATATAGGTGTGTGCGCGCAATGTGGATATCGGTGTAGCTATACACGAAAGCAGAGGACCCGTTAAGCAGAGTGCAGCCTGGTATAAGCGGAGATTTTACAGTATATCGTTGATGAATATAATAATTCCAAAGTTTCCTTTTTGGCGATCCGTTCTCTTTCGTATCGCGACGGGACGATCGGTAGACACAGCACCTCGACGGGGCTCGATGTGTAAAATTGGAATTTGATAATTGAAAAGGTGTTTCCTTTGTGGATCGAAATTAAGCCTTGGGGGGTTACGTGTCGAAGAGTGACCTCCACCTCGATTATTCGCGCGATACTCAGATCGAGTCTGAATGGCATAAGCGATATGAAAATTTACCGTATAAAGTAACGGTGATAGTTAATAGAAAAGGTAATTTGACTGCGAATATATAATACGAGAATTCATAAAGGTTCTTCATCAACGCGTACCGGCAAGCTCCGATCAATCCTGCACCGTTCTGTTACACCTAGAGCGGAGAAAAGGAACGATTGCGCCCAAGGCTTTGAAATTAAATATTGAAATTCTGTTAATCGCAAAGTTGACGAGTGAAGAAGGTATATCTGTACCGTACCCGCAGAAGCGGGTATAACGTAATGGTTTATAAATAGAATCGAGCAATTCCTAGTTCGATTCTTATTAATTCTCTCCCATAGCTACGGCAGAGATAATCGCGAGGAGTTCACAGTCGCGTATATACGGACTCTCAATGCCAGGGGGACGATGACGATTGCAGGTATTACTCGGTTACTCATCTTCGAAAAACCCGAGTAACGAGCCATCTCCAAAGCATTTTGCGGTTATTAAACAGCCTTCAAACTTATTTTCTTGTTTCCTTCAAGGTAACGAATTCTTTGCCGAGAATCCCGCTCGGAATATCGATGACCGTATGAACAATTTCCTCGAAAACATATCGTTCCCCGAGTTTCAGGTGGGCCTGCTATACCCACGTCAAAAATAAAGAATATTCCGACCTTCGCCCCGACGTCGTATACCTATATGATCCGCCCGCATGTGTATATGCTCGCGACTCGGAATTACGGACATAATTCACGGCTCCGAATCCATTTTATTGCCAATTATATTGTACCCTGTGTATCGCAGAGCCCGGATAGAACCGAGAATCTATTTGCTACACGCGACCATTCCCTGCTCCTCCGGGTGCACGTTTCTTTCGTTTAATTTCTCCTTCTCGTTGAATGGAGAACATTACTGTACAAGTGTATACCTAGGATCGTCGGACCGATCGCGATGGTATAAAGGGCAAACGGCGATCGCGAATGAGAATAGACCCTCGGTTGGAATCGGCGTGGATGACTTTCTCCGGCTTCTTTCTTTCCCGATTTCCAAATTTCGAATCGTAGATTTTTTCGCCTATGAAACTCCGTGCCTAGCTGCACCGAGAGTCGAAGAACGTGTACAGCGAAATAGTTTCGTAACTCGTATATAGCAGAGCGAGGCGTGTATAACATATCTAATTGCAAGTAAATATGCGTATTAATTATCACCGCCTGCACGTATGGTAGAAACTCGAAGATACACTTTACCGATCCTCGTGTGCCATACTAGGCATATACACACGTTTGTCCAAGGGAGTCGAGTCAAGGACCCCGCTGGACAAAGGCGTACGCCTCCTCCTCCGGCTGGTATAGTGCTGCACCTACGAGAATCCGTTCCGAAATTTCACTTTCACCTTGGTCATAAGCAGCGCTCGAGTCATCTCACGAGAGAAAACAAATATCCACGCATACGTACGTCTACCTTGCACACGGTATACGTGAAAGCTCGTTCTTGCGTATGTAAGGAGAGAAAATACTCGAAGAAAAAGAAAAACCTTAGGCTACGTGAAAAATGATCAAAATCTGATGTACGTCCGTTCGTAGAAATCTTTACGGGTAGCTCGGAATAGCCGATGAATCGTTCCTCGCCATTCGGTGTCCGGTCTCTTCGTCCTTCGCACGGCCTTGGCGAATTCGAGACCCGTGGATAATCGTCGGCGGTTATAGGTACCGCGACCGGACTCGATAACAGCGTGGGTAGCTTTTCTTCAGAGGATTGTCAGACGCAACCTTTTACGGGATCTAGGACCGGGGAAACTTGTATTCGCGATCGAGAATCGGCACCGAAGTTGTTTGTTCGCGTTAAGCCGTACATACGCGCGAGTTTATCGCAGGGAAATCTTTTCGCTTATCGGCAAATCTCGATTTGCAAATCACAGCCACACGTATATATACCCGCCGTGTATACGTATCGCTAATCGAGGTAGTCCGCTCTTGGTGCTCCAGGCTTTGGCAACTTTTACTTTTTCAACTCGCCTGCTGCAAAGACCGCGGGGCCATCGCCGATACTTTGCAATAACCGACAGCCCACGGTAAAGGCTCAGGGCCGAATGTCCTTTTCCCACCTCGTGCACCGCCACCGCCACTGCCCCTGTCCATGTCCATGTCGTGCCAAGTCGTGGCGATTTATTTGCGATGACTAATGCCCGGCTAAAAGTGTTTCTGTAATAGTCGCGTATAGGTATACGGGTATTGCGAAGTGTAACTAGGTTCCTTCGTACGGTTAGGCTCGGATTATGTTCAGTTCCGGCTTCGTGCGCGATTATTGTAAGCCGATACTCATACGAGCATGGGTAGGTATGCGTTATGGTCGATCCCCGTCCCTGTCATTCCGTTCATTTTCCCTCCTCTGCGATTCGGGATTTGCAAATTGCAAAGGGAATCCGACCCGCGGATGAGAAAAGTTTCTTTCTTTCTCAACCGGCGAAATAACGCAATTTCTTGGACAGACAATGGAGGAAACACTGTGCATAGTGCATATTGTGTAGGTACGCGTATACCTACACGCACGTTTACGCAACTTTTTTAAACGGCGATATATAGCCGCTCGTTTATCAAACTTATCGTCGGATCAGCTCGCGTGTATCTACATACGCATCGTACGAATTAGAATCGTGATTCACGGATTATTTCATTACTCAGGATGCCCAGAAACGAATCAAGACGTTTTTACTACCGTTTCGGACCGCCGAATCGCGTGAGAATACATTCGTTCAAACTATAAGTGGTTGTCGGACAGCCAGCCGGATCAGACTTCTGGGGAAACACCGGCAATATTCGAATTCGGAATTTTGTCTATCCGGGACTTTGAAAATTCGTAACTTGAACCGGATTCCCGCATATCTTCGCACATTTTACACCCTGCCATCATATCGCGGTCCCAGTCGCGACGAAGAAGAGTCTTTGACCTCCGCGTCGTTCCTTCGGGGTGGTAAATAGGCCCAGTGGGCGCCGGTATAGAAGGACGTGGGTAGTTTGAACACGCGATAATAATTCACCAGTCGACCTTACGGCGAAGGTGTGCGTACGGCCATCGTCGCCCACTCGCTGGCGAGACGCGTGGGCGTTGATATTATATCTGCACCAAGCGGTAATATGCATCGGGGTATGAGATGTGCTAAATTTTGACAATGACTAAAGAGCGACGGGGTTCGGCAGCTCGGTACAAGGTGGAGGTAGAAGTATAGTAGTACATGCATAGATCTCGCGTGACACGGTTATACAAATAGTTGCATACGAATGACAAACGCCGTTACCTAACTCGCGTGAGAGAACTCTGGAATGAAAATAGCCCTGCGGAGAATGAAAGAGTGAAAGAATGAAAGAATGGAAGAATGAAACGGTTTCTTTAGCGGACCACGACGAAGCGGAGGAGCCAAGAAGCGGGGGTACATACATGGCATAAGGTATGTACATACATATCGCGTCGCGTCGGGAGGGGTTCCTATATCAGACTATCCGAAACCGATATAAATTTGTAAATAATCGGGAACAAAGAAATCGCCATGTTTTTCCAATTCTCTTCTTTTCATTTTTTTCTACAACTTTCGCACCGAGTTAGGCAATAATATTTAACCGATTCTCCGCACACTTTCGCGAGCTAGGAAACTCGGTACATATCTTACATACATATGTATGGGTGTAGGTACGCGGAAGTTATTATTTATTGAATTTCATGTACGAAAATAATTCCCGAGTAACAATTAACGCGAACATCCAATTTTCTAACCGTATAAAAGTACGCGAACGTCTGCGGAGCGAGAATTATGACTGAATTTCAGCCGTTTTTATATAATTGCGATTGCGTCAGAATAAATTAACGCCGATATGGTAAAGAGTCGAGATTACCAGTAGCGGCAGAAGATTTGTGTAGGAAGAGACGAGATCGGTCAGAGCATAGAGTCGGAGCCCGGCGTTAGTAATCCCGCGTTAGTTAATCCACGATTCCCATTGATCGCAGCGTTTTCGTTTCGTAATCACATGCATTGCTCAATTCTTACCGCTGCACCTACGCCTCTCTTTCTCTCTCGTTCCAAATTTCTCACGAAAACCAAAAGGGATATAGAAGACGAAAGAATTACCGAAAAGTTATAAAAAAAAACGGTCATCAAATCAACGCGCGACATCGGGAACAGCAACTAATGAGCAAGGAGGAGGTCTCGCGTAAGAATAACCGGGCTGTAACGTTCCTGGTGCAAAACAGCAATGCGCTGATGGCGATTGCGATGCCGATGGCTTCCTCCTTGCTTCCATAACTGGACCGTTATGTGACCGGACTCTTCTGGCATGGGTTCCAGCGCTACTCGACGCTATATAACTACCAGATTCTGTATAAGATCTAGTCTACTGGATTACTGCTACAGAGTTCCGCTATACCTCTATACCTATTCTCGTTCTTATGTTCTATTTTTTTTTCTTTTCTTTTTTTTTTTTCCTTTTTGTTTTCATAAACCTGCACCTGAAAACGCATAGATAATTGTATACTCTCGAGTCTACTCACCAATTCGGTGGGCATAGTGTTGCACGATCTCAAGGGCAGAGTGTACGTGATGGGTGCCGGCTGGCTCCTGTATTCCTGGAGGCACGAGCTGTTCTTCGAAAGTCCTCGCGGGTAGACGAGACCGTGGAAGGCAGAGTTACCCTCCGTCGAAATATGCACGATGATGGATTCGCTCGCGCATTCGATGTGCACCGTGCTCGCGACCGCCACAGTCGCTGCAAATATAAAAAATTCGGACGATATGAAAAATGGTCGATACAAATAAACGATTTCGCAACTCCTCTGATGTGTAATGGCTCGACAAAATCGATCTCCTTGAACGACGCGAGGTCGCTTGTAGTATATGTGCCAAGGAAATAGCGAAATAAAGAAATTTTGTCAATGCAGGAATTTACTAGGCCGGGGCCGAGTTCAAGTTCCGAATTTTAATATTACCGACTCGCGTAGAAGATGTTTGGGCTTCCGTGGCTCTGGACTTTCGCAGTTTTAATATTCTGAGCTTTAACGTTTTCGAAAATTCGAAATCGTCTGAAACGAATTCGGAACTTTCAAAGTTCGGAATTTCAGCCCGGTCTCCTTCCGTCTCCAGCGTTAATTCCGCTAATTTGGGAAAGTAATTAGCGTTGGAATGAAATTTCTACGATTCCGAGCGAGCGAGACGGTCAGTCAAGTTCAACGCTATCTCATCATTGTCTCACGACTACAATAAAGTTTGAATTCTATGACGAAGTACGTAATCCGTGTGGAAAAGAATTTTATGAAAGTTTCTTTTTTTCGCCGTCTCTTAAATTCGATAAAATTTGCCTTGACGTCGATTTCCCCATCAGTTTCCCGGCTCGATCGAACTCTCGCACCTAAATCTGAATGACATTCCATAACCGTATCCCAAGTCAACGCCTGCGGAGGGGAAAAAAAAATCCGTCCGTTACGCACCGTTACACCAGTTTGCCATATGATTCCGTCGTTCGACAGAACCGCAATTACCTTTGAGCTGTTACCGTAGCGTCGAATTTAGGTTCGGTTTATCGCCCGTTGACCATACCGCGGCCGCGAAATTTATAGACCAAACTCTATAGCTGTATCTAGGCACGTATATTCGCTTATTAATTTAGGTACAACAGGTGTGCGAGGCGGAGATGATCGATTTCTTCCAACGTCTCGTCTTAGCTCCTTAGAAATTCCATAACGAGGAAACCGCACCGTGATTTGCCTCTTCGCGTTTAGCGGAATAAATTTCATCCACACGTACGCGCGAATATGCGCAATTTCGTTAATTATACCCCTCCGAGGATGAGCGAGAACCTCTCGCAGGTACTAATTGGCCACGGGCCAGCGAACGACGATCATTATTATCGTCGTTACAGGACTCTGCGATGCTCGCAATTTTCCACTAAATTAATAACAAAGAGATTGACGACCGTGCACCCGTCCTGTCTCATACGATCACCTACTGTATCGCTGATCTAGCTCGGGGGAGGCGAAAGGCGATGGAGAAGCGAACCTCGTTCGAAGATGTCGAAGGCTCCTTTATCTCATTTCATCCCGAAAATAATTCCTCTGCGCCTTATTCCTGTACGCGTTTGGCTTAACGGAACTTTCTAACGTCTCAAGATCAAGAGTCGCTTCTTTACTCTGCCGTCTTATCGATATGTTTGTTCCTTTCGCGGTTCGACGCGAGGAGTTACACGTTTACGATCATTATTCGCAAACTAGGATTTCCGCGAAGCTTAATTTCGGTGTAACTCGTTCTTAGACGAGCGGGTACCTAGCTGTGTGCGAATCTGTCGATGAATATGCATAACTCATAATCGTCGCTTGTCACTGTTCTTATATCATCGTAGACCCTCGTATTTGACTGTGTCGTATTCGGAGGTTCGATCCTGTTCGACACACGGGTCACGTATGATCTTGCGCGACTCCTAAACGGGCTCTATCCATACGTAAGAATAGTCTTTCATAATTCGAGTTGCACAAGGCCTACGCGCTTACCGTTTATCGAAAACTAACCGTTACACTCCTCTTCGGTGCAGGCTTAATTCCCTCGAGAATTTTTTCACACGGTATACCCGCGTTATAGTTAACGAAACAGGATTTTCTACGAGGCTCGTTGTCAGCGGGGTCGGATCGAAACTTCGAATCTTATAAGTTCCGGACTTTGTAAATTTCTCCGAAAATAAGAATCGTATTCATCGAAACTCGGGAAGATTTCGATCAACGTTTCATCCCGTGGATATAGGCATGCCTATATGAAACCGTTACGTTTTTGCGGCGAGTTACTTGGTGCGCGACGTGGTCACTGACGGGAATTAGAGTTAAGGTGGAGGTTTGAGGCGGCCGAACCGCTAGATATGCAGTCTGCGGGGTACGTGCAGGTACAGCTACGCGTATACGTACGTAGCGTAATCGTAATCGCAATGGTAATGGTAATGGTAATGGTAATGGTAATTGAATGGCATGACGGAGTAACAAGCGACAGCGCGCGGTCCGAGGACGAGCAGTTATGCAACTCGGGTCTACACGCGTATATCCACGTATACATCAGCTTTGACGCGATTCCTGTAGCTGAAATGGTCAAAGTTTGACTCTGCGGCACTCTCGGCTCTCCACGCGACTCGCCATAACCTGCCGCGTGCGTATGGGGCGTCAAAATGCAGCTGGAATAATAACACTCCTCGCTTATACCCGTTTCGTACCCCGTAGGCATACGTGGTATTGTCCACCTCCGTTTCCTGCCTCGAAACACGAATCCCCCCGATCATTCTCCGATCTCCGGGATACGGTCGCAGGATTTTTCCCGATCGAACATATCTCGAGGAATTATTCTTTGTTCTTTGTTCCATCGATTCACTTCCGATATCCTTGGAATTGGTACAGTTTTCGCGCGTGTATCATCCGCGGAGAACCGCCGCACCCGAGTTCTGAGACAAAACCGAAAAATAAGAGGACGGAGAGGTGGAAGAAGAAGATTGAAGGAAAGATGAGACTCCGCGGTGCGGCGCAGTGTGCAGGCTCTACAGGGTCACCGACCCCGATGACCGCGCGAACTAAACTGCCCACCAGGAAATCCGAGTTACAACGTAGAGCGACGGATTGCCGGCGTCGAGATCCGAGGATCTCGGAGAGGAAGATTCCCAGCTTTTTCTATTCCGAATCTTCGAGCGATTATAGAAACGAGTTTTCTGACATACGTCGAGTTCTGCGCGATGAGCTAAAACTGTAGTTTCGCGCTCTTCGAGTCGAGGTTCAAAAAATCGACTTCCGGTTTATTTAATGAGCGCGATTGTAACGGTATACACATAAGTATAGGCCGATACACGTATGGAAGCGAACGACATTGATTGATTTTTCGCTATCTACATACATGTGTAGCCGTACGAAGGAAATAAGAAAAGGATGAGCGTATAGTACAAGTTTGTAAGAGAGGAACTGTATATCTTGACGAATTAACGAACAGTTGAACTTGATCCTAACGGTCCATACCTCCGAGCTTACTCGGTTTTGCATATTCTCCTCTTTCCCTTTTTCTTTTCCTCTTATTTTCTCCTCTTTTCTCAACTTTTTTTTGTTACCTTCTCATTCCTTACGTCATGCCTGGCGCTACCTTCTCGCCCGTTACTCAACCGCGAGATTTATCCTCCGTTAACAGCTTATATTAAATTGTATAACGAGTCGTGTGCGCGCGTGTGTGTGTATACGATATGTACATACATGGGAATGAATTCCTGTTTCCTTATCAAGAAACTCGGACGATTTACCAATTTTTTTTATAAATTATAAAATAATCGAAAGATCGCGAGGAGAAAGTTTCATTGTCTACCGGTATTGACCTGCGACTGCTGCTGCGAACTAAACGTACGGTGAGAATTTTCTTCTCTTTTCCTTTTTTTGTCCATTTTTTTTTCTTTTTTTTTTTCGTCGGAAAGGGATAATTGTGACATGATTCCATGAATATCGAACGATTAACGAGCCGGATAGGATTATAAATATTCATCGTTACAAAGGCTGCGGGTATAAGTATAAAATCCGCGATTGCTGGAACCGAGGTAATAGCACACCGTCCAGGATTTAAATGGCTGTTCGTGAATGAGCTAATAGTTCTCCAGCGACTGATTGCCCTTCTTGCCGTAATCCTAGCAGTAGTTTCGTCCAACTAATACATTCGGAGATCATTATTTCTTTCGAGAAGAATACGAATCCTCTTTTTCCCCGCAGCGGCGAGTACCTCGAGCCGTGCGTAATGTACGTACATGCATTGCCATTAAAGTTTGGCGGCTTGTCGTGTATCCTCTTTTCTTTTTTACCTATTCCTTCTTCTCTTCTTCTTCTTCTTCTTCTTCTACTCCTTCTTCCTTTACTTTCCTGTCTCGTCCCTATGGTAGGTATAGACTCGTAGCGATGAGTCACACATGCCCGACGACGACGAGACTCCGCATGGAGAACAAAGGAACATTGAACCTCCTCGAATATGTTCAACATGTACAACGTAGCGATTAAACGTCGTGCTTAAAAGTCGCACGGAGTCTCAGCGCCCATGTCAAAAAAAAAAAGAAAAAAAAATCATCGATGTATACATAAATTTTTGTTCATTTTCATCCGTTTTTCACTCCTCTGTTACAATTCCGCTGGAAAAATCATTCTCCGCGAACCCATGCCTGTACCGTCACGTATAACAGTCGTAGTTTAGTTTAGAGTCTCGGTATATGGGGAGGAGACATCCGGAAGTCGGCTACTCAACAGACATCCGGTTAAAGTCAGGCCTACCGTGGATACACCGGCTCGTATCCGTTCGGGTATATATACCCTAAGTCGAGAAGTGTATAGAGTACTATAGAGGGTATGGATCGAGGTACGGAAGCAGGTACCACCGGGCAGGTAGAAGTACAACACGATCGGAGGAATACAAATGATCGGTGAATCTTTTTTTTTTTTCTCTTTTATCAATAAAAAGACTCGGACAGTCTCGCGTACACACTTTTTATTTTTAATTAGCACAGGGGATATCTGAGAATGTAGGAGACCGTTACACGATTTTTGTCAGTTTTGTCTATTCATAATGCGAGTAAAAAACTGTCCCTCCTGCAATGGGGAAAGAAATAAGGAAGAAAAGATTCATCGGCTATAGAGACGGGGGGAAAAAAATTTGTCGTCCGCAACGTAAAGGAAGGTAAAAACAAGAGGAGAAAATAAGGTAACTATCAACCGTATAACCCCGTTGGGGTATTGCATGAGGTAACCGGCGCCCAGAGCTGTACCGGTGCTGTTCGCTGCTAGTCGTGATTATAACCGAAGAGTAGAAAAATAGTAACGGGATTTTTTGGGTATCTAACTCACTGAACGCTTCATACCAAAAATCTACGCGAGCTCGTACAGTAGGTAAACCAGTAAAGACCGACAGCGTGGATTCCAATTGATTATAAGAAGTTGAAAAGGATAATGTTCATTTATATTCGTATATTTGCTCGTTCTTGTAAAAATGACCGCGAGAGAACGATATTCTTCGTAGCTACGGTATAAATCCTGACGGACGTAGATAGGTAGATGTTTAATCCACGTCATTAGAGAGGATAGATTAATTTTTGGCAAAGTAATAAAGTTTTTTGGTCAAAAATGGCTGCGGGATAAGTTTCTGCCGATTTTATTTCAACTTTTAAATTAGCGGACCGGTCGAGTCTCTCGAGTCTCACGATTAACGAACGGGAATATAACCGGTGTCCAAATTCCGTGAGCTACACGGTGAACTTTTGCGCTAATGTTAAAAGTCGCGGCTTAAATGCCAGTCAGTCAGTCAGTAAGAAGAAACAGTAATTAGCGTTGCTCAAGGCGGTGTCTGGATACACCTATACCTACCCACTACACCCGAGACTATCTTCGCTAATTGATAAGATCATTGGCACTGGTCAATTATCCGTCACGCCTCTTCGTCGCTCGTCGCGATGCGAAAGAGAATAACGATCGTCGGGCTATAACGGTGCCGTTCCTACCTCGTAACGCGATATTTATAACCAGAGGGTGATTTGGAGTGGCAAAAAACGACGGGGAAATTTTTTTGCTCGTTGATTCTGGTACATCGTATGTAAAGAGACGAGTAACAGAGTTCTAGCGAAAAATAATTGACGCTGTAGACACACGATTCCTAAAGATACATCGTGACGTAAACCGCGACTGCGCGGAGACGGATGATGAATCTCCTTGAAGATCGCGTTCTCGCATCATCATTATCGCAATCATTGGTGAAGACCGAAAGGTGCTCGTTTCCTGTTTACCGAGATATCCAGACGGTTACAACCTTCGGCTACGACGTTCTCAAGGTGAAAACGCATCTGCATACGTCGAGAGAGGATTCGCTAATTACGGGTATCTTCGACTCCCACTGTCCAGTTTTGAGCACGGTACGGAATATCGCGTAGCGAGACTCTCCGAGTCGTTATTACCGCCGCAAAGATTATACGCTTGTTTACAAATTCGAACGAGTGCATTCGGATATGGAAAAATGAATGTAAATAATAAACGAATGGTATTTCGATTTCTCGAAAGCGGCGACGAAGGTCATATAAGCGCTGCAGTGAAATCGAGACGTAAAACTTTAGGTTTCGAACTTTCTTACGTAGCTGTATTCGAGTTTTCGAAATATTCTTCTGGCTCGTATCTGCGAACGGGTATCGGGTGTCTCTAATGTCTGAATACTCTCCGATATACGTATATGCACAACTGTGACATAGTAGACGACGGACGGCGACTAAGGCGACTATTACTTATCAAAATTTCTTAGACTTGCGGAATCGCCGAGGTTCATTGACTTTCTAACTGTACAGAGAAACACCAGCAGCACGGGGTTCGATATCGACTCGGCACCTCTTTTTTTCTTCGTCGTCACACGCGGATTTCGACTTCGCATTTGTTCGATCCGGCGAAATCCCGAAGTCTGTTTTTCAGGAAATCGTATACGAATCGTATAGAATCGGGCTTTGTTAACTGCCTCGACCTTGCAGCAAGTTAATCTGCGCATCCGCAAGCCTCACCGCAACGAGTTAGTTCGCCGTTTCTTGTATGTACGTATCCACTCGGTTAAAACGAATATGTCGGAATGCAGAGAACGGGAAAGAATGGGTGCCTCCTCCGCGAGTTTATCTTCCCATCTCATTCGCTCCGAAAGCAGAAGACCAAGGCAGAATTGGCGAGCGTGTGGTACGACGAAAACTAATTAGTACGTCGCACAATGTGCCGCATCGAGCTACGGGTACTCGTATCTTCAGAATATCGTTTTAATTACAACGTTTAGAACGAGTCATGACGAACTGGTAGCCGCAGCATTGTTTCAGAGGTATTATACACCGGGACATTAACGAGGAACAAGCCGCTACCTAACTACCTCTATCCACCTACCCTGGGGGCTTGATAAAAAGCGTATCATCTCCGGGAATAAAAAATGAAAGAAAATAAATCTGTATACATGTAGTACCTATAGATCGCGGTGTAATATCTCGCCGAGCTATTCGCGAGGGCCAATTTGTAACTAGTTGAGTGATGAGCAAAAAGTTGACCGCGTATACGGCGGAGATCATCGAGATCGAGGAGTCGACGCCCGCCCCGCCCGTTGGTCATATCTTATTCAATAATTATATGTACTATAGGTACGATCGATCGACGGAACCAGATCTTTCACAGCATCTCGATGTTCCGATATGTATATCTATTTTCGCGGGCATGACTCGCGCGATTTTTTTCCCGTTCCTTTTCTCCCGTCGATAAACGATGAATTCTTTCGTCTCACGTTGTACGACGGGTCTTGATTAATTTCGGAGCGAATTAATTCGCCGTGTTTTGAATCAAGGCAGGCGAAGACGTCGAGCGTTTATGACCGCGTGGGGTACACCTATATGGTATAACAATGGAGAAACTAGGTAAACTTTAATTACCTCGTGCGGTTTAGTTCGGAACGCGAACAGTTCGTGAATGGGGAAATGTTGGGATATAGAAATTATTTCTGTGAAATGTGTAAACGAAAATTTCTAATCATTTGAAACCTCGGAAATAATATATTCCACTAAATTTTCCACTCATTTCAATAACGACCCGATAACGACCGGTATGGGTCTGGCGGCATATAACTTTGTTATTTTTACAGCGAGTAATTATATTTATGTACGTAGAACTCGGGTATTCGCACGTCCTTAATCTTTTAAAGGCGGTAGTAGGTACGTTTAAATCTGTACTTGACATTGTTTGCCAAAGTGAGACGTTCTCACCATTCGAAGTAGAATTATAGGCATAAGTGGGTACCTCTAAGCTGGCTGAAAGAAGACTCATTCTCATTCTCAGTCCCATTCTCGGTTAGAAATTAATTCGAGTATGTCACTTCGGGATTGCACCGCCGTTGCGATTTTCAACCCAGCCCCGCACCGTGGATATAGAAACCGCAGAAACTCTCGCGTGCTAAGTTGACGAGACGCGGCATGGAAAACACTTTCATTCCTTCAATTTTACGATCATTTTAATAATAATAAACCGCAACGGTCAAGATTTCTCGCGCAAATTCACAGCCCATGAGTATATATACGGTATAGTAATGAGAAAGTGTTTAACGCTGAATAATTCCACGAGTGAATATACGATTGAATTTACAGACCATTTTTTACAAAATATTTCAAAAATGTCCGCGACCTTCGTTCGCGTTGCGATACCGAATACGAAAATTTCCTTATCGTCCGTCACACCCGTAGGAAATCGGGGATAAGTCGAGCTTCTGGTATCTTAATATACTAGACCGAGAAACGACGACCTTCCGTTTCGAAGAGGAGGCGCCGAGGAAGGTGAGCGCAGTCGTGCGACCTACATACCTCAACGAGAGTCTAGAATGAGTCTGCAGCCAGGAAGTCTGAGCTGAGTTGCACTCTCGATTATCGAGGAGGGCTGTGATTCAGACTCGAGGGAACGGTCGGGAGAAATTATTCGAAAAATGAAAGGGAGCTATCGATTTCCGAAATCTAATCGAAAAAAAAACAAAAAAAAAACAGTATAACAGCTGTAACACAAAACCTTTTTTTTTTTTTCGCTTTTTTCCTTCATTATTACTATCAATTAATACTCACTGGTCGGTAGGGCAGGTATCTGCGCTGCATGTGTAGTACTGTGCCTCAATATCGTGAGCTGAAACATTGACAAGAAGAAAAAAAGAACCATTATACGATATTGAAAATTGCAAAGTTCATATACAGTCTTATTACCAAACTAACAAACCTCTGTGTACCTCTGTACGTAATAATCGTTGTGCAATTATATCCGCAACGGTTGATCGCAGCCTAGATAGTTTCAGCGTTCGATTTTCACGACTATGTTAGGTATATATAATAACGCGAGACGTAATGAATGAGAACGAGGATATTGTAACAGCCGATAGAATTTTGGTGAAAAATTTGCATCCGGACACATACAACAGTGTCGAAATTTTTTTATTCAACCGATTGCGAGACCTGGTATACTTAATGTACTCGCTTCGCCTACTGTTCGGACTCTTATACGTATAACCGGGAATATAAATGGTTCGCGGACTGTTAAACCGGCTCGCGAGAGGAGTTAGTCGTTGGGCCACTTTCGCATCTCGTTGCAGAGGAACGAAGTCGCGTACGTAAGCGTACATATGTAACGCAGGTACTTGGAAAACTGGGTTAAATGAAAATAAAAGTGCCCTTGTTCGCGGACGCTAGTCTTCGCTCATCGGTCGAGTTCTTAAATCGAATCTCGAAGGCCGTTTTTGACGGTCCGAATTTCACTCCGTGACCTTTTTCAACTTCTATACTTATCATCATCGTTTCGTCTAAACTTTTACGATTATTGTCATGACCAGCGAATTTTTTACCCATTCCTGGCCGGGGTTTAATTGTATACGGTATATAGACACGCGATTTTGACCGCTAATGAAATTTAACGCGAGGGAATTTTTTTTTTTTTAAATTTAGAACCCTTCGACAAATAAATTTCGAATCTTGGAGCGAGCCTGGCTAAAACGATCTATGCAATTCGCTAATGAATATATATATATACGAAGTTGGTGTCTCGCGAGCTATATAAGGTCAGACAAGAGACGCGGAGCTGATACAACCTTGGCAGGTTTACTTTACTCGCGGTACACACGACAGTGTAAGAGAGACTGTGTGTAGGTATGTACGTACGTAGACGTACAGCAACTCCAGAATTTGAAAGAGGGTTTTTTTTATAGCAACCAGGGGATAAAATATACCCACCTGTGCGATCATGAATCTGCACCGAAGTTTGGACCGAAGAAGTATCGATTTATTCTTCTATAAAGATCATGAAGAAATCGCAGACGATCTACCGCACGTGTAGGTACACACTTCTCAGCATTACACACGTGTGTATTGAAGGCAGAAAACTTTCTCTCATTTCGCATTATTTTCTTATTCGTCGATATATATAGGCAGGGTATTATATTCATCCGAGTATTTTTACGAGAGGATTCATTTTATCTACTTCAATCGATAACTATTTAGCCTTCGGAATTTCGAACCTCCGGTGTTCTTAGTTTCAGTTTTTCGAATAGCCTTTGCAGACTTTGGAGGAAATACGAATTCCATACGCAGTACATTAGACGGTTGACAAGACCCTGTAGCTCACGTATGCGTACGTACAGTATTTTGCACGAGCGAGAAAACAAGTCCGAGAAGTTTGATCGCCGAGTGACTAACCAGTTCGCGATCGAGTCGGTGGGCGTCCTTATACCAGCACCTATATGTATTGACAAATATTGAAAATGTGTAAACAGTTTTCTATGTATTCACGCGTGTGTGAGGTTCTCAAATACAGGATTCTGACGTCACTTGAAACGCCGTCGTACAGCTTCCATAGATGAAGCAGTGATATCATGACGCTGGTCAAAGTAAGGATAGACAACCGAGAGTCTGTACAGTCAATTGCATCCGTGCAACGCAACTATATTTATATATATATAAGTATATGTACATATATATACCTTTCGATACGACAATATGTATTTATGGGATTTGTACGGTGTCGCAAAGGAGCCGCCTGTACCAAGGATTTTACGTCCTACGTGCAAAGATCTCCGCGTTCTGTGCAATATGTGTACATTGTGGCCATATATGTATAGGTATATCCATAAGCCGGGGATCCGCAACCGTGTCAACCGGTAGACAACGATCATAATAATTATCGTAACAATTAGCAGATGTGTACATAGGCAGTGCATATATGTATATACGTGTCGGTATCGAGAGTAGAAAGTAAATTTCACCACTTATCCGAAGAACGTCAGATTATTTTATTTTTTATTTTTTTTATTCTTTTTTTTTGTCCCCTGGGTATAGATTTTGACGTTGAAGAACGCCGCGAATCTCTCTCCGCGACTTTACGCTCTGACACAATTTTCAAAATATGTGTAATACTCGTACGTTTGCTATCGATTTCTCGTATCTTTCATACGACAGATCTCCGATGAACCGCTTCTGGAAATTGGCCAGCTGTTCATACGCTACGAGCGAGCAGCGAGTCCTTTAGTAGCGAATCGTAAGATGATTCAACGCGGTTATAGTTACGCAATTATATACACCTAGGCATGTACCGCATATGGCGTATACCTATGAACTGTACCTGCCGATACAATGCGTATAGCGCCTACAGGTAGAATGATTACCTTGTCGAAACTGCGGGAACAAATTTACGCAATTCTAATGGTACGTACGGATATAAATCGACTTTTCAGATCATTTTTCGACAATTTAAATCCGCGATCCGCGATCGATTCGTGCAGAATTCAAGAAAGAATACGAATTTTGCGAAAATTGGCAAACGAATTCGTGGTCCGATCGATCCGATCTTTTTTCCCGGTCGATGCAGGGAAGTAGGTACTTCTCGTTACATATACGTATACAAGACTCGTATTGTCCGGGGGTACGGTATACGGTACTTAGGTCTAGGTAGTACATACATACATTAGCGAAACTCTGAGAAGTAAAAGTGGGCGGGGCTCTGACGACATTCGAATAGATTGTCTAGCGTTTGGCCATACTTCCATACCAGCAGCTCTTCAATCTCTATCCGAGCAAAGAAACTGTCCCATAGTACCTACCAAAGCGTCGAATTTCTCTACGTCCTACCTGGATATATGGGAAGCCGCAATTTCTTCGTCAAAATAGACGCTGAACTGTACTTCGAATTTTATACCGCAGATACGTGTGAAGGTTGAAATTTCGAATTTTCCGGGTTGAAACTACTTTGGAAAGGGTGTTTCCCCGAAAGTCTACATAGATGATTTAGAAAACTTTTTGGATCTTTGGACTTTCGGAATTTCGATTATACATATAAATACACGTGTGTATGCTAATGACGTATATCCGTCTTCGCCGCAAGTTTCTATGCACATTATACCACAGCAAGGTTATTACAATTATCTAATTACGTAACGCTCAAGAATTTCTGGCTATCATTACGTTTTCATCCGCCGAGAGATATTCCATTCTCATGGTTCAATCGTCATAAAACCCAAGTGTAACGTAATTGTCAGTCATTACACACGTAGAGCTTCGAATGTTCACCGAAAATTATACAATCCGTTCTATACCCATATACTGCCATTATATACCGCATATATACATATGGTACACACACGTGTATGCGGTAGCGGTGGTGGTGCTGCTGCAGCGTTTAAAATACGGGTCAATGAAACAACCGCGTACCGAGTATAGGTACCGTATCAAAATTACACTAGTCGAAGAAAAAAAAAAAAAAGAAAAAAGAAACTGGATAAGAAAAAGGAAACAGACTGTGGAAGCAATGAACTCGCGTATTCTAAAACACTCCGTTTCGCATATCTCCGGTACAAAAAGGCCGGGGATGCTGCGCAGCGGTAGCAAGGTCGATTCACCTGGCTGATGATTCAACAGATTTCTTTCTCTCTTTCTTCCTTTCTTTCACCGCGATCGCGTGTACTTCTAACATAAGTGCGGTTCTATACATCGAGATAGAAAGCTATATAGGATATAACGAGCGGTGTACGAACTTTCGTTAGAATAATTAATTAACCAACATAGTCTGCATACCAACGCCAGCGTTCAACGCGGCGAATAACTTCTGTGCAATTACGATTTTGATAAAACCTCGTAGAGGAACAATATATATATATAGATATGTATTATGTATGAATAGCGTTTTACTCACCAATAGAATTAGCAGCGTGGCCTCCCGCCTCACCATGGCTAAAATAAAAGAGAAAGTCTTATTAATATCTGGGTCGAAGAACACCACGCGGTCTGTCTGTCTGCTTGCGCGCTTATAAGCGCAAGTCTTTTGCGCAAATATAATTTCCTTATTAGCTACGAGCATATCGGTGTGAGAGGACCGCGAGGAGGGACGGTGCAGTCGCTGCAGATTCGCGCTTGCAGCGACAGGGGTGTTATTTTCTCTGTCCATCGTCTTTCGCGTCCTCTTCCTCCTCCTACTCTTCCGTCTCATTATAAAACACGAGCTACGCACGATGCGGGATTTCACTTACAGAACTGACGCGAGTCACGAGTTCCGCAGTTCAACCAGCTGTTTCTCTCCGCAGCTCTTTGCTCCGCGGCGAGTTGATCGCGCGAGCGAGGAGATGTAGATGCAAGAACGCGTGTGTACCGCTCGCTCGAGCAACGTTTTCAACTCGGCTAGTATAACACGCCCGACGTCTTGAGAAAGTAACACATTTAAAACGGATAAAATGCGTTCACTTTTTAGTCAGCCGCATATATACGTTTACCCGCGGTATATGACTCGTGCGGCAGACAGACAGCTGATTGATGACCTCGGACACTTAATTGCGGGCAGCCGATAATTGAGCGTCGGTAACGGGACGGCGAAAGGACCATCGCCTCGTCTTCGCGCGTTTCATTTCATTTCATTTCATTTCATTTCATTTCATTTCATTTCATTTCATTTCAATTTTCTATTCGTATGAATAAGTTGAAAGGGAATAAATTGCGCGAAAGAATGTGTCGTTAATCCCTGGGTAAATAAATTGGGAGAATGAGAAGGACAGAAAAAGTACGGGATGTAGGAATTCCCCTATTCGGAGATAAAGGTTCCGAGGAGAAACGCGCGTGGGCTGCTGCACCAGGGGAGAACCCCCCACTATAAATTCCACGTCTCGATATTTCGACAGCGGAAACAGGTGACGCCGCCCAAAAACGCATCTGACTACCACTAAACTCGACCCCCTGAGCCGAGCCGAACGGAACGTAACGTAACGTAGCACTCCCGTGCGACTGAAGAAAATTTTCGAGCCCTCGGTTATCGACCTGTTGGTATTCGATGCGCGTTTGAGTACGTATATGCATGTACGATACAAGTAGAATCCTGAGCTACTCGAAACGGGCCAGAATTTAAGGTCACGGTCGACCGAAGGGATCTTACCCGATATATGGAAAACGGGGATCGTTTGACTCGGGAAGATCGTACAGCTGGGTGAAATAATGAATGCTGTCGTTCGTACCGTGTAAGATTAGCGCCAGTCACGATAGCTGTTACAAGGATGTTTGGAGATATCGTTCGCGTTCGATACAGACTCGACTACGTACAAGATACCTATAGATTCTCGAGTCTCCGTTTCAAGGACGACTCGCGAAGCAACTGTAGCCATTACTCGAATGCGTCAAGAGTCTTAAGTATCGTCTATCGGCCGAGAAGCCGGCTGATGCAGGATTAAATCTTATTACCGATCTTTCCGATCGACCTCGCAATTAGTAAGACGTTCTACGTATACATACTACACGAGCCTATACGCGTATGCTTACGAATTCAATTTGCATACGCGTATAAGTTGATTCACGCATCGTCTAGAATCCTTTAATACAGGTGATAACTTCTCCGATCTCCCCAATTATTTTTGATACACGAATTAACTCGTCTAAAAAAATATCACAGCTTACGTCTATCTCGCGGCGTCAATTACGTAGCATATTATTTCACAATCGATATAACATGGAATTAATATTACAGTCACTATGTTGTCTATTTACACAAGCTGCGGTAATACGGGCTAAAAGGGATCGTATATCTGTGTAATAGTTGCGTATTAATAATCAATTTTATACAGAGATGTAACGAACTGTTTGTGCCTATGAAGGATCTTATGATAATTAAAACTAGAATTTCATTCGTCTCGTTCCGTTTATTTTGAATACCAATAATAACAGTAGTACCGATACCATAAAGACGCAGTCGATATTACGGAGTAATGTGCGGAGGAAGCGAGGGAACCTTGGGCTCCTTTTTATTGCACAATATGTATAAGTTGTAATAGAATTCATTAAACGGATTATTAGCGGAACACCTACGCCTGATATAAGGGACGCGGCGCCTGCACCCACATGAAACACGTTCATATTTTTCATCCGAAATTAAATACGTAACATTACAGTTGCCTGTGGGCTTACCTGTTTTATAAAGGTAGAACTTTCCGCAGGTAAATGTATCCAAATGAGGGAAAAAACTAACTTTCATCACGAAAGTTAACAATCCATCAACCAACGGCCAACACTTATCAGCAGCGCGAGGATAGGGTTCGTACGATAAGCGATCGATGAAGGATCTTTCGCGAGAGGTAGATATCGGATTTAGAGTCGATTCGATACTGGTATTTCGAAAACTCGGTGGACTAACGTGTTTACGGCAGCTGCAGGGTAACGGACGTCAGTTGTATCCTCGACAAATCGCACTATCAAATTTTTCTTCTCGTGATTATTTTATTCTTCTGGTATACCGAAAATATTGAATTTATATACTTTTAACACATGTCTTGCTATAAAATCCATCCTTCGAATTTACACTGACATCTTAATCCAGCGTCCTGCAGACTCGAACGATCATTTCCACTTACAATTAATCGATCATCGGTATTCAACAAAAGAACATGACGCATTGTCGTCCGATGATTTTTATCCTCAATTATCTCTCTTACTTCTTATTCCTTTTTATCACCAGTCTACCCGCAGCTCTTTCGCCAGTCTCTTCGACGACATTTGATAAGGCCCAATTATTTGATGTTTGACCAATTCTTCGATCTCCCCGGCGGTTATAGTACCTTATGCTTACTTACATACTCTCACCGCGGTATTAACTGTTTCGGTTATATATTGAATCCTTTCGCTTATTCCTGCGTATTTGTTATTTACTTTACATCATCTCCTCTCTCATTAAGCTCAAGGCACGACACTACACTTGCTATAGGATTTATTTACCTCTGCCCTAAGGGACTCCTCGATAACACCGGAGTCTTTCGCGTTCGGCGATAGAATCGAGACTGGCCCTCGTCGTTTCTCAACTGAGCACACGGACTCGCGAGTGTGTTTTACTACTCTCTCGGCGTAGGTTATGGCTGTGTTGGTTCATGCAACCGCATATAGCCTCTCCGTCTACCACACGCTCGAACCGCGACCAAACATCTCTTGATCTTGGCGAAAGGTATCCTCGATCCTACGCCTACGTTCTCATCGTAAAATCCTCATCCTCTTGCGGTGTCGACGCTACGAAATCCCCCGCCGTTTCGCCAAACCGTAGACGTCATCGCTAAATTAACAACGCAACGCAACCCGACGCGCGATGCAATGCAACAAGTACGCCTTTTGCATACGGAACGCGATTCACATTCTGTTGTATTTTACTTATTAAAAATAAAGAATTATTACAGCACTTTGAATATTTCACTCCGTTTTAATAACCTCATCGTATACCCTGCGATATTAGACATACAATCAACTGGAATAGTTAATTCGGTTGACAAGTATAAACCGCATATGAGACGTATTGTAACGTCAATTATGGGAATGACTGATTTACCATCTATGCAATTATTAAGAGAAATTCTCTTCCTCCGATAGCCACATAAGGAACTTTACTCGCCGCTTCAAAACTGATTTCCCACGGAGATTCGCGTCGAAAGAGATCGATTGATTTTATTTAGAATTTCGTTCGAAAGACGAGAAGAACCTGCCCGCTATCGGCTAACTATTCATCTAGTTAGCCGCCGAGAAGCCGCTAGTCTACGATTTATTTATATATTCAACGTTCAATGTTTTCGGCTCGTGGTATTTAAATATGGCGCTGCTCGCCCGTGCGAGTGGAAACGGCTTCCAGTTCTCTAGTAATTATTTTTATAAATTATCTTTTAATTGGATTAAGGCGAATCTGAATAAAAAATCTCCCTGTAGTTTTACGCGATGCAAACATGTGGCTACAGATGGGAAAGTTGTCAATAAAGGTACCGAAGCAAAGTCTAACCTCACTTTTTAGTGAGGTTACGATCACTATAGTTTTATAACAAACAACAAATGCAAACATGTTAAGTTTATCGAAGCGTTGAAAATGATCCCTCTCTTCAATTGCACCGGATTTTATATTAAAAATTGTCGTATCATCACCAGGCCTCTCTTTCCGGGATGATAAAAAAAAGAAATATCTCACCTACGAGGACTCTATATCACAGAGGCGAGATCAAGCCCAACGAAGTATAATCATTCAAGTACAATCAGATCAATCGAGCTATGAACTATACAACTACTGTTCCCAGTTTGGAAACATTCAAGAAATGCATCATTACAAAGTAAACAGTAACGTGGTAAGTCCTGTGGCTAAGAAAATTAATTTACCGGATATAAATAACAGTATTTTTCATTTCCCTTGCAGCATTTTGTACTTATTGAGTTCAAGACAATGTCTGACGTCAATTCTATAAGCTCTGTATCGACTCATAATAATGTGCAACAACATTTGCCTGTCATTTCTCCCATGCTTTGGTTTCGGGCTACAACAAACAACGGCCAGAAGGGATCCTTTTCTAAAGATATACCCATGACTGTAATAAACGGCAAAGACTTTCCCAGCACTCAGACAATCAATGATTGGCTGTTTCAGGCAGAGTCGGTGAGTTAAATCTTTGTCAAGGTAGGGGAAAAGTCCGTAAAGCATTCTTCGGGCTCCTAATCGTGTTGCGGATAATTTTTAGGAAAAGAAACAACTTTTCCATGCGTTAATTTCAGTTTTATAAAATTGAAGTACGAGAAGATTCATTCGAAGCAAACTTCTTACTCAACAAGTTCTTCCCAGTATTTGTCTGTTCATCTCTTTGTGCATTTCCTACAGATTTCTGACCAAATGATAATATTATGCAACTCGACAAAGCTCAACGACACAGACATAAGATTGAGGTTTCTTACTGCGAGACAAATAGAAAGTTGTTTGTCGGGAATGTTTGCTACTTTATCGGTGATTCCCTTTGGATCTAGTGTCAACGGTTTTGGGAAACATGGGTGCGATTTGGACCTGGTACTCAAGCTGCAAACTGATCCCAAGGTAAAACACGCGAAACTTGTCAAGGAGATGTTGTTTCAAATCTGAATGATGAAAATATTCAAATGTTCAAGCTCAAGACACATTTCGATCTTTTAAATTCTCCTAGGACAGCTTGAAGGGCAGATTGATTTACCACACAAAGGCAGGAGGATCGAGTGACAGGCTTCAAGCGCAGAAAGCAATGGAGACAATATCTGATGTAATGCAAACATTTCTTCCAGGTATAACGAGTATAAGAAGAATCCTCAAAGCCCGAGTGCCAATAATAAAATACAATCAAACTCTGACCGGTTTGGAATGTGATCTGAGCATGACTAACACGTGAGTATAAATTGTCGCCAGAAATGATGTTCGAGTAGCTTTAAATATTGAAAAATCATTTATTTCTAGGATAGGTATATACATGTCTGAACTATTGTACCTTTATGGTGAATTAGATTGGAGAGTCAGACCCCTCACTTTCACCATAAGGATGTGGGCCAACTGCGTACAGTTGACCAACAATAGCCCCGGTAATTGGATAACTAATTTTTCTCTCACATTACTCGCCCTATTCTACTTGCAGCAGAAGCAAATATTGCCAAGTTTACAGCAGCTAGTTAAACTCGCAAGTACGTATAAATCATGCTGTTTTTAATCTTGCACTCAATGATATCTCATTTATTCATTTTATTACGATACTTCGTCTTCACTCATTTTTAATTAATCATTTTACGTTTGTCACAGATAAAAACGACATTAGGATAGCTGATGGCTGCGTCGATTGTACTTTCCTTCGAGATTTATCAAGGCTGCCTAAATCTTCTACGCAAAATGAAGATTCCCTAGAAGAGCTACTGACTAACTTTTTCGTTTATTATTCGAATTTTGATTTTTCGACTAAGGCAGTTTCCCTCAACGCTGGCACACCGATACCTAAACCAGACAATTCCAGCGTATTCATTTGTAATCCTTTTGAACAGGGCTTAAATGTTTCTAAGAACATAAGTATTCAAGAAATGGAAAGACTCAAGGTTGAGATGCGGAATGCCGGTTGGCTGCTCGATTCTGCCGCTGAAAATAAGTCGATAGAATGGGGTTTGCTGCCTTTGTTTAATCAAAAAGTTCAGCACACTGGATCAGGGAATTTTAATAACGGGGGTAGAATGCTGGAACTTTCGACATTGTTCAAGAAACCATCGATTGTTGACAATGCCATATTAAAAGATAGCAAAGATACTCTAGGTACAAGCATTAGCACCAGTGTGAAGAATGACGGTAGTTCAGTAAGCAAGAATGTGGAGAGACAAGCAGCGAGAAACGTAAAGACGAAAGCCAGTCGAAAACAAGAACGGAGGAGATGAAGCGACGCGTTTTTTTTCATAGCAAATATAAATGAAACTATTTTAAATAACTCGCTGGAAGTCTGTTGGCAAAATTTAGTCCATGAGAGGTTTACGATTTATTGAACTAAGCGATCTTTTGTACAAATAAACGTTGTAAGTAAATTGAGTAAACTATGTCGTAGTTGTAACAATTCTTTTTTTACGTAACTAATCGTAACGTTTCGTTATTGAAGACTGGATACTCTGATTAAATCTCAAAGTATCAATCTAGCTGTACAGTGGTTGAACCTCTACATCATTAAATTTCTGTTTAATCATTGATGTCTTATTGTAAATAGAAAAAATTCGAAATAGCCTTGGCAAGTTGGTAAGGGTTTGGATCGGAGCTGGAAGACGAATAATGACTGATATTAAAGCAAAATTTGTGTCACTTTGCAGTTTTCAAAATTTAATTAGTATACCCTTTTCTCTTTTTTTTGTACAAAAACAAACTTGATTTTACATCGAACATTTTGTAGAGGCTACGAGCGATGAAATTGTTCATGTAAAATGATACACGGCTATTGGAGCTCGAAACTTTCAATGATATAGAAAGAATCGAGTAAAATGTAGACATCATTCTTGTTTTAATAATTAGTTTTCACTTTGCAGGCTACCCAATTATTTTGTTACTTTGTTGGATCTATAAAGATTATTCTAATTTTAAACTTCTACCTCATTTGTGAAAATGCATTGATTCATATTAAAATATAATTATTAGGTAATTACATTTGTTAATTAAATGCTTTCGCAATAAAGTATAAGCAAAGGTTTTTCATCAATGAAAATATTAATAAGAATCATTTTCTGGGAAACGTTCTCGAAATCAGCATAAATACATCAAGATCTATGTTATTATTTTTGTATAAAAAGTTCAATGAACGTGCACAATTCAAGACGACGATAATCCTTTTAGATCTTTATTGCGTAACATTGTTGGAATATCAATTATCATTATTTGAGTGTTCCATCCTGAATTCTGGACAAGCCATTTTTTAAAGAATGACTAATTCTGATCTTGAAGAAACTTACTATCTTTGACTATGATTACCAGAAGACATCGCGTGATATAGTTTTGGTCCAGAATTACAACTACAAATTGCACATTAGTGGCTTTCTCCTTTTTTACCGGCAACTCTCTTGAACTCCCCCATATTGGTAGTGGAGATGGGCGAGCCGATGATCGATAGATGATCAATTCGCGTTGTTTCACTACCACTCTGATTGTCTTTGACAAATATTTGAAGATTTTGAACATTCTGGAACTTGACGTAGCGCAGAGGAACTGGATTCCCTTCTTCAAGGTCCAACGGCTTCAACCTGTAGCAAGACCAAGACCAAATTATTCCTTGAAACAGTTCAATCGCAGTTTTGAACTCACGTAACGTCCTGAACACTGGTATACGAGTCTGCCATATCAAAATCAACGGTTCTTGGCTGGTTGATGAATAGCTTCAAGTTTTTAGGGCCTTGATCGGCCGGGGATTTGATTTTCAAAGAATGGACTTTGACCGCTTGCGTAAACGTTATTGATATTATCAATTGCTCGTCGCAGTCGCTCTCCAGGTAACCACTGCCCTCCGGAGTCAGGCATTGCAAAAAAGGATGCTCGTCGGATTCGTTCAAGCATTCGCACTGCCCCTTCATAATAAACGTCGTCAAATCCATCTGAAAGCAGAGCGCCCCATCCCGTCATATTACGTTTAAAAATATTTGGTAGAGTAAAAAGGTTTCCAATATTCCTCACACACAGATACTACAAAGATAAGAAAACACAGATGTTTTATTTATTCTTCTTCTTATTCCACATTTAAAAATTACAAACAATACTATAGCTTGTTTTTAATTTAACTCAGCTAAATTAAAGTACGAACTAGTGTTTTATTTCTTATTCTTCATCTCCTCTCTCTCTCTCTCTCTTATTAAATAATATCCTTCCATTTTAACAATAATTGGTATATTCTTTTAAAAAATTACAATTAGGGTCGAGAATTAAGCTAGAATCCGTTTATAATTGTTTTTTTAAAAGGAATTCTCCGTACGAAATAAAATAAAGAGATTACAAAATGTGGGCGATTAAGAAAGAACAACATGGAATGCAAACTAACTGAGAAATGAGAATGAGAGCTGAAATCGGGGAACAGATCTGAATAAAAGTAGGTTAAAACTAAATCAGCTGTGGAATATATTTTTGTGGTAATTCAGAACTTTGTTCAAATGATCTTAGCGACTACTTGTTCCAGTAGTATATAGTAGCGATGATCAAAATCATTCCAAAGATATGATAATAGATGTTATCTTTATTTTCTCCTACATGTCCCGCAATGGGCCCCTCTGTTTCTTCCACATCTCCAGATCCATAATATTGCTGTATCTTGGTCTCCAGGCCGGCAGGATCCGCCCCTTGGCACGAACCCAGTTTCGTACGATTGCGATAGAAGATGAAAGTCGGCATGGCGCTAACTCCTTGGGCGGCTGCTGTCTCTGCACACTTGTCCACATCTACTTTCAGAAATACAGCGTTCGGATATTTCGTCGATAGCTGTTCAAATATCGGAGCTATTCTCTGGCAGGGGCCGCACCTGAATATTTTAATAAAAATACGATTACGGATAAGTGTCTCGCAATTCGACAGAAGAAATTCAGTGTAATTTCACGAATATTTATGAGGAGTTGACGGAGATGATTAATTAATTAAATGATTCATGGAAGGAAGATCGTCGCGTGAAAATGTGTCAGGATTGACAGAGATGAGAGATAACCTAAAAGAATCTCACCAAGTCGCGGTAAAGTCGACTACAACGAGCTTTGTACCGGCGCTGCTCATTTCCCCATGGAAATGGCTATCGTCGTTAATAACGCGCACGGCTCCCATATTTCAGAAATGATTTCACCGTTTATTAATTAGAAAAATAATGGGAGTAGATCCTGAACGAACGATGACTGGCAGCTTGATTATTCGACTGATGTTCGAGAATCGAGAGCTCAGTAGATTCGATTGATATCGAATAATTTTTCAACCCTAGAGGAATTGTACGGTAACGCAAGTTGTACACGTCTCGAATATCGATCAGTTTGCACTGTTGTCAGTTTTTTAGATATGTGTCATGCTCTATTAAAACTATTAGTTTAATTGACGTTATTTTCTATGTAAGCAGTTCACCGATAATTATTACAAGCCTCCAAAATCGTTCTATACACTCGCTACGCAAGATCGACTTTCCACAAAACACGCCTTTCCAGGATCCTAACTTATATTAATCATATTTCGAAAGAGTGACAGAGGTTACTTATTTTTAACCTACCTATCTACAGATTTCTTCCACTATAACACATTATTCTCACTCATGCTTCCCTCGGCTGACCAATATTTGTCGATTTATTTACCGACCTGTATTCTCTTCCTTATATTTATCATAAAAACCGGGTGCACTGTCTAATGTACCATTTTTTCGCACAGGTATTAATTGTTATTGAAATATTCGTTAAACTCTGAAGAAGTGCTGCGAGCTTGAGACGAAACTGGCCAAAGTTTAAGCAGCATTGCCATGCCCAGGAGAATTACGTTTTATTGTGATAATTCCCATCAAGAGTTCGATCTAAGTTTGGTACGTAGTTATCCATCAAGCATTGCAGGCTTGGATCCCGAAGAAGAAATAATAATCTGAGTCTTGTTCTCGAAATTTTTCACAAACTCCTCCGTCTTAACAATAGAGTCTATTCACAGTTTGAGGAATTCTTCTTCCAGGCGATCAAAGAGTGAAAAAATGGGTACGACACCTAGTCGATACGAGGATCTTTCCAAGAACACATTCCTTCTACGGTTGGCTGGCAAAGCATCTATATCCCCTACCGATCAGTTCTGGAATAGATTTTTGTCCTACAATATTAGACCCCCGGTTACTAGAGATGATCAAATTGAGCTCGACTCCAGACTGGACACAACTTTTCAGCAGATACTATCCAATAATTTAAATACAGGGAACCTAGGCTCTCTGATACAAGTATTTTTACAACGAGCTACAGAGCTGCTCGCTTCTGCGCAAGACCAGAAGTAAGTGTAGCAAAAGACACCAAGCAATGATATATTCTGTGTTGGGTTCTCGTCCTTTAATATGGTCGTCTTATTTCCACGCAGCATAATGTTTGCCTGGCAAACATACAACGCGCTCTTCGCAGTGAGATGTATTTTGAAATATTTATTGGAAACTGTCGGGGAAGAGGAAATGATTCGGCACACAGAAGCTCTGCCAAAGTCTACCTCTCCACCGGAGAACTCTGTCTCGAGGCTTGAATCTTTCTTCGAGACTCTGGTTGAGATTATTATAGACGTACCCTTGTCGTGAGTATAATTAACTTTGTATATGTTTTGTGGTAAATGAACTAACCATTTGGGACTTGGTTTTTTATCGTTGAACACTTTTATTGAACTTATTTTGCCACGAATTTCAGTCATTTTATTGTCCATATTCTTCTTCAGCGAGTTCACTTACGTCGTACACCTAGAGGCGGTAAACTGCTTGCTCGTTCTACTCTCTGTACAATTATTCTCCCAAACTCCAGCCGAATATAGTAGCATATACAGAATAGCAATGCACGAGGAGCAGAGCGCGCATGCTTCGATAATGGTCTATTCACTTTTGCATAATTTTGTTCGGCAAGAACACGCGCCACCAGGTTTATTAACGCAGCAGAACGGAGGAGGCCTAGTCGTGACTATTGCAGGTAAATTTAAGAACAAAATCTGCCGATCTGAGAATCTTTGAACAGCTTTATCTTGTCGATAATCTAAGTCTATTCAAAAGAGCTGGAGCAACACTAATACTAACTTACTAAAAACGCTTTTCAATCACCTACTATTACTCGAGACTTTGGAAAAATGTTATACTTTCTTTTCCAAGTCTCTCTGAAGCTAAAGTCATATGAGATCAGAAGATATTACACTACTAACAACTAACTCTACTTTAAAGAAATGCTAATTTATTCTTTTGAAAAAACGGTAAAAGTAAAAATTGTTTCACTAGTTCTGCAACAATCGCTGGAAATCTTTAGCCAGTCGCAGCGCAGTGGCTCTCGTCTTACATGAACGTAGCTTCAGTTTTCTGTGCATATACCCTAAGAGCCACATATTTAAAACAAGTATTGACCATCAGGTGTAGTAAGAAAACATATTTTAGCCGGCTTGTGGAATGTTATTACAATGGGCATGGGCAGCAATTCGAAAAATGTACAAGTTGCAAACAGCGGCACGACTGAGAATGAGGAAAGAAAACGTGATACAGAAACTCCACTTGCCAGTCAGTCCCTCTTACTACTATTGGTTCTCACAAACCACTGTACAGCCACTCATAATCCGTACAGAGACGCCTTGTATGGTTTCACCGACTCCCAAGGTAAATCCTTGTGCCCAAACGAGCTGACATTCGATTCAGCAATCTCTAGAGATCCTAAATTGCCATTCATTTATTATTTATAAAGTTGAAGTCTCTTCCTTCCGGCAGATGACAGTGTTGCGACACCAACGAAGGCAGTGACGTCGTTTAAGTTTAATTTAGATGCATTATACACGACAATCTGCAAGGTACCAAATACGGATGAGACAACATTACTGCTGTACATGTTGCTGCATCGGAATCCAGCGGTAAAAGCTTACATTATGAAAAGAGCAGACATACAGTTGCTGGTGAGCATGAATCAACTTTGACATAAATATTTCTTGATTCTTGAAGACCTCGGATTAACATTGAACCAATTTTATCTCAGGTAATACCCATACTACAAATATTGTATCACGCTCCTGACAACACGTCGCATCATATATACATGTCTCTTATCATACTGCTGATATTAAGCGAGGATGACACATTCAATAAAAACGTACACGAAATTGTGAGTATTTTTAATGATATCAGACTTTAAACTGATATCAAGCGTTGTCCAAAACTTCTGGAGTTTCAAACCTTATCTGTTGATATAATTTCAAAAATTATATCTTCAAAATTGCTCAGAAGTCTCTTCATTTTGGAAAACATTACAAAACTCGTTTATATTCGGTCTCCTCTATTCAGATGTTGAAAGGCGTGACGTGGTACACAGAGAGATCCATAAGTGAAATATCACTGGGAGGTCTGTTGGTGTTGGTAGTAATTCGGACCATACAGTACAACATGCTTAAAATGAGGGTGAGTTATCGTCTTGAAATGAAAATTGTAATCGCTCCTTACGCTGGCATATTATTCTATGAAATGATTCTCTACAATGACATTAAACAATTCATAGGACAAATATTTGCACACTAATTGCCTGGCGGCTCTGGCAAATATGTCGGCACAGTTCAGGTCGTTGCATCCGTATGTTAGTCAGAGGTTGTTAAGTTTGTTCGAGACCCTGGCGAAAAAGTATGCAAGATTGGAATCGAACATACACACGCAATCCACGAATTCTGAAAGCACGGTGGTGAATGTTAATGGAAATGTAGTTAGTTCTGACATGGTAAGTGAACTATATGAACGAGAAATAGAAGAAAATTCAATATCTTCTTACTATTCTTTCAGATTCAAGACTTGACGGTTCTTGAAGAGGTATTGAGAATGGTGCTAGAGATTATAAACAGTTGTCTAACACATCAACTTTCTCATAATCCAAACTTGGTTTATACTCTTCTCTATAAAAAGGATATATTTCAACCTTTTCGAACGCATTCCGCTTTTCAAGACATCGTTCAAAACATAGACGCTGTAAGTTTGAATTACCTATATGCAAAAGAAATTCATACAGCTCCAAAAATTTCCCTCTTCTTTTCTTTTTTCAGGTGATTAATTTCTTCTCTTATAAATTAGAACAGAGGGATCAGTCACACATCGGCGTTAGTCAAGTATTATCAACCATACAACACGGAGCTACTCAGTGGCCGAAAGACCGAATGAGGGTAAATTCGATTTGTATTTATCAGTGAAACAATCCTGTGCCTATGTATAATCCGATAGTTCAACTTCCTGTCTGTATTCGTCCTTAGAAATTTCCGGAATTGAAATTTAAATACGTGGAAGAGGAGCAGCCAGAAGAATTCTTTATCCCGTATATATGGAGCGTCGTTTGCCACGGAGCTTTACTACATTGGACTGCTGAGATTAAATTATTCTCATCGAACAGCAGTGAACAGACAACGATCGTTGTTTGCTGATGCTCAGAGATTTCGTATATAATATTAAGGGCCATCACGAGCGCTAAAAGTACAATACGAAGAAGTGTATTGGATACCAAATGAATCGGAATATTATCAAGAATATACTTTATAGGGTCGGTAGCTAGTGATACACTTAAAAATACATCTGCTCCAAAGTTTTATATGTGAACACTAAGATGGAGTGTTAATATTGAAGTATTGAAAATTGAAACATACATATTGATATTGACAAATGCATACATACATACATACATTGTATTTATAGAACAATATTATTTCAAAGCCTAAAATCGTCTCGATATTTTGTGTCGAGCGATCAACTAGACTCACATCTCATGGAATCCGGCACTTTTTCGCTACACACTTTTCGTCCCAGTATCTATCTCTTATATTTAAAGCTAAGACACGTTGAACTACTGAACTTCATGACTGATAATTGAAAGGTGGGCTGAAATTACATTGTAACTTTTCAGGTCTTTCTTCTAAGATTCTTCTTTTTTTTACTGAATGATTTTTAAATTCTTTCAAGATTTCAAAGCTGTTCTATACAAATTCTGACCCATTTGACATATTCTTCCAATTTCTAACTCTCATTTTGAATCGAGGTGCCTATTTGTAACGTAAATTTAACGAATAGCTGATTTTGTTGAGCATTTGGATACGATTTTCCTTATTTTAAATGATTGAACCTATAACGAAGACAGAGTTCAGTGTCTCATCAATCGCGACGGATAGATAGTGGATGAATAAGTGTTACATTTGTGTATTTTTAGTTGATATATTAGTATATCATGCAAAAGAATGTCGTGTCTACATTATGTATGATATTATAGTATGGAAAAGTGTTTACTTCTTTGTTCTCTCACTTGACAGAAATCTTGAAAATAAAAATGAAAAAGAAAATAATAGTTTAACAATAACGAAGAAGTTTAAAATTGGAGTTCAGAATTTTGTACATTTCTTTTGATGATTGTATATTTTTTTAAATTGTAAATCCTGTAATTAATTATGATAAGTAGTAACTGAGAGCAAATAAACATCAATTGTCATGCCAGCGATGAACTAATTATTTCAATTATATTAAATTGTTTCCATGAATTCTTATAGGACTCCGCTATGCGAGTCGCAAGTTTGAATCTTTTGTCATTTGCCGAGGTATGAACGGTTTTCTACAAACGACTAAAAAGATGAGCCGTAATTTTTTAAGTAGCGCCGATTTCAAACTTATTGCCGCCCATTCTTCGCGGCAAAATTAGTTTTCGAAATCGCAACCACAATGATAAAATGGCGCCACCTCCTGGACCTAACAATGCCAGTTGCCGTTAGTACGGCGCATCTTCGCACCCTCTTCAGTTTCCGGGTAGGCTAAAACCGCGGCGGACCGGCATCTGCGTTTTGCTGTTAGATTTGCGTATGTTATTGTATTTTATGTTTCTTCGCGAGTGATTGAATCAACGGGATTCATCTGTATTCGGGCTGGCTGTAAGTCTGGTCTAATTCGCGTCTTACAAGTAACCGAAATCCGCGATCGAAACTGACATGCCGCGCTTTCATCGATAATATTATAGTTCGAATTATTTACATTTCTCGGAATCTCTTATCGTCGCCAATGCAGTTCAATTTTTTAGGTAAAAACGTGGTTATTTTATTTTTATACATAAGAATGTATCATTCTACTTCAATATGCTAATAATTATTCCATAACCATAAATTATCACATTGCATTGGCGCGAACGCGATAGCCGGTTGTTTAGCCATTGTCGGTTGGAACGCGGAGGAATACATTAACTCTTTCCGCTTCAAATTTTCCTCGGTTCCTTTTCAGTTGCATATTTGAATCGTAACGTACAAGTATGCATCGGTAATTCCTTCCGTGGAATGAAAATTTGTATCTAAAAACGGTCACAATAACGTTCTGCTTAATGATCGCCGGTGAGTGCGCGAGTTAGTCAGTCAATCGGAATAAAAGTTTGGTCTCAAGAAAAGTGGCTTAGTAATGGAATGGTTAGATACCAAGCAGGTAGTTCGCTATGGAGTATACTTCTGCATTATATATATACGTGCTCCTTCGATTGTAAGAGGAAATAATCTTCCACGATAGCGGTGAGAAAGATTGTGAGTTTAATTGTGAGTTAAGTGAGATGCATATTATTCGTGGGATTGTGGCGATAAAAAGATCCAGTTCAAGGTCAAGTTTGTTTACATGCGCTCAGGCGGCGTCCTTCGGTGGCTGGATGGAGCTATATAATTCAATCCGTGCACAATATGGTTTCATTGCTCTTCGTTCTTGAAGTTTTAACGGATGTCTATGATCTTTCAACGGTCATTCGGTATTAGATGCACAAAATATTCACCCTATAACGTCTTTTTCGGATAACTATGAACCTCGTTTGATGTTTGACAATTTTTTTCTTTTCTGTTTATTCCAATTTCGTCAAAACTAAGTTCTGCGCTGTTTTTCACGGATTTGATTACGTTGAGATTTTTTATTTCTTGCTAATTTTAAAAATAGTGTCATAATTGTTTCATTTCTGGGATTCGAGATCACGTTACATTACTCCATAACAATGAGTATACAGGAAAGTCGAGCGGTAAGCATATTTTTTTTTAACGTATTATATTTCAGTGGCAGTGTAAAGATCGCAATTTGGGATATAATTTAAATCAGTGCAGTGTTTTAAACCCTCACCCGCATTTCGGAATATAACGAATCAGTGCTGTGTTTTTAATCCAAATATTGGAATATAACTCAAAGCAGAGCATAGTGCAGTGTTTTTAATCCCACTCGCATTTTGGAATATATAAAAAAGCAGTGCAGTGTCTTTCTCTACTCTCTACTTCTTCACTATTAAACCCACTAATAAAGGATTACTTTTGGATACATATTCAGCGAAAGGAAGGTGGTGAGTTTCGCATGCGATTAAATTCCTCGGTTTATCTGCCGATCCACGCTATTGCTTATCGTAAGCGTTGGTAGAGAGACCGTTGTAGTATAGACTATAGCTATACCATACCGCCTATTTCTTTCTTTCATCGCGTATAGGTAAGAATTTCCATGACCACGAAATTGGTTGAGTGATATGTATGTGAATTTTATTTATACAGGTATATCGTTTAAGTTGTAAATGGTTACAAAATGCGTTTATAAGCCAATTGAATTATCAGATCGTCGGTTTTACAGTAAAAGGTATACTTTTGTCAGTGTCGATTGCTATCTTATTCAACCGCCAAAACGTTGTTTCCAAAGATCGGCAAATGTCGTGGTCCTGCATTGGCAGATACCACCGCTGCAACTACCCCCAGCTTTTCCCATACTCAGACAGTTAGCGGCGCAGGCTGTATCCCCAACAAAACCCCCAGCGCTTAAGAGGTCACAAGTCACGCGTCTTTGCCTATCGGCACGCTCTTCCACTTCGTAATCTGCGAATATAGAACAGGGGATCGTTGAATTAGAATGTTTTTAATTACAATAAAAAGTTCGTCGATTTTAATCAATTAACTCGAGACTCTGGATTAGGTGACTAATTAACATCAATAACGACTTACCGTCGATGTGTGGGAAAGCCATTGAGCAGGCGATCAAGGCCAGGATCATAGAAATTGCGAAGAAATTCATGTTTGCAGGTCGGGTTTTTTGGTCAGATTTTCTTTGGTGAAAATATATCTTTAACAGACAACGTATAAAATTGATCAGCACTTAGAAGAAGACATTATAAATTTTATATCCACTATTATCAAAACAATTTCGTGCAATAATGTTCAGACGGTTTAAATCTCGATCTACAATTATATATTCATCGTGAATAGATGCGTTATAATACCAGTAGGATTGTCCTTAACTTACCCAGCTGTTGAAGCTCGGAGATGAAACTATGCTGAAGCTCGTTGCAGAATCTTCTTATATACCCAAGCTGACAATGAGAAGGAGTCATCCAACATGGGACAGAGAGTAATTGGTAATCAGGGACTTCACCGATCTCCGTTTAAGTTCACGTTTCGCGATAACGTCTAGTACTTCCCCTGCTATTTCGCATTCGAATGTCAAAGTTCAGATATATTCGTACAAATACATCTTTATTCAGCAGAATAATTTTTCTAGCTAGTCTTGAAATTGATCAGGGGTCATCCGATTGAAATTTTCCGTCGAATATTCCGTACGGGTATACCGGGTGTCTCGGTTTTTACAGGGTCAATTTTGGTCAAAATCGGGATCGAAACATCCTTTGTCAATCTTTCCTAAAATACCCAGATTTTGTGTTATTATCAATTGAATAATAGCCAATGATACGCGCTCTACGAACGGGCGCATAGCGTCCCATGTAATGATCAATAATGAATGGAAAGAATCAAATTTTTCTCACCTGATAACGGCGCAATACGATAACGTGTTCTTTACCTGTGGCTCCGCGTTCTATATTATCGACGAAAACTCTACACATACGGCCGAGACGCAACGTATGGTAAAGAATGTGCAAATAAATTGTAGATCCTCTTCTTACCGGCAATGGCACTGGCATCATCTGTCATTTGACAGTTCGATGGAAACAGCATGGCGAATTCGTACGATTTTCATTTCTCAGTTTGTGTATTTACAAAATTCTACATAGTCCGACGAGGGCGTAGTTTCGGCAAAAACACACCTTGATTAAATTACCGGTTTAGAATAACAGCTGACCGCGTAACCCGCCATACACGCGCAGAGGTGGACACAACGCGGATGTAAATATCCGAGCCCTTCCCAGTTCTGTCATGCAACCGTAAATAGCCACAAGACTAATTACCAAAACCGACGCATCACAGAGCTTTAAAATACATTAACAAGAGCTTTGCCTCGCCGAGAGTCAACACGACAAAGTTCACAGTGATTTTAACGGCGAAAAGTAATCGACTGAACACACAATCCTTCGTCGGACACCAAAATTCATAAAAATGGTTCGAGTTATTCCGGTTCACAATTTTCTGGGACAAAACATAGCCACAATAGAAGAGCCGACGGCTACTTGCACGGCGAATAATTTTCACAGAGAATTATTGCTGCTCGCTTTGCCGAGCCACTGCGTCGAAGTCCACGACCTAAAAACATCGGACTTAAAGCTGCTCACGGTATTCCCGACGGTTGATTTGGTAGGGCAAATTCTCCACTGTACGACCGGTGATTACGTCGCAACTTTAGAATCAAAAGTGTCCAGGGATGGGCTAACGACGAGCAATTTCGTTAGAGTTTACGTAAACTGGGCGCTTGTAGAGAGCCAAGGTCACGCGATGAGGGCAAGGATAGCCGGGAGAGTTACGCCGAGTTTAAATCGCCCTATGAACAGTCTCGAGATGATAGAATTGCCTCTGAATAACCAGCCGAGTGTTATAGCGTGTTGTCAGACGACGGGGAATCTGCTAGTCGCAACCGGATCCAGCGCCATTCTCCATGAATTTAAAGTCGAGACTCAGCAGACATCGAAATTAAAGTTTATAGACTTTGAGGCGAGGCCTTGGTCCTTGGGGTTCAGCTTTTCTCCAACGAGAATGGAGATCACCGAAGATTTTATATCCATATTAAATCCGACTCACTTTCTCGCCTTCAGACTTACCAATCCGATGTACGACGACATAGATCAGCTCAGTTCTATAGCTTCTACGAACTCATCGTCCGTAGACAAAACTTCTCTGTCTACCAATTATTCTTCTCTAGACAAAACGGAGAAGTCTTCGAGCTCCGGGCGCCAGGAGTCGCCGCGTTCTACAGAGAATTTCAACTCTAAAGTCAGCAATAAAGGGCAGGAACAAACCCTCGATTCCAACAGCTCGGCGACTTGCGATTCTAGAACAAAGATATCCGGTCGGGAAGGAACTAGGCTAATTAACGATCAAAATCTGAATTCCAATAGATTACTGCACTCGAAACTGGGCCCCAACAGGCTCCGTTCAAAAATAATTTCCAACCCGTACATAGACTGGGAAAGATTGGTCTGCAACGAACAAAATGAATTACAGAGGTTGGTCTCGCGCGGCATTGTGGAAACTAATTCGCTTCCGTTTACCATAAATCTACCATCTATAAGCTTGGAAAGAGCCAGTCCCGGGCACACATTGAATCCCTTCATTTTGAATCCAAGCAATATGGACGTCGTGATAAAGACTACGTCGCCGGACGAAGGGTGGTCGGAAAATTATGCAGTTAAGAACTTGCTGCGTATTAAGATCTCGAACCCGAGCAAGGACACTAACTTTGACGGCGACTCGGAGATATTCACTTGTCTGGAACTGAAGCCGTTGTATTTGAAAAGGGAATGCAACAATATGTGCTTGAAGAAATCTATTCTCAGGTCCGATAAGTTCAAATATCTTCATGGCATTACGTGCGTGGTTTGCACGACTCAAGAGGGATACGTGTATCATTTTTCTGCAACAAATTGCGAAGAGTCAAACCCGACTTGCCTCACTACTTACCCGTTCACCGCACCTGTACGTCATATCGCTTTGGAGAATACCGTTTTACACGCGCTCACCGACACGGGACTAGAGTCCTACACTTTACGGTTATCCCATCACGTAGCTAAAAGTTTGAATTACATCGATAACTATAAAATCTCATGTCCGAGTGTCTCGGAGCCCATTTGCCTCATTGGTTTGCGTCCGTTTTTGGGAATGCAAAGCTTGTTGTACGCTGGAAGTTGTCTGGTCCTGTTGGCCAGGGCGGAAAACTCGTGGACTTTATATTCGCTGAGCTTACCCAGCCCTGAAACTTTGTATTTGGATTTTTTGAACACTGCTAAAAATCACAAGAATACGAGCCCCAATACTTACAGACATTTGCTGGGCGAAGCGCACGCCATTCTGAGGCTGTGTAAAGACATTAAGCGATACAGCTGCACGTTCAGTACAGAGTCGTCAAATTCTTGTCAAGATGTGCTGGATTCTAGATTGGAAAATTTGTACGGTCAATCGTGCGCCTTGTTGGGAGATTATTACATAAATTCTGACCTGGAGAACGAATGGGATTTGAGTATTCCATATTACAGAATGTCTAAGCTCAAAGCTGCGGAAGTTATTTCTAGGAAATCAGTCGCCAACGCTCCTGGTCTGATCAGATTCCTCACCGAGACTTTGGCAAGCACGAAAAGCGGGCCAGAAGCTGATGCCCTGTTCCAAAGTCACAACGTAGTCGACATACTGAGCTCCGAAAACGTCGAAGACTTGTCCAGATTGATACTGAGAAGTTCCGTGCTCAGAGAATACGCCACTGATAAATTGATAAACGTTTTGTCGGGCCAGACAAGTAGCGACTGCACGAGATTGGCATCCGTGCTGCTGTATCTACAATCGGAGAAACACGAAGAGGCCAAGAGATCTCTGGAACCGATATCCGGGCTTTTTATTGAGAAGATGGTCCTCGAGCATTGGCATCTGTTGTTCGATTCTACGGCTTTGAAAAAGCGGAGTCGAGCTGTACCGACGTTTTCGGAATTCTCTGGCATTCTTATGCAACAAAATACGCGAATCTTTTCTGAGATTTTGACCCAGCTTGTAGAGGATGGTATTCTAACTTTGCATCAAGTCATGCAAGTGTTTTTAGAGTATTTGCCATCCAGAGTTGGGAGAGACGGTCACGACGCAGCGGCGGCGTTACAACTCTTCATAGAAACGTATTTTCAGAATTACTTTGATGCTAAATCCCGCGATCAGTCTTCTTGCTCGAGTAACGAGACTACAAACGACTTTGCTGTGGCAGAGGCGTTCAAAATTCTGGTCAGATCTTATCTGGGCAATTTGACGCAATCAAAAGTCTACAAAACTGTACAAAATGTTAAAGACTGCAATCAAAACGACGAGGAGGCTTACCTATTCGCTAATCAACGACCATTGTATCTGAATGAATTGCCTCCCTACTCAGTGGACTGTAAAAAAATACTGAACCATGAAGAAACAAAGAATTTGTCCGAAGTAACAAAGTCAATTCGAAGCGAAGTACCAAAGCTACAAGCTCTACTAGCCAGTGGATATCTGCCCTCAGAATGCATACGAGAAGTTAAACAATTTTTAGATAATCAAGAGATCGAGGGACACTTGGCTCTCAAGACGTTGTGTATCTCGGATACAGAGATAGTCACTCGATTGCTTATGGTAGAACATCCGCAGGCTGTACTGCAATACGCCAAGGTCTGTTCAAAGGACGAGTATCATATGATTATTATTTCTGATAGAAATTCGGCTTTAGTTCTCTACTCCTCTTCTTTTTCTAACATCGTGACATTTTGATCGGCAGGATAAATACACCAAAGAGACAGAGTGGAAATGTTTAATCCAATTGTTACAAAACGAAATTTCGATGTTGGACGAAGGTCAAGAACCGCAGCAGTGTTTCTTTGACCAAATTATGAAAGGTAAAACGTGATGAATTTAAAAAGAAGCAATGCATTCGATATCCGATATAATGTTGAGCTTATTATTTCGAATCTTCCTTGCAGAGACTTTGACTTACTTGGCACAAACTTTACCGTTGGACGAACTCTGCAGAGTCTTGCCGAAGGAGGACGAAGCGGCGTATCGACGATACACAGACGCTTGTCGACGAGCGGGACATGCTGATCATGTTAAATCGTTAATTGTAGCAACTGGTCATCAATTATTAGCTACGTTGAATCTCTAAATCAATAATTAGCGAATTAAAGGCAACTAAGATTACTCATATCCGTTTTAAATCGTTTCGCAAGCTTTTTGAGCATGGAAATTTTGTTTACACACCATAGAAAGCCTGATCGAAGTAGAAATCGTAGTACAGATGTGGTCTTTTGTTCTTTTGAGCTATCATACTGTCAATGTGTACAAAATCAGTTGGAAATCGTCGCACAGCTTCTTGGTACAAAGTCTATATAGCTTGAATTAGGGAAAAGGTAGCTCGGACTTTCGGCTAGACAGCCAATAAGATTTAAGTAATTGAAAATAACATCAAGTCCCGTGGTTTAGCATCGCGATTCGTTTCGGCTGTATAACGCGAGCTTCTAGAGTTGCAGGACTTCCTTGTCTTTCAGCACTAGTCAATCTTGATAATATAGAAAGTATATGACGTGTTAGGTGCCTGCGATCCAGGCAAATATAATAGTACTAAAATGACATTAATTATTTTACCATGTGATGAGAATCAGTCACAGGATTTATGCCAAAGTACTTGTATAAAAACGGATTATATTATATGTTAAGTTATTACCAAGTTGTGAATGATATTAAGATACCTTATTTCGCTGTTTACAGATAGCACATGCTTAATTTAATTTTATATTACTTCGATAAGACGAATTTAGACGTCTCATGTCTTATCTCTGTTTAACAAGGAGTCTGTGATTTGAAAACGTCGAATTTGCATCAATCAAAGAAGCGTTCGTACAAAATTCCGGCTTCTTCTTGAATCTAGACATTGTTTAAAGGATCAACTATACCGAATTGCTACTAGTAACAATGGAGTAACAATTAAAGTTAACAAGATTTTAAACGATAAGATTATAGTTATATTCTACGCATATTATATAACTTATAAAGGACTGTTAAATGTTTTTACATATTATAACTAAAGATTTAAATTTTAAACGATTAGTTACTTTCTAAGGCGTTTTGTTCCTCGATAGGTACGTATTTATAACTAATAGCTAACGAAATCGCACTAACTCTACCGGTCCAAGTCCTTGATCGAGACTGAGCCATAATTGACTCTATTAGGTAAAATAGCGTTCGCTTTATTCATTAGATATGAATAATTCAACGGTAAAGTAAATTTGTTGTTTCATTCGATGGTCAAGTATGTAGTTACTGTTTGTTACATAATATTGAAATTGAATCGTGATATCACGCTATTTGATAATATGATATTATTACACAACGCTTTAGAAAATGAACAGTCTTGATGTGCCTTTAGGATCTGTCTCTCTTTGTTAAACTATTCATACGAAGTATAGGTAGTATATTTGAAGAAATTTTTGTAGACATCGACGAATTAGTTGGGAAGTAAACAGGTATAAAATTTCTAAATATCGCTGTCTGTAAATGAACATTAAATAAAACGTATCAATGTTATATCAAAGAAATTGCGCAAGCAAGCGAAGGTTATTTTTGAATCAATGATTACGGAGGGAGAATAATAGCCAGTTTCCAAAGTTCAGCGGCCTGTGAAATGGTATATTATTGAAAACGATTTGGATATAATTTGGCCCATTTTACACAAGGCTCACAACTTACGATAATTAATACATTTTGACGGTATAAAATACAGTAATAGTTCATCTTACATCTTAAATTGAGAAGATATTTAATAATACGGATAAAAAGGCATGCGCGTCTTTTTCTTTATCTTTATCTTTATCTTTTTAAGTAAGGCATGTCTGAAAACAGACCGTCTTGGTCTTATTAAAAGTTAATAGCTTCTGTCGCAGAGGTAACACAGTCTTCTTATCGACCAATCACATTTCAGATAATGTAACACGATCTTTCACACAAAACTTACGCATAATATATAATCATCTCTATTTTAATACAGTTTACAATATTCATTTATCAAAAGCTCCACTATCGTTTCATCGCGTGTCTTCAAATTAACAAAAGGCGATGCTGGCCTCGCACCCCTCGGTTTGGCTTCGTCGAACTGTATAAAGTATTCTGGATACCGAAACAATTTTATTTTATAAACAACTTCAGGATTTTCTGTTCTTTTAGTCCAACGATTGGCATTATTCTAATACTATGAATATAGATTTGAAAAAACATGTTATGAAGGCACCATTTTTCGTACCCACGCTCCATTGTACATCTTTGACCCAGCTGTTATTCGTATCAGAATATGCTGTCGTCATTTTACCAGAAAAAAATAAACAACCCATATCTCTGTCCACAAGACGTCATAGGTTCTAATTATCCGATAAACAACAGAATAATGCAGCGTACATTGGAAACACGAATATTTATCATCTTCTAAATGTTTCTACGTTAATTAGCTATACGTTGTCTACATAATTATATAGGTATACTATAATAATATAGGTATATATATATATATATATATATATATATATATATATATATATATATATATATACATATATATATATATATATATTTATGCTTGGAACCTTACCATGCGATTTTAGACTGCTGGAATCTGTCCGGAACTTGATTTCAACTGATTTTGAAACCTCGTTCCCGCGTTATGGTACACGAATTACGCGCGATAATATTGAACTGACGAAATCATGAGGTAAAACGTTTATAATATATTATAACAATGGATCTACGTTTAAAGAACTTTGTCATTTACTTGCTACGAATATCCTATTAGACAATATACATCGGAGGCGAGTCAGCTATGAAATAATGGCACGCCGATTAATCGGAGTGAATGAAATGGTGATTATTGATGATTTTTAATGTGAATAATAATAATAAATTTTCGTAGAAAATTCAACGAAAATCACTAAATTCGTCGGTATATCTCCGTCTGAAATAAATAATACCTAGCTGATCGGGGGGTTCTTGAAAATACATAATATCCTGAAGATAAAAAAAAATAAAAATAACGGCACGAAACGAATCAAAAGTATCTTTTATGGTCATAATTATAAACAATCTGTTGGATAAAATTGGTAATCGTTATTGCAACTAAATTCTTTGCTAGCAGTCAATTGTATATGAATCTGAAACCAAGAACACTCCTCCTTCCGATCATATCGATTTCACAATTACAAAATACCCAACCTATTATACCGTCTCCTTCTGTTTGGGATTGAGGGGTTCCGCTGCGGGAGTTTTTGCTTTCTGTTCGGCACGCTTCTTTGCCTTTCGTTTTTTGGTCTTAGACTCGGCCCCGATAGCCACGAAGTGATTTTGGAAGTACTCTTCGATCTCCGATAGCTTTTTCCCGTGAGTTTCCGGCAGCATAACATAAACGAATACAGCTGCAGCCACTGATACCCCGGCGAAGAACCATTGCAGACCGTGTCCCCCTACGGCAGAAAAGATTTTCGTCATTTTTGAACTCACCTCGAATCCACATTCCCCGCACTCTTATTATTTACACACGCACCTCCCATTGCTGCCAGTAGAAAGTAATAGGATTGAACGGCGACGAACATGAGGAAATTCGCCATTCCGTAGCTGATGGAATGAGCTATTCCACGGATCTCGGTAGGGAACAGTTCCGCCGTCATGGTCCATGGGATCGTCAGCATTCCCAGCATAGATGTACAGACGTACAGCAGCAGGCATATGACTGGTACCTGAGGGAGCGTGATCGTCAATGAGCGTTGGTCATTTTTCAACTTGACGTAGGCAGAAAGTATGATATTTGCCGACTTACCAAACTTCCGCTCTTGTCCCCGTTTGATATTTGCAAGGTGAAGTAGCCGGAGATTCCCATGCAAATAGCCATCCCCAGAGCAGACAAAATGCACAGTACCCTTCTCTTGTATCGTCTCAACAGCCACGTGTTCACCAGAGAGCACAACAGCCGAGTAACACCAACGAGAATCGATGCGGTGTACGGATTCATGTCAGCTCCGGATTCCTGAATAACACATACATTATTTGACTCTTGAGTTTGCCGGCGGTCTTTCTTCCTCGAGGGTAGGAAATAGTTTGAAAATTACCCGGAACCAATTAACCGCGTAGAACAGGGTGATGTAAATTCCCGAAAATTGTTGGAACAGGAAAAAGAAGAATAGAATGAACATCGGCTTCCAGCCCGTTGGCTTCAGGAACGCCTGAACTTTTGCCGACGTATTTCCCTGGTTGCTTCTCCGTTGTTCGTTCAGTTTAATCTCGCGTTCCTTCAGGATTGTGTTATACTGGACCTCAGCCGCAGTGTATTTCCCTTGCTTCGGCTCGAGTCTGTACAACCTGCAAGGCGAAACGAATAATCAGAACGTTTCTCACCTGAGAAATTGACCACGACTACTTCCTCTATCATCCGGTATCTCACCACTCTAACGCCTTCTTAGCTTCGTCGAGTTTTCCCCTCGAGACGAGCCAGACCGGAGATTCGGGTGAAAATATTTGGATAAGTATCGTTGGGATGGCGGCCCAGGCCATGCAGATCCAAGAAACTTGTCTCCACGTAAAACAAGCTCCCTTGACGTAGATCAGCAGCATTCCGAGCGAGGCTAACGTCGGTCCAGTGGAAACCAGAGAACCTCTGAGTTCGGGCCGGGATACTTCGGTGATGTAAACTATGGCGGGAGACGTTCCAAGGGCGGAAGCTACCCCGGTCAGCAATCGACCGACCAGCAACATCGGGACATTCGTTGCCAACGCGATCAATATCCAACCAATTGTGTTCGGAATAGCAGCGATTTGGATAGTCTTCAAACGGCCGACAGTCTCCATAAGAAATCCAGCGATTAAAGCACCGATCGGTGTAGCGAGGACCACGATGCTGGCTGTGAGAAAGAGAGCGTGCGTTTTTAGTGATTTTTTATTCTATCATAGGAGACGAAGGGTCGATCCTTTCGTCTAGTTCAGGAATAGGATCTTACCGAGCCACGGACGCTCGGATTCTGTGGTCGGGATTGCATTCGGGTCGTCCTCGAGCTGCGGAATCAACACCGCAGAGTATGCCATTGTTAGTCCGACCGTTATGTGATAGGATGCGGCTATCACGGCGGCTGCGATCTGCGTGAAGGGAAAGAAAAAAAAAAAAAAAACGATTCTTATGTAGATCGTTCTTCATTATTTCTCAAGTATTCTTCTATGCAGAGGAATCTATGTATACCTGTGGTGCTGCCGACTTGAGGTTCGTCGGCTCCTTGAATCCCTTGTTGAGACTTCGACTCGAGACGATCGCATCTTTGAAACATTCGCGTTCATTTTCTTCGATGTTCTTCGACGCCTCCTTCTCTACACTGAAATCCAACAAAATATTATTCATAGAATTTTTCAGTATCTATTCCGCTATGACACGCGACTGGAAAAGGTATATGAAGGGATAGAAATGAACACGATCAGATTTACGAAAGAATTGCAGTTTTTATTCATCGCTCAAAGTCGGGGCCGGGTCGAAGTTTGGCCTTTCGGATCTTTAGGACTTTCGGGGAAATACCCTTTCTGCGAGCTGTGAGCCGGCATTATTCAAATTCGGAACTCCGAGTCGGCCCCTTAAAGTCATATTACAGTTATTTACGTACTCTACGATAAAAATAGGTACAAGTCAATTAATCCGCCGACCTCGCGGAGGCTAGGCGGGATGTGAATCGTATTTGAATATCGAGCGCGCGAAATAACGCACGTGGTAAAAGTATCCGCGCGAAAGTTGGTCTCAGTTGAAATCGGACAGTCCAGTGCCCAGCTATCGCGGTCCGAATGAGCCGTCGATTTATACACACGCATGTCGCGACGTAAAAACCTATAGCATACATGCAAGTTATTGAAAAAGTCATATCAATCAAGAACGAGTATAGAGATAAAACGGGGAAGGACAAATTCATGTAATTCAAGATGCGAAAGTCAGTTTGAGATCGAGATCCAGATTCGGAGTCAGGGTATAACACGTAACGCGACGTAACGTATTATCGTAACACGCGAATACATCAAAATAGAACAATAAAGTCTCAAACCGGGATCAAAAAGACTCGCGGCAATTGACGCGCGCTAGGCAATATATCATCTTGTATTAACAATAAGGCGGATAAAACGATCTCGTCATTGCCGCGAATATATATATATAGGTATATGTAGAAGTGAAAATCCTTCGGCAAATCAATATATACGCTTTTCTAGGTATGTAGCTCGTTCTTCATTCTTCATTCTCATCATCGACGAGATTGCGGTCGCGATGTTATTCGACGTCTACCGCACACGCACGTATACGTATACATACCTATATGCCTACAGAGTGTTATTACCGTTACTTCACAATTTCAACGGCATACATCATAATACGTATACACGCGATGAGCGAGGAATCGTCAAATTACATCCGTAGATCAATACCACGGGTGGACATATATCTGAAGCTCGTTGCCTACGCGTAAAATCGCCTTGAATTTCATATTCCCTCGCGGTCTTATTAGAAGCGACTAGGAAGAAGTTCGCCGATGTATTATGGAATTCCTCCACAAATTGCCAGTACAAAGAATCGTAATGCTCGGAAATATTCGCTGACGAAGTACACGGAAGCGGTGCTGCTGCAGCCATCGATCGATTACATCGGTCTTGGAATATTTGCCGATTGAAAATAGAAAAAACACCACCGATATAGATTATCGGATTCGATTACTCGCTAAATCGCACATTTCCTGGCAATCAACGATTCTATCATTTATCAGACGACAACTGGGTTATAGTTGACGATCGCGTATAGGTATGATAAGCGAGATATCGGCATTGCAGATTGCGAGGATAATTCTTGCGTTATAATACCGTAGTATTACATTCTTAATATCGTAGACAAAGCCTTTGGGGATATTCCACTTCCCTGTTTTGGCTTATTGCGTTGACATATAGGCGAAGACAATCGCCTCGCCTCAAATCTCTACGAGCGTGCCTATATATCCTTGAGAAAATTTGACCTATAAAAATAATTATCGTTATATATATACGGTATATCTGTGTTATTGGCACGCGAATTAATTGATATTAGATTCATATCTCTGAGTACAATTTAAAAAAGAAATATATCAGATAGTAACTTCAACAAGTGCAATTCTGCGGGACAATCAGATATACGTTTGTTATATTTGCGCAGTAATAATTATTGGCGAATAAATAAAATGCCAGATATTTTTCTTGTTAGAATTCATTACCAGATGTTGTATAGGTTCGAACTCTTTTCTTAGCGTAAAACATATGTTGTTCAATAATGCAATTATAAATTTGTTTTCGATATCTATATAAAAGAAATTCATCAAATACACGCTAATTACAGAATATTTTGAGCTTCGATTATTTTCTATCATAACAAGAACCGTATGCGGTTTCAGTACCATATACTCGTATACTATCACGTTTACTTCACGCGGTTCTAGGTCTCTGTTACACTTTTTACGTCACGTATAACGTGCCAGATATACTAACAGCGGAGTCCCAGGCTGCTGCAATGCTCTGTTACCTACACCTAGAATAATCGTACGAAATTTTTCAAACTGTATACAGAGAGAGAGAGAGAGAGAGTGAGAAAGAGAGAGACTGGGAGAGTTTATATAATAAAAACTAATATTTCCGTGAAAAAAAAAAGATAAAAGAAAAGAGTAACATTGCGAGATTAAAAACCCAGCAACAGGTGTCGGCGATTAAAATTCTGGCTAATATAAACCATGCAGGCGGACTGACAGAACCCATAGACAAACGGACGCTTCAACGATGTTTATATTTATACCTATATGAAGAGACTTGTCTGGATATGTGTGCGGGTGTGTATGCAATATGAGGAGAGGCTCCGTACTGGCTCGTATAGACTTATGTACATATGTACACGTATGTACTGAGTGACTGTGACAGAGAATATATCGACGAATCTGTTTATTATTTCTTCCTCCCTCTCGGCGTTGATAACAATAATTGATTAATGAAAGGGTTTGAATTAACCGCCAAATATTATTCATCAACTAATTAACCCGTATACACAGAAATAACAATCTAAGGACGTTAAATGATGCATTGTATAGAGAACCTTGAACGGCGACCTAAACAATGATATGACGTCGCCATTGGTACACATGTGTACGTTTTATGTCCAGATACTTGTAATACGTTTATCCACGTATACCGCACGAACGTGGTTTTTCCTCGTTTTTCATTTCTTCATTTCTTTTTCCTTCTCTTTTTTTTTTCTTTTTTCTTCTAAATTACAATATAATCACGTGTGACTACGTACTCGTCTCATACACGTATTTCAAAATTACCTTTGATCTCGACAACCGTATCTCGGAGTTATCGAGAACTTTCAAAGCGTGACTATGAGTCTTTTTTTAAATGTTTTTTCTCTGCACATAAAATTCTTCTTCTCACTTTGTATCCACGACGGGTATAATCAAAGCTGTTTCAAACGAGTGTACAGATATATAGGTGAAGTATCGTTAAAAATGAAGATAAAAAGGCCTTCTGCAATAATATGAATTCTAGTCGATAGTTCGAGCATTCCAGGGAAGACTATATATAGGTATATACATACGACGTATATAAGTATAATCGCAAGTTCTTCTCGCGCAAATTACTGTATTTAAAAGCGGTAATTAAAACATAAAAAGTATCGAATGAATTGGAGACCTTGAGGTATCATCGCTCAGTGTTAATTACTGTTAGCAAAATTATCGTCAACGCGTTGCAGAGAGTGGAAAATTTTCACCGCCTCCTCCTCGCGCCTTGTAGGTGCAGACTTTTGGTGTAATTTCCCGCTTTTGCTAATTCCTAATTACTTAAGCAGCTGGCGAAATAATATTTTTAGATTCTTCAAGCTGGTATTCCATGCAAAATACACATATCTATACCACCGTCTAAGGAAGTTATACGTACGTACATACATATGTACAGCTACTATATACGGGTACATATAAAATGACGCAAATCGCAACGCACACCCACGGCTGCGTCAACGGAGGAGAGTGCGTATATATAGAAGAGAATGAAGAGCACAGAGGCAGGCCATCGGCTAAATCATCGTCGATGATCAATACGCCTTTAATTTTGTTTAACCTGCTATCGGGTTTCCACCCCGTTTACAATAATATGGGAGCGGTCCTCGCTCTTGACCCGATCTTCTAGATTCTCGAGGGTTGGGAATTGGATCGAGACCCTCTTCCATTTCTTTGTTACTAACCGGTCCCTCGGACCCGTCAAATCAAGGTACGTACGTACGAACAGCTGGCGTCCCACCGGCTTAGGGCTAGGTATATATTATACCTTCCCCAACTTTTCGCCCGGTCGAATGCCTCCCGGGTCTCGCAGGTAGCTCATTATTATAGTTTCTAACGTATAGCTGCAGTGTATAGGCGTACGGTAAAATTCCACAGAAAAGTGACTCGACGAAACGCGTAAATAAGACAAAATAATGAAACGAGGAAAGACCGAGAGAGCCGATAATTTCCTCTCGTATATATTATGTAGGTATAGGCGTGTTACCGAGTATCTTTGACTCGGTGACGGGAGCCACGAGTCATAGGAAAGAGTCGGCGTCGTATATCGAATACGAATCGACAATTTATTCGGTTTATTTGTTATAACGTCGAAAAATTCACGAAATATTTTTTAGAGAGCTGGTGCGAATGGAATACCGAAAAGAGGAAGCTCCGTGGCATTTGGCCAACGCGCGCCGTTTGTTGCTAGCGGAGTTGATAATCAGTTAACACTCGACTCAGATGTGTTTATCGCGAGTTTAGGCATCCGGTATAAATACGTACACGTCTACGCGAGAGTCGAGTAATAGGAAATAACGTAAACAAAAAATTTCCAAATTCTACAATGTCGGATTGAAGCGTCACGAAAAAAAAAAATAGGAAGAAAAAAGTAACACCTATCGCACGTATACTATCGCATTCCCCCGAATTTCGGGCCTTGACATCTCTCCGGCGCATATAAGGACGATGCGAATTTGAATTACAAACTGTATTGCATGAGTTTGATCGGTATTACATTTGCGATGCATGAGCTGTGACCCAGACGGATTGTTAAATTAGATAGGTACACTATTGTATGGAATTAGGAATGGCAAATTAGTTAAATGGAAAATTTACTCCCGCGACCTTGCGCAATGTATAAAGATCGAGGGTTTTGACTGGCACGTGTTATGTTCGACCTCAGAGCGCACATACGTCTGTATACCGTTCAATTGTTACGAGACATACGTTGATTGCGCATTCTTATCGCGGCTCGATAGTTATGCCGTGTATAAAGTCGAATCATATATGATGTCGCGAAACGGTCGTTCATATATACATCAATCGCCTATGTTCAATAGAAGCGGATAAATTTGCGCTTTGAATTTTTTTTTTTTAATATTATTTTTTTTTCAATTTATCTATCGCACGTCGCCGGTATTTTTGTTCGAGGAAAAACGAAATAAAAACTAAAAGATATTACGTGGCTGTACAAAGATACTGTTGTTTGCGCAAAAGTCGTGCATATATGCTGCAGTTTGAATTTCACAGAGTCTGAAAAAAATCTCCACCATATACCCAAGACGATAAGAGATGTTACACGTGTCGTAAATTGAAGCAATATTCTCTGTCCTTTATTTCTTCAAAAGCGAAGAATTTTTTTTGTCGCACAATACGATCTCTGACGCTATTATCGTATATATACAGAAAACTAAATGTAAAGTATTCGTTTAAAAAAATTCCTGAACTGTAACTAATAATCGCAATTTTTTTCCCACTGCTTTGTCACTCGGATCGCAGGGCAAAGGGCTCACGGTTCTCCGCAAGCAACGCGTCATAGAATACACGTGTAGGAATAGACCCACTCGTATGTGTATAGCGTCGATGATAAGCAGCGGGTCTTTAAATGCAGACTGCAGTCTTTCCTCCTTTCATCCTATACTTAGAACCGCGCCCTAATCGGCTTGTTGATATTTCTCTGACCCATTTCCTCCGCCTAGCTATAGTTTATACCCAGAGACTCGACTCTGTACTGAATCGAGGCAATGATAAAAAAAAAAAAAAAACCACGAAGAACAAACCTATACGATTTGATAAGGACGCAAGGTCTGAAATCTAACGACGATTTAACGTCAGCGTAGCGGTACGATGTGTCAGAAATACTATACGGCTCCGTATACACCTCTGTATACCACGAGATTACTACTTCGCTAGCGAGCGAGCGTGCGTTGCTCTCGCCTCCTGTCAGTCGCTGCTGCCTGCTGCAGCCTTGTCGCTTTGTAGGTACGAGCTATAGCTTCGGTTGGCTCGATCAATAGAAGGGCATCAACCCTTGGGCTTGGTTTTTGATTTACAGTAGGTACCGCTGTTTCATACTACCTCAAAACGGGGTGTAGCGTGACTGTAGAATTTTCATTCGTCATTAAGTTAATGAAATCACGGTCGAAGTACAATTATGCAATATTTATTATTGGTGGAAAAATTACGCGTGTATACGTGCGTATGTACGTACATCGCGAATGTGTTTGTTAATTGTATTAGGCAACAGGCGTTACTGTATATCTAGCCATTGTTTTTTTTTGTTTTCGCAAAATAAAACGTTGCAAAAGGTTACGTGATACGTATTGGGTACACGAGCGATAGATTGCTTGTAGATTTCCGTTCGGCGCGAGCTCCTTGTCTGCTGTACTGGTATATTATAATTATATATGGAATAGTTAGAAGGCATGAGAAATTTGACGACAGCACACAGCTGTTCTTGGTACGAACCGGACGCAATGATCTATGTAATGCCGAAACGAGTAACATGCGTAATTATAGATTCGAGAATAAATTATTATTATGCGAGTGCCAACTCACCTCAATGAATACGGATCCATGGCTGTTAATGGTAGTAGTGGTAGGCTTTTGCTCTGACAATTCTTCTATGGTTATAATTCCTATTTATTCAATTATTAATTATTCTATTTATTTATTTATTTATTTGGTTATTTTGTCGATCCTGTATACTTTGAACTATTTTTTTTTATTTGCGTAACAATAAATTAAATTATCTTTTCTTCTATTATTATTATCTTTTCTTTTTCTCGTCAACTCCTGCAGATTGCTCTTCCGCACGTAAACCGTACTCTCATTTTACGTCCTGAAAAAAAAAAGAGAAGATATATATGCGACCAAGTTAGAATTCGAATATTTCTTTATACAATTTTTTTTTTTTTTTCTTTTTCACACGTATTGTTTCACCATCTAAGTAATAATAAAAACTGTACCTTCGCTCCGGATAGCTAGGACATAACAAAACGAAAAAAAAAAATTGAAAAAAAAAGCGTTAAACTTTTACGATGAATACCGCAGTTTCTTTTACTACTACCGCGTGACTTTCTAGGCCAATGCAGGTGTATTGCTGCAATCCTGTTATATTGTTATCTGGTGCAAGAACCGAACGCGTATAAAGGCTTTGGTATTATATCTATAAAGTTTGGTTTCTCAAATATCGAACACCCACTTCGAGAGGCTCGATAAAACAGCCCGTTCTTTTTCCCGCTCCTTTGTCTCCTTTTCTTTTAATATTCGAATCGTATTATCGCAATAATTGCGTACTTCTATATACATATACATATAAATAAATGTATCGAAATATCAAATTTTTTTTTTTGATAACTTTCGATTCTTCTAAAAACTACGAAGTAAATTCAATACGTTGCATCAGCTGATGATTCATTTACATATTTTGTGCGTGTATTGAGAAGTTTTCTTTTCTCAATATATGTATATTATAATAATAACAGAAGAAGAGACGAAGAAGAAGAAGAAGGAGGATCATGTTTACCGTTTTTATATCACTAGCTGGGTTTATCTTCATCCATTTCTACATACGTAAATGCAAGCTGTAACGTTGTACAGAAATCGCGTGAAATATTCGAAACACAGAATTGAATATCTAGTCGTAATACTACGAGTGAGATATAAGCGAATAGACGAATAAAAATTCCCACTTACCTTCGCCCCTCGGATTATCAGTTTCCCTTTGTCCGTCGTCCTCTTCTTTGTCAGTTCTCGAAGAACCGAGCGTCGTGCGTTAAAATCGAGAAAACTTGTACTCGTCTCGTTCTTCAAAATTACACGTACGATATTATATCGTTCAATAATCTTCAACACGCGTATATTCTCGAAAAAAAAGCCACCGAGGGACGCGAAGCTTCGAGACTCGTATAGTCCGACGTATAAATTCTCCTTAACCGAGTTAGAAAATGTATAAATCTCTAAAATGTGTACAGAATTCGTTTAGGTATAGCTTCTCGCCCGTCCACGTGCAGACTGCGCGGCTAAACCACCACGACTGACCCGAGCCCCTGGAGTTTCGGAGTTTCATACCGAGGAGGCTGGTCGTTCGTTCGCGGCGGCTTCGCGTTCGCTTCCTTCCTACTAGCATACGATACGAGTTTCCCCGCAACCTCATCGTAGTACCGCGTGTCATTTCTTCCCGCTACATACAATGATGCAGGTTAATTATGTTCGGCTGACGCGTTGACGCGCCGATTAGCGATTGCAGTCGCTAATTGATTATAACAATAATAACAATTAGAAGAACAATATGAGTCGCCTATGTATTTCAACGTGGACACATGCGGATTACATCTATCGAGGTTTATCTGATATTACGCGCACGTATATATACACGTACGCGGATAGTATTAGTTTTCGCCAATTCATCGCGACTTAAGTATATAGCTGAGTATAATGGCACAATATTTCGACATATGTTGTACAACAGGATGATATTTAATATCGCTGTCAGTCATTTTTGATCAAGTTTTGTTACAATATCGTCAGAGAATCATCCGCATATATTTATGTGGAGCGGATCGGTGATCGACGATTACCGCACAGCTGGGCGCGTGATACGATGATTATGATACGCGAAGAATTTTGATCTTGACATAAGTTTTAATTAGTCGGTATTACAATGATTTTATCGTATTGGTTTTAATTGATGTAATAATGTGCGCAAGTTTCGTCACGATTTATACGAATATCAGGCTAGGGAGGAGAGAACCCGGTGCTTTCGCATATTAACTTTGATTTTACGACGTATGCTGTACGAATATCTCGATAAGGAGAGATTAGCTTCTAAGCTGTTGGTTCAAGTGATGAAACAACGCTGAGTTTTCTCAGAGATTCGTGTGTTTGACGCGTGACAGTCATATGATATCAGATGAGGGATGCGAGAGAGAGAAAGTGGGGATAGCCAGGGAGTCTGTAGCGTATCGCTGCAATTCACAGACGTTTATTGGGTTCAACTCGAGTCACTTGACCTAGCTTGGTGATAAATTAAACAGCTGTTTACGATACCATTTGTATTACAGACACCGACGCGGTATAGATAAATCGAGGATTGAATTTATACACTTATTTATAATTACGACTATTCTGGGCGCGGCGTCAAAGTGTCAGAGACTTTGTCCTCGTCTCTCGTATTATTGTAGCGTTCTGACGCCTTTCCCTCTGGGAAATGAGGAATAATTGAATCGCCGATCTTGTCACATTTTTACGCCAGTGTTTTCATACCCTTCAGATATTCGAATGAGTCAAGTTAACCACTTTAAACGTTCAATGGATCTACAATTGATGCGATCTCGATCCCGGTCTCGATTTCTCTATTCCATTGTTATATGCCATTGCATATCTGCGTATATGGATAAAGTTTTCCATTATTGACGAAAAAATATACCATTCACCTTGTCGTATTTCACTGCCCTTATTACAGGCGCGTCGATAAGACCGCGCGATGATTTATTTCTCAGAAAATTTCAAAATACGATTATACTCCGACGAATTTTATAAATAATTTTCAACGATCATTATATATTCACTCGTGTTCATATTCAAATCAATCGAATAATTTCTTTCGTCTATATTTATATAAACTGTCTTTTTTTAAGTTAAACTTTCAATAGTTTTACGTACCACGGATCCTGTAGCTTAGGAAATGTCATTTCGTCCAAAGATCCTCGGATGCCGTTTCACCGTTAAATATATATGGAAACAGTCGATTATTGTAAGATTGCGGAGACGCGTTCACAGCGACGAGAGAAAAAAGATAATGGTCTCATCTGCTGGTGGTATCAGTCGAAACTCTCCCGATTCAAAACAATGCGAAAATTTACCTTTCAACGAGACCTATATGCCTCTCTGGCAATCTTTATATACCTCACAAAGACTCAAATGTTTGTTTTGCGGATAACAATGAAGAGAGAAGTAGGTGAATTATATTTTTTGTTTTCAAGGAAACTCTCCTACCTTGTATACATATATCATCACATATGTATCTAGACGTATGTGCGTAAACGTGTGGCCATAGAGTACATATACTCGGTTCTTCGTCTTTTTTCATTTTTCTTTTTTAATATAAAATATATGCCGTGGAATATTTTTGACACACCGTAAACACACGGCGACTAAAATAGTGTTCAAAAGTTGTCAAAAAATTCTAATTTTAGCCGAACACCGTAATTCTTTTTTTGCGCGATGATTATACCCGAATAGTCACATGCATATGTAATTTACGCGAAGGCAATAAAATATACCTATACACACACGTACAAGACGCCGTTCTTAGTACGGCTAAAATAAACTAATAATTATTATACAGACCTCTCGCACCTTGTAGACTTAATCAAACTATATAATCGTAATTTTTGGCAAATATTTGCTGTTCGAACGTCGGGTGATGCTGGATATAAAACGTAAATTCTTACAAAAAAAGGAGGGAATCATTTACTCGGGAACACAGGTGCTGTTTTGAAACCTATGAGACAACGATCTTCGACATCGGATCGCAGAAAGAAGATGGAACAAGCGATTCTGTCTCGACTCTGGCTAGACTCCAATTATACCGCTATCCGATAATCTTCGATGCACAACTAGTTGCCTTATGAACGGCGCAACTAAAAAGTCTTTCCTTTTCAGTACGGGGCTGGATAATCGGTTATGTACCCATGTTTTCGTAGACAGTGGACTGATATAGAAGAATTCTCAAAATAACTCACCTAGACTACCTGTAATATATCATAACGAGCGCGGAAAGTTTTTAACCGTCCCGAAAGATGATGAACTTTTTCTTTTTTTTCGCACGTTACAACTGTGTTAGTTATAAACATTTCAATCGACTCTTATTTCCACTAACCTTATGTAATCCATACGTTATATCGACGTCCGTCGAATTATGATTGATCGCGGTAGTGCAGACAGTTTAAATTCATCGGATGCTTTGTTCTAAAAAAATTCAGACTTTCAACGCGCGCAAGGAATCGAGGATCCAATCCACACTCTGACAATGAATTTTTCTTTCTATTAACTCCCCGACGAATCGCGATCAGAAACAAAAATAAGAATAAAATAAAATAGAATAAAAAAAAAAGCAGAAAAAGAAAACAACAAAGAATGTCAAATGTATTGTTACACCGAATCACGGCACTCTGTGGCTATCTAGTGAGGTGTATAATTGAAGTATTCCTAGAGAGGTCAATTCTGGCATTGTGCCTAAGGTCAGAACCGTTTGTGCTCCCTGTATTCGTTCGAAACTATCTATATTTAAATTAAATAGTGCAATATCATTTGGTATACGAAACCGCCTACGAGATGCACACAGTGTCGAATAATTAAGCGAGCGATATTCTAGTTTGTTTACGGCTACGCCGACCCGGACTCGATATTCTCGGAATAGTTTTCCCCTGATATTGTCATTTGTGATATCAATTCGTCGAAACGTTGCAGCCCGAGATTAAACCGTGATTTTTCAACATAGTATATGAAATATATTCGACACGTCATTAAGTAGTTCAAACTCTTGATAAACGTGTCCTCGTGTTTTTCCTCAATGTTCATAAGTCTTGCAGCGAACGCTCTTACAAATCCCCCGCGAACCAGACAGCAAAGTTCATTCATCTATTCTCGTCGCTGTAGAATAATAATTACCGTGAAGCAATAACAGCCGAACAACACATTTTCTAAGGTTTCATTATCTATTAAATATTTCGAGGAAAAGTCGTTGCACTCAAGTTTTAAAATAAAAACCCTCGAATCTTACGATTGCGACGCATAATTCGTACGGTTTCTCGACACAGAATCAGTTTCATCGTCGATTATGACACGCCTCATTTCCTCTTTCATCGCGTACGCAGATACATTCGAATCAAATTTACCCGCCGATATAGTCGAGCGATTCGTCAATACCCCGCGAAACTCGGTCGGTAAAAGAGTTCCCACAAGCCAGTGGCTCTCAACCCTCTGATCGCGCGACTAGCTGCAGACGATTCAAGATGGCGGTGTGGAGCAGCACGCTTCGTGCCCTGGGACAAAGTTTGATAAAATCTAAGGGACTGTCGCCGATAAAAGTGCAAAGCAATGGTGAATATTGAACCGCTTTATTTAACCTCCGTGATACAATGCTCGCAGACGCTATCTTCGAATCAACCTTCGAAAATATTTAGGTTACAAGACGGACCAGGGATACGTTACGCAATACACGCGATTTCGCTCATATAGGCACGTCAATAACCTTGCTACGACGATTCCAAGCACGACCTACGTTCATTTTTTATCAAATCCATACGCAAACGTTATTTAGCTCGTATTTTATCTCTGGGTAAACAGATCGTCGCTTGATTCGAGGTCGTTGAGCACCCCTGTGTCATATGTGGTCCATTCAATGTCACTGTGATGTTTGATCTTTCCATAATCAATCGGATTTTATTATTGGACGAGCTTCGCACTGTTTTCTCTCTCTCTACTCGTTTAAGCATAACTACTCCGAATAATTGACCCGATTTATTTCTCCCATTCAGGAGCTATACGAGCTATGTCCGATCACGGCCCACGCATCTTTCCCCTTCAACCGAGCAGGTGGCAGTGGAACAGAACCAAAGATCTGTTCCACTTTTACTTCATGCTCGGCATCATTCCTGTCAGCATCGTTATAATCGGGTCTTACGTGTTCGTGGGACCGGCGACCCTGCAAGAAATACCGGAAGGTTACACCCCCAAACATTGGGAGTACTACAGAGTACGTTTCAAGTTACTCAATTTAGTCGATAAAAATGCGTCAGAACTTGTTTTTCAAAGATCAGTAAATCCTTACGCGTCTGTTTTCCAATTGCGAAATAAAGTTTGAACAAATCTCAGGACATCCGAGGAACGGAAAAGGTTTTTTGCGAAGAAAAGAGAAGAGGGATGTTGAAAGGAGGAGAAAAATATCATTATGTGTATTTTACAGAATCCGATTAGCAGATTCATCTCTCGTTACATCTTCTCGTCGGCCCAGCAGGAGTATGAGAAGCTATTGCACCATTTGTGGGAAGAATCGGAGATGATGAAGATCCGTGAATTGGAAGAGAAGATAAAGAACCTTATAGAAGAGAGGCGAGATTATCAGGCGTTTTACTATAGACCGGCGATCGCAAAGTATCACAGAAAAAGTCGCGAGGCAAGTGCAGAGCTGGCCTCGATCCAAGGAGATTAGTTTTACCCCCATTATTAACATTGCGTTGTTCAAATCGAAGAGCAATAGTGTATCGAAGTCTTGGCTTCGCTCTAATTATTATTCTCCGTGTATTTAAACGCCTGAGGATTTAGTCGGCTCGATTTTCATTGAACGATGATAATAATAATAATGACAACAATATTATGTATACCTGTACCGAATCGAAAGGCAAGAGTCGAAAGAAATGTAGTTAATTAACGGATCATTATTCTGATCGCTGTACAGACTTGCGTGTAATAAAAGAAGTTATAAAATTCAATTACTGTCACTTACTTATTATCTTTAATCACTAGAATAAATATAATCTTAACATTTAAATTCAGGGCCGCGGATTTTCCGGTTTGTTTCCGATCACGTATTAATTTCTGTATAATCTAGTTTCGTAACTAATCTCGCCTCCGATCGTCTCCACGGGTCGAGGAGATACAGAGATCTGATCTTCGCCCGGAAGTCCTTTTTTGTATCTTATCCCTCGTTTTTTTTTTTTTTGTTGCTCTATTCTTTATTTCGCATTAGCAGTAATTTATCACCCCGTGGGAATACACGTATAGGTATATGAATATTAATTTTATTTCGGTCTGTGGGCACGTCGATTACTTTTTCTTTCTATTTTTGTTTAGTTTTTTACTTTTATAATAAACTCGTGTCGCGGATCGTTGATGCGTGAAAAAGATTTTTTTAACCGGAATTGAAATAAAAATAATAGAATCGCGTAGGCTAGTGTCCATTTAACTCGCGTAACGTCAATTTAAGCTTTTATACCTATACCTGGCAGCAATCTATAAGAGTTAATGACACACGATACGGAATAACACGATCGTTACCGCATCGAGCAAGCCTACTGCTTTGCTTGCTTATTGCACATTATTGTGTTTCTGGTCATTGTCAAGGCCTTATTTTCTGCCGAGATATTATGCAACATAGCGTTACGTTACGTTACCGGTGCATACGTATATAGTACATACATAAACAGACGGAAATTTACGATTCCTTCCTACGAGGTTTTCTGTCGTTATTGAAACACATCTTTTTTTCTCCCCGGGTTTCTTTTTCTCTCTTTCTCATCATTATCGCGCGTTATTCGTTCGAGATATTAATCAGGTAAGAAAAAAGACCAATTAGATGAAATCCCGGGGACCAAAATCTATCATTGATTACAAATAATGAGGAAAAAATATATATGACGTTGTTCGTTCGCTCGTTTCGATATGCTCCGCTTCTCTCCCGCTCAGAAACGCGCGAAAGTTGAGGAAATTATGCAATTCGTTTTGAAACGCGTCATTTCATACTTTTTACAATATTACTCTGCATCGCCGTCCGCCAGGTATGCTCGTTCAGATTTATTATAATGCACTTTCCGAAGCTTATCGCGTATTTGCAAAAAAATTGAAGAAAAAATTATAGAAACCCGACAGACGCGTTTCCGTTTCATCATGCCCACGGGGGATTGAAACTTATCCATCGCATCTAATCGGTAAACGCTTCATTATTTCGCTCCGTACGTCCACCGTACCACCAGGCATATCCTCTAGTTTTGTAAACAAGCACCAATTACAATTTATAGACGGTACGTAGTACTGGATATACATATACCACAATGCTAAATACAATACGCAGACGATTGAGATTCCAGAGGTCGACTTTGACCCGAAAAAGTCTTCTGTTTCGAAATTGTTACAAGAGAGAAGAAAAAAAATGCTTTTCATCGCTTCGCTATGCAACAAACATACATATATGCATGTATCTATAGTTATCTCGTTCTCCTTAAACTCAATCGCCAATAACTTAACGCCTCGGTGAAGTACTATACGTTTGTTCCACACGACCGAGTGCGGATCGCACGGATCGTATACGTAAAGGGGGAAAAAAACGTACGTATTATTCGTTCTTACAGATATTCCAGTATCATGTAACAGCGTGTGTGATTATATCGCACTTTCGCCTTTCTGCCTCGGTCTCGGTCCGTCTCCCTAATGAATTATATTCTCCCACGAAGAATAATAAGAAATCGGATGATCGTTTTACCCGACGTTTATATCGACAGCTATACCTCATGCATATATATGTCGATTGCTAAACCCACTGCACGCTCATAAGAGGTGGGCGGAATTAAGTAAACGATAAAAAAATTACGAAGAAGGAATCGATCGGTGGGACATTATTTTTGTTTCTTATTCTTCTTCTTCTCTGTATTTTTTATTTGTCTCTTTCCCATTTTTGACTCGCATTATAATAAAATATTTTATTATAATTTCGGAGATGAGTCAAGGCTTATGGGATTATTAATTTGCCAATCGCACGTAATTTTTCTACGTTTTTCTCGACTGAATTAAATCGAATCGAATTTTTAACGAAATAATTACCGGTGAATCGATTATAAACTTTTTTTTACCGATCCTCGTATCGATTTGCATAATGAACGTCACGTGTAATCATCGCTGAACAGTAATCGTAATTCTTTCAATTAGTACACATATCTCGATATAATTACAGGTGTGTCAACTCGCGATTATTCTTCCTTTTTTTTTTTTCATTATTTCCTTCTCCTTTTTTTCATTCTTTCGCTTTGCTAATGTCGAGCCATCGCTTATACCCAGCTTCTGTCAGCACCGTCCATCATCGTGGACTAGTAGCGACAAGATGTGTTTCTAATTTTTATCCTCTGATATAATTGTCCGCAACGTGTTAAGGATCGCTGCAACTAACAACATGGTATGGATACCGATAACGATGCGATTAAACAACCGCACAGCAATTCCCTATATTACGTGATTTTATCCTATTGTACTTTTAATTCAGCTAATATAATCAACGTATTTTTCTGACCGATTATTACTAATCTATCTTTGATCTGGCTTGTGGTATTACCCGCTGCTGCACTCGCAGTCTCGTCATTTTGAAACTTTGAATTATCCGCTTATCAAGTACGTAGTACATGCGCGCTGTACATGATGCAACGATTCGCAACCGCGGCAGCTTCGTTTTAGAAGCTTGTCGTAAATGGATTTGAATTACACGATTCGCACGAGTTTATACCATCTTCATTGTTAGATCGTAGCGTACGGGTATACACACTCGTACGTTCTTCCGCGGGCGTTGATTGGATTCTTTTTTCATTCGAAAATAACAATTTAACAAGCCGACAAACTACTTCTGTTTACCAGCGTCGAAATGATACTGTAATTTAGAATACAGCGAAATGAAAAGATGATTGTACAGTAGTAATCGCGTGTGTCATTATCCAATTCATATTATTCTTACTTTATCTAATCTCAGGGAATTCTATTCTTTGTATCAAATACTGAGCAGCCCACGCCGATGGTTGAAGTTCCGAATTTTAAAAGTTCCGAAACTTTGAAACTGCACTGATCTGGATTTTCGTAGTCCTCATCTTCCAAAATCGAATGTTCACGAAAATTCGAGATCGTCGCAACCGAATCCGGATTTTCCACCCTTCAAAGCATTCAAAATTCGGAACTTGTTGAACCTGGCTGCTAATGTCATTCAATTCATCGATATAAAGTAGTTCAGCGCCTGCATTCCGCTACCTGAAATACGTGGGCCAGTAGTAACGGCGTGCGTAGTCGGACGCACGCCGGCCGGCGAGTGGCAAGTGGGCGAGTGGCGAGTGGCGACTGGCGAGCTACGCTACATAGATTGATCTCTCTCACCATTTGTCAGAGGCGTTCGGTAACTGCGCTACACTGACGTCATTCTCTCATGTGTCGTGTAAACACACACATGTATTCGCAAAGAGGTTGACGTCCCGAATCTGCACAGTCTCATGCATTTAGGCTTGGTCGATTCGGTTCTGACTAGCTCGTATCCGTGTTACAATACACGAGATTGAATAGTTCAATGAATTATCGAAATAACAGAACAAAAATTCTCCATATTCTTTTTGATTCATGCTTTTATATTTATTCGTATATAGGTATTCGTATGATATATTTTTACACTGTAAAATCTGCACCACCGACGAGTTGCACATTTATTTTTACAACCTGCGCTACGGTATTTTTCCTCCTCAGCCTCGCACTAAACTCGTACGGAACTTTACGGCGGCAATTTCTACGGGCTTCCTTATACAACCTGGTTTTATCCCGGTAGTTTCTGCAGGGGTATCCTCATCCTATGACGTTCGCCGTTCGCTGCCACGGGTTTTACTTTCGCCATATCATCGCGTATCAATTTTTCCCTCGCTGCATTCGGTACATACGATAAAAGATTCTCAATTATATGTATATGTATACATATAAATATTATATATACGTATATCGGCTTTGGTACCTATACCTCTACTCATTCGGGATATCAGATCGCGACGACAACCGCCGCGTCGCGTCGTGCCGGGCCTTTCTCATCGTGATCGACTAGGCCTCGCGGTAGGGGTCACGCGTCTGGGTATGAGTATGACTCGCTGTAGGAAATAAGGCCCAAGGTTTCTTCTCCCGGGCCGGAAGTAGGTTAATCCTTCGACCGGAAGCTGTCCTGCTTACCTCTCGCGCAGGGCGTTGTATATATATAAATATATACGTATGGTCCATTTGCATAAATCGGTGTCTCAATTCGGGCTGATATTATTTTTATCCGCAGTCAAAGACGCGGGTAAAGATGTTTGAAAAATAGTTCGCGGAGGCCTGTCCGAGCCTCATTGATACAGAATGTTGAAACCTGATCAATCATATCGACGACTAGGTACGCCGGGGATCGCTCGCTCGCTTGCTCGAGTACGAATATACCTGTGTACGTCCTTCGAACGAAATGTGCAAGCGTTCGATGAATTTTAAAGCGAACTTGAACGTGGCCGTGTATCGTACGCGCAGCACACAAACTCGAACACTTTCTATCGTCGGCGTGTCTCTAGAGGCGGGCCAGTATTTTGCATTTCTATTAATAATAACGCCCGACGCATAAGCGTCTCGGTTTAAAAAAGAAAAATAACAAGACAGTGGAAATAGATTTTCTCAGAAAAAAAATAAAAGAGAGGATAATACGTGAATCGAAAATTAAACAGGGATGAAAAGTTCTTCTATATTCTTTCAAAAATATTTCCGCCGAGGACAATTTCTATCCGCAAATACGGAGAATGAATGAAAGAAGATTAAAAAACAAAAATAGGGTAAGTGGGTATTTCTTTGGGTAATAATTAATCTAGGTCCTCATTCGCGGTTTCTTTTACAATTCAAACTCCCCACGGTCGTTGGCAGTATGTAACATAACTATACCCACATATGTACGAATGTTTTAATCATATCGCGCGTTGAGTGTGTCGGATCTGAGGCGAAATTAGATCTACTATAGTTATAACACCGGATCGCGCGGTACATACGTATCTAATGTGTGATACAGGTGCTGATATATGTGTGTTATGGTCCTTGGCTCGACTCCTGGAAATGGTAAAGTTATTAATAAAAAAAAGAAAAAAGAAGAAAAAAAGAAACCAACGTTGACGCCTTATACGATCGGCTTCTAGGCCAAGTCCGCAACATTTACAATTACTATTTACTATTACAAAGGCTCCCTAGGGCGAATCCGTCGTCTATATCCTCCGTCGCAATTATAGGGACTTGAACACGACTCGCATTAATTTTACTTCTCGTTTAAACGGAAGGGAAAATAAATAACGTATGGCAACCATTTTTCAGTCTCGATACCCTCGTCAGTTATCGAGAGAAATTTAACGGCTACATATTTTACAATACGTCTAGCTGCGGTTCGGGATTTTTTTCCCCATTGCCTTCAGCGCCGGTAACCCGATCACGGCGATTGATACGTATAACTGCTGCAGAGACGATTTTTTGCCTCGCTATACGGGTCATGTAATCGCGTTTTGTTCCCAATGCGGTCACATGTCGCACGCGAAATAATTTTGGCTATTCGAAAATTGGAAAATTATTGTAACGCCTACCCGGCCTATGCGGGATACTCTCCTATCGCGTTTGGGATAGCCATGCCCCGCCGTTGCTGCCGCGATTTCAATTTATTTATTCGCGTTTCTCGTTTTAGCATTACCCAGGTCAGGGACACTCTGTTTATCATTATAATTACGTTATTCCCCCTTTAATTCAAGTGCACCGTTCTTACAATCACTTGCACTTTGCCTGCCAAGGCGCGATTATATCCATACCGTACTTACCTCTCTTACTTATCTCGCTATTATTGCTGCAGTAGGTATTCGCAAGATGTAGGGATAACGAATGCGCAGAAAATATATTCGGCACACCGGAATGACGACAACATTGCAGGCAAAACCTGCGAGCAGTTGCCAACCGGATAGGAGTAGGATAATTTTTAGAGCATTAGCCCGTCGAAAATTGGCTTACGTGGAGTACGGAAAATTAGCGAAATTTTTAACGCGAGCTACGATTATATCGTTCGTTGTTACACTTCCGTCCTCCCGCGGGTGCGGAGAGGAAAAACGCGGCCGTTTATTTTTTGCCGTTTGCAAAATCCGCCGTAACTACCTGCCTCGAATTATATCTACAATTAGGATAGCGTGGTCGCGGTAATTTGGACCGCGAACATCACTTTTTCGCATTTCGTAGCGACGGTCGAACAGCTAATGCCTTTTTCTGCACGTGATGCGATTTCTCGTCAACAACTTTCATCCCTGGATATGAAATGATGTAGTTCCTCTTTTTCTTTCGTATATACTTCGTAATACGCGTACGTGAACGACTCAGACGAAGAACCCGTCCTTCTGAAAGGTAGAGATAATGCAAATTATTTTCGGAACTTGTTTCGGGACCGATGCGAACGACCTTTCGATCGAACATTGACTGTAAACCAATAAACTAAAAGTATTTCGCATACGGTGACATTGATATCGCGAGATAAATAATTATCGCTCGATATAGACCGGAAGCAGCAATTGTCGATCGATAGATTGGATTCAAATGATCGAGTCCGCGACCTGTATAAGGTGGAGTCGAGGGAATTGAAAGGAACCGGTAAATTTGTTTCGGTATAACGATTAGCGAGAACAGAAATTGAAATTCAACCCATTTTTTCCAAGCCGGGAGAAGGACGGTGATAGTAAACGAGACCATCGGTCTGTCAATGATTGCCAGACATGGCTGGTCGGTATAAATTTGAATATGGGTGACTCAATACTCGGAGCTCTGAAAAAAAAAGAGAAAAAAAAAAAGAAAAAGGAAAAAGGTCGTCCTTCGGGTCTAATCTAAAGCAGCAATGCTTAAGCAGTTCTCCGCTGTCTTCGGTTGACATGTAAAGTCGACGATGAACCGGCATTTATCTGCCTGGCTATATGATAAAAGAATATACTCATCGTGCCAAATGCATAAGGAATATATTTGCGGTGCTCATTCACGGCATCATGTATCCTGAGAATTGCATATACCTACCGCTTCATTATGAGGCGGTATTCCGACGTGACTTGAAATTTACACGAAGCTAAGACGACTCCGGAAATGCCTGCTATCATGCGACGTATTCTTTACTCTCGATCGCAAAAGTGGGTAAAATTTTTTCCCAAATTCGACAGCTACGATGAAGCGAACGATTAAAATTTTCTTCTTCTTTTCGGTTTGTCAATTTCCGAAGATTGAGACTGCTCTTTGGGGATCGGAGATTTCGCAGATCCGTGGACGACGTCAGGCGTCTATTTGCAGGATCGTAGATCCCGGGTATAGCCGGTACACCGATACTGTGCGGCGTATGGCACCGTCCTCTGCACCGTCCGTACATCACCACACCTACGACGAGAATGTTTTGAGACGGCGGTGGTGTTACCGCGTATAAATCGACGACCGAGACTCCGATTGACTCAGTAGCAATCAAAGAGTTGCGAGGAGAGAATTGTACCGAGACGCGAATCTATGTGCCGAGTTACGATACCCACGTGTTGTCTCCCGTAGATGACTTTTATTATTTATATATCAAACGAAACCGGTGAATGAAATGATCGAGTAATTTTTGTCGTTTTTGTCACATATATATGTATAGAGTTACGATTATATAAAAGACGATAATGCATGCATATGCAGCAATAATAATAATGATTTAAACAACGGTAGTACATAATGATCAATTTTTATAATACATACGTGGAAACGAGGAAGAATAAAGTGTGCCCCGAGGTTTTTCGCAAATAATATATAAATTGCGATTGTTTCTCGATCGTGGATAGAAAAAAAAAGTTCACAAAGTGTATTTTTGACGTGCCATATCCATATATAGATCGGTCGGCGATGAACTTTTACGGATAATAAGACCTCGTTCTTTTTCAGTTGCCAAATAAGTTTTTCTCACAATAAACTATCTTTGCCTATTCTACATCGCATTCGTGGAATATACGGAATATCGCGTGAATTCTGGGACTTTCGTAATACCAGCTGGTGTTGTGTGCCAATGAGCAAATCATTATGTGAGTAATATATTTATTCGCTGAAGGGTGTCAATATTGCGCATAATTGACAGAAAAATATTGATGCAGAAGAAAAAGAATTTTTATTGTCTTCTTGACCCACTGAACTTAAACCGATTCGACCATTTATTTTCTTTCGGAAGTTTTCGAATTTACTTCGAGCTACGGGTTATTTATTTTCATTTTTTTAGCAATTCAATTTTATCGAAACTTTTCGTTATTCACCCTGTTTCTTTTTATTTTCTATTTTTTGTTACTTCCTCGATTTTACCGACTATCCAATTTTCACGCTGCGTGATTATGACGTTTCGTTTTTTCTCGTTCTTTTTCTTATTATTATTTTTTTTTTTTGCTTGTTTCCACGTCAGTGTCTTTGACCGCCCATGAATAGAAAGTGTTGCAAAACTATGACAGATATCAGTTAACTATAGGAGAAGTATAACACAGTTGCACCAGGATACCATTTTCGTTCGTAAACGAAAGTCAGAAATTTTACCGTCTCGAAAATTTCTTTTCCATTAGGTATTGTTTTCTTTCTTTTTTCGCGGACAAAGAAATTCACTCGATTTTTGCGCCTCCTCCTTCCCCGCGGTATTCGCTGCATCGCTTTACACCGAACGCATTGAAGAAAATATGAATCATTGGAAACTTGCACCCATTGTTTCGGTCGAAATAAAGATTCAACTCACCTCCTGCATTACGAGGACAATAGCCGCTACTCATGTCCCGAAAGTATGTTTACAAAGGCTCGCGAAAATTCCGCGAAAGAAAACACTACCCGCGCGTTGTTAAACTTCTCATTCACTCTCTCGCATTATCAGGTTTCACTATTTAATCGTTCGTGCAACGCGTTTTGAAATATGCACTCTTGATTTATGCGCTCCTTACTTTATTATACCCGTGTCTACTGTTACGATACACGAGCTCACGACTTACGACTTACACATCGAATCAATCATTTAACTTCGTTTTTTTCTTTTTCCTTTTTTTTGCATTTTTATCGTACATCGATCATCCATTACGAGATCATTTCTTCCTCAACATTTACGACATGTATAATTCATTCGCATCAGCCCGTCACTCGCTTAGTTTTTCTATCATTTATCGATCGGTCGAATCGCCCACCGCGAATACTTTCGCCAGGACCAAGGTCAAACTTCCGAACCGTAAAAATTCCAAATTCGCTTCCCGACGATCCAGAATTTTCTCCGAAGCTTCGTCAAAGTCCATAATATCGGAACTCCGAAGGCCGAATTCGTACACAATTCGCGAACATAGTCGATAGGTGGCTAACGCCTGCCGCGCGCTACTCGTAACGCACAAACTCGCCACCGGGTTGCCTCCTCCAGGCGTATCTGTTCACTAAACCCATTACTCATTGTCGGTCGAAGAACGGGCGCTAAAAAACTTATTTCCGAGCTTAGTCGAATTTATGGAAAACTTTGCGGCTTTATTCGGCTTATCATTTCGATAAGAGTTCACGTGCACTTTGTTGCCGTATCCCTGATCGGTGCACCGGATGAATGAGTGAATGCCTTCAGCGTCGGTTAGCGCGTATTACGACTAAGTAGGTACTTCGCTGGGCATTAGTACGGTGAAATTTTGATACAAATAAATAATTATCGTACCCTTTGTCGTGTGACTCACGTAGTTTTTTGCCCAGTGTCTCCAGTGGTAATTTCCTAAGTGGCTGGACCGCAACAGAGTGGTGAACGAGCAGTTTAACCACTTCGAGCCATTATTCAATTTGTAACCATAACGCGCTATGGTCGGTCATCACGTGAGGGAATTAGGCTCACGATATCTCCTGAGGAATATGCGCTGCCGTACTTTAATTGCTAAAACGTGAGATACTCTATATCGCGTATCGGATATACTGTCACTTTTACCTTTTCCACATAATTTTTCAGACATATATTTTTATTTCCGCACTGTATATTTACTCTTCGCGACACGCATTCGCCTTCCTCGATCTTATCCCACCCTTGTTTTTTGTTTTCTCTCCCTCCTCTCGCCATTATTATTATTATTATTATTGTTTGATATTTTTTTTTTTTAATGCTACATCGCAGATTATGAATTGGCGTCAATAACATTTTGGTATAATCGATGGTCGGATCGGTGGACAGTTTCAATGAAAATATCTAGCTGTATTTTTGACGAGCACTGACACGAGTCGAACCCGAAATGTTGCAAATCTTATGTTTTTCAATAATATTTACAGATTAATTGAAAGCGGGCCTGCGGCGATATGATAGCCGAGGCGAAATATTGGTGGAAAATATTTCACTTCGAAGAATCAAAGTCCGTAAGTATATTCGAAAGAAAAAACAAAAAAATTGGCCGAAATTATGCAGCCTTTTCTCTTCCGCGTAAATGAAGCGAAAAATTTGACAAAACGTGTCTATAATCAATCATCCGAATTGATATTCGCGGGGTTCCTAAGCGTTTCTGTTCCGCAATTTATATTTCTATAGTATAAAACGATCGATTACATACATTTGCAAAGGAAGTGTGGTAGACATTGATAAATATCTTTGACTGTTATGAAAGATAATATTACCAAAATCGTTCGTACAGTTCGGTGTCCGAGTTGCTATGGAAATGAAACACAACATATCTACATACGAGGAAAGTTTTGGGTCTCGATTATCGTGGTCACGTATCACGTATATGACGCGTATGTGTATAAATTTACGTATACATGCCTTGATCTTTGGTTCGGGAATTTTTAATCGCCGCACGTCTAAACTCGGTCGTGCGCCAAATGAATAACAGAGTTTCACGTACGGTTGTAAATTAATTACAAACTTCCAGTCCAGGTCGCGGATTCCTCTTTTTTTGTTTGTCTCTTTGTTTATCGAGCCGAGGAGAATCCGCCATATATTATTTTTTGCCGATGATAATTACGAGGAAAATTTATAACGTATCCCGTATTATTTAATAACGCGATAAAGGAGTAGGAACGATCGTAAACAAAGCGTTTCTTACGATCGAGATACCGGGATTCCTTTACCTGCGATATTTTCCCGAGAATTCCGCACTTTGAAATATTTCTAGCGATTTTTTCATCGTTTTTTATTCCCCTTTTATCTCATACGTAAGTCAGACTTTGGATTCCGGGGCCGATGTCGAAACCGAGAAGCAATTAATTGATAATCTATCTCCAATTCAGCGAAACCGTATTATTTAATCTGTACAATAATTAAAGTAATAAGAAAATTCAATAACATTCTGTTTGTTTGCCTATGAATTCTGAAAATTTATACACGTAACGTTTGTCTCCTTATGTTTACGATTGGTATAGCGTAGACAAACAGCCGAGCACATGCCGGAAGTAGTCTCTAGCGTCTATCTAATTTACTGCGATTAGCTTGATAAACTCGAACGTCTTACTATTACGTGCGTAACTATCGAATAACACACGCTACGCAAGTCTCTGTGTCAATAGCTGAACCGAAATGAATTTAAATTGAAATTTATTAATGACTATTGACTAATCGTCGATTAAAGGTGTTTCCATACGACAAATACGATAGTCGATTTAATCGAGACCGTATTATACGAGTTCGTCGCGTGTTTACACCAGCCAGATATCATCGAAGGTATATATACGTTTCGCTAATTCGATCCGAGGCTAATTGGGTGAGGATTAAATTTTGAATTAGCCGCAGGAAAAACTCCGATCGGCTTATTATTTCGAACGTATAAATCACTCCGTTGCATCTCGCTGTCGTTTCGAGTCAGATAACGAGATCTAATCAATTCTCGATACTTACAGGATCAATAATTGCCTCTTTCAGTTATTCATCCGTCGGTTGTAACAAATCATAAATGACAATACAGATTGCGATCGTGATCGATCTTCCCGGTATTATCTGTCTTCGACTTTATCTAACGATCTATCACGGTTTAGGATTTGAGGCGGTAGCGATTCCATCGTTTGCGATCCGTGTAAAATAATGGGCCGATATCGATAGCGGGAAATCATCGACTTCTGTACAAAAAAAAAAAAGAATAAACATAAAACCGCAGTGAGACTATATATGCGAATAATTGATTTAGGGAATAGCAATGACTCGTAGAATAATTATTGAACAACGAATTGCTCCTCGAAGAGCACGGGATGATATGTATGTCACGAGATAGCTACACGTTTATTGGCACAAGTGTACGTTATCAAAAGTTCATATTCCGCGAGCATATATGGCTCGAAGAATCAGTGTTGTTCATTCGCGCAAAGTTCGCAGTCGATTAAGCTTCGAGTTCGCCAACCTGTTAAAGATCAATTTGCAGAATTTCGTTCTTCCTTTATCGGATTAAGAATTATAGACGTGCCTGCGAGCCCGGGGTCCTTTCATAGCTGTTTTCAAAGCTTGCATAAATCTGTTCAATATTTTCGAAGGTATTTAACCATTTTCGAATCGGATATCGTCATGCAGAATCCAAGATTGACCGTGAGTGAATCTACGCTGTTATAGATAATCGATACGTTGATTCGGCGCCGATTTACTTTTTGCTCAAGTCGATTTTCACTCGATCTAACAGATATTGAAAATTCTAGAGGGCCTTCTTCCTCCTCGGTGTAGTGAATATTTGATACGATAGCTGAACGAAGTCGGTGAAGATCGTTCTCCTCGAAGATCGTGCGCGAGTCAATGTTTGCCGTCATTGAGAAAGAATATGACTGAATTATTCTTGGAACTTGGCATCTGGCCCAAAACGCAATACCTCGGCTCGATCGCTTTGTCATATACGCATACCGCACCTATAATCGCATTGCGAGCTTCCGATTAGCCATTTTTATCCATAGGTATTATAGAAAGACCCGAAGACCGGAATCGAGATCCTCGATCTTCTCTCCCTCAAAATTCACTTCGGATACGAAACTTCCGAGTTCCCTGTCGTTTCGTAATCTGTTTACGGTCTCTCACTCGCTAAACGGGCGCGGGAAAAAACGCCAAAAATATCAAGCGCTGTATTTATTATTCATTTAGCACTTCCGGCGCTCGCGAGTAAACAAGTGTAAAAATATTAGCTGCTCGTCGCTACATAATCGATGTGTATACGTACACCTACGGTTTTATTGTTCAACCTAGACCGATGCCTTGACAGCGGTGTCCGGGCCAAGTTCAGTGTCACCGCGTAAAAATAAACGGACGTGACGCGGACAGATCTGCCTCCCCAGGCGTAAAATTCTGAGGTGTATATTCTTCCAGATACTCGCAGCCCTAGCTGCCCACTCGGGTCAAATATCGGTCGGCCTTTCCCAGGGTTTCAGCGCAGTTTTGATACCGAAACTCCTGGAATCAGGATTCGCGACAGAGTCGGAAGCCTCGTGGGTCGCCTCGTTGGGGGTAGTTTCCAACCCAATTGGCGCCTTGGTAGCCGGAGTCGCTGCCGAGTTGTTCGGCCGCAGAGCGGTCGTGGCATTGGCAACGATTCCGCACGCGGCAGGATGGCTCTTCATCGCCCTCGCGACGAACGTCTCTCTGCTTTACACCGGCCGTTTTGTCAGCGGTCTGGGTGCCGGGATGGCGAACGGACTTTACCTCTACGTCAGCGAGGTACATTTATAATTCCAGGTGTTTAATGAATCAATTATAGGTGCCCGGCGCGGAGCCACTTACGTCCTGCTTAAAGTCATGGGGAACTTTGAGGCGCATCGTGTTTGTCCAATCGGTTGATGAGCCGGTGTTAATTAGAGGCTGCAAAATTCGCCGAAACATCACCGTGTACCCGTGATCATAGTTTTGCTAAATCATCGATTCCCCAGGTCGCGGCACCCGAGCAACGGGCCTGGCTGGCGAGTTCCGGTCCAGCTGTTGTCTCTCTCGGAGTGTTGATGGCCTACACTCTCGGGTCTTTGACGAGCTGGGAGAGAGCCGCTGCTATAAGCATCGCCCCGGCGATATTGTCCCTAGCTTTAGTGAGGTGAGAAGGATCCCGAGTCCCGGAGCTTCCTGGTACGCTAAAGGTCTAAAATTGAATCTCGAACCCACAGACTACTCCCGGAAACTCCGGCCTGGTTAGCGGCGAAGGGTAGAACCGACGACGCCAAGAAATCCCTGCTCTGGCTTCGAGGTCCGGGTATTATGACGGAGGCTGAGCACACCGAGTTGTGCAAATCGAACGTAGAGAGTCAGCGAATAACCGGCGGTGGGCTTTTCAAAGCTCTGCACAAGCCGAACGTCTGGAAGCCTTTCCTGACCCTGTTCTTCTTCTTCGCGCTTCAGCAGCTCTCGGGGATCTACGTAATCCTTTTCTACGCGGTAACAGTCCTTCAGGACATCGGCGTAACCCTGGACGAATACGCGGGAAGCGTTGCCATCGGTGGTGTCAGACTTTTCGCCGCGATACTGGGCGCCGGACTGGCCAGATCCGTAGGTAGAAAACAATTGGCATGTGCCAGTGGAATTGGCATGGCGATTTCTGCCGCGGGAGTAGCCCTGTCCATAAGGTACACCATGCCCTCGTGGGTGCCTCTGTTGTGCATCGGTGGACACGTCGGGTTCTCGATGATCGGTTACCTAACTCTGCCATGGGTCATGACTTCGGAGTTATATTTGCTGCGGTTCAGAGGTCCGTTGAGCGGTTTGACGACCGGACTGGCCCAGATGATGACATTTGCGGCGGTCAAGACGTACCCCGATCTGAGAACAGCGATCGGCTCGGAACTCACGATGTGGATATTCAGCACGTCGGGTTTACTGGGCGCGATATTCGCCATGACGATTCTCCCCGAAACTAGAGGCCGTAGTTTGAACCAGATCGAAAACGCCTTCAACAAGAAGACCAATTCCTACAACGCCGACGTGAATACTATCGAGGTTCAGCCTGTGCAAGACAAGAACGTCACTTTGCAGAGGTTCAGGGCGATCTCCGAAGACAGGAGCAGGACCGATGTCGTTCATTTTCCGGGCAGCGTTCCTTGGACCAACGTATTCGCTTACGACAACCTCGGGCTCGACGTTACCCTCGATAATTCCAAGGATATCGGGGCTCCGGCCAAGGTCGAGCCCCTGCCGATCGAAATCCCTGTAAATGACAAGAATCCAGTCGGCAATAGAAGGGGAAATCCTTCCGCTTACGAGCACGTGTATTTATGAGCTGGGCCGATACCTTATCCTTACCGGAAAACCATTTCGGGTATATTTATCAAAATCGACGGTGCAGTATGGTAATTTTTATCAAATTATTTGGCCCATCAACAGTATTAGCCGATAAACATTCCTATATGTATCGACGAAGTGTAAATATAGTTTGTTATGTCAATCTTAGATAATTTTATCTCGGAATAATATACTAGGTATATTAATACGTAATATCGAACACTTATATGACTACAGGGTACTACGGTCCGTTTTTTCGTTGTTACTTCATTATTATATTGTTTAAATAATTTATTGTATTTATGCTGTAAATTTATCCCTCCAAGATTCCTCCTAATTTAATCTGTCGTTCGTACATATGTATATGTCTTGGTATAATTGTATAATAAATCATATTAAATTATATCTTTAGAATAGAATCGTTATACGGTGCGAAAGACTATAGCTTTTCTGTTTTTAGATCATAGGACTTTTTGATGGATCAATCGATGTACATACCTATACGTCAGCCAAATGCGTGTAAATGAAATATATATTTTGTTAGACAATCTCACACATATGTGTGTTATCATTTTCACTGAAATATAACTCGATCGTCGTCTCCTCGAGAAACGCGGAGATCGGAACGCCTTGTTACACGCAACTCGCGCGACAGACTGTGAACTATCATTTTTCATCATTATTCATTAATACCGGATATAGGGGAGACCGGGGCGAAGTGAGCGCCTCGGGTGAAAATTGATACATTCTAATTTTTTTTCTTATTTTTACCTGAGCTGCCCACTTTGCTCCGGTGACGGTTCTCGAATATGAGCGACGACACTACCGATCGTCGAAGGTAGCGAGTGGCGCCTTCAGATTTCCACCTCAACCGTTCACTCAGGAATTATTTTTGCCGCGAACAGGTGAGCGGGTGAGAGATCGAGGAACAAGTTATCATAGTGGGTCTCCGTAGATTCCTTTGAAAATATACTGAAAAGGGATACCAAAGAGAATTTCAAGTGGCGTATTTTAGCATCGCCTCAAGATTCGTCGCTGTCAAATCTTCGGCAGGTCCGAGAGCGATGCAGAACCATGCGATTATGCAGAGCACGAATTTCCACGTATGAGTTTGACGTTGAAGTGCGGCGTGTTCCTCGTCCTCGAGCTACGCGGAGAGAGAAACAGAAAAATCTCGTTACCACGATGCGCGGAATTAATCGGAATTAATCAGGAATTTTCGACGGGTCTCAGAACGTTGAAATACGACGTTGATGATGTCTTACCGCGTCAGATCCCACCGCAGCTTCTTGACCTACGGTCGTTAGCTTCTGATCGATGTTTACCACGCTAAGATGAATGCAGATCGCGACCAGGTACAGAGGAAATGTAACGATCGTCATTAGCCGATAGGTGAAGATCTCGCGGATATTATCCAGGTCCAAATTGGCCATGTCGATTCTGGAATATAGAAATTCGATCGAATGAAACTGTGGACCGAAGGTCTCTGTCGCTCACCTATCCATCGCTGCCAAAAGCGACATCGTTACGAGGAACAAAAATATCCCCGAAACAAGGTGCGGGTAACCGGTGGAGTCGATCTGCGCCAGAATATTCGAATCGGCTTGCGCCTTGGTGACCTGAAATATCCAAAATCCTTTTACTTTGTTCAATTTTTGATAAAAGCCTCCGACAAACTTGGAAAGGTATTTTTCTTTCGCTCACCAGGATGACCTGGCTCAAGGCGATGCCTCCTAGCAGTCCCTGGCAGAATAACATCACAGTTTTTGACAAGCTGTGTATCCTAATGGCGACGTGTATGGGCTTCGACAATCTCTGGGTCTGACTCCTCTCGCTTCTAAAATTCCCGATTTTAACGGCGCTGAATCCCTTCCTCCCTTGCACGTAGAGAGTGTCCGTGGTCAACTCTGGCAGTGGTATCGGTTCGTCGTACCTGGTCTGCAGACTCTTCTGATTTCCCTGGGCCTTCCGTAGCAGATCTGCGATCGGTAGCTCCCCGGCTTCTTCTTCATCTGTAATATGAATTTAAAAATATACGAGGATGACGAATAAAACGTGCCGCTTATTGTTAGTTCCAGGTCGATTGCAAAGGCACTGACCTTGCCTATGCGCTTTTTTCTCCACCCTGACTCGCTCGAAGTCTTCTTCCTCGTCTTCGACATTATTCTTGCCCCCTTCGGATCTCCGCCTGCGCGATCTTCGCCGTCTTTTTTCCCTACGATCCTCCCCGCCGTCGACGGTCTTCCTAGCACTAGGGATTCGCTCTTTTCTGAAGCTCCTCGCGGTCTTCCGTCTCTTCATAGGCTTAGCCTTGGCTCTGATCGCCGCATCCGTAGATTCTTCCGATCGCGAGTCGAAATTGGGGGCACTAAATCGCTGCCTGATACGACCATCGTTGATCTTCTGCACCGGAGTACTAGTGTACTGGATATTCGAGTCCGAATCGTTGTCAGCGTTGAAATCCGTCAGTCTGTCGCTACCAGCTTCGTATTTGACCTCCGCATTGGGCAGACTGCGTCTTTTACCCCTCGGAGAGATCTTCCTCTTCATTTGAATCGCTTCTAACGCGTATTTCCCAACGTGCCTGTATCGCATGCGCTGCTATTCCAATCTCTATCGAAAGCTACGATCGGTACGGCGCTGCCATAAGGTCCATTAAAAGTGTCGCAACCTTTTCTACACTCGAGTAGTAGATAATCGTTAGTCGTTACAGGAGGATTGCGGTTAGTCTTCTTTCTCTAACTCGATACTGCACGAAGGGGTTCGGCTTACTCATTCACCAGACATTCGGTACAGGCATCAATGAATCACAAAGTTATATGGGAAGCTGGATTCACTTCTCGTCGGTGTATGTTCGCGCAATCAAGCGACACACTGCGATAATTGACGCAGGGTTTTTCAGACCGGAACCCAAAACCGAGAACGGCGTGAGCGAGCACCTTCACTTTCTCGCATTACGCCATGACATGACATTTAACAGCGTCCTTAGCAACGAGCCCAATGTTGTGGGTTAGTTCGCCGAACCTAGCAACGCTCGAGGTTCTCGAATATGGAGCCTAGCGAATCGTTTCTCAAGGATCGAGGGCGAAGATTTGCTAGCCTTCTCCGAGAACGAACCGCCTCAGGCCGGTTGAATATAATCTCTTTTCGGTATCTCAGAGTTCCTCTAAAAACCCAGGAAATACCAAAGAGCCCAAAGGATCGTCTGACTGATTAATTCGAATGGGTGCACCGCTCATCCTCGCGCCTACCAATTACCCACGTGTTTAACACCGGCTCGTCGTATTCGCCGCAAATTGTGATGCCAGATTCGGGGCAGATACCTTACTCTATCCACACTATTTCTCAGCTCGCACCGGACCGAGGAGGCGAAGGAGGTATCTTTTAGGTGCACCGTACGTATCGCGAAGAAGCTAAACGCGATATGTACCGCGCTAATTTGGATTTATGTTCGCGCTCTCCGCGGCGCAGGGACTGCTGCTCGGCTGTCTTTACGGACGGGATTTCTCGCCTACGATTTTTGTTACTTTGCCACGATTCAAACGGACGTATCGATAGTCCTGACTCTTGCGGGAGGTATATGGACGACGCGATTCTGTGTCTGAAATGGAAATGGACATCGCATGCGCCACCGCAGGTTGCAATTATGTTATTTATGTAATACGCAAGTTGCGAAAAGTTTTGACGATCCGCTTGCGGTTGTTTTCGAGAAGAAAAAATAAAATGAAATAGAAACAATCTTGAATGCGAATAATAATTGCTGTTCATTGAAAATGACTGTGCCAGAAGATCGGGCGAGTCAAGTGCGGTAATATTACACTTCACGGTTGGTGTGTCGCGTAATGACAGTGATTCATAATTCATTTTCCCTCATTTTTGTCTTCTCCTTCGATTTTTATTCCCTCGTCGTTTGTCTCCTCGGAACGTAAAGAGAATAGCGACTAGACGCCCGTAAATTACATCTCGCCCGTTTTATCATCCCCCTGGAAATGACCGGGTACGTACAGTCGCAGCGAGGCGAAAGATTGCCAATTTTTTTCGCAGGATTTAAAACCGTTAAACGCCAGTCCGCCGCAGTGTCGCGCGGTATGAAACGAGTCTTCTCCTTCTTCACCCGTAAATATACCGAACTCCGAAGTGGTTATACAATATTTATACAGTCCTCGTGTTATAGAACCGACGACAATTCCCCTATACCTACGTACACGCATATCAAAGCTTTGCGAGCAAAAACTCGCATATATGTGTGTATACGTATGTATGTATACATATGGATAAAACTTGACGCGCGAATCTTTGTGTCCCGAGCAATGAAAGTATAAATTGCACGTTGTACCTACTCCAAGGTGCAATAAATTCAACGTGTCGCAGATATAGATAGTGATACAGATACGTGTGTCGGGTAATGGTAATGGTAGCGTAGGATAGGGATAGGGACAGGGATAGGGATAGGACGGGATATATAGGATTGAGGCGCATGGATGTACGTATACGGAGTAAAGAAGTGAACTGGTGCGTGTATAAATATAGATATATTCGGTAGATTGGTATTGCAGTACGCGAGCGAGTTGGTAGATGTACCTAGCAGCCACCAACCGACTCATGGTACAGTATGGTATAGTTGGCAATTAGTTTCGCGGAGAATGTTGTCGTCCTTGGTGGATGTCGGGCTCGGCGCCCGGTAATGCGGGGGTGTTTCATCGCCGTTGGACTGCATCTCGATACGTGTACGTGTATACGTGTACGTACATGGATTCGCGCGCGTGTCCGTGTCCGTCCGTTCCTCCGTGTGCGTTTATTTACGCGTATAATAAAGACAATGCCGCGTCGAGGAGAGGAGACCGAGTTCGAATTCGCATCGTGAACCGGTAAATCTGCACGATGCGAGGAGACAATAATTCGATTCTATTTATGGAAGGTGACGAACGAGAACCTCTGATATATCGAAAACGCGGTTCCCCGTTTCGAGAGAGTAACCATATGCTGTATCAGCGAGGTATGGGCCTAGCCGGCGATCAAAGTATCGCAGAATTTCAGGTCTCGTATTCGAGAGCGGGTCCGGCGTACCGCGATGTTTTATCTCCCCGCTGACGGCATCTCTTTGCATCTCTATTCCGTGTTATTAACTGTATCGCGTCATCCCCGAGAGTATCCGAACCGTTCGAGTTCGTTAAAATCTCTCCTAACTCTTCTTATTCTCAATCTCGTTCTTATTCTTATTCTTATTCTCGTTCTTACTCTTCTCACTATTTTCCCCGAGGATTTATTCCTCGGCATCGCGGTCCGAGCCTCCGAGGGTCTCGGCAGCAGCACCTCAGCTCTCTTCGAGGTGTTGTTGCAACAAGGGATTAGATTAATTGTCCGATTAAATCCTCGTAAATTCTTCTTATACTGTACAAGGTACGCCCACAACTCGCGCCGCATGCTGCAGTTATGACCATAACAGATATGGATAGGATAGGACACCGTATACGTATACGTAAAAAATAGCCGATTAATATCTCCTGATATATTATATATATACATATATATTTCTCGGTATACCTGCATTATCAAATATATTAGCTTATACACAGGTATTTCATCATAGCGGTGAATCTCAGCATCGGTAAGGGACGAAAAATAAGAATAAGATTGAGAATGTGAACTCGTGACGTCAATCGGCTGGACACACGTGCGTTAGACGGTGATTCACGCCACCTATATACGCGTTACCCACGTATATATGTAATAATCCATGGAACTGTGTGCAAGATATTCTATATAGTGATTCATTCACTTTCACCAGCGGTTCTTGGCAGTGACTTTCACTTCCTTAAAAAAAAAAAAATATATGTATATACAGTGAAACCTCTATTAGCGGACACCTCTCTAAAGCGGACACCTCTATTAACGGACAAATTTTCAATGCACCGGCCTCATTACATTGTTTCTTATGCGAAGAAAACCTCCATATAGCGGACCCTCTGAAAAGCGGACACCTCCGCTAACGGACACCCAATATTTCAATGTAACGGACACTTGATCGTAAACTTTACGTATTGTGGCGAACACTTTATAAAAGTAAACAATATCACCGCTGGTATCAGGTGTAGATCGATGATTTCTATTTCTCCTTGTGTTCATCGAGCAAATCAGACGTTGAAATCAATAATTCATCATGTCTCAAAAGAGAAAACGTTTAACTTTGAGAGACAAAATTGAAATCATAAAAAGTTGCGAAAATGAAAAATTAAGTGTCCGTGAAGCCGCTTCGAAATTTAATATCGGTAAAACACAAGTGGGCAACATTTTGAAGAATAAAAATGATTTAATTGAATCATTCATGACGAATGGAAACGAATCGTCAAAAAGAGCGTTTCCTAAAGTTGAACAAGCCGTGATAGACAGTGCGGTATATGAGTGGATCAGCCAAGTGAGGTCGAAAAATATTCCAATATCCGGGCCACTGATTCAAGAAAAAGCGTTGGAAGTGGCAGAGAAATTGAAATTACAAAATTTTACTGCATCTAATGGTTGGCTCGAAAAATTCCGTCGCCGTCATCAAATTTCGTTTAAAACTGTTTGTGGTGAGAGTGCTTCTGTCGACAAAACAGTGGTGAAAAATTGGTTTGATAAAGTCAAAGAATTTTGTAATGGTTATGACGAGAGCAACATTTTTAATTGCGATGAGACAGGATTGTTTTTCAGGGCATTACCTGATAAAACAATGTGCCTTAAAGGTGAAAAGTGTAATGGCGGAAAAATGTCGAAAGAAAGACTTACTATAATGTTATGCGTAAATATGATCGGAGAATTCGAAGATCCACTAATTATTGGAAAAGCACAAAGACCACGATGTTTCCGAAAAATTGACTTGAGTCTATTAAATATTGACTGGCGACATAATACGCGTGCATGGATGACAGGAGAAATCATGGCCTCGTGGTTATCTAACTTGAATAATAAAATGAAACGACTGAAGAGGAAAATTCTTTTATTTCTTGATAATGCTGCTTGTCATCCAAAAATCGAATTGTCCAACATAAAATTGATGTTTTTACCACCTAATACGACCTCAGCATGTCAGCCATTAGACCAAGGTAAGTTAGAGCGAGAGAAATTTAAATTAGTTAGAAATTTGAAATCGATAATAACATTTTTTATTGTTTCAGGCATTATCCAAAACTTTAAAGTTCACTATAGGAAAAAAGTTTTGACATTTTTAATAACAAAATATGAGTCTGTTGACTCTGCCACTGAGGTGTCAAAAAGCATAAACGTTTTGGATGCCATCCTTTGGATTAAATCAGCCATATCCAATATCAAAAGCGAAACAGTCTACAATTGTTTTCGGAAAGCTGGATTTAGAAAAAATGGATGCGAAGATGAGGCAATTTCAGACACCGATTATAATGCTCATCTTGAAGAACTTCTACTTCCCTTTGGAACTCCAGCTGATTGCTATGTTTCTATTGACAATGACGTGATAACAGAAAATACGTTGCTAGATATCAGTCTGAATATTTATCAACAAGAAGAATCAGCTTTAGAAGCAGAGGACTTTCATGAAGAAAATGACGCACAACACACAGTATTATCTGGTGCCGATGCTTTAGATTGTGTTGGCAAATTGAAACAATATTTTTTAAATAGTAACGATGCTGTGGGTTTAAGTTTGATATCAGGCGTTCAAATGCATATTGAAAACGATGTAGCGAGGAAGCCGAAAACTCAAACATCGATTTTAACTTTTATTACAAGAGTGAAGAAATAAAATCATGTTTATGAATAAGTATAAATAAACGCAAGTAATGCCATATATAAAAAAAAAATAAATGAAAGATTGTTTTATATCCAAGTAATATGTTTATGTCTTATTTTACGTATGATATGTATTTATAGCTCAAATCCCAAAGCCTCTCTAAAGCGGACACCTCCAGTAACGGACAATTTTGGCTTGCACGGTCACTGTCCGCTATACAGAGGTTTCACTGTATATATAAAAAATTTACAGGCAAGGTTGTTCAATCGATTCGAAGAATAGGTAGAAATTTGTTGTTCGTAAAGGGAATGGGTTATATAAATATAGAAATTTAAAGAGAATCTTTCCTTTTTTTTTGAGTTAGTATACATATATAATATATATATATTCGTTATAATTATTTAACAATATTTTTATTAATTAATTGTGTATATAATATATATATAATCTCGTATTAGAATATATGATGTAAGTTTTATAAAATATATATATATTAAATATATAATATATGTGTGTGTTTGCGTATAGTTAAAATTTCGTCAACAATACATAAACGGTATAATTAATAATTTGAAAATTTAACCATATAATTACATATATATTTATTTACAAGGTAAACTGATATCTAAAAATCGTCTAAAGAAGAGCTCATTTCTTTATTCGAGGTTTAGAATTATCGATTATGATTATACTATACATATACATATATGTATATATGTGTAATTGTATATATAAATATATAGATGTGCAAAGACATCCGTTTCATTATTCAATAACAATAACAATGAGATTTACGAATCTATCGATTATTATACTTTCAAAGTACGTGATTTATAACTTACGAATATCTAATTTTAAATAAAATCGTAATAATAATCTCTTCCGTCAATTAAGTAGACAAATTAAAATTTACACAAGTAAAGGTAACAAAGAACCATAAAGAGAGTAACGGCCTTTCCGTACAGGTCAGAAAACGATCGTATATTATAATAATACAATCGACACAGCATATCGCACAACTTTAATCGATGAAACGGGTAAATAAATAAAAATTTCGCAAATTTACAAACCTGATACTGCAGTGGGCTATATACATACATATATGCATATAACATGATATACGATATTAAATCATCTCTCTATAGATCTTTGTTAATTTTGAAGATTATTAAATAACGTATCTTACTACTATTTAAGTAAAAAACTTTAACAATTATTATTGTCGTAATCTAGGCGCGTGTGTGTGTATATATATATATATATAAATATATATATATATATATTTATACAAATATAATATAATATATAGTATATATTATTCATAACGAAGAAGGATATGGAGATATTCTTCGACAGAAATAAAAGAAACTAAAATTTATAACTATATATATATATGCATGCATCTTAAATAGGTGTAATCATTCTAATCTATATTTATTATATTAAAACAGCGGCCCACGTGAGCCTATTCCTTAATTAATAAATCTTAAATCCTAATCGTTCATGGAACATACAACGTTGAATATATCATAGATATATGGGACCAAAATCACCAGTCTCATTCGTATCAGGGCTGCGTTTGTCACCTGCTGTTCGACCCCGATTTAGAAAGAAAAAAGAAAAAGAAAAAAAAAAAAAAGACAAATTTCGAAAACTGTACATCGAAATTAGCGATCGTTTTAAAATGAACGACGCTTATTATCCGACTTTGAGAAAGATGGAATTTTATTTATTTCCTTATTTATTTGTTCACTTGTTTTGTTCCGTTAATCCGCGAATCTATACCAGACATAATCGATTATGGAATAAATCGTTTCGCGTCATAAACGGATAGAGTCGAGAGCCGATTCGTTACGGAGAACCGATTTAAAACGGGTCACAGGTCAATTTCGAAGCTCGGTCATAAGTTTCAAGGAAAACTTGATTTTCTTGACTTTTTTATTTTTTTATTTTTTTTTTATTCTCGTTATTATCTTGGGAAGACAGCGAGGCCAGCCAAGCAGCAGCGAACAGTTCCACGCGCTAAGGTAGGCCAGTGACGTTTTAGACAGCCCACGAGTGAGACCAGCAAGCAAATATAAGAGGAGACCTTAGGTGTAAGTTTTTTCTTTTAACAAAGATCGAAACTATCGCGATAAAAAGAAAAAAAAAACAAAAACAAAAAATTCAGAAAAAAAAAAAATAAATAAAAATAATAACGATGTAATAAATGTGTGAGAAAAACAGTTTAGCGGGACGTACCTCCCGCGTGACGCTTTTCTTTTTTTGTTAAATAAGAAGAATTAGAAATTAATTAAAACAAAAAAAAAAATTGAAAAAAAAAAATCATATATTCATATATATTATATAAGATAGTCGAAAATCCTTAAAAATATAAGAATAGAAAAAGGAAAGAAGAATAAAATAAAAACTTATAATTAATCGCCTAGATTTGGCGTACGAGATGAAACCCACCCTGATATGTTACGGGTTATGTATAATAAGAATAACCCTAACATTGGCGGATCTATATAACGACTTCCGGTTTTAAACTCTTTCCCGTATCATTTGTTAATAAATTAATCGGAAAGAGTCGGAGGTACGTAATTCGAAAAATCGTTTTGCTCGACTCAGATAGAATTCCAAATAACAATATCCATACATATAATATATATAATCCAAAAAGTTTCGTCCGATCGTAAGTCGAGCAAAAATACAGTATACTCTGACGCGGACGGAAGACGGATGCACCTTTTTTAATTCTGCGTAAACGAGTCGATATCAACGGGACAAATTCGAGCGTCGATCTACAGGCAATAAGGGTGACAGAACTGGTACACCAACCTCTGACTCCGTTCCGTCTTCTTCATTATACCCTTCTTGTAATATTGCCTTATGCTACGGCTCAGCTTGTCGTAGTTCATCGCCGGACGATTCTTTCGCTTACCCCAAAGCCGAGCCACGCGGACCGAGTCCTCGATCTTGAAGACGCCCTTGGTTCGGTCCAGCCACCTTATACACGACCCGTGAACCCCCGGGCTCTGGAGAAGCTCCTTGAGGAACTGCCAAAGGTGGATGTGGGATCCACCGTTACGAATCTTGCCCCCGGTCGTCTGCACGGGGCTGGGCTCTTCCTCTTCTTCTGAAAAATCGGGACAAGGTAAACGTAGGACTCGGTGATATCGCGGTCCGAATGGCTCTCGCTTTTCCTCGAAACTTCACACTCACCATCGGAATACTCCATGGCGCAGGAAGCCCCGTTCCCAGATGTCGAACCCTGGTTTCCAGCGGCACTGGACGTTCCGCTCGTGCTGGTGTTCGGTGTTGGGGTGGACGCGACGCCCGGTGCGCTCCAGGAAGCGGCTAAAGTGTTTCGCGGTGATTCCTCGACCGCAGCCTTCCAGATCTCGAGTTGAGCGTGTAGCATGCTACCGCACTGTGGATAGAATTCGTATCTCGTTATGCGGTTCGGTTACAGAGGGCCGGGGTCGAGGTTCCGAATTTTTGGAGCCGGAATTTCGACCTTTAAAAATCGTTTCGAGGAAGCGAAGGGATCGCAGAATTGCGTTACAATTTTTACGCTACTTTTTCCTCCTCTTAAACCCACGAGACATAACGCGAGGAGGAAAAAGGCGAGGGACAAAGCAGAGCGGAGCCGACAGTTGACCGAACTTTAGAATTCCTCGTCGCTCCGCGCTCGCAAAGAGAAAGCGGCGTGCAGGGCTTCGACGATGTGTATGTGACCCACTTTCCGCGCGCGAACTACACACACGGTATTGTCCGACGCTCGCGCTCCCGCGTCTCGGCCAATAGCGGAGATCCAGACCCGATCCCCGGCCAATCGGAGGGATCGGATCGCGAGCGACGCGGACGCTTTACGCGGCTCGGAAAACGCGTTATGATTTACAGCGACGTAAGATCGTACGCCGTGATTCAGGTCTCAGACCTCGGAGGGTAAAGAATCGTCGATTTATCGCGTATACCGTATCGGTAGTTTGATATTGCGGAATTTAATCGACGCGGATAATGTCACGGATTTTTCCTCGTCATAGCCGTGAGGCGGATAATAGAAATTGTCGATATAATTGCGCAATGATCCTTGGGACTAATTTTCTCCGAAAACGTTTTTTCGATCTTTTCTTCCGACAGCCGAATCGATTATCCCGTATATTCGACTCGTTATAATCTCGATATTCACGGTTCATTTTCTCAACAAATTATCATCGATACCGTGCCGTGCACAGAGGGTATTATTCTATTCCACGGTTGATATTCGGACGAATCACTAGCTTCACGATTCATTCCCATCGTAGTACGTCAATTTGTTTCGTTCCAGTCAAAAGTGTTTACTTCGTAGAGGCGTTCGCCGGATAATCGACTCTTTTTCATTCGTCTCATTTCTTTTAGTTTTTCGTCGTATACTTTATTTCACTATTTTTCTTTTTCTTTCGTACGTCTCGATACAGATCGTTAAGGAAAACCACTCGCCGAACCAGGAAACGTCTCAGACCCTAACGAGGATGACGTAAAAACCGTATTCAAGAAAATAAATTGAAAGAAAAAATAAATAAAGAAATTTGTAAGACGTAAGCGATGACGAAATATCGAAAGCGTATAATAGCTCCGACTTTCGGTGGAAATAAAAATTTTCCAATCATTTCCCGGTAAGGATCGGAGCGAGTCGAATAATGTAACGTATAGCCAGAGAATTTACCGCGGCAACCGAGATTTGGCAATGATTTGGAATTCGACGCGAATGAGTCAAGTTTATTATTTCAAGGCTCCTTCTTAGCGCCTCGTAGTACCGTTTTAGGTAAATTACACTTTCTCGTATCCGTCTGACCGATACTTACGTACGGATGTCGCAATTATGTGAAATTCACCGCAAATAAGTGAAAAATAAGTATACGTCGTACAAGTATATAAATACTTCCTGGTAATTGAATTAATTTTATTTCATAACTATTTCCCGTTATCGCTGAATGCTTGTAGAAACGTTATAAGGCGTATAACAATGTTATATGTATGTAACGAGCGATCGTTGGGTAAACACTATTTCCAGGTATAATAAATTTCCCTCTGTTCAATGAAGCGGCGATATCGAATACCTTCTACTTCGTCGCGTCGCCTTGATAATACCCCGGGCAAAAATGAAATGCGAAATAAAAGGACGAGAGAAATGAAAAAGCAAACGAGAAAGGAGAGAAATAAAAAACGCCTCGCCGCAAGGTGTACGTATAGGACAAGACTGCAACGGTTTGGTTACATCGAACGTATTTCCAGAAATTCACTTTCTCGTCTCGGACACTTTCGCCTCGGAATTCTAAGAGATCGAATATTTATGCACTTCCGAGTATCCTAGTTGCTCTTTGATTACCATCGACCCACGAAAAAATGAAGAAGCAATAAGAAAATAAAAAATAAATTAGAATCAGAATCAGCCACGCGACAAAGATTAATAAAATTTTTTAGTTTCTCACCTGAGGTGCTCTCTGGCAGAAATCTTCCTCGGTTAAGGCTGCCAGGGTGGCACCGTCTATGTTGAAACTCTCCAACGGTACCGAAGGTAACTGGAGCTGTCTACGAGCCCATTGGACCCATGCGGCAACATCGGCGGCACTCCATCGCCTCGGTTCTTTGGGAATAACAAAATCGTATGTAGAATGGTCAGGGGAAAAAAGAACGAAAAGAAAAGGCGAGAAAAAACGATAATTATTTAGCGTCTCCTCAGCCGATAATGCGCGACCTTCGGGATCATCGGCCAGTTTCATAACCCCGTGGGTTTCGTAATTTATTCCGAGGTATGACGTCACCGCTTAGACCAATAGGAGGAACCGGTCTGTCGCTTACGTCCCACGCGAGGAGGTAGCGCTTGCGGCAAGGTAGCGCGCGAGAGAATAAGAATTAGAAACGAAATTTGCGAAAAACGAACAGCGGATGGGGGAAAGAAAAGAAAAAAAAGAAAATATCGCCCGTTCTCATTTCACGTCGACTCGACTCACCTGGATGAATTCCCAGCGCGACGCACGTGTTGTCGAAGTCTTTCTGGAGCTGCTGTATAGCGAGGCTGAGTACCGGTTCGATTTGTTCCCTGGCCAAATCGCCGACGCATTCGCTGCCCTCCATGTCTTCGACAAACCCGGTCCCGACACCCCCTAGATCCACCGGTCGGAGGTTGTACTTTCTCTGGAAGCTAGTGTCCCGCAGAACTTCCCTGAGCAGTTGGTGATCGTTCTTTGAATGCTCTTTGAATACGGTTTCCTCCCTCAGCGTAGGGCTGGCTATCTTCTGATCGAGCTGCTGGTCTCCCTGCGGCCTCGAGAACTTCGCGTTCGTATCAGCCTCGACAGTCGTGACCGACTTGTGCCCGGTGCCTTTGAAGAGGAGATCCCTCAGCGGGGAGTTACCGAATTCGCTGTGGGACTGAGGCGAGGATGAATCCGACAGAGGCTCTTCCTTGAAGAGTATCTCCTTCAGCAGAGGATTCGAGTCCTCTTTTTTCGCGAAGAAATCCGTGTCCAACGTGTTGTAGATGTCCTCTTCGGTCCGGGGAGGCGTGCAAGGGACGGTGCAGTCGGTGGAGTCCTCCTTGTACCCGAGACTCTCGGCCAAAAGTCTGTAATCGATCGATCGGAAACCACGGTCTTAATTTCCTGATAAAATTTTATCGACCAAAGGGTTTCGATAGCTTACCTAGACTCCTGAAGTATCGCCAAAAGGTCGAGACTCTTCTCCCTCTTGACGGGCTGCTTCAAAGGCTCCGGACTCGTCGGGTAAAATTGTGCGCTTTGCGGGCTCTGGGGAACGTAATAAGGGCTGGTCGGGTATCCGGGTGATCCGTCGCTGCCGGAATAGTTGGGCGATAGTTCGCCGCAGAGTCCGGGATAAGGTGGGCTGGGATATGTGTTCGGTGAAGCTGGCCTCGGGGAGAAAGCCTCCTGCTTTATTTGGGGCGGTTTCAGGAGGCCGGAATCCTGGGGGTTCAACGAGTCGTGGTCGTCGGGTAGCAGGGAGAGATCGAATGCGAAAGAACAGTAGTCGAAAGAGGGTGAGAATCCGGAGGCCGATGGCACCGTCTGTGGCATCTGTAACGACAAAGATGAGTTTCGTTACTCGCACATCGAGGCGAAGAGTAATACGAGGATAATGAGCGAAAAACGAATGTAAACGAGGATGAAAAAAGGTCGGAGGAAGCTTGTACGACCGGCTTTTCACCCCGTCTGCAGAAAGATAACGATGCGGTATATACAGGGCGTATTCAAAATGAGCAAAGTACCATATTCCTCGGTGTGTGTATACGTGTACGCGCCCAACGCCCATTTATCTCTTCTCGTGTTTATTGCCTGTCTTGTATTTGACCTGACTTCACTTTGTTTCGCTTTGTGAGCCCATTACGCTGTGTTCCCCTGCAGTGAGAGAGTTCGTACAGATCCACTCTACAAGCCAGGTAATAAGACCGGCATGGGTCGGGTCTGACATCTTGACGTAGTGCCCCGCAAAGGTCGACGCGAAATAAACGATAATATACATACACAGGGTACCACACGTATGTACGCGCGAGCAGGGCGCGTATCTTTGCAGGGTATTTTCGCTTTTCGACGTTCCATATCGCGGCTCGAAGTCTGACCCCGTGCCCACCGCAGCTTCGTTAAAACCCCAGCGGATCTGTAGACGGGTCAGTTTCGGAGCTTATCGTTCGCGGATAGTAAAGTATCTTGTTTACGAGTATGACGGGTCGATAAAAATTCCTAATCGAGGAATGAATACAAGGATTTTTTTTTTCTGCAATTTTTATTTTATTTATAAATGACTGTATACATATATACGGAGAAATCGACTCGCCCGGTCTTCCACGGTATCTGTGATTCACTTACACCGATACCTGTAACCCGTACGGGCGTCGACTATACGTTATGAAATATCAGTATACAATTCATTTGTCTGCCCCGGGGCTCCGGTCAGCTCATTAAATTTAATTAGAAATATATCGCGGAAGGTTAGAGAATTTATAGTTTTCTTGAGATCGTGGTAATCCGAGGTTCGTCGTCGTCACCGCCAGCGTATAGCGGTAATGAAAGAAATCGTTGGAAATCGAATCGGTTGAATGAGGAAAAACGGGGAAAAAATGAGTACAGGTACTTTTCTCCGGCGAAAACCGTTTCCCCCATTTATTTCGTATCGACTTTTTCGTTTCTTTCCCAAACGCGATGATTTTCGGTTACGTGAAAGTATTTCCCTTTCTTTTTCAAATTTCCTCTAACGTAAGTAAATCCCCATAAGTTACGTGTACGCGTCGCGTTACGTTTCACTCTCTCTTTGCTTTCCGGTTGACTCTACTCATTTTTTTTCCTCGTTTCGTTGACTTCTTTGCTTCACACCATGCGCGAGGGAGCACACGCACAACCACACATGGGGCGATCGACGTCAGAATCTCCATATCCTGTATATCTTTTTTCCACATCTCTTATACGATATCACATTTGTTTCTGTTCCGCGTGCCGCAGCCGCATGCATCGGCATCATTGCGCTTGATTATACGATCAATGAATCCGATGTGAAATTGAATAGGTATATCTTGAAATACCGAGATAGGATCCAGTTCGCCGTTTCCGTCCGTGTGTATAAGTATTCGTGATCTCCTGAATGAACGCGATGATCTATTTCGGAGTATTTATTCGTTTCTTCAATGAATTTCGAAAATAGAATATATTTGTGACTCTTGTTTACCGCGGAGGATATAAAAGTAAAAATAGGCTGAATTCGGCGATAGATATATCTACGATACGCGCGTCAGTTTGATTGAAAATTTCACGTGCGCGTTAGCGCAGAGGAATAAGAAACAGGGAATAGATCAATGAATAAACGTAGAACATATGGCGCGGTATACGTACGTCCGTCCGTCTCTCCGTCTATATATATATGTATATGTGACCGAAATAACCAAATCGCGGGGGAATATTTGAAAACTGACCGTTCGAAGACGTACTGTTTATTTATTTTTCCTCCATCCCGCGCAAACGTTAGACGCAAGGGTATAACCAATCGCTATTAATACAACGGTGCAATTCACCTCGTCCGTATCTATCTACCTACAAGTATATCTTCTAAGGCTTTTTTTGTTTTTGTTTTTCACAAAAATCAGTGGCAGATAAATATAGCGTATAGAAAAATGGGCAAAAACAAGAAAAAATAAAAAAAAACAGCCGCGCCTAAAGTAGAGCGAACCAATATGGCGAAGCGTTGCTGCGGGACTCCTCATACACAGATATAGCTGATCTTAGCGTTCGTCGACCCGAAAAAAGGTTCAAGGACCATGACTGGTGCGGGGTTCGGTAATGTGACGTCACAAGGAACAGAGATTCCTTTCTAATCCCATTACATTGCGTCACGAATTATCGCGGTATACCTCCGTATACCTCTGTATATACCTACACGCGCGCGCGGGGCTTTGTTTCGACGACACGTGGAGCGGGCCCGTCAAGGAGACTGGGGCAAAGCGGGTGCCCCGTGTCAGCTGAAAAAAATTCGTCCCCGGACGCCGAAGAATTCGGAAAATTTCGGTCCATTTCTCCGAGTCTTTCGAATCGGCTATATCTATATTCAGACTTTCGGGGAGCCGGTGCATGCAGATATCAAAATTCCGTATAATGAATAAATTCTGTCAGTCTGATTAATTTTCGGTTATGGTATCGGCCGCACGAGCAGACGGGTAGGTGGATAGGTACACAGAGAATATTCGGATGACGTCAAGCCTCGACGATGATGACGGTATATGACGTATGCGAAGAGATATTCGCGAATTCCCCCGTTTAGCGGGTAGGTACAGATACAGGTATGGCGTGTACCGACGACTATCACCTCGAGTCCTTGGCTGACAATGAAACGAAACCCGAAATTATTGTACATGTATATTAATAGACACGCAAGATTGATGACTATACGGGTGCGCGTTTAAGATCGATACACTTAACGTTTGAAGAATTTTTATCGAGGAATAAATTACAGATACGGACATAATTGTTCCATATACGCGATCGATAAGGACCCAAAGCGATAGAGAAATATTGATATCCGCGTCTGTACAACCTTCGAGCGTATACAGGTACGAGACCATTATTTCACGGATATATGCGTACGAAATTTATTTTTTCCCACTTTTTTCTTCGTCGTACGAAACCCTGTTATTGTTTTTTAAACACCTTTGCAACACCTACGTATGAATATACTCACCAAATTGTCAACGTAATCTTTGGAAGATGACAGTTTTATTCCAGAGCTAAAACGCGCCGAATGTCGGAGATACAAAACGTCAGCTATATACGTATGTGTACATTGAAAGCGATAGATATGGTTTTGGGTCGTGGCAGTGATTCAATTACGAGCACTTTTCTATCAGCACTAATATCAGGTGAAGTTTTTCGAAATTATTTTCACTTGTGCCGCAGTCTTGATGAAATTCTTTCTTCCTTACGAACGACATGAGAATTACGGTTAACGACACCCCCATAAAGCCACTTATATATCGATAGATTATTATTTACGAGGTTTAATTGAAGAATCACATTTAATTCCCGTAATATTATAGGTATGAATAAATAATCAGTTTCATTTGCTTTAAATAAATAGTTTATCTTTATCTCGTTATACTTTTATGTTTACGGTTTTACACCTGTGCACAGCCTCCGGTTATTATCACAGAGAAGTTCTTATTTTTTTCTTCAATTTTTTTCTTCGAATCTCACATTTGACGGAAATTTATAAAACGGAATAATTACAGTCGGATTTTATACTACGGAAAGTAATCAGGAACGGTTATCGCGTGGTTTTATTTCAACTCGTTTAATTCTGTTTATTTTTTATTTTTTTTTGCTTTTTTTTGTTTTTCGTTTTGTTTTTTTGTTTCAATCGGTACCAACGGGACAACAAGAACGTCGAGAATTATCCACTGTACAGAGAGCCGCACGTGTCGAGTATAAAGGTGTATATTTTTCGAAAGAACGAAGATAGAAAAAGAATTGGAAAAAAAGAAGGTAATTTGAAATGAAAATGAAGCAAGCAATTATCAATAATTTTCCCTTTTTTATTTTGATTTAATAAAGTTGACGTTCAACTCTCCGGTGTCACGTGCGGCCGCCATGACAGTTGCGTGTCTTCTGTCTCGCGGCGTGCTATTCGGCTTTATCCCCCCGGCGAAACTATCAAGAATCGTCGAATTCGCAGCGCCCGCGCCCGGCTCAAACTCTTCTCTCGTATGTATGGTGTGCGTGTACTATACGAACGAAACTCGTCCTCTCGTCGTCACGAAAATCCTCCTCGCCTCTCCTCTCCTCCCCTTCTCATCCCTTCCCTTCTCTTCTCTTCTCGGTCAGTCCTTCGATCTTGAAACTGTCCCTGTCTAATAACTTCCACTCCCACTCCGGCTCGACTCCACTCCACTCCGCTTCGCTTCACGACGCTACGATGTACGCGACGGTCAGCTTCCACCGCGTATACCTACTTCTTTGTTTCTCAGCCACCGTGACGTATGCTGTTAGCCGCAAACGCCATTTTTACACTCGCGTACTCGACCGATCGTCTACTCTACTCCCCCAGGCTTTTCTCAATCTTCTCTCATTCCTCCTCCTCCTCCCTTCTTTTTCTATCCCCGATTCTATAAAGGATATATTTCAGCGCGTTATCCTTCCCGCCTGTATTACCGACCGGCACGTGCCGCGCGCGCGATACACACCCTGTCCCGCAGTGAATTCAGACGCTAGGTGGTCGGCCCGGCCTACGATTAGATACAGGCATAACGTGTCTATGCCGCGCCAGATGTGGCGGCGAGTACGTACGATATTGCGATCAGATTTCGATCACGCCGGGCTCGACCCGCTATAGAAACAGTTTTTTACGATCGTTCAGATTCTCGGTTAGGTTTCCGGTACCACGTGACTACCACACGAGCCCCGCGTCTAACGATCGGCTGAAACTCTATTGGTAAAAATAATGTCGCATGTTATACCAGAAGCCTTGAATTTCGAGAGTACATTTTTCGGTACATGTATACACGGGCGGGACAGTCGCTTGAACGGGGAATCCCCGGGACAACGTACCAACTCGTAGGTACCCGTGTTTTTTATCGGTTCTATTCGTTCGGAGAGTAAAAAAGCATCGGTATAGTTTAGTTTATTCGGTTACCGAATTTTGTTACAGTTTAGCGAGCATCGAGTCGAGTCTCCGCGGATCCTAATTCGAATGGAGGGGGAAACCCGGTAGCTAAGGTGCGAAGACAAACATTAGGCATACATATTATATGTGTGTGGTTAATATACATATAGATATATATAAGAGTTGATAAATCTTTTCCCGCGTACCTCGAATCTGATTTTCAAATTTGTAACGAGGCGTTGCCGCACAATAGTCAGCCGTGAGATAAATAATAACAAGAAGGAGATAAACTCGGATGAAATATGGGGATCCAGCGAAGGCGAAACGCATAAACGTTGCGCCGGTGCACCACCGGTACGTTTTGAGACTGCAGCGGCAGTAAAAAGATTTAATAACGCCAACTAAACCGGACAAAGGACGAGGGCCGAGAGGGGGGGTTCCATAACTCCGTGTTGTTTGATGCGAGTACACCGTGGCGTTATCCTCCCATTACGTGGGATTATGTTACTGTTTACGCTATCGCAAACGCCACTTTATTTATCTTATATACGTTCTCCGGTCCGCGGTATACGCGGCTCACGGTTAAAACCTCTCTCGTTCCATTTTACTTATATTGCGACTATTTTATACACGGAAAAGCTTATTTTATATGTAACGTATTTAACGACCGTTCGTGAAACGATAAATAACTTTATTTCTCCTCGGAAATAATTATCTTCCTCTTCAACTCTTGTATATAAATGAATATATATACACGCAAGTTTTCGAATAATTAATAAATTGGCTAGAAAAACATAAATATTTAAGCTTTTTCGTAAATACGAACTCCACTCGCGTATACATGCATACGTAATGTAAGTAAAAATTTCTCATCATATTCCGACGCGATCGCGGGACTCGGTCCAGCGCGATTCACGTCACGTCAATCTCAGTCAGTCAGTCAGTCAGTCAGTCGTCGACAGGTATACGGAGCTGTGGTATACGATCCACACGTGTGTGCGCGTTGTATACGGGTTCGTGAAAGCGTCCTCGTCGTCGTCCCTCTCTATCTCTGTCTGTCCGTCGGGCTGATAGTTGTTTAACGGGGTCCGAATCACCGGCAGTCTTCGTCCGCGAGAAGAGAAGGGGTCGGGCCGGTCCGCGGCATGAGGCATGAGGCATGAGGCATGAGGCATGAGGCATGAGGCAGCAGCGGCAGCACCACTCCGAATTCAAGGCCGTCCGCACCGTCGGGTTTTCCAAACCCGTGGGTCCCTACGCCAAACACTTCCTATCTCCGTCCTTGTCGCGTCGAGATAAAAAGTAAAATAAAAGACGAAGAAGAAGTAGAAGAAGAAGAAGAAGAAGAGGAAGAAGAACAAACAGGAGAATAAAATAAAGAGAGAAATAACAACGCGCAGCGGCCCGGCCGACCAGGCACCGGGAATTACTACTGCAGATGGAAACACGACGAGAGGCGACGAGAAATTTTTTTTTTAAATAACAAAAATTCTGCTCAAAAACAAAACTACGAACGTGAAATAACAATTTTTTATCCGGGCGTCTGTAGAATAGAATTTTTGTTTTTTTTTAGTAGCTACAATTTTTCTACACAATTTTGGTATTTTTAGTTTTCTCTCTTTTTCTTCTTCAACGCAGGATGAGTAGAAACCCGTCGAGACTTTGGCGTAAATATATGGTATACGGGTATAATAGTAGCGGTTTGTAAGTATACATATACACACACATGGATAGACAAATACACATACGCGCGGGTATATATGTGATTATTAAACCATCGGTGTAGTTTGGGTTCTATTTTTAAAGTGGGCATTTCCAGCTGGTCAGAAATAGAGAAAGAGACGGAGCGATAGGTAGCTGTATAGGAGTAGTTTAAGGTTTAATAGATACCTACACGTCCGAAGTGATCGTAGATATTTACCATGAAGAGAAGAAGTAAAAAAAAATAAAAAATTATATGTATGTATAGTTGGTAAGTAAGTATAAAGTGAGTAACAGAGTAAGTAAGTAAGTAAGTGGACGTATATGGCGAGCTTTTTTCTTTTTTCCTTTTTCTTTATAATACAGACGTTGAGATATAAATCTTTTCGACAAGATATTTATTATATAGGTGTGTGTATATGTATATATATATAGATATTTAATTTTATACTCCGAGATCGCGTCGAGATCGAGTCGCGTGTGTTGATCAAGCAATCCTACCGCATTCCGATCTCCCGCGTTTTATAACTATCAACGAATATAACCAAAGATCGCAATCTGGCCTCAACTATAACAACGATAATAACAATAATAATAATGATGTAGAAATAATTGATTATTGTGGTTATAAGATCGATATACAGTCATAACCGTACTTTGATTATCTGTTCGACTCTCCCTAATTAATTTTCTACCCGCAGTTATAGGTACATACATACAATCTATACGTGTACATATATATGTACTACATACACAGTTTCGATGAGAAGCCTAGAATGGTTTGGTTATAGGTATACACCTTCAATGCCGATGTGGAATGATTATTTTTAATGAAAACGAAAAAGAAGAAGGAAACACTGAAAAAAAAAACTCGTTAGCGAGTCGCTGACGTCTATGATCGCGTCGTCCCACTTCACCGTGAGTATAAGGTGTACGTGTATATGTATACGCGATCGAGACCGCTATGATACACGTGTTTACACCTGCGTGATGCGTGTGCGAGTGCGGAAAGCGGAAAATCTACACCGGACTATAATACGAGGGCTTTAAAATTCGCCGTCTGCAATTGCCGTGGGTTTAAAATATATTCAATATTTTTAGAGAAAAAAGAAATAAGAGAAGAAAAAGAGAAGAGAACGAATTTTATATACATCTGTTTGAAATCACCTGGTATAATTATAGGTACTAAAAATTCGCGTTATATACGTGTAATTCTGTCAGACTATTTTTTTTTTTGTTTCTTCTTCTTCTTCTTCTTCTTCTCTTCTCATCCAATCATCGAAGTATTAAAATTTGAAGAAATAAAAAAATAACCCATAAATCTATATTATATCCACGGTAATTTTCCGATGTTTGGTATATAGCCGGTATAGTATAACATTATACCTGCGGTAGCTGGCTGCTGATCGCGTTGGCAATTTTGCCGCGAGGCAAGTAAAGGAACCGAAGAGAAAAAAAAAAAAATGAGAGAGAAAAACGAAATAAAAGATAAAAAAAAAAGAAAGAGAGAAAAAGAAAAAGAAATACACCTGTAATATAAAAATACTAGGAATACCTAGCTAGCTAAGCTGGCTTATAGCTTACGATTAGCCCGCAGCACCGAGTGGGTATAGCCGGGGCTTATTCGGATTGTTTTATACGCATACGGTAATGAAATTTGTCCCGGGATTCCCCACCTCCATTTCCATTTCCCTTTCCCTTTCCCTTCTCCACATCCCTTCCCTCAAGGCTTGAATAAATTTAGGATTAATTGTCCTCCCGCAGTCCGATATTACAACGTTTATATTGTCAGCGAAGCTGCGATGTGAGCAGTGATCGTATCAGTCTGGATATATATATATACTTATACGTATGCGTGTGATATGACGTAACGCGGATTTACTAGCCGTATAATTCAAGGCAAGGAGGCAAATTAATTCGCCAAACGAATAATCTCGGAACTGTAATACCTACACCCGGAGTAATAGAAACAGGAATATAAATAGTAATAGAAAACCCCAATGCTTCTGTATATCCTAGATGACAGTATGTGGAAAATACGCTACTAGAAACACAATGAATCGTATTTCTGAATGACTCGGGATTTTCAAAGATCTGCCTACGTGTTCCGATCCCCGAACGTCCCGACTCCCTTTCGCCGTTTTATCTCCCCGGCTAAAAACACAGTCGTACGATCCTCCCGTCACGACCTATGGATGTAATTCACTCTAGACTCCGCGTAGCTGCCTAACGAGATCGCGATTTTCGCGTGTATATATATACACACACATATGTTCGCATGTATGGGTGCACGGGGCATGTGTGCGGGGTGTAGCGTATCCCCTGCAATGCCCGCGCCCCCCGCGTCCACGTGTATAGATATTTCCATATATATGTATGCAAATGGTCTTCTGCACGTATATATTGGATGTGACCGGGTGATTCTCGGAAGAGAAGAGAGGCCATTACAGTACCGTGCGGTGCAGTGGAGTGCAAGTTCGACCCGTGCCTACTGATATCTCAATACAAACCCTTTAGCTTGAATCTATTATAATACCGAACAGCTACGGGGACGAGGTACGGTACGTAGCTATGCACGTGTATACCTCCTATATCTGCATATGTGTTCGCGCTATAGATATACCGGCTCGTCGTACAACGGTGCGAAATACCTTTGTACGAATTCATACGAGCGTATCGAACTCTGAAACTCGAACGAACTAACCCCGGCTCTATAGATATACCCGTACGCTTTCCCCGCAGCGAGTCGCTTACGTAGAATTTTATCCCCCGAGACTCGGGCTATTTTATATAGGTATATACGTAATCCACTGTTCAACGATCCAGAAAATTTATCAACGATTTTTGTGAAAAACGTGAGAGAGATTCGGGTTCTCTCTTTTTTTTTTTTTTTTTGTCATTTACGGGATAGCTGCATAATCGAAAACAATCTCCCCTATTGATCTGTATACGTTTGTATTCGTCCTTTTGTTTTTCCATATTATTTATTTGTCTTTTTTTCTCGTACACCGAGATACCCATGTACGCGTCGTCGTACATTGCCGCAGCTTCGTACAACCTATACTGAATAATACATTAGTTTGCGAATAATACATGCCACTGGCGTTACTGATATATTTCTATAAAATACCCATACAGGTATATACATATACGCGCTACCTTTTGCCCAGAGGTTATAACATCGTGCGGTGCAGGTATTCGCGCGGCGGGGTGAACCCCAACTATTCTCGGATACTTTCCAAGTTTTTTCCCTCCCGCGAGATAATTCGTAGATAAATTACCCAGAAGCGAGGTTAACGTTAACGTTTCTGTTATAAACGTAAAATTTACGCGTCCGAACGATTCGGATTTATCGGAAATTATTGACCTCGGACGAACCGCTCATAATACGCATCATATATACATATTATATGTTTGCACGCGGATTGAGATTGTTGTTTCAACGATCTTTGTTATTTTACCTGCAGAAGCATATATACTATATATGCGGTCAATAATAAGTGAAACTTCGGTTTCAACGAAACGTAATAAATTTGGATTTACAGGCGCGCCTCGGGGGAGAGGCGAAAAAGAGAAAATAATAATAGGGAGAAGAAGGAGAAGAAGACGGTATTGAGAGGTGATCTTTATTGACGATGATATTTTACTGCATCGCCGATAAAAACACAGATATCATCGTAACGCTTTACCTCGAGCATACGGTGTTAAAATCAACGCTTGTATACACATACATATTGAAATATATACCAACGCCTACGCAAATGTACATACGCACGCGATATGCCGGCACCGCGCGCTAACCTACGTAATAATTATACCATATAGACGCGGTACCTAGGTATTTATCGCCAAAGCTCCCATCGGCTAGTCGTCCGGCGATAAGGACGATGTGGACAATGTACCTGGTATATCCGATTTTTAATTTGATTTTTTTGATTTTTTTCTGTCTCTTCTTCTCTGTCGTCCCTATGCGACGAGAGGGGTAAAAAAGGCCAGAGTTTCGATAACGCCACACATAGTCGAGACATGATGATACACATATTTAATATCTATATTATACACGGGTACGGTATATTTGCGGAAAGAAGCAGGAGATGCTGCAGCAGCGGCAGCAGCAGCGCGTCACTTATAAGGAGAGACAAAAAAAGAAACGATCTGCGAGATACAAAGAGGAAGAGAAAAATGTGGAGAGCGTCGCGAACGCGCGTACGACCGAGAAAACTGAATAATAATAACAATGATGGTAATGATAATAATAACGATGATAAGAATGAGAATAAGAAGAGAAGAGGAAGGAGAAGGAGAAGAAGCATGGGACGCGAGGCGCGCGCGCCCGACATATGCCCCGTGGGTAATTTCAGTCGTTTCTGCCGCGAAACTCGTCCATTAGTTTAGCAGCTTGTAGGCATACATGTAGGCGAGTCGCGCATGCAGCCAATAACGGTTAAACGCTGCTCCGTACCGTAGAGCCTGTAGGTAGAGGTAGAGGTAGAGAGAGGTAGAGGTAGGTAGAAGAATCGCGTCGGTGTACGCGATATATACATTCAAGTATATGGTATAGGCATATATATTATACCTATATGCAAGTGTTTCGTAATAAATTCTCTTATTATATTATATACCTATACACAAACTGGTAGCTTTATTCGTCCACTCGCTGATGTCGTATTATATTTTATATATATTATTTTTGTATATACATATACTTTGATTCGATGGTCAAACTTCCTTTTCTGTTAATAAGTATCGCGATCTTATCTTCGTTACGAGTTGAATATCGCACGTGTCTCTTACGGGCGCGGGTATAAACGACGATGAAATAAGTAAAAATGAGTAGAAAGAAAACAAACAAACAAACAAGCGAGAGAAAGAATTTCGAGAGAAATATATACAGCGGCTGTGTACAAAATATATTTATCGTAAAGTATAATAATAGAACCAGATATACGCGATTGACGGATACGTATGAGTCTCGATTGAATAACGTACGTACGGAGTAGACGTATGTCATCTCCGTATATAAACGCAGGTGCAGCACGTGCGTATCTCCTACCCATAGACTTATTAGGTGTAGGATCAGAGCCGACGCGTCGATTGAATTTCTTCGATAGTTCTCTCGTGTCTTATATTTGATTAATACGCGGAAAGGACCGGGGCGATAGAAAGAACGGGCATCGCGGGGATGACGCTTTTGCGAATCGCGCTGCACCACTGGTATCGCACTGCAGGGAGACGCGACGCGCATAAGATCGCTGCAGTTTCGAAATTGAATGCCCCGCGGGTAGAAATACGAGTTGAAGTTAAATTTACAACGGCCATTATACCCTCATTCTTTGTCTTGTCTCTCAACCGTACATACCTATATATATGTGTATATATATACATACACCTTCAACGTTGCTGCAGTTGCTGCAACTTTGCTGCTGCGGAGAGCTGTGTATATAGATATATACATTATATACACGTACTACACGCTTCACAGAGAGCTGAGTTTGGTCAACTACGGGATCGTTCCGTATCTCGGAGATTATCTGCCCCGCGAATTTTTCGCCGAAGGAAATTTAGTCCGAGATATTGTCGCGTGGAATCGACCCTGAAAATATGACTGGTCCAACGTGAGTCGGACGACGATGGGACAAGTTCTGTAAGAAGAAGCTGTCGGTGCCTTCAACGCTTGATCAAGAAACATCGTCGATATACGTTTCGCGCGAGATCTCAGTCGCAGCTATACATCCGCAGAGCCCGCGGAGCGCCGATATTCTTTTCCATGCGCGATTATTGTTACATGTAAACGTAAAGGCAAAGTGTAGGCGAGATATAAGGTAGGTTTGTTGTACAGCTGTATACCTCTAACTCGTCGGGATATAAATAGTCAAATAGTAAAAGTTATCGTGGCCTGTACCTACCTGGAGCTGGTAGGTAGGTATATAATCTAACTACATGCCAGACACCGTATTGCATTGCTCAACACGACTATACACCTATACACAGGAATAATTATAGTTATGTATGTAGATATACAGTATATATATATCTACGCGACTATATTTACGCCTCGATTATAATAATGACGATAATAATAGTAATAATAATAACAACAATCTATGGCTTTCGCTATTATTCCTGTTATATGATTATCTTGCTTCATATTCATTATCGTTATTGTTATTATATACTACAGATAAATGAATCGTCGATTAATCAATCAATTAATATTTCCGTCCTCTCGGTAGGCATATATATTCGGTATGCTTATATATTATATGCTGTGTGTGTATGTATATGTATATACGTATATAATCCTGTCTCTGACGCAATATGGTGTGAAATTATTATTTAGCAATGTTTTAACAGCTATATATTAACGCGGCTCGCTCGAGATATTATAAATTATTAATATATACTATACCTATACGTATATATATATATATATATCCATATATACCTATCTCTAAGTTACTCCGCGAGACGTGAGTACGTATCAAGGTGAACCATATTTCGAACGCGATCTTTTTATTATTACTACCAATCTACTCCGAAGGCTGAATTAGGCGGTTTTACATATACACATATATATATACGCACATATACACACGCGCGCGCGCATTTCGAATTAGGAAATAAGTTTCAGAGGTATCTATACATATGTATACACGGGTACATGCGTCATTTGAAGAATTTTTTTTTATCTTCCGTTTTTTTTTCTTTACAACGCCCAAAAATATTTTATACTAATCGTTCCTTTTATTCCCATTATTGTTATTATTATCATTATTATTTAATTATTTATTTATTTATTTATTTAACGTGTGTGTGTATACATATATATATATATATATATATATATTTATGTATATCTTTGGAGAATTTCTTAGAGATAGGAGGTATATATATATAGGTATATATGGTGAACGTCCGCAGGGGGATCTACAGCGAGGAGGAGAAGAAGCTGAGGAGGGGCCGTATCTTCGACGAGCACACTGGATATTTCTCTTATTCCAAGAAATCGCAGAAGGTCGGAGAGCCAGGCGATATACGCGGGTATTGGACAGATGCGCGAACTACCAGCTAAGAAGACTTAGGGGTTATAATTTCCGTTTAAAAGCTTCAAAGAATGAGAATAAGAAGATGTATACGCGTATAGATGCATTGTCCGTGAATCATATATCGCCCGATTCTTATGTAAAAGCTGTCGTCGTCGGACCCACAATAAGAATCAAAAAAAATAAAGTTTCTTTCTCTATAGAAGATGAATTTTCATATACACCTTGAGGAAAATCGGCAATCAAATAAGAAATAAAAAATAAAAATAAAATACAGAAAGAGAATTACAGTCCTGTTATATTATTGAACTGAATTTTCGACGGAACAATGTAAATCCGTATGATACATAGAAGTATAGTAAAATAGTGTCTAGCGAGTGGACGAGAAACGGTAAAGTGGTCAGCGGCAGGGGGATCTGCAGGAGCAGGATCAGGTATAATAACAAAAACTTCAAACACGCAATCGCACAACAACTTTCACCGAAAATTTCTCATCGTCGTCGTAGTAGTAGCAGCAGTAGTAGTAGTCGTCGGGAAAGACGAGGTGCGGCCATTTTAGAATTAGTGTACATACATATACGTATATACATATACATATATATATATATACATAAGATTCGTTTTTCATTTAACGTAAGTATCATATGTATTCGAGAAGTTCTAATTATTCTGACCCGCAACTTGGTAGGTAATTAGCCTCATATATACATATATGTGTTCGATAGAGATTAGATATGTGTATAAATTTCGTCGACAAAAAATTTTCCGTCTCATTAAGAATTCCGCACGTACCGATTTTATTTTTATTTATTTTTTGTTTTTTTTATTCCGTCAATCTAGCCGAAAAAGTCACGCGACACTGATTTTTTGCGAACGAAAGAAAAAAGAAAGAAAAAAAATTCTAAAAAAAGAAGAAGAAGGAGATAAGATACACTGTACAAACGAGTTAATTAAAAATCTCTACGGGTATGTACATATGTGCGTGTATATATACTTATATGCGCGCGTGTGTTGTGTGTGTGTATATAGTTATTTAAGGGCGTGAGAAACGGCCGCGGTTCTTAATAACAATTATTTACTTATACATTAAGTGTTGCGGAGATTGGTAGATAGAAATTATAACCACGCCCTTGAGCCAGGGATTCGAATCTGTCGGAATTATACTACATACAGCCGGTCAGCAGGCAAGGACGTCAACTACGTCCGCACAAAGCCCGCCTTTTCTACTCGCGCGTTCTTACTCTCGGCGATTCTACCGGGAAGAGGAGAGGCACGCCTGTGTCCGATCGCCCGCGCTCGTTAACTCGTTCGCTTCAAAATCGCGCTAGTCTAACTCAACCCACAGGTGATAAAAATTGATCAATCAGTTATTCTTATTTTACGATTATTAGCCAAGGTAATTGCGAATCGCGAGTCGAGCGAGATGATATTATTGTAGCACGCAATGATACACGACATATGCGTCTGTCTACGATATCCAGAGACAGACTGCCCCGCACGCTAACCTCGGCTGCACCGTAGAACGAGCAGACTTTCTTTAGTAAAAATTTCACAACGACTCTAACGGCGCATACCGCATTTCCATAACAATTCGCACTTTACTGTTACCGAACGCTCCTTGAATGAAAACTTTCGGCTAATCATAACGCGAATTATTATCCGCAGAGATAAGAGAGACGACGGAACGAATCGCTTGACTTTCTTGTATTCGATCCTGAAATGGAATTCGTATTTTTATTCACCGTGACTCCATTGTCGTGACAACGACTGAACGATTATTCCTTTCTTCTGGAACAAAATCTGCTGATAATCGCGGTTCAGCAAAATCGTCGATCGGCGTAGAAACGAGAACGTAATAATCTGGTAAAATTGGGTACGGGATTATGCAGTGACGAGAAAGAAAAAAGCATAATGGTTTCAAAATCGCGCGGAAGATTTTCCACCGCATTATTATTCGTCGTCGAGTGAATTTCTATACTCGGTTATACTAGGTATACCAGCTCAACGAGCGAAGTAGTCAATTCGAAAGTGTGCTGACGTGCTGCTAGGCAGGCCGGTCTTTCTATGACAGGGGCGCACCTACTTAAACCAAACCCTAGGCCAATTACACGCTTGTGTTTATTATGTATTTGAACGGATCAACTTCTGACAATTGTCAAGCTCCTCTTCGGACGTTTTTTTCTTCTGCCTTAACGTCGAATTCATATTTCTGTGCAAAATAACACGATCGTTTAACGACTCGAACAATCCTCCGCCATTCGAATTAGGCGGTTACGTTTTGAGACGCAATATCGACCAGATGACGCGTTATCGGGTAGCCGTGTAGTCGAAGTCGAGTTTTATACCCTCGTAAAATAACGATGAGAGAACAAAAACGAGTTTTGATTAACGATTGAAGAGCAAAAAACAGGAAAGAAAAATCCTTGGCAATTATTTTTTCTACGTTATTTATTTCCGTTTTTCTCTTCTCTTATTATAACCATTATAACGGTTTATATCAATATCGCAACCGTTTATCGTCGCAGCTCGGGCATAAAGGTGTACGCTTTATAGGTTCACAAAATGATCGTCGAAGATCTCTTACAGGTGATTTTCTCGCGACTGAAAGGATCGTTCGACTATAAACTCGCGTGAAAACGATTATAATATCTGAATCTCATTTAATTAGAATTTAAAACAATCACACGATAAAGTGAGCGAGAGAAAAATGGCACGATTTTTTTTTCCCGCAGTGTTAAAAAGATAAGAGAACCGCGATGGGTTTATTATCGCAAGCTTCGGGAATCCCCCCCCACTCTCCTTGTTCTCCGCGCTACTGTGTAGCAAGCGCAGCGAATCTATTTTATTTTAGGCGGGCGATATTTGAAAGAGAATATAACGTGACAACTTCTATGAATATATTTAACGATGAATAAAGGAAAGAGCACTTACCGAATCCATGTCGAAGCTGCTTACGCCGTACACCATGGTCTTGTTGATAGTGACAATCTGTGCTCTTACGGTCGTATATTTATACAGTATATACGTGTATACAAACTACTACTCGTCGGATAAAAGTTTTCACTCGCGATTCTCACACCGTTGATTAATATAATGATAATAATTTAACTAACTGCTCTGTATATATATATAATTCTTCGTTGAATAAATAATTTTGTTCGACAAAATACGTATTTATATGAACGACGATATGAAAATAATATAGCAGTTTGCGATGTTGACAATAACAATAATGATAACGATAATGATAATGATGATGATAATAATAATAATAAATAAATAAAATAGAATCGCGCACTCGTTTTGTCAAGTCATATGAATGGCCTATTCTTACATCTGCTGTGTCTTAGGAGGTCTCAGCGTAACTGAATCGCTCGCGGCCCTCGACACAGACCTGCAGCGGCCAAACTCGCCCAGGACTGCCCGACTACGTTCAACCGACCTACAAAATCGTGGAGAACGCGCGCGCATGCGCTCAAACCTTTCATACACCTTGCATACATACACGTCCATGGTTGTATCGCGCATACACGCGCCCGTTGCTCGGATACACGCGTGTAGATGTGTTGTATATTTACAAATACGTGTGTATAAAAATATACATGTATGCGTATACACGTACGTGGGATATACTGTGTTTACTCGCAGCTTTACTCTTATGTAAATAGATGCGCGGTAGAGAGAAGGGCGAGGAGGAGGAGGAGGAGGATCTTAACAATTTATAGTGTAAATAGTCGAAAATTTTATGCATCCATTATACCTATAAGCCCGTTGCGTAACGTACGAATACATAGATGTATATACGCGTGTGATATCGACGCGACTACGTCACGGAAAGACTCTCGGCGTTTGCGTTAGATTCGAAAGGGGTAATATCCGAGGTATGGGTAAACGAAAATTATGGGAAGAGGATAAATCGAACTCGTACATATATACCCGACTTTTATTACGACCGGGCGCGGTATCGCAATCACAGGTACGTATCGAAGTGAAAAAAGTAAACGAGGAGATGGCTCAGCGTTCGTCGATTAATTAATAACGCGATTAGTTTTACGCAACGGCGATCGTTGACCCCGTAATATACCTACAGGATCGATCATACCTATGAGCGTACGAATCGACGTTGGGTAGGTATATCGCCGATAGAATCGAGTGTATATCTGCACCGGTATAGATATATAGACAAATATATGTATAATAAGAAACGAGTTATTCGCGTGGGCGATTAGTGCTTATTAGATCCGCGTTGGAAGGTAATGTAAATTACAAAACGTTACTAGGTAGGTAGGTAGGCAGGTAGGTAGGTATAACTAGACGGTGCGGAATGGTTTGCACGCGCACGCGGTGGCCCATTGCAGCCCGAGTTTACGGTAGGCTGATTTTAGCTGCTATATAATAGCCTAGTTATTATAAGGTTCGAGTCCCAGGACTAATCACTTTCCGTATATCCAGCGATAATAATAATAATCATAATCATAACGATCATAATAATAATAAGAAGAATAAAGTATAATATAAAAAGAACCTTTCATTAATTATACCCATACGCGTGTGTAATATAATATGTGGCTGGGGCATTGAGAAAATAGATGTTCGGTTAAAAATTCCGTAATTAATATGTCACACCGGCAATTACAATAGTCCCAAGAATGTTGTACCTCGATGTTTGCTGCGTGAGGTACGAGGTTGGATTTTCCAATTTAGTATATATATATATACACACGCTGTGGCGTTAATCAAGATATTATGCCGTCGGTGGCTGATACCTAGATTAATATTTTAAAAATATATACGTATACACGTTATATATATATACACATATGGTTAAACGATTCGTGGAATATCTCACCTACGAATAATTAGCGTATTTATATATCGCCGTGTACGTACCCCGGACACATGTGTCACATGTGATTCGGTTTACATGTACCCGTCTCGTATTGTCTGTAAATTATATCCCCGATATCGAGAAATGAATTAGCATTGGAAATTTGTTTATATATCATATATTTCTAGGACGCGATATAATAAGCAGAAATTTGCAAACACCTCAGAATCGGCGAGGGAGCGATAAAAAGTTATTCCTACATCCTTGTTGAGTCAATCTCTTTATTTCTTTTTTTTTTGTTTCGAGACGATGATTTTTTTTATTTTTTCGTTTTTTGTTCCCCCTTCTTTCTCCGTCTCGCCGCACTTTACCGATTTGTCAATTAGTCCATTTCCTGGACTCGTATAAAAATATCATAACCGTGACTGGCGGTCGTCTATTAATTTCTTTCTCGGAGGAAAAAGAAACGAGGGAAAAGGTAAAAACAAAGATACCGGCGGTCGTATAATCGTTGGGAAAAAGTCGAAAGGGGTCTTCTCTTCTCAGCCCTAATTCTTAACGTACTCCGCGAGTATCCGGATCTGACAGATAAATGCTTCCACTGGTTTTTGTCCACCAGCTTATACAGCCGTGAGCCGGAGTGTCCCAAGCCAACTGCAACGTTCGTTCCTTCTATGTGACTTTCATTCGATCTGTTCATTACGCCATAACGACATACCGAGGCTTTCCGAGACGCCCTCGCGTTACCATAATAACAATCATAACCGACTTTACGACCTTTATCAACGGCAAAATGCGGACCGACGATAGTACGGATCTTTCCGAATCGGCTTTGCAGACTTTCGGGGAAATATCCTTGCCGAAACCCAAACCCAGCCCAATAATATCGGGGTATCCTATACCCGCACTCGATAAACGTCTATTCGCCCACACCGGGTGGATATACTCGAGTCTATGCCCTGGACACTTATCGGTCCCGATCGCTCGGCTAGAGCCTCTGGTTTTTCCCTATTGCGAGACATAAGGTTGCGAAAGATATAGCTGTCCGATACGTTCGCGTGCATACTGCACCAGGCACAGGTATTTGTCCATGAGCCGTGGCATATATTCGGTGAATTATAGAGAAATTTTGTCACATATGGAACGAGTTTAAACGGTGATTAACGAGGGTTGATTCATCGCGATATTTAGAGCGCCTGAGCTCGATAGAATTGGATTTCTTAAATCAATCGGAGTCTATGGGGAAACGGTGAAAGGAGGAAGGGGCTCTACGGGTTAGCGATATCGTTTGTTCTCGGTAATTTGTTTGTTGTTAGGTGAACCGCCGATCTACGCATTTTAGAACGTGGTATTACCCCGAAAGCGATATAATCGCGCAAGCGCTTATCTCTCGGTTTGTATTTCCGCGTAAGTACGACCGCATCTCGGGCGTGACGTCTCCTCGGTACATATTTTCTTATTTTCCTTTATCACTCGAACGCGAAAGCGCCTTATTCGGAATAAACCAGAAAATGGATAACGTTTGATATAAAAGTTGCGTGGGGTACAGGAAAACTTTTTCTTTCTTTCTAAATCAACAAAAGGGATTCCCGCGACTACTCGCGAAATAAAAACCGCGGGTAGGCGCATCGCATACTTTCAGCGGATTGTAATTCGTTGTAAATCAAAATGGAATCGGGCCCGTTCATCTCGCCGATCTTTAACCCTCGCATAACTCAATAACAATGGGTTTCGATACATATTTCGATCGCAGGATACGTTTTCTTTACTTCTTTATTTCTCTCTTTATTCCCTCCTCTCCTCCCATCTCGTAATTCCTCTTTCTACCTTATTTTTATCCAAATCTAATCGTAATTACGGAGATCCACGTGCGTTCGATTCTTCTAATTCGGATATCGTGGAGGAAAAGTGTCACCGTTCCCTGTGCGAGTGACACGACCGAATGTTCGATCATTGACGAAGACGAGGAGCCGAGTTATGAATGAAATTGTTTTTTCTTACAAGTGTGTGGTTACACGCGCGTCTGAATCGTGAGACATTGACTGCGCCAAGGGAATAAGAGAAAACAGTCTTTAACCGCTATGACGCGTTAACGTTTTCTCACAATAAGAAACGACCAAGAGGAGCTAGGGTTTCGATTCGGGACTGAAAGTAGTAAAAAGTAAAAAAAAAAGCAAAAAGGTCCCCGAAAAGAAACGGTGTAAAAAAGTTAATACTCGTTTAAACGCGTGTGACTCGACGCCGCGGTCCCACTTCTCATTTATACTTTCTACGTCATAGGAGTTTCTCAAGGGATGGGGAAATGTACATGCCTGATATAAGATTTCTGTGGGTTTGCATGTAGAAGTGAAATGCTGTTCGCGGGACCGGGAAACGTCCGTTGAAACGTATCGCGAATACCACCCTCGAGGGTAGGTATACCAGGTAGGCAGGTATAGGTACGGGTATAATTATTTGTTCGGATCAAGTTTGTCCGAGAGATATTCCATTGTTCGAGGAATCTGTTCGGCGCCCCGTTGCAGCAGCACAGATACCAAAGATATTGTTCGTCGTTTATACCGCGGTCCATAGAGGGCCGAGATTCCGTACCCCGTTGCTCGCGACCACCCCGCAGCATCTTTTCTGGACCCCCGAGCCACCTTAGGCGTCGTTCACAACGAATATCCGCGCATCTCACCCACGCCACGGAGAATAATTCGCGAGAAGAAGAATCGGAAGGAGGGAAAGAAGAGAAGCCGACAAATCGATCGCTTGGAGTTTCTCTGATTGCTATAAAACGTGTCGGTTTCTTTTCTCTCTTTTTTTTTTTTCTAATCAACGATAACGATCGCGTGAAGGCAAATTTCGTTCGGTACCGGTGGCTGTTAGGATTGATTATCATCCCCGTGATCCGGGGGTAGAAAAAAGAAGGGGGTTCTTATGCCGTGCGTAAATATAGGGCACCGTGTATCGCGGAGAGCGGTGCTGCATCGTTTGTGACCCCGCTGACCTCGCCCCACCAAGGAAAGCAACAAGTATTGCCTCGGAGGCAGCGCGAGGCAAGGCAAAGGCAAAGGCAAGGCTGGTGCATCGGGGGGGGCGAGCAAAAATGAAGAAAAAGATAAATAAGAATAAAGAGAAGAAGAAGAAGAAGAAGAAGAAGAAGCCCCGCGCAGGGACTAAAGAGACGTTCGTTCCCACACGAACCCCCCAAGATGCGTCCCGGCTTACATACGGGCCCACTGGCGAACGGGGATACGTACGACGGACCCCCGATGCCCAGGAGGAGATAAAAACAGCTACAAAACTGCCTACCGGTGTTTTCTGCCTTTTGTTGCTCTTGCATTATCATTTCGCCTTGTTTCAGGCATTAGGCGAACGCCCGGAGCCCCTTTTCAGCGCTGCGACTCGATCTTCGCGGACGTACGACGCGTCCGCGTCGACTCTATGGTTTCCGATTCGATTTTTTCGGGAAAATATGCGACTGCGCTCCTCCGGACGAGAGGAGATCGCGCTGCGTCCCATTGTTCGCGCAGAAAGGGATAATGGAATGTAATGGAACGGAGTAATTGAGGTATGAGGCATAGCTAATTGCGGCTGACTACCTGCCTCGGTGAATTTCGCGTGTGGCGATGATTCTTATTCCCGTTTCTCGGACTCGCGAAAGAAGTCGCCTAAGGCTGCCTCGGTTTCCTTGATATTAGGTATTCGCAGCTTCCGAGGATGAGTCTTAAAAGGTATAATTACGATATTGCGCGAGATCTATGCCAGTTATTTCTCCTGTGGCCTGGCGCTGTTGCAATCCCGACGTACGTCTCATACCGTGGGAAACGGTATTGAACAACTTCTTCTTAGATATTCCGTACATATATATATAACCATATATACCCGAGAACGATGACAACGATGATTCACTCGCGCATTAATTCCACGCATCGGTCATTGTCTGTGATGCTCGAAGAGCCTCAGACATCCGAATCGGAATAACAATTCAGGCAAATCGACGCTCGATAAATCGGCGTCTCAATATCGCGGGTAGAGTATATTCCCCGGCGGGAGAATCGCGAAAGAAATTACCTTCTTCGTTTAACGGACAATAATATGCGGGATTAAGTACCCATATTCCTCGGCCAGGTTTTCCCTCGGACATCCCGGTGTACGTATACACATATATATGTATATATATGATAATCGGTCGTCCACTTAGCGATTCAGACGATAAATTAAATATCGAGACGTATCGACGCGTATACCCTATACTACAAACTTCGAGGGAGCACGGTTAATGGTACATATCGCGCCGATACAAGAGACCCGCTCGGTCTTCGTTTAGCTTTCGCTAGTACACCGCGCCGTTGAGCTCATTCCATGCAATGAGACTACCATGGTACCATTAGCTGTAATTATCGGAGATAAAAAATCCCCGTGGTACACGGGCATCGGGTATGGCGTGGGTGTTCCTTTGCGACCCAGAGGTCCCCGGTCCCAACTTCCAACTTCCAGCTTCGAACTTCCAACTTCCAACTTCCAACTTCCAACTTGGCGAGTCGCGAGTCGCAGGTCGCATCTTACCAGTGTGTGCGGATAAAGCGTTTGTGTTAATTTATTCAAATTGGCACAGTAGCTGACACGGCAGCGAGGCTTCGGTATTCCACGCCGTTCTCCGATCCTCTTTGAGTCTATTCGAGACGATAATGCCGGGAGCGAAGCATTTTCAGTTTGTCATTTGTCATCCGATAATCGTCGTTACGTAACCGATTCCAATAATCGTACGATTTCCATTCGTTCGGAGCAATTATACGTATTCGCGCGCGTACGATACTGAATATGTATATAATTAATGGTAATTTATTACTGTTATATTCTCTCTGTCTCTCCCTCTCCCTCCTTTCCCGAAAAATCTCTGGTTTCATCGTAAATGCGTAAACTCGGACGCGGACGTCACTGAAACGCTATAAATATTTAAACTCGTTGGTTTTGAGTCGAGTTAAAGCGTTTTATAATCGCGGTGGTATACGGAGAGCCGAAAGATCGTATCTGTACGTACTGCAGGGCATATACATGTACACACCGGCATAATAAGAAACGCGGTTCACATTTGGGGCGAAAAAAAAAACCCCGTATAACGCGGAGCGCGCGGTTAAGGTCTAGGGCGTTCACCCTCGCATCTCTCTGGATATGGATGTATGTATGGTATATATACATACATATGGATGTATCTCTCAAGATACCGATTCCCAGGCGACGAGAGGCATGTATAACCCGGCGTCGTATGTCAAAGAAGAGTCGAATCGTCCCACAGTTCAAATCGAGAATAAAACGGGGAGAGATTCGAGCCTCGAATACGCGTAGTAAACGGCAAAAAACTAATTTCACCACGAAGGCCGCGATGTGTGTAGGTATAATTGTCTTTTTTTTTTCGTTTCTAATTAGGGAAACGGGAGACGGATAAAAGAACTCTCGAAAAAATCTGAATAAAATAATCAAAATTTCCTCCGTTTTATTACATAAAAAAAGAACAAAAACGTATATCTTACAATTAGACGATATTATTACTTTTTTTTTATACATATATATATATAAACTATGATTGCTTTTTTTTTTTAATTTTTAAAATTTTTTCCCGATTACATCGATTCTCTCGTTTGATAATATACGTATATATGGCCGCCTCCTTTACCGGTACATATGTATATATATATAAGCGTGCTAAATATAATATATTATATATAGATATTAAAATTATTATTTTCATTTTTTTTTTTTCTTTTTTGCTTCATTTATTCATTTATTACAGTAATATCGTATAGCGTGTATTGATAATTAAATAAAATATAATTACAATTGTTAACGTTACAAATGTCTCATGAATACATAGGTATATGTATTATTATAATAAAAGTTAAATAATATACATACCCTAGAAACGTTTGCAAGGCTTGAATATTATATAGATTTATATATTTATAGGTATATAGTTTACATAGTTTTATACATGTTTTCCTACATCGATTAAAAGAGAGAAGAAAAAAAAAAGAAAGAAAAAGAAAAAAAAACGATCATCATTTACGTTCGTATATATAGGTATATAATAATTGAGTATTTGTAAAATGATATATAGAACCGAAACGAGCACCGTAGGTTTCATCGTGATAATTTTTAAAAGTACAACCTGCAGCTATTATCATTTTATTTTTTTTTTTATCAGACGTTATTCTAGTAAGGAATAATCGTCGAGAGTCGCGTCATTGACGCTTGTGCCTCGAGGGGCCTTTCAGCTAATCGCATTAAGCCCCACATACGTACGTATATATATGTATATATAAGCCTTTATATTATAATACACACCTCAGTCGGAATTATTTTCGTTTTACGATATCGGAGCACAACGGATAATGGACATATAGATATATGTGTATATATATAAAGTATTTCAAAATCGATATTAACATACCTGTTACAGAAGGTATGTATTATAATATATTTATAGAATACGGAATACTCGTATTATAACAATAACAATTTTTAAATCACTATCGTTACCACGATTATTATTTTCAAGGCATATTGAATAACATACGATCGATTTGTTATCGAACCGTACCAGACGTTAATAAGATCGTATATTTTATAACCGGTATACTATTAAAAGTTTGTCAGAATTTCGGGTGTGGCTATATATGTATGGAATTAATAATTACGAAATTTATCGTCTCTGCCTGCTCATCGAAGAACCTTGAACGCCATTGCCGCAGTTATACATACACACACACACATATGTATGCGTATATATGTATATACACACATCTGCCGTACTTTTGATTATCCTTTCTTCACGTGATACAAATATTAACAACAACTAAGCAAAAAAATGAAAAATAAAAAATAAGAAGCACTCTCGTCATTAACATTATATACTATGTACTATTCACAAGATTTTTTTCACAACCGATATATTATATACTATATATGTTTAAGATTAATTAGAAGGGAAGAAAAATAGTTAACTGTATAACCTTTCAGTACTGCAAATAATTTTCGAAACTATAACTGCAGCCGCGGAGAAATTTTAGTGTTCGGGATATTTCGTGTTTTTTTTTTTTTTTTCTGTATTATCGTTGATATTGGTGTTTGAGAATTTTTTTTTTTTGTTTTCAAACTTCTGTGTATATGTATTCGTAGTGTAATCGATAATAAATATCCTGATTGGTATATCGGTGATGTACCGATTATCCTGCAACTGCCTCGGAAACGTACCTGGTTCCATTTCTCACAAACGATTGAAACTGCTGGGCTGCACCCTGTGGATAAATAGTCGACAAAAGTCACTGGATGGCGTCGAATGGTTTTGAAATTTTGAAAAACACGTTACTCGCTACAAAATTTCACTCTCCGAATTCCCCGAATAATATTTCCAACATATTTTCTCTTTTTAGTAAGATTCCGAAAACCCCTACATGCTTTATCCGAAATTTTTCCCATCGTGTTTCCAAACAAAAAAAACACAAAAAACAACTACTCACGGTTATAGCTGCGCCGAGAAATCGACTGAAGGCCTTAGTCGCCCCGATCGCTGCACCGACGACCTGACTCCTCACGGTGTCTTCCCCGGAAGCGCCGACCGTTGGTCCGTTGCTGGGATTCGGTTGATTTCCAAAGTTGCTGAAAGCGTCGAATATCGATGGAGGATAGGTGGAACTCGGGGTCCAAGTCGTCGTCGCAGGTCTTCTCGGGGTCTAAAATCGAGAAACATGTCAGTCAGTCGATCACATCGACTCCCCTTCGTCTCCTCGATCGACTCACCGTGGAGCCAAGCTGGTCCCTGAGATTATTAGCGGGTGTCGACGGAACGATACCCTGAGCTTTCAGAAGCGCCGCTAAAAGTGCAGCGTCGTTGCCACCGCTGGTGCCAGCGGCTCTTGGAGAAGCCGGTTCCAGGTTGGCTTGACCGCTCAGAATCGCCCTGAGGAAGGCCTCGTCGTCGGTGGACACGCCAGGTTTTCCCGAAGTTCCGCTTCCGGGTCGAGAAGCGGTTTTCAAAAGCGCGGACAAGAACTTCGCGTCTTCTTCAGGGGAGAAGGTAGAGCTCGAAGGAGTCGTTGTCGTCGGGGGCTTAGCGCTGTTCAAAATTGCCCTTAGCAAGGCCTCGTCGGCGGGGGATATCTCAGGACCTCCGGGTTTCCGCGAGCTTGCGGAGTCCAAAAGCGCGGCTAAAAACTTCGCGTCTTCTTCGGGGGAGAAGGTGGAACTCGGAAGGGTCGGTACCCTGGGGTTCGGATTGTTCAACAAAACGGTAATCCCGTTTGTAACCGGCTTCTCCGTCGTCGAGACGATCTTCGAGGACTCGGCTCTCAGCGGATCCTTACCAGCCAATAATTTCGCGGTAGTTTGAACGGGTTTTACCGTCGTTGATACCGGTCTCTTAATTTCGACAGATTTCGCGGTAGTTCCGGCAGGTTTTTTCACCGCCTTAGGCGCGGGCTTTGGCGTTGGACTCGGCGCTGCTGGTGCGAACGGATTGCTTCCGAATAAAGCGGTCAAAAGACCGGCAGCGAAGCCCTGATTCGGCTGAGGGGTTGTAGTCCTCGGTCTCGGCCTCTGCGTCGTCGTCGTCGTCGTCGTCGTCGGTGGAGACGTCGGTCTGGGACTGGTCGCCGGTTTCTGGGTGGTTTCGACGATCCTCGGCGTGGTTACAGCGACTGGAACCGCTTTTCCGGTGGTCTGGACGACCGGAATCGGTTTCCAAGTCGCCTGAGTCGTCCGCTGAGTCGTGGTGGCCGATTTCGGGGTAGTCTTGACGATGGGAACCGGCTTCCAAGTGAATTGAGTAGACGCCTGGGCCGGTAGTGGTTTCCGGGTGGTCGACGTCGAGGGGAAAAGGTCGATTATTACGGGCCTCGATCGGGGCTTTGAACCCGTTGATAAATCGAACGAATTCGGAGATGCGTTCGAGGGCTGAATCGCCTTGGGTGAACGGGTCGGACCAGCGTTGTTCAAAGCCAGAGATAGTATCTGAAACATTGTTTTGGAGTAGTTTGACATCGGTGACGATAGAGGAGACTCGGCAACGCAATCTCTGCTCTAAATCATTCCACTAATAACAATAACGTAACGGCAATCAATTTCTGGGTAGATTTTACTAATATTTTGATCCAAGTTATACGCAGTGATTACAAATGATGAAAAATGGAGCTCATAGTTTGAATAATAAACACAAGACAGCGAACGGAATAACGAACGGCCCCTGGGTTTCGCAAGAGATCGGAATCAGCCCATTCTAAACCTATACCGATCCCACGTGACGATTCATTCACAGATAATAATAGATTAGGCGCAAACGCGGCAAGAGGCATGAATCTTGTTTTCCTAGTCTTAAAATATGACTGTTACGCGTTTACCCGGCACTTTAGGTATCGGTGGTCTATTTTTCCATTCTTCTTCCGTTCTTTTTCTGCTCGATATACTCGCGATTTATCGAAGCGTAAAGTACCAGGATAACAAATCGCAAACACCGGGTTCCAAATTTATTGGCATAATTGACGAGTGACCAACGGATTGCCATCGGGTGTCTTAACACGAAATCCAAATCCCCTACGGCTAATAAGATCGAAGATAAGCCGGGTGGGTTGTTATCGTTATAAATGATTTAGGCGCGTCACAAATCACTCAATCATTTCTATTATCTCAACGAATGAATCAGTCGTCAAGTAATAATTAGAAGCAATTATCTTCGGAACATATCTTATACCTGGTATAGAGTCTTACTACCGCGGTGTAGCCATTATAAATACACATAAATTACAAAGAGTGGTTAAAAGAACACGTATATACGTACGATACTTTTCCATAAAGTATATTAGCAATTCTATTAAATCCACGAGGCGATATCAGGATCGCATATATATATAAATATATAGGTATATGATATTGTTATGATTTAGACGGCGAAAAAATAGATCATTCTTACGTTCAGTGAGCGTGATCGATGCGAAGGACTTTCGTCAGGGTCGCGACGTCCATTCACCGGGCATAATCGAATTCGTCAAAATTAGACGCCTCGGGATATTTACTATAATGGTGCATATCGAAAAAAGATATTTTCCGCTATGCTGATTTGTCGTTAGCGCAATTTCGACTCTGAATCACCTACCGAGTTCAAGCTACAGATCGCGTGCAAAAAAAGTCTGCGTCCTATTCGCTCGATTATAACGAGAACAACGTTAACTCACCTTGTTTGCTAAGAATTGTTCAGCATCCGACAGAGTCTTTGGCGTTGAACTGCCCGAATTGGCTGGCTGTAACTGAAACGATACGTAAAGCGAGATATAACGACCAATTCTCTCATCTATGAGCAATCCCACAGTTTTCGGTCTCTTATAGTCGAGAAAACGAACCCTCGATCTGAATACAACAAACCAAACTCACCAAGGCGTTAAGGAATGCCAAGTCATTGAAAGTATTGCCAAACGCCTCCTGCTTCTGGATGCCCGGCGGTAATCTCGTAGGGTTGTCCTGGTCCAGCGAAAACTCTGTCGTAGTAATTATCGGTGCCGGTGTGGTGGTTGTTGGTGCCTCGGTAGTAGTAGTAGTTGTTGTTGTCGTAGTCGTTGGTGCCGGGGTGGTCGTGGTCGTGGTCGTAGTTGTGGTTGTTGTGGTCGGAGCCGGGGTGGTTGTTGTAGTCGTTGTGGTAGTCGGCTCCGGAGTAGTCGTGGTGGTCGTAGTGGTCGTAGGTTCCCGAGTGGTCGTGGTTGGTGGGGCCTCTGTCAATGTGAGGGGAGACAGTGTGTCGGTCATGGAGCCAGTAACCGTGGTATCAATGGTGCTCGAAACGGGGGTGAATACTTCCACGAAAGGATTAATGGGCCGTGGCAAGATGGTCCCGCTGCCGGTATTATCCTGGAAGAAGAACGAGCGGCAAAAAGAATTAGGAGGAATGGGACTAAACGGTCGTAAAAAGGCCCGAGCCCTACCGAAAGAGTGTTTGTCGCGACGGAGGCAGTGGCCACGGGCGAGTTTGTCGTTATCCCAAATATTTGATCGAGTGGATCGTTCCATGGGAATCCTGGAGCCATTGTGACCGGAGTTCTGGGCTGGTTTACCGGCAGAATATCGAACGATGGGAGAGACGAACCACCGGCAGAACCTGGACCGACGTTGGCGGAGCTCTGGAGAGAGTGGTTCAAAATTATCGAACGAAAAAAAGCAGAGAACGATAAAGGACGGTCCCTTCTACTCATACTTACAGCCACGGAATTTATCCTCACACTCAGAACCCTCGGGCTTGTATTCGGCGTACTGTCGCTCCAGTAGTTGATGAACTTCTCCTGTAGGCAATAGTTCGCGTAAATCGAGGATGCAAGTTGCACGAATTTCGCGAATTTGTTCCCATAGTAAATTTGTTCCAAGACTCGATTACGCCAGAGGCGGCAGACGGCTCGTCACCGTTCAAATACATCACCTCGTATTCATGAACCAACACAAAGTGACGCTTCTTAGCAGAAAGGTGTTAAGTCATAATCTTTGTTTTACCTGACCGATGTAAACGGAGCTGCGCTGCCCGTTGGTTTCTCTGGACCTACTAGCCTCGTCGGATTCTCTATCCTGAGTGACTCGTCCTCCGTTTCGAAGGTTCAAATTCGTAGTACCACCGAAATTCGATGGTGTCGATGTAGTCCCGCCGGTATTTCCGTTCGGCAAGGTGGTCAACAGGTCGGATATTTCAGATGCGGTATTCGAGTTCGTTCCCATTTGGGTTTCTAGCAAAATGTCGCTCTGAAAATAGGCGTATACCTCGATTAACGTTGGGAATCAGTTGGATCTCTTCTTTTCACAATTCAGAACTGATTTTCAGCGATAAACCCGCAAGCTGGTAGAATATGCTCGATATATAGTGCAAGTAGGAATTGGAAACCAATATGTAAGCTTGGATCTGTTGCATTACTACGTATACAGGTGCAATGATGCTTCTAGTGCGAGTGCAAGAGGTGAATGTAAAGACAACCAGGTGATAATTGCTACTACTTTGATACAAGTGCACACGGTATAATGTAACGTGGGAATTTGTCTGTTTCGACTCACGTTTTACCTGGAAAAAGATATCGAAGACAGTGATTATTCGAATTTGAGAAAATTTGAAACGACTGACTGATCAATGACCCGTGAGATGGGAGTAAAAAGGAATCAATGACAAGCTCGAATTTTCAACTACAAGAATGTACTACGTGAGAGAATGTATAAACTTTTTCGAAATTAATAGAGTTAACACAATTTGATATTAGTTCTTTTAGCTACGACAAGATTTACACATTGAGATACTATGGCGTTGCATGAAAAGTGAAGACGATCATTAGCTGAATCATAAGGACCAGTCGTAACAACGTTAATCGCCGATTGACCGAAGAGAACCAGTTTGGAATCTTTTTGGTAACAAGTCGTTCGCGTATTCGGAACTTTCGGCCGATCGGCGATTGAGGAAATCAGAGATACGAAAAGAAGCGAGTACCATTTTCTTGTTGGCGATACCAACGCTCGATAAACCGGAAACTCCTCCGTTGTTTCCGGTAATCGTGTTACCGGTAAATCCCAGATCGACGGCACCAAAACGATCCGCATTCTGGTTGAAGATACTCGCTATAGGTCGGTTATTATAAATTGGAGAAATCTGGTTATAAGAGCCTTGGTTAGCCTGGTTATAGAAGACAGGGCCGGGCCGGTTAGTTGTGGTAGTAGAAGTGCTTAGTGAGAAGACGACTTCGACTGGGTTCCTCGGAGGATCCGGTATTATGGTACCGTTCGGAAATTTTCGTACCAATTTTCCGTCCGGATAAATCCCGAAAATCACGTACGGGCTGTTCACGTTTCTTCCATCTATCAGGTTGTCCTCGGGCCGTTTTCTCACGATTGTTTTATTCGGATAGATCCCGTACACGTGATAGTCCCTCAAGGGAGTCCGCGTAGACGAGCTAGGACTGAAACGAGGCGCAGGGGTCAGTCTGCTTCCGCCAAATCGACTGATGAATGAAACTGGCGACAAAGTTGTTGAAATCAGATTTTCCCTGGGATCCGGAGCGGCTGCCTGGATCTGCCGAGCGGTTGTCGTTTCAGGAGCGACTGATTCGGTTGTGGAGGAGACCTGGGGAGTAGTCGAAGGCACAGCGGTGGTCGTTGTCACCGGAGAAGGCAGAGTGGTAGCAGCAGAGGTAGTCGCTTCTGTAGAACTGGTCGTAGCCACAGGGTTCGCTTCAGTCGTGGTAGTTTCTGGACCGGCTGTCGTCGCTGGCCGGTCAATTTCGTTCAGTTCCTGCATGGCGTCGGTTGTCGTGGTAGAAATCTCAGTCACGAGCTCGTTCGAAGCCGAAGTAGTCTCTGGATCGGAGGAAATCAAGTTTTCATCGATGCCAAAGGTCGTCTCAGGCATGGCCACTGTCGTACCAGCCATACCCGGTACTGGTGTAGTTTCAGGTTCCGGCGTAGACCCTGAAGCCGTGCTTGTCGCTGGCGTATCTTCCGTAGTAGCCATGAGATCGGCACTCATTTGGGAAGAAACGGTAGTTGGTTCGTTAGAATCGGGTGAGATCGTGGTCGTAGTTATTTCGGGAATATTGAGGTCGTTCGAGACCTGGGACACGGGAGTCGTGGGAGATTGAGTGATCGAGAAGGGTGATGTGGTGTCAGGGAATTCTGAGGTTTCGTCCGGTCTCGTCGTTGCTTGCACGTCGACACCAGCCGTCCCTTGGGCGGTTACGGTTGCAGTTGTAGTTGCAGTTACCTCCTGTAAACGGGCAAGCAGAGTTGGCGTATCTGTTACAAGGTTGGGGTTGGGTTCAGGGGTTGTGCTTGTTTCTTGGATAGATTCGGTCGTGAGTTCGTTTGCTGTGGATGGGTTAGCGGTTAGCTCTGTTGTGCCGTTTTCTTCGGTTACCCGAGTGGTTTGTGAGGCCCCGTCGCTCTCCACGGTTAGAATTGTGTTAGTTGTTAATGTCGGGTCTTGTGTTGTTTCTGGTTCACCTAGCCTGGCTGATATATCGAAAGAATCGTTCGGCGTCGTCAGGACATTCGCTAATGTTGTGCTTGTGTCGGACAATAATTCGAAGGGTGTTGTAGTTTGTGTCGTGCTTTCCTGAACCGGGATTTCCGTGCTCACGGTACTGTCTACGAACGCTGCCGATAACTGTTCAGAATTGAGGGAATTAATTTCACTCGTGGTCTCCGGAGTCGTGTTCTCGGTCGCCTCATCACCGCCTATCATAACCGTCGTAGTATCCGGAGCTACGGTTGTAAGGGATTCTAAATTTTCAGTTATCCTAGCAAAGGAGGGTCCCGCTGTAACGGATACCGCGTCTGAAATCGTTCCGAAACGATTTTCAAGAGAGACAGTAGTCGACTGTGGTTCGTCCCCAGATTCCGTCGTTATTTCCGGTGTCTCTGACGTTGTAGACATCGAAGAGTCACTCGACTCTGAAACGGTGGCGAAAATCTCTGGCAGTATCGTCGTTGATTCTGACATAAACTGCGAGGCACCTTCGCCAACACTCTCAGATATTCCCTGCTCTAATCTTTCCTGAAAATTTTGTGTCGTGGCTGTTGTCGTTGTAGTTGTTATGGCGTCAGACTGGCCGATCGATTGTGTGGTTGTGTCTGTCGCGATTTCTGACTCGAAAGATTCCGTTTGACTGTTTGCGGGGGTGACTTGTGTGGCGGTTTCTGTTCCCTGTTGATTCGTTACCTGACTCGAGTCCGTGGTAACTCCAAACAGTGCCTCTATTTCCAGGCTAGACGGGGCGGTCGGTTCTTGGGTCGATGAGGCTACTGTCGTTACGTCGGGGGTTTCGGAATCTGAGAATCGGGCTAAGATGGGAAATGTTGTTTGGGGTGTGCCGGCTTTCGGGGTCTCAGTTGTACCGATTTCATTCGACTCTGAACTACTGGCTGAATCGACGTTCGAAGAATCTGGCGTCGACGCGGCATCTACGATCAAAGATTCTGCGGACGGGGTACTCGTTTCAGCATCGATTTGCACTTCGACTTGCAACGAAGGCATGGATGTTGTCTCGGGAATTTGAGTGGTCAGAATATCATTCGAGGCAGTCGACGATGGAAGAAAGTCAGCACTGCCTTGCGTGGTAATATCTTGCAACGACTCTGTCGAACTTTCCTGCGTTTCGACAGACGCAAGACTCGTCGTAGTCTCAACGTTTTCGATCGGACTTGAGGTAGACACTAACGAAACTGTGCTAGTGTCCAAGATCCTTGCAAAAGGATCGGTATTTTGAGGAGAAGACGTTTCCTCGGTATCAGGAGCCACGGTAGTGTCAGGCACCGGTGTAAGGTTTGAGTTTGTGTCGGTTGGAAGTGTCGTCGACGAAATATCGAGAGATTGGAAGGTAGACTCGTTCGACATAGAGCTGGTTGTCGAAGTTTGAACAGATTCAGTGGCAGCCTCGACCGTCGTTTGGGAATTCGGTGTGGATTCTACATTGGCATCGATCGTGAGATCGACTTGTGGTGTGTTGAGTGTCGTTTCAGAGGAGTCGAGACCAACCACCGTGGTGGTTAGTGGATTTTGGGTCATTTCAGGCTCCGTTGTTATCGCATTTTCGGATGTGTCGAGGTTTGCTCCGGTTTCACCGAACCGTCGATCAACAATTGGTGCCATATTAATGTCATTGTTAGCATTGTTCGTGTCGTTAATGTCTTTATCGTTATCGTTGTCTACCTGGCCAACGCTCGCGGGTCGTTGTACGTCAGTCTGTTGTTCGTTGTTAATGCTGGCGGTTTCCAAGGCCTGATAGTAGGTCAGAACATTCGGTTCACCAGGGCTGGTCACGTCCAGTGGCGACGAGACTCCGTATACCTGAAATCAAAAGGTGCAGCCGGGGTGCTATACAGTTACAAGACGTGCGCGGTGATCGTGCTAAACCTATCGACAATACGATTATTAATTCACCCAAAATTACAATATTTACAGCTCATGATCAATTGGCAGTTACACCTACTCCACTGAAATGCGAAAACATGCGAATTATATATGCAAAGATGAGTTACCGAGAAAGGAACAAAATTTATCGCAAAACACACATCATCCAAGAGAAGGAAAAAAAATCGCATTCCCGATTCCTCATCGACTGAAATAACAAACCAGAACAATTCGTTCGTCGATCTCGAACCGTACTTTCACTGCGAATTTGTGACCAACTCTTGGCTCTGTCGGCAAGAGAGACTGTATCCAAGTTATACGAACTGACATGAGAAGCATATACGCCGTCGCTAAGCCCGACTTTAAGCTGGCAGTTGGTAACTGGTAAGTTCGCTCGCGATCGTGACTTTGCGAACTATATCGGCAGTTGCTGCGAGAAGAATCGGCGCCTTGAAAAATACCGCGAAAAAGAAGAGCGAGCGGTCGGTTATCTCCTGCTCTCCAGACCCGATCTTCGTCTCATCGCGAAACTCTACTCGCTGAAATCGTCAAGCCTTATCGCGGAATGGTCCAGTTCATTCTTACCTTCAGTGGCGTCAGAGGTGTCGTCGAACTAACGACCGATGGTATCGTTGGCTGATAAGCAGCCGGTCTTCTGACGAACAATTCGGCACCTTTGTACCTCGCACTGAATCTTGGAGGCTGTCCGCTGGGAGTAACTCGGATCGCTGAATTCTGAGGGTAGTTAAGAAACGGGAAAATTCATTCTCGGGAATCTCTAATCACTCGTCGATGGTCTAAAAAGCGGAATAAACGGATACGCAAAAGTCTGACAAAGTCTCACCCCACTGCTGGTCGTCGTGTTCCTGAAAGCCCCGGCGAAGGCAGGCGACTTGAGGCCAAGGCTTGACAGAAGCGGGGCCACGGTGCTTCTCAGCTGTTCCAACAGCGACGTGTTTCTGTTTATCAAGAACACGGATCTCGTCGGATTGAAGACATTGCTCGCGCCGTTTCCGGTCTCTCCATTGCTGCTTCCTACGATCCCGGATCCATCGAGGGAAAAGGACGCGGTGTTGTTATCCGCGCTGGAAGAATTTTCGGATATTTGAACGTTGACGCTCCTGGCGTTGGTCTTCGGCAGGGATCCGCCGGATTTGAACGTCGCGTGAAACTGTGGAGCCTTCGGGGTTATCGCTATGCTTATGGGATCTGAGCTGCTCGATGGATCGATGAGACTCGGAGGAGCCGGCGCCTCGGAGTGTCTTCTATACGTAGCAGTCCTCGGGCGGAATTCCCGCTTCACAGGAACCGAGGCCTCCGGTTCACCCGACGACTTTGGTACCGGATCGAACTTTCGGAAGGTCTTCGGCTCCGATTTGCGCCGCGTATATCGACCAGAGGGTTTCAAAGTCGTGACAGATTCGGACGTAGGTTCGTTCGGAAGATCGGTTGACCGCTCGTTCAGTCTTTTGAGAACCCGAGGTCTCTCCGAACTGGGCAATTCCTCCGTCGTCGTACTTTCGACCGACAGTATCGCCGCCTTTTCAACATTCTCCGATACTCTACCAGCCCTGACGTATTTCGATACCGAATTTTCATCCAAACGCAAAGGCTTCGGGGTCGTTGCAAAGGGTGTAGTAGAGCGGGCGGTCGTTGCGGCGATTCCTACGGTAGTTTCGGTCGTCGGGACGCTCCTTCGCTTGGCGAAATTTGGCCTCGGCTTCGTTGCTCTGGTTTTAGAGTTCTCGTTTGTATTCACGACCCCATCATTCGTCGCCAGGATCTTTGGGCTTTCGTTTCTGACGGCGGGTATCTCGGGTTTCTCGCTCCTTCGATTTTTTCCGAAACTCGGGCGATTCCCGAGGCTCGTTCGACCCAAGTTCGACGGTTTGCTCTTGACGCTTTCCGCAATTTCCGCGATCTTCGCTTCTGGACTGGGCCGCAGCTTCGGACGTTTGCCGAACAGAGATTTCCGCGGTGGTAAGGGCTGCGGAATAGACTGCGTCGTTGACGGAGATACGGAAGTCTGCTCAACGACCAGCTCGTTCTCCTCCGAATCGGCGTCAGGATTCGTTAGTTTCCTCGCCTTTTCCAGCTTCGAACGTCCGTTCGCCGAGACCAGGATCGGCGAAGGCTTCTTGAAGCTCTATAAAAACGACGTAATTGACATTCGCATAAAAATTAACTATCAATCAACCGTCGACTAGGAAATAACGATTCGGATCAAGGTCCGAGGTCCCTCTGCTAAAAATATTCACCGAATAAATATTGCAATATCGTACCTAATCATTTTTTAATTCTCTAACATCTATATAACAGGTTCGAAAAAAACTTTTCTTCATCCGCGATTCAATTATAAAAAGCCCATTAATCGCCATCCATTTTAATTAAATCCCTGGCTATTATTTGTATTATTTTTCCTTCCCTATATTTAGACGGCTGCTGCGAGTAATTAGAATCGACGGAATCACTGATCGATTAAAAAGTTCAGTAGAGACATTTGACATTTCATATAACATGACGCAAGTCACGTAGAGTAAAGCGATTGCATGTACTACTAGCATATAAAAATGAACTAGAAACGTTTGAATTTTCAATCCTCCTCGGTTCAAACTCGGACAATTTTTCCCCACATCACTTTCGACCCTTTCGACTCCCCTGCTAATCGTTTATCCGAATCAAATTTGGATTAATTCGTTTAGCTGATCAGACGGGCGAGTGGATACGTGTTCGAAAAATTCGTTCCGAACCTGGCGAGGAGTTGAACGCTCGCTGGGGATTCGGTTCGCGTCTTCCTGTCGCTCGTGAGCACTTACTTTCTCCGATGAGTTTAAAAATAAAAACAAAATGAGTGAATGAACCGTGTAGGAGGTGGGACCAGGGCTTTTTAACACTGTAGTCGTTATATTTCAGAATTCCCGACTCCGCGATGAACGAGTAATAACTCTAGGGTATTATTTCCTCGACGCTCTTTACAATTACGTATTACAGGTTCTTCGCACGCCGTGAGTTGCATCTACTCATACCGTGTGGATTTTTATAAAATGGGGAGTACAACACACGCCGGTGAGAAGCGGTCGCTTTACTTCTCTAGGTTTGACCACGTAACTGGTTGAACTATCAGGCGATCGGTTTTCTTTTCCTATCCCAGGAAAAGTAGCCGGGTGACCGACATTTCGATTAATTACAGATTCTCCGCGTGCAATTAAGTAAGCTTATATACCAGATGTAACGGGAGGATAAATTTCTCTTTCGCAATTCTAATCGATAATTACACCGGCCAGTGATTCGTCGTTTCCGAATTGGGGGGAGAGAAACAAAGTGGAAGAAAATAAAAAAATAAGAGAAGTAACACACGATTCGATCTTATCTCCGAAATCGGATCTCAAAACTAACACCGACTGATCGCGATTGACGCAACGTCAATTATCGAAAGGATCATTTTTATTCATAGCATATAGAGTGCGGATCGTTTCGACACTGAGTAAATAAATTCAATTTACCGCGTAGACTCGTGTGCACCCATTTACCAGAGGTTAAAAAAAAGACTCACAAAGGATACACGTTCGTATCCTTGTAATCGTCGAGTCCTCTTTTTTGCCGACGTTTCAGGGACACGTGAGGTTCCCCCAAACTCCTAGTTTCACTAAACGGTTTCACTAACATCCAGTGAAATCACCGGGACAAAGAATTCATCGAACGATTCCAGTGGCTACCGATACGAGCATATCCTAATTTCCGCGAGGTACTTTCGACATCGCAAAATTGGTCCGGTATTTGTTATTAAATATATAATCTCCCGGGTGCGGCAGCAATTTTATTATCTATTTAATACGTATCGCGAGAGGATTGTGCGATGGATGCCAATCTAGCAACGAGATGTAGAAATTCGTGTAATTGGCAGCCAAGCATATATATATAGAGAAATTTCTTCTATTACCAGGTAGCGGAAAATATTGTACCGCTACCTGATACGCCAGATCAATTCGTCCGACGAGCGGAAAAATAATTTCAGGTAGGAATTTGTTTAACAACCAGAAAATTCACTCATCCCGGAAACGTGACATTTCTGTTTCCATTTTAATCGGTAGATTATCCAAGCGCGTGGCTAACTAGCCCGAACCTTGCGTTACCTAATTTCATACTCACTTGGGTCAAAGTTCTGGGCGCAGATTTTACAGCTGCGGGAAGCTTGGAGCCCGAATTCTTCTGCAAATGTTAATATGAATCGAATTACAGCGAATAGCGAACGTCTTGACTCGTACGCGTGCAATTCGGTGAACTTCTAGTTCGAATTGAGTATCGTTTCAAAAGAAAGAGAGAAGAGAGAGTAGAGCTCTACTACTTCCGTTCACAGATTGCACACGCCTCTAGACTATTTGTTTAGCAAATAACAGGCTATGGAAAATTGATCGTTGAACCTTGTTTACGGTTTGGTCGTATCGTAGAACGCGCGGTAGATCGTACTTACGAAGCTACTTTGAATTCAATGGTACAAATTGACTACGTGTCAGCCGCGATATTGCCTAATCTATTATTAGGCTCTGGCCATGTATCCTTTCAATATTGAGACGTTAGCTGTGCTATATCTATCTACATTGTTCCTATTAACTTCTGAGTTTAGTACCGAGAGAGAAAAAAAGGCACTTTCGTTGCAGCAATGTCCAGAAGTGAACGTGGAAAGAGGGAACAATTACCTAATGATAAGTGTATCAATTTTCGTAATGGATAAATAAGGCGTAACGAGCTCACCAGCTGGGCCAATCTCGCTTTGAAGTCCGCGGGATAATTGTCCTCCTCTAATACATCGGCTTCTGGCTTTTTGGCGATACTTCCATTCGGCTTTCCTCCTCCTCCTCTTCCTCTGCTTCTTCCATTCTCGTTCAGAGTCTCGACGGACTTTATACTCGAGGCTGTGCTAAGTTCTTCCTTATCGTCCTTCGGTCTGATGTTCAATCTCTTCATACCTCTTCGTTTCGGGACAACGTCCGGCAATTGAGTCGTCGAGCTTCGTCCAACGTCGCTGACCTCGATCTTCGCGGTATTTCTGAACGCCGCATCGTCGCCTGGAATATTTCGCAAAGGATTCTCACTGCTTCCAGTGACTTCCGGCGAGGCAGACGAACTCGGAACCCTCGATTCTTCCCCGGGACTAACAGTACCGCTCAATCTTCGTCGCGAACTCTCTTTCGGCTCCGTACCGGCAGGAGTGACGGCCGATCTTCCTCTGGCCCTGAATTCGCTCCTATTCGTGATCCCAGCTTCGGTAGTCGATGATTTTCTCTTCCTCGACAGACGTCTGTCGCCGGAATCATCCTCCCCTTGAGTTCGTCTGGTTTCGATATTCGCCCTGGATTTTCCTCTGGAATTTCCTGGCTCAGTTTTCACCTCGAACATCGCCCTCGTGGTTGTTTCAAGTCTCTGGAAACTCGTCGCGATCGGGGTTGTGGCCGTGGTGACCGTCTCTGTTTCCGGCAAAACCGTGGATTCCTGCTCATCAATTTTCGGCACAATTTCCGGTCCTGCGGTAGAAATTTCCGGCTGCGTTGCCGGTGAGCCTGTCGTCGTTGTCGTCGTTGTCGTCGTCGTCGTCGTCGACTCAATTCTCGATCTCGAATCGATCGAGTCCGAAGATCTTCCCCCCGACCGTGACGCCGATCTTTGATCTTCTCTGTTCGAAGACCTCCCCGAATTCCTCGACCTACTTTCAACGACCCTGGCTTGTCGCTCGGGCTCTCTATCTCGAGATCTAAAACTCGAATTTTCGTCGTTTTTTTCAACCTCATCCGTCTTTCTTCCCCTGCCACGTCCCCCTCTCGATTTATTCGCCTCTTCAGTCACACCGTCCGGATCCCGGGATTTGTTCCCCGAATTTCTGGACCGGGATTGAACCCCCCGACTAGGACTTCCTCTGGTTCTTCCCGCGGTGCTCGTCTCCACGTTGGTTTCCGTAAACCTCGATCCACCTCGCCTCAGACTGCCCCTAGCGGTACCAACGGTTGACGATTCGGTACGCGGTCCATTTTCTTGCTGATCACCGCTCAAACTCTGTCGAGATCTGCCTCTGCCCCTCGTCGATGACTCCAAAGTCACTCCCGAGTTATCGGTCGCGATCGTGGTGCCTTCGGTGGTTTCGGACAGAGCGATGCTCAAGGGAATGTCTACTCGGACGGTTTCTGACTCGAGGGGTTGAGTATCGAAATTTCTGGCGTTGGCTCTGGAGTTCGAGTTCCCCAGCCTGGATTCCCATCTTCTGGAATCGGGTCTGTTGTTCTCGCCCTCTCTCGAAGAAACGGGGTTCTGTATCTTCCTCCCCGTCCTTGACCTGGAGACTTGAGCGTTGCTGGAAAATACCGAGGGTCCAGTTTGCGCCAGGGTCTTATCGCCGTTCCCGTTATCGCTCCTCGAGCGCGATACCCTTCTCTCAATCCCTCGACCACTCGTGTCCTTCGGCGTTTCCAGCTCGTCGTCGGCGAACGGCTTCTCGGTTATCAGCCTGGTCCTTTTTTCCGGTAGATATCTCCTATCGCCGTTCCTCCTCGTCGTTACCTCGTCTTTCGATACTTGGGTGTTTCTCCTCGCGGTGTTCTTCCGTTCTATATCCTCGACGAGGACGCTATCCTCCGGTTTGATGCTCTCGGTGAGACTGGGATTAGACACGGTCGAGTGGCCCCTTCCGGTTGATTTTCTAACCGCTAACGCAGCCTTGGTGGTCGATTCGAGGCTAGAACCGAGTCTGGAAGACCTTCTTATCGGGGAACCGACTCGGCGGATAATTCCGCCGGAAGTTGATGTCGAAATCGAAGACGAGTCTTCGGTCGATGTTGGCTTCTGGCCGAACCTGGAACTGCCTCTACTCCTGGTCGTCGATGGCCTTTGATCGTCGACCTAAAATCAAAAGAATATCATGGAAGGATGAATCGAAGCCCAAAACGGATTTTGAGGTCCTGCGGAATGCCGCAGTTCCATGACCATGAAGATATGCTAATTTCTTTGCGGAGTTATCCTAGGAAGCAAGAAAGCTTTCGCTAAATCTACGCTTCTTGATCCGTTACACGGACCGGTACTTGAGTTGCGCAACTCTTCAAACTGGTACGTAGCTATTTTCTACTCGGGTATTATGCTCCTATCGCAACAAAGATCGCGATTTTAACACGTGATTGTGCCCACCTAACGTAGATATGCCTCGTTGCTGTTACACTTGATGCATATCCGTCTAGACAATCTCTAAAAATTTTTTGAATTTGTCAAGTGCTGGAAATCGCGGTAACACGCCGCGCTCAGGCTAGCCCAGAGTTTCATATCCCGCCTCCCAAAGTCCTGAAACTTCTACATCCTCATTCTTATCCTTGGCGAAATATCTTGCCGATGAAATCGACTCGGCTCCAATCATAGCAGCGATTAGCATACAGAGGAGTTCTGGGACTACTGTAACAGTGACCTATGATCGGATTGACGACTCCCGGTTAGTTTGAGATATGCCATTTAGACGTCAGCTTACGAAAGAGACGAGTCTCCAGGTCCGAGCTAGCAGCGAGTATCTCTCGGCATAATTGTATGGCTCATATAAGTTACATAAACCAACACACGATACGGTAATACGGTATAAGTACGGATACAGGTATACCTGCCTACATGCAATTTTATTTTTACATAACCAAAGCGGATGGCCACATAGTTTCAGTTAAGGTGATCCAGTTCAACGCAATCTTTACTTTCGACAAGGTGATCCGGATTCGCCGTCCACTATACACGTATATTTGTTTATACCTATCCGAAAGAAACGCTATTAAAAAGACGCCGAGTTAAGTATGAAGCATTAACTTTTGTCTCGTTCTACCAGTTCGCCACCTTTTTGTATTCGCTTTTTATTTCGCAAATCTGAGGTCGCTCGTTCGACTAACATCGCCGATTACCTCGCAGTCTGTGCCGACACCTGATATTTTATGCTTTCCAAGAATCTTTCTCATTTTATTTATTTTTTTCTCCTGCTATCTGACGCAAACTGCTTCGACAAATAAATGTGGCTGTCTCGACCGAAATTATACCTAGTCTAGGAATACATCTCGCAGTTTTTTTTTACGGGTATACAGTTGCTCAACTCTATTCAATCATGCAGAAAACTCACTCGCACCAATTTACTTTATGAAATGAAAATTGGGAAACTACAGATTTTACTTACAGCATTGTCCGAATCGACTAATCGTATATAAGTAAATTCCCATTTCCTTTCGTTTTATCTGAAATATATATAGTACATAGGTAAAGGTGTCTGTATCGGAAAGATATTGTCGCGAAAAATAAAGTGACGCGGCCTTCGTCGGTGCAGCAGCAGCAGCAGCAGCAGCAGAAACAGCAGAAAAGTGGTCCACTTTGGAGTAATCTTAAATCTCGTTCGTTAAAAGTAGATCGTAAATAAGGACAGCGAGAAGAAAACAGCGTGCGACGACGGTGGGCCAAGAGACGTGGACCACGCCTACGTCTGATACACTTATGCTCGATCTCGCCAGAAGTATATCTTTGCCGTATAATCCTTTCGCATATTATTAATAACGTCTAATGGCCGATGATTAGCCAAGGACCCTGGGTTATTTCACATCCAATTAACAATCAATCAACCGTATTATATATATTTTGAAATTCTAATATTACACACCGTGTACCCCCACGAGGTTCCTAAATTCGATAATCCTCGATGCCTATATCTATATCGATCCGGGGTGTCTCAACCGTGTCGATATTTATACATTTATATCATATCAGTCCGAAGAAAAATAGGATTCCTTCGTAAATCTGTTTAATTAGGATTCGATCTATTCGGACAACCACGCACACGAAATATGTGTCGCGGTGGCACGATCGACGGTTTAACAGCTGGCTATGGCACTCATATACACTTTCCAATAATTTTAATGTAACGCAACGCGAGTATGTTTCGATAATAACTGTCCGAGGTGAGTCAGCTCCACATTCGATTATCGTTGCGTTAGAATTACCTTTATCCGTCTCGATAAAATGCCGTATCCGCTTTGAACGAATCGGCGGAGATCCGAGATTGCAAATAATCGCGCTGATGAATTGGGATATCTGTTTCGGACCAAAAAGAAATACCATTAATCGCTTTATATCACTCTGCTGCCCGCGTTGCGGTCAACCATTCGGAAATTAGGGCTCGGATCTCGTTATCGCGAGACAATATCTCGACGATGGTGCAAGCGTAACTGAGACCTTGTCCGATCCGGGTGACCGTTGCGGAAGAAGATTCGAACCGTCATCGGTGAGCGAGAATTTTGGCGAAAAGAAGGAGAGAAGGAAAGAAAGAAAACAAAAAGAGGAGAAACATTGAGTCATTCTTCGCCGTTCTGTGTTATTAATAAGCAGTAATCATCCATAAAGGGGAATTTGCGCTCGTGAAAGCGTGAATTCCTAACATCGTGTTATGATATCTCCGAGTCTGGGCTATACACGGACCAGAGAGTGACCGAGTAGGATCAATCAATTCCAACCTGTACAACGGCGTTTAGCCACTCGCCAATTCACCTTTCGCTTATGCGCTGCATGCGAGAGACTGGGTGTTAGATTTCTACGTTTATTAGCCTGATTGATTCACGAAAATGTACACGTCGATCAGTTCCGCAGGTGTTTGATATAACCGCTCGTGGAAGGAGCTCGTGAAATCTTTGGAGCGAATGGAACGGAGAGGAGATTTTTTTTCGAGGTTTTTTGGGACGGATAAATTTCGTGCATATATGGCGATTCTGTTTCAAGACCGAGCAATAGAAGGAATAGTTCGGCGTACGCGGATACCGCGGCTCGGGTTGGGCGTGGACAATTCTTTGCCCCTTGGGCATGTGCGGCAGCGACTTTCAAACGGTCGTGTAAAGTTGTTGAAACCAGCGGCTGCTGCATTAGCCAGTCGTTTAGTCTCGGTCGCGATCAACGACGAGAGGAACGGAAGAAATGGAAAAATGAAGGGATGAAAAACGACCGGGAAATATCCGCGAATGACATATAAGAAGCCAGAAATTGGCTCTAATGATCCCTTTTTTCCAGTTTCAAGCGATATTCCTTCCAGGTGCAGACCGCAACCTTCGAATCCACTTTGGCTGGATGGAAGTGGGATAATATGGTACGTTCGCGTATCACACAGCCGAGGAAAGGTCTGCTCCACTTCCAACCCCCACGCGTATTTAAGACTCCTTTATCTCTATTCTCTCTGTAGCATGTGCCTGGCTGACTAAGCCAGACCGACAATCGCGTACTTGCAAGTACGGTTAACGAAAGTAAAAGTGGGTGTCAGTCGCGTGGCGCAGAGCCCGTACACACCCAACTATATACAATGTGCCTGGGGACGGAAGGAATGCCTCCGAGGTCTCTGAGCAGAGTTCTTGTAACTGCGACAAAAGAACAATGCGCGAAATCCTGTGGTTAGGCTGGAGAAACGCCCTCGCAAAAACGAGAATTCGCCAAAAGGCGACGTAGACCGGGAAAACGGTATCGAACGGAATATCGGCGGCAGGAATTCGACCGGTGGAAGATCGTATATATGGGATGCAAATTTATTCCGCAGACCTCAGAAATGAAAAGGAGCTTTGTTCGAACGTGTAATTTTACGCGAGCAGTGGCCGCGTGTGTTTGCTGTCGAAAAAAATTGATAAATTATTAATAACTTCGCGGACTGTTGCTACAGGATTCATTGTGACGACATTCTGTTCTTCAGCAGCTCGTTTATTGGACATTTCGACCACTTGAAGTCGACTTTAAGTCAACCGCTCGAGTAATTATGCACGTATGCGAATGCGTCGAAGGCATTGGAAATCGCGCAGCTGCACCTTTCCATGACCCTTAACTTTTAGCCGATAGTTTTTGCGTGTCGATATTTGCAAGACTGCATCTCGACTCGATATAGAAGATAATAAAACGGTATATTATACTCCTAGTCGCCGTGGGCACGATATACGACGTTTTATCACTGCACATACACCGATAGCAGCTATGATGTTTAGACTTATGCTGCAAATCCATAAACGGTTCACCTGCGGCACTGTACACGTATACACATACGTATGTATGTATCTATATTCGTTCGCTAGGGAGGAAAATACAACGAATCATAATACGAGCATTGCAGCAAGTGAGAGGTTGCCTGGATTATAAACTCCCTCGAAGGTAGACCGCTTTACACCGGTCCGGACAACTGGGTCGACAATATTCTGGCGAAATTGTACACCTACCAGGTACACTTTGGGAAATTAACAACAGCTGCCTATTTTCGCAACGATCATTTCACGCCGTTATACCCGGCGAAAAACTAAACAGCGATATCCTCCGCTCCATTTTTTCTCTCCTCGATTTTTCCTAATCGAGATGAGACCTGAAATCAAATGATCTGGAGATTTGTCGTCGATTTACATCGACAGCTGGTCGGATCGCGGAACCTTCGTCCTTCGGCATCCTGGTCTGCTTCCGGTTCGATTATGCGAGTGTTTGATCACTCGCGGGGGTTTTATCTAGTCCGATCTATGCGGTTGACCGATTCGACGAGCGAAACCTTTCCGCCGATTCAGCGACGCTGGTTTACTCTCGAGTCCGATTATCGGCGAGTGTTAAAACCTCGTAGTATAAGCGATGGGGACGATTTTTGACGAGAGGACAAACCAGGCTGTACTTTGCGCCAAGAGCGAAGGACAGGTCGGTCCGGTCCCGGAGATAATTAGCGGGTAAGTATGTATGTATCATTTCGTTAAACTGTATAAGATTCGATAGTATACGGATAAATGTCTTGTGTTCTTGATCCAACGGTCTCCTGTAATCAAAAGTCACAACCTCAAGGCCGAGAATGAACCCGGTCGGATTGAAGTCAGTCGTAAGACTCATTGCCACGTTGAATGTAGGATAATGGCAGAAAATGAAGTGTCGAGGTAGAGACTCGGTCATCAATGAATAATCAATAGTCAATTAAATTCGTATAAATAGGAATATGACGAAACGAATTGCAGGCCGAAACACAATCGTGCACTAAAATATCGCGAGAGTAGGTCTCTAGAAGACTGCCTGCAGCTTTCATTGAAATTTCATGCTAATTCGTACGACCGGTGCAATCAAAATCCGACGTAATTCGCGGATGAATTTATGCAAATGACGAAACCTCGGGGAAAAAAAAATTCGTGGATCATGAATTAGGCGTGTCTAACTTTTGTTCGTACGGGGTCGACGCGGAGGATCTTAGAATCGATTTTAATCACGGGTTTTCCGTTTCTACATTATGTCACATGCACACTTTCGAACCTTACACAAATTCTTACGGTACGAATTATTTCGGTATAATTATACGGTCACTCCGTAATACTTAAGTGATCCCTGACGATGAGAGAGTCTTCGTCTGATGCGAGCCGAATCACCGATATAAATGTAACAACAAATCCGAGGTCTTATGATTAGTGAAAATGAACGATTAGTTTTGAGCTCAGTAAGTTCGCAGTTCCACGGTTATCGTGTTTCGCAAAGTGCATGTGTTAGCGCACATTCGGTGGGCGACACCTTCGCGCTTTTTAACCCGGCCAAGTTTTCGTGTAACTCGAGGCGATCAGAACCCGAGCACAACCAGGAGAAGAGGAGAATTCGAACTTTCTACCAAACCGCCTCGGGGCCTTGGCGAACCCCACGTATACGCGGGATCTCGCGTGTCCTCGTCTGCGTCCTCGTCAGCGTCCACGTCCACCACCTTCTCCGCAACCTCTTCTTCGTCTTCGTCTCACGCATCCACCGCTATGCCTGGGTTAATTAATGAAGAACGTGATGGCGAGCCTCTTATTCCACTTATTCTTTCCAATACGTTCAAATTCTTGCGTAACTTTATGCAAGAGAGCGTGAACAGGTTTACTCTTCATGCTTCTTATACCCTGCAGTGATCTTTCAAGGTGTACATACATAATGTATGTGTACACATATGCATGCGCGATATATCCGTTCATCGGTCTGCGGGCTGGCGCTCTACTCGGCGAAGGACCACTCTCGAAGATTGAGCTTTCGATTTCATGCCGTTTTACCAGTCCGGCGAGTCCCACACCCCCGCAACAAGCGAAAATATGATACACGGAGAGTTTGGGCGAACTGGGCGAGCGAGTCGCGCTCTGAAGACACGAGGTGCGAGACTAATGGAGTTTCCGGAGATAAATTTGTCTTCGAGTACGTTTTCTGCCAAAAGTCTAACTCGGCTATAGGTACGAACGTCGCGTAGACGTGTATTAATCGGAGAGGGTCGTATTCGAAAGTGAAGAAAGATTCATTGGTCCTAATTCCCGAGAAAGCAGACCTATGGGTATACGCTTTGAGGCAAATGAATCGAGAACACAACGGATCAGCAGAACCGAACGGGGAGCGGCAAATCCTGGTACACATCAATCCTGAAATGTGTTAATCCATTCACGACTCCAGGTTATTATTCATAAACAGCGGAAGAAATTGGGCAATGAATGATTTCACGAGGAGATTATTTCCGGTATGCCGTTGTACATATAACTTCAGCGGACCGAGAGAATTAGAAACTAACAAACGTCTGACGTGGGTATACAAGAAGTACATTTTTTCAACCATTTCACACCGTCTAGTGTGCAAATAATTTGGGAAGACCGATGATAATCTCCGGTTCTCTAGACTCGGGGCAATTTTTTGTTCGTTTGAATGGTAATTGACGTTAGATCGTACGGATTAGCTGGGATTCGATTAGCGCGCGTCAAAAATCGAGCAATAAAACGAATCTCGTTCGACCAGCGGCTCCTCGTTCAAGGACGCGGCAAACTAGTAGCGATATTAGTAGTGGTAAGTGGAGTAAAAGCGTATCATTGTTACCGAATGACTATAAACTAGTCGGCTAAATGTCCACGAGCTGTTCGTGGCGATGGTTACTCGATATCGCAATTGTGGTCAAGCTGCAGTGACTGAAGGCGATGACAAAGGTGAAATTAACAAGCTTGGGATGGTATACGAGACCGAGGATGACCTAAGCAGGGGATGACGAGTTCCCTGCAGTTGTTCCATCATCGTATGTGAATCGGCCAGCGAAATACCCCGCAGCGGATGATTTCTAAGCGTCGAAATGATGCCGGTGATTCGATACAACGTTACAACGCAACTCATGGCCGTGAGCCATGCCGCGTCTCGTGACCCCACGAGGATTGAGCGAAGTGAAATTGCAATAAGAATCGCGATTACATCTGAGATCCATCGGAATACGAACCGCGAGACGTCCTAACGTCAAAAGTTTAGACAGTTATTTTATACGTGCGGAGGCTGCGGACAGTACGTTCATTCCGCGATTATAAAATACCGCTGCGCGTTGTACGGGTATAGAAAATATCCAATGGCCGGGTAAAAGGTGAGCGACAACCTTGGACGCTGTACCCTGTTCCACGACAACTTGGCCTACGCAGATAAGTCAAGACACGTGATTGCCGATAACTGGATCGATTATCGATCACATTTTTTGCCTTAACGAGGCCAAAGATGCGATCCTGCAGCCACTTTTCTCGTTTCTAGATCCCTAGCTCAGGAACGTCGGGCAGGATCCGGCCTCAACCTGCTCCAGGTGTTGCGGGATGGACCGCAATTAAAAAAAGATCAGCGTCTCGTTTTCTACACATTATAACATCTTGTGTAACCTTTGATCGATATATCTTCGCGAAGAGTACCGCTGACACGGGGCCACGGACGTATTCCTGGACTTTCACGTTCCGCAAGACGATATTTAACTCTTAACTAGCCGGGTACCTATCCTCATTATGGACTTTTAAGGTGCGATCCCCAATTTCGAGTCCCTGGGTCACAGAGGGTACGCGCCAGTTAGAGAGCGTTTGATCAAGCGTCTTGATAGCGTAACGAGTCCGAAGGGACTTCAGAAACGTTCTCTCGCGCTGTACGAGCATTTCGAAAATTATGACAGAACATTATTCTAGGCGTTTGATACGACCCGAGATACTTAGATACTCGATCGGGTATGCAGTCGTTTCGACAATTTCTCGACCGGTTTTATCAGCTTTTCACTTTACTACCTCATAGCTGTACGGTCTCCGACGTGAAACTTGAAAGCAGTACCACGCAGAAACCGTAATACCATTGCAATCCGGATCACGCGCCTGTCTGCTCCGGACTATGAATGATTAATTGTCGGTTTGGTACAAGGCGAATTATCTTTCGGATAGAAGCATCCTCAAAAAAAGTGAGGTGTATATTTATTCGTGCGTTATAATGTATGGGTATGACCGCTGGATGGATATCTACTTGTAATATTGCGAGAGGAACCTTGGACTACATGAATCCTCTCTACCTGTACGAACCCCGTCACAGAGTCTTCGTATAATTATTAATAATCAAAAAGATTACGTAAGTTACGATATAACAATGGGTCGAGGCCTGAATCGAACATTTAACTATCGTGGCTGCGACCGAGAGCCTAAAATCTTGATTGCAATGAGTCGCACGTGCATTAAATCGGATTGAATTGACTCGACGCCTGCACTCGACAATCTTTACACGTCCCAAGGATGACGACCTTTCGGTTCAGCCGCGAGCGAAAGTGCAAGAAATGAATCCGCGAAATCCTCGTGAGAAAAATAACCCGGTACAGGCATCTGGGATTCGGTTTTAATATTAAACTGAAAAGCAAAGAGACCAGACCGTACGCTATACTTGTAATGGCACTCGCCTGGGAACTGTCTTGCTATTTTACGACGTCGAGTACTTTCCACTCGTACTTTTTTCTCCGCGATTACCCATTCCGAAGAGTGTGGTAGCGGCATGGCTCATACCTACTGGTCAACCAGCGTTGAACATATACTCCTACGTCTCTAGCCATACGATGTTGAACTTTATCGGTATGATTTTCCCGATCCTTTCGCAATGGATAAGAATTGTTCGGAACTGTAGGAAACGTCACCATAAGGATACGTTCGCTCCATTCATTCGTTTACCTCGACTCTAGAGACCGTCCATACGTTAGAATCTGATACAGTTTGCAGCTAATCGGCAACACGATACCTGTAAACAAACGGTAAAGCGATCTCGAGCCGAATTATCCGCTCTTTGCAAATCACGTGCGTTTGTAACACGATATGTGCACAACTCTTCCACGCGTGCAGCGGGAATAGATATACGTATATGTTTGCTAATTCGGTGTACTTGCAAGCATAAGCTTTGCAAATAGAGTAATGAAACAATGTAACGGGAAAGGGGAGACGGTAGAGAACAGCTATAGAGAGTAAAGACGCTATAATCGAGATTCACAGCTGGTGCAGTGGATTAACATTTCGTTACGTACTCTATACAGGTTTAAACACATCTACGGACAAGCTATCTCTCACACAGGGTGCTGCAGGATGGCACATAGTCTGCGTATGTCAAAAGTGAAAATGGCCAAGAAACGGGACGCTGAATGGCACGAGGATATCGACTAGAAATCGGCATGGGCGTAAAAGCTGAGGACGATTATTATTTTCATATGAGATTCCTAAACGGGAGGATTTCTATTCCGACGTTCGAACCGGACGTTAACTCTGCCGTTGCACTTTCCGCGGGTATACATACGTACGTTCGTATACGTACATGGTTCAAATCCATTACACGCACGCATGAGCACGTATTGCTTAATTATGACAATCGGTTTTTCGAGTTTCATTTTCTTTATCGAGTTTCAAATGCGATTCGAATAACTTACCGGAGGGGTTGATCCACGCTGAGCATTCACATTTACGGAGAGTAAGACCACCAGCAGTGATATCACCACGGTGAAAAGGGAGAGTCTCCACTTCATCCTAAAAATAAAAATGAAATCAGTTACGGATTTTGCTTTTTTTTCTTTTTATTATTCACGACTCTTGATAGAATGGGTTTTCGAATTATGCAAGGTGACGATGACTGCAGCCGCGATTCGGAGTTTGTTGGCATTTGCGTCCGCCTCCATTAACTCGATTTACGGTTAGTCAATTTTCGGTCGCTGTCTATATATAAACCGAGGAGGAGCGAGACACACAAGCTTTTTAGATCTACGTAATCGAGATCTTATAATTCGCAAAATGAATAACATACACACGCCTATATATCCCAGCTAAAAATATACCTACTTTCACCGAGATTAATAGCCGGGTGGAAGGAAGCGCGTTGAATAATTGTATGCAAGCATCAATTTATTTTCTACACCTCTTCACTTTCAGTTTTATCAATAAAACAAAAGAGAAGGTATATGGACTCGCGAACTCGCATAAGTGTTTTTTTTTTCACTTTTCTTACCTTCCTCATATTTTTCTCGCCGTTTTTTCTCAAAGAATGCGGAATATTATGGACTAACGCACATACAATACTACACATACTTGAATTTATTATAAACTACACGTAAAACTGTAAGATTAATTACGCTTGGAAACCGACGGCTATTACGGTCGGATACTACTTTTTAATAAATGTAAACCACATGTACAAAATAAAATGCGAAATAAGTTGAAGTAGGCTAATCGCGTGCAAAGGCACTACCGGATTTTCTCGAATCTCGATCGATAGGTCTCATTTCCTGCAGATCCTAATTATTCTATGCGGGTAAAAGACCAAAGAATCTGTGGTCAACGAGGTAAGACGAGTTGCTGTAATACTGCAGCGGATCGACGACAGTCGAGCTTGACGACAAGGTCTGAGCGTGTTAAAATTATTATTTTGAAAAATAAAATGTACTTCACGCGGTGATAGAATGACGGTCTGACCTGATTACGCCGCTCTGCTCGTTTAGCTAATGAACTGCAGTCCGCTCGTCGCGCGGATAATAATAATTAGTCCGATTTCTCGTTATTATACAATTTTTTAGATTTCGCAACCTATCGTGTCTCGCTTCCAGCTTCAAAGTCGACAAAAAGCGTCGTAAGCGCGACGAATTTCGGTTCTGAGCTGGTCCCAATCTATACACCAGTCGAATTCTACGCGCTCGCAATATTTATTCCAACTTTATAACACCGCGGCTTGTTATATTTACGTAAGAGGCTGAATATCGCGGTATAGAAAGCGCCCTACTGACAACCATGCTCCAAAGGTCGTTAATCCAGATCCATTAGCTACTGTATAAAAGAATAAGGATGAAATAAAAAAAATAAAAAAACCGCACGACTTTCAATAACTCGGAGTAATCATCGGCGTTTCATTACGCGCGCTCGTCGATGAACCAGAGATTTTCTTTTTCTATATTCATATAACTAAGTACAAATGTGCAAATGTTTGTTCACCTCACGATCCTCTGTTATTATAATTCCGATCGTGAATTCATCACACTGCAAGCACTGCACCACGGTAAAAATCGTCTGCTAACGATCCGCACAATATACACCAATGTCAACACTCTGATTATGGGGCGAACCTTTTTAGTACTCGATCGTTACGGTATACGGGATTAAATGAGAAGACTGGGGGTTCGAAGAAGAGTATGAAGAAAACTGGAGAACAACACTTTGGGATATGAGTCAGCGGATAAAAAAGAATTATTGGGGAAACGATGGGGATTCCTCTTCTGAGGGGTTGCGGCGCGTATGTTTGTATCAGGTCCGGCGAACCGCGCGATGCATTTTTACTCGGACAGTAAGCCCAGCTGCGAGTCGTCAGGATCGGGTGGTTCTAGTTGGTTTCTGAGCTGGTAGCGAAGTGGCAAAGTGGCAGAGACAAATGAAACTCGATCCGTATCGACCGGTCAAAAAACAGGGCAGGGGCAAGAAGTAAGAATATAAAAAAGAACACAACAAGTACGCGTACCCGGCATTTCCCTTTCGCCGTCTTTACTCCCACCTCGGACATCGGTACTATTCGTACCGAACTCTCCCTACCTGGTATACTATACCTGCCGCTAACGCCTCGGCACACGCGGACTCGCGATCGGCGAACTGCTGCTGCAATCTTGGTATAATCAGATACGTTCGCGAGTGGACGGTGAAATTGAAATTACAGCCGCGGACGATGTTTAGTCGCATATTAGAGAATATTCCTCGTTCCAGAATAAGAGCTGGAACTGGAGAAATTCTAATTTCGAGGTCGCGCGATGAGCTTACGATTTTCTATTTAGTCACCAAAATCAATCGATCGGTGATACAGAATTGTTCTTTTTTTATTTTTTATTCTCTCCTTGATTAATATATCGTAGCTACGGCATAATTATATGATATCATTGTGAGAATATTCTTTCCGTATTCAACCGGGCGTGTAATTACCTATCAGTCTATTGTAATCAGCGATGTAGGCGATTCGCTACAAAGTGAAACTGCAATCGAGTCAATGTATACCGATATTCAGAGCAGGTATTGTACTGCCCCATTTTTCAAGGCTGAATATACAGTATTTAAACTCTGAAGAATGGGGACAGTTCAACTATCTAATAATTAGGAGCAATCAACAAAGAATTGGGGGAATATATGACAGAAATTTTCGTAAGTCTTTCTCCGCTGCGGGGTTTCACTGCTCCATAATCGCGGCGAGATAAAGCAGTAATTAGAATATTCTGGGAAGGCAATACCGTCATCATTGATCATTGCAATTCATAGAATCGTATTCAATCGCCATATATCTTTGTTTCGAACGAATATGCATCGTAATATCTCTCATAATGAAACAGAGATCTACACACCGACGGTTGCCGAGTTGGCGTGCGCGCTTACACGTTTACAGTAATTGCAATTGACCCTTGTAAACGACGATGACACATACCTACCTACCACCAGTCAATGGATGTGGAAATGTGTTCTCTGCGCATGGCTGCGGTTGACACTTGACAGTTCTGTGTGGAGTAGCGTAGATCCCCTGAAGAATCATCACCCCGTGTTCATTATGTAGCGAATCAGTTTCATTGAGAATTGTTTAAACAATGGTCATAATATACGATACTCGCATCTGAGGATATCTCGTAGAACAACACCCGATAAGATAGACGATTGTCGGTATCAGTAGTCACTCAAAATTAGATATAATCAGGACTTCAGAAGTTGATAACCTCAAAACACTCCGATAACGTTACTTTGAAATTAACCATACGTATGTACTACGCTTGTTTATCATCCCATTTTATTATACCTTGAAAAGATTCGTTGTTTCTAACCTATAAATCGTTCCATTTCTCTTATCTTAAACAAGAAGGGAAAAACTCGACAGCTTCTGCCTTATCGTAATTGTTGCACATTTTTAATCGCATAATCGTATCGGTCGGTCCATATTTTTAGATCCAATTATCAGGAATAAAAAAGTGTCTTTCCCAAGCCTCAAGATGCGTAATAATCATCTCAGCATTTCCACACGTTGTAGTAACAATTATTAAGAAAGACCTTGTGGCCTCTTGTGCAATCTCTCATATCTTACGAGTAGCTATCGAGCATTTTAAACAGTTGTAAAATGTCAGACACCGACAACGAGCCGACCAATAACACAGAAAATGAATCTAATCAAGTCGACGGTGGTCCGTTGTCTCCTGATTCTGAGTACGACGATTACTTAGGGGTACCGGAATCTTTTGATATTCCTGTAACTGAGAGCGAGAATCCGGCAGCTGTTCAAATTTCGGAGGGACAATTTGAGCTCGACAACAAAGGCGAGTTTATTTAATAAACTAAAAATCTTTTGGCTTGATTATAATTTCACGTTTTTGCTTCTTCTTTTCCAGGCCCTGTAAGCTCCAAAAAATTCTCGTCGATTCACGACCCCGCGGTTAAATTCAAGAGTCCAGATCGCCAGATATTCATCCCTGGGCTCGAGATTCAAGTACAAATCATCGACAATGAACGAAGCATCACTACTCATCCACTCAATCCTAATTTATACACGATACAATTCACTCACGGACCTTTCACTTGGACTATCAAAAAGAGATACAAGCACATACAGTATCTTCATAATCAACTTAAGGTCTATAGAGCTAGTCTGAACATTCCTTTCCCAACTAAAAGCCACAGGGAGAGGAGAAACAGCTTGAAAAACTACGGATCTGGCAGACAGAAAAAACGCCTAAGAGGCGCTCTGCCTAGGTGAGAATAAATCTGTCGTTTCATTTTTAATTTCTTCATATTCTCCCCGAACGTATTGAAAAATGATGAGAATAGTTCGGATCATGAAAAATTACAAGAAATTTAGCCTGGCTGTGAGTATTCTTTCAAATGATCATGGGAATGCCGAAACAGTTTTCCGATTATGAAATCAAAGGTCCGTGAATACCCTGTAAGTGGTAATGGCGTTGGGAAACGAGAGACAGTCTATGAGTTGAAACATTTGTATGATTTTAGTGCCATGTTCCAGCTGCAGTCTAATAATAATGTCTATTTATAGATTTCCAAACAAACCAGACATCCTCGTACCGCACGAACATCTAGACCACAGAATGCGGGTGCTGGAACAATACTTTGAAAACTTACTCAAAATTGATATCTACAAACGCCACCCTGACACTGTAATTATCGATCTCGAAAAAGCCGAAATCAATCTCGAATTAAAGCCCAAAGATCTAATCCTTGACTCATTCTGATACCAGATCGCCTTTCTCGAAGTATCGCACCTCTCCTTCATTCTTGACTTGGGCTTGAGAGGCAAGGAAGGAATGGTCTCCAAGAGAACCGGTTCCGGCTCAAAAACTGGCTGTAATATGTGCGGATTGTTGGGAGGAATGTGTTGCATTCGTTGCAGTTACTTCTGCACGTCTTTGTGCGGGACTTGGCACGCGAGACATCTTATTGTAAAGGACAGTTTTGTTGCCTACATAAGACCGGCGGACGGAAGAATAAAGTCTGTAATTTTAATGGACCACGGGTTTGAAGTTAGCTCGGGAATGTATTCTACAGGATTGAGGAACGGCTTGCAGATCATGAATCTGAGCAGACATATAGTCATCAAATGTTGGACTAGAAGAAAGGCCAAGGAATGGATGGAGTTTATCCAAGACTTGGCTAATAACGAAGGTGAAAATAAATTCTATCCAAGAAACGGACGATGTGATATAATTGTAAAGAACAATGGCTAAGATAATTTGGATTCTAGGAAAACCGTTCATACAAAAGAATCCGCACAAATCGTTTGTTCCGTACCGACCGGGAACACTGGCCTCTTGGTTCATTGACGGATCCGGATATATGTCTGCTGTAGCAGATGCACTGGAGGCAGCTAAGGAAGAAATATTCATAGCGGACTGGTGGTTGTCACCCGAAATCTTCATGAAGCGGCCGGCGATCGATGGGGATTACTGGAGACTGGATAAAATTTTGCAGAGAAAAGCTGTGAGTATTTTTTTGTATCAGCAAATTTGTAAAACATTATACACAGAATTTTTAACTTGTGTCTACGCTTATGTCTGGACAAATAGGAACATTGCCTTGGTGAGTTTGATCGAATAATATCTGCTTGAACTTGAATTTTAAGAGTGGAGTATGCATGTGTGATTAATGAATAAACAGATGATGGACTTGTTTGATGACAATTTCAGTTAGAAGGCGTAAAGGTGTTCGTTCTGATCTACAAGGAGGTTGAACTAGCACTAGGAATAAACAGTTTCTACAGTAAACAGCGTCTTGTGGAAAAATGCCCGGAGAATATAAAGGTCCTGAGACATCCGGACCATGCAAGAGTAGGAGTTTTTCTCTGGGCGCATCACGAGAAGATCGTAGTTGTCGATCAATCGATAGCATTTCTGGGTGGAATCGACTTGTGTTACGGGAGATGGGATAATCCTGAGCATAGGCTTGTAGACTTAGGCACGTATCCGAACAAAAATACGTGACAACGATAAGATTCCAGTCAAATTAATAAGCCAGAATTTTCACAGGGTCAGCTCACCAATCCAGCATGTTTATTCCGACTAAAGGAAAATTAACCAGTACCAGTAGCCGACCATCTGGAAACGCTAAGGGCTACAAACACGTGATGTTTCCTCTTGCTGTTGCAGCGAACACTGTAGCTATGGCTACAACGAGGTCTCTACCCGTTCTGTAAGTCATATATTGCGCAGAAGAGTAGTAGCGGGATCAATGAACGTTTATATTCATAATAAATTTCATTCGTTTAGACCGGTGATGAATGGCAAATCTTCTTTGCCGCAATTAAAGCCCGGAGATCCCCTGCTATTATCACCACCTGACGCTGTCGATTACGTCAAATGCAACACTCCTGATACGCAGAGAAGAAATCTGTTCGATATGGCCAAGACAACCGTTGACAAAGTCAGACAAAACGTCAGATTGAAGCGAAAGGAGTTTATAAATATGGTGTACAGTCCCAACGAAGGAAGTAGCGACGAAGAAGACCAAGTAGACGAGTGAGTTTTCTCGGACTTAGTTGAACTACGAAAATAAATTTCCGGATTTACCAACAGTTTTTTACATTTCCAGAGTGGGGCAGCAAACTCCGTTCGACGAAGTGGATAATATGAACTGCAACAGCTCGGATATCGTCCTGGGCTTACCTGGGGCAGCTAAATTTTGGCTGGGCAAAGACTATACCAATTTTATAGTGAAGGACTTCAGTAATCTTGAATTGCCGTATCAAGACTTAGTCGATAGATGTACTACCCCTCGAATGCCCTGGCACGATATTGGCGTTATGGTTGAAGGTGCCAGCGCCAGAGATGTTGCCAGACACTTCATACAGAGATGGAACGCTGTTAAAGTGAGTCTCTCTGAGAAAATCGCGTTGTATTATTCAATATCGACTGTATTTCTATTCTCTGGATTGTTTCTTTTCAGTTGGCTAAAGCAAACTTGAACCCAGGCTATCCTTTCTTGCTGCCAAAATCTTACAACGATTGTAGTAGTTATGCGCCGTCTATACAGTCCGCAATGAAGTATAAGGTCAATTGTCAAGTTTTGAGATCTGTCAGCTCGTGGTCAGCAGGATTTCTCGAGTCAGATACTTTGGAGCAGAGTATACACGAGGCTTACATCGATGCGATCAGTAACGCCCAAAGGTGAGAGGCCCTAATTATCATTTTGTAAAATCAAATCCAGGAGACCAGCAATGTTTTGTAATAATTTACAAGCCGTATTGTTTTTTTATGATAAAACTTCTCTCTCTCTCTTGTTTAATGATCATTCATACAAGCACAAATAAATTGTAGCTTACGAATTTCCTGAAGAATAACTATAACTATTACTTCGTTGGAACGTTTCATCGTACAGAGGAATTACAGATAGAACGACTTCGCTTCAGGCGATTCTTCTCCTTGGTAACGCTTAATTAACAATTTCTTGATACCTAACGTTTTTGCATGTCAATCTTTTTTCTTTTATTCACCAAGGCTGATCGTTTTTGTGAAATTTGTGTTGCCAATTCTTCCTCCAATCATCCGTAGTTTGAAAATCGTAAATTTTCGCCCATGAAAATATCTGTCTACATCGGCTTTTATATTCTATTATATTTCCTAGGTACATTTACATAGAAAATCAGTTCTTCATAACGCTAGCTTCGGTAGAAGGTGACATTGTTAAAAATCGAATCGGAGAAACTTTAGTAAAGCGAATAATAAGAGCTAAGAGAGAAGGTTCTGTATTCAGAGTATTTGTCGTAATGCCATTGCTGCCTGGCTTCGAGGGTGAAGTCGGAGGTCCCACAGGAACCGCTTTGCGTGCCATAACTCATTGGAATTACGCTTCTATTTCGAGGTATGTACTATTTTCCTCTAAATCAAGGATTGGTTAATAAACGACTGAATAAAGTGGATTGTGGATGAATGTAAAATCGATATTCTTGTTCCAGAGGAAAATATGCCATTATAAATCGCTTGATTGAAGCTGGCATAGAAGATCCCAGTGAATACATAACATTTCACGGATTGAGAAATCACTCTGTACTAAACGGCACGATGATTACAGAGCTGATCTACGTTCATAGCAAATTAATGATCGTTGATGACTCCACCGTGATTTGCGGATCGGCGAACATCAACGACAGAAGTATGATTGCGAGTAGAGACAGCGAAATCGCAGTTATAATTCACGTGAGTGAATATTTGCTGAGAAATTCTAAGATTGTATAATTCTACTGCCTCATAAATCGATTATCTCTATTCATTTCAGGACGAAGAGTTCGACGATGGTAGAATGAACACCATATCATTTCCTTGTGGAAAATACGGTAGTTCTTTGAGGAAACAGCTATTCAGGGAGCATCTGGGTCTGCTAGATTCGGACGAAGAAATTGACCTGGAAGATCCAGTGAAAAAATCATTTTATCGCGATGTTTGGCGTGCTAGAAGCAAGCTGAATACCGAAATGTTTGAAAAAGTAAGCTCTCACAGTATCGTATGTTAATTCCAATGGATAATTGATCGATCTCTCCTTCACCACTTTGCTTATCTTTTACAGGTCTTCAATTGCATTCCATCGGACATAGTCACCAATTTTACCGTGCTTAAATCATACCAGGAAGACACGCCTCTGTGCTTAACGGATCCCGTCACGTCCGAGCAATTAGTCGGAAATATTAAGGTGAGTGAATGAAATGTGAGAATGAGATAAGCTTGGAATTTGTATTCGATACCGATGAGTAATATTACGATTAATTATAATCGAAAGAATATTTATTTCGATGTTATGTTATGATTGCAGGGACATTTGGTTGATCTACCTCTGAACTTCTTGTGCAATGAAGTTCTTACACCGAATGTTGCTACGGTTGAAGGAATGCTTCCAACATCTCTGTGGATTTGAGATGTTACGCCTGGTTTTTAAATATCAACAATAGTATTAAACAAATGTATCATGGCAATCGTTGGACGATAATTAATAAGAACTATCGGTTCAAATTAGGATTTAAAATACTATAATTATAGGATTATCGGAATCTTGGGGTGATGATAAACCTCGGCAATAATAGGGCAACTGTATACGTAGGTAGTGCAAAGGATTTACAAATTTTATTCGCCGACTAGATTTTTTTTTAAATGCATTGTTTTATCAATTTTTGCAGCTAATTTTAATATAATATAAGCAATGATTGAATATACAAGCAATAATAATGAAATATCTCGGAATAGATTTCCGTACAATTTTAAATAGGTATTAAGAAATTCCGAAATGCCATCTTGCCACAATCAGAGGCTTTGTTTATTCATCCATTGTATCCAGCCATCGTAGGTTCATCTATTTTATGAAATTATACATTCTGCATTTATTTCTCCAGCTATGCATGATTTATACGGCTTGGGAGGAAAATAAAATATGTAATACAAATACTTAAAACATCTTAGAATAACATTATATTTTGTATTTATTATTTAACGATAGATCGGAGAACGTCGTTCCCTTTACGCATGGATATCTCTCTGAAATACAATATTAGAACAACATCGCTTGTGTCTATTTAATAAATCGGTGCGCCTCGTGACTTTAATCGGTCATTCGGTATCCGTAATTAGTCGGATAAGTCAGAAACCACGAGACTGGCACAGAGGGTGTCAAACGGTATCGCCATCTCGCGGTACCCAGTCGATTGCGAGATGTCGCTTCGTGACCGACCGGCGAACGGAGCCGAGTCGCTACGACGCCGCGTCGCGCTGCGCGGGGCGGGCGAAGTACTGGTTTAGCGTCCTGGCTGCACGGTGACGTCACGATGCCAGTCAACATGGGCGACTGATCGCGGTCGCTTCGTAGGTGCTCGCTCCGTAGCTTTACGCGAGGAGGTTGGAAGGAAGGAAAGGCACACCACGCCACCACCGTCGGTCGCGAGCCGCCGTTACCACCACCACCACCACCACCGCCACTGGTGCCGCGTACCGCCGAGCCAGGCGTAGAGCATCAGCAGTTGTTCGTTTACAAGATGGCAGACGGGCCGTGCGTTGAAGAGGCGCCGAGAGAGCTCGGCTCTGTAAATCGCGTGCCCAAGGAGAGACACAAGTTTAGTAATAACGATGTGGTGATAAACATTGATAAGGAGGTGGTTGCAGTTCGCGTGACAGAAAGTGATAATAAAAAATTGTGCGGTAGTTGTGTACTAGTTGATGAGAATAGTAAAAAAAGTAGTGATGATATTTATATTGATGTTAATCGTGACTGTGGTCATCGACGTGTGCGGGATGAGGAGGAAGACGACGACGAAGAGGACGACGAAGAGGACGAGGATATCGAGGACGACGAGGACGACGGTGATGACGAGGATGAAGTTAGTAGCAGTAGTATTATCAGTGGTTGTGTCAGTGACGATGTGCTCCTTGGTTCTACGACGAAAACGACAACAATTATTCACGAGCCAGCAACAGCCGAAGAGACTCTTGTAGTTATACTGCACCCGGTCAACGTGAGAAAGACTGTTAACTTAGGAGAGGATATAACTACGGCGTCGTCGTTGCTAGGGGAGATTAACGCCGAGGCTATTCGCGGTCTTATCATTCCTGAACCGGGCCGGGGTGCGGCGGTTAAAACTATCGAAAAAGATACGAACGGGGTGGGTAGTACATTCAAGGGACAAATTAGGACGGCCGAAGATACCCTCGTTGGACCCTGCGGGAAGAAACGATGCGTCGATCGATACGATAGCTCCGAAAGCTCCGACAGGTGAGTGATAGAAGTAACGATTTTATAATATATTCGAACATTGTTACTCGAGAACCGTTACTCGATCGATCCTTTCTATAACGAAACGCGTGCATTTCCTGTCGCATTTCGTTTCCAACAAGCTCTAGCGTCGAATTCGCGATCGGCGTCGCCCCGGCTCGCTCTATGTATTATTTCTTCGGAGGAAACACGAGGCGCGAGCGAGACTTGGCATCGGTTCGAATGTTCCTCGGTTAGTTTGTTGTTGAAAATTGACAGACGGAGAGAGGCGTGCCGGGCTAGTCTCTCGCGTTTCTATGAGATATATTATTTCTCCGTCGTCTATATCGACGCGTCGTCGAAAAGTTTTATTTACGCTTGCGTCTGACTCCTTCCTTCCTTCCTTCCGTCCTTCCTTCCTTCGCTTCTTCGCCACCCCGCGCATACATACCTATATCGTATAAAGTTTAGGAAGGTTCGAACGGACAAAGCCCGAGTTTCTCGGCTCCTCGGCCACTATGTCTGTGTTTTCGTGTATCTCGTCGTTCCGTTCGGTTCCTCCCCTCCCTTCGAAAAAAGTGTAAATATTATTAGATCTTTTTATTTCACTCTCCTCCGCTCCGCCCCGCTTCTTCGTCTTCTTCTTCTTCTTCTTCTTCTTCTTCTCCGCGTAACGGAGTCGAGGTCTAACATCCGAATGATTGGAATAAACAAATAAACACATTTTCTTTCCACAAATTGCTATAATATACTACCAAAGTTCGAGGTATTTCAGTACAACGCGAAGAAAGACGAACCTGTGTCGCTCAACGCGTTTCGTCCACTTTTTCCGTTTTCCCCTTCGAAGTTTCGTTTCGTTTACCACAAAGGCTGAAAACTCCCGCATCCTCACAGTAGTTCGTAAACGAGTGTATATATCTCATTATTCGATGTTCAACTCGTTTTGTCTTCGTCTTCGACGATATGCAGCCGATGGCCGAGTTTGATCGATCGATCGATACAAAGTAGTCATTATACTCGTATAGGAGTGGGAAGAGCATTCGTTCTCGACGACAACGCCCCGCAGAGACTGATAATAAATATTTTCGCAACCTGGTTATTTCTACGAAGCGATCGTCGTCGCCCGACAACCACCAGGCATGCGAGAGATAGTGGAATACATAGTACGGAATTTCCCTGGCTATTATGTGTATATCGTAACGTTTTCACTCGCTCCTTTACACGATACCTCGTACCCTATTATACCCGTACCAACGGCTATGCAACTAACCGGTTTCGTATTATTTTTTACGATTCTACGTATACGGAGGAAGAAACGTACGTACCCACTGGTATATACCGTCATCTCCAATAACAATCGTACCTCGTTGTAGAGTCGAAAGATTTCCACACGGGTATAGATAGTAAAATTGTGTAAATCCACGTAAAAGTGTTTTATGTATATCGTGGGAATAACGAAAGAATGCTGATTCATAAAATATGCATGCGTATACGTATACACGGTCTCATTTATCTTCTTTGTTCCCTCCGTCCGTCAAGTCGTCTTCCTTTTGACGACAAAGCGCGTAGATTCAGTTATAAGTTTGTCGCCTCCTCACAATATATCTCGTCTTGGCCCAGTGCAGTCGTCGGACGACAGATGTTTACAACAAGGAGCATTGCACTCGGCTATAATTCCGATTATTTCAATCCCCTGCATTACACTATGCAGTTAGCGCCTATTTTCACGCTCGTATATTTATTTGTTAAAAAACTAGGTGTATAGGAGCGAGATAACGCAAAACAGCACTGCCGACCGACATCCTCGTCGTCTGATTCTTGTTTTCGTAATTTTCGTTATTTATTAACTACAAGCCACAGAAAAATGGAGAAATGGAAGGAAGAACGCTCGGGTGACGAAACGGTTGAATAGGAAAAAGGTGTCAAGATTGATTTACTCACCTGGGTTTTTTTTCGTTCGTTTATTTATTATTGTTATTAGAATATTATCTTAGTCGATAAACAAAGGAGCGACTAACAATGTCTCGTTTAACCGTAGAGATTTCTTTGTTTACTCCGTACACACATTAATAATACGTGTATCGCCTCGTACTGTCATTGATATAATAATATTTACTCAACGTAAATGCATAAGTTAACTTGCGAAGTAGAGAGAGAGAGAGATGGAAGATTATTTGCTAATAATTTCTACAACAGACGGCAGTGATTCATTCGTTTGAAAATTCTAAACTTCGCAGAAGGCGTTAAATAGTTATTTCCTAATCGCGTATAAGCCATGAAATACAAAGCCTGTTGCAGTGGCTCCGGCGTTGGTCAGTCGGTCGGTGAACAAGTTAACGGGGAATCGATCCGCGCGAATAAAGAAAAATGAGAAACGGATCGAAACAAATAAACAAACAAACGACTCCGGACCTTTTCGCTCTCTTTCTTCAGTTCACCGATTACACTTGTACCGTACGTAAACAGAACCGAGTATACGCGTACAGGGAGGGGAGGCGGAGGATCAGTCTTACTCGCTGACGGTCGTCGGGTCGGTGCAGCGCTGCGCTGTACTGTCGTGGGCAGGTGTTGCACAATTTCCATATACCGAGTCAAATCTCAAGGTTATAACTTATCGCTACACATATATAGCGGTATCGTACGCTGCTCGCGGATCTGCGCCGCTTCTCGTTCTTTCTTTTTTATTCGTTGACGGTTTTTGTTAACTTTTTTATCTCTCTTTCTCTCTCTTTGGATTTGCGAAATGACGTATATCATAATAATCGCGTCTATAGATGTACGGGAGGAATAAAAAGCGGCGGAAAGTTTTCTCGGTTAACTGTACCCCGTATAACCACGGAGTTTTCAGGCTTGGGCCAAAACTCTTAAATCCGACTGTACGACCTACGGCCCTTATTGCCCGTCTGCCTTCTCACATCTTCACATACAGAGCTTGTAAGATGGCTCCCGCCGAGTCCCTAGACTATTTTTACATTTCCTATATACGCCTAGGTATAATAATCAAACTCGACGAACTCGAACTCGAACTCGAATATACTACGAGTTCGCCTCTGGCTAGAAATTTTTATCGCCTTTTATCGTATGGAAGGGAAAGAGAACATACGTGCATGTGAGAAGACTCGAATATATTATCTACGATCCGTTAATCTTTCACCTTCTTTATTTATCCTAATCTTTTATTTCGTTTCCCGAGTCTTCTTTCGATTTCTAAATCAGACGACGGACCTTCCGCGTTGCGATATTGGCTCCGTATGGAAGGGAGAGGCGTTGCAGCACCAGAGTCTGTTTCCTGTTGACAACGCACTCATAATCGCTATCAACTCGAATTTGGCGTTGAAAAAACCATGTTTCCGTTCGTTCAGAGCTTCGGCTCTTTCTCTCGTGAATAAATATTCCATCTATCCGTCTCTCTGCGATACCTGCGCCACCCGATGGCATCGACGCTTCTGTCCTTGTCCTTTATTTCTGCTTGTTTTTCATTTTGAGATACAAAGTGAGGTTGAACGGCCGACGAATCGGACTTTTAGCTCGTGACACGCCAAGATCATTCGTGTATATACAGCGCGCACACATTCGTCCGTATCGTACCTGTAAAAAATTTCGGAGAGGTAACCTTGCCCCGTCTCGTAGTTCGTATCAAAGGACCGCGAGACGTGTCTATACCTATGGAACGGGAGGGAGTCGACTATGAATCATTGAACGAGCAGAAAAAACCGGCAAGACCTTGATCATGCACTTACTTACCGGTTCACCGCTCGATCTTCTCGTCCTCATCCTCGTTCTCCGCTTCCTCTCGCTCCTCGTCCTCTCTACGTCTACCGACGCGTATTGGCTAGAATTTAGACTGCAAATTATAATAGCCGGCCGTTATATTTCAGCCGGAGTAGGTATATATCTCGCCGTTATCCGGCACCGGCGCTGCTACGCGATGAGAAATAAATATATCTACGAGATATATAATATAGACCAGAGAATGAACGTGGTAGAATTTTTTTTTTTTTCATCAAAAAGCGATGAATTATGCCTCAATTCCTCGGGCTGCTGCGCGTGTGTGTAAAAGCATTAAGCGGTAAGTACCTACCCAACTACGTACAGGTACTCGCGATCGCGGGCGACTGCTTTGCTCGCCGTTCGTTGTGGCCCTGGCCGTGAAAGTGAAATTGGTGAATGAAACGTGGGTAACAACCTGGTCCCCGTTCGTTCGTTGGTCGGGTACACAGCCGCGCGGATCGAGGTAAAGGTTGCTTGGAATCTCGCCTCCCGCTACCGAGCGAGCGAGCGAGCACAAACAAGCGGCGAGCTAGCTAGCTGCCAGCTCTATCGCAGCGTTGTGTCTGTCGGTTTGCCAACCGAATAAATTGTCGCAATACCGTTATGCCATTCCGCGCGACTCCCCCGCGCCGTGACGCCGCTTCCTGATTGCAAGGACGAACATTTTATCTCGTTTTCTTTGAATAACGACGATATTGACTTTCCGTATTTTCTATAAAAAAATGAAGCGAGAGGAGCTGCGCGTCTTCATACGCTTGTACGCGTACGCGTATATGTTCGTGCGCGGCCTGGATTGGATTGGTTTAAAGACCGCGTGTATAACGTACTTGTTGAGGTACTAATTTATCGACCAATTTGAAAGCGCGAATTGCTAGATATGATCGCGCGGCTACTTGGTTCTTCGCTGTACGTATATAGGTGTACATGCATATATCCGTTGCAGCATCATCGCGGCGTGATTTGTAGTAATGGAAAGGATAGGTAAGTCGATTACGAATGTCGGATAGTATAAACGTTGAATGGGATCGTTTAAAGCTGGTATTTATTAATTGAACGGTGAAAATATGCGCGAGGTGAATTCTTCTCCTTCGTTTAAAACGCCTTGTTTCAAGTACGATCTTGAATCTTGAGTCTTGAATAATCGCATAATTTCGCCTTTGCGAAACAACGAGTCTCGCCATTCGCTGATTGACGGTAATAAAATTGTAGAATAATCCGAAAACAAGATTCAGCCGAGATTCAACTGCCCGGGAATATGTAAGCCGGAGAATAAAATTACGGTCTCGAGTTTCCCTTTTGCAATGTCGAACGACCAACTGCGAGCCTAGGTACCCATATCCCACAGTAATAGTCGAACGCAGGCTGCCGCTGCACCCGTCATTTTTCTTTTCTTCGACGAGTTCGTAAATTATCTAGCCGTTATATGCTGTTGCTGCAGTTGCGCCAAGGCACACGGGTCGTTTGCAATTCCTTTCATCTCTTTCACGACTCTGTTTATATGATTGCAACTCACGCCGTCCCTCTCTCTCTCTCTCTCTCTTTCTCTCTGTCCCCCGCCTTTCTCTGTTCTCCTCTCGCTCTCACTTCCTTCCAACAGTTTCGAACCGACTGCGTTTACTCCTCTCGCTTTACCGTACATCCATTCGTCTGTAGGTGCGCTGTGCGCTCATACACGGATCAGGAATCGCAGATTTATCTATATTTAATCCCGAGCGGAAATTGGAGGATTATTCCTCGGCTCCTTCGGCTACTGTTTTAGGATGAGATGCGTCAATCTCTCGTACCTGTAATTCTATCGAATTTCGATTCCTGACGGATTGAATATGCCAGGATAATCTCATCGCGCGATCATCTCGTCTCGATAATAGTATAAGAGGTGCACAGTCTCTTCCGGTTCCCTCGGAGCAGAACCTGCATAACCAGAAGCAGCATCAGTCAATCGCAAAGTCGCGAGGTACAAACCTAATTCGATTGAGGTAGGCCAAGGATTGATGGTTATGGCGGTTAGACGCGAACCAACTTGACTCGATCTAACCTAACCCTAGGAAAACCGAACCAAAGTTCGAATGTCTCGTCCTATCTGCGGTAGTCGCGACAGTTGTATATCCTCTCCGAGTATAAGTCTTCGGAGACAATTTTCCGCCGACGAGGATACGAGATTTTTTATATTTTGGGTAAACGAGGAGAATGGGGAGAATCGGGGATGGAAGAAGACCGTTGAGATCGCGAAAATTGAAAATTGAGAATTGAGAATTGAAAATTGAAAATGGCTGCCGACCCCGGTTCTGGGTCGGCGATACGTCAATTTCCGGTTCGTCAAAGAGCAACGTCGACGCGCAACCCCGCGGAGGGTACCTCGCGCATCTCAGTTCTGAATCCGATGCCGATGCCGATGGTGATGCTGCCGCAGCCCCTGCAGGCGATTACAACGTCGCCAGCTTTGGTTCGTAGGCGTGTGTGTTGTAGGCCGAATCGTGCGAATAGAGAGAGAGAGAGAGAGAGAGTAGGGAGAGAAATCGAGAGAGAGAGAAAGAGGGAAAGAGAGACAGAGACACGCATGCATCCCTAGCGTTGGATCAATAACTTCGTTGGCCCTTCCTGAACCCTCGGCGCACGCGAACGCGCGCAGTTCGACACGCGGCATGATCATCGAGGCTATATGGACTAGGGAAGGTACCTGGTACCTATTCTAGATATAGGTGTAATATGTAGGTTGACGGAAAACTGATGAAAATAGATTACATGCGAGCCGACAGAAAGGGGCGTGGAATTTATCTTACCCTCGCGGATGAAATGCAAAAAAAAATGTAGAATTTTGCGATTACGCAATTCACTGCACCGTGCCGAACAAAAGCCATTGAATTTCCGTACCTGGAGATGTTCCTGACTCGGAATCAATATGAACATACAATCGGAACGATGGTGGTCTATTTTGGGTGAAGGTACAACGCATAAGACTACAAGGAGTCGGTTCAATTCCGTAACGACTGTATTATCGCGTATAATTGATCGGTGGGACGTGAAGCAAAGAGATGATAATGAAAGCATCGTTCGACTAGGAAAACAACGAATAATACTAATCGCTGTACCAACAGACAGCTCAACAATAGTACGTCTAACGATCATGAGTCTTGGCGGAATGGAGGAGAGTAGGAGGCCTTTGGTGATCGGGAACAAACGGACGGACAGCTGCTACGTTTTCCATCGACAAAAGATTATCCATCGAGTGACATAACGCGATGCCTGCGATTACACAGACGCTCTTGAATTTCTATTTATCCTCGATATAACCTTCGCCACGATATTGTATAACAATATCGGGATAGACACCCTGGGGGGGGGGGGGGGGGGGGGGGGGGGGGGAAATAGATAATAAATAATTGAATTTTTATTACCCGCGGTAACGTAATCGCCTTCGGACTTGAGACTTTAGGACGAGCTTGAATTAAAGAGACTCCGCCAAGGATGAGAGTGCATGCACCGAGAAAAACGTGCGAGCGTAAGGTATAGCCTGAAAAATAAATACGTACCTACGGCCTCTGCTTCGGCCGTTAGCCAGCGGCAGCAGCACCCGGGGATAAACTCAACGCGCGCGAGAAGAACTGTGGAGAGGATATACTTATACCTTCGTATATACGCATACACGGTCGGGAGATATGTTACGTAATACTTTCCTCGAGGTTATCAACTTCGCACCGGACTCTTAGACCTGCGTTTTCTTCTTCTTCTTCTTCTTCGCCTCCGTATTTTTCTTCCTTTTCTTATTTCTCATTTCTTATTTCTTATTTCTTATTTCTTACTTCTTATTTCTCTTGTTGTCGTAACTCGTAATGTCGTTCTCAAAGGCAACGCGCGCCTCCGCTACGGACCTACGCTATAATATACCTCATACCTGCGGATTCACTGAGTTCCCACGCGGCTCACCCGCCGCCATTATATCGAGGCATAGCCACTATGGCTATGTGGCTATGCAACCCATCGCCGAGATAGACTGGGACTCTTCGGAACACCGCTGCAACTTCCAAACTTCGCTCGTTATATCATGTCATTCGAATTCACGTACAAGTATTTATTTACTGTTCGATGATGATCATCGTCGGTCCGTTTGACTCGCCAATTATACATACGATATACAGACACGTATCCACACACCCCTACCTTCCGCGTTATCACCTTTTTATTCTCCGGATTTACTGCAACTCGCTCATTAACCGCTCAGCGATGTGTGATTGACGACCAATTAATAGAACCGTAGGAACACGTACTCGTTCCAGGGTGCTACGCAAATCTATCCACGTATGCATTACCTATGTATATTTATTATCGACTTGTAACTCAGCGATGTATTTAGTCGGACGAAAATGTCTCGATGTCTGCTCACAGTACCTATAAATAATAATTAATTAGGCTGTATAAATGTAGCGAAGAGTAATTAAACAGCGGTAAACTTGTACTAATACGCGATTGAACCGAGGAATGGAATATTTTTCGAGGGTGTGTTATATTACGGCAGAAACCTGCGGGATCGGAATGGGTACGGGAATGGGGAAGGGGGGGCGAGATTCGTCTCGGTTGAGATTCTCCCACGGGAATTTATGAGAAGAAGAATAAGAAGAAGAAGCGCAGAAGGAAGAGACGAGCCGCGGCCAGGCCAAGTGCTATTTCTACCAGGAACACAAGCGATCGAGTCTTCGGTTCGTTCGTTACAGGGTATAGGGCTGCAGCGAGCGGCAACTGCGGTAGTAGAGCTTCTGAAAATCCGCAGAAGGGACTGCAGTACGACGATGTGTCGAACGAGCTACGCACACTGATCTAAGAACCCTCTTCTGCCGTAGCGGTACGCAGTGCTGTAGAAAGAATCCTTTTTTGCAATTAATAAACGAGGAAAAAAGAGCGAGGCACTATGTGCAGTTCGGAGGCATGAAATTCCTCAAATTTTAACCCTTTATTCGAAAAAGAGGTAAAGAAATGAAACACAACTGCAGCCTAGGACTCGCCGATTAACTACAAGATGAGGAGAAAACAAAGACGATCGATTCGTCTAATTATTTACTCGAATCCAAATCAAAAATTTTAACGCTTCTATTACGTGGAGATTTAATCGATCCTCGTGGCGAGAGCGGAGGGAGAACAACAACAACGTCGTCGTCGTATGTATATCGGCATAAATTCTACATCGCGTATCCTCGTCGAACGTGAGGCGGTGAACCGATCGTAGCCGGGTAGGCAGTAGGTACCAAGATACTGCGGCTGGCTGGTGGCTACTACTACTTCTGTTACGCTTCCCTGCAGCGGCAGCAGCAGCAGCAGCAGCAACAGCGGTCCGCTGCGTGCCTCGAGAACTGGTTTCTATCGAGGTGGTGCCTTTTAAATACCTACGAACCGAACCTGACCGAACCGAACCACGTCGCGTCGAGTTGAGCTGAGCTGAGCTGAGCTGAGTCGAGTTGAGCTGCGTCGCCCGCGTCGCATCTTGGCGCATCTGACCTGAGAAGATAAGATGCCTCCGCTACGCGCTCGAGCGAGCTACTACTACGAGTTCATCTCGGCTCTTTCGACTATCTTCGTACGGGGGAACTTTAATCTACGTAATTCTTACACGGTTAGCTCCGGCTTACGGTCAACTGCGGTGATTGTGCTAATCACTCGTTACTCTCGAATACAGATTAGCGTGCGGTGACCGAGAGCCGGGAAATAAATGAATAAATGAATGAATAAACCAACACCGTATGGTTGAAAGGATGAATAATAGCTGTGGAATATTAATTCTTCACGAATCATGTATAGGTATGTGTGAATTGAGACGAAACTTGATCGAAGTATTTTGGGAAATCTTTTTTGAATGTATGTTCCGTCGCCTCGGTCGTTGCGGAGTTTTGAACTTCCTGTTTCTCTCCGTAGTATAGTGTATCGCGGTATAGTGTAGTCGGTCACATTAGCCAACCGGAGGAGAGTGAGTCTATGCTCCGATTTGTCTTATCTCGGACTTGTATCTGGAAACGACGTGCGGACCGAGAGTGGTATGAGGTACAGTCCTTGCAGGAAACTCCAACCCGAATTACATCTGTCCGGAATTCGGAGTAATCGCGTTGTAATCAAGGCGCGAGAAAAGCTCAACGAATTGACATCGAGAATCGGTAGAAGAGAATAGAAGAAAAGAAAAAGTAGAATGTATACATATATGCATATACACACCTAACCGTGCGTGTGCGAAAGATTCGCAAAGGGACAATATATGACGTAAAAAGACCAGCTACCGTCCTCCGCATCGGGTTGCATTCTGCACCGGGGGGGAGGCGATGATCAAATATTAAGACAGCTTCGTGGGAGTTTCGTACCCCGGGACGTGGGTACCTATACCTGCGAACTCCTTGTACTTGGGATCATGCGGTTATGTGTAGGCACCGAGTTGTAAATAGATTCGATTAATTTTTTTCTCCACCTCCAGCGTTCGTAGAACCTTGTCCTTCCTTACTTCCTTCCTCATTTCGTTTCTTACTTCGATTCTTTCTTTCCCACTTTCTTCGGATTCCGCGCGAACTTTTGAGTTTTTAAAACGGCTAGTGGCTATACCTGTGCGGCTAGTCTCACGGCTAACATAAGCCAAACCCTCGGCTCTCTTTCGCCCCTCTTTTCTTCTTTCCCACCTCGCCCCGCGTGTCTTATTGTTCATTTTTCTTTTTCTTTCTGTTCCCTTTTTTTTTGTTTGTTCCAGTCTTTTTCTCTCCTCTCGTTCCGCGGCTCTTTTCCTTTCGATTCGATTATTCTCCTCGTCCTTATACTCCTTCTCCTTCCATACTAGTTTTTCGATTCGTCAGATACACTCTCTATTCCCATATTCGCTCCGCTTCCACGTTACACGGTCGATTTTTCCGCTAGAATCGGAACCCTCGACGGCTCGCTATGGCAACCGATATATATTTTTTCTTCTTTCCCCCCGTCTTCCTTTCTTTCTTCTTTCCAACTTCTAATCTCTCTCTATCTTTTCCGGAATCTAGCCCGCAAGGCTGCGGTCCGTAGATAAAATGCGATACTTCTACTTTTCCTCAAAAACACGATACGTCTATATATACGTATGTATGTACATCACAGGTTCTGAAAATTCGAAGATCGCATAGACGCGAGTATGAAAAGATACGAACCTAACTAGTTCACCTTCCAAATTCGTTTATTTATAATATCCGCAATCGCTGTACACCGCAGGATTAAATCATCTCGTTAGCTGATTGCCGCAAATCATTCATATTTCCGCTCCGCGCATATATTATGCACGTGGGTACTGGATTATATACATATTTAATAAAATCGACTAGATACAGGTGTTCCGATAGATAATGAGATAGATGATGATAGGAGAGCTTCGATGTGTCATCTCGAGATAAGTTTTCGAATGATCCCGCGCTCGGAGTTTCGCTCGATATCTAACGATGACATTTTCATCCCCTCACCGCCAACCCCTCGCCCCTCGCCCCTCGCTCCGTTACCCTTCCTTCTTTCGTTACCGAGCCATTATCCATCCCCGCCTAGCTCGGTGGTCAATTAGTGTAATGAAAGTACCCCCTCCCGCTCCTCTATTCCTTTCCTTTCCTTTCCTTTCCTTTTCTCTCCTTCCCTCCACCTCCGCGCTCGCTGCCTACGGGCTACAATCATTTTTCATTGTCCCCCTAGTTGCAGCAACGCGGACGGCTCTCCGACTCTCTGGCTCTGGCTCTGGCTCTGACTTTAGAGCCTGTCTGTGCCTATTCACCTATATCTATCCTGCCATTGAAGTAGCAACGGGATTGTAAAGACTACGGTATAGCGTCGGAGACTGTGTACCATTTTCTGTTACAGCGAGAGGTGCAGCAGCCTAAATAGTTACATATATTTATATATATAGCTATTATAGAGATTATGTGTAGATACACACCAACGTAGCGTAGGTATAACGCCTACGCGGTGTACGCTAGCTGTCTAGTTTAGTTCTGTGAAGAAAAGTGGTATTATTTTTTTTTGCGAGATCGTTAATTGAAATTTAGTACTGAACGAGCGAGCGAGCGAGCGAGCGAGTATAACGGATATATCGATTGGCGAGGGAATTATTAATTCGAAGAGTGACTTGTGCCCCGTATACCTTTTTATATGTGGATACGAGAAGCGTTATACGCGTGTATACGTGTATATGTGTACTAAAAATGTAACGCAAATAAGAAACCGGGGAGATAAGAAAGGTCCTTATCCTCCTTGCTGCCATTCCTTTTGAATTCCTATCGAATTCTGCGGGGAAGAATCTCAGAGCGTCGAGGTCTGGGCGTTTTATCGCAAAAAAAAAACGAAAAAATATATATAATATAAATATACATTACCAGAAAACGCAATAACGAGTCACTCGCGTTAATTCTTGGTATTAAAAGTGACTAACTCTTCTCGTAATTGCGTACAAATGGCTAAAGAAAAAAAGAGGCGAAGAACAAAAAAGGAAAAAAAAAGAAAATTACAACGTTAATAACTATAATAATAATAGATGAAACAACCGCAGGGACGCGTGCCGGATTTCCGGATAACACACGTCATCGGTATCTCGTCACGCGTTCGTTAGTTCGCCGCAGATCCAACCTACTCCTCTTCCCGTACTTTTCGACTCGTCCGGGAAACTTGGATGTATATTACCTACTCGCGGATCGTAGCTGGTACAGCGACGCGATGTATCTTCGAAAAGGACTCTTATATTGTTCGATAAATTCGCGTAGTAGGCTCCGCAGAGAGCCAGCCTGCAGCAGCAGCGGCCTTCTCGCTCTTCCTTTATCCTCTCTCTCTCTCTCTCTATAAGGGCGAAAAGACCCTTTCAGTTTTCGCGGCAGAAAAGGGATCGATACGCCGAGCTACCACCCAGATACAGCTGCTGCTGCTGCTGCTGCTTCTACGGTGTACACTTTAACGCAAAAGTTTTTTTTTTTTCCGCCTAATCTAGCTGCGACCTCGTCTCCCGTAGGCGCGGGTGTAAAACCGAACGAAATCGAATAACGCGAAAAGAAGGAAGAGAAAAAGAAAAAGAAAAAGTTCAATCGAATCTCGCGGTAAAGCTGTGCATAGCTGTATATCGACTCGCTGTACTATTCTACGAGGAGGTAAAACCGAGGCTAAAACCAAAACCAAATAGGGTGTAAGGGGATTAAATTCGCCATTTCCCAACCCCCGATTTTCGAGCTAGGGTCGAACATTGAGGGATTGGCTACCGGAGTCTGTATACCTAGTCTTATTCGTCTTCTTGACAACCCTCTTCAATACCACTCGTCTAATCGAGGATGCATACAGAGCAGCGATGTTTCGATCGGAGTACGTAATACACCTACTCGGAAAGTTTCTTTTTCCATTTACTCGCCCCTCTGTGATCAATTTTTTGATCATATTTAAGGCTTTTCGGAGTATGATTCGGGCCTCGCAGCCACCCGTGGATCTATGGTCTATCTGGACCTGCCCCAAAGTCTTCGGAGCATGAATATAAGGACACGAGTGAGAGGACTAATGCCGGACGCGTGGCTCGCGGAGTGTTGCACCGGGACTGACCCAGGTCCAAGTTTCGTCCGGCACGGGGTGCGCGAGTTTGGATCTAGAAACAAGGGTGGAACCGGCCGGAGAGGGGGCCTTTTGTAACCCAAAATCGCGAGGGTAGCTTATGCACACGTGGCGCTCTGCACCCCTTAACAATACCTGCTGCTGCTGGCTGCTCCACTGTCCTCGTTTCTTCCGTCTCCCATGTCTCATCCCTCTCGTTTCATCTTTCCGACTCGCTGTATACTTTCCCATCTTTTTTCTCTCTCTCTCGCTTTTTTTTCCCATGCTCTTTCCGAACCCTGAATCTCTCCTCTCGCTGCCCGCCTCCAGTTCGCCGCGACACATGGCGAGGATAGATAAAACCTAGGCACGTGGCATGCGAGGCACGGCGTGATGCCGGGTCGTAATGACGAAGGGGTGCCGGGCCCGTGGTCCAGAGTCCGGGGTCCGGGGTCCAGGGTCCAGGTCCGCTCTTCCTTCCCTCTACCCTCCGCGCACCCATTCTTCGAAAATAATACCTTTGATTGTGCGCTATTGTGGGAGATGTTTACGGGGTGAGGAGGGCTGTTTTATAACCACCCTCGATCTCAACCTCGCGCGGCTTCTCCTCTCGTACGTTATAGCCTCGCTTTGGCTTCTCCTATACCATTATATAAATACAATCTATACGTATACGCATTAACGATTATATAAAGTGGGTACCCAGGTCTATATATACCGTGGACTCATACGCAGGCGCCTGTAGCTCGATTTTCTCTCTCCGTCGGTCCTCAAGTGGGGAAATTGGAATTTAGTGTGGGAACGTGCGTACAGCAAACTCTGCCCTAATTAATTAAAGAGGTTGGCCTACTCTCGGAATTACTCCCACCGTTTAATACTCCTCTCTCTCTCTCTCTTCTCCTCCGTGGATGAAGAGACTAGCCTCGTCTATCCCTGTCTTCGAAATTCATTCATTAATTCATTCGTTCATTCATTCTTCAGCGGTGAAGAAGAGTTATCGAAAAACATGCTTCGCCGACACCTCGGGTGAACAACACTTTCCCAAGAGGTATGTCTACCCACCCGGCCATCTACCGATATGTGCGATGATTCATGTTCTACACAGATTTTCGCGTACGCAAGAGTTTCCGAGCTCCTCCTTAGCTGCAGTTGTCCGTGTAGGTAGACGTCGACGGTGCGGATACACGGGTACGTACGTATTTCACTCGCGGTTATGTAACCGTGAGCTGCAGCTAGTGTAGAGAGTAATTGAACGACGTATGTGAGGTACGCGTGTGCGTAGGTGCAGTTTACGCCATACTACGACAGCAGGATGACCCCGGGAAAGGGAATTGACGGGAACGGAATGGAAGGGATGGGATGGGAAGGGAAGGGAGAGGATGAAAGCGAAGTACCTACCACGGCGCGTGTGCAACGTCGATGTAGGCAGCTGACGCGAGAGCAACTCTGCACTTTTTTTATCCACCTTCCTTTTTCTCTTCTCTTCCATACACGATCTCCGCGATTCCTGAAGGGGCCCGTCACGTGCACCCATGCAGCTTTCAGATACAACTTTTCATACTACCGCTCGTCGTTGAAACCCTACGGTACTAATAGAACTGCAACTCATTTTATGGCTCCAATATACAGGGCGATTCAAATTTAGCGGGTCTTTTTTTTTTCAGGGTGGATTCCCCGCGAAAATCCAAGACTAAATTTCGTTTACCGAAAATTCGTGGGACCGATAGTTTCCGAGCTACGCGAGATCTTAGTTGACCGAACGCGCGGCGTATAGATCGCACAGACTGGGCACCCCGCTCGACTTCCACTCATGGCCGACCCAGTCTGTGCCACCTATGAGTTCCGCGATCGGTCGACTGAGATCTTCCGTATCTCGGAAACTATCGGTCCCACGAATTTTCGGTAAAGGAAGTTTCGTCTCAGAATTTCGCGAGGAATCTATCTGCGTTGTGTACAATACGACGTGCGTATTGCAACAACCTACTGTAACCAAAACGCTGAGAGAATCTCCTCCGCGTGCTGACTACCCCGTATAATGTCGATTTACGAAACCCCGCGCGTGCATATAGTATCGTACATATCACGAGCCATGTACACATACGCGAACTTTTGAACTTTTAATTTTCAATTTATTCTTTCTTATTCACCCCGCCAGCCCCCTGTATACACTTTCCCATTCATTTCCTTCTCTATCCCGGGTCCGTACATAGGAGTTGCAAAAACGCATCGGCTGTGCCCCTGGCATAGATTCGTACTCAACTCTTCGACGAAGGGGTTACCGCGCATAAATTAATCACGCGGTACGGGGCGAATAGCCAGAAAATAAATAAGGGACGTTTCTGTCGCTGCGTCCCATGCGCACACGCGTACGCGTAATTCGACAAGGCGTATACGAACACGAGCTACCGAAGGGACTTTACGCGTATTCGATACAAACGCACGATATTCCGATAACCATCGTAAAAACGAGACTCGGGGTACTTCTCGTTATGAAATACGGCTGTCGCTCGTCAATCGGTCGCTCGGTCCTCCGGTTTTAATCCTTCGTCGTCTCTGGACGTCCCTCTCGCTCGCAAAGCTGCATTATATTACTATACGAATCGGGTTAGTCACTGTGCCAATGCCCCGATGCCACCGACACGCGTATCTACATATAGGTACGTGAAATACATATGCTGCTGCCGCTGCAGCTGATCCCTTCGAGGCGAGACGAGTTTCAACAGCTGTTCGAAACCACCTGAAGGAAAACCTCCTCTTTGTTATCCCAGGGGATTCATTTTCATCGATGTTTCCTTCTCTCTTATCGATCGGTCGTTACTCTGACTTTTGCGAACGGTAGAAATATTCGGTGAATCGATTGAGAGTCGCGTATATCGAGGCTGAACCCTCTCTCTCGCCTCGCATCATGGGACTCGCCATACTGCAACGCTGCGGAGTAACAATGAGGATCAGACCGTAGGATTATTGGCCCCGTTCTCCTAGGGGGTCCATATACTCTGCGGGGGCACCCATCCATCCCCCAGGGGACTTGGAAACGCGTGACTCACGCGTGCGGCCCTCTCTTTGTCGAAAATAGTTATTAGCCTTCGCCTAGTCATCGAGGGATGGACACGCGGGGTGCACTCGCATATCTCATGGATCGATTCAGAATACTCGAATCGTTCATTTTTTTACCGAAGAAGACGAGGGTGAGAAAAATTAAGCTTACGGAATAATTATTGCCCTACGACGACGGTGGCTTTCGGGGATTAATTAAAGACGCGAACTCCAAGGTCGCCGAGTACCGCTCTGGCCATAATTTCGATTTACAGTCGAGAAAAGCGAGCAACAAGTGAGACCGGTGCACCTGTCCAGCTGTCGCGGAATATACGTACGTCTCGGGTTTCGATTGACAACGAAAATTTGCATAAATGTATATAGGAAAGAAAGAAGAAAAAAAAAAAAAGAAATGAGCAGACGTCGCAAAACCTCGGAGGGTATTTCCTAGGGTTTTAAAACCAAGCGACGAGCCAAGTACGTAATTAGCGAGTACTGCGAATCGGTATATATACGAGACCGTGCGAATGATCATCGCGTCGTTATTCCCCGTTGTGTAATATTGTTTTAACAGGTAATTGGACCGTTTATCAAAATATAACTACGTGCGCGGTATCTGATACATATTACTACATACGTATACATATATATTCAAGCTGCAAGGTGGTGCAGGGTGGAATTATACCTTTATAATAAATACATATATATATGGGCGATTATACCTGTCGTCTGACAGTATACTTATATCATGTTAAACCGCGCAGTGTTACAACCGATTATAGATAAGCCAAGGTATAAGTCGAGGTGAGATCAATCTATATGTTTATCGCAGTGTCGTTCCAATTAGTAATTTCATGTAATTAACTACCGCGAGAAACACCAGCAGCACCGGGGCGATGGTTCCAGTGGGAGAACTGTACTTTCTTCGTATAGTCACCAGCTCGATTCCAAATTGCCAAAATTTGTTCTTTGTTTATTTTTTTTTTTACTCTTCTTTCCCGAAAATTTGTTGTTCTAATAAAAAATCATTGCAACATTAAAAGCCGCGCGTGAAGAACTTCTTCGAAGTCGCTGCGGGGGTCTGGTAGCCTCATGGGATATCTATGGGTACCTATGGTGTCGGTAATTGCTGCGGCGAGGGGCAAGGGGAGAGAGGAATGGGGAATGGGAAGAGCGAAGGGGGAAGAGGGAAGGCTAGGACAGGGGATGCGGCTACACATATAAATATACATATATGTATATAAATCGTTTGGGGTTACTCTCAGATTTTTATCTAAACCGACGGTTTCCTGCTGCGCGGTAGGGTTTAGACGTGTACGGTGGACATAGGTGTACACCCAGTAGTTAACGTGGAATATATACGACCGGAGGACATATTATATAGTTTAGGGTGGCACGCCAACTGTGACTATTAAGAAAAGCAAAAAAGGGGTTTAAGCAGTTTTTTCTTTTAATCAGTATCAATCTTTCTCCTCGTGATCCTTTCTGCCTTTTTTCTTTTTCCCGATTCGGGGACGAGAGAAACGCTTTCCTCCCTTCGTCCAGAAATTTTCGATTTTTAGAACCTTCGGGGATTCGGGGGGTGGGGAAAATAGCGACGTTTCGTTCGACGCCTCGATACGACGCAATCTCAAAATAAAATCTTCGATGTATCGAGCCCCGAGAAAACGATGGCACGGTAGGTACGTACAGGGCAGGTGTGGCGCTCCTTTTTCGCTCGTTCAGGGCGACCTCCTCTCACCGAATGAACGCCTTATACCGATCGCAATCGCCCGATCCTCATGATAAAACCGCAAACACTCGCATAATTAAACTCCGCGAGGAATACGAAGAGCTGTGCCGCTCGCTGGTACAGGCGGCAGAGTTCTCTCGGAAGAAAATATGTCGACGAGTTTATATGTGGAATCGCCTCCTAATGACTCAATTTTTTTAATTAATTTAATCAATCAAACTGCAGGCCGTTAAACGGGCATATGCCCGAGGCTGCCGATGCGAGTCGAGTGAAATCGTCGGTTAATCAATTATTCAATTAATTAATTAATTGATTAACCGATCGATCGATTCTCTCGCTCTCTCTCTCTCTCGCTGGGATAAATCCGAGAGTGAAACCCGCGAAGAATCGGGATTCTTTCGTAGCGAACCGACATAATTGCCACTCGTCAGGATCGTCGGGGAATCGAGTGAGAAGAAACGGTATTGAGGTGTTAATCGAGAATCCGGGCAACCTGCAGCCGTTGCCGTTGCCGTTCGCAGGATATACAATAGAATTCATTGTATACGAACCAAACTGTGACGAATTTATCTTTCACGCCTCGTCACGTTTCCTCTATCTCGCTTCGCCCGGGATATAGCTATTCTTGATTCTACGATTGAGACGTTTCCGATCTTCGTCGCAGCATCCTTCGTCACGCCTTACCGGCGCACCGTCGAATCTTCGTCCAGACTCGCTTTTACTTCCCCTTTTTCACCTCTCGTTCTAAATTATATCGTCATTTCGCTAAAAGAACATTTTCCTCGAATCCACCTCGCCGTACAAATATGCGAATATCGTTATTATATATTTTTAGTCATTATTATTATGTTACGATGTATTCGATGATCATTCGGCTCCGGATCTTCGTTGCGGTTTTATATGTCCGGTTCCGTTAGACGATCGCCGTTGCGTCACGGCGGCGCGTAGCGCCGGCGGTGATTAAAAAACGAAATATGAATAAAAACGAAAATAAAATCCTGTCAATCGGTGCGAAACTTGTTCCGGCGTATATATAAGCCCGGCTCAGCGACTGGATCCTCAAGGCCAGAATATTTGAATAGCTCTCATCGCTGCTGTGTGGGTACACGATAGTCCAGACTCTAGACTCTAGACTAAACTGAACCAAACCGAATTTTATACTCTCAGAGTCTATCTAGAGTTTAGACGAGCCGCCGACTCGCCGAGCAGTCCGTTCCTTCCTTCCTTCGCTCGCGTTCTTTATTTCTTCGGCCTCCGCGGTTGAGGCAGGTCCGGGAGATTGGCTTCGATATAGCATACGTTCGCTATTTGAACGCTCGTCGATTCGCGGATTGACCGAATCAAATGCCCGCTCGGCGCTCTACGCGATCGGGAGAATTGATTCCGCGGAAAATATCGTCTCACACGTGTGGGGTGTGATTTTGTAGATTTTTGTATAATTATCTTTTATTTCTCTGATTTCAGGTAAGATGATCATTCTGTGTTGATGAAAGCCACGACGCATGGATCGGCCCGATTTTTCGGAATCGGAAACGAAAGCTTTCGTAAGTCCGATAGAAATTAAGATTTTTATCTATAATAACACCGGGGGGAGGGGAACGCCACAAGCGTGGTACCGTTTACTAAATTTAATTTAATTTAAACACTTAGTTAAGTGTAACGGTGTCGAGCCGGCGAACTAAGACAAGCGGTTAAACGTAACGTTAGAAAAGGATCGCAAAATTTCATTATTTCGTCATTTCATTATCTCATTATTTCATTACTTATTTTTTGCGTCTCTTCGGCAATAATTGGCCTGCGGGAACATCTTGACTTATCGAATTGTGCAGCCGAGTCTCACGGTCGATTTTTCTATGTATTTCTTTTCCCACTAGCATATAAGAATTATCATTATACGTTCAATTTTGACAGAGATGCTGAGAAGAAGATCTGCGTATCGGCGGTGGCGAAGATGGATATATGCCGCATATATCTGTATATATATATATAGCCGACGTCGTGGCAGGCTACAACTTATCACAAATCGTATTGACGAATAGTAAAAAAGTAACGCCTAGGTACCAGCGATTACAGAAAATTAAAATGAAGTACAAGAAGTAAATTGATGATCGCGTTAACATCGTTTAAAAAGAATTTACCGGAGCTCATATATAGGTATAATCGATCGATCGATCAATCGTAAAAAACGTCACGCTTCTGTCCATCGACTCGTTGATATCGAATCGAATAAATAAATAGCGGATATCTGTACGCGGATACGGTTCATTTTTATATGAACCTATAGATTTTATTTTATTTCCTTTTTTCCTCAATTCTTTTTTCTCGTTTTTTGCCCATACTTCGAACGTGATCGATTGATTCGCGAGTAAAAACTCTCGTCTTCGTCTCTCTCTCTCTCGCTGGTTTTTTTATTTTTCATTTTTTTTTTATCTTTCTATTTTTATTTTCTATTTTCATTATTTATTTTTTCCGTCGTTTTTATACACGTACGTATATGTACGCCATTGTCTGCCGCGACGGCTGATCGGGGCTATACCATGCATGTACACACGTGTACCCGGGGTTCGAATATCATACGATGTATCGCGTGTTATGTATACCTACTATACTTGCCGCGGCTATATTTTTATCCCAGGGAAACGGTTCGTTTTTTTTCTATTTTTTTTCTACTTTTTTCTATTTCTTTTTTTTTCTCCCTTTTTCTTCATCATTCCGCGATCTATATATAATAACAGAAGTGGGTATATCAGACTCTGTACACGAACTCTACGTATAGACTCTGATCGATTTCGTATTTATGTATTTATATGAATACGAAAGAGCGCTTCTCCCCCCGGGTGCATGTTGCCCCGGGTAATCGTCCGCTTCGCGTATAAACTTACCCCCTTTTTGGTTTTTTCTTTTTTCCTTGCTTTTCTTTCACTCGCGCGGCGGTTATACCTATAATATAGCGGAAAGTATGCAATTGAATGGTACCTAGGCGGAGACCGCGTTACGTGTAAGAATAACTTCGTTCCTGGACTCAACTATATCGTTGAATTTCATATTTTATACGAATAACGCGAAATACGAGGATTTCCGTCGGTTTCTTTTTTCTTTTCTTTTCTTTTTTTTCTCTGTTGTAACTCAGCGCCTCTTTCACGCCGCGATTGTATCTAATTACGCCGAAGAACACCGACGCGGCTCTTCCGTACGCGGACCGAAAGAATGAGAAAAAAAATAATTAAATTGAAACCGAAAGCAGTTTTCTTGGGGTTTTTATTGGCACGCGATGCTGTTTCAATCCTTTATGGTGTCTTACCTTACTGGTTCGTTATCGATCTTGTATTATTGGCAAACGATTGTTTCTAAATTTCCAGAATTTTTTTTCCCTATCGATAAATTGGCTGAAAAAAATACAAAAAAAAAAAAAAATTAAACACCATCAAACGAAGAAGGTATTTATTTTATGAAGGAGTGGAGAGGCAATTTATCCCGGGGTTCTATAAGTCGAACGAATTAATTTCACAGTGGCAAGTTGACGATGTCAAAAATTTGTCCAGCGCCTCGAATTGAGGAGTAGTTATGGTAAGAGGCTGCAGGAAGATCGAGAACAAAATTGAAAAAAAAACAAAATTCACGTCCTGTTCACAGGACACAAAATTATTCACCGCTATCATAAATTGACGAACGCGTATCATCCAATATATACACGTTATCCCTATCTGTTATGCAGTAGCTAGACGGACAATAAAATAAAATAAAGATGAACGCATATATGTCGTATATGTTCTCTGTATTTTATTTTATTTTATTTTAGTTCTTCTTCTCGCTTTTAACATTAATTTCGTCCCGAACCAACCAAAACGAAGAAACGTTCCCCAGCAGATACCTCGGACAGAAAATCCAACAGCTAACCCCATACAGTACCTATGTTTACTTTTATTGCTTTCTATAAAATTATGCCAGAAACAATTCGTCAGCTGTATGCAATGCAAGCAACGAGACTAACCATACGCTTCTCCTAACACACACCCTCGCACTTTGAGTGGAAAAACTGCACTCGCTGTCGCAGGATGATCCGCGATCACTGTGATTATGATAATTATCTAATTGGAAGAAAAAGAGAAAGAAAAAGAATAATAAAAACAATTGGCATGAAAAAATTCTATTTGGCAAAACTTTGTCGAGAAAATGAAAAAAATAAAAACATATGTGTGCGATTCGATGAGTTGAACGTTCTTCGTCAACTTGCCCCCCGCATCTATTATCTCCATCGTTCGGGAGATATCCGTATAGCAGATCAAACTGTTGTCGGTTTCATAACTTCCGGTTATCGTACCCGGAAGCGATGTGTTCTTTCGCCAGAGATAAAGAAAGAGAGAGAAGTAAATAAATAAATAAATAAACAAACAAATAAATGAATCAATGAATAAATGAAGAAAGGCAAGAAAAAAAGGGAACGGAGATACGTTCGTCTCAAAGATCGCTAGAAAAGCTGCAGCGCTGACCGGGGGCTCATCTACTTCCGGTCTGCAAACGAATTCTCGCGCCCATCGGTCACGTCTTCCCCGTCCCCACGTGTCCCATATCCCTTCAGGGGCGCTCGCGCGAGTACATACATACATATATATGTATGTATATATATATACGTAGATACATACGTGGATATATATGTACGTATGTATATAGAAGCGAAGGGAGTGGAGTGCGCGTACCTCGTGCCGTGTGTCGGCAAGGGATGCGAGGGGACGGTGCGCTAGACGTATCGACCGAACCCGACCTCCCTGTTGTGTGCAGGGTGGATTTGCCCGGTAGGCAGAGAGAGGAGGGAGAGAGGGTGGAAAAGCGAAGAGTGAAGAGAGCCGAGCGGAGAGGGAGGAGAGTGAGGAGAGACGGAAGAGGAGAGAGGAGAGAGGAGAACGGGGGTTTCAGAGCTGGTCTCACCCTCAGGGTGCGCGCTACGTGCGCTACTTTTCCGTTAGCGGGAGGGCGCGGAAGCGAGATGCCACGAAGAGGGCTCTTGAAGGCCCTTCGCGTTGCCCTGCGGAATTTTTCAACGTTACGATATATCTAAAGAGGAGAGACGGAGAATTGGAACGAAAACTTGTGACGTCGACGCGACGGATCCACCAAAATTTCCCATACGAAATAATATTATGAAAAGTAATCGGAGACTGCAGACCAGTTTCGGGTACAAACGCCTCTGATCAGCCCTCGTTCGACCTCGAACCTCGCGTGAAATCGAGAGCTCGGTTTTAGACGTCGAGAATCGATGGACAGGGGGATTTTCATTGAGTCCTAGACGAATTCTCTCTCTTTCTATAAATCTCTGGTAGTGATCGTCGCCTGCCGCGAGGTCGGCGGTATATCTACCCGCGATCTAATTTAACGTTAAGAGACGTTGATGAACGGGTATCGTCGCCGTACAGGTACGCGTTTATGTAAAGAGTTTCACCCGCGAATAGAACTCACAATTTTCTTCATGGCGAGTTCCAGTCACCGTAATACCGCCCCATGGCGAACTCCATCCTGTGTCGGCTGCTCGGAGCAAATCTCGTCTCCTTCTTCTTCTCCGACGAGTTTGGGCTGCAACGTACACCTCCAACGGCGCGCGGTTGGAACGAAAGATCGGAAAACTGTCCGGAGGAGAGTCTACCGTTCTTCGTACGTCTATCTATTAAGTTAAACTCCGATCCAACCGTGCACTTAGGGTAGTGACTGAACGGGACGCTACCCTCGGACGAGGTATGTATCAGACATCCAAATCTGGTCGTAAGTATCACTTACCTGTATTCTATTGAAACGGTAATTATTAGAAGGGAAGGGACCGGGTCTATCCGTCCCTTCCAGGGTCTAACCCTTTCTACAAACCTCGAGGAGATACTCGCTCGTCGCTGATGGTGGATATCGTTCAGAAATCTATACGAAATTTTCGTTTACGCGACTGCCGACCGTCTCACGTGTAGAGACCCATCAACCCTGAAATTAACCGCACGCGATGCGTCACTTATTAACTTTGACGTATAGTGTACCCACATATGTGCCCGGGCCTACGAAGCTAGGCCTTCGTTGAGCCGGTGCGGTAATCCAGGAGTAGCCCCGACCATCTGGCGGCAGATGCTGCGGTCTACCGAACGCCGTGTCCAGATCGGGATTCGATTTTGATTACCGCACCGCGACGCTGCCCCTGAGGGACGAGATCCTAGATTTTTTAATATTAATCAGCTATACCGATAACGGGATTCTATGACCCGGGAAAAAGGCGAGAGGGAATTTTTTGGGACACGTTTCGATCGCTTCGGGGCTCCCGAGCCAAGAACTAACAACAAGATCCTCGGGGGTGGTACGATTTCGGGACATATGGCTCCGGCAGACGTTGATAGGGGCGGTTCCCGACGGGGTGATACCCCCCGATTATAGACGCCGAGTATAATCTCGGATAGGAATGGAAAGGTCTCGAATAAAATATCCGAAAGTTGAACCCAGCGGATCTGATATCCCGAAGGAGATTACGAACTGCTGAGGGAAGTTCTCGGCGCTAGTCCTTCGCCGAGCGATCATCGCTAGATCCTCCCGATTCCGGCATATATCCTCCTCGTTGCCACAGAGCGAAACCTTGCCCCCGATTTGTTATGCTAATTGCACCAACGAGGGGGAATAAAAAAGCGTTAATTATAATTCATGAATTGATATATCTGCACCCTCGTCGACCCCTCCGTAAATCCTTTCAGTTCCAATTAAGTCTACGCGCCCGTCCGTAGTACGTGTACAAATCACACGTATACAGCCCTGTGTACCTGTATCCGCACACGGTTACGCGTTCGGTATAGGCGCGTCGAGGTATGCCGCAGACTGCTTCAGAATCCCGCGATGTTTTATCGCGATTCTGTCACACCTCGTACGAATTTCCTCGAAACAGCTGATTTGCTCGCTGGAAAGCCTCTTCCTATCCACGACGCCCAGATAAGCTTATCAGTCCGGCATAAAGATTACCAGAAAAATGTGAAGCGGTGGATATCGGCCTCCGCGCTCAGCCGGACTCATGTGTTTGCGGTGAATTTCCTCACCGCCCATCTTCGACCCTCGTTCGTCATCGTCGCGCAGGTATATCGCGTACCTGTGCCGTACGGATAAGGCGAAATGCTAACAACCGCACAGGTATGTACGGGCGAACCGTAGGACCGCGCCCGGTGCTCTCAGGGCGTGTACTTCCGGTCAGGATTACGGTACACCGCGGTTATACCACGGCTTATGTATTGTGCGTGTAGCGCAGCGTAGGCAACGATCGAATCTCTCTCTTTCGATAGACCGGAGAGAAAGGCCGAGTGCAGAAGAGGTTCTCGAGTTCCCGACAGTCTCGCCTAGCCTCTCCTCGCATACATCCGATTCCACCGTGGGCGGAACGAGTCGAATTTCTCTCCGCCGACGTGTGCGGACGTCGAGGAAAAAAGTCTCACGGAAATGACGAATTTTTGAATCCGGTTCGGCACCGAATTCGGAACTTTTCCGCAGCAGTTAGGAAGAGGAACCGTTAAGACTTCGGACGTTCGTAAAGACCACGACGGCTACGAGCGGGCAGCTGTCGTCCGATGCCCTGGCTGACGAGCGCACGCGACCACCAACTTTAGACACACCAGTCAACCCATCGGCAAACAGAGTCAAGAGTTCCTCGTGCGGTAGAAGTAGACGCGATGCGGTACGCGGGAAGAGACCGCGAAGCTAAGCTTGGTGAATAATTAACTGTTCAACGGATGTGCGCGCCTGAGCATTCGGTATTCGTTTAGCGTCCGGTCCGCGCGGGTCCCTAAAGAATTGTTTTCACAGGTGTAGAAGTTCCTTTATCCGAGACCGTTAACGGTTTCTTCCTCCTCTCTTCATTTTTTTTTTCTTTCGCATTTTCAGAGAAAAACCGTCGCGAATTTTCCGAAGGAAACTCGCGCGATTATTAGGTACGTCAGTTTATTTTACTCCGTAAGGGAAAAAAGAGAGGTATAAGGGAGCTTGAGGGGCCTTCGAGGACTTCCGCCGGCTAGAGATTTCTGAGTTGAATTGTAGACAGGGTGCAGCAGCCCCTGGTGGACGGAATAAATCACTTTTTTCTACCCGATCCTGAAAGGACCCAGCGACTTATTGTCTTCCCTATATTTAATCGTCGGATCGAAACACAAAGGGCGATATGCATAGATGGGAGTCATTTTTTCTTATTTTTTTTGTGTTTGGGAAGGCGAGCGGACGCACGTGGCTATCTTTATCTTTAAACAATGTCAAATTAGAGACGGTGAATCTTATTATCGTACGAGCCGAGAAAAATAAGAAGAAGAGGGAAATTATCATAAATTACATGTCGGTCGTGGCGTAACGACGCGGTTTAGAAAATCCCTGACGACTACGAAAAAGGAATTAGCATCTCTTCACGAAGGATGTAACACAGAAACGTCGGGTACTATTAACAGCCTCATTGACACAACGACGAAACGGCGACGGGTCTTCTCCTTCTTCCTTATTCTTCGCTGTTCTCTGAGAAGGCGGATTCGACTCGGTTCGAAACTCGTCGAGTCGACGACGCGGTCCAGATGCGTACGCAACGGACATCAACAAGCCACTTTTTTGTCACTACAACAACCATTCACGGAAAGAATTTTTCCATTTATCTTATTCACGGCGGGAACGCGCGAGAGCCAGGATTCGTTCGCTTTCCGACATACGTGTGCGATACAAAGTACAGAGACCAGCGCACAAACGCGCGACATCTGTCCCTACCAAATACGGTAGAAATACGATTCTTGGTCGCCTGCAAGGTTGTTGTATAACCGCTGCAGGTGAGCTGGTGCGCCTTTCATCGGCGTAAACTATTTTATACAAATCGACTCCAACGCTGCGACTAGGAGCCTTGAGATTAGCTCGTGCATTTTTACAACCGGAGTTTATTTATGCCTTCGAACAACGCGTATGCACCTTTGTTCGGTAACCTCGCGATGCAGGAGTAGGAGGAGGAGGAGGAACGAGCGTGTGTGCGATAGACGCGGTACACGTCGCACGTAACATGTATTAGCGGGAACTGTTCGGTACGAGATACGCTGGAAGTGGTAGGAGTCTAAAAGCGAGAAAAAGCAAGAAAAAAAGAGGAGGAAATAATGATAATAAAATTGCAGTCACGACGACGAGCTGCAGTCCCTATCTGTTGATTCGCGCCGGTCGTAATTAGCCTTCTAGTCATTAGGCACAAGGCTGAAGTAGGCTAATGCGCAAGAACGACTACTAGGTACCTCCGAGCACAAAGAAATTACAATATTCCAGTGGTGACATTGAGAGGAGGAGGCTGCGCCAGATCTAGGCGACGGTTACTCTTCGACTGACGTAACCCACGGCATGCGAACGCTTTAACCTTTTCTCAAACAATGCATCCGACTCTACTCTGCGCCGATGCAATGCATCGCAATGCGATACGATGGAAAGTGCATTATAACATCAAGGTTACTAAGTAAGCTGCCTCAGCGCACGCGCACCTCTTTCCACCTACTCGCGGCTGCGAGGTAGGAGCTCTTCGGTTACCGCGATGAAAGATCACCGAAGGCAGCTCTGTGGGATCGGAATTAACCATTTCTGTCTTCACGTCCCGAGGAATGTACCGAAATTTCGCGATATCAATTCTTACTTCCCGGTCACGGAATTAGGGTCTCCGAAGTTCTTGGACCACTTTAGGCGCGACGAACGACTCCTTCACGGTTGTCTCGCCTCTCAGAGTGCTTCGGGGATATTTCTTCCCTGCGTAAGGTCGTTGCTGAGACGGGGACGGGGATACGGACCGAGGGATAACTTCGGTGCCCTAAATTCGACTCGCGATTTTGAGCCAGCTCCTTTTCCAACGAGTTTAATTAGTACATGGCTCTGGGGTGTCCGGATGACGCGAGGTGCGATCCTCGTTCAAAGAAGGAAGAGAATTCCGTGCGATAAAAGTAATTGGAAATTGATGTACGAGGAAGAAACGAGTCTAGCTTCGACACAAGGGCTCGGGTCCTTCTAAGGCGATACCAAGGCTGTTCGAAACAAGCTTCTTGCACGCGACACGTGCCTGGGTGAGGTATCGCGAAAGGAAAGGACGCGGCGAGTCTCGGGAGTCCTTCGACACTCGGTTACCACATCTGCAGCTGTAATATCCTTCGACGACACGGTGCATCGCGACTAGTCGCAATCGGTACCCAGAGGGAAAATTGAAGACCTAACAGCCTACCAGCAGCGATGCGATTCGTACGCTTTCTCGATCGCGACGCTTGATGCGATGGGATCGTTTGATTAATGGTCGTATTAAATATTTTAGATCCTGATTAACGTTAAGATAACCCATGGTGTGGATATATGCCGGCAGCGAACAGGCCTCGACCATGGATCATGCGGGCTTAATGAATTTTTAAAGAATTTATAATTCGAGTCATCATCGTTGCTGCTGCCGCTGCTGCTCTTGGCTGGATGCGGGCTAAATTATTATGTTAACTAAATTTTACAACCGTGTATGCAAGTAGCAATTAGACCGAATGTCAAACAAGCAAAGAATTAAGATAATCCCACGGCAATGTTCTCTTCTTTTCTTATTTTTTCATTTTTTTTTTTTTTTTTGATATTATTTACGCGGAGAGGTAATCGACTGCGTATTGGTATTCGTTCCAGTATTCCGCGTATAGGTTCGCTAATGATTTTCAGCTTTTATTTATCTCTCCGATTTGTTCGGAATTTCAATGAATGAAAATTACCGACGATTCATCGTCCCTGTCACGTAGCAGTTTACAAACTAGTTGGATCACTACGCGACACTGTCGTTTCTTATACTTTATGCGGAAAGGATGTAAGAACCTAGGTAACCGGGTACTTCGATCTAACGAGTCGAGAGATGCCGGATAATGAATCCTCCTTAATCACTTCACGATCTCGAGACACGAGAAGATGGGGTTACGGACAGGTTCGACTTCCTTCCTCATCGATACTTTGTATCCATGAAAAACTTGGATGGCATATATTTTCCATTCTTTTTTTCCCATCGCATTTCCCTGTAATCTCTCGACGCTAAAAATCGCATCGCGTTATTCGAGCGCATAGGTAGATGGGAGTCTTTGACTCTACTGGTGACGATATCTGCCCATGGGGTATTTTATTTATATTAAGGCTATAGACTGAAATACTCGTCTCGTTAAGAAGAATAAGAACAAGAATAAGAATACTCGCGCCCCACGTGGTCTTCTCTCGAGAGTCGAGGCTCGTCCGTCTTCGAAGAAAGTTCAATAAAAATTCGACTCGCGAGTTCGCGATCCTATCTTTTTCATAAATAATTTAAAAAAAAATAAAAATCACCTAGCGACGTAGACGGGGGAAAAGTTCGGTCTATGGATTAAAACGATGAAGCGAAAAGCGTGAGTTTCACTATATAAATAAATATCGATTCATTCATTTTTTTCTTTATCGATTCCTTAGCGCAAAAAAATAATTCAGGGTCCGGTTGCGATTCTCGTATACGTAGGTACACCGCGCGTCCAACACCCCGTATATATTTTGCCGGTAGGTGTATAGGTCCGAGAGGAGATAGCCGAGGCATTCAACATATGTTATTGCATGTACGTACGTTTGTATCCGAGATAGGTCCGCGCCTGACGGAGAGATAAACTTTACTGAAACTTGACCCGCACCCAGCATATGCATATTACATATGTACGTATCTGTGTGCGTATAAAAATGTAAAGAAGATGTATACTTCGTCCGTTTTTATATCGTCCCATCTGTCACCGTAATTTCTGAGGAGTTAACTGTCGATTTGAAATTAGGAAAATTGGTTGACGAAACGCGCGACGATATACTCGTACGTGGAAACGAACGGGCTAGTCCGGGTGAGGAAGAAAATGATAAAAAAAATTTCTTACACCCTGTAATACGACAGAGGTATAGAGAGGTACCCCACCTACGACTGTATCTAATCGTGGCGTGGTACGAGAAACGGCAAATATTTACTTGGCGGATACAGTAATCTAGATCGAACGTGTCCGACAAGTTTAACCCGGGTTAAAAGATATACACCTGCGGTAGGCAGTATCTAGCGACGATTTTTCCGTCTATCTTGCATATACGCTCTATATCGGAGCCATACGTACATATATACATACCGTTCAAAGATTAACGAAATATTAAATATCAGGATTACGTCGATCCGTCGAATTATCGAGCTCGTTTTGTCACGCCGTTGTATTTTCACTCTTTTCTCATATTTTCGAAACTCCGTCTCCGCTTGTGCGTATCACTTTTCTCCAACGCGATCGAGATCGATTTCATGTCTTGACGCCGTAGGTATGAATCCACACACATGTACGAATCCTATTCGAAAAATACGGTATTCAGGCGAGGCCGCAAGATTCTGACAAGTTTGAAGAAAAAAGGAAAAGAAAAATGTACGTATATATCACCTGCTGCCACCACATAAATTGAGGTCACGTGTGTGTGTGCGTGTGTGTGTGTGTCTCTTTTCCCTTATTATCGTCATCCTTATATACATACATTTCTTTTTTTTTTCGTATCCTGCAGGCTTCGTTTACCTCGAAGCAAAGAATTTCGCACGTTTGCGAGAGCTCTCGGTTTCTCCTTCTTTTCTTTTCGTTTTTTTTTTTGGTACAAATTTAAGTACGGTATTAAAGAAGGCCCCTCCGATATGTTTAACCGTCTAAAAATCGTCTAGGTGTGAGACGTGCCTATGATTACAGGAGCATTATGCCGATCGTCGAAACGAGAAGATTACAAAATCGGTATGATAAATTATTCAAATTTCTAAATTGATCCGAACCACCATGTGTAATCTCGAATTTCCTATACGCCACGATGATACCCAACTACCTCTATACCCCCCGATGAATGTCGCCGTTGAAATTTCGACGAGCTCCATAATTTTTCGTCAGGTTTCGTAAATTTCGTGAGAAAAAAAAAGAGGAGGAAGAATCCTTCCCTGGACTTTATACGATCGCGGAAAATATTCGCCCTCCGTTATATACTTAGGCTAATTATTTGAATTACACTCGATCCGGCGTCGCTCTTTCCACCTCCCGTTCCTTTCCGTTCCTTTCTTTTCATCCCTGTTCGTTTCATGTACACATACCATGGTACGAAAATTTTTATTACCGTATACTCCGCCGTTGCCTACATCATTTGCGGTCAATAGCAGCGGCGTTCGGGATAGCTGCCGAGTCTCCTTTTGTTCATCACTTCCGGTTACGTGCTGGTAGATAAAAAGAATAATCGTAGTGGCTGCAGCACCAGGCCACACGACACGAGGGTCAACAACAACGGTAGGTAGAGTATAGCCGCACCTCGGGCCCAAGTTTCTCTCCCGAATTCAACCTGCGCTTCATACTTTCGCAATAACCGTGCGACGATGCACTCCACTTCACTTCGATTCATGGAGTAACGTTCTCACAGCCAGAAGACGGGGGGACGGAGATAAGGAGTCGAAGGGATGCGTGGTGCGACGTTAGGAATTCTTTTGTGAAGAAACTGTTAGGGGTCTCGAACGCGATGCATTCATCCAGGTCGAAACTAGCTCGCGATAGAAGAATAAAGGAGCGTAGTGGACGAGGCGAGGGAGCGAGGATGGAGAGGACCTGCATCGTCAGGGGCCGTGACATTCCTGAAATTACAAAGCTGTATGCACGGTGTGGGACGACCGGGCCAAGGACGTGTGAAACCAACGAAGGCTTTTGGAAATCATTTTCGGACTCTAGTCCCCAAGTAACGTGAATCTTTTACCCTGACACGTGACACCCGGAGATTTTTGGACCCAGTCGTTACGGCCGGGCTGCCAGATGTCAGATTCTGCAACGCCGGTTATGGAGTTCAGTCTTTTTTCGGTAGAAATCTATACCGCTTAGTCACCGTCAAGTTCAGTTACGAACTTTTGCGCGAAGAGGAAGTGTGTCATTCCCGAGGACTCGTCCATTCATTGAAACCACGTTATCTTCACCTCATATCCGACTTACACTGGCACCGAAGTCACGCAATTATCTTGTACGGTACATGACGAAGGCGACAGTAATTTTCATTATCATAGCCACGGCACACCGCGCTGATGGGAGCGGGACGTCACTCTTATTACCACACGATTAAGTAATGGGTATAATTGTCTCTAATCTTTTTACGATAACCGCGGAGCCGTTGCCTCTTAGTCATACGGAATAACCGCGTTTCATCCCGCTTCGTTTCCTCTCTTTTTCTATCTTCTTCTTTCCATTGCGATCCGATACAGTCCAACGACGTACCAGCATTGCGTTCACGGTACAAGTTTACGGGGTTACAGGTCCTCCGGACCGTCGACAGCGAAGCTACACGCTCGTTCGACACGATTTCGACTTTTCAGATACATTCGTTCATTTCTCAGCCTTGCAATCCAGAAATCAGAATCTTGGAATGCTGATAGCCGACGAAACGCACACGCGTGTACCCGGTGCATGTGATGTAGCGGTTTTTTACACCTGTACCTACCTGCCTGCACAACAGGCGTGAACAATTATCTCCGAGGTATTATCGCAGTTAATTCCCGAGCGGAAGTACCGTCTCCTTTTCTCTCATCACGGCTCATAATAAGATCCTTGAGTTTTACCTCGCAGCAGTGCCGAGGGTACATCGTTGAATCCACCTCTTCCGGACTCGTTCCCGGCGTTGCAGACCCCGCACCCTGGTCTATCCGTGTAACCTACCTGTCGAAGCGAGGCATGTGACTCCTCGGTTCGGTCGGTTTGGTTTCTGGTTTGTACGTAGGTACTCGTCCGTTTCCCCACCTCGGGATTCTCCTCCTCGTCAGTCGTGGATGGAAGTAGGTGATCGCGCATGCGACCAGGCTACGCTACTCGCCTCCACCACGGACGACGGGATGTTTAAATATGGCGGCTCCGTGTTTACGGCACACGAGCAGAAGCATAAAAGCAAAAGCTCGGATGTCGATGCACATTCAAGCGCTCATTTCAACCTGTATACATGCGCGCGGTGGTTATATACCAGCTGGTAACAGGTATGGAGAGAATAACAAGAGATATACCCACCTACATCTACATCCGAAACGCTGCATACCCGTGTGTATCTTCTCTCGGAACACGGTGCAGTCGGGACATCGCGCTGCAGCGCTTATGGTAGAACCGCGAGAAGCTCTTACAGCTCGGAACCAAGGAGAAGGTAGAGGCGCGCGTGCATCAGCTGGCGTCCTTGGCAGGGTGCAATTACCCCGGCTACCTACCTACCTTCTCGCGAGTCGAGTCCTCGCGGCCCTCGACCCGGTATATCCAGCTCCTCGCTCGCTCGCTCGCTCGTTCGTTCGCTCGTTCGCTCGCTACGGCGAGGAAGGTAGTAGAGGAACTCCGGAGGATAGCCAGCCGACGCGCCCGAGCCCTCTAGCCCTCTATTCGTTCGGATGGGATGGAATGGAATGGGATGAGACGGGATGGGATAGCTACACACCGTGACCGATGAAAAAAGTACGACGAAGCGAACCTGCGAAGACCGGACCGATTCTGGTATCTCGTCGTCGTCGTCGTAGTCGTTCGCCGCTCTGTGCGGCGCTGTGGCGTCGGGGTCGACGATCCTAAGTCCTCCTCGACGTCGTCGTCTCTCGGAATTGGCCCCGGTTAAACTCGAACCTCGAGAGAGAACCGTCCCTCGCCTTCTCGGCTCCTCTTCGTTATTATTCTTATTCCAACTCCGCGCGTATATATACCATGCAGAAACGCAGATCTACACCATATCTCGAGAGTCCCGTGGCCAAAAAATATTTTCGGCACACACCATATCCAGGTTACGGTAACGATGCGTTATACACGACTCGATGAACGCCGTCTCTCTCTCTCACCGTCCAGTTTCCTAAAATACATTATTCATCGCTCGCTGTGTGCGAAACACCGAGACGAGTATATAGTCGAGTAAAAGTTGTCGCATGCTCGCGTACCCGTGCAGTTTATGTCAACGTTGCTGCGATTCGGACGGTGACAAACAAGAAGTCAATTCTTGCGTTCATTTTCAGGTACATTACATTGTAGCACCCATATGTTGCCGATAGCTCCGTGAATTCGTATCGAACCTCGTGCGTTGGGTGGTAAGACCGAGTCGCGCGAGCGTAGGCAGCTCTAGGTATGTTGCATACCTACATGTGTAATCGTTAATAGCGTATAATCAATCATTTAGAAAATATTGGCCATCAAGCCTCGCCTGGTTGCTTGCTTACTCGCCTGCTCGCTCGGTTACTTGATTTACCGTTATCTCTTGCAACGATACGATGTATACCTACCTACGACGAGCGACGAGAGTGTACGACGTTGGTATAACGCCGGTGTCTAAAACGCGTGACGTTTCGTTCGTAGCATCGCGTTCTGGGAATTATCGTTTTCTTTATCTCTTCCCGGTTTTTTCAATACCTCCGCGATCGACTCGCTGGCGATTTGTCAAATTCCCGCGATCGATCCATCTCTCGTTTTGTAAACCGATTCGAGTTGATTCGTCAACTTTACGTCTTCGTCTACGTATCTCCTTTTTTCCCTTCAACTCGTGATTAATTTATGGTAAGCAATGTGACGTTCTACCGGGGTCAGGCTTCGTCCACACCGAAAATCATCAGGGTATGATATTAACGGTCAATTTATAGACGTTCCTCAGCTTTTTATTACATCCAGATACAACCTGCGCCTAGGTACCTCTAGTCGGTTTCGTATAGGTGTAAAAACGAAGGTAGGTAACCCACCTCGACGATTTACGAGGCATCAGCCACGAGGCACCAGGCACCAGGCCTCGGCAACCTTTTGACCTCGTGATAAGAATCGGTAATCCTCGATTGCCTACACGCTCATTCGTTCCTCGACGTAATTCCCCCCTCTCACCGGGAGGGTTCAACTCTCGGTGAAATTTATTCCCCTCGGGGCAACGACACCGCGGTTGATGCAGTTAGTCGCGACGGAGGAGGCGACCGTCGTCGTTGTCGTCGTTGTCGTCGTTCTTGCCCGCTGCCCTGCATCCATCCGCGCTACCTACACACACGCACGCGCGCACACAAATTTTTCCATATCGGTTAGTAGTGTGAGGGAAGCTTAAGCTACGCTGTATCGTACATATATTACCATTCTCGCGGGGCAACCTCGCGTACATCTATATGCTTCATAACAACGCGTCGGTACCGCCACCGATGAGCCTGGTCGATGATGAAGCGATGAACCTGCCTGCAACAAGACTATTACATATCTGCCGATCATCTTTCGAGTATTTTATAACCGCGTCATCCGCTGGTCAATATCTCACGAGGGCTATTCACACATGAGTCCATAATTCTCTCGTTATCATTGCGGTGTACTCGTCGCGCCTTCGGAGCCGTCCTTTACGCCTGAATTACCTCGAAGTAATTAATAACGCCGAGGGAAACGAAGACACATCTGCTAGGAGTATATCCTATCCGATCACGATTACTATGACGTTGCTAGAGGATCTGAGAACTACCGATTCGTTATACGGAGTCCCGCGGGTGTCTCGTCCTCTCATTATATAGGATTTAGCTTTTATCTTGACTAGCAGCACTAGCCGCACTCGCGAGTAGCCTGGACGGTGTGTAGTGCGCGAGCTGGGCTCTGAGAGGCTAGAATGTGTCCTTGACAGAGGATCGTTGACCCTCGGGGCCAACCGCCGAGTCCAGACTTGTACTAAGAGGGCTAAAACTCTGGCTTGGACCCGGAGGAAGGAAGAAGGAAGAGTCGAGGAGTTAAAGGACCTCGCGTATAGGTATAGGCCAGGCTTATTCTACCCACGCGAATCGCGGTCCGCTACAGTCGCGGGTCTTCGCCATTTAGAACGCGTCTCTGCGTTCGCCGGGAGAATTTATTTAACACATCGCAGCCAGGAGTCCGTCCAAGGAACAGCAGGATATATCGACGAAATACGTGTTCGACTCGTTCCGCGGAGCGAGTCTGACCGCGATTTCGCCGAATATCTCGTCCCGCGACAATCCCAATGGACAATTTTATCTCGCGTCACCGGAAACGTCTACACGCACGTGGATACAAGTGCGAAGCATCGGAACAAACGGTTCAACCAAGTGTAGGCACGGCGTATACCCGAGTCTAAAAAGAGTCCGTCTTAGTTGCCGGTAGTTAGATAGGTGCTCTTAATTACCTGGCTAGAATTTCCGGTTAGCAAACCGCGGCGCGGTGCCAGTGCCTTGCCCATGCGCCGCAGACTCTGAACAATGCATAAAGCACGAAGGCCCACGGTAGGTACGAGGTCTACCTATCCACGTTGCAGCGGTACATTCGTCGAGGAAACTCGTCGACGAGAAAAGAGAGCGTTGTTTGTCCTTTCCCTGTTTTTTCCTTTTTCTCCACTTATACATAGATCGCTGAGCTGGGGAAGTTACGAGACACCTTTCATGTATGTGTGCTACCAGTTTTGTTATCCTCGCCTATATCTACCAACGGATGACGAGTCGTGATGCACTGGCGTTAATCTGGGCCAGGGCCATCGGCACTGTGACTAGGATAATCCGCGGGACGGACAAATCGTGGCGGAATTATCGCCGCGGTATACGTATCGTGCATATATACATGTATATCTCTTCTTCAACGTTCCGTTCAACCACTAGCAACGCCAGTGATTATGTAACGCTTGCATAATCGAACGAGCGTCTCTTCTATGTGTATACCTGTACACTGTTCGAAACAAATCGTTCTACAATGAATCGCACTTGTATGCACTGACCAGCGAGGGTTACGTAAATGTTCATTAGCCTGAAGAATATCCGCGCGAGCGGTAAATTAAAATATGATCGACGGTTCATCGTTGGGAGAGGGATGAAGCTCCGAATTTCGGAAGCTCCGATGTACACCAAATTCGTTGGTACATAGTTTGAGCTTTCTTACGCTCGTTCGCGTCTCGCTCGCGCGTGTGTATACGTAGGTACGACTCGCTCGGCCATAAAGAGAATGAGAAAGGAGAAGAAAAAGGAAAATGAAAAGAAAAAAGGGTATATAGGTGCAAGATAAGGAAAACCAGTTTACGCCATGGGGTCCCCGGTTGGTCCCCTGTCGGCGGTGCACAGGTACGTCGTTCGCCGGACCTGTTTGCCGAAGCATAAACAAACCCTGGCGAAATATGCAATGGGATAGGTAAAACAACGCTGCATTGTGTTGACTAGGGCGTTAACCCAGGTCAGGCACGTACACCTCCCCCCACCCCCGTAACTTCCCTCCTTTCTCTGCACCTCTTCGCTTCCCCCCCGTTTACTCCTAACTTTACAACAGTACGTACGAAGGTATGTACGTACTCTCTCTCTCTCCTTCTCTCTTTCGCTCATTGCTCCCGGTAGTCCCATGGTGCAACGACGCAGTGACGTAATTCCGGCGATTGCCACCGGAAACTAAGAGTTGTTCGCGCCCCCGCCGTAACGTCGAGACGCCGCGAGACATCAGGCACCTGTAATCCATCCACGATGACAAACCCTACGACAGGTCGTCCCTCTACCTTTATACTGCAATTTCCTGACACCCACACGCGTACATCATTCGCAATCAAACATAGTACGTAGGTAGACCACATACGAGTAGCGAGCGAGCCATATTTTGAGGGTGGATTCCTCGCGAAATTCCGAGACTAAATTTCCTTTACCAAAAATTCGTGGGCCCGATAGTTTCCGAGATACGGAAGATCGCAGTCGAACGATCGCGGAACTCATAGGTGGCACAGACTGGGCCCGGCCATGAGTGGAAGTCGAGCGGGGTGCCCAGTCTGTGCGATCTATACGCTCCGCGGTTGGTCAATTAAGATCTTCCGTATCTCGTAAACTATCGGGCCCACGAATTTTTGGTAAAGGAAATTTAGTCTCGAATTTTCACGAGGAATCCACCCTCAAAATATGGCTCGCTTAGCCTGAATCACCCTGTATATTTACGACGTGTTGTATTATACGAAGAAGCGATGGGCTTGTGTGGGTATATAAATAGTTGTACAGCACTGTCGCCGCCGTGCCGACTCTGAGAGGCGGTTTACATATAACAATAGTCGAGAAGTAGAATCGAGATTGTAAATAATTGAGAGACAGAAGTTGAAAGCGAGAGTTTGAGCTTGAGTTGGAGTTGAGTTCGAGTGAGAGCGAGAAGGAAAGCGAGAGCCTGCAGAACAACCGGAGCTGTGTATCCGATTAAAGTCGCCAACCGGCCGCATCCAGCATCCCGACATCAAGCATCCAACATCCGCGGGGCGGTTGTCTCTTTGTGAATGAATGAACTCTGATCCTATTGTAGTACGAATCTCTCTTCCCGCTTCCCTCCTTCACTTTCTCTTTCTCTCTTCGCTCTTGTAATATACACGCGTTTAAAAGACCACGGTCTGACACGATGCCTGCGGATCGGCAAGGTTTTGCAATAGGATCAAAGATTTATCGTCGATTCAGCTGCCGCTGTAATACTAACGCAGACTCGCGATCAAGTCCGATGGAATTCCTCACTATTTCCGTTCTTCTTCTTATAATTTCTTTACTTTCTTTTTCTTTCTTGTTTCGGTCAAATTGTTGGCTAATCTCGACGTGTCGGACGGTGATCATCGTCTCCGATATCTCGTCGCTGCTCTTATAAAATATCTATAAACGCCGGAAGACGAGCGACTCTCGCCAGGCCGGCTAGGCCCTGGTGCAGTGCAGCAGAAGCAGCGCTAGCCGAGTCCACTTCAAAAACCAATAAACCTTTCCAATCTAAACGAAACCGTTCCTGCTTTTGTCAATAAACTTGACTGGTTTATGATTACGACGAACTCTTGATGCTCGAAAAATTCGATTTTTCTCTTTTTTCACAACATAGTTAGGCCCGAGGAACCGTTGCGACTCGTTCCTCCGACATCGGCTAATTCTCTTCATCTCCTCGTCCCAGGGTACTTATAACGAGAAGAAGACCGTTCCTTTTTTACTTTATAAATATGCATCTCCTCCAACGATTCCCAAAATATCCGCTCCAAGTCATCGATCGGCTCTTCTTCCCTCGTGTTTTAGGAATCATTAATTAAAGACGCGTCAAATGTTCCCTTTTCCTCGATCTATGCTTCACCCTGTACGAACATGCTCGCTCCGCTTATCGAATTACATGTATGAAATATTCATTGAACCCTCGAAAAATTGACTAATCGATTAATTTCTTCTGCAAACCGAACACCGGACATCGGTGCATAAAAGGGAAGATATATAAGGCGAAGGTGAAGGTGAAACGGAAAGGGAACAAGACCACCCACGCGGCTCAACTCAAAACGGACGCCATTACGCCTCCGTCGTCCTCCATTCTGATCCTGCACACAAAAACCCGAAAGGGCGAACGCGGGCGAGCAACCAATGTTTATTTTTCCCTTTAGAGTGGATGGAGCTCGATGAAAGGCAAATTAAAGGTCGCTTTAGTCCACCGCAGTTGTTATTTTTCGTGGCTTCCATCGCGCCCCTGTGGACTGCTTCGGGCATAGTTCCATAGGCTTTTGGAAAATGGGCCCATTGCACTTTGTCAGGATTCAAATCGCACCCAAAAGTCCCGAAAACTGACCGATCCGGACAGTTCTGATTCCTCCTAGTCCCGCAGCTAAGAATTCGCGCGGACGATTTACTTGATTAATGAACTATCGCAATGAGACGAGAGCGAGAGAGGGAGAGAGACGTTGAGCTCGTCTCGTGGCCATCTGTTGCTCGCCGGTATGACCTGATCAGATTAGTTCATTCCCACTGCTGTTCTACGAGGATGCAAAAATCCCATGAACATAATTCCATTCGAAAAATATACCCATGGGGATTTCCGCCCCCTTTATGGACAGGGTACGGGACCACTACTCGCTAATCGCGTAACAGGCTTTCATCAGACCTCGTTCGATACCGTGTTCGTCTGACCCGCCGCATATCGTTGCCTGTAAAAAATCGCCCGAGTCACGATACGCTCGCGAGCGAAGAGCCAGTGTCCTGATAAAAGAGATCGGTCCTTTATTCGCCAACTTTTTTTCCCACTCTCTCGGCGGTTTTAATTCCCGACTCAGGGTGTCGCCTGGCTTTGAGACTAGAAAAGCACCGGGTCGCTGGGGTCTCTTTGTGGAAGATCGCGGGCCGAAGATAAAGGGCAATGGTGTATAAAACGGGAGGGTATCTTCCTACGGGATCCCCATACTATGGGGTTAAGGTGTTCTTTGAAATTCTGATTATAATTCAGGCGCCCGATGTGTCGAGTTTGATTCCGAACGATCGATCTCGACGAGATGCGGAAGGAGGATTTGAACCGAGACTACGGAACGATGCGATCATTAATTTCGGTTAACGGTTAAATTCTCGGCGTGAAATGAACAAGTACTAATCATATTGTCGCGCGATGACGACTACGAGTTTGCATACGACGCGTCAGTGACCCGAATAATTACGACACCTCGAACACCGCGACCACCACCCTGTCACATACCGCCACGGTTCCCCGTGACGCGCTTAAGCCACGTTTAAACAAACCGATTGGTTAAATAGGGATTAATTAAGGGGTGATTTTGAAACAAAGGGGACTCAACCCTCCTGGCTGCCTGTTGCCTACACCCTGATACTCCGCAGTTAGAAACCAAGAGACGAAGAGACGCGCCCCTGCATGCAGTCGACCCATTCCTATTTCGTCATTAAAGTGTTTCCACATAGGCTGCATTTTATTCATGATCATTTCCTTCTTTCATATACCTATGGACGGACGTGGCTCGCTATAGGCGCTATTTCGAACCGTAAAAACGCACGTATGTCCTTAGCGAATATACATGCATGCACGTGTTCGTATGTGGAGAGTTTAGTCGCCGTTCCTCGCTCGGCCGCGGTCAGTTCCTGATGAATAATTAAGAGGTACACGTGTACCGCGTTCAACACCCCGGGGCTGAAGAGAGTCTATATATAGTCAGTCCGCTTCCATGCATGCACACATGTATACCACGTCGGATGATAATGATTCGGACAATTACCAATGTATTCCGGAAGTTCATAGAGCCCGGAGTCCGGACGATCCGCGATATATTTTCCCATAGGGGATACCGAGGCGAGCCGGACACCCCTTTCTGCAAACTTTCAGTCGGAAATATCCGAATTTGGAATACGTCTGCTAGACGCGAGATGCGAGATGCCAGAGCTTATTTATGCCTCGAAATTATCGCGTGGGCTTCTACCGCAAGGACAGCCAACAGCGGACGGCGTATGCATATGTAGATTCTGTTGTAATAGAAAAAAACGTCTGGAGATAGGAGACGGTAGTTTGGTAGTTTGGTAATATATTGTACGTATGCAGGTAGCGCGCATCGTTTCAAATTATGTGACGCGTGTCCAACAAATCAGAACCTTTATAGGTACCCGTCTCTTTCTATCTATCTACACACGTGTGTTCGTATAGGTACGTACACGCGTATATCTCTCTCCGTCGTCTCGTTCCACTCGCTGGTATCGTATGGTGGCTTCTCTGGTTACGCACGATGAATATAATTATCGGAGGAAACCTGGGCAGGATTTAAAAATGCCCTCTTCCTTCGCTTCTCCTCTTTCCATTATTATAATTCTTTCTTTTTTCTTCTTTTCTTATTTTTCTCAACTTTTATCATACGCACGGTATAATTCGATTCAATTTCGACCGCTTTGTTCGTCGAATAGAACGACCAAAGATATTTAAACCAGAGAAAAAAATAGTTTCTCAGCGACTCTTCGAGGGTCGCAGTTCTTACCTACGTACAACATTTTATCGTACCTAGATAGAGGTAGGCTCTAATTCCGGAAACTCTGCCGTCCCTGCCACGCTGCATTTTACGACTCACCGACTCGTTAAACTTTACAAATTCCTCAGGTAAAGCCAGGATTATAAGTTCCAAATTGTCTTCGTTTTGTTCGAGGTAGGTAAGCACTATAGGTTCAATTCGTATGGGATTTGCCAAGGGATAATTAATCTCGGTGTACGTGGTATTATTGTACGGAAAATTTTATCTCCCGCATATATATTCGTGTTTATAAATTAGGCGGATACAGCGAGATGCTGAATGTAATTTTTTGATAAGACTGCAGAGAATAGAGGAGAGACTGGTAGCCAGTTAAACCTCTGGAGCTCGTATATACGTAGATAATACATAAATTCAAGTTAACCGATGGCAACGCGCCATCATCCTCTCGATTTTATCCTACTGCAGCCACTTTCGACTCGTACCAGATACTAGACGCTAGATTTCTTCGTGAACGAGTCTATATTCCCGGTATAATAGCCTAGAATAGAGGAGGTCGGTGGATCGGGTGTAATTTGTCAAGCGACGAATTCTGCGCCTGTAGGTATACACACATATATCAGCTACGCGACCAGCTACTCCTAGAATATTCATGAAATTTATGAATACGACCCGAAGAATTTTTCAGAGGCGCGGGGGTTTCGGAATGCCGAAAAATCGTCGAAAATTTGTCAAACCAGACCCGGGACATACGAGGTGATTAGAAAGATCGTTCCGTGTACGTGTTTCCGAAAGAAGCGAACGAAATTCACTCCTTTCCCGAAAAGATCGCGTATCTCGTTGCTTCGGTACATCGGGGTATGATTTTTCTTGAACTTGGGGTAGATTCGAGGTCCGTTTTACGGTTCCTCGACCGCGTGGACACCCTGTATAATAAACCTGCGTATGTATAGGGTAGAATCACACAAGAAATGCACGTATACATACCCCGACGACCTTTCTACCTGCGGATAGCGTAGTCCGGGAAGTTTTCTTTCGTAGGAGAGCCGGCGAGGAGAGAAAGAGAAAGAGAGAGATAGGGACAGGAGCGAGAGAGACGGAGAGACCAGGGCGAGGGTACGGAACTCCAGCCCTCGGCACCCTCGTGCTGCTCCTGCCTGCCGCGTGTTTCGTCGTGAAGTAAAGCGAAGGGCTGCAGGGGCTGCATTTTCCTTTTCAGTCGTCACTCCGCGTTGCCACAGGGTAGACGGAGGAGATTACACTCCTCATCGTCGTCGTTCCTTCCAGGGCTGCGCCGGGACTCGCGATGCAGTCGTTTCCGTTCTTATTTCACGCATAAGATCAAAAAAAAGAAGAAAATAGGAAACCAATCGAATCATTTGTTCGAAATAGTAGACCGCGTCGTTCGGGACTTCAGTTTCTCCCGCTGTACCTACTCACCCCACGTTATACCTCGTCGGTGTTAATTCGGTGATTTACAGATATCGTTAAAGCGTGCAGTAACCGTATAGCTCGGCAAACGGATATAACCACTGTTCTGTAGCTACACGGTTCGCTACAAGCTTTAAATCAGTCCTAACGCTGAGTGAATCGTGAATCGTGAATCGTGAGTCGTGATTTTAACGCCCGTCTCTCTACATCTATGCATATAGATGCGTGGAGGCAAGAGAAAGAGGAAGAAGAGTGATGGGAAAAGGTTTTCCCTGTTTCGTTTGAGAAGAAACCGAGTCTGTATTCTCGTTGTTGGATTTCTTGCATTCGCTTATCGTTTTGATACGTTAGGAGGCCACGTGAGTCGGAATGCTTGAGCGAAACTAGCTGAACTGTCTACGACGTATACCCCAAGCCCTGAACCTAAACGTGTTTTCAAATTCGTTTGTAATGGCGTCCTGCAGCTGTTCTCGAAAAAAGTTTAGGAAAAAAAGCTAATCACGTATCAGGCCTGACGGAACGAGACGTGACACAAAATAATCGACTCTGAGGATATCTACGATCGAGGCCTGCACTCTTTGAGGATTTATTTATACACCCTGGAACGAGAGAACCCATGGATTGCGAAAGAACCTTGCGGACATAAGTGACGTGAGTATTGTCTTCGTTTCGACGATCGATTACGAGATACCGGCGAGTCGTCGAAGTTTTGGGAGTTTTTAGTTTCCATTATCGCAAAGCCACTCCGAGTTCGCGTTTGGCTCGGCATGGGAGGCCGCGATTTCCCCGAAAGTCTTAATCACGTTGAGCAACTGCTGGTGCCTTGGCGCAATAAAGCTATTCCAAAAGTTGTGAGCGAGAAAAGCCGAGCCCTAAACCAATAAACCTTCGTTTCGTCCATTTTAAGACGAAGCAGCTGTTCCGCAGCTCTCCCCCGTACCTAACACCGCCGCCTTTCTTATTCCCTTTTACTTTACGTTGTAGTTCAAAGGAAAAGCCCTCGCCCTTAGGTACCGAAGGAACTGACTACCTATACCTACATCCGTACCTCTATACCTCTTCGGGGAAGTTGTTTTCCGAAATTTAGTTAAAACCCCCCTGGAATTACAAGCTAATCCCATCGCTAATTATTGGCAGCTATAAGCTCGAAGCTACGTATTTATACCCGAAATTCGAAAGAACAATAGTAGGTGTAAGATTAGCGCGGGCGTTTCGTTAATTACTCTCGCCGCACGCGTGGGCGATTATATCAGACGAAAGGAACCGTACAGAGACGAGACCCCCGCGGAGATTTCCTCGAACTTCTCGAAAGAGGCGTAGTTTATTTCTTCCTCTTATTCCGTCTCACAGTTTTCGTAGTCGTACAGCGAGAAATCAATCCGCTCGTCATCGATCGGTGAGAATCGAAATTAGATACCTATAGCCGTCTGCACCACCCGCTCGCTCGTCCCAAACTCATAGCTGATCCTTTTCGCTCGCCCTAACTCCGTGCGGTTGCAGGCGGAGGGCAAAGTCTCCGTTCTCGTTCGTCGCTTCTGTACGTATACGTGTTATACCTAAGTGAGATTCGATATGAGGGAAATACGAGTTATAATTGAAATCGTGAAATTAGGGTAAACTCACTTTTACTCGTATAGTTGTAACGAGTTTACGATTCGAGTTCGGGCATATGTGGGTACGCGTGCGTGTACGTGTGGCACAGGTTTAACAATCTTGTTTCTTGCTCCTCGTCGAAAAGCAACGTCCGTCTGTCTACCTGCCAAACAACCTACCTAACTACCTACAGACAAACCGTGTTGCGCAAGTGACAATGAACTTGTTACGGACGAAGGAACCACCGTCGTAGTTTGTGTCAATGACACGGCCAGAGACGGCCAACTTTGGGACAAGGTTAGTGTGCCGACAACGAGAGAGAGGGAGGGAGTGGGGTAACCACCTTTTCGCTTGTCCGCCGCCTCCTCTCTCCGAACCAATGTTCATCCGGACAACGGAAACAGTTATCTCGGTGTATTGTGCCTCTATACATGCGGGCAAGTCATCCTTTTCATCGCCATACACGCGTCTCGTTGCGTGTGGAAACGATACGTCGAAGAAATTTGAAAACTTGCTCAAAACTCGAAGAGATTCGAGACGAGACGTGGAATCGCCGCTATAGAGCTGCTCTTTTGCACACTTTGGCCATTTGGCGCTGCTGAATAGAAAAGGAATTGAAATTCTCCGGGGGCAAAATCGCCCCGGCGTCGTATACCTTCGCGTTAACTTTAACACCCGACTTCTGTGTGTAATTTCGCGAGAGAAATGCGAGTACATACCTACCCACGTACACACACGGAGTACCGCGCTGTACTCTACCTTACGCGTATAATATGCCGCTGCTCTACCCTGTAAATGGCTTTTGTTTAAAGGCTCTCGGCACCACACACCCTGCACACTACAGTCTAGACTCAACAGCCTCCTAACCCCGCGTATATTCATTTATATACCACTGTTACCTATTCTTAGCGCTGACAGGGTTACTCTCTTTCTCACAGTAGCTGGCACACGTATACAGCACCCGACCACATTGTGCAACTCCTTTTAACAAACCGGCAGAGTACAATTACCCGTGTATCAGAAATCTATCGATTTTTAGGATCGACGGTGCGGTTTTATCCGGACGAAAATCGCCGTCCGAGTACCGCCCTAGGCATTTGATCGCTGCTCTGCTGTGGGTCCGTGTCTACTACTCCGCAGACAGTCTAACGCGACGTTAACAAGTTATTATTATGACAGGGGATCACGAGAAAGTAACACTCGAGGATTCTGTGACATGTGCCATGTTCAGCGTAGGTGTGGTTACGTGGATAGATCCGTGCCGCGAGCTACCCTTTGTAAAATTAACGTAGGTGTTGATGTGCGAGAGCGACTATCGTCGAGTGTATTCGAAAGTTTGCCTTGCCTCTGCTAGGGTGAAATGTGAAAATATAACGTGGCTACAAGTTGGTATTAATCGGGTATCGACTCACTCCGTACGCGAGACACCATAGCGACTCGAAGTCGAGGATATACGAAGCGGCGAGGAAACCAGTTTCTCTTCTCTTCGTGGGTTTGGGCTTGGATATACCATGCGCGATGAAAAGACGCTGTCAATCGGTTCTACTCCCTTCTCGGATTAGGAGCGGCGGGAACATGGGGAATTTTTACCCCGCTACGAAATAAGAGAGGCAAAAGTACCCACTGCAGGCGCAAGAGGGGCAACCGTGAAGGGCAAGGGCCAGGAATATATTGGATTAAGGGTGCGGGGCGTTTCTATTGTCAGAGAAAAACGCAGGATATTCGAAATATTCGACGGATGGTTAAGCTCAGGCATCGGGAAGGGGGAGAAGAACCAGGACGAGGACGAGGAGTCACTCACGACTACACGGGAGACAAAGACCGCGATATCGAGTGCGGAAGTGCTATGGCCATATCGGCGCGAAAGAAGGGAAGGAAAAGGAACGGAAGGGAGGAGAGGGAGGAGGGATCCCTCTTCGGAATCGGTCAATCCATATAAAAGAACTCTAGGTAGGGAGGAATGAAAGGGAGCTGAAAAAAAGGAACAAGAATACGAAAAAGGAAGAGCAAAAAGGGAAAAAAAAGTTTGAAAAACCGTTTAAACTTTTCACGCACGGTCTACGACCCTCTTCTTTTCATATTTCGTACTTTAGCCGGTGCGGCAGCTAGTTTGAATCCGTATTTTTCATTCCTGACAAATTCATAGGAAGAAACGACCAAGGACACTCTGACTACCGCGATCGATAACGATCGTTTATTTTTGCACACTCGCACCTCGTCATCTCTGCACATCGTGGTTAGAGGGCCAGAGATTACAGAGCAGAGATCAGAGGGAGGTAGAGAGTATGGGAATGGGCCAAGGGACTCGAGAGTTGAGTCGAGGCAGAATCGAGAAGACGCGAACGGAGAGGAAGCTACGAGTTCTAAGTATAGGAAGGCGGGCTTGTGGAGTCGAGTGTGTTGTAAGTCTACCGCCTGGAACTTTGAACTGAATACCAACTATGCAAAGGCAGTCACCTCTCTTTTTCTCCCTCTCCTCTTCCCTTTCGTTCCATCTCGCTCCTTCCCAGTCTTGTCTTATCCGACTACTCCAAGAAGAGAAGCGCGTTGCACCATCGGGCAAATGAACCCGGGTGTGTCTTAAGGTTCACCGCTGCTACACAGCCGCAGCGACAGCCACAGCCACAGCCACGGCGAAATCGTGCCGGTGCAGTTTCGCGAGGGTTAACAACCGTTCTATTTAGATACCCAACTCTACGTTTGTATATCTTCTGCATAACCGCACGCGAATTTTACCACTATCCTTACTCGTGCCGCCTTATTATTACCCCATTATCCCGTTTAATACGAGTAGAGAAATAACTCCGCGAGTTTACGTTGCGGATGAAAAAAGGGGGAGGCGAATATTGTCAAACTCGCTGATCGTAAATCCCCGGTAGCACGAGGGACCGTGCACGTTCTTACGAAATTCTTCAGGCTCGTAAGAATCTCGTCGGGAACAATAGCTCCGGAGCTAAGTAACCGATAAGTTTTCAGGAGCGAAAGTAGGTTGAGAGGTCCTCGTACCTCGGGCAACGCTATTCGTAGCTAGATCAGCAGCTGACTCTCAATTTTATCTACCAAAGCCGGAGAATACCGTCCCTTTGACTCGGGGACGGTGTCTCGTCTGATTCCTAAAAAATTTTTCAACCTCGTTCGTCAACGAGACTTTGAACATTCAACGCGAGAGGCTCACTCTCACCGGGACGCGTGTCGCGTAAGACTCTAAATTCGTAGGTCAGTTAAGCGATAAACTTCGATTAGCACAGCGAGCGGACTGCGGACCGCGGACTGTGGACTCGTTCGTAATCTGACCCCGATCTTCGATTCCCTGAACTCGAGCGAAACGTCGAAACCTGGAGCAACGAGCACAACAGCGCGAGTCCTGGTTTACACGGACAACGTCTCCTTCCTGGATCGTCGTTCCATCCTTCTCACAAATCCACTTTCACGCCTGGAGAGACGTGACGTAATGATTATCATTGCATTACGGAAAAGCCACAATCGCGGCACGCAGTTTCCCCGGTCTTCAGATAATCCGCGATCCGTTCATAACTTTGCGGGAAACGGTGGTATTCAATTCCTATAAATAATCAGGCATCAACGCGTTGGTCAGATGCCTCATTATTGTTCGGACTCGGAGCCACGGTGTTCCGTTCCGTTCGTTAGAAACAGCGCGTTGTATTTCAAGAGTCAAGAGTGCCACGTCACGTCCCTGCACTCCGGTGCTGTGCCTGGCTATTGCCATCCACGGTTGAATATGCATCTACAGGGTGTCCCCGAAAACGGGGTCTTTGATTCTCTCTCATCGTTGCGGACGGGCTTCTTTTCGCAAATATATGCACTTTCGACGCGATTACGAATCTCCGGTCGGCTATAACTAATACGGGGTTTTACAAGCCGTTGTGTTATGTTAGTTAGTAACACTGGTGTAAACAGAGTCGAGTCATTACTCACTGCTGCCTGCTGCAGCAGCAGCCCTGTATTCCTTGATAGTATGGTGTATACTACGTAGGAATAAGTATTATGTACAACGTACGTTGCTGCATAAGCTACCGCGGTTTATATATAGAATATTCGTTGGAAAATTATGAGCTATGAGTAAGAACTCGAGGCGTTTATATAACTTGATTATTTATACCACGTGGCATTTGCTCTTCGTGATATACCGTACACGATTCTGCTCTGTGCCGAACACCCCGCAGATATTTGTGTCCGCCCTTCTATTATCAGCCGTACTACGACCTACGTATTCAATACCGAACGATTTAAATCCATCGAACAATGTCATTCACTCCTTCGAACGTTTGTAGGCATTCAAATCGACTCGTCGTTTGATAAAACGATGGAAAATTGTACTAGGTGTAGGTCCGGGATTTGGCCTGACGTAACGTGATATGCTCATGAAATTCCTCGACGGCGATGAAAAAGGAATGAGAAAAAAAACTTCGAGGAACGTTGACCCTTGGCTATCGATATCTCCGTGTTTATTAGATTGCTGCTGTCGAATGACTGCGGCTATTGTCTATACCATTTTTACCCAGCTTATCGAGAGCGGTGTCACTGCCCTGTTACACCGAGGTATACAATGTGGGCCATTTACTGGGGCCGCGGTCAAGTTCCGTAGTCCGAAAGTCACGAACGGTCGAAATTTTGGAAAGCGTATTTTTTAGGTCTTCACATCCTGAGAAATAGACCGATATTCTCGGATACTTTGGCTTTCGGAATTTCAATTCTTTAGCATTCGGAACTTCGACTTACTAAGTTCCCTATCGTTGTTCCATATTTCTTCGGCACCTGGTAAGAGCCAGGAATTATTTTCTATCCGTCCGAAATCCCGAGTCTCCCGTAGCTTCCCTGCGATAATTTGTGAAATCCCGAATCCCGATGCGCGACGCGCGCAATTGGCAATGTCTGGCCCCGTAATCAGGTTTCGTTACCGGGTAATATGATTATTTGGTAAGCGTGCAATTTCCCTGCAGCGGTATTCCGGCCCGAATCTATACCCGGGAATCTAGGTGTCGCGAACCGGCATTTCGGTACGAGACCGATCGACGCCGACGAGACCGAGTCTTGGCACATATAATAATCCCTTATCTTGTTCTATTTCACAGCGGGGTCGCTGTTTCATGCGGCGAATGCAGCAGCAGCGGCACAAGCGATATTACCGAACCCGGTTCACCCTGCAGCACGAGCAGCGACGAGGGTCTTGCCGGCATTCGATCGACAGCCCCTAGCCCACCGCACAAGCTGGCGCCCCCGACGCCATCCCCCTCTAGGGGGTCGCAACAGTGGCCCTGGACGCCACCCCTCGCCGCTACCGCTTGCTCAACCTTGAAGAAAATCAAGGGCGAACCTGAGGCTGGTACTCTGCCTAAGGCGGGGGCAGCCGACCCGACAAACTGCCGAGGAAAGAGTCAACACCACATTCACCATCAACATCATCACGACGGAATTAATGGAGGAATACCATCGACCCAGGGAAAGATCACCGAGTATTTCAAGACGCAGATCAAACCGCAGCAAGTCAAGGTTCGAATATCGCAGATCGTGATTTACCGAATTTCGGAATTTTTTTATTTTGTCCCGGTTTTCTGTATTCCGTGTATTTCCCGATTCCCGAACAGGTGAAGAAGTCGCTGGACATGTCTCTACTCGTGGCTAAGAGTTCACCGGAATTCCGCCGCCCGCCAACAGTTCAGAGAAACAAGGGTGGACTGGCCAAGTATTTGGGAACTGTGCCCCCCAACACACGGCCCAGCGACTGGGAGGTACGAACGTTGACCATGTCTCCGCCGCCGATGAAGAATCTGCCGGTAGTTGTTCCTAGGACTCACTGCAGCATAATCGAGAAGCTGCAGACCCCCGTACCTAGTCTACCGATATCTACGAATGTCCTGAACTCTTTACCAGCCGTTAAGCTCTCGTCGCTACGACTGCCCTCCGACGTTAGTCCCGACCCGAAAATCGCCGCACCTTCGACACCGACGCCTTCTCTGACCCAGGAAACAACGGACGTCGATTTCAGGGATAACGTATTCCTGAAACCCGCCGTTAACGAGAACAACAACTTGACTTCGACCATCATAAGTACCAGGTCTCTTCAGAGCGATCACATCTCTAGACTGTCGCCTTTGCCAGCCACCACGCAGAACCAGGTCGTCGAAGAACCCAAAGAGACCTTGTCTCCCATTCTCTCGGCACCTACCACCATCAGATTTCCTGCCCAGGCACCAGGGAAGAACAGACCGCAGACAACGGACAGTGGGATTTGTAGATGGGACCAGTGTGACGCTAGGTTCGACTCTAGCAGCGGTCTTCTTGAACACTTGCAGGTAAATTGTTGGAATTTAATACGATCGCTGTGATCTTTGAATGAAATTCACCTCAATTTGTTCTCTATTCCAGGTTTCTCACATCAATACCCAGACCGGTGGTGATAATTTCATCTGTCATTGGCAAGGGTGTAAAGTACAAGGGAGAACTTCCTGCTCTCGTCGGTGGTTGGAAAGACACGTTCTTTCTCATGGCGGTAATAAGCCGTTCAGATGTATCGTCGACGGATGTGGTAGCAGATTTAGTTCACAGGTATTTTACGGAATTATATTTATATATTTGTCACCCACCTATTGTGGGGCTTGTTAGTTCGTGTGACATGGTAGATATGAAATACACTTCGCACGTCGTTCTAAATTTCCGTAGGAACCCTTTTCTCTGACTCGTTTGGTATTATGAAAAAAGTTCAATTTACCGTCGTGCCAAGTATATTTCAAGGTGAAAATAACTGGCGGAGATTGGCCGGGGTATGTTCCGCCTCTTGAGTCAACTAAGAGATTGACTTATCTTACAGGAATAAGCCAAGCGATAGATATTTTCAAACATTCGTCAGAGATTATAGGCTGTAACGAATACAAGTTGATAGTTTTACTGCTACGATATAGTATGCCGTTCAATAAGGCGTTGAAAAATAGCAGTTAAACGAAGCTGTCCACTCTAGATAATGAAATAAATAAGAGCTTTGGGCTCTGGCACAAAGGCTTCTTCATCTGCTAATGTATGAATCTATCGGATAGCTGCCTCCCTCAGTTTCCTTACTTTCTCCTCCATGGCAAATGACATAAAACTTCCACATCGGTATTGGATAATTAACACTGTGAACTAATCAATTTATGTCCCGCATAGTCAATTGGCTTATCTGGTGGAAATTAATTATTCCGAATGTATCTTTTTAATCACACAAAAAATTTATGGCAAACGAAATTGGGTAATGTATTTTAATTTGGACATCATCTATATGCATTTCATCATCACATTTATTCATTCTCACGAACGATACGTTCAGAATCAATATTTGATCACTCATGAAGTGGAAATGTCCTTATATTTCATGAGTTTCTTATACTCTTCACATCATGAAGATTCGATCACGTTCAATAAAAATGGTATCAAAATTGGTAAGGTTTTTGGTAAAATTTTTCCCAAAAGATAATAGATATGGGGCATTTTCCAGTGACAGCCGAATTTTTATGTCAAAATAACAATGTTGTTCTAGCAGATCAACATTTCCCCCCTTCACCTGCAATCTAGCCTTGAGACCATTTGATAGCACTGCTTTATGACGATATCTGAGAAAATGTTCTTGTTCCCGTCAGGGTATTTCATTGGTAAACATGGTACGAGTTTAATCACCAAATGTGCCCGAGATTGTAACTGTAATCGTAGGTGAAATAACAGAGCGTGCCGTGTTCTTGCAATGCCGCTATTTTAACATCGACTAAGCTCTCCCTGGAAGATGCCTATTACTTGTCCACTAATATACGTTCGATTGGCTTTTTACAGATTACATTGGAGAGACACGTAAACGGTCACTTCAATCAACCAGAGACGAGCAGCAGTAGCAGTAGAAAGAGTTGCGAAAACGGTGGGAAATTGGTGAGAAGAAATGGGAAACGTTTGAGATACAGAAGACAGCCTTGGTCCGGTGAGTATCTCGACTATGCAGGCGTAAGGAATTGAAGAGAACACAAGCTCTGATGATATATATGTAATTGAATATTCTATATGAGATCTGAACCGAGGATTGAGATCGTGAATTTCCCTTGTAAATTTTATATTGCAAAATCAGAGTTACCATTCGAATCGTGACGCAGATACAAAAGAAAGTTTATACCTAGTCACGTTCCATATTTAGCTTCAATTTAACCCAGTTTATTCCTATCTCTTTTGCCAAATATTCACAAAACGTGTTACATGGTATATATTCCTGAATACGTATAGCGACAATGTCTTGAAAGTCAATGACCAGTACTCATGTGCAATTCTCTCCAATTTTTCGTACAGCGAGGTTGTTCGACTTCATCGACACAGGTGTCATGGAAGGTCTGCAACATCGGCTACTTGAACTCGCCCGATCCCGGACACAAGGTCGTTTAGCCGAAACTCCAGGCGATGCAATGGCCCTAACTAGTCAAGTGAGTATCACGAGCTACCGAACTGATGAAGAATCGATTCAAAGGTGTATCATCTTTCTAACGCATACTCGTTGTGTTTTTAAGGTCTTAGCTCGAAGGGTAGAACAGGATGGAAAGACTAAGGTGTTGTTGCGGTGGTACCCGCAGGACATGTGAGTTGAAATTCATTTAAACCGACAAATTTTACTGTGCAGATATTATTGGGAGACTGTCTGAAGAATGGGATACAAGGTTCACTAGTATTTCTATAATTTTTAAACTTTCTTCAATGTTCAGAGCTCCAGACGAGTGGGTCCTTGAGTCGGAAGTACAAGAAACAAAAAATGTCAGGATATGCAAAGCTGCGGCGACCTCACCGGACGAAGTAAACCTGGCTTTGTATACGGCGATGAATAGCGGAACCCCACCTCAAACCAGGACGAAACAGCGTCGAAAACCAGTTAAAAATTCGTGATACCAATAGATTTATTTGACGGTAAATAAATGGAGATATAAAATATTATTCCCTGCGGTTGCGAGAAACACCAAGGCAACGGGAGCGGATCGGGACGGTGTTTAAGGTGCTGACGATGATAGTTGAGATTTTAAGGAGAAGTGAAGAAATTAAAAAATCCAACAACGTGAGTTGAACAATGAGGAATAAGGTACTTTTAATTTATTTAGTGTAAATCTATGATAAACTAGAATAATTATTGATACTTTATATGTATGATTATTATTTCTTGTTGTTCACGACGCAATCGACTCCAGAAAAGCCGGGTCGACCATAAGTGCCTAACCATGGATGTTTACCTAACTTAAAGAATAAAATCTATTGATTTAACATTTCTCAAACTAATTAAGTATTAACTGTTAGTTAGAAATTTAAGGAGATAATCACTCTGGTGGCCTTACAAAATCAATTAATATCCACAATCGGTCTTGGCATTTCTGGACTTGAGCTCGGAACTTATTTCTCAATTGAAAAAGAGTTATTACTCGGGTAGGGGACACGTCCTGTTAAACCGTTTATGGGAGATCGTAGCTAGGGCCGAACTTTAATCCTTGAACTCACGATATGCCATGTTGAAGTTTGATTCAAGAGAAGAAACGAAAGTTTCGAGTGAGTTGAGTTACGATTTCCAAATATCGGTGAGGGACTTGAATTGGATCACTCTTTCCGCAGGCATGGGTTTATAATCCATGTTGTAAAATTCATGTCGCGGTGAGTGGATACATAGTTGATAAATAATATTGTACATTAGAATGGGGAGAAGATTGAAATGATAATATAGATAAGTGAGAAAAAGGAAAAGAAAAAGAAAATCTGGGGAAAAAAAAAACAACAAATACACAACAGCTAAGAATCACTGCCAATATGTGTAATTAACAATTTTAGGTTTATCGATAATTACAATTACAATTACAATTATATGTATTCTATAGATCTCTAGCTGTCCAGTGATATCTGCGTCCACGCATCTCAAATGGCACTTAAATCATTCTATCGCTCTGTCGTGTGACTAGTCTGTGTACGTCGTGTCTTAATCGTTAGAAATTGTCGCCTCCTTCATATCCGTGTATAATTATGATATGAAATAAATTGAAATCTCTAGTTTGATCGTTTGAGGGTTTTAGATAATTAATAAAGAATTTTTTTTGTTCGTAAAACTCCAAAAGTATAAAGATTAAAAGATTTTCAAACTACTATTTGCTGCAGATTATCCAATCAAAGTAGTTCTGAAGGGGAGGCAAAAAGAGATTAATGAAAACGCAGAACTCGTGCCCGTGCGTGTAGTTGCGGATATAACAGACCTGTATATAGTTAGATGAATTATTTGAGCCCTATAGCCTGACGCGACGCTTGGGCCTAGAAATAGCGTACCTTAATTATTAAGTAAAAAAAAAGTTATACTAAAACTATAATTAATTAAGAAATCGACTGCCACTTTATCAAATAATTTTCACTGCCAAAATCACTGCCAGCTGTCATGCTTTTTTCATTGGCAGCCAGAGTTTAAAAATTTTATACATACACCACGGTGCAACTCGTATAATATTCGTGGATTTTTTTTTTGTTTTTTCGTTTTTTTTATTATTATTTTCATTTAGTTTGAATCGTTTGGCAGCCGCATTGAAGTGGAGTAACGAACGATACTGCCAAAATAAATGTCAAATCGTCAAGGAAATTTCTTGGCAAAATCATTGAACAGTCAACGTTCCATCTCATTTTAATTCATTTTAAGACGTTGTGTTCTTTTTTCTTCATATGTATTTCCATTATTCAATTTTTTTGATCGCGCTGAACAATTTTTTCTAGTGCCATAAAACATGTTATTCAAATTTGTATTTATTGCATCAATCATTCTTACACTTATTTCTAAGGTCGGTGACTTGAGGGACGACGAGTTGAATTCACAAAAAATCATCTTAACGCTAAACTAAATCCGTCAATTCTCAAATCACTGATCACTTATTTTCGTGGTGTGGCCGTGGTTTCGCTACTGTCTACCCTGGGCTTTAACTCGATGATTACTTTGTCAACGGGTCGCTGGACCTAATTTTTTCCCGGTATTAAAAATCCTACCGGCAACACGAATGGTACCTTCAAAGTTATTGCTTCTCCATTCTCAACGCCAGAGTATATCGTCAGTAGCCAGATTCAATGAGTCACACTTGATCTCTATAAAGCTTATGGCGAAAATTCACCGATAAGATTAAATGAGGATTTTCTCTGGCTCATCAGTACGAACCGATAGCGGAGCTGAGGGATTCTTTCGCATGCACGTCAAATAAACTGTGAAATCAAAATTGCTATTCTTTGATTAAGAGATATCGCTTTTGCATTTTTTTTTTTTAAAGCAAAGATTGAACGGTTTGAATCCTGGAGTGCCATTTGTCGCTGAATTTTATCACCCCGCTATGTGTGGGTTGAAGCAGAAAATCCTTTTTCACAATTGATTAATATAATATCGAACAGCATATAAGTAATAAATCAAACTTCAAATTCGTCAGAATCAGACCCCAATCATAGACTGAGATCGTTAAGTAAATTAAAATATTATAATTTGTGATGCGTTGATTAAGAAGGGCCATTTTCCGATCGAACCGCTAATTCCCACCTAGGATAATAGAGCTAAGGTTCATTTATCATTTCGCATCATTGTTCGAAACAACTCTTGTCAAGTTAAACGATCGTTATCGATCAACGTGTGATCTTTCATTGAATTTCATTTTACTAATCTGTGATTCTCGGTAGAAATTACTATACCGGGGTGGGGGGGTTTTGATGATTCACCACCAATCTGGTGAAAATCTGTCGAAATTTCGTTGATTTCATTAATTTAATTAAGTACAAATTCTCTATTGTACTGAATAGTGGTCCAATCCTCATCCGTTCACAAAATAAACTTCATGACATAAAAAGTATGGTACAAATTATGTTATAGTTATTATAAAAAAAAAGGAAAGGAAAAGAAAAGAAAAAAAAAATGACTTGGTTTCGATCGAAGAAGATGGCCCGATGATAAATAACAAAATGAAAATCAATATGGCTGAATCTAAATAGTAATAATAATAATAATAATAATATTAATATTATTAATAATAATTGTGTTTATTCAAAGTAATTAGGAGATATCAGCAGATAATTAAGCGATTTTGTCAATCGATACTCTCATCTCAATATAGCAGGGCTCAATGACATGATGCATGAATTATTTGATTCGAGTCCTGTTTATAATACCAATCGATTACTCAAGCTAAGACCTTATTTACTGTGAAAATTATAACTAGGATTCATTCATAGCCGAGAGTGGAAATCTTTTTTTTGGTTGTCTAATGAATTGTATTGAAAAAGTGATCATTTATCTACTGCTATCGATATTCAATATACATATGCTGTATCGAATACAAGCTACTGTAAATTATTGGATAGGTAAAACTAAATGATATAATAATTATCAAAGGTGGACATGGATCTGATGTTTATTTATGGTCATCTTTGATAAACGTAATAATTGTACAACTATTCGATTCTAAATGAGGTTTACAAAGCCGTATTATAGGAAACGAGTAAAACTTGTATTTGAATATCTTATAATATACAGAAATGTACCGCTATTGTTATATTGTTTGCAGTCTGATGAAATTATACGCGTGAAGGCGTTATTAAGGGACAGTATAAAATAATGGGACGCAATTTGTGATTATCCTATAAATACATTATAGGTATACATAATAGATATACATAGTATGATCTACGACACACTGAAACTTTAATATTCTGAATGAGAGGAAAAAAATAGAAGAAACAAAAACCAATGTATTCATATAACGTTTAGACAGCTGTAAATAAGATGATAATTAAACATTGTAAGAAAACGAAAAAAAAAGAAAAAAAAAAAAGAAGAATTAAAATTTTCGGAAAAGAAACAAAATAGTTTCGGTATTTTTGCAAAAGAGATAAATGAAAAATAAAAAATAATAGATACAAAACTCGTTCGGAGAGATAATAAAAAGTCACAGTAATATTATTATTCAGAATTGTGTGAGATTATAGTAATTATATATTATACATATTATATATATATAAACGGTTGGCGTAGCGGCGAATGGGAAGAGAAAAAAGAAAGAAAAAAAAACGAACTATGAAATGAAATTATATCCTGCACTTGTAACGAGTATAGCATTTATCTTTATTTATACAATGATAGAAAAACCGGATGCAAGAATGAATAGATGGTAATAAATAATTATTATGAACGATGATTAATAAATAAATCAGGACAAAGAAAAAAGAGAAAGAATTCGAAAAGACCGATAAACGGCAAGGATCCGTGTTATTCCAAGAAGATGGAAAAATTGAGAATGAGAACGAAAATGAAAATGAAAATGGAAATGAAAATGAAAAAAACAATGATGTAAATCTAACAAATGTAGAAGATATGTATAAGGCATGGCTTTCTAGTTTTCAAAATGAATTTTTGTGGGGCTGAATAATATCGATGTGTTATGTTGTAAAAAATGTACAAATATCACGAGATCGCAGAGTGTCTAAGACATGCTCATCGTCAGATTATCCTTCATGAATTATTAATAACAAAATAATATTATTACGAGAGATGAATAACGATTAATTAATTAATACTAAATACATATAGGAGTATTAAGCGATGTATGTATAGGTATGTATTCGGAAGATATCAGACTTGTTCATCTCGTGTTTCCGTGCGTTCTTCGATTGTGTATAATTGCGAATCACGGTAAGAATGTAAATAGGATATTATTCTCTACGCTACATGTATAATATAATATTATGAATGGTGTTCGTTTATTATAAATTCTATATTAAAAAAAAAAAAACAAAAAAAAAACAGAAAAATAATGATTGAACAGAAAAGAGGGGAAAGGAAGCGATGATTTTAAAGCATTTGCGATATCTTATAATATTACTTATCGAATAAACGCTCCTATCATTTGTATCGAGAAATAATAGCTTTCTTTGTTTATTAATTCATAGTTTTTTCGCATATCAGTATTCTTTTCAGTCAAATTCGAGATATGCTGTAGCGTTTCCACGACAAATTTTCACGGACAGAGATTTCACATTTCTCATTGACGTTATCTTCAATTTTTACTTTATGATAATAATAATAAAAATGACAAAGACATGAATTTTTGTACAATATGCCGCAAATGCTCTAAATATCGATAATTGTATAGTTAGGTAGGGTAATGCTTAGAAAGGCGTGTTTCTTTGGTATTTTATGTATAATATATGGAAACGGTAGAGCGATAAGGAGGAAGAAGGAGAGAGGAATGATGCGTAGTGTAATAATAGGAGATCGTTGGTTGTATTTGATCGGTTAAAATCATCATCGTCTTAATCGTCGTCGCTCTACTCAAATCGGCGTGTTTTAGTTTTAGTAGTGAAGCGACAAAAGTTTCGTCAAATTTCTTACATAGGTATATATTATGCCCTGTATAATGTGAAAACTGGAAAGCCCGCAATTGAATAGAAGAGATGTGTATGAAAAGAGTAACGTTACTCGATCGAAAATAACAACAGCAACAACAACAACAACAGTTCCCGTAGATATTTTCAGGGTTTTATAGATTAATAAAAAGTTTTTCTAATTGAAAATTGCTATTGATTGATTGACTTGGAACTACGGTTCGATCGCAGTGACCTCGGCAGCAAATAGATTAAAGATTTTCATACTTATTGGCAATATTTTGGAAATTGAAAGCGTTTATTTACGACAAATTTATATTATGAAATAGACGAGGCAGAGAGAGAAAGGGAATACGTGAATAATGAAGTTAATTCGTTTGTAGCCGGGTCAATGAGGTTTAACTGTATTCTTGGTATTTTCTTATATCCGGTATTTCCCGTTTAATCGTAATTTCGTCTTTTTTTTTTCTTATTGTTATTATTTTCATTAATATCCGAGAATGTTGTATCATACGAGTGCGTATTTTCGTCTACCAGAGTTAAACGTATGACCGTTCGATGATGATCAATCATTTCTTCACACTGCCAATAAAAGTCTCGAGTCTCGCGGATAAAATGAACGGGTCCTATTATACATACTTTCGTTTAAATATAATTGCCGATTTGTTTCGATCGTCAGATAGCGATGCAAATAATGAAAATAAATGATCAGAATCGCGATATCTCACGCGGTACCTTTTTTCTTTTATCGCGATATACTTGACGAGAATTAATTTTTTCTTTTTTTTTTCCTTCTTTTTTATAATATATTATGTTGAATAAATAAATGTAAATTATCACCTTATCTCTTATATACATGAATAAATATATCTATGCCTAAATATATATATATATTAGAATTAGAATTAGTTCAAAGTATTCGAGCTTCGGAAAGTTTTTATATATATACCATACTTGCTGTTCTTCTTTTACTTTTTTTTTTCTTTTTCGTATATCTACGTATAGGTATAAAATATTATCATTTACAAAGGCGAGAGAGGTTTAATCAAACCGTGAAAATACGACGAGTTTCATTCATTCATTGACTCATCAATACGGGACTATGTATAATTTGATGATTACTATTTGGCTTCAAATACTATTCGTACCAGTCCCCGTGAATGTATTATTATTATTATTATTATTATTATTATTATTATTATTATTATTATCATTTTGCCGAGAATTTCACCCATTCTATTAAATATCATATCGTATAATCCCAAAGTTGTAGATAATTTATTATTATGATAAATTCATTCAATAAACTGCAAAGATATATATATACACAGACGATGAACGACGACGATCCGATACGCGTAGAGCCGGTTTGAATTTCAAATAACTGAAATAGATGAATAATTTTGTAAATATTTTATTATATAACTTAACAATTCAAGCCCATAAATATATATTTATATATACACATCTATTTACGAGTATATATATACATATATATAGGTATACACAATAATAATGATTATTATTATTTACTATCGTATTCATATACATATATAGACTTTAGTTCATAGATTATTATTATTATTATTATTATTATTAATATTATGTCGTATTTTCTTAATTATAATTTTCTCCGCAACATATTATTGTTTTCGACTTTTTTTCATTTACGACGTTTTCGGTTGAGAGCCTGTCTATTAGTTGTAAAGGCAATCTAACTACCTCAGTTCATAATTTAAATAAATATTTTTCACTGATATACGTCTACATATTATGCACATCGCATATGTATACATCTATACCTACCATCATTATCTTATATTTATTTAAATCTCGCGTTATTCCTCATAAATCACGTCTATTTATTGGTTCCTAATTACATTACATAAATCTTTGTCAGAATTGTCGCAGATATTTCATCGTCGCGATCATCTACATGCATCAAGATTATAATATATTTCGTTATTATATTATCACTTATCATATCATATGCTCAAGCTCCTCGCGCAAACGGAGGGAGAGATTCGTCGTGCGCCGAGTATACGATCATCATCTGTTTCCGTTTCCGGTTCCTATATAGCCGCTGAATTCTCTCCCTCTACGAGGAATAATGTAACGATATACCCTTCGGATGTTGAAATTTGATCCCAGCTTCGCGATGGATACACCCCCTGGCCCCTTTCCATCCCATCCCATCCCATCCCATTCCATTCCATTCCGACCCCATCCTGGCTCTGTGTCAGACTACCGGGAGCACCGGGACCTGTCCCCAACCTGTTACCTGTAGATAAATATGTAGATATGTATACGTAAGTCAATCCAGCAAGCCCCGCGTGTACAACACCCCCGGAGCATGTCGATGAAATTTAATATTCCTCAAATTGGGGTGCGGGTGTCGTTAACTTTAATGAAAACGATAATTTGGTAATTATGCTGCAACAGCTACTATCACGGCCCAGTATATTTGGGGCGTAAAATTAACTGCAAACCGTTCGTCGTAAATAAGTGTCTCGTCAATTTTTACGCGTGAAATAAAACTAAAATTCCTCTATCTATATCAGCGTTACAACACGCGTCCTAACTAACGGTTTCGGTCGTAATATTATTGCAGAGTCTCTGAAATAGTCGCTAATTTAGCGAAATTATTTCCATAGATATAACAGAGCCTGAAACGGGGTCCGACCATCGCCGTGTTTCAACTCGTTGGAAAAACTTGTTAGTTTATAATCAGAAGCGGTTAGCGCTCTGCTATACCCGCTCCGGGCTATACGAATACGGGTAATACTACTGCGATCCAATCCAATCCAATGCGATGAGATGATTGTTGTGGCGACACACGCCGCAGCTCAATTCAGAATATACAGTTTCTCAAGGAAGAAATAATTGCGGCGGGTGCCGCAGCTCGGTTTCTTATACCGAGATCAAATCATCTCCTTCCCTGTATGTAACATTTACAGTTAAAAATACTTTCCTGTATAGCTCCGTACCTTCGTACGTACGTGTACGCGGTGCGATAACGCGGTAACATTTTCTCGAGCTATGTGACTTTTTATTTCTCCCTCTTTATCTATCGTTTATCGATCCGCCGCGCCCACTTCTACCTCTATACGTTTGACAAAAATCACTTGCGCGAAAATGATTCAGTAGATATGAAATTCCCATTAATTGTACCGCAGTACGGGGCGGGGAAAATAAATTCGCAGAGCGAAGACGGGTTGAGAAAAAACGAAATAATCATAATCGTCGTACAATGTACTGTTCTACGCGCAGAGCATAAAAAGCGAGAAATCTTAATCGATATAATGAATGGAAACGGCCGATAGAATCGGTAGACGGTAGTACTAGTATATACACCCATTGCGAAGATATTACGATACATTTTATAATTTATGAGAAGTTTCCTACGCTCTCACACTGATCGTGAATATACACGTACGGATATATTCAATGTATGTATCGCCAGTAGCGAGAAGGGCGAGAACGGCGAGCCGCTAGTCGTTCGGCATAGTTCAGTCGGCTTCCGTGGGCGGCGCTAGAGGCGCGCGTACCGCCTTAGCTCGCGGCGTTGAGTTCCAGTCGCGCGGGCGAGTTCGTAGCGAGTGGTCGGTGCGGTCGTTAGTTTATCGTTTATACGAATAATTGAATATCGGTAGTGCGATAGTCGCGTACTTATTAACCCATCGAGATATTACAACGATAACGCGCTAGTGTGTTACCTATCTTAGTCAAGTTTAACGATATTGTTCGGTGTCGAGTGCAGTGCTACGCAGAGTGCCTCGGTATCCAAATCGTCTCTCACTCTTCGATAACGAAAACGAAAACAAAACAAAACAGCGACGCAAGGCAGTGACAGCGAGCGCTCGTGCCGGATCCTGGTGCTCTTAAGGTTTACCCGAAGATATCTGTTTAAGGTAAGACCGGCTTCCTTAACAATCTAATAAACATATGTATGGATTTTATGGCTCTTACCACGCCGCGTAGATTCTAAAGTAAAATAAATTCTACTACGCGAGGTAAATACTATAGGGACGGAGTTAGAATTCTCGCGCGTCGTTGTGATTATTCTCTTCTTCGTTGACGTTACATTAACAAAAAGCGGTAGTCGATCTACAGTATAGTTCGGTAATGACGAATAAAGAAAAATAGGATAGTAATTAATCGAAACAAGTCAGCGCAGGTAGATATAGAAGCTTACGTACCCACCTATCGCGTCTCGTTTATATTATTACATACTAAGAGAAACAAACTAACTGCATATCGAGGGTGGGGGTATTTCTCGAACAGCACCGCGTGCTAGTGTAATACGTAATTATCTCTCAGCGGCGTCGTCGTATTCGCTTTAAACGAGTCGTTCTTTTGCCGCGTTGTTATTAAGCCGATATGTATTATTATTGTTGTTGTTACACGGTATTTACGCAACGCGTGCAGGTGTGTGAGTTGAGAGAATAAGAAACAACCGACCGACCAACAATCGCAATTGTTTGACCTCGAGAAATAAGCAGAAGAACCGTGATAGAAATACTTATTAAGGATATACGTACGACCGGGTCGCGTTGCAGGCAACTTTTATTCTAGAATTTTAGAATATGCATCTCTGACGGTATACCGATACCGCGATGACCCAGTTCCCGACTCCGCGCCGTTGCACCTTTGGGGAAGGAGGGAAAATTTTTAATCATAATAAACACTAGCCGGAGAACTCGCTCCCTCGGGACCCCCTGCAGAGACTCGGTCTAGAGTTAATGATATATGTCCGTACGTGTGTACGTAGTGCATGTGTGTATCGAAACGGGGGAGGGCGATGCCACGAGGCGCGTTTTTCAAGTCATAACGTTTCGTTAAAGCGGAAGAAAGATTAGAGAGACAACGAAGAACGGTTCCATCTCCGTTAACCTACCTATATCTGCGAATTTGAACTTCCGTAAACGGTTCTATGAGATTACCAAGAAATTGCGTGGTCGATAGTGGGATGTATAATTATTCCACTACCTGCATACCTCCGCGTAAAAACGCGCGTGGCGGAACAATCCGTCATTCACCGTAATCTTTTTAGAGCTTATTGCAAGAGCGAAAGGGGCGGGGGGGGGGGGGGGGGGGGGGTTCGATGACGAGTGATGACGAGGGTTTCTCTCGCTCTTACTAATCGATTTGTTTGTTTTATTGCTGTTAACTGTCGTCGCCGGGACCCTCGCTATCTATACTCGTATTATTTATAATCGATTAGGAACGTCGGCGAAGAACGGGCGATAGAAACAAGCAAAGCGAAGTCACTCCTTGATATGTGATAAATTGACGCATACGTATTATATGTCTTTCGATTTCTTCACAGTTCAATGTACGGATGATTAATAATTACGCGCGGATTAATATTCAATTTTATTCTATTCTCGTCGGTGATAAATAAATCGCCTATTATTTTCTTCTAAGATAGAAATAATGCAACAACTTCTCTATTCTCGCTTCGGCTATTTCTTTTTTGTTTTTGTTTTTAATCAGATTCGGTTTTCAAATACGCGAACTGTTCTACGTAAAAGACGTCCGCGATTCAATCGCCCGCGCGATTTCTCCGTCTACTCACATCGGATTCGCCCACGCACGTATCACGATTTATTATTTAACACCCGGCAGTATATCTACTATGCACGTTTGTATTCGATAATATCCGCGTGCCTCTCGTTAAATGTTGAAAACACACACATATACATATATATATATATATATATATATATATATATATATACATATCAGATTTTAGAACAGTGTTAGGTATAATATAGATATTCCAAAGAAGAAAATTCTTCGACGATAAAAAAAAAAAAAAAAAAAGAAAAGAAAAAAGACTAGCTTATAAATCTATTTACGGTAACATGCGTGCCGATTCTTCTAGTTTACTAATCGTAATCCACGAATCGATTAGCTTATAGATAACCTTGGATTATTATCAATACCGTGTATGTATATCGTATACTATATTCTATATCTAGATCTAGATGCGTGTTCAATTTATTCATCGTAAAAATTATTATATCAAGGTCGACTAATTTTCTGATACGTAACAGAACCTATCTCTCTCTCTCTCTCTCTTTTTTTTTCGTTTTTTTTTTTTTTTTTTTTTTTTTTTTTTTTTTTTTTTTAGCTTCAGTCTTATCGATGTTAGAGGTCATATAAAACCTGCAGGGCAGAGGAGAACGTTGAAATACTACGAAACGAAAGTGTTATTGTTTTTTTTTTCTTCTCTCTCTCTACACTTTCTATGTCGGTTATTATTGGCGTATTTTTCGTTTCATTTTCGACCTCTATTTTACTCTTTCAGCTGAGGCAGTTAGCTTTTTTCTATTCTGTCTGTTTTTTTTTCTTCTAATTTTTTGCAATTTCTTCTATTGTCATAGACCGCGTGGCGTTGCAATTTCGCCAATCAATATAACAGTGGAAGACCCATGACTTTCACGTACCTACGTATGTATTTATACAAAGCTTTGCGAATCGATAAAAGCCTGCCTATACCGTTCCAGAAGCCATTCAACACGTATATACCTATACCTGTTTATATTATACATCCACACGCGTCGGAGAGTTCGTGTGCGTATATCGCGTGCATGTGTGTACATCTAAATCGACCCATATATCCCTATATTCATCAGAGTTATATGTATTATCGTATATAGGTATAGAAACGGGAGGGTAAAAAGTTTTATAGTAGTTAACGACGGACGACGACTATAACGCGAGGCTCGGGGGGCGGCGGGCTATACTCGATTCTATAATATAACGCGACCCTTCCTCCTCTATACGCGTCCCCATATGCGCGTGTGCCGAATTTTGGATTTATCGTTAATATCGTTTCATCTCAGACTCGGGGGTCTCATTTACGACTAATTCAATCCCGTATGTGTACACGACGCTCGAGACGCATTGGAAATAGCGAACGGTCCTCGGTCGATGAACGTATGTATGTATATATGCGTGTATAGATAAAAGGATTTTATTTTTATATGACATTAGAAATTATGTGGTTCAGAGTTTGTTCTGATTTATACAGATTATGAAATTTTCGTATAATTTGTACGTTCGTTTATAGGTATACCTGTATACTATACGCGTTACCTTATACGCTTCGGAGATAAGAAATTAGCTGGGTTTTCCTACTCGAATTAATACACGCGGGGGTATTATATTGATTGATAAGAATACCGCGTGTGTATGTGATCGATATATTAATTAACACTAGAGATGTGCCAAGGTCTCGAGATTGTATTTCAAGTTGAATTTATTGATCGACTATACCTATATGTGATCCGTCATATACATATCTTGATGAAATTCCAAATATTTCATTAATCGAATATCCGGGGTTATTCGTTATTATCGTAAGCACGCTATAGACGTATCTTTCGCCGAAAATGTAAAAATTTTCAGAAACGTCGAAATTCAGACGTCGAAACTCCGAAATCTATAACTTCGCGACGAATTCGACCACTTATTGGTTTCGATTGGATCGATACAGCCCGAGTTATCATACACTGAATGAACACATGCGTGAATTTCAAGTCTCGGAGGGTTTGTCAATTCGGATCTTTTATTTAGCCTCCGGAATCTTGGAGCTTCGGTGTTTCCTTCGTTTCGAAGTTTCTGAAATCGCTCCTATTTCTTCCCTTTTTTTTTTTTATTTCTTTTCTTTTCTTTTCTATATACTTACATATCGATGCGCGTGGAGTAAATAAAAAGCATATTACACACATATATATCTGGATACCTATGGACAGCTATATGTATAGCGGCAAGGAGACGAGGGAGGCTGTATAGCGCGTGTTCGTATGGGACGAGAAAAAAACTAAAAAAACAAAAAACAAAAAAAAACCCTTGCTGCTGCTGCCGCTGCGCGAGATCCGAAGGACAATAACCCCGTATAAATCAGTAGGGGGGTCCCGAATGGACCCAAACGGGTGACACGCGAAAGAGAGAGGATAAAAAGAGAGAAAGATGTATGATCGATCGGGACCCGCTGGGTTGTTTACGCGCGCATTATAAAAATAAATATTGTATGAAGATTTTATTTATTCATGTATTTAATTTATTTATTTATTTTCTATAGAGAGGTTTTTTTATTTTTTATTTTTTTTTAATTTCATTTCTTACAGTTTTTTTTTCATTCTTTCGGCTTCTTTTTTTTTTCTCCCCTCTTCTGGTCTCTTCTTTATACGTAATATTACAACTACCTGTACGGTGTATATACGGACTAGTCGGTTGATTAGCTCTAGTTTTTTGTCGACGTATTTATAATTATTGTGAAGTTCGTCTCTCGGGGAGTTGGTAAAAAATTGTCCATGATAGGTAATAATAGGTAATATGTATGCTTCCCGGTTCCACACTATACATACGTACAAGGTATAATAAGTGTATGAATCACAGCTTATATTAATATCGCGTGGAATGAATTCTTTATACTTTTATCTATGTACATACAAAATATGTATAGGTGTACATATGGGTATATTTTTGCCTTTTATTATAACCGTGAAATGCAAACTGTATAACTAACGCGACTACGTCCGCGGTGTATTGGGTAGGTAGGTACGTACATACATAGGTACCTGCCTATAATATAAAAAGTTGCGAGATTTCTGGATCGAATCGCGATCCTCTCGACCGTGCAGGAATTATTTAGTTATTTAATTTTTTTTATTCATTTATTTTTTCCCCCCACCTATTTTTCCATCTTCTTTAATCTCCGTCTTCGTCTTAATCTTCTTCTTGTCGCGGAGCGATTTTGTTTTATTTTATTTGAATTTATTTACCGTTTTATCGTCACGTAATATAATTGAGAGTATAGGTACAAAATATAGTAGTACACTTATAGACGGTACTACCCGCGATACGGGGACAGTAAAAATTTAACTGTTAACTCGCTGAGAGCTGTATCACTGTAAAAATCTATCCCCATTGTCCCCTCGGCTATCCTGTCATTCCAGAATGCAGGAATCCCTTTATTTCCTCACTTTTCAATTATTTCTTAACGCATTTCTTTATCACCTCGGTTAATAAAGCATCGCGAAAGCGGCGTATCGAATCGAATCAAACATAATCCTGAGCCTAAACTCACCTGATCTCTCTATACACATATAAAACGGAAATCTTGAGATACGGCAGCCGCGGCGGACCACTCGGCGGTGGTCATTGTCAGTCCGAACTCCGTGAAGAAAATTCTTACCTTCTATACCTACTCTATAATCTATATTGTGTATTATGTATATAATATCGCGGTATATAGGGCTGCTTTTGTCTCGCTGCTGCTGTTATAGCCGCCGCTGCCGCTGCTGCCGCTAAGGCACGTCGTTTTTTACGCCCCACATTCGCCAATCAGCCAATCATTCGTTTACCCGCTTGCTTCGTGCCAACGTTGTACCTAGAGGTAGTCGCGGCTCGATATTTACCTCTATTAATATTCTTTCCATTTTAGGTATATACGTATATCTAATATGATAAAATTATACATTTTCGGACATATATCGATAGATATAATAATAGATGGAGGGATATATTTTTCTAGCACATGTATTGTGTCGTTGATGACGCGTTGCGTGTATTTTTTCGTTATTTTTCTTATATATGTATCGTGACGGTAAAATTCCTTCGATTAACGATCGTCCTGCCGCCCCAAGGTATTTTTCATCGATCTCGTGAAAATTTCCCGATTCGTTAATTGTTTAAAAATACCTCGAATTCAGTTTACGCTCACACGCGCGCGCGACTCGATATATGTATGTATGTGATCGATTACGACTCGTAGCTGAAACCCGGTGACGTTCTATAAAATGAATAAATAAATCTTTACAAATGTTACAATGAACCGTGCGATGAAATCCGCCCAGACGACACTAACGAACTTTGACGTCGGAACGGTATATCGTTTGCTCTATTTTATTCAATTTTAATCTATATTCTATGGAAAAAATTCAAACGTTGCGATTCTGAACGCGGAAGCTTGCATCAATTCACTATATAATTCAGTTTCTTGTTTTTATAATACGTGGGCTATTACTCTAAGTCTAAGCCTTCTCTACGTGTTAAGAGAGAATCGATAACCGTGTCTACATATATGCATATATGGGCTGAAAAAAAGAAAAAAGAAATCTCTCTCTCTCTCTCTTTTTCTCTTATACGCGGACTGATTCTTACAGCTAACCGCATTGTCTAATTGATTAATTAATTAATGATCGCGAAATTAATTACGCGATAGCGTGCCTAGTACGAGATATACATATATACCCGTTCGCCTATGCCTGTATCCATAATATTCATACGTGTATTAATTAATTTTTGCGTATTATTCATTCGTTTGTTAATTTATTTGATTATTATTATTATTGTTGTTATCGGAATATAAATTTCTTATTGCGATTAATGCGAGATTTTTATACGTATATAGGTGCACGCATGCGTGCGTATATGCAGTAGATTATAGCAGTACCAGACCGTAATACACCACCTAGACGTATAAGAGTTGTTTAGTTCGTCGAACTTATGGTACATAGTAGTATATTACCTAGAAGAGAGAAAAAGTATGTATATGTATATATATGTATATGAAAGAAATGGGAAAAAAAGGGGGCAGTAAACTAAATCAACGAACCATGTAATACATAAGCAATTGTTTGTGTGTGTATATATATATATATATATATATATATGTAGATATATATATATATATTTATTCTTGTGTAGTTGAGGTTGTTTCAACGGTCTGTGACCCTAGATTATGATAATTAAATGCAATGCAATCCAATGTATTTAAACGCAATGCAACACGATAGGTACATACGTATATGTATATACGTATATATGTACTGGAACTATAACGAGACGCGAAATTAATCACAATACAACTTCTAGACAGAATATTCTCTCCCACTTATTTACAGTTCTCTCGCGAAACATCCATCTCTCTTCTTCTCTCTCTGATTTATATCTACCGCTTTACTGCTGCAGCTAAAGCATCATAAATATATACTATATAGCATGGTGTAACGTGTGATATAATTAATGATGTTTATTCAATTTTCCGCTAATAAGAATATGAAGAAAATGATCCTGGCTCTACAGGGTGATTCAGGTTGAATGGGGTCATATTTACGAGGGTGGATTCCCCGTGAAAATCCAAGACTAAATTTCCTTTACAGAAAATTCGTGGGACCGATAGTTTCCGAGCTACGCGGATCTTGGTTGACCAAACGCGGAGCGTATAGATCGCACGGACTGGGCACCCCGCTCGACTTCCACTCATGGCCGGGCCCAGTCTGTGCCACCTATGGGTTCCGCGATCGGTCGACTGAGATCCTCCGTATCTCGGAAACTATCGGTCCCACGAATTTTCGGTAAAGGATATTTAGTCTCAGAATTCGGCGAGGAATCTACCCTCGAAATATGCACCGTTTGACATGAATCGTCCTCTGTACACGTAATATGTAATAATTTTCATCCGATTAATTGAACATAGCGACTCAGATGCTTGAATCTCGTGGTATCGGTATGTGATATAGTACCTATACCGATATTCCTATATTTTACCAATATAAATAATTAGTTAGAGGAAAAAAAAAAAAATCGCGCTGCAAAAAACGATAATTAATATTTTCCGCTATATACGGGGTATATGCATATATAGTACATATGTGTGTGAACAGTTTTTACTCCACATATTGTGTTACACCCACGTCGCATGTAGTCGTCGTCTGTTAGGTATTATATACGTATTATTCCCATATATAGGTAATATTATTAGTTTCCTCCGACGAAACGTGTGTCGTACCAATATTTGTTCTTGCGTGTTTTATCGTTGATGCGCGAGGTATATCATGTATATCTATTTACTCGATTATCGTATATTTCACGTTACAGAATCTATAATCACGCATTTTACCCGGGATATAGGTGTATATACGTATACGTATATGTATATGTATATACGGTAATTGTTTCGGATTGAGACGCGAGTTACTTCCTGCCGTTTGTATATACCATAATATACAGTTATAGAGTCAATCCGTAATCACTTACGGTGTGAAAGTGATTATATAAAAGTTAAGGATCTGAAGACACGCGATTGATTCCATGCATATACATATATATGTGTGTACCATCGCACAGTATTACTCTTCTTTCTCAACTACAAGGAAAAATAAATTGAATTGCCGCGTATATAAATTCGACCGAAATTCCTAGGGTTCTCCCGCGGCCGAGGAATTATTATAGTGTTCATTTTTTTTTTTTTTTTCAAAAAGCTATAGAAATAATTCTGGATTTTTTTTCTCCCCCCGTGCCACGCGATACGCGACACGGCATCAGATTAATGCAGAAATATGTATATCGCCGGTTTATTTATTATACCAGAGAGTCTGTGTCATCCTTGAAAGATAACCAGCCAGTCCCGTCCCCCCCACGAGGAAGAAAGGAGATATACTGCCGGTAGCTAAATTTTGCAATTCCGAGGATAGCTTCTCGCATATGTATATGTACATATGTATATATGTACATTGTATATACAGGCGTGTATAGGCGGGGTCGTAAATCACTGAAATCTCATTCTCTATGTACACAGGTACATATACGTATCAATGCATCTGTGTACGAACGATTAGCGAACCGATACAGATCGCGTGATTATTTTATCTTCACATATTCGTATATTTATAACATATAGACCTAGCGAGTAAAAATGAATGGAGAAAAAAAAAGAATTCGCTCTCTTACGTATGTATGTAATAAACTTTATCTAAATACTGCACGCTGTTCAGTATGTATATAGTTGGATTCTTCGAACGGTGCAACGGCACATATGAATCAAACCGTACACATATGGATCTAGCCCTAGTTCCCATGGATGGATAAAAAGGATTCATCTATATCGCAGCTATATACATATATGCATATACATATTGTAGCGTACATAAATATATATCTCGTTGGGGGTCGCCGACGTACGCACGATGCTGCAACGCGGTGGAAATTTATTCATATACCTATACCCGTACATATCTATGTATACCTATATGTATATTATATACATACGCGTGTGTATATATATATATATATATAAATATATATATCCCGTGGGTCCCCGGTCGGTGGGGGAGTTATTACAATTTCCGGCGTAGTTAAATGATTTCAGGGTCTCTGTAGCAGCAGCAGCATGCGTTACGTCATCCCACGTGCATATATGTATGTGGATATACTTACGTATACGTATATGTACACGTTTCTACGCGGGAAGAGGAGAGCGCACGCTGTTATACTGCTTACTGCAAGGCGGCTCATTGCGCGGCAATCATTCGCGCCTCGAGGAGGGAGCCCCGAACTACATACATAGTAGTAATGCCTCTCGACACTGTTCTTAATCGATTTGAACCGAAATTATAGGGGGACCGGGGATAGATAGGGGTTCTCAAATAATTCGCAAAGAAAAAACAAGGAAAATTCTATACAAGTCGATTCGAGTTTAACCGCCCATATTTTGAGGGTAGATTCCTTGCGAAATTCTAAGACTAAATTTCCTTTACCAAAAATTCGTGGGACCGATAGTTTCCGAGATACGGAAGATCTCAGTCGACCGATCGCGGAACTTATCGGTGGCACAGACTGGGCCCGGCCGTGAGTGGAAGTCGAGCGGTGCCCAGTCTGTGCGATCTATACGCTCCGCGTTTGGTCAACTAAGATCTTCCGTAGCTCGGAAACTATCGGTTCCACGAATTTTCTGTAAAGGAAATTTTGTTTCAGATTTTCACGGGGAATCCAGCCTCGAAATATGACCCCGTTCAACCTGAATCACCCGGTATACATTGGCTCTGGCTTCTTTTATTTAAATTCGAGTGAAAATCTTCCTCTCGATATTTTTCCTTATCATTTAACCGTTTTCGTCGAATCGTTCGGCTTCATATGTATACTGCAATCTGTGTGTGTGCGTGTGCATATATGCGGCAGGCGAACGCGCCTCTTGCTCGTTTGCCCTGCAACGTTAAGTATTTACCCTATAGAACTGCGGCACAGGCGCCAATAAAAAACTCCGCGATCAGACGACATTCTTCGTAGTTATGGTCCCCAAGTTTCCGTTACCTTTCATGTATATATGCCTCTGCGTGTATAGCTTTGTACTTACCACATTGCAGTACACGTGAATCACGTTATGTACCTACGCGTATAGGTACATATATCCACTTCCTCTCTACCTCGCACACTCTACCGTATATAAAACTCCGGACTCAGAAGTCGTTCGGTATAACTGGAAATCACGGTGGAAATGATGCAGAACTTTAACCGGATCAATCGAAGCCCTTTAAAAATATATAAAACAGATAGTGCTCAGACTAACTCTGTGCGTATATGCATATATACACATATATATATATATATATATATAAAATAGTCTATCTTTCCATTACTTCTTGCGATCGTAGATATATACGTGGATATACCTATACCATATCTGTCTAGATATTTCACCGTGATATACCTGTTTCTTTTATCGGGTTTTATGTACACGCAGGGATATCGATATACCTCGTTAGCGGAAGAGGGCGATGATTCATTACAATACCTATTTATGACCACACTCGTCGTCGATATCGTAGCGTTTCAATTTATTTCATCAATTTTTTTTTTTCTATCAATTTTCTGCACATTGCGTTGCGATCCGTACGCAAATTCTTTTTTTTTAATTCTTTTTCTTCTATGTGTCTGTAATAATTATCCTATAATTAACCCGTCGTTAATTATTGGGTGAATGAATTTTTCCCGATGCCCGAGTCCTCCGTAAACGCGAATTCACTTCGAGTATAGTTTATTGCTCAACTATATATATATGCACCGATACGCGGCGATCCGTTCGAACCCCACCGTATGTCATTACGCTATCGGACGATGCAATTTCCAATTTGCAATGCCATGCTGGGGAAAGAAGAAGAATAAAAAGAAGAAGAAGAAGAAGAAATATGATGGAGAGAAGCTTAGGAGAAGCTCTAGCTAGCTGGTAGGCATAAACTTGCCGTTCGCTGCTCTTCATCCATGGCTGACGACGACGACGACGACGCGACGACGCGACGCCTTAACTTAATATGTAATTGCATGCGCTCTTACCGCATATCATACGGGAAACCCGTTCTTCGGATACTTTGTACATCGCTGCAGACTCATAATCCATATGTATATCTATCGCCGTTCCTCTATATGTATGCCTACGTATAACAGCTCTGCATCACTTCGTACACAGAATGTATTTACGATTTTACAACGTTTTAATATATTATAATACCCAGCTACTATATATACGCGTTTATGGACTTCCCGTCCGTCTGCTTACGAGATGCGTATACGTGTAGATAAATTAATCTCGATAGTCTTGATTTCTTCTTATTCTTCGTTGATATTCTATCTCTTCTATTTTACTACCGTTCTTCAATATTCGCGAAACGACCATCGACGTATGCTATAAAAGAATAAACGTGCTACAGCGAATTTTTTTAATACCCGGGATCCACCATATGTTTTCCCAGATTTCTAATAAAGGAAAAGTAATTTTTTTCCTTTTTTTGTTTTTTATATAGTCTTCGATCTGTCGGACAGCTCGCGGCTGCACGGTATATGGCATTACTTCCGTTATTTCGTTCGTCCCACGTGTTCGTGATTGAAAAAGTTCTCTGCGCCGCGAGATAAATGAAAGGGAAACTTCTTCTTATTTTTATTTTGCCAAAACAATTTTCCAATATGTGGGTAAAATATTCGTCGCGAATTATGCGACGACTCCTGTGTATATGTATAATAAAATCGCAAGTTTTCGAAAGAAATGAGAGAAAAAAAAAGTAAGTCCCAAAGGTTTCGTGCAGTAGGTATACAGGTAGATATTAAAGGCATATATTATGATGTAAGAGGCGATTTCACGGCGGTCTCTGTACTGTATACAATCAATTTTATAATACCGTTACAGTACGTTCTATAATTCGTACCTATACACCTATACGTATATGCGGTAACTACACTTTAACCGCGATCCATAATGGGCGACGCCCCGTAAATTCAAAACCGTCTGTATAATGCGGCGGTGCTCCAGGTCACCCCCTTGATTATTTATCGTACCTATCCCTCGCCCACTAACAATTTATCATATTCGGTACCCGGCTCGGCAATTTATAGAAAAAAAAAAATGACGCAACAAAGAATCGTTATATATTTCATATTTAATAGGGAAAAACTACGTTCTTCTTTCTTCCTTTCTTTTCTTAATTCGTTATCTCTTCTCTCCTATTTCAAGCGAAATTATCTTCGCATTATACCTACAATAATCCGAAATCGATTCAAAGTCAGAAGTAATCGTTAATTGGATAGAAATTCGCGACCCCCTGTATGCATATATGCCTTGGGAAAATATACATACGCGCGGTACATAGGTTTGCATTATTTACTGCTGTTCTATTTACCGCTACTGTATATACAGGTATAATACACCTATACTGCATCGGTAGGTAAAATCAACTCCTAGTCTTACCGCAACATCGTTCGTATACCGTTTGCGTTACTACCGCGTCTGTCCGGTCCGGTCTGGTCTGCTCCGTCTGTCTGTCTGTCTGTCTGTCTGGCCATAGAAGACCTCCCTTACACACGCAGTTCGCAGATTCAGTCGCGCGAATGAAAGTACTCAACTAAGTTTGTCGAACTTGAATTTTTATTCATTTTTTTCTTTCAATTTAATTTTTTTTTCTCATTTTTTTTCTGTTTTTTTTTTTTTTTTTTGTAACAAATTAACGAAGCTCGATTAATATTTTATTGGAATAATCGTCACCTCTCAATCATTATTATTATTATCATCATCATCGCGAGTTTTGATTTGTTCGTTATATAGGTATAGCCTCGTGAGATTTATTCATACACATGATAACGAATACCTAAATACGTAGTTAGATTGAGAACCGCGGATAAAAGACAAAGCGGTTATACTATAGCTGCGATTACAATTAGCGCTTTGGTCATAGGTACTGTTAGTTTTCCTTACTTAGACTGTTCGCGAGTATGTGCGTTTGTATACGCTAACTGAAGTAGGTGCAGTTTCGCGACTTGGTAGTAAAGGGTTTGTAAACTACGTATCGAGACGAGGCGGGGAATCTTCGGGAATCCTCAAGGGAGACAACAGCTAGAGAACTCCGGAGCAAAGAGAAAGAGAGACTAGAATCTATAGTATAATATCAGACGAAAGGAACTACCGTTAGCGAATGGTGTGTGCTTCCTCTTCCTCCTATCATTCTTATTCTTCTTCTTCTGATTCTGATTCTTAGCCAGAATTTATATATACTTCGTTTATAGTCGAATGGTTTGTCTATAGACGCGTAAAATTCAAGTTCCGGATAATTTTGAACCCCCGGTGTTGTTCGTTTCAAAGTTTTGATGATCACCTATTATACGTAGACTTTCGGCTCCGTGTGTATACGGATATATATACATATAAAAATGTATTTAATAATATGCGCGAACGAAGCGTTCCCAGTATAATATACGATTGGTGTATATTTATATTTCTCCTTATCCGTATACCACTAATGCCTATATAGCATTGGTGCCCGCCCGCGAGCACTCGACGAAGGTATTGAAACTCTAAACCGTGCATAATATATACGAGACGCGCGTCATCGTCTCATGGCGTATAAACAAACTGTCGATAAGGACCACCAATCGAGAGAGTAACGAGGGATCAGTCACGCAATGCGTTTCGTACCTACGGCCACAGAGACCCACTTCTTCAAGAGCATCGGAGACGTAAAGAACTCTCCGTCTTGGCTCGTATACCTCCTGCCCGCTACGCGCGTGTAATATACCGCTGACTAGAAATTAAATACTAAAAAATTAATCTACGACTCAATAATCGGAATCTTATTTTATAGCCTATCTTCGGTTTTAGTCAATTTTATAATTATCATCGGTGTGTTATTAGCAGATCGATCGATGTCTTCGTTAGCTTAAAAGTGCAGTGGGGCTGTGAGGAATATAGCAGCGTTTTTAATACGAATCAACACTTCCGTTCGGCGCTTAGTTTATCATACGGTATAAATGAAAGTATATGAATCGATAACAATAAAGCTATTTAAAATGGAAGTAAAAAGAAAGGGTGAACGACGGCCATATTTCAATCGCTAATCTTTTACATACGGTTACATGCGTGGTTTTTTTTTCATTTGATTTCATTTGATTTTTCTATTTTCTTTTTATTTGCTAATTCGTTTTCAACGAGTAACGAATGGGGGTTTGGAGAAGGGGAATATATTATCAAGTTCGTAGAAACGTGTCGTGTGCAGTTAGTGGCATATAATCGCGAGATAGAAAATCGTGTGTGTGTGTGTATGTGTGGTCGTGGTGTTGCTGACGGAGCTGAGAACTGCAGGGACCTCGAGGACTTTGAAGATCGCTATACTACGCGACGCGACGCGGAGTACGCGTTGCAAACTTGAAACAATAGAACGACGCGTAATTTAACGCCAGCGGTAAACTATATACCGGTGACGGGGAGACGTCGACGACGATCCAAAGACCGTCGACGTTGCAGCGAAAGAAATAAAGAGACGAAAAAAAAAAAAAAATATACCTAAGAAGAAGAAATGAGAAAAAATATTTAGAAAAAAAAAAAATAGTTAATATAATAAATATAATAATAAATTGAGTTAACGTGAGACACGACGACGGATGTGCAGTTCTTTCTTCTAAGCTAATCTCTCAGTCGACAGTCAGCCTTCGTTAGAGGAGGTCTATAACGTGTGCGAGCTTATTCTTCTTCGTCTTTTTTTTTTTCTTTTTTTTTTCATCATATACTTATAACCAACTTATAGTCTCGCTTATTGTCAGTTCATTAACAGATATGTGGGTGTGGGAAGCTAACGTATGATTTTAAGACGCGGGGTGCTCTCGTTCCTCTCTGATCGTTTCATCGTCGAACAATATATATTGTTACACATATATATTCTTCTTTTTTCTTCTAAGGTAAAGTTACACATTTTTACTGTACAATTATTCGTTATTATTCTTAAAATTATTTAACCAGTTTCCATAACTCGCAACTAATTATTTCTTTGGTCTATATAGCCTGTGTTCTTTTCTCATTTCTTCGCAAAACTATGTATATATATATGTAACGTCTCTCGCTGTATTTACACATCTTTGAACAATAATTAACTTTATTCATTTATTTATTTTTTTCTTTGATACTTATATTTCATTTTAGCAAATGTTTAGAAAAAAAATTAAAAAATTATGTCCGAGAGGATAAATCCGACGAACGCGTTCGGGCGACGTTATCATCAGGCTCGTAACGATCGCTACCGCGACTCGATCGCTGACAGACTAACACGTGTTAACCAATTAACAGCTTTTTAATAACTCAATTAATATTTATAAATAACTTTGAAGGATACTTATTCTTCCGTGTCCCCTTACCGGCTAACCCGCTTCTATTAATCTGTCATTCGTGTATAAGTTAGTCGTGTTTTCTAGTTTGGTTTAGATTAGTTCAGCTTTTTTTTTTTTTTTTTATCTTTACTTTTTCAGTGTTTCTTATTTTCGTCTGACGGTGATAAAAATCAAACTCTTGTATATATATACCTATAGCCCCGGGACTTGTTCTGTCGTTTCTAATTCTAAACTCTCGCATAGTTATATAGAACCACGTGTTCGGCAGAATTCGATCGACAAATACGTCAATGAAAGTCGATAGCGAAACAAAAACGAAATGATCGAATAAAAATTGGCGATAGCAATAAAGAAGGAAGAAAAAAAAACAATAAGTAAAAATTTGTTATATCGGTGAAACTCGTTTAAAACTAATTGATTCGGCCCTGCCGATCGGCACCCACGCTCGTGTTTTTTTGTCTTTTTTTTTATTTACTTGTTTTCGATGTAGATGTTATTATATTATCTCTCTTTATCGCTTATGATTCTACAAGGCTCTGGCCCGGAGCGTTATTGAAAAAAGAATAAAATGTAAAAACAAAAAACAAAGTAACGAATGTTATTTGTAGATAAAACAAAAAGAAAAGTATAGAAGAATAAGAAATAAAAAACAAAAATGAAATATAAAGATTGCAATAAGAGAAGAAAAAAAAGAAGAAAAACTTATGATTGACCGGTGATGTCATCGCCGATTCTTTTTATATAGTATAGAAAAGATTTAAAAACAGTCCATAAAAATTTCTGCACGGAATAAAATGAAATGCGATAAAATAGTATATTAAGACATATTATCGAAATATTGGAGAGAAAAAAAAAAGTTAATTTTGCCTTGAGAATTATTAAAAAAAAAAGAGTAATGTAGCCTCGCGGTGGTTTCGAAGACGTTCGAAAGAAAGATGCTCGGTCTTTTGCCGATGTGAAATATATTTTGAAATATGACACGTGTATATAATATATATATATTGTATGCCCACTTCGCGAATAAGCTGCTGCACCAGGATATCCAATGTATACATATACCTATACGTATATCTATAGCAGCGAGTCTGCGTCGGGTGTCTTTCGTGCCGTTTATTAAAACATATTAATCACTGGTTGTGTAATTGTGATACGTGCTAGATTCATATCTGTAGTAAATACCCGTAGCATATACGAGTTTGCAGATCATATAACGAGAGGGTAGATTCCTTGCGAAATTCTAAGACTAAATTTCCTTTACCAAAAATTCGTGGGACCGATAGTTTCCGAGATACGGAAGATCTCAGTCGACCGATCGCGGAACTTGTAGGTGGCACAGACTGGGCCCGGCCGTGAGTGGAAGTCGAGCGGTACCCCAGTCTGTGCGATCTATACGCTCCGCGTTTGGTCAACCAAGATCTCGCGTAGCTCGGAAACTATCGGTCCCACGAATTTTCTGTAAAGGAAATTTAGTCTTGGATTTTCACGGGGAATCCACCCTCAAAATATGAACCCGCTGAACCTGAATCACCCTGTTTAGTATAATATATCGTTAATTTGTTATGTGTAATCGTTAAGACCGGTTAAAAGAACTAAAAAAAGTTACTAATTATAATCTAGACGCGTAGTATTCATTACGCTCTTCGTCGTTAATCGAAATTATACCTACTACTGCAGCAGCAGTAGAACGGTAACGACCACGTATTAATTCACATTTGGTCATGCCGCGCAGGTATATAATACTCGGCAATCTACTTCGCAATTTTATTACACCTACCTATGTATATATATATATATGTGAAAATATACATACATGTATATTCACGTATTACGTAGTACACGATTATCCTTTCATTCAAACATCGCGCGCGCCCATGGTTAGACTTTTTTATACATCCATCTATACCGGGCGTAATGATCGATCGAGATTGCAGATCGAAGTAGGTAGATAGGCAGGTAGATATATACTTGCACTTTCACGGGAAGAAAGTTCTTCAAATGATCCCTAACCATGTATCCATTAAGTATTTTTTTTTCTTTTATTCCTTTCGAAGTCACATTCGTTATTTATTTCACATGTACCCATATTAAATTCGAATACCTTATTTCGCGAAAGATTGGGCAATATTGAGAAAATAATTTATCACACCTCGCAGCGATGAATCAAAAGGCTCTCTATGGTCGATATACTCGTTACGAGGGCGCGATGGGAATGCAATTATTTTTATTTATTTTTTTAAATATTATTAAATCGCGGGTGGTAAAAAAGTTCCGAGAATCATTACGGGGGACAAATAAACGTTAATAGTTATGTTTACGGACCGTATATGTATATTTTTCGCTCCGGTTTCCAAACCTCCGCATCCGCATCCGTACCTATAACGGAGGAGTTTTGTTTTTGCATTCTTGTTTCAATTATCGCTAGAATTCATCAGCGGCACACTGTAACACTTCGCCGTATCGATAATCATCGAGCCTTCGTATCGGACCGACGGAATAATGATTAACAACTGTATATGTATACAGGCGGAGATTTAGAACTCTGGGACTCGTATTACCTACGCAAATCGCTACAGGGCATGAACGGTTGTTAAGATCCCTTAATACACCCTTTTAATAAACTCTTCTTCATTTTTTAAAAAAATTTTTTAATTTTTTTTTTTGTTCACGGTCAGAATTATTGAGACGTAGAACCGCGCTGCGGCGGGTTCGATTCTTAAATTATAGGTGTACAGTAGCCCACTACTGATTGAAATCTGATTTACAATTAGTCGAAATTTTATATCATCATCTCGGCTTGTGTTTGTCTTCGGGGTGCCTCGGTTTCTCTATCTATGATACAGGGTGGATCCGCGAAGATGTTCCGAAAGTTTGATGATTTTTTTTTTCTTCTAATTTTGACTAAATTAAGGAAATAACCGGCGAGTTCGTCTCGCAACAAAGAGATCGGATCTTCAAGATGGAAAAGATCAGAAAACGAATTTTCGAAACCCGGTGGTCCGTCTTCGCACACTCTACCCTGCGATATCTGTACACTAACCAATAACCACTTTCCATGGGCTGCATTTCTCGTCTTCTTCTCTCTCTGGGCATTTTCTCTTCTTCATGTATTCTTGGCTCTTTTTTCGCTATGGTATTTTTTTCCAAAAATCGTCTAATTTTTAGTCAAAAAAAAAAAAAGACAAGATCTAATCGAATTTATTTGTTTCCGTTTTATCGCTGTCTTCGGTGAAACTACTCCCTTTCTCGGTTTCATTGACGGCCCATCGTTCACGTCAGTCGGTGCTGGGTGTATTCCTCTTCTTCGATTTCTTCTTCTTCTTCTCGGTGGTGGTGGATTTCACGGTCGATACTCCTTCGGCCCAGATACCTCTTCGACGACGAATACGCGAACTCTCGTCGCTCTCACCATCCTCATCTTCATCATCATCAACCTCACCAGGCGTACAGACAATCTACATTTCATAGCGGTATAGGGGAGGCCACGACGTCACACATACACCATAGTTTCTATAATTACACCGACGACGACGACGATATAGGCATATATGTGTATTGTATATACTATATATATATATATATATATATATATACGTATTTATTAATACGGCGTCGTTGTCGACGGAAAGGTGTGATGTGACGTAGTGGTATTCTCTGTGCAGCAAACACATCACATGATATTAATATATTATATACGTCATATATCACATATATTGGTACATGAATTCAAAAGTTTATAATATATTTTGTTCTTTTTACATATAGTATATATACATATGTTTTTGTATAAATTATTTTATATCTATATATTCGTATTACGTTTTGTTATTAAAAAAGAAATTTATTTATACCTAATTAGATGTCATTTTCTAGTTTCGTTATTATCATTATTATTTATTTATTTATTTATTTATTTATTTATTCGAGTTTATGAGAAGGCTTGTCGAGTTCACGGGAGTTGGGACCGTTTCTTCTGCATGCCTCTTCAGAATCCATTTTTCACAATTTTTTCGCATTTTTATTATTCATAATCGCACATTAGCATATTAGCATTCGCATTTGTATTCGTATTCTCTTTACCATATTTTCTAGTTTATTCTTGCGACATTCCCTCGTGATTTATCGCACGATTTAAGGTCTCAAGTTACTTACTTACTTACCTTATATTCTGCACCGGGGTATACGTATACCTACTGATATATCAAACGATTTAAACTCAACTTTACGTATACGTACGTACGTATACGTATTATTCGTCGGACTGGTTTTTCTTTTCAACTTCGTCTGGCTGGCTGACTTCCGTATAAAAACTCGCTTTTATTATATATATATATATATAAATTTTTTTTCCGTTGTTGAAATTTAGTTTAATTCTGAATTCGCGCTGCTTGCTTTGTACCGTTAATTAACGAGTTGGCTAAGGTTTCGTCTCACGTTATACACTCCTTTGGCAATGCTAATTAATTAATTATGTAATTAATGACAATAATAATGATGATAATAACAGGGACTATAACGATAAATGTAATAGCTCGTAAGATACATATAATTATCGAGGAATTATTATATCAATTTTTTTATCAATCCGACTAAAATTCCATTCAAACAATATATTTGCGAACTATGCTGTATACCTGACGAGCGATATATTTGATGCTGAATAAATGGATTTTATTATTCAATCGAATTTCTACCTGAAAGAAAAATATTTAATAAATAAGAGAAAGACAGAAAAAATTAGAAAAAATCGAATTTCAGGATCCGAAGTAAGTTTACACCTGATCAAAACTCCGAAAAGCTGGAGGGACTAGCTTCTATAATACGAGATTCATTACGAAACTGATGAATATTGCGAAAGAACGTCTTTCGTCTTCTTCTCGTCCACGTATATTCATGTTTTAATACGTTCGTTACACGTATACGTATAATTTATCGATATTTTACGACCTCGTGACGAATTTTATTTGAACAGCTTATACCTACATGTACCCACATAGTACGTAAGTATGCTTTACTCGCGGAAAATTGCGGATCGAAGTGTTCTTCTCGCGATCTAGAATCACCGACGTATCGTATATGTATTTTTTTTTTTTATCTTTTCTTTTCTTTCCTTTTTTTCTCGTGAATCACGTCGTCGAGTGAATCCCATATATTCCGTTAATAAAACTGGTAAACAGCGTGGGCTAAGCTCTTATCGTATAGATTTTACCGTCTAGTATAAGGTACGTATAGGTATTCTATATACGGTGGGAAGAAGAAAGAAAGAAGAAAATAAGTCGAAGAAACTAACAAAGAAAGAAGCATCGGGGAATCCTGTGGGCGGAAATAAGCTTCGTGAGCTTCAATACACTGCAATAAATCCTATAGTTCGATTAAGACGTTGCGATCTCTATTTCCCCCCATATAGGTATGTATTTACGGCCTATACGGGACTGGTTATCACATCGAACCCTCCCTGCGTCGATAAGGGGGCTAATTTATATTCTCTTACTCGCTAAAAGGTAATAAAATAAACTTATAAGCGAATCCTTCTCTTTTTATACATTTTTTTTTTTTGTTTATTTTGTCTGAAATCCGCTACAGATTTTTTATCGCATGGATCTTACGGGATGTGGGTATCATTCAAACCGGAATTAATATACTATTTTAGTTAGAGATTGTTTTCTCGATGTTAAGAGTCTGCAGGCGATTCCTAAACATTTACCTCTCGCTAGGTTTACCTTCCTACCGTGTCATTTGATTTTATCATACCACATAACTACATATTTTACTTCCTGCTCCGTGACCCCACTGACCAGCGAGTCTCTATCCTATCCGATTTAATCGACTCACCTGCGCGACTTGTCTCGTTTGAAAAAGCTCGAAACTCAGTACATACATATGTATAAGACGTCTTATCTTATTACCATTTCATACATTAGATGAAATTTTATTATACACGGAATGATTCAGGTTTATGCGGGCCATATTTCGAGGGTAGATTCCTCGCAAAATTCTAAGACTAAATTTCCTTTACCAAAAATTTGTGGGACCGATAGTTTCCGAGTTACGGAGGATCTCAGTCGACCGATCGCGGAACTCATAGGTGGCACAGACTGGGCCCGGCCATGAGTGGCAGTCGAGCGGGGTGCCCAGTCTGTGCGATCTATACGCTCCGCGTTCGGTCAACTGAGATCTCGCGTAGCTCGGAAACTATCGGTCCCACGAATTTACGGTAAAGGAAATTTAGTCTTGGATTTTCGCGGGGAATCTATCCTCGAAATATGAACCCGCTCGTGCCGAATCATCGCAGTATAGTACAAGCGTTCTCGTAACTGATGGTTTAAAATTTATTATTTTCTTTGTACCCATGTAGTACGTACGTCAATGTAGTTTGTTAATTATTAACATCAACAGCCCTAGCCTCGAGCGATCGGCAGTGTTTAAGCCCGACCTTCGAACTCGAGACTTCGAGGATTCGTAATATGCGGCTATACAATAGTTATTGAAACTTGAAAGTATCTCTTCAGATCTCAAGCGCGTGCGCTAGCGGGCATATATACCTGGTCCGGCGTATTCTCCTCTGTATCTGAGAGGCTGTATTAGGCTGTACAGATGCTGTATTGCCTCGGCTATTTAAACGACCACTACAAGCCAGTTATGCTTGAGAGAGTGAAAAGTAAGAGTGACCGACCTAGAAATTAGCCTGTGGGAGCACCTCGGATTCCCACTAACTTCTTATATCTATACATACTCACGGGGAAGGGGAAACAGCGATTATCTTTTTATAGAGGCCACGAGTTTCGATAGTTATTAACATTCAATTTTCCTCGAGTATTTTTTTCTCTCTTTTTTTTTCTTTTTTACATCTGCTTTGATTAATCGTTTCGCGTCTAATTATTTCAACTATTTCAAGTGTTTTTTCATATATACGTATAATTAAGTAAGTGAATCTATATAAAATGAGTAAATAAATAGATGAAAAAAAAAAGTAATCGAATGATAGGAACGCGAATTCGCGGTTAGCACGTGAATTTCCGGGTGAGAAAAGATCGTCGTCTAATCTCAACGGTCTCGCGAAGAAGAGAAGAAAAAAAATTAAATTTTTTTTTTTTTTATTTCAAGTATTCTTCAGATCTTCAAAGTAATACTTATGTACATCATAAAACGGGTTCAAAAAACATTTCGAGAGCCCGTATAATCAGCAGGTAAGAGATTATTCCCCGACTTCTCCTTTACTCAATCAACTCTCGACGTCGAATCGCGATGCTGCAGACTCCGCAGCGTGTATAGGTATCTCTTTGACGAATCTTTTATAGGGATGTATATATAGTTACGTGTTAATACCTAACGATGTTATATTACAATCTATGAAATCGATTCGGAGAAACGATCGAATTCCCCCCCGATGCGAAAGGTAAAAATAAAAAAATTCATTATTCATACGATTTTCATAAATTATCTAATCAAATTTTAAACCATATGAAATATAATAGTTCTGGCAAAGGACTAGCGTATTGGGTACGGTTTCGAATTATTATTAAACGATAAATTCGCGACACCATGGCACAAGCGAGGAAAATTACTCTCTGCCACGGTATACAGGTGTTAGCCTAACGATCAAGAGCGTTTCTGGACCTCCGGGGTAAATTCGCGTACCCGGACACACATGGATGTAAGGATATGACGAGGATCACGGCTATTTCGCACAGATTATTAATATGCGCAAAGCGTAGGTATGTAGCGGCAATCTTGATAGGTGTGGGGTACGTATATGCATAGATTCCGTGTGCAACGATCGTTGATCGAACCAACCGCGAACCGTGGTGGTTTAGTCAGGGATTGATAAGGTCATTCGTATCCCATACCAATTATTAGGCAATCTGTACCGCTGGATACACCTACACCGTTGATAATGCGTACCTATCCTTCGAGCAGGCGTTAATCGGCGATGGAAATCGATTGGAAAATCATTTCGTATCGAAGTCATCGATCGAAATAGATAAAATAGGTTTCCGTAAAGAGGTTCCGGATCGGAATAAATCATTCATTTTTTTAATTATTTACATGTGTAAATCTGCAGCTGGATCAATTATGGATGTATAGATGCTTGATCGATGCGAGCGAGGCGAATCGGTACCTATATCTATACCGTATCGGGCGTGGTGCGAGACTGGAATTGGGATTTCCCTGTTTCCTTAATTTTCCTTATATTTTTCCGTATCGTAGTCGAAGGGCATATATTCCGATCCTCGTCGAATACTAATGCGCGTTTAATTTTTCTTTGAGGAAATTATTGGTCGGGGGAGGGTCTCGGAGGTTGTGAATCAGTCGAGATTCAATATTCGAAACACGCGATGACGCGAGTCTGGTTAACAAAAAAAAAGAAAAGAAAAGAAAAGAGAAAAAAAAATAAATAAGAAAGAAGAGAAACGTCAAAAAAACGTGGAAGAAAAAATGAATTCTCAAACCAGTTGTGTCCGTCCACTCTAATATATAGCTGCGGTTTTGACTCACAAAAGTTTCTGCTTCTCACATCGACTGCATATACAAACAGGGAGAAAACTTATCCCGTCGTAGGTATTTTTTATTTTTTTTTATTTTGGTTTGTTCGTCATTATTATTTTTTTTTTCCTCTCTATCCCTCAGGATCTCGTACGAGGAACGAAGAGATATACGTATATGTATTATAGTCACCGGATGCGGGAAAAGCGTGACCTGCCTCGCTATGTTCTATTCTTTTCGGTCTACGCCGTATGAGAACACGGCTCGTTTTCATAGTTTCGGGGGAAAAAATGTTTTCTTCTTTTTTTCTTTTTTGTTCTTTTTTTTACCAAATCCATGTCGTAGATACTTCGAATCTGTACCTAATCGTCCGTTCGTTAACGATCTATGCCTCCATCTCTTTCGCATTCGACTCATACCCGAATTCCAACACGCGTTTAGACATGTGCAGTTCTATCTCGATGCACGTCGATGATCGGAGGTTCGATTTTATTTCCCCGCATACCACATGCCCGAGAATGAAAACGAAATAATCGTCACATCAGTTGATAAACGAATCGTTAAATTTTCAACTATTTTTTGTTTCCACATCTTGAAAAATCGAACGAAATTTTCGGATTTTTCGGCTCTCGTCTTGAGCTCTCTATACACGTATACTCGTACACGATCGTGACATGTATTGTATTAGATTACACGTGTGTATGTATGGATAAAGGTGCATATATATCACGTAACATATCCTACGTGAGGAGCGGAGAGATAGCTGTAGGTGGGTGACCGCAGGGTATGATAGAATAATAATACCGCCGGTATAAAACAATTAGATACAACATCGGTTCTCATTATCCAACTGTTGTGTTACGTTGCATGTGTGTATATAGGAATGGGATAGAGATGGATATAGAGATAGATATACGCGTATATGAGGTATATGAGTTTATTATTCATTTCACTTTCACAGTCGGAGCGCGAGAGACACAACGGCACCGGAAAACCACCACCGCGTACCACATCTAACGTAGAATACATGCGCGCGTACGCGTATGACTCGGTACGCTCTTATGGGGCGAGTATAACGAGTACACTAACCCAGAAAAGGTGCGGGAAAAGGTATAAATGGTACCGGGAAGGTAGAAATAAGAGGTAATCGCGATACTCGTACGTGTACACGAGTACCGCACACGCGCGCACGCGCGTCTCTACGTATAGCGCAAAAAACCCCCCGGGGCGAATTTCACCTTACGCAATTTTACCGCGGCGTGTATACGACACACTTCTGCGACTAGGCACGTCGGTGTGTACCGCGTGAACGTGTGCGATATATTTACGAGGAATACTGACCAATCTCAAAGCCCGATTCGATACTTCGACAAATCGGATTCTCCTCATTTTTTTTTTTTAATATTAAGTTATTCGAGTTTTTCTCGACGCGTTACGCAACGCCCTGAGATTTTTTCGATAGTTTGGCTCTGGAGATCGATAGAGGAATCGTAGCCGGTATATCGAGGAACGTTGGTACGAATCGTATCGATTCACAGTAGGCGCCCCGCCTTCTACCGCTACCTACGTAACATTATGAAATAGTTTATACTATGTTTACTACTACATCGCTTCGCCTCACTTCACTTCCACGGGCCCTTTTATGGCTCATCAGATCTTAATCTATACGGTACTATACAATAACTTATTTTAATCGGCGTTTAAACGACTTTGACAGACGCCGAGCTGTCCGTTTCGTGGACGACTGCCTCCTATTTGGTTTTTTTTTTTTAAATTCTTTTTCTTTGTTCTTTTTGGTTTTGATTTTCGAGGAGAAGAGAGAGGGAAACGAGCCTCTGGGACGTCTAAATTTTTCTTTCACGTATGACCCGTTTCTCACACTTTGATAAAATTGCTCTTACCAAATCGTTTGATCATTACACGCACGTAGTACCTACTACGATTTCGTTTCCAAACAATCGGCAACAGAACTTTCTTCGTGGATTTTATTCCGCAGGATTTCATTGTATTCCAACGATACGGATTCCTCTTCCTTTCCCATGTTTAACCCACCAAAGAATGAGCAGTTTTTCTCATACAACGTTGTTTGAGTTGACTGAAAAAAGAACCGTCTGAGACATCGCTAATTTTCTCATAGACGTACACGTAAGTCCCCGTATACTTCACTTTCGTTTTCTTCTCTCCTCTCTCTTCTCTCATCTCTCATCTCTCATCTCTTATACGTTCCAAATGTTACGTCAGGAACGGAAAAGACCGGAACAAAACCCTACGATTAGATCCGAAATCGTTTAGTTTTGACTCTGTATTGAACCGTGAATGAAATTTATGCGGAAACTTATACTACCCGGGTTCCAGTTTCTTCGGGGATTTTTTGTACACGCGGGTATATTAACCTGCCTTTTTATCTTCAAACGGGAGTAATGGGTCATTGTTAAACTCCCTTCCTATCCCGCAGCGATCGATCCCCCTCCCTTCTATATCCCAATCCTCCAGGATCGATGCGCGAAGGGACGAGGAGGAAGAACTATGTCGTCATGTTACTCTCGTTCTTGTCTACCCACCGTTGTCAAATGTCAAGTGTCCCTTTGTCGTACGAATTCACGTATTCTATACCTACGTACGCGGCCGAGGTAGGTAGGTACGTAGGTATAACGTGTACACCTTCGTCTTCTTCTTCTTCTTCTTCTTCTTCTCCTTCTCTTCGCCTTTGTCCCTTTGTCCCTTTGTCCTTTTCGAAGGATCCCTAAAGTCACCGGTTACGTACGTATATGCGCGTATATATGTACGGATTTAATGGTCGCGTAGCGAAGGTAAGGTAAAGCGTCGTTTTACCTCGATAAAACCGGAGAACTTTTGCTTCTGCAGCAGCAGAAGAGAAGATCGCGATTCTTTGCTCGTGGATCCGCAATTTTATACACATGTATGCATGCATGTATGTATTTATGAATGTGTGCGTGGTTATTCTACAATATCAAGTTACGTAAGCACAAACAGTTTTCGCGTTCCTTTTATTCTTAGATATAAGGCGAGATGAACAGAATTTGACACCGGACGTAGAGTACCTTCGTACGTGTGTATACCTGTATTACGTCTCGATACGAGACTGCAGCCATGCCGAATATGAAGGCTGGTATTAATTAACGAATTGTGCTTGTCGGAAAGAGAGAAAAGGAAAGGAAAAATTGAATAAAAAGTAAAAAAGTGAGCGAAAAAGAACGAGAAATGAATAAAAATTGGGAGAAACAATAGCGTAGAGTCGTAAACCGGTCGTCGGTGCTGCTCCTGATGCTGATGCTGATGTTGATGCTGATGCAGTCTCTTCCGTTCTGTTGCGTTTCGTTATAGGTATACGTATATGGGATACGATATGATGTAGATTCGACGGCCAGGAAAATTCGCCGAATACCGTCTAGCCGCGCGATATTCGGATCTCGGGGCCTTCGGAGTCTCGATACTCCGAACTTTTAAACGTTTCGGAAAATTCGGAATAATATAATAATAATATAATAATAATATGTACATATCATTGCGTAGGACTTTGAATTTTTATTCTTTACTGGCTGTTATGGTCGCCGTCGCTATTCGCAGCTAGCGTTTATAGTTATTCCAGCAAGTTTCATTGAAGCTCGCGCGGTACGGTACCGGTAAACGATACGGTTTACGGCAGGCAATTAGTTGTTTCGTTTCGTTACCCTTTTTTCCTTTTTTCTTATCCTTATTCTTATTCTTATCCTTCAGCCCCCGACCGGTATATTAATGAACGTTACGTGACGAAGTCACGTAGACTTCGCGGAGTGTACATATAGAATATAGACGACGATAAAATTACGAAGGAGTAACCGAAGAGAAGAAAATATCGTATAATAGAACCGGCAATGACTATTCTAATCGCATCCCCTCCACACGTATATCCATACTCTCTCGTATCGGTCAATGAGAGGGAAAGAAGATAAAATATATTAGCCAGGTCAGAATAAATTACCTAAAAGTTACCGTATTCTCGTATAATTTATTCCCAAACTATATAGGTATACAGTTCTTCTATAAACATTTTTCACACATTATTTTTCCACACGAATGACATGTTCAAACGATTATATAACTATATATGTACGTATATGTATATGTAATTCTAAACCTTTCAATTTTTGTTTTCTGTTCTTTTTTTTTTCGTTTTTTTTTTCTCTTGGTACAGATGGTGTGGCCGATGTCTCACCAGCCTCATCTCACGCAGGGTGGTGCAACGCATCTGAGATTATGGTGAGTAGCTGTATTTTTAATTGATAGAGTCGCGTGGAAAATTTAATTCGTGCCAAAGACCTATATCTATGTATATTTGTCAGTACAGTTTCTTGAATCGCACGATAAATATCGTTATTTTCTTAATTTTATTTACTCCATTCTTCGTGGTCGATAACGGGAACCCAACTGCTGCCTCTGGTTCAGGGATAGGTATAATTCTCTTGCGTTAGTTGCGGCTAGTTTATAAGTGTGACCGCAGGTAGTATCAGTGACAAAGTGTCAACGAACTGTGACCTAGACGTGTAGATATTAGGAGACGATGATATACATATGCTCCTCGGTTAAGAAATTCGAAACGAAAGTCTGAACAGACGTTTGGTTCTTTTAATTTCAGACCAGTTTTCGGTATATCTCTGTATAGGGGAGGCTGTCGCTAGATTTCGGATTTAGGAAAGAGACCGTGAAACAGTATTTCGCAGAGACTCGTCGGTGGTCCCCGGGTCTTTGCACAAGGTGTATTCTCCGAAACCTCGGTATATATACTCCGGCACCGAAAAATCCGCGGAGTTTCCAGTCTCATACAAAGTTAAAAGGGTGTGTACACACCGTGTAGATCCTACCCTACCTCGGGCCAGGGAAACTTGATTAGTTCCATACGTGAGGGATTAGGTTGGGTTAGCTCAGCTTCTCGGACGTGAAAAGATTGGAAAATCTCCACTCGCCTAACCGCAGGCTAAGAAAAGAAAAGAAGCCCACCTATATGTACCCTGAACCTAAACGGAAATCTAGAATACTAGAAAACTTGGGATCTCTTCGTAGAGCTGTCCAGGGCGTGACCCTAATTTAAACGATTTACCAAATTTTTGTTTTTCAATCTCCCCTGTTTTACAATGAATTTTCCGGTCACCTCTCTCTCTCTCTCTCTCTCTCTCTCTTTCACTCGAATACGGTTATGGTTATAGACTAGGTACCGAGTATGGGGTAACTATGGTATAGTATATAACACAATACATTTATGTACAAATATATATATGGAGACAGAGGTAGGTATAACGACCTCGCCTCTCGCACAATCGCGAAGTCAGTCGTCGAACTGCATAGGTATTGTCGCGTGAGTCACGCGTCAGGTATTTCGCGACGTATACACAATGCGCTGCTTATGGTCCTGATACAGAGCGCCGCAGCTTCTAGTTTCTCCACTCTCGCATCGAGAAAGGGGAAAAAAAATTTTGAAATTTAAAAGAAAAAAATGAAATTACACCAAAGTTTACCCATGATTATAAAAATTAACGTCAAATAATTTCTTGTTCAGGTCAGATCTCCTCTTTTTTTGTTTTTTTTTTCTTCTTCTTTCCTGATTCGAAGATCGACCTTCGGCTAATTCTCATATACCGATTGCGGCGATGAATGAGCGGATTTTGATTCTCGAAATTCGACGGGACACGAAACTACTTTCGATGAATAAAAATCGCGTTTCGTTTTCTACCGCGCGAACGGACCAACGCGATCTTTTATACCTATATGCGGGACGAGGTAGAGACAGGTCGGTGCATGGTAATATTCGGCGGTGTTCTCCGACGATGAGAGACCGTCGCTGAACGCGGTCCCGATCCCAGTGATGCCGGCGATGCCGGTGATGCTTTGGGCCTTGTTGGTTCGAACAATTATGCACGAACGTACCGCGGGTTAACTGCCAGGGGAACCTAACCGAACCGAACCAAACCGAACCGGTCCCTTGTAATTACAGGGTCTGCAGACTTGGCTCGCTTGCATGGCTCGCCTCTCGCCTCTCGCCTCTCGCCCTGCTCGCTTCGTCGTCGACGTGCCAGAGAACCCCGCGAGTATGTTACCTCTACCTCTACCTGTACCTTCCCTCCTTATTTCTCTATATGTGTATTATACATACGAGGACTCGATCCTCCGGAGCATTCGCTCTTCTTCTTGCACCGGAGAGGAGAAGAAGAAGAAGAAGAAGAAGAAGACGAAGAAGAAGAAGAGGGAGAAAGCGTTGGCTAAAGAGAATTCTAGTCATATCCCTTAATTATCCGAATCTTTTATTTCTGTAACTCGGTGATTGACGGATATCGGAGGGGGCAACCTGTGAAATCCGGAACTTAATTGACTCTTTATTTTTTGGATGTGTCGTTTTTTTCTCTTTCTTGAATACTCGCGGGGCGAGATACGTTGGGAATAAATTTCCCATTCACATAAAGGCGTTGACGACCGGACGCCTGCGTGGTATCTCGTTTCTTTCTTATTCGCTTTTTACGTTTATTTTACAAGTATCGTTCCGTCTTTTTTATTACATCCTCTTATCCGCGAGATTTCGACTCACATATGCGAATCGCGTCGATCATCTTTGAAAGCAGACTAGAGAGAATCTCTACTCTTCGCCGGAACCCGTTTTATCTAGTTCGATCTATAACTTCACGATGTCAGGAATAATTGATACGATTTTTCAAAATAAAAAAATTCGGAACTCCTACCCGGACCCTCGTAGTCTCCCAATTCTCTCGGGATCTTAAACCCCCTCTTCGCAACGCGAGTCTTTGAGAAGGTGATAAATAACGAGATAACGGAGTTATCACGGCGTGTATGTATGCACCGATGTTTGTCCGTGTTCCCTGTGCCCTCGTACCAGTCGTAACCTAAGTACAAACAGCGGAACGTTTAACCTGCTTCACAGACTCAATAAACAAACGTAATTTCCTACTCTCCTCCTCCTCATTCTCCTCCTCCTCCTCCTCGTCGTCGTTTCGTTTCGTTTCGTTTCGTTTAGTTTAGTTTAGTTCAGTTTCGAAACCTTTCATCAACGTTTACGTTTACATTCCGACCTTTTTTCTCGGTAACACGCTACTCGATTGCTCTTGCTTCTCTCCTTGCTTCCCTTCCTTAACTTTACTTCCCTTCTCTTAGCTCGTTGCTTTTACTTTTATTATACAGCTGCTGGAAGTAGGTGAGTAAGCTTTTGCACCGGCAGCCGAACCATCCAGCTTCGTTTCTGTATTATACATACATTGGCAACATTCGATTGAATAATTAAGTTTTTTTTTTTTTTTTTGCGGTTGCGAAACTTTGAGAAAATAACAAATTTCTCCTCTTTTTTTTTTCTTGTTTTTCTTACGATTTATTTCCTTAAACATTTCAACTATTTATTTTATCGCTCGTCGGTTTATTACTTCTTTACGAGAGCCCCGCAGCCTCTAGTTTCGCAAGGATAGGTTCGTATAGGTAGAGTTTAAACTCGAGAGCGTACTTCTTCTGGCCAAATAATCGAGCAAGAGCAGCTTGTAAGGAGAAGAAAAAGAAGAAGAAGAAGAATAAGAAGGAGAATGAGTATGAGGTACGAAACTGAGAAGAAAGAGAAAAATTCTGCCTAGTCGGCAAATTCCTTCAGGTATATCCGCACGCCCGTACCTACCTCTAGGTATAGGTTGTAAAACCGCGAAGTCACCAAGTCGAAAGTACCTACTACGCTTCAACTGGATATATATGGGGAGACGAGAGACGAGGGACGAGGGATGAGCGAGAAGAGAGACGGCGAAAATCGTCGAGGGACAAAAATCCAATATTATACATGTATATAGGTGTTGGAAGGTATATAACACTTCGTATTCTCCGCGTTGACCCAGTGATTCGCGAAGAAGATGGTAATGGCTCGAAATCTCATATCCAGAGAAATACACAGACGTAACATACACGTATATCCTATGTATGCGGAATATATCCGACCCTCTTCACTTCGCTTCGTTTCACTTCGCTTTACTTCTCATTTTACATAGATGTTACAACCCGCGTAGGAAATCTACCGACGTATTCGGGTCATATCAGAACGAGGAATAATTCAGAGATATGTATATCACACCTATAGCTGCACGAGGGGGTATCGCACCCCCGGGAATCGATCGGACATCGCGGTATATATTTTATATTATATTCGTATATCGGTGGAAAAGGGTTACGTGATTATGGCGTGTCTATATCCTACCTACTTAGGTATAACAGATCGAAAAGGCGGACGATCGCGTCCAGGTCTCTTCGAGCGACCCGGAAATCACATCTTAAGTACTCGTCGTCACGAAACGAACGAGACCCCTTTCCCTCTAGTTTATAACTGCTCCAGGTTACGGATCTCGTTCTTGGCCTTTCGGATCAGCCTTGTCGCTCTCGGAATTTTGAATCTCCGGTGATCATCCGCGTTTCGATCGCTTATTCAGAAATCGTAGCTAATTTTTGACGATTTTATTGTCACCCTCGACCAACGTACAGGCGGTGGACTCTTCCGGCATAATCCCGCGGGGTTAATATAAAATCCAATTGACTTCGAATCGGGTCATTGATAATAATAATCGATGGCTTTCGGCCCACCGCGGGGGGTTTTCCCTTGCTAATCCTATCAAAACCCTAAATTGAATTGTGGACCGCTTCGGTTTCCCCGATTATTGCTGTCCAGTACCAATAATACCGTACGGTGCCCCGATAAAGGGTTTTGGTTTACCGAGTACCGGATTCGATTAGCTTTTTCGCTCGTTCCTTTACACCTGATTACCCGAATTATGGAAACTGGGTAATTTTACTCGCGTTTACGGTGTAATTAAAGAGCTAGGAGTAACCCTCTCTCGCTTCTTATTCAATTTTTAATTCTCTCCTCGACCCTTCGTCGGTCTCCAGGTACTTCCCTTTGTTTCTCCCATTATTTCATTTCTTGTTTCAATTACACCGTTTTCCGAGTCGGTCGTCAACTTTTGACCTCACTCGACGATTCCTTTTTATTCGGATTCATTCTCCGAGCCTAATTGCCAGGGTAAAACTGCCGCCCCGCTCTGACGTTTTCGAAACTAAAAAATTCAGAGCAAATTTCTACTTTTTTTCCTTTTTTCTAACGTCGCGAATTATATCTGTACGCATAGTCTGGAAATTGGTCCTAAACTGAACTAAACTAGGAGGATTTATACCGAGGTGGAAGCAGAGGCTGCGGCTAGATGCTGGAGGATTTATCTCACTGTCATTGAGTGACATGGGTCAGGCGTTTATCGCGAGTCAGACTTACAAGTGTAATCCTCTCGGATTCGCACGCAAAATAATTTAAGTGCCTATGATGTATCTCTCCTCCCGTTCTATCCTCTCCTATCTTGTTCCATACGCCCTGCGTGCTGCTACCTGCTACTTCTTCTTCTTCCTCTTCTCCTTCTTCCACTTTTTCTTTTTCTGCTTCTACTTTTACTTCTACTTTTGATTTTGCTTGTGGTACTGGACGGTGGCGGGGATCTCTGCGCCGCAACGTCCCTGCCCGACTCTGTCCTACTACTACATTCTACCTCGGATCAATAGTCTGGTCCAGGACAGGGCCGGCGCTAGGGGTTGTTCGTATACTCTTTCGGGTTTCACCTTCGCCAATTTTCCATCACGTACGAAACAAGAAACCCAAAGAGAAACGAGAAAAAAAATAAAGGAAAAAGGAAGATCAAATGAAATTGATAAAATTGATTAAAATTTTTAATATTAAAACCAAAATTACATATCAAGAAAAGTATACTCCTATTAAAATTATCAGATTTAATCCGGCATTTGTGAAGTTGTTGACTTTCACCTAATTTCCGCACCCTTTTTCATCGCCGCAGTTTCTTCTTTCCTCGCGTTGTACCTTATAGGTATATACATTTATATATGTACACCATCTCGCTACTTTACTTGTTAACATTTCGTCGGCTTGTATTTACGCATTTTGTTATTTTGTTATTCCGTTTTTTTTTTTTATCTCTCCTCTCGATTTTTTTCTACGCTTTCTTTTGCGGTTTACGAGATAAACGAGAGGCGTACCTCCGAGACGGTGTGTAACTACCCAAAACCGGGAGATGAAACTGCTGAGATAAGTGTAAGGAGATCGTAAACTAGGATCATCCTCTCTTCTACGCCCTACTCCAACTTCCATCCCGTACCCGGACGCTTCTTCAAGCTTTTCCCTTATTAAATTATCCTCCTTTTATTCTCCGAGGATCAGCAACTCTGGCTAGATGGTTTTATTACCATTTTTTTCTTTCTCTCCTTTTTTCTTTCTTCTTTCTCTCGCTTCTCTTTACCTCCCGCTAAACAAGAATGAGGAAAATAGATTCCTAACGATTCTCACCGAGCCGGCAACCGACCAAGGACTTAAACCAAGGCGCCACGCGTATCGATTCAGACGATCAATGAAAAAAAAAAAAAAACAAAAAAAAAACGAATTTGACGATACAAGAGTACGACGAAATAAAAAAGTGTAACAAAAACCAAACTGCTCTTCGAAACTTGAGCCATATATTCGTTGAAATATATACATATGTCGTCGAACGACCGAGTTCCCCACTGATATACTGGCACACATGTAATATAGGTGTCATCAATCCGATCCCTCCCTCCCTCCTCCGCCCTGTCGTCGTTTTTTTTTTTTTTTTTAAGTGCTATTTATTCATCGAGGGATATAATTACAGGTGCGCAGATCCTTCCATCGTACCCCACTTAGCTTTGTCACTGCACTCCGTCTTCTTTGGCCACCCTGGATTTTACGCGATTGGAAAGAACCTACCAGTATCGGCGGGGTTCCGTCGACTTCGGATTCGCGCTATGAGATCGCGGAACGCGAAACTCTAATGCGAAAAATGGCCCGAGTTTTCCCTTTCCGTTTAGTGCATTATTCATATTGTTCACACGCGATACGACCAACGTTTATTCTTATTCGCGCACACCGCGGGCTCCTGGACTCTCGAGATTCGGGCGTCCCGGTGTTAAGGGTCACAGAGTTCACCGCAACACTCCATTGTGTCGTGCACCACCGTGCTGTGCTGCCTTCTCGGCTACTACTCGATTCCAGGGCCGGGATTCGCGCCTCTGAAAGCCTCATTCCATCCGTGGGAATAATCGCCGATAGAGTTTAGGGAATTTTTGTTTGCTTTTTTCGAAAAATCCCAGAGACTAGACTCTTTTACTTTTTTTCCTTTTTCTTTCGTGGGGAAAGAATCGAAAGGAAATCCTCGTTTCGCGTTGTTACGAACATTAGCGGATGCGGATACGGCCCTGGATCCTGACCGAAGAAACCGAGAGCCAAGAACCGGGTACCCCCCGCTGCCATACCGCCTCCGATATACCAGCAAGATATCCGGTAAAGATTTAGTACATCCTTCTGCAGTTCTCTGGAGAAAATCTGAAACAAGAATCTTCTACAACCGATCGAAATGCTTCTCTAACCGTCCTTGAAATATCACCTCTGTCGATGCTATTTTCTGATCACCCGGACTCATGGAGTACAGAGAAGACCCCGGGGAGCCAGGACCCCGGAGCCCAGAGCTCAAGAGTCGAGTGCATTAGAGTAAAGTAGCCGTATTGCACTCACGTGCGAGACGGGAAGAGGAGGTATCGATTTTCGCGTTTCTGTCCCTTAGCGTTTTCGCGTCTTCGCGTTTTCGTTATCCGCGAACAAATACATCTTCTTTAATTACAAAACGTAAGGCCGGGACGAAACTCCGTGGCAAATATACTCCCGTAATCGGGGATAAGCCTCTTCTCCTGGAAACCACCGCGTATACCTAGCTGTTACGCGTGGGAAGCTGTTTCCTGGTGTGAAGATATCGCCTGTACACATACGCTCATATCTCGAGGTATTTCATACTTCCGAGTGTCTCGTTTCGAACGATAAGTCACGCTCGTAATCCGCACCCATGCCCCGACGTTTTTCCCACATATCAGAGTCCGTACCGAAAACACATTTCGGCGTAGGTACCGAAATCGCATATTAGTTATTCAATAGTCTCAGCTATCCGAGTGATCGTCAAGGGTTCTATTGATTAAACAATACCGAGGGGTGGCCCACCCACGTCTGCACCCACCTACTCTCAGGGTTCGGAGAGATCGTCTCGCTTCTGGAAAATTTGATTTCTCTCTCGTTTCGCGGGAAGAAAGAGAATCTCGTGCTCCACCTAATTCCGTGAAATTATTCCCCGTCGTATTCCGATGGTTTGACGAGGCGGATAGATCTCTCCGCGAACTATCCCGTCTCTCGTTTATGGAATTCATCGGACCACCACCGCCACGCAGCCGCGAGACCATACCATGCTTCGTTTATTGTGTGGTCGGTGTTCGGTTGTAGGCTGCAGTGTGGTTGATATTCCGACTCTTGTGACAGAGAAAGTAGCCTCGCCTCTGTCACGGCGCCATGCCATGCTCTACGGTCCGACTGATTCGAGTCTGCCGCGAATTGACTAGCCGCGATGTTACTGTCATGAAAGTTCCACGTTCGATGCAATAGAATTACCGTTTAACGCCGTTGCGAAGAGGTCGCGGACTTCGCGGGATTTTTTTTTTTTGTTTTGCAATTCGCGTCGATTTTCGAGGACCTTATTTATTCGTTTAGCGGAGTGACACTTGACGCGAGGTCTTTCTTTGTATTATAAAGAATTTTGAAACTCGTGCCCGGGAATCCTCGTCTCACTGAACTCGAAAGAGTCGCTTCGCGTTTCTTTTCAATTCGGGTCTTTTTTTTTCTTTTTTTTTTAAAGCTATTTTCGCTTTTCGTTAGAGTTCGTTTTCCTCCCTTTTTTTTTTAGATATTTCGTCGTTACTCGGTCCGCTTATTCTGCTATACGTTCCGACAAACTTTTCATCCCTCGACTCCGGCGACCCCGTCCTCGGTTTTAGATTAAAGGAAAACGATTGAATTATGTGATTCCTTCTTTCTGTTTTCTCTCCTTTTTCTCGTTTTTTTTCTTTTCTTCTTTTTTTCCAACGAAAACCATGATACGAAAACGTGCTCCGAAATCCAAAGCGAAACATCATACTAATCCCTATGATCTGATAAGCTGAGGAAGATCGAAAGGTCTAGAATAGTGCTGCCATACATACTTATATCAAATACGAAGCAAAATCATCAGCGCGATTAAATTATTCATATTTATATACATATGTGTGTACGGGGTTAAGCGAATATTTATCTCCTGAAAATTAATAAAAGCTGACAATGTTTTTCCCCATTTACTTTGGCCTAACTAACCCCGGAAAAACCTTACGCTCGTTTGCCCCACATGTACGGAGAGGTATGTACTACATATACGTACTACACCCCTGTAATTTGTCCTCTCGGCGTATCGTGCCGTAGGATCCGCGGGGTTTTGCAAAACCGAGGAATCCACAATCCCAACAATTGTTACGACCGGAGAAGGGAGACCAGCGGTAAACCCGGGCCTGAGAATACGGGGGTCGCCTAATTAAAATCAAACTAATTATACCCGTTACACAACGAAAGTTTAGTTTAGGTCCCACGCAGGCACCTAGTTTGCGCTTCGTAAACCTGTACTTATACCATATCATTAAAATGTGATATCGACTGATCAAAGGTGGTTCGTTCCGTACCATCGATTTCGAGGGAAAATAAAAAGGGATCCCATTTAGATTAGCTAAAAAAAGAATAATAATTTACGCCCTCGATTCGTCAGACTCGACGGTATATTCGCACTTCCTTTTCAGCGCGAGCTCGTAGTAAATGATACTACGCTGTTATATCTATCTATTCTATCTATTCTATCTATTCTATCTATTCTAGGTGGATATATATGTATATATACACGGTAGGTATACGATCCCCCTTTCATTTCTAATAAATTAATAATAAATCGCGAAGTGGTGTTGTCCGCCACGTCGAGTCTCGTCACCCTGATTGGCGGACGTTGATTGGATCGGAGAAGAGCGGAAGGGTAGAGAAACTAGACGTGAATTAATATAAGAGAATAAGGGGAGACGGACCGAGTGAGGAAACACGTCGCTCTCGGAATGACATATTTTTTTTTTCTTTTTTTCAAATTATTATTATCACGATCTTTTTTTTTCGGGGGGTTGGATCGATAGAAAGAGGTCTCTCCTTTCCTTCCTCCCTTCCTTCCTTTCTTCCCGTCACCCTGCACTGTCCCGATCTTGGTGCAGGGTGTCGGACGGAATAGAGATGATCGACTAACACTGCAGTAGGGGGAATCCCAGAACCAGGTTAAGTGCAGGTTAACGTTTGTATCGATCATCGTTGCGAATTGCTATCAATGTGCCAAATAGAACGGACGGAGGAGCTTAAATTCTATCTCGGTAAACTTCTGGGAGGATTTCGCTTGGTTTTAGATATGTTTCCTTTCTTCTTTTCATTCTCTCTCCAATTTGTTATCGATTTTATTTTCAATTCGATTCACTTCGATATGAAAGATCGACGTGATCGCTCATTTATTTTCCTTCGATTTCAATTTTCGATAAATGACACGGTTTAGGTAATAACGAGCAATCGACACCTTCGGAGCAGTCTATCTTCGGGCGAGTTGGCGTTGGATAAATAATCAAAGACGCGTTTGTCACGCGGATATCGCTTAACAATAATTACAGAATAGTATATAATACTCTGGTTTTACAGAAAGAGAAAAGATACTTCATCGGTTCAAATGACCCATAACAATTTACTCCGAGGATACAACTGTGAGTTTATAAATATTTTTATGATCCGAAAAATTTCTTCCCGCTGATTATAATCGTCAAATGAACTTTCAACATGGCGCTTTCTTTTATTCGAGGGAAAAAAAAAAAAATACCAGAACTGGATCATTCCCTCCTGGTTTGTTCGCAAACGGATAAAATTGTCTCTTTGTTTTTTTCAAGTTCGTTTAAAAAAATCAATTCACCAAAGGGCTGCGTGCTCCTGGGGAGAATATCTCCTCATTTTACAATATACTTTTGCGATTGAACAGGGGATGAATCCTTCGAAGATTCCCAGCACCAAAATTCACGACAACAACACCAACAAGAACGGGATGAGGTTATCAGGTAGCATGTCGACATATCGCACCTGGAAATATCAGCTTGTCGTTAATTTTCGTAATTGTATACAGCGTTTACGAAATCTACGTCAAGGACGAAGAAGAGATCGAAAATCTTCCCGCACGCTATAAAAATCCATCCTCTATTCTACCACCGGCAGCAACAGCGACGGCGGCAGCACCAGCACCAGGGGTTAGCAGTTCCGTAAATGAGTTGATCCAAGTACGAGTTAAACTCTGTTTATTTACGAGCTGGTGGAAATAACAGGAACAACTTTAACCCGTTTAAAACAGTGTGAATTTATTTCCAAGGCTGATTGCGTTGTAGTACTCGACGAAACCCTGGAATCTGAATTAATCGGGGCTGACGTTTCCGCGGAAAAGTTTTGCCGCAAAGACTCGATCGAGTACGACAAGGTACACGCGTTATTCCAGATTTTATATCAACAACTAAAAAATCTCGTTTTCAACCAAAGATAAATATCGACGAAAAGTTCCTTCCCTACTCCCACCCTGCGAGCCGAGTCCAACCCCCAGCGGCTACTCGCTTGGTCGACAAAGACGACCCGAGGTCTCGACTGCATTTCGTTAAGTACATGAAACGCGACGGTAAAACGTTGAAGATATGGGAATGCGGGATCTGTAAGTGCGCCGTAAGAAGTTTCGGTAAATTTTATGTAAAAATTAAAATTTACGAATCAATCTCAGGCTCCAAGGAATTCCGTCATCAGTACACCCTGATGAGGCATCTGCCTACTCATACGGACGAGAGGAATTTCAAGTGCGATACTTGCGGGAAGGCTTTTAGGCAATTGTCTACCCTCAGTCAGCACAGGGCTATTCACAGCGACGCGAGACCTTACGTCTGCGAATATTGCAAGAAAACGTTCAACAGGTTCGCTCTATTCGTCTTAACTACTCCGGAGAGTCGGTGGATGATGTGACCTATAGCTTTCGCGGACGTGGAGGGTGTAACGATCACGCGATTTAACCGGTGTAAACAGATATTGGCGAGGTTTAACGAAAATTGAACACCTTTCAGAGTATCGACCCTCATTTCCCACCGGAAGACACACTCGGACGATAAACCGCACAAGTGTCAGATGTGCGGTAAAGGCTTTCATCAGAAAGGTAAAAGGAGATGACGGACACGCGACGTATGTATAGGGACGAGTCGATCCCGTTAGGCTTATTGTTTTATTTCTACGTAAAGAAGACGTAACGCGCACGTACTCTCGTTAGGTAATCTGAGGAATCACGTATTTACTCACACGAACGAAAGACCGTACAAGTGCGGTCTGTGCGGCAAAGGATTCAACCAAATGTCGAATCTGATGTGCCACAAGATGAAGTCTCACGCGAACGTGGAGAGGTCGTTACCCTACGGTTGCACCATTTGCGGGAAGAAGTTTCTCCGTAGATTCGCCCTGAGATCTCACGAGGAACACAAACACGGGGTTAAATACTCCCTCTCGAAATCTAACGCGGATCTGGACCTCGAATCCGACCGGGAAAGGTACGAGAGTCATCCCCTCGCCGGTGTGACCGCAGTCGCCGATCTCCAGAATCCTAATCGGGTCCAAGTTAGTATCCGAAAAAAATGATCCGGAGACGTTCGTTCCTAAATCCCACGGGTTTGTTCTCCTCGAATAGGACGCGGTGATCGTCGACGCCATTCGCACAAAGGCGATGGAAGACGCTGTATCGCTGGGTCAAACGCCGTTCGCCCTTTTCAAACCGTCAAAGGGTATTCCAATCCTCGTCAAGGTTTCCCCTGCCTCTGCTGGCCCAGACGGAAAACAAGTAATTCAAACCCCCCTTACGCGTAGTTGAGCTGATAAAACGACATCCGCTATTATTAGTGCTGATGATAATCGCCCGATAAAATTATCGGGCTTGTTCGACGCGCTCGATTCTCGCACGTATCATACAGACGGGATTTTTAAATCAGATCCTCGACCCGGCCACCGCGGAGGATCTCAAATTGGCCGGCAAGATGTGCCTAGGTACCGCGACTCTGATCGACGAACCCGAAGGTGTCAAGGCGGTCCAGATCAAGGTGCCGGTCGTCGCTACGGTAACCCAGAGGGTGGATACGCTGGGAAATTTCACCTACGTCGTGGACACGAGCGGAGACCAGGATCAAGGTGAGAATCCCCGAGGTGAGGTTTTCGTCGCCTTTTTAAAACCCGATCGCGTCGATTGGATTGTGCAGAAACCCAGATGGTCGAGACCCAGTTCGCTTACTCCGAGCTCGAGGATCAGAGTCCGGGTGTAGTCAACGTCAACTCGAATATGGAGGGTATGGCGAAGGACGGTACCGACTTGACTCCGTTTTCTCACGACTGCGACGTCCAGTATATCCGCGCGACCGAAGACGGACGATACGAGATGATGACGAACACCGAAGCGATTGATCTGATGGCCCAGAACAGCCACGATGTCACGATTCTAAACGACGTCGAGGTGGCCTCGATGGGTTTCGAGGACCGGATATCGAGCCGTGAAAAATCTTTGAGCGGTATAATCGGCCATAAGAATATCGAAGTGTTTGGCGACAAGGATTTCCGCATCCTTGGATCTCGAGACGAGAGATTTACCCCGGAAGATATATCGCTGTTGGAACAGTCGAGGATAGAGGATTTCATACTCGGCTCAAGGAGCCTGAATTCCGAGGTTATAATCGACGAAGACGACGGGGACGCAGGAGTCTGCGGTGGGTTTTCACCCGTGACCGATTCCGCGTTCAGGAATCACGTGGATCCCAACGAATTGCAGATATTTAACAGGCGTCAGTCCTTCCTCCACCAATTGCAGAATTTGGGGTAAAGCGAAGCGAGGGGGTGAAAAAAAAACAACAACAATTTCTGCGGAATTAAAATGAAAATGAAAAATGAAATAGAAATAAAAAAAATATGGAAAAAGGTAAAGAAAAAAAAAACTGAAGGGAGACTCTGTTGTGTCAGTTCGTAAATTTTCGTACAGCAAGAGCGTTCGCTCGTCGCTCGGCGGCATAAGCGCACGCGATTCCTGGGGGTGCCCTCCATCTCTCAGCCAGGGGTTGTACTCGGTCGATCTCTCGGCGTTGCCTGGCAACGACCATCCATCCCCCCACCATAATATCCCCGGCGAGGTTTTCCGATGGCGCCACCTCGAGATCGTCGACACACCGCGGTATAGGGATGTGTTTTTGTCCAAAATATCCCTCCGACTAAACCTAAGAGGGGTTCCGTCGTGTGCTGCTGTCAGGTGTCGGGGTGGCGGCGCGGTGCTCTTTAGTGTCTGACCAGTTACTCGCCGAAACTACTGCGTCGTCCATCCATAAATCGCGATCTGGTTTCTCTTTTTTCCCATCAAATATCAAATATACACCCAGAACTGGGAACTGATACACGGGGTGTAGTTCGCGTACCGCAATGCCGAAAGAGTTTAAGAGTCTTTCGAACGCAGAGTTATTCCGCATCCGTTTCTTCCACTGATTCTTTTTCTCTTTCCTATTTTTTCCTTTTTTTTTCTTCTTACTTTGTTACAAATATATATACGTGTGTGTGAAGAATTACGACTGTATCAACCGCAGTTCGATACGCGGTGGTTTTCTTGTCGTATGCATGTACCACGTATACCTACTCCCTGTGCTGCGTACGGCTCTAAAACCTGAAATGATTTGCGGTTCTAAAACCGATCTATCGCCATGATTGATAAAAAGAAAAAAAAAAGAAGAAGCGGCTAGTGTAACAAGAAAAAAAAAAACGTGTTTTTCAACGAGTTACCCAAAAAAAAAAAAAAAAACCTGGAGGGCACTCTTCATTTCTCTATAACTTTCTCCACGCTGTTGGTATAGGATTGACAAACTGTTTCAGGGGTAAGTAGAAACGATGACATTTTACAACGATAACAGATTTTTGGATCTACTTCGAACGATTGAAATTTTTTATAGACACACAGCTGTGAGAAAGCTTCTGTGATATTGATAACGATAGTGACGAGAGCGTCTAGACTCGCAAAAAATTCGGATAAAAAGTGAAGCGAGCTGGAGAGAGAAGAAGAACTCCGAGCTCTTTGAACTGAAATTTCGCTCTTTTCGTCCAGATCGGAGCGATTTTAATTCCAAAAAATTCGTGAAGAGGGGAAAACGACGTGATCCCAGCGAGAGGATATCCGTCTGTGATATTCGAAGACGGCGTAGGATCTGCTCGGAGAGTTTTTTCTCCATTTTTTCTCGTACCGGCTCCATCCCCCGAGCGAACACTTGTCCAAGGGTTGTTTTTTTGCCCCCGCAGGTTACGATCCAACACACCGACCGAACTCAGACACACCGTTACACGCACAGATTCTTCCTATTCTCTCTTTATGCTCTATATACTCGTGTGCGACGCGGCTAGACTCCACGGTCGTCCACGATTCACGCACCCTCGACGACGTCGACGTCAACGACGAGGCGAGGGTGCGTGCAAGACCAGACCCTGTGCAGACCCGCACCCCATCCTTCGTTGTTCTAGTGTCAATAGAAGTTGAGTTGAGTTCGGTTGAGTTGAGTCGGTGATGCAGGGTGAGAGCGACGACAAATCTTCCCTTTTATTTCGCGTCTCGCCCTGCTTCCACTCTCGAAATACAATTTGTCATTCCTCGGATATATATTCGGGAATAAGAGACGACGATGTGTGGAATTTTCTGGCAGGCAGGGGGTAGGTATGGATTGAGGGAATTGTTTTTAAGCCTCTCGCGTTTGAATTTCTCTCATCAATATCGTACCAAGTTCTCATTCGCGTTAACAATTCATGGGAGAAAGACGAGACCCTATGGAGCGAAGGTAGGGTAAGATGTATACACATATACACGGGATCAGGTATTTCATTATTTATCAAGGATGTGTACACATGTACCTGGGCATATCCGTCTGCGCGCGAGACCCTCTTCTCGCATTCAGACTTCAATCTTTGAGCCGATTCGAAAGCCGGCGCAAAATCAGCCTAGAGCTGTCGCGCGTCTTTGTCCCGAACTCGGATCATTTTACTTGCTAATTTTTTCGCGCACGTAATAGGCTCTTTAAAACTAAAAAAAAGACTTTTTTCCCTCTATCGGACTTCTCAGACCCGCGAGACCTCCGAAGCACCTGGTCAATTGCCTAAAATCGAAAGTTGCGATCTTTACTCCTATTTTTTCGTTCCGAGGGAAAACCTGCGACGATAAGAATGACCAGCGAATTCCACCCCGTCGATATATGCGCTCTAATATTAACACTAATATTCCTGATTTTATTTCCCCAGGGATAGCGGCTCGTCCCAAGGGACTATTGTCGGTACAGCCGAGTAACTCTCTCTTTTTCTTTTCCGTTTATATTTCTCCTTCTCGCTTTACCTCGAATAAGGGAAAAGTGAAGAAGAATAAACGTAATTTTCTTTGTCGGATATTCGAGTCACGAATATGAGCCCGTCCTCCCTTCCTCCCTCTCTTCCTCCCTCTTTCGGCAATAAGAATCGGGGGGATTTTTCTCGGGGTTTCAACATATGTATTCGTATACCATACACGGTTTAGTTTACCCTAGAAAAATCAGACCGAATTACAATATACCCAGCGGGAGGTGAATGTCAATAAAGTAAACCCTGCGGGAGGGAAATATGCCCCGGGATCAATCAGGGAATATATTTCCAGGGTATAAAACCCACCTCGGTTATACATCGGCTGTAATAATTACATTTCGCAAGTCGTTGTCGTAGGCAGGTGGGTAGGCAGTCGGCGGATTATATAGCCTCCTGTCTTCTCTCCACTTCACTTCACTTCACTTCACTTCACTTCTCTTCTCTTCAAGACGGATATATAGTACTCGGCCGTAAAGTGTCGGTTCGAGTCAACGGATGACGCCCACGCCACGGTCTCTCGAAGCCAGACGTAAAAAATCTTTACCAAACCGTTCGACGAGATGAGCAAACCTATAAACTTTTGATTTACTACGCGTCACTCTCTCTTTCTCTCTCCCCGAAGATCTCGGAGAGGAGAAGAACGCGTGGAAAGAAAGAAGATTCGGTATCTCTCTGACGCGAGTCCAGCTTCCGATTCCGATATTTTATTTTTATTTATTTTTTCTTGGCGGGAGAACGAACGTGCGAATTATTCAAACGATTCTTCGCCCGACTCGGCTTTCCACCCTACAGCTTCATCGTATCTCATTACCTTTGATATCATTTAAAATCCGAGAGGAGGAGGTATAACACCGCGTATATGGATATTGCGTAGAGTATAATAGCCCGGCGGTCGAGGCGCGGCGGCATCGGGTTATTTAAAGTTTTAAGCTCGTCAGTCAGTCCACCCAGGGTTGGGGCAAGGCTGTATTTAATAGCTTCTCTCGAGGTTTCTGCGGTTTCCCATCAAAATTATTTCTCGCACGCTAGTAGCCCACAATTTAAACTCGCGGGGACGAGACGTGCCGAGGACTTCTCATTCTCGTTGTCTCCTATACACGAGTCTCGGTTCTCCACCGAGAAAAGAGAAGAGAGAAGAAAAGGGTGGTCGAAGAAATTCAAATCCTGAAGAAAAAAAAAGAGTCTCGATCATCCGGACTCGAAAGTTTCTCGAAATTACTAAATCGTCTCATTTATCACGAATATCTGCTCGGAAGATTGATCGTCGACGTTGTCGTACGTATACAGTCTAGACACATGCGTGGGCTCGTATCGTCGGAGAGAAAAGATGAAAAAACCTCTCCGTTCACAATCGTCTATTCGTTGTAAGCGACGCGGTATAGGTACCCAACGCTTTCAAAGTAATTCTCAGTGTCGGGTGTACCCGTGTTAGTCGAGGTTCAATGTCGCTTTACTCCACGGGAACTGAACCTGGGGGACAATTTGTAATCCGCCACGAGGGGATACCGGCCACACATCTGAGAAAAGCGAAAAGCAAAAGGAAAAAATAAGAAAAAGAAAAATGAGAAAAATAAGAGAACGAGAAGGAGAGAGTGAACGGAGCTAGAATCCACTTCCCTGCCCACGCGACTCCGTGTTCGATAATTTTTTTAACAAACATATTTACTCTTTCAAGGCACGATCGGTACTGGTACTAAACCCGACTCTGCCCATACGTAATGGGCATAGCTCTACGCGCGGTTTACGATGATAGAACAGATGTGTAGCCGGGGAGAAGGGTCTTAATAATTTCTTCATGAAATTTTATCGAATTTTATGGGATATTCGAAATTATGATATCGCAGGGATCGATGAGTAGTTTTGATCTTTGATTCTTAATTTTTGTTTTTCTAATTTTTTCGTATTTTTCGCGTAACGTGTTGCAGATGTGAATCATTGAGCGCGAGATCGTAGGACAGAAGATCTCGAGGACTATCGCGATGGAAGGGGGATTGAAGCACCCCAACGATATCGGCTCGGAAACAACCGGCTCGGTCGAGGAAGGCGTTCTCCTCGCCAGGGTACACGTGCCCGAGCTTAACGTCAGCAAGTGTCTTCAGTTCCCAAAGGATCAGCTGGTATGGGACGTCAAACAGCAGTGTCTCGCCTCGCTGCCGAAGGTACGTGCCTCCGATTATCGAAAAAAGGAAAACCAAAAAAAAAAAAGAAAAAGAAAAAAAAAACGATTCACTTCGATTTGCCAAAAATCGTTATAGATTCAGAGATTTCTATCGAATCTGAAATTATATAGCTATACGTATGTAATATAATACCACTCACACTTTTCGCCATATATTTGCTACACGATATTCACTGCGGCGTATGTATTTTTTTGTTTGTTGTTCGACATGCTTACCTTCGGAAATTAAGGAGGTACAGCATCAATACCCCATTATAATAATCCCATCCCTTAGATTATCGATGTAAATGTTAATCTGTGCGTATTTGTGAATTTCCCCATAAATTGTACGGTTATTGAACACCTCGCATTATTTCGATACGTATATCGGTGAATTCGTTGCTCCGAATTGATCGATGTCAATTTTCTTTAGATGTATAATACACGGTTCGGAATAATGCGACGATCTCAGTTCTCTCCCCTTACCTTCAGTCTCTGTTTCTCTTTCTACTGTTTCCATCGATCTTTCAATTTCCGTACAATTATTACGCTTACTTCCCCTATTCATCCCCCTATTCTTCTACGCGAGGCTGACGGTTGTCCTGCAGATAAAAATCTTCCACTCGCGCGAGGTTTCCTCCGCTGTTCGTTCGATCGTCGATTTTTGAGAAAGACAAGAAAATCTTCAATTTTCAACGAGTCACGGATAACCGTGAGCCACGCCGCGAATTACGTTGATAAATGTGTCATATCTGAAAGAAATATATATAGCATATACAGTAGTCTGATTTTTGATGTTTTTTGATTTTGATTTTGACTTTTTTTTTCGCTTAAATCTTCACACACTTGATGCACTTGGGGATTACGTGCGCGTGTGTGTCCACCGACACCAACGTTGGCCTTAAACGTTACCAACCCTTTGCGAACGTCTAATATTATCCGTATAACGTGGGCAACTTCTTCACTACGCTTCACCTTCACCTTCACCTTCGCCTTCGCCTTCGCCCACGCCTTCGCGCCTTCGCGCCTTCACCTTCACGTCACTTCTTCACTCGATCGCTTCGCCAATCCACGAACAACGCCTGGTTATCGCCAATCGTTGATTTCGGTGATTATGTGCGGTGGCTTCTGTGGTTATATCTACCCCCGTCTACGAATACCACCACGTATTCGTTGACGCTGAAACCGTCTCACCTATATTTCGAGCACCTACCAGGTGGCTACTTGGTACAGGGTATGTTCAATTCACTCACTAATACGCATGCACCAATGGGATCGGGTCCGAGTTCCAAATTTCTGGAGCACCGAACGATAGGAATTCCGAATTTGTTCGAGACTTGAAATTTTGAATTTCGATCCGACCCCCGCACTGATTTTTTTATTCGTTGCACGCCTATTTTTATTTCATCGATTTTGATTATCAGGCCTCACATGCGTTTCCCTCTTTCCTAAGAAAAATTGAAAAATTAACGTTCTAAAAATTCGTAACCAAATTTCACTTCGTTGAGTTTTTCTTTTTATCTCAAATCGATCGCCTTGAGAGCTGTGAGGTCTGTATTATGATAGATGAACGCTGCGAAGGTAGGTAAATTATTTTTAACCATCATGTTTGTTATTAATGCACGATTTATACAACAACGATGTAATTCATTATTACTGGTACTACATATGCGTACACATATACTGAGAAATCTATGTTGGTACGGTATGTGCATACGTGTGTGTCCTTCTGTCCGTCTATCTGAACGCTACGGACAAAAGTTGGCGATGTCAGCGGAAGTTACGCAACACTTCGAAGGTCATTTTCGCCGATTTTTTCCTCTTTACATAATACCTCGCGTTTTACGTAAACGAAGAACTATAAAAGAGGTGATCCTCTGTCCGATAGATTCGAAAAAAAAATAGGAAAAATAGGAAAAATCCGAATGCCACTTTATCGAAGATATCCGCGACTCTGGGGGATATATATCGCACGGTTTATGGCAGATAGGTACGCTATAAAAGGGGTATATATTTATGAAACGTGTAATTCAATAGCTACGTACTATTTTAATAAAAACGGTCCGCTGCCCGAGATAACCGCCTCCTTTTATAGATTTATAAAAATATTGATCCCACGTCGAGGCATACCGCGCGATTACTGGTCGAGCTTTTTGCTTATCTTCTTGTCAACCAAGATTATAAAATATAGAGGAAGAGCTGACGCATCGGCGTCGTCACTGCCGCCGGTAGCAGCCAGCGCACACCATACTTTCCCATGACGACGCGGTCACTTTCGTTTTTACCCTTTCCTCGACGTTAACCAAACTGCAGTTTCTACCTGGACGATAAATCATCCCTTTACTCACATATATACCTAAGTTACTTAACAAACGACCAAAAGAAACGAGAAAAATAAAAATTCGAAGACTCGTATGCGAGGAAACGAGCTGCTTCACTCCTATCCCCTCGCTTTCGTCATATCTAGGTATATTAACGCTCTTTCTTGCGAAGGTTTCGAGCACGTGTCGTTACAGAAATAATTATCGTTTCCCTCTTGGGTAATGCCGATTTTTTTCCCCGCTTCTTTTCGCAGCATTTTCGCGTATGAGAGTAGAAATCACAGGTTTGACCTCGTTGCTTAGATCGAGCCGGGTTTTTAGTCTCCTCTAACGCGAACCTGTGGACCTAAATCGTAACAGGGCCAATAATAGGCTAATGATATCAATTCTTCGCGTCATTCTCCAAAAGGAATTCGAGAAATCTCGGTCTCGGGTTCGTGACCATGATTCAAGTTGTTACAGTTCTACCTCGTGCCTGATTATAGCGATTACACACCTTTTCAGTGAAGTGCGGGTAACAGATACGAGAACAGAGTTACACGTGTTTTAACAACGAGCAACGAGATCGTCATTCGGGACTTCGATGTCGAGCTTATTAAGACGATCTCACAACTTTGTTTACAGCTTCGTAAATTCGGATCAAGGCAATCAAACGAAATAAGTAGGCTATCGATTACTCGTGTAGATAGATGTGCGAGAATCCATATAGTCGACAAATATTTACCCGGAGAGATATCAGGTGTTGATTATCGTACGGGATGCTCTAATTTGTATTCAAACTACTCGTCGGGGCGATTAGATTATCTTTTGTGCCTGATAAGATCGGAATTTTTTCTCGTTCATTCCCTTTTTAACGCCGCGGGGATCGGTCGACGTATCACTGACCTTTGACTCGATATTCCGCGGTTTTATTTATCGCGACATCGCGGAAGAGCTGTATACTGTGGAGGTATATTATATGTATTATCTTGTATCGACGTTCCTTCTCGGTTCGTTCACTCGTTCACTCGTTCATTCGCCATTGTTCGACCCGATAGCGGCGTAGATGATGCCTCGGGCTTGAATCGGACGATCCTATCGGGACTGAGGGATGATCCGTATCCACGATCACGGATCACGACGATCTTACGCCTCCGCCTCTCCGACTCGCTCCTCTTCCTTCTTCTTATTTTCATCCATTTTTTTCTTCTCTTTTCGCAATAGTATAGAAAACATCGCTCCGGGTAAAGAACCCCGTTCTTTCTATACCAAAGATGAAAGAATGCTCCGTGATCTGATTGATAAATGAAAAAAATGTCGGCGAAGATCACGAAGGAGTAGGGTATTCGACACCATCGCCGCGGCATACGATCTTCCGGACGAAACCTGGCATTGCGGGAGCTCGGAGAAGAGGACGACGAAGAAGAAGAGAGTAATCTCGTATTCATGAATTCCTCGAGCTAGTTCGCGAAGCAAAAGTTAACCGAACCTCTTTCGGATATCTGCGCGCAAACCCTCGAGCTAAAATTTCAGTCTTTCGTATGTACGAACCTAACGTACGAGAGATGTATAAAATTCCGTAGCAGCTCTGGTCAAGATCGAATAAATTTGAGGAGTCCTCGAATTAGAGTCATGGAATTTTTCATCGTTTCTGATTTTAGTCGAATTTTTTTAACCGAGCTGCGACCTCGTCTATCGATAGCGATCGAACTCGGGTACCGTATTCCCGTTCTTTCATATACCAAAGATCCTGTTCTCGTTCCATCCCCGACGCCTTCGAGTCGCCCTGAGATTATACAAACCGTGCAATTTCCTTGTCCGGACAAACACGATTTATACTGCTACTTCATTCGCGTATCAAGGAGATCGGGAGATCGTCACGGGAAATAATTGACGATTAAAGGATATTTTATCTACATCGCCGTACTGTGACACGTCCACTCGGCGTGACGTCTATATTTCACACATTTCTATACACGGTGAGGAGGTCGAAAATTTCATGCCTAAATCCGTCGTCTTACATTTCCTTTTCCTTTTTATTTTTTGCGGAAAAAACGGCAAAAGCCGTTCCTTCAACGTTTTACGAGGACAAGGTACCGCGGACGATCACCTTACTTCTCGGGGCGAAACGAACCCGTGCCTAGGACGATGGACGAGGAGCCTTTTAGTACCATACGCGATATTCCTAAGTGGGTGTTCGGCCCTCGGAGTCTTCGTCCCTTTTTCTTTCTCCGCTTCTTTCCTCGCATTTGAACTCGGGGTTGGGTCCAAGTTCCAAATTCGTTCCGAGACGATTCCAAATTTCCGGGCTTTTTGGAATTCGGAACTTCAACCCGACGCATTTATCAAGCAGACTTATTCGCGGGTTAACGACGACGAGCAAGGGATCCGCGTCTGCGTGAAGAAACGGGGTAAAGAAACGCTACGACCAGGTCCGGGATCTCGAGGATATCTCGAGGATCTTTAGGACCCTGATAATCACCGGTGTTTTATCGTTAGCTAAAAATCCATTTCAAAGCCTCTATTTTATCTCAGCTTTTAAGGCGCCGATAGTTGTTTGTAATTATTGTCAGCTAAACCATAATAACCCGGTGTAGTAACCCTAATAAGATAAGTGGCGGTACTTAACGGGCAATGAACTGGTTCTTCTATTTACTACGGCATATATACCGTAATTTATTCACCCAGAACCCGTGGGAGTGGTTTATTCATTCGGTAACTCGCGGTCCTGCAGCCTCCTCGCCATATATACGGAGTTACCTGGGTAGCTATCGATTTTACGACTAAATAAACCGTTTATCTTCTTTATTTATCGATTTTCGACCCTACCGCGACCGCTTCTACGGTTCTTTTTCTTTCAGATTCGCGAAAAGAAGGAAAAGAAAAAATAGAGTAATAATTACGGAACCTTCGCGAGTCTTCTTGCGCGTACGACACACATCGTCGTTCACATTGTCCATACGCGATGATCGATCGCCGTTTATGTACCCGGAGATTAAATTCCTGTTATTATTACGAGGCAGTTGATCGTTGGGAAAAAGATTAATTACACTTTATGCGACATCATCCCGATTCTTACGATTTGCATATACGTGGTAGGTAGCCTGGGTACCTTATCGTCGCTGCGAGATCGGCTCGGCCAGATATCTGTAATAGACCGTGTGTAATACCTTCGTAGGTATAGGCTCGCGCGATTGTACAATGCTAACAGACCGACCTTATGCTAAGTAGGCATCAATCAAATTCTATTGAATCATGATGAAAATACATTCCATATACGGACTCGGCTCGACCGGACTGGACCAGACTGGCCCCGGTCGATGCCCGATTATTACTCTCGTACGCGATCTTCGACGCCGCTCGAATGTGAATCCTGAAGAGAAGAGGAGAGAAGGGATTCGAAATTTACGCTGTTTCTGTTTCCGGAACGGAAATACACACTTTTATCGCGTGTTCCGCGGATTATTGTATACGCGAGGAGAAGAGGGAGATGCGGACTGTGCGGGCAATCGCGTTTCTGATCGAGGTATAAACGCGAGGCGACTTTTCGTTGTTAATTAGAAATTTGACAGACGTTGAAATATCCGGTTTAGAGATGTACGGTCTGAGTCCGACTCGGCTCTACGGTATTGAATCAGCGATCGAATCGCGCGGGAGGACGCGAGCGAGTGAGCTGCTGCAGCGTTAATCACAGCCATATATACAGCGGAACGCTTCGAATCAATTTTCAATATCCGCGATGTTATTGACAGTTTATTTCGCGATTCGAAGTAGCCCAGTGCATCAACGAATATCAAAATCGCCGGGTCGATCCGGAAGCTTCCTGATTCGCGATGGACCGAACGGACCCAGTCATTTCCAGTTCAATTTATCAAACAGAATCGCAGGTAACTCTACCGGAAGATCTAGACTGCCTCTCACGCTAACGACGTAGTTAACGGTTTTGATTAAAATTTACGAAGCCCAAACCCTCCATTTATAAATATATATATAGGTATACACGTAACGTGTCTCGGTATTCTCATACCATTCGTTAAATTCATTCCTTCAGCAAGAGAAAAATACTCTCTGCTCATAATTGACGAGGAATTTCAATAAGCTTTTCATTGTATTTCATTTGACTCGAATTTTACTCAAGAATAATAAGCCTTTTATTAGGTTACAGGCTCGATTCGCGACGTTGTAAATTTTTCGCGGAACGAGAGACCCGCGAAGTTTCCAGCTTTCCGACTTTTCGACTTTTCGGATTCCCAGGTTACGATTAAGATTTTTTTTTCTCTTCTCATTCCTCGTCGAGATATTCGTACTTTTTAACTCGAGTATACCCGGGCCATTCTCTCTCTCTCTCTTTCTCTTTCTCTGGACAATGAGACTCTTTCCCACCGGTTTGGTAAGGATTTAACTCGGTACGGGTAACGGTTTTTTTTTCTCTCATCTCCTACCACGGAGATGTACGAAACTGTCGCAGAATCGAAGAACGAGAGTAAGGACAAAAAGTACGAACAAGAAGACGCGGAGATCTCCCAACGCGTATGAAGGCACCTACGAGACCACGATGAAGGAGAAAAATAAGAACGAGAACGAGAAGAACCGCGACAAAAAGTGCTCCGAGAATAATTATTCGGGTTCCACAAAAAACGAATGGGGAATCGCATTGTTACCTTGTCGAGAATCGGGTACAGGTTCACTGACCCGAGTTTGACCCCTCTTTTGACCCCCTACCACCGTCTTACGGCGTATATATCGCTCGTACAGAGAAATCATCTCGTTCTTCGACATCGGAAACAATCGTATCGATCGATAGTCGAAAAAGATAAAAAGAAAAGAGAAAAAATGGAAAAATTAGCGGAGACTGTAGCAGATATATCGTCCTACAGGTATAAACTCGAGTCGGACAGTCTATAATTCGTAATGCCGGAGTTGGGGATCATCGCCGTGCTGCGAAGGCCCGTAATTCCTATAATAAGGTCATTATCATAGATGACTCCTAGGCCTCTTCGGTGTATAAAAGAAAACGAGTCCTTTTACTTCCTTCGGGTGTGGGATAGAGATATACGTTATATGGACACAGGTATACCTCGTAGACGACGTTAGGACGACAGCCTAACTAGCTTCCTCCGCAAACTCCGCGTGTGTCTATACCTATACCTGTGCCTACATCTATTTTGCAACTACTGGTACAACTATACGAGTGAACCGGAGGAACGAAGCGACGACGGTCATCTCTGGCCAATTTGCATTCTAAAGATAGGCTGCTCTCTCGGAATGACGAGAGGATAGCTTAGGCACCGGCCTATGCCTAGCTCTCATGCCTCTGCCACAGGGGAGCTAGGACACTCGTCATCCCTCGCTTACACGCATATATTATTATAATCATCGTATGGTTCACGGGTAGCCTCGGGTATCGGGTAACTAATTACCGATTATCATACATTCGTGCGATCGGAAAGGTGTTTTAACGCGATGAGGAGAAAAACAGTCATCGATCGAAGCAGATGAAATGTGTTTATTTCGTAAAGAGGGTCTCGAGTAGAAGAAACTATTTTTTGTTTTTTTTCCTTTTTTTTTTGTGTTCGCATCCCGTGAAATAGACCCGAGATTTTTGAAGTCTGATGTATAATTTAGAAACCGTATCGTGTAATGTGTGTAGGTAAGTGCGTGGTCAGTGGAACAACTTTGTGACTTCGTGGTCTGGTGTAGCAGTAGTGTAGAGCGATGCGGTAGGAAACGCGGCGGGTAATGTCTCGAGGATCGAGAAAACAGGTTCGTTGAAAAAGCGGTGATTCTGTGGTTTCGTTTCTCCCTTGGACGTGACTGTCGTTTAAACTTTGATATACATCATTTCGATTCGGTAATACCGATCCGCTTGCCAATGACCTTCTCCGATGCTTCCGCGTTTTACTTACCATCCCGATCTCGCGGCCGATTCTGCGGAGCTGATACACTTTGAAACATTTCGAAAATGAAACTAGCCACGTTTCCTAATCGGATCTGTGATCTGAATCATTGCTCATCGCTCTATCCGGTTGAAATTAAATTGGGACCAAAAAATAGAGGAAAGAGAAAAAGGAACGCGAGCGATTGATCTGCCCCGAAATCGAAATTTAATATAATTCAGAAAGTTTAATGATTTTTTTTCTTTTCTTCTTTTTGTTTCCTTTATTCTTCCCTTTTTTTTCTTGTTATTCAGGTATTAGAACGAATTGAACGATCGTTGGTGGTAATTTCGAAACTGAATTAGAGGCGAGAATGTGTGTATGTATACGTGGTAACTTTTTTCAAGCCTTCGGACACGTACGATCCGTACACGCGTGTGTGGAATCGGGCGTGAATCCCGTGCGGGACAATATACAGGGTGATTCAGATCAACCGCCCGTAATTTCACACGGAGATTTCTTGCAAAAAATGAAAACGAAAGTTCCTTAGCGAGAACTTCGAGGCTATTATAGTTTTCGAATCAGAGCAGGTCTAAGTTAGCCTATGAGGGAACTCGCGCGCCACGCGGCCGGGACCGTTTTGATACATTCTGAGCAAGGTACTCGTACTCTGTTGTTTCTGCGTTTCCACTGAAATTTTTCGGCCGAATCGTCGCTAGATCATGTCCAGGTCGACAGGCACTATAGCTTTTGTTGCCCAGGTCGACCGGGCCCGTAGTTTTTATAGTCTAAGTTGACCGGACCATAGTTTTTGCAATCTAAGTCGACCGGGCTGTACCGACTTGAAGACAAGACATTTAATGACAGTTCAAATGTGACACGAAGTTTTCAATTGAACCTATTTGAAATTGATAAACCTTTCTATCAGTAGATTATTTATTCAAATCGGCCCGGTCGACTTAGATTGCAAAAACTACGGCCCGGTCAACCTAGACTATAAGAACTACAGCCTGGTCGACCTGGACAACAAAAACTATAGCGCCTGTAGACCTGGACACGGTGTACCGACGATTCGGCCGAAAAATTTCAGTAGGAACGCGAAAACAACAAAGTACGAGCACCTTTGTTCAAATTTATTAAAACGGTCCTGGCTGCGTGGCGTGCGAGCTCCCTCATAGGCTAACTTAGACCTGCTCTAATTCGAAAACTGTAAGAGCCTCGAAGTTCTCGCTAAGGAACTTTCGTTTTCGTTTTTTGCAAGGAATCTCCGTGTAAAATTACGGGCGGTTGATCTGAATCACCCTGTATATACGCGTATAACGAAGTAAAATAAGATGAAGGAAAAAACAAAAAGAAAAAAAGAAAAAAACAACGTTAGAAGAATTAGGAGAGGAAGGATCGAGGTGCAGGGAAAAACCCAGGGAGAGTAATAAAGGAAAACGAGTTTAAACGCTGAGGTGCGAGAAAGAGACGGACAAATAAATATATAGAGAGAGAAAGGATACGTCGAGACGCCTCGGGCTCCGTATGTAGGAGAAATTTATTAGATTCCGAGAACGAAGACGCCTGCTATCGAAAATAAATAGAAAAATACGCTTTTTCTTTCGTAAGTAGTTTTCGGCATCGTATCGAGACGAAGCAATACCTCATAAACGAGAATCCACAGTTTTCGTTATTGCGTTAACTTATTACCTTTGGCCGTACCTCGTCGATCATTTCTTCTATTACGGTTTCTCTCTTATCTTTTTTTGATTCTGCTTTTATTTTCACACTCATTTTTACCCTCTCCAGTTCTTTGCGTTGAAATTTAACCAGCCACGTCACAGTCGACGTAAAAGTCCTCCTTCCCACGCGATTCTCACATTAATCGATATAGCCGGTACTCCAGCTTGCAACCAAAGGAACGAACCCTCTGCCTCCGGCTACACGACGACGTTGCTGTGCTCCAGACGACGCCAACACTCGACGTCTCGACGCCACCTCTCCTACATATATCTATACCTATATACCTGTACACATACGTACGAATGTCAACACACACTTTCGCCGTTTTTCTTAGAATGTAGAATTCTTATCATATTTTCGCGTTCGGAATCACAGATTTCATCTTATCGTCTCTGTATCGGCGCGCGAAGGTTCTGATGTATCGATTGATTGATTTCTTCGCTTATTTCTTAATTCCGTATACCGGATCGAAGATGTTGCAGCAGCGTGCCTAAACCAACTTACGTAAATCGTGTATGAGCGAGTCGTTCGTAATGGTTGACGGTGCCCGAAGGGGTTTATCGCGATATCGTACCCAGTCGGTGTCTTTTACAACATCGGAGTTTATCGCAGTTTACAGCTTGACAACACGCGATCCTCCGGTGTAAGTGTAATATAAGAATCGTACGGAGAGACTGCACTGTGTACAGAAATATGAGTCACTATAATCGAGATTAAACGTACACCTAAGCCGGTATGAGAAATACCGGAGTCTGCAGCATCGTGCGAAAAGAAACTTCACCAATCGCTGGGACCGACTCGAAGTTCCAAATTTCAGTATTGCCGACTCACACTTTTTGGAAATGGATTGGGAATGTTCACCGTTTATCGCGATTCAGTCTCGGTTATAGAAATATATCTTTGGGATCGAACACCGTCCGTTTAAACCGTAATTAAACTTTGAGAAATTATGTGTGGAGCCGATCATTATTTCAGAGAAAGAGAAAGAGGAAGAGAGAGATAAGGATAAGCGAGTGAAGTATTTTTTTTTGTTTCTCATCGTATCCAGTGAATGATCGTCGATGACTCGTTCATTCACGGTTCGATAATAAGTCTTACGTACATCGCGTATGCCTGTATACGACAGTTTTACGTTTATAATCTCTTACGCGCCCCGAGGCTTCCGATAACAGTCTCGATCCGCTCGCGTCTGGGATCTAATCTAATCGATATCTCAGAGTTAAACTTATAGCCACGTTAAATCTATTAGAGAAAATAGTTTCTCTCATTTATTTCTATCCGATATTCCCCGACCATTCGATTCCAACGATCGCACGTGACCACGCGTCCTAGGTATTCGATTTTAAAAGTTTTCCTCGATTTTCAGGTAGAAATTAGTCACTGTAATTCCACGATCGCTAATTCACGGAGAGGATAAACTCCCCGGCCTTTCACAAACACGCGAGTATATACAGGCGTATATACAGACACGTATAACACGCGTAAAAGATTCGAGAATTAATATGCATGAGCACCAGTCCTCTCGCGGCACTGGTAGACTAATAAATCAACCAAAAACATTCTATATACCGCGAGCGTTCTGAATATGCTCATGTTATATCTGAAGCATATTATAGTTTTCAGGTACGCGCGCGAGCGTGTGTCTGTGTAGATAATTTAGTAGAGGCATTACGCTTAATTGTATCAACATATTGTCATCGATTATTTGTTCTTTCTCTTCGTATTTTTTTTCTATTTTATTTATTTTAGAGAATTCTCATCTTCGTCGATTCGAGATACCTAAACGTCTCTCTAAACGCCCTCTAAATCGGTATCATCGCGAACCCTTTCATCATGCATATTCGGCGCGTGCGTTTACTCCCCGCGTTATTGTATCGGATCGTATTGTGTCCTACCTATTGTATTGCATTGTCCTGTATTGTCGGAGGATGATTATTAGGTACGCGTCAAACTCATTGTTATAACCAACCGGTATACGATGCAGATATAGGTAGGTGGGTACATATACGTACATATATATGTAACGGCAGTCGGCACGTGGACGAGGTCAAAATACCTACCTCTAATACCTTTGGTGGATACCTTGGCTTGACTCGACTCGACTCCGACTCCCCGAGACTTTACGACTTTAATACCTTAAGTTTCACGATCTAAAGTAGCTTATGTACTGTAATTAGGCTTTTCTTAATAGGATTTAACTCTCGGTGTAATACGTTATAACATTGATTTAACGGCTGGCTCAGTCGAGTGAAAAATAGAACACTACAACCTCCAGTTTACCTATTTCCTTTATTTATTTATTTTTTTTTTCTATTTTTTTCCAATAGGAATTCTTCAATGAAACGATATGTATATCTCTACCTGTCTATTTATCCTCGTGTAGTGGGGGGGAAAAGTCGGGCTTTTATACCGGCGAAAGGAAGAGAGAAGAAGAAAAAGAAAAAAGGAGTCCTGGCATAAAAGCTGTACGTTTAAATATATCACCCGGCTCGCAGGCCTCGCGTCTCTCCGGGTGTGCTTACCTGATCAAAAGAGAACTTTCGGTTTTTATCGTAACTGGTTTTTAACGTGAAAGTAACTTGCGCTTTTTGCCCGAGGCATCGAAGCGCGCACCCTATACCGCCGAGGCTTTGGATATTTTTATTTTTTCGTTTCCTCGTTGCCCCTTATTTCACTTTTCTTCTTCTTCTTCTTCTTCTCCTTCTTCTTATGCTTGTATTTCTTTTCTTCTCAATTTTTTATTTTAACTTTTTATCGAAGAATAATATACAGATTGTCGTATAGCCCCCCTTGTCACACGATAGAAATATCCCGTAGTATTTTTATACTCAGAGCTATATCAAATGACGAAATTTTTTCGGAGACGTGAACCGTAAATCATCCGGTTTATTATGGTCATGCGTCGTTACTTTTATATTGATCGACTATCTAGAAAAAGAAAATTGCGAAACCCCCTCACCAAATTACAGATATAGGTATATTGTTGGTGGAATGAGAATTACAGGTATATCGCATGCATTTTTACGTAAAATACGAGGACTATAATGGGGCTGGGTCGAAGTTCCAGTGTCGTAGTTCAGAGAATTAGAATTCCGAAAGTCCAGACCCCCGAGAGCCGAAAATAACGAAAATTTCGGACTTCAAGAATTCGGAACTTCGATCCCGGCCCCACGATAATCAATCGATTGATCGATCGATCGTCTGTCTGATAAATTTTGAGATATTATCTCTCACCGCATGTTTATCTGATTCGTTACAGTGTATGTAATTCATTGTGGGACGAGGAAGAGGAATGAAATCCGTACGTGTGTGACGAAATGTAATTTTTTGATTTATTTATTATTACAGGAACTCAAGGAAAGCTTCAACTATGGACTATTCTGTCCACCTGTTAATGGAAAGGCGGGGAAATTCCTTGACGAAGAACGTCGCCTGGGGGATTATCCGTTCAACGGACCTGTCGGATACCTCGAGGTATATATTATTACGTATTGTGTATTGTTCTTTCCGTATTCCGACGGAAAAAACTCACCTTCTTTTCCCGAATTACGTATTCATTGAGATATTATTGAATTTGGAAAATTTTAATTTGAAACTGACGAGAAAAGGAAAGGAAAAAAAAAAAGAAAAAAATGAATCATAACTTGAAACTTGAAAATATGTTTTTTTCCTTCGCCCCTGATCCTCGAGGGCAAATACGGCTTTAATGCCTCTTTCGCTTCTCCATGATCGCTTTGGTCGTTTAACAATAAGAAACCGGAGGTCGCACATCGTTCGTAATTCTTTATAAAACGATCAGATATAAATACCTATATCGAGACGAAAAACGAATGAGTCGTCAAGTTAACAAGACCTGGATGCGGATGCCCCGGCTACGTAGGTAGGCGCACAAGTTATGTTTCGTAACAACTATCGGAGCTAGTTTTGTCTCGGGCGCGGTACGTACTACACATATACGTATACGTATACGTACATGCATATTATGTATATGTATATAAAACTATGGATGTATAGAAATGTTCTCTTGCCAACGGGAGAAAGTCCCGGGGGCTGTTCGAGAACGATGCAATCCGGTAGGATTAACGGGACGAAAAGGAAACATTTTCTTCGAAATTTTCGTATCTTTTTTTATTTTATTTTTTTCATAAATTTTCATCCCTCGCGGAATTCGAAATCATCGGCTGTACGTAATGCAATATATCGTCACCTGCGTTTTTCATTTCATTTCATTCTTTTCTTTTTCTCCGCTTCGTTTTCTTTCTTACGTATACAGAGATATAGATGCGTATCTTTATCGAGTTTCGAGATTTCATCTCGTCGGAAGAAATTCTTTTTTTCTCTTCTCGTCAGCGAAACTCAAGGCGTGCCGACGACTACGAGCTATTCTATTCTATTCCATTCTATTCTATGCTATACCATTCTATTCCATTCTGTTAAATTCTTCATCTCTGTCTCTCCGCGCATCCGGTGGAAGAGTTCGAGTTATAACCGGAGATTCTACAATCTCTGTGCCTAGGTCGACAAATATTTTCACCGGATTCTAGATAAGGCCCGAGAAGCACTAGTTCGAAACAAAAAAACGAGAAAGAAAAAAAGAGGCAAACTTCTGTATAATTCAATTGAAATTCTCTCACGAAACTGGAAAGAGATTCCATTCTCGTTAGATTCAGCTACGCCTCTTCCTACTATACATCATAGCTAATCGTGCGGAATGAAATTTACCGTTTACGTTATCCGACTGTGCGAAAAATAAAGAAAAATATAATATATATATATATATATATATATATATATATATATATATATATATATATATATACTATATATATATATATATATATATAATATATACACATCGATTATTTCGCGGGTATTCGATACGTACAGATTTATAGATTGATTGACTACTGACTGACTGACTTAATGCGGTTTATGCGATCTCCGAGTAGTATAACAGAGCTAAATAACGCGCGGCTTGACCGTCTCCTCGATTATCTCCGTACCGAGATCTCAGGAGTCTGAGGCCTGGGCTCTGCACCAGGAAAAGGTGCGCACCGTTAGAATCCCGAGTTCTATACTAGCTCTATACATCCAGTCAACCGCATCCGCTGGTCAATATCCGATTGTATATTCGTCTACCTAACATTTATTCGCCAGCGGCTATAGATACCCATTACTTCCCCTTGTCCTTTTCTCATTCCCATTATTTCGCATATACCTACCTAACTGCGTGCACGAATGCATTATCTTCCCTCTCCTCCGTATTTTCCATGTCTTGATTGGCGATTTGAAAAAATCCGAAAAATTACCACATAGAACTGCGAATGATTACCCGTTGAAAAATCGTTTCAGTTGAAGTACAAAAGACGCGTGTACAAGATGCTCCATTTGGACGAGAAGCAATTGAAAGCAATGCACACCAGAGCGAATCTTCGAAGACTGTTGGACTACGTGGCTAACAGTCAGGTGGAAAAGATTGCGAAAATGTGCAGCAAAGGATTGGATCCTAATTTTCATTGTCAAGAATCTGGTGGTAAGTGTTTCTTCGTAAATTCCTGCAGAGGACAGACCCTTTCGATTAACAGCATTCGAGTGTGCCGATGAAACGGGAGCTAATATTCTCGATTTTTGCCTAATTTTTAAAACCAGAAACACCGCTGACGCTGGCAGCTACTCTCAAGAAGCCCTCAAAGGTGATAATAGCTCTTGTGAACGGCGGAGCCCTCCTAGACTACAGAACAAAAGAAGGGTTGACCGCGATGCATAGAGCTGTTGAAAGAAATAGCTTAGACGCTGTGAAGACCCTCCTGGAATTAGGCGCCAGTCCTAATTACAAGGACACCAAAGGCCTCACACCGCTCTACTACAGCGTCATATATAAGACGGATCCCATGCTCTGTGAGACTCTGCTTCACGATCACGCTACTATCGGTGCTCAAGATCTTCAAGGGTGGCAGGAGGTGCATCAGGTAGATATAAAGAGATGCATTGATGATGCGGACACTCTAGTCCCATTTAAACACGTTTATTACTTCTGTTTCAGTTTCTGAGATGTAGCTAGTCTGATTTATCCAATTTTTAATGCTATTTTTTATCATTTCAGGCTTGTAGAAATAACTTAGTACAACACCTGGATCATCTTCTCTTCTACGGAGCTGATATGAACGCAAGAAACGCGTCTGGGAATACACCGCTTCACGTATGCGCCGTTAACAATACAGACTCGTCTTGCATTCGTCAGCTTCTTTTCAGAGGTGGTCAAAAAGACAGTCTCAACTATGCTAATCAAACGCCTTATCAGGTAGCTGTTATCGCTGGTAATATGGATCTGGCGGAAGTTATTAAAAATTATCAAGCTGAAGAAGTCGGTGAGTCTATAAAACTCTCAGTAATAAACAGCATGCTAGATAATCATTGAAATTTGTGATGAAATATCCTTGTTTTTGTACAAAATGTATCATACAATCATGCTTCTTAATTCTCTTCATTAAATCGGAGCGATAATTTGACTTTTCAATGTTTACCAAATAGAAATGTTGCCGTTTTGATGTCTTTTTTACCCGTGATTCGTCTGAAGTCCTTTTCGAAATAACTTCAAACTTACATTCTAATCAAATTCGAGATATAAACAATCGTATAATGACTGAAATGATCGTAAATCCATTTATATTTGTTTGTCGCTTGGCACGAGCATGGAGCACGCCTCTAGTTTCTCTGGTATATTAATAAATAGATAGATATTTCAGAATGATTACAAATTGACAGTAGACAGTAGCCCCTTTACCAAATGATCGAGCATAACTGAAACAACATGATAAATATGAAGTTATTTTTGTGTGTGGGATTTGGTGGTGATGGTTGTCCGTCCAATTTTTTATACTATTCATTTTTGTTGTAAATTATAATATGGTATACATGACCGTTTCAAATAATATGTAAATTAGATCACTCGTAGACTATTATGATGAATTATCTTTCGTTTTTTTCTTAATGCGACTGCAGTCCACTGGTCACATTGGCCAATGATTTAATTTCTGTACCCATCGGGCAAAGGACTTATAAGAGAGATGTTCGATAATGTGCATTTTATACTCTAGATTCAATACAAAACTCAATTATTTCTCTCAAATCATTATCAAATGTAAGTAAAGTACAGTTTCTTTTTAGAGAATAAAAATCACGTAACATTTTTCCAAGCGACGCGTGTAACAGGAGAGATTTATGCTTATTGGCTTTTAATAATATGATTGACTAACAATAATTGCTAACATTTTATATCCAATCCCAATGGACTGCGGAGGTATGGTGTGCATTGATTACCAGCTTAATTGTACCGTATAATGTCAAAGTATGAACTCCATAACTATGAACTCCAACTTTTGTTACTAATTCTTTGTATTCAATATGTATACTTATAGAATATCTATAAATGTATACATATACCTACATATATTATATTGTATCGTACAAAACAGATACAAATATACCTATATGCGACTAAATAAATAAATTAATAATTGATTGCGCTTCACTGCTTTGTAATATATTAAAATTATTATTATCATTAATCATTATTATTATTATTATTATTATCATTATTATCGTTGTTAAAGATTGTACGTGTATCGAGTGTGCAAAAGTATAGCTTATGGTATATCTACACATATGTAATTTGCTTTTATTTCACACAACGTGCACACCACGCCGAATTCGTTTTTATTCAATCACTTTAAATACTGCATAATAATTAGAGATCCTGATTATCTAAAGTCTTACAATTCACACTCCGGCAAAGCTCAATCTATTCCAATCAATTTCATTTCCCGTCAGACAGAGGAGAGATAAAAGAAAGAGAATACGCAGAAAACTGTACGTCGTTGATACACAAAGCATTAACTGCACCCGCACCATGATAAAGTAATTCTTATAATGTTTGATAAGTTCTGTAAATAATCTTGTGACTTGCGACCCAGAGGATCTATGATGCGTATATTTGACCCTATACCTATGTATAGGTATATGATATTAATCTGTATAATATATGTGATAGAATTTAAGCTGAATACTTGTAAGGCTAAGTAATCTTTTATTTACTTACCCTTGCAACCTCCTTTTACAGTACCATTTAAAGGCCCTCCACGCTACAACCCGAAACGCCGTTCTATGGCTTTTGGCGGTATGACAACGAGCTGTTCGGCTAGCAACCTGGGAACCCTTACTAGAATACCGTCTTCAGATCAACAGCATAACTTAACTGGTAATCTGATCACAAGGACAATGTCTGTCGAAGAATACAGTACGAGTACACTGACCAGAATACCATACGCAGAGACTTGTGGAAGTGCTACTAATACCATCGCCAGAACTCCGTCCTCGGAAGAATACGACACTGCAACATTGACCAGGATTCCATCTATTGAACAATACAACACCGGAATTATGTTTTCTAGAATGACATCTAACGAACAATATCCGGCTATGAATATAAGCGAATTGCATAAGCACAGCCTAAACAGATTTCCGTCCATGGACCAAAGTCTTGGTACATCTAGAACAGAGTTTGGAACACTCCAGAGGATACCGTCCGAACAACACATAGGAACTCTGACTAGAATACAACCTGAACAGCCTAATCTTGGCACCTTAACTAGAACCGAACAGTTGAATACTCTCAACCGGATACCGTCCGAATACCAGAATCCTAATAGCTTAAGAGATCCTAACACAAGGTAAGCATAAACTGTCTTTGCATTTGGTAAAAAAAATTGTGTGGTTGATATCAAAACAGAATACGTTCGGGTTTAATCGGGTCTGAAAATTCGGCAAGAGGGGGATGTAAACGTGCATGATCGATGGTTTATGATATAAGATCTTCTACTTTTGAATGCTGAGAAGCTAAAAAAAAAACTGTAGCTGAGCTACACGAAATGTGGTTTTCAATCTGGGGAAGTAATTTGAGTAATTTTAAGGTGGAATAACAGTTTAGCTAAGGTCAGAACTGTGTACTAATGCGATTGAATGTGATAGTAAAGTTGAATTATCGATATTGCAAAGACAATTTATGCTGATTTGGAAATGCGTAACACCAATTTCAAGATTCCCACCCACGGAGCACTATCAGAACCTAAGAATTGAGGGACTCTCAAGGTTACAAGAACATAGGATCGAGTTACAACATCGTTTGGACATTCATAGGACGATGGACCTTCCCCCATCTCCGTCCCCAAGTAGTAGAAGTCTCGCCCCATTCAGCTCTGCTAGTTCTAGTCTATCTGAGGGCAGCAATCAACCGTCCGGTGAAGACTCAGCCAGCATAGTTACAGGTACAAGTCTTTTTTTCACATTATTTTTCAATCATTTTATATATCCTAAGAGACTCCGCTGAGGCTCTGATACGATGTGATATTGTTATATAATAAAGAATATCTTTGCTCAGAGCTGATAGATTATATGGTATGGCCGACTTTATACATGTATAATATGTACCTTCACAGAAATGTGAAGCCCGAGGTAGGAAATATCAGTTTAGAGAGGAGAAATAGTATTGGATAAAGAAAGAAACGCCACAAAAATGAATATCTTATTTTATTCACTGTGTTGTTCGAAAGGAATGATTAAAAGTTTTATTGAAATTTCGTGATTTTGATCATTTATTTGGTACTTGAGCCATCACCACCAATATAAATTCTACTATACACATTAATAAGTATAATATGCATGTGTGTTAAATGTCTCTGAAAGGGATGTTCATTTTTTATCGATGGCCTAGGCTTTAGCAGTAATCGTCAATCAGGTAAATTTTATAAAATTAATATCTGTTATAGGTGATATGTTTATACATACTATATAGTAGTACCTTATATATTATAATACCGCATATACAAATTTATAGAATTTATTCACACATTCAAATAATGAATATGACATACAATGATATTGTTCTATTTAACTGTTGCCTTGCATGTAGTTCTTAAAATTCATTCACTATTTTCTCAAAAACGATTGCAATTATCCATTGCTTTATATCTGTTACAATTACATAGTCTCACGTTACATTCTAGCCATCATTTATCCACATTTATTTACTCGGATTGTAGCTTTATCCTTTACCAATATCTTGACGTCATCTAATTGTTATGTGAAAGAAATGTTGAAACTAACTAATACATTTATCTAAACATTAACAAGAAATAAAATGCCCGTATAGTCAAATGCATTTTGTTTTCTACTAGCTTACACGATTATAAATTATATAAACGATGCTTCTTTATTCGCATTCAACACTCAATACTTTCATCCCTAACACCCTTCTTCTTTTCAATTATTTCAGACAAAAGCTTAGGCGATACGGCCTCAGATGTTATCAGCGATAGCTCTGGCGTCGGCACATCCCAATCAGACACAACAAACTCTCTTTCGATTCCTGGAACTACGGTAGTTTGCGTCGAAAGTTACAATACTGGTATTAACGGGCATCTCACTATCAACCAAGGGGATATTCTCGAAGGTATATATCTCTCCTGGCCTTAACTGTACAATTTTTGTCATATTTCCGATATGAATATGAAGTTTCCAAGTTTACACGGACGTTTATCTTGATTTCTGAATAGTCACGGGAGCCACGGACTGTGGATTGCTAGAAGGAGTGCTCAGAGGACAAGGGACTGGCCTATTCCCAGCGCATTGCGTCCAAGAAGTGAGACTACGACATACGAACATTCCGCTAGGTCCGCAAACGACCAGAGAAGGTCGAAACAGAGTACTGGGTCGCAGAGAGTCTCAGCATAAATACTTTGCGACGGCTCCTCGCTTAAAGAAACCGTAAGGCTTACTTTCTTCGATATTTAACAATCTGAATAGAATTATATACTTCAATCATTCTTCCACTGTTTATATGACTACAGAGTGACAACGGAGCCGCGTACAGTTGTGCTACACCGATCAAGAAAAGGCTTTGGCTTTGTATTACGCGGGGCAAAGGCCACTTCGCCATTGATGGAGCTGACTCCGTCGACCAGGTATCCGGCTCTGCAGTATCTCGACGATGTAGATCAAGGAGGTGTCGCAGATATCGCTGGTCTGAGAAAGGGAGATTATTTAATCCAGGTAATGCAAAGTTGTGTACTTTGAATTTGTTGGAGGAAAAATGTGGAACTCCGGGAACTTCAATCAACCAAATGTCCTTCTCTCTAGATAAACGGAGAAGATGTGACGACAGCATCTCACGAGCACGTTGTTGATCTGATCAGAAAATCTGGTGAGCTTGTAAGAATGTGCGTTGTATCGGCTGTAGTCGGTCTCCCAAATTCTCAGTCTGCGGCAGCTTTACCAATTAGTCAGCCAATTCAGCGACAATATGCAACATTGCCTCGTAAGGGAAGCAACAACGTTGTAATTGGCGGTACGCTGGGTAGATCGCCAGCTCCAATGCCGCCCAGGAGAGATCCTAAGACCACATTGAGCGTTGGAAGGGCAAGAGCTAGATCTATGGTAGCTGGACTGGGTGAGTTATTCTTCATCTCCTTTTTGTGATCGAATGATCAGTCTGATCAGAGAAAAATTTGCTAATCGTTATTTTGTATCACGCACAGAGGGAGGCGGAGAGAAAGATGATCGAGACGAAATAACTTCAACAGGAGCAAAGTCCAGTAGTGCTGAATCGATTCATTTGCCTCAGCAACCATCGACCGGATCAAATACTGGTCAAAGTACACCCGTCCAACCAAGAACTGCGAGTATTCGTTCTAGACCAACATCGAGCCGTATTACTGCTGCTGAACTTGAGGTAATCAGGGTGTATTCCAGGAGCATGTTCGCTTGTATGATTTTTTAAAATTCTATTTCATTTTTTACCCACTTTGCATCACTCGATATGCGATACGCGACTACAGATCTGATATACAAGGCACAAGGGTACATTTCACATGAATGTGCAAGCAGAATGGCATTTCTTCTCTAAATTCTGATACCAGACACTTATCTTGACTCACAATGAAACTCTGCAGACTTATCATACAAGCTTTGCACAAGAATGTACCTAGATTTACAATTTTCTTATAGGAATTGTTCCAGCGACAACAAGGAAGCGCTACTGGTCAGTATGGATCGTCAATGATGAGCTCACACTTTCAGACTGGCCAAGCGACTAAGTCTCACCCTTCGTCGCCAGCCAAAACTGGTCGAGTTTATGCCAGTGTGGCAGAGATGAAAAGAAAGGGAAAGGTACAGTAGTCGTTAGGCGGATGTGTTCCAGTCAATGGAATTGTCTTTTCTCCCAATTATTTAACTTGGATGGAGTGACTAGTATCTTTCCTATTTGTTCCCCGCAGAGTAATTACTAATGTCTTTCTTACATTGCGGAAACTAACTTGTGCAAAAAGATATCCTATTGAATAACAACAATAAATTATATAAAGGCATACTAATTGGGAAGACAAATTTTGTAAATGCGTGTATTGTCGAGACCTCAACTCCTCCCGCAACACACATACATACATTGTACCTGTATTTTATTCTATAGAGCTAATGCATGTGTAACGCCGGGTAAAAAACGTTGATGGCATGTTTGTTATAGTTTTTTCGAAAACCACGAGCGTACCACAGACCACAATCCTGGCATGGGCGGGACGACGAGGACTACTTGTATTACTGATCGAAAAACAAACACACAATTTAGTTATAGCGCTTCTGATACTTGCATGATATCAGGTGAATTGCTTTTGCTAATTATCATATTCCGCTTGTCATAATATGGCTGTATCATCCAGATTTCATACTTTTTCATTTACATGTTTATCTACATGTCCAGATTTTGTACTCTCATGCAGTTCTTTTCCATTCCTGATCGATTGTACCACTTAATACGCCATAGGCAGTTTCTCAAGGGATTTATGAGATGCTTCATACTTTCCTTTGATACAGGGTATTATGGAATGCGTATATATGAACAGATAAATCTTTCAAAAATATTACAGTATTCTACCTGAATAGAGATACACAGTTAGACTCAGTCCCAAAGTGCATAAAGAATGGTTTGTCGATCGACAATTGAAACATTTCTCCACAAATGCCTTATAGCTAACAAAATTCTTCTCCTTTCAGTCAAATTCAAAGGTACGATTCTTCGGTGGACTTGGAGGCGGCTCAGATCTTCACAGAGACTTCCACAGCACACCGGATCTAAACATGCAAGCTCAATCATACATTCTGGTACCTAAGGGTCACCGTAGTCAAGAGGATGTAAACGCACTGGCGAGCAGAAATGCTCTACCACCTCCAAACCATCCTCCACCACCTCCGCCTGTCGGCCAAGTCGTCAAAGTCAACGTCGGCGCTGGAGCATCGGATGTTGTTACACCAGCATCAGTTTACGACAACATTGCTCATATACAACAAGTCAAAGGTTTGATATTCTTCACTATTTTTATACATGCGTTAGCCTTCGAAATGACGATATCTTCTTTTCTCAGAACTGGCCGCAGCAACACAGGAGTCTGTGTACGGCGTTATGTCCAGTTTTCGTCCAACGAACAGCGCCAAGTTATACGCATCACCGGAGGACACGAAGAGTGTTGGCTATCGTTCGCGCAGTTTGCCAGCTCATTCGGCGAGGCCGCATGTGAGGAAGTCTCACAGTTTGAGGACCCCGAATAATTCGACTTTCAAGCCGCCAGGCCAAGGCAACAACCAATTGGCTAACAACCAGTATGCCCAGCCTTTAAAAACCAATAGAAGTCACAGCACTGTCGGCCTTAGAGACCGGAAAAAGAAAGGCGGTATGACTACGAGTTCGTCGGCAACAAATCTCGCCGCTCCGCCCATACCTGAGCCAGATTACAGCCTCTCAGAGTCAGAGAATGACGAAACTGACGGTGAGTCAGAGATCGCTAAAGAATTGGAAAAGGCAGCGGCGAGAGAAAAGCTGGAATCTGCTAAGGAAACGTCAGGAAATTCAAACACTTCCGGTAGCTCTTCAGGGAGCAGTTCTATACCGCATTCATTCAGCGTTGATGAAATTCAAAAGGTCAGGACGCAGCTTAAGTCCTCTAAGAGTTATCCTAATGACTTTTTATTGCAACAGACACAACAACTCATGGAGGATGGAGACAACAGCTCTAGTGGCGTCAGCTCAGATCAAGATGTACCAGTCGGACCACCGACCGGGTTTGACGACTCTCGAAACGATAACAACCCGCATACCGCTACAACAGAGAAAGAGAGTAATCCAAAAAGAATGAGCTACAGTAGCGGAATGTTGACCAGGCATGCCGTTAGCCTTGCTCAGCTACCTCCTCCAATTGAAGCCGATGCCGAAGAACAGAATAATGATCTATTCGTACCCCCTCCGCCAGAATTCAACGCTGGACCTTCGACGGGTAACGGAGATGAATTGGTATTCGCACCGCCCCCTCAATTTTGTGATAACAGACAACAAAATCGAGTTAAAATCGTCGGAGCTATACCAAAAGTTGGAAATAATCAAGTAAAACCGCCCAGTGGAAGATTACACAGCCAGTGAACAATATATAGATAATTGAACTATTACTAATATATTATTATTATTACTATTATTATACAGATAGATTTCAATTAGTATTATACATTGTACGATGGCTGACGGACTACCGATTGGTCGTAAATGTTTTATCCAGCTTATACATCCAATACAAACTTTATCTACTACACGTATTTTATCCCGGGTGAAAAATTCACTCAATTTCGACTAGAAATTCTCGGCAATGCGGCGAGGTGTGATATCTGATTCTAATATCCGCTGAATAATGAACGGGGCATCATTTTTCACACGGGGTTAAATAATGTACAATATGATTCGGAGAACAACGTGACAAAACGTTGTTATTAAGGTGTGTTATATTAACGACGACTGTCACATTCTATCTATGAATTTGAAAATGATGAAAAAGATATGACAAACAAAAAAACTAAACATATTGAAATATTCAGGAGTTTCTATACTGTAAACTTAGCGTAAGTTAGGGACTACGTAAATTCTAATGCATACTATATACTATATTAGGTAATTGTTTACAGAACGCAAACTACGGTAGCTGGGCAGTCGATTTGATATTGCAATGACGAAACTTATTGATGGCCTAGATTATTCATGAATTATTATACCTAGTGGCCTGGTACAAACGCTGCAGTTAATACAGACACCGTATGTATCAAATACGTGATTCCAATTCATAAAGAAGATTGAAAATAGGGTGCATTATCATTTTCTTTTCACGTTTCTACTTAGCTACGGAAGAAATATTTCATACTTTTTAATACAACAAATAATACAATGACTATTATTAGATTGACATAGGTAGAAATCGACTCGTTAATTCGGTAGATTTACAACGAACCCACTAAAGCGATGTAATACTGTTATATACCACGTAATTATACTGCTGAGAAAATAATTATCATCAATCCTGCACCGAAACATGTTGCATTCGAAGGGCTCACTAATTAATATTCAGCCATTAAGAAACATTCAACATCATATTACATAACGCAGCTGTTATTCCATGATAAGATATATGAGTTTATTTTACTGTTTACTGAAAACTATATGGAGGTCTTTGAGGATCGCTGAGGAAAATAAGTACATAGATAATTACGTATAAGCTTGAGCAAAGCTTGTCGAGGAGGATCCAAAGAATTTTTTTTTCTATTATATCTTCAATTTATAAATTACATTATAAAAACATGATTGTAGTATACAATGTTGAAATTGATTACTGTAATAACAAGATGAATAATATCTGATACATCTATAAGTATAATAATTGTATGTGTGTATACGCATTTCGTTTATACATATAATTAATATCTCTGGCACTTTAATAGTAGTACGCTGCTTGACTAAAATAATATCACCTCCTAAATCTCCCCGGAACTTTAATTAATTGATATTGAAAGAGATATTCGTATATGTTATAAAAAATACCATAAAGTCCTAATAAAGTCAATTTCTATGAGTGTATACATAACATGTTGGTACACAACTATTCATATACTTACATGTAGGGCCTCTTGAAATGATTCTCTTTTCTAATTATTAATTGAAGATCAAACTTTTATTTTTATTTCCTGACACAGGAGAAAATTGAACCCCATGTGCGCGCTAAGATATATAAGTGCACAAACCAAACGCAATTATATCAATTTTATTTCTCTTTGATTATATTACATTGAATTTAAAAAAATCGATTATCTGCAAAGCGGTGTATAACAGCACAAGGGATGATTTAAATTTCTATACACATATGTTAATTGACCATAATATTATTCTAACTATGTATATTATATTCTATTCTATTCGATTATATATTATATTATACTTTAATACTTATACATACCATATAGTTCTTTTCGTGACTATATAGACACTGCTCAAGAGCCTAATTACAATAAAGCTACTCACAAAGTCATTAGAAAATGTTTCTAGTTTTTAATAATAAAATAATTACATAATTATTAACATTAATAACTTATAAGTATAGAGCGAGTTATACACAATACACACACACACGCGCGTATATATATATATATATGTATATGTATATGTATATATATATATATACCTACATATGCTGTAGATAACATACTACTACATTCCTATACTACGATATGTATTTGGCTTGTAAAATAGTAGTCCTTATATTCATTCCATGCTTTCTGTTCTTGAGAACTTTATCACAGAATGTCGTGATAGGATTAAATTCTTGATCGAACTGAATAATATTATTATTGGCATTTAGGTAATTGACAATTGTGAACAAAAAGAGAATAATAATACCTATCTCTTTTTATAGATGAATGAATTTATTGATTTTTTGAGATTTCCAACAAAAGAGTTAGGTACATAATATGTATGAATATGTTCTCAGGTTCAGTATATCGCATATTTTGTACATACCATTTAGTATTATAATAATACTATATTAAACAATTTGTATACCTATATAGGTATATAGATATATAAATTTGTCACTATTGATTATTATATACTGTTGTAGTGTTTTAAGTATATCTCTTCATAAACGACGTCCTTTAGGCTTTATATCTTATGATTATTGTTTCTATATGCCTATTATGCAAGTTGAAACATATTATACAATAAAGTATAATAATATTAATATGTATTATATATATCAATTATCTACCTATACAGCTGTAATCCATCATAAATTCTACAACAAAGGGGAATCAATATTATATACACAATTCTAAACATACACAAAATTCATCTACAGTTATCTCATCTTACATGGTCATCACGATTCTCTTTTATTGTAGATTTATAGTTAGCATATAGTGCGGGCATCCTCTTTATGTCGTTAAATCATTAATTCACTCATTCATTATCCTATAGATAAACTGAACAATGTCAATAGTAATGACAAGCCATATTAATGATGAAAATAAATAAATAAATAAATAAAAGTATTATAATAAAATATTATGATAGATGAATATCTGTTACAGATACAATTTTAGAAGTTCAGAGTTTACTGCGCAGTCCTCTATAGATAATTAATTGCGAAATAGGTATTATACTTGCGAAGACATAAAATAGTAAACCAGAAAGTATAATTACTGACCAATCGACCAGGCGATAAATTTCAAATCTAACTTTCAAGTTATTTCCTACAACATATAATTATGGATCCAACTTTTGTTTTCTTATTCATCACTCGACTCAATATTTAGTCTAATATTTATAGCTCCCATATTATGAAAAATTCAAATATATGTAAGAGATATAAATATACTCATATTGTATGTATAGATAACGCATACAGCTGTATGTGTCTTATAACATCCATATGCCTAAATCTCAGTGGTTTCTATTATTCCACAAGTACTTTATCTGTCCAATAACCATTCTGCAATAAATTATGGTTCACTATTTTACTTTGGCCAGAAAGAGAAAGAAAGATGTTATCTATAAAGTATATCTTGTATAGCGTATGGTTACAACATTCCTGCCAAAATTATTATAATATACTTCAATATACGAATGCCCTCTGATCAGCTACCTACAGCTCTATGCATAACATATTATTAATTTATAAAACTAATATAAGACTTTTAAGTTTCGAACGATTTTAGTTAAAATTTCGCAGATTGGAATTCTCTTATTTTCAACTCCAGCTCGATCAATGAAATATTTTCTTCATCTAGTTCGAAATATATTAACATTATAAGCGAATATCTAATTTTTTCAAATCTTGAATTCATAACATTACAATAGCGTAACACATGATGATCCTCATTCCTTCAACTTCCGAAAAAGTATTGAACATATATATATTATGCAACAATTGATATTATATGTACACAATATATATATATAATATATAATATTATTCTATTAATATTAATAACAATATTGAAATGGTAATAATAATATAGCCACCAAGGAGCGTAACGAATGGTATTTCGACCGACTGATAATATCCGAGCATTTATTTTGTTAAATATTTTTCCCTTCCATTATATATTATACGTTTTAGCAAATTGTCATCTTACTTATACTATATTATACATACTATATCTATTGTTCTATTATTATTATTATTATTACTATTATTATTATTATTATTGATATTACTATTAGTGTATTTTGTATGATAGTTATTACACTGTAAGTTGCAAAGTATGTGCAATTTTTCGACGATGAATAATAACCAATGATGTTCAATTGACAAAGCTCGTAATTACCTTCACCTATAAATATTATCATTGTTAATTTTCATCATTTCAATATCAACTTACTATATCTACATATATTTGTTGTATGTAGTACGTGCTTTTTCAATTTTTGAAGTCGTCGCGCCGTTTAATATCGATTATTCAACTCGCACATCGGGATCAAATTTTCAAAGAGCGAAACAGAAGCGCGCCATCAGCGTCGGGGCTGTTCGGTTAGGTTCGCCACTCGCTCTCGAAAAGACATGGTACAGTCTCGGCGAAAATTAAACACGTCTAAAAATAACAGACCCGATGCATTTCGCTTGTGTTTCTAATTTCTCCCCTCTAAATTAGCATAACATGATCATGAAAGGGTAATTAATCATCACTGGCATTAAATATAACTCGTGATTCATTGAACAACGCAACAATGAGTTGACTAACATAACATAAAGTGATAATATATTTATATTATACGATAAATAAAATCGCAATGTGGTGTCCGAGTACGTGACAGCTTGTCCTTGTTTACTTTTAACAATATTTTATATTATTATTTCACGTCTATTAAGGCGTTTCAAACGATCCTACAAAAAAAAAGGTCAACATGCTTCGCGATGAGGTGAGTAACAAAAATCTAGCCTAGTATTATAAAATTACAACTAACACCGAATATTTTAGGGTTAGGATATACCGCAAATTTACAATCCGTGTTGTCACCCTCGTAGATTTTATTTCTGTACCAGAAAAAATCCGCAGATAATAATCACGCGCTCAAAATGATATAGAATCGCAGTTTATTCGTTCTAGGTTATATATTCAAAAATAAAAAAAAAATAAAAAAAATTTTCACACCTTTTTAGCCTCCGTTAATTCAAGCCATATTCCACGGTAACCTCGAGCAAGTTAATGCTCTGTTGATGCAACAAGCGAGCGTTAATTTGAGGGATTCCAAACAGAGAACTCCCCTGCATGCGGCCGCCTTTAGGTAAGCAGGAGTAATTTAATGTCCAAATATTTCCGTATCCTTGATTTTATTCCGCTCCATCTTAATCTGCCTTACTTCCTCCTGATCTAAACAGAGGAGATCCGGCGATAGTCGAGGCTCTGATATCCTGGGGAGCTAGCGTCAGCAGTAAAGACAACAGATGGCTAACTCCGCTGCACAGAGCTTGTCGATCCGGGAATTGGGGCGCGGTAAATATCCTATTGATGCATCAAGCAGATGTGAATATCAGAGATCGGAATTGGCAAACTCCGCTGCATGTTGCTGCTGCAAACAACGCTGTCCAGTGCGCAGAAAGCCTCATTCCTTTGCAGAATATGAATGTAGCGGACAGGTTCGCAACTTTTATTTATTTCCCGTTTATCAATCTTCTTATTATTCTACTTCGTCACTTAATCAGATATTCAAAACTCCAGGGGCGGCAGAACCAGCCTTCATCATGCTGCTTACAACGGACATTTTGAAATGACTGAGCTTCTCGTGTCTCAAACAGGCTGCGTCGTTAATGCTTGCGATAGGAAAGATCGGAGGGCTTTGCACTACGCTGCGCACATGGGCCATGACGCCATCGTCAAATTGCTGGTCGACAATATGGCTTCTGTCGACGTGAAGGTATAAATATAGTAGTTTAGAAAGATCAATTTTCTCCCCCGTTCGATCCTCATCATATTATTTGAAACTTAATTTTGCAGGATCGAGAGCTATACACTCCTCTTCACGCCGCAGTCGCTTCTGGGAAGGTCAATTGTGTTCGTATTATTATTGCCGCTGGCGCGGATGTAGAAGCTAAAAATGTTTATGGAAATACGCCCTTGCATATAGCCTGTTTTAACGGACACGCGAACGCCGTGACTGAGCTGATTAATCACAATGCCAATATCGGTGAGTTATTTTAGCTTCCTTCTTTCAAATGGGAAAGGAAAATGGACCGAAAGATGAAATCTAAATTTAATTTCAGTTATTCTTCGCATAAGCAGAATCTAACTTTGCCTTTCTCCATCCCACAGAGGCAGTTAACTACAGAGGCCAGACGCCGCTGCATGTTGCAGCCGCTAGCACACACGGCGTAGAGTGTTTGGAAGTTTTACTGCTTTCCGGAGCTCAAATAAACGTCCAGTCTCAGGACGGTAGGACTCCGCTCCATATGACTGCCATCCATGGCCGTTTCACACGCTCAAAGAGTCTCCTCGACAGAGAGGCCGCCGTTGATACACGTGATAAGAATGGAAACACAGCTTTGCACATAGCAGCTTGGTAATTATTGATCTAACATTTGAAAATTCTTTTATGCAATGTTGAATCTCAAATAGTTACCTTTATAAATATTCTTATTACTAGTAGAATAAATATTATCACACATTGATGAATAAACAATAATATTGTAGATTCTCTTCCTTATTATAATTCTTACTCTTTATTTATTGCCTAGGTATGGCCACGAATGTTTGTCAACTACTTTACTAGAGCGGGGTGCTTCACCTGCTGCCCGAAATGCTGATCAAAGGACACCCCTTCATCTCAGTTGTCTCGCAGGACACATAGAAGTGAGATAGTAGCAGATAATATAGAATAACACGAAAAATTCTTTCTCAAATTATAATGATAAATTGTGTTTCTCAGGTTTGTAGGAAATTGTTACAAGTAGATAGCCGGCGTATGGATTCCAGAGACATTCGAGGTCGTACGCCGTTGCACTTGGCTGCATTTAAGGTCCAGAAATTCTCTTACTCATCTCCATAGTATTTATTTGTAATATCTTAGCTCAAAATTGCTTAATCATTGCCATTCCAATTGATTTCAGGGATCTGTGGAGTGCCTAGATCTGCTGCTTTCGAGCGGGGCCAACTTCCGGTTACCGGACAACGAGAACAGACTAGCTCTTCATTATGCTGCTGGCCAGGGTCATTATCTCTGCGTTTTTACCCTTGTGGGATTTGTCAGTGATGTAAATGCCCAGGATGCGGGAGGCGCAACACCTCTGCACCTTGCAGCGGCAGCTGCAAACCCGTCAGACTCTCAATCTCAGTGAGTGAAGTATTTGATTACTTTATTCTTTAATTTAACAATTATTTTCATATAAATTCTTATGCACTCCTTTTATTACAGGTGCGTGCAATATCTTCTTAAACACAAAGCGGATCCTCGGCTTTGGGATAAGCGTGGATTCACAGCAGTTCATTACGCGGTTGCCGGAGGCAACCAACCAGCTCTTGAAGCTTTACTGCAGGCATCAGCACCCTGTAATCCATTTCCTCCATCTATGTCTTCCAATACTCCGACAGACAGCCACCACCATCCTCCATCTCCTGCTCTAACGCCGTTACATCTTGCAGTAAGTCTAAACGTGACGTTTGATGTTTGGAATAATTTGAGAATAGATTATGTGATGCTGAGGTTTCTTCTGATAGGCATATCATGGCCATGGGGAGATCTTGAGACTTCTTCTACCGCTATTTCCTAACACAAACATCAAAGAAGAGACAGGAAAAACTCCTCTAGATTTAGCCTCTTATAGAGGCCACAAACAATGCGTACAACTTTTACTCAGGTGCGGTGCTGCTGTCTCGGTACAGGTAAAACTTGTAATATCACATCTACTTTTTGTTACCTCAAGTCTACGGACTCTGTGTTTAAATACTGAGAATGGAACATGGGATATATTTGACTTTGGAAATTGACTAAACCATCGTTATTTATTATCCTAAAACGAATGTTTATTGAACTAGTAAAGTACAATTTGCACAGCTAATAATCAACAGAATTGATCAATTTTTTAAGGATTCTATAACAAGAAGAACTCCTGTACACTGTGCCGCTGCAGCAGGTCATTCTGAGTGCTTGGTTTTGTTATTGGAAAATTCGGACGATCCCTCAGTCGTCGATCGTTGTGATTCCAAACAAAGAACGGCTTTGGCATTGGCGGTAGCAAATGCCCATCTCGATTGTGCCGTGTTGCTGTTGAAATATAAGGCAGACTGCAATCTGCCTGATATAAATAAGCACACTCCATTATTCCGAGCAGCGATACAAGGGCTCCATCACAGGCTTGGGGATCTTCTATTAGAAAATGGTGCCATTGTAGCAGTCCAAGATGCCAATGGAAAGACACCTCTGCACTTGGCTGCCGCTTGCGGAAGGTAATACGTCGTCAGGATAAACTCCTGACAGATATAAAAGGCGATTCTTTTCACAGACGGTCAGCTCTAGCCGCACTGATAGAAGCAGATCCAAAAGCAGCAACTTTAAAGGACGATCAAGGCTGCAATGTTCTACATTGGGCTTGTTATAACGGCCATGCGGACTGCGTTGTTTATCTTTTGGAGCAGAATGTGATCGACTCTTTAGAAGGCAGGTGTTCTAAACCCTCGAACACGTACTCGCGACGACGAAGGATCTTCTAACTTGTGAACTTCCATCTGTTACAGGAAATCCCTTCTCCCCTGTCCATTGTGCAGCTTATCAAGGCTCTGCTAACTGCCTTATACTACTGATTCGAAAGTTTGGTGGCAAGGCAGTAGCCACACCTCGAGACACACCTGGAGGACGTCTGCCTCTACATGTTGCTGCCAGTTCTGGCTCTGCGGAATGTGCTCGATTGATCCTAACTGCTGTTGGATCCGACGAAGCAGGACTCGAGACACCGGATTATGCAGGACGTACCCCTCTGCTGAGCGCCGCTGTAACTGGACAATGCAATGCAATTGGTTAGTCAGATTGATTTTAGATCTGGTGTTAAGCTTTCCTAACTCTTTTGGACAAATGAATAATACGAATTGGAATCATTTTAGAGTTGTTGCTTGAGTGGCAAGCCAATGTTCGGGCTGTTGACGCTAATAAGAACACAGCGCTTCACCTGGCTTGTCAAAGACGCCAGTCACCTGCAGCTCTCGTTTTATTAGATCACATAAACAGTATGACTGTTGAAGGCGAAACTCCGCAGGATCAACAGCAGCATAGAGCGTCTGTGATAAATATGGCGAATAAACAGATGAGGACTCCACTACATCTAGCTGCTAGAAATGGGCTCGTGTCTGTGACTCGGAGGCTTTTACAGCAAGGGGCTAGTGTTGTTGCTGTCGATGCTGATGGCCTTACACCGGCACTTGCTTGTGCTCCCAATCCTACAGTTGCTCGTTGTTTAGCTACTATACTAGCTGCAAATGGTGAGTGAATGGATTTTCTTAACAGTTTCAAACACTTTTCTTTTCTGATTACGTTTGAGGCTTATTTTTTGACTGATTACAGGCCAGAATTGGGACGCAACTCAGACGACTTCCATTCAACAAACTTCGGAAGCTTACTTGAAGAGCCGGTCTGGTGATTCTCAGCACAGCTCGGATTCGGAGTTTTATTGATGACAGATGGAGAACTTAAATCGCCGAGTATTTAGAAGTTTTAAACCTCGCCTTCAACAAATTACACGATTATCTATTGTTGATATATTCATTCAACCATCTTTTCGGTTCATTAAAACGCTGTGGTCTTGCTGTAAGACTTATTGCGTTAATTTTTATTGCCTTCTGAGGCATCAATGGTCGGGTGCGGATTTACATTTATACGTACTTGTATGTAAACGGGGCATTTTATGTCAAGTAGATATAAATGGAAGGCCTCCTTATGCCTACACAATATCGAGGCATTATTACATAGTTTTATTAGACTGCCAGTTGGTGTGAATTTTGGTACCAGCATAAGAAATATCTAAGCAAGGCAAATCTCGTTGACACGAAGATACATTTTGTTTATGAATTATTATAGTACGTATGTGTTCGAAATATGTATAATAACGGTGCTGGTACTAACATTGATCACGTAAAGGGGAGTTATATTCCTCAAACAGATGATACTCAGGCATAGGCATTTATTAATTTAACATTTGTTATCGTTGGATAAGATATTGCGTCTTCCGACTTGATGATACGATCAGCGAATTGAAATTTTTTTTGTAATATGTATTACCTATTCTTTTTTACATTTTAAAGAATAGATGAATAAGTTGAGATACTTATTCAGTCATATGTAGTTAATATCCTTGAAACGTCGTTACGTTTCGTATTGAATATTTGCTTATTTATTGTCAACTCTAATCAAAGTTTGTGAAACTTTTTCATTTCAAATATGCCATGACTAGTTATCTAATCTCTTGTCTAAGTTAAATACCTAATCTAACTTGAAATTCACCTCTCTTCTCAAACGAGGATCTGCTGCCTTTTAAAAGCCTAAGCAAAATCAAGCTTGAAATTTATCACCTCGCAAGACTTGATATCGTCGATCAAGCCTCGTGCGAAACTAATTTCTTATATCTGCAGGTAATGAATGATATAAGAAGTTTAATATTATTAAAATCTCAAATAATGTAAATATTAGGATGAATGTTGAGGAAGAGAAAGAGCTCTGTGAATAGGAAAATACATATATCAATGACAATTAATCTTAGCTAGTTCATAGCTATTTTCTTATGTATATTTTCTCAGAGCTTTCAAGCCTTTTAAACATGTTACAAGTTTTAGGGCTCAATAATAATTATGTAATTGAATATAGGTATACATAGATATATCTGCTCATATTTTTACTTATATCTCTCAGCTTATCCATGACTAGCGTACTTATACAGCTTAATAAATTTTATACATTATAAGCAGTTGACGAATGGTTTATTTAAGTGATGATCGCTTAAGTGATATATAATATAATATAGTTAGGAATAATATCGGGTCACTTTTGTAATTAATAATTATTCATCAAGTTACCAGGATTTTGTAAAGCGTGTATTATTAGTGTACATACAAGTTATCTTATGCTAGGCTTAAGGCATGCTGCAATTGTACGTTCTTATAAATAAAATGTTCTCATTATTGACAAATGGGGCCGAAATCGAGTTTATTCATACAAAATCATTCGAAAAATGATTTTTAGGTAGGCTTATTTCATCAAAAATTGTTCAATATTCTTGCAGATCAGTATTAATAATTTTGAAGTAATAAACTATGAATATTAGGATACGAAGAATTCATACTGATTGCCGCCTGTTGTTTGCGGCGAGAGTAGGCTATCAATTTGCCACTAATATATTAGGGATGCCGGCTATTCAAATGGTATCGTCATCTCGCGGTTGCATTGACGAACTACTTTTGCCGCAGATGTTGGTGCGCCTAATTATATGCAAGTTACGTTCCAGTCGTGTATTGCGAATCCTCACAATAAGGCTCATTGATGTTGGCGCGGAAAGTAGTTGGTTAGTCCCACCGCGAGATGGCGATACCATTTGGCGCCCCGTTGACCGCAGGCTCAGGCAGAAAGGTAAACTGACCTACATTAGGCGCACCTGTCGGTGCCTCAGTGACCCTCGTGGCGTCAAAGGGTTCGCATAGGGTCCGCGTTAACCATGTACGAATGTGACAGGCATCGCAATAGAAATACTACAGACGCTGAAAAGGTGTTGCAACTTGAACAATGTAGAAAGCATATATCAAACTCAGTCTTCTCAACTTTAGATATATTTAAGTAGTATATTATTGTAATTCGCATGCGTTATTATATTATGGTAACTTTTAAGCCAGAAAGTAAATAAAGAGACGCAATCTATTGCATATTTATTTTTAAGGAACAAGCGCACTATGTATATAGTATATGTATACATAACTTTAATAATGAGTTGATTATATTGTATCGATACTAAATCAATAAATTTCATAGAATAATCAGATGCTTCGTTATTTTCCACCTTGCCCTCTCTGCGATTCCGTATTGCATGTATACCGTTGTATTTTTCCGCCAAAGATTTCGGAACACCTCCTTGGGTCAGATGTTCTCCTGATACCAGGAGCTGAAATTTTTGGACTTAAAATTGTTCTAACTCCGAAAAACGCTAGTATGAATGAATGCAGGTATAGAGACGTGCATGAAGACACGTATGAATGCCTATATCTATACACATATCCAAAATTTCGGAACACCTCCTTGGGTCAGATGTTCTCCTGATACCAGGAGCTGAAATTTTTCGACTTAAAATTGTTCTAACTCCGGAAAACGCTAGTATGAATGAATATACATATAGAGACGTGCATGAAGACACGTATGATTGCCTATATCTATACACATATCCAAAATTTCGGAACACCTCCTTGGGTCAGATGTTCTCCTGATACCAGGAGCTGAAATTTTTCGACTTAAAATTGTTCTAACTCCGGAAAACGCTAGTATGAATGAATATACATATAGAGACGTGCATGAAGACACGTATGATTGCCTATATCTATACACATATCCAAAATTTCGGAACACCTCCTTGGGTCAGATGTTCTCCTGATGCCAGGAGCTGAAATTTTTCGACTTAAAATTGTTCTAACTCCGGAAAACGCTAGTATGAATGAATATACATATAGAGACGTGCATGAAGACACGTATGATTGCCTATATCTATACACATATCCAAAATTTCGGAACACCTCCTCGGGTCAGATGTTCTCCTGATACCAGGAGCTGAAATTTTTCGACTTAAAATTGTTCTAACTCCGGAAAACGCTAGTATGAATGAATATACATATAGAGACGTGCATGAAGACACGTATGATTGCCTATATCTATACACATATCCAAAATTTCGGAACACCTCCTTGGGTCAGATGTTCTCCTGATGCCAGGAGCTGAAATTTTTCGACTTAAAATTGTTCTAACTCCGGAAAACGCTAGTATGAATGAATATACATATAGAGACGTGCATGAAGACACGTATGATTGCCTATATCTATACACATATCCAAAATTTCGGAACACCTCCTTGGGTCAGATGTTCTCCTGATACCAGGAGCTGAAATTTTTCGACTTAAAATTGTTCTAACTCCGGAAAACGCTAGTATGAATGAATATACATATAGAGACGTGCATGAAGACACGTATGATTGCCTATATCTATACACATATCCAAAATTTCGGAACACCTCCTCGGGTCAGATGTTCTCCTGATACCAGGAGCTGAAATTTTTCGACTTAAAATTGTTCTAACTCCGGAAAACGCTAGTATGAATGAATATACATATAGAGACGTGCATGAAGACACGTATGATTGCCTATATCTATACACATATCCAAAATTTCGGAACACCTCCTTGGGTCAGATGTTCTCCTGATACCAGGAGCTGAAATTTTTCGACTTAAAATTGTTCTAACTCCGGAAAACGCTAGTATGAATGAATATACATATAGAGACGTGCATGAAGACACGTATGATTGCCTATATCTATACACATATCCAAAATTTCGGAACACCTCCTTGGGTCAGATGTTCTCCTGATACCAGGAGCTGAAATTTTTCGACTTAAAATTGTTCTAACTCCGGAAAACGCTAGTATGAATGAATATACATATAGAGACGTGCATGAAGACACGTATGATTGCCTATATCTATACACATATCCAAAATTTCGGAACACCTCCTCGGGTCAGATGTTCTCCTGATACCAGGAGCTGAAATTTTTCGACTTAAAATTGTTCTAACTCCGGAAAACGCTAGTATGAATGAATATACATATAGAGACGTGCATGAAGACACGTATGATTGCCTATATCTATACACATATCCAAAATTTCGGAACACCTCCTTGGGTCAGATGTTCTCCTGATACCAGGAGCTGAAATTTTTCGACTTAAAATTGTTCTAACTCCGGAAAACGCTAGTATGAATGAATATACATATAGAGACGTGCATGAAGACACGTATGATTGCCTATATCTATACACATATCCAAAATTTCGGAACACCTCCTTGGGTCAGATGTTCTCCTGATGCCAGGAGCTGAAATTTTTCGACTTAAAATTGTTCTAACTCCGGAAAACGCTAGTATGAATGAATATACATATAGAGACGTGCATGAAGACACGTATGATTGCCTATATCTATACACATATCCAAAATTTCGGAACACCTCCTTGGGTCAGATGTTCTCCTGATACCAGGAGCTGAAATTTTTCGACTTAAAATTGTTCTAACTCCGGAAAACGCTAGTATGAATGAATATACATATAGAGACGTGCATGAAGACACGTATGATTGCCTATATCTATACACATATCCAAAATTTCGGAACACCTCCTTGGGTCAGATGTTCTCCTGATACCAGGAGCTGAAATTTTTCGACTTAAAATTGTTCTAACTCCGGAAAACGCTAGTATGAATGAATATACATATAGAGACGTGCATGAAGACACGTATGATTGCCTATATCTATACACATATCCAAAATTTCGGAACACCTCCTTGGGTCAGATGTTCTCCTGATACCAGGAGCTGAAATTTTTCGACTTAAAATTGTTCTAACTCCGGAAAACGCTAGTATGAATGAATATACATATAGAGACGTGCATGAAGACACGTATGATTGCCTATATCTATACACATATCCAAAATTTCGGAACACCTCCTCGGGTCAGATGTTCTCCTGATACCAGGAGCTGAAATTTTTCGACTTAAAATTGTTCTAACTCCGGAAAACGCTAGTATGAATGAATATACATATAGAGACGTGCATGAAGACACGTATGATTGCCTATATCTATACACATATCCAAAATTTCGGAACACCTCCTTGGGTCAGATGTTCTCCTGATACCAGGAGCTGAAATTTTTCGACTTAAAATTGTTCTAACTCCGGAAAACGCTAGTATGAATGAATATACATATAGAGACGTGCATGAAGACACGTATGAATGCCTATATCTATACACATATCCAAAATTTCGGAACACCTCCTTGGGTCAAATGTTCTCCTGATACCATTAGTATGTTCGACTTAAAATTTTTCGACTCGCTCGTTACGAAAATTTTAACTTAACATACATGCATACATGTCTTTATGCATGTCGCTACATGCATATACATTATTATGTGATTTTCAACTTAGTCTAGTCATGATTCATAATTCTAAGTAAGGAAAGGAAAGAGAAAAATAATGAAGCAATTGATTGTCTACATATCTGGCTCATTATTAACATTTATTGCTCAAGTATCGATACATTCAATATGACATATACCTATGTAGTCAAAGTTATGTACAATTTGTCCTTATTTTAAAAAAATAATAAATGTGTGTCTTAATTGGTTAATTGAGTTTCCTCATTCGTATTGTGACAGAAGAGGTGGGTATCATTATATAAATAAACATTGCGTACCGATGAAATGATACGTAGTCGTTGTAATAGGAAGAGAATCCTTGCTGAACAAGAATCTTTTGACTCAGTTCGAAGTTTTCTAATCTGTAACAGAACAACGAGTGTTTTAATATGGGTGTCATTCAGTATATTTCTCTAAGAACTAGTCGAAGAAAGTCTAATTTTGTGAGAGAACGAGTTTGTTATTCAACGACAAGACTTTAGCGTTTAGCGGATCTGTATTACGAGGCCGATAACCTGAGCCTCTCACCAACGCTACACACGTCTTACCCCGTTCACGCCACAGGGGTCACTGAACCCGGAACATCAGGTGCACGAACATACCGTTGGCTTGTAGAGAGGAGGGTTACGGTAGGTCAGTGCACTCGCAGGCTGGCTAGTGGCTCCGTAGGAACGAAACTACATCCTCGACTGGACGGTAACGCTATCTATGAGATCAATTAGAATTACAAGATCGACATGCGGGTTGCATATAACAAAGCGCACACCTTTTACTCCATTCTGTCAAATAATTCGTCTATTTTAGGTAAACGGCGCTGGTAGAAATGAGATGTAGTATTCAGAAAATATTCTATAAAATCTTTACCATTTTTTCTGATACAGATTAAAATAAATAACAGTCGAAGAGCCGTGACGACAATAATTTTGAATTACGTGGTATCTAACCACAAAGGTAGTTAATGCATTGGCGCGCAACGGATTTATCGTTTATCAGTAAGTCAATTAGATTTTGTATTTTTGAAATCTAAAATATTTAGAGTTCCAGGGTAGAAATTGTCTGGAGAAATATAGTTTTCATCGATTTTTACATTATTCGCAATCTATAATATGCATCAATTATTAATGCAATTTAATACATCATTTGATTATGGTATCATCCCATGATCCCCCGCGGCGCACCGGTCAACGGTTAGTCGGTTTTAGCTAGGGGGTGCAACAGATCCGTAGTTGTTCCCTTTACGCGAATTTATACATAATTATCTAAGTATTCGGGCTTATCGTGAGTTCAACTAATTCGTGTCTTTATCAAAGTCAGTGAAATCGGCAGTGAGAAATCGCGACATTCGATTGCTTAACCATTATGCCGGTTCGATATGGCCCGGGCCGGGACGCTTCTTGGTCCTACCGGAAATTTTTTCCTCCTCTCTATTGCAGTCGGATAGTATTATTACTCGTTCGAACAGTGGATAACATAATTCTCTAGAAATAGTGGGAAAAATCGGAAAGTATCGGTGCGCTGTGTGATGTGTAAAATTCGCGGAATCTTCGAAAAATAAAAATTCGGTTTCGGGCGCCGAGCCAGTCTGTTAGCATCGCTGCCATGACAGTCCTTTGTCTTGATTTGAAAATCGACGGTTGAAAATCGGAGACTTCGTTTACTCGCCGCGACCCACCTCTCGCGCATGATTATCGATCAATTATTGCAGTCAGAAGTATTTCAGATAGATTCGAACGTGTAAAGTGTAAATTTCAGCAGTGAAGTGACAATTTTCCTGTAAAATTTGGTACCGATTAGTTCACGTATAATACGGCCCCCCAGGTCCTGGCACCATCCCCCGGTGATTTTTCGCAGCTCCAATCGCGCGTAATGTTTCAATTTTTTCTTTCGCGTCTAACTTACTAAAAATACTTATCGTTTCGCGATTATAACCTATTGTGGAAATATAGAATAAAATATAACCGTGAATGAAATCTTCTCTAAACACAACCGTCCGATTGGAATACATAAATAAATATAATATCATTAAAATGTGAAGTGATAATAGTGTTTCTGCGTGTGTGCCCCCCCCCCCCCCCCCATGGGGAATACATATAATGATCAGACTGTGTATAGTGAAATTACAGTGCTTTAAATCCCCACCGTATGAAATTCATACATATAATATATTTACAGTGAAGTGTAATTCTTTCAGTTCTTTCGTCGCCAATTAGGATTATTATAGGTATAGGATACGCGTATTCATCTCCTGAGATCCAGAGTGGTGAGCCTCGCATGCGATATACGAACTGTCTCTTTCTTTTCCTTTCCTCTTTTTCAGGTATATTAATGACGTGACACGGCGTTACACGTATCTATCTGAGACGATAGTAGTTTGCTCATTGACTCGTTGCGTAGAGATTTTCAAATTCATTTAGGTCACATTCGTCAGATGTTCACCTTTGCGGTTTTAGGTGAATTTCGAAATGCGTTGAATATCTCGAATACGTCTCTTTCCAGGGTTCACATCCCTTCCCCTCGCCCTTAACCCCCCCCAAAGGTAGTCTTAAGTTAGTGTCGCCATCCCGCAGACCGTATATAAACCACGCGATATTTTCGGCTAACAATCTAGGGCCTCTGCTGAATTGCTAAAACACTGAGCGACAAGGTTTACGTATATTTAACATTGTAAACAATTCTATATTGCGTCGAGTATACGGATCAGTGATCGAAGGTGTGAAAGAACCGATTCAGTCTAATCCGAATACGGTTCAAGTACCTCGTTGGTGAGTCTGATACTTGTATATTTTTTTTTTGATTTTTTTTTTTAACGATTATTCGTTCAACAAGACAAATCGAATCTCCGACGAAGGGGTTAAAGAGGACGCTGTACATAACCTGTCCCCCGGTTTTTTGTCCCTCCTCACTCTCTCTGTTTTTTGAATAAATTGATAACTAACGCAAACCGAAATATTCTAGAATTTTTAATATCGAAAATGAGCAAGAAGAAGAATATGGCTATCGACTTTCAAGACAACATGATTTTATTGACCAGAAAATATCTGAAGCGAAAGATAATGTGTCCTGAAACAAAGTTCAGACATCACGTCAAAGAACGGCTACACGTTCTTGATTTATTGAAAAGGACCGTAGAAACTGGGGAAAGTAACTCTGCGCTGTTGATCGGGCCTAGAGGCTGTGGCAAAACGACGGTAATATCAATAGCCTGGAATATAAATGGAAAGAACCCTAAATTGCAGATGAATAAACATGGAAACTTTTAATATTCAATTTCTCAGCTAGTCAACAGCGTCCTGAAGGAGCTATCAGCATCAAAAGCATTCAAAGACAATGCTTTAGTAGTAAATCTTCACGGTCTAGTTCATACAGACGATCGTATGGCTCTGAAAGATGCGACTAGGCAAATGCAGCTGGAAAATGCTGTGGGGGATAAGGTCTTTGGCACATTCGCCGAGAACTTGAGCTTCCTCTTAGAATGCCTTAAATCTGGAGATAAGAAGTGGTCGAAGCCAGTCATCTTTATTTTAGACGAGTTCGATCTATTCTGCGCACACCACAACCAGACTCTGTTATACAATCTGTTCGATGTCGCGCAGTCGGCGCAGGTGAGAATTGAAGAAGATGCGATATTCGTTTTCACCTTTCAAATCACTCTAGTCATTCATTCGCAGCGTTTAGAATTCAGGAAATTATAAGACTCTGAGAAACCTGAATCCTCTTTTAACCAAACGTGACGTTCCAGGCCCCGATCTGCGTGCTAGGTCTGACTTACAGACTGGACGTTATCGAGCTTCTCGAGAAGCGAGTAAAGTCGAGATTCTCGCATAGGCAGATATTCCTCTTTCCTGGGGATACGTCGGGCTCGGAGCAGCCGACTTCGGCATTCGACGATCGTCTCCAGCTGTTCCATCATCTCCTGAGCTTGCCGGATGACGAGAATGTCAATGAAACCGAGCAGCAGTATGACGACTGTAAAATAGATCCCCAGTTCGGACTCGTCTGGAATAAGTACATAAAGAGCTTGACCGAGAATGCAACGATGATCAATTTACTCAAGAGAATGTATTGCGTTGACGCCGGCGAGAGAAGGTTTAGAAACTTTTTGGCCGTCGTCGTATCTTCGCTGTCTGAGAAACACCAGAAATTAGAAGTGAACGATTTTGTCGAGGCGAATAAATTCTTCTCTCAAAAAGACAGGGTTCTAACACTCCAGGGATTATCGGTCCTCGAGTTATGCCTAGTAAGGAAATTCAGTCCCGCTTATCTGAAATTTAACAAGGGATAAATAAAGAACCATCTATTTTTCACAGATAATCGCAATGAAACATCAGACTGAGATATACGACGGGGAACCATTGAATTTCGAGATGGTTCTGAACAGATATATCAAATTTGCAAACCAGAATTCGTCGATTCAGACTGTCCAGCGGCCAGTGATCATGAAGGCTTTTGAACACATCAAAGTAAGCGGCATAATCGGGTCTAAGATCTCATTGTTTCTGTAACAAGGCCAGAAATATTAAATCTAAATTTAATTCCACAGAATTTGGAGCTCATAGCGCCAGTCGGAGGGCCAAATACTCGAGTAGAAAAGGAGTATCAGCTGTACAAGTTTTCTTTAACATCAAAAGAGGTCACAGAGGCGGTCAAAAACTATCCAGGTCTTCCGACGGAGGTTGAGCAATGGGCTATAAGCAGTTTACAATAAAGTTTGAGCACCGCTAGCCGGCCTTTTGGCAAAATAAAGATCTGAGGTCCGTAGGAAGCAGAAATATTCCTGTGGATTTTAGGCGAGGCTCTAGTTGCTCGATTCCTTGCAAGGATATCGTGCTTTCATCTCTTTGACAATAGGTTTTTGTCTAGACTACGCAGTATTCATAGAGGTTGCAGCTAATACCAAGAAACCTAGTCGAGTAGTTTCTATATAAGTATAGTGTGACTTTCTACGTCATAGATTTAAAATTCTAGTTAAAATTAAATATATAATTTGGTAAAACTTGAATTCCATTTGATTTATCGATTATTCAAATACTTACACGTGTATAAATTTCCTAGTTTCTATTTACTCGGTTTCTCCAGCGACACACTTATATTTATTACCTACTAAGTTAAGTTATTTATTACTACTATTTATCTGGAACTGTGAATTGTATTTATTAATCATAAGACGTGTTTGTATTTCTATTTATACATTTCTAATAAATTTATATTTGAAAACGAGCCCACTGAAGTAGTTCCTAATTTATCCAGGCTATCTTCTGCCCCTCGTTAATCACAGGCGAGGGTAATCGATCGCTGATCGCTAAAATTCGCCGATTTCTCAGCCCACCCGATTTTTTATGCTGCTCGAAAGTCCGACCCATCATTTTCTTTATCTTCTTAGCTCTCTTGCTGCGGTTGTATTTATCCAAGTATGATTCGTGCCCTGTAAAGTCCCCAGAAATTCTCTCAGTCCTTTTCGATATTTGATATCTTGAATATCTACCTGGATTAAATCCTACTCGAGTGACTTCCTCCAACTGATTTTGATCCGGAAACGGACGGAGAGCGGAAATCGCTCGACTTACTCCTATCTGCGTGAATTAAAAAATTTTAATAGCTTCGATAGTCCAGAGTAAACTTTATAATTACCTGGACATGCCTCACGCGATGCTCGACCAGATCTGCGCCGAGCAATTCTTCGTGTATGTCCATTCTGATCGGAATCAGCTTGTCCACGATCTAATAGATCGGAATATAGAAAAAGTAACGCGTTTAACAAGCCGGTTATAATACAGGAATAATCACCCATAGTAGAATTATCGAAGTTATGAAACTCCAGCTGGCCAGACACAGTGCAGACAGACATTGCACCCCTAGGAGGTACCATCCCCCGCCTAGCATCAAAACAGAATCATAACAGAGTTGGATATGGCGAGACTACAGACTCCGTAGAATTATTCACCTCTGAACAACCCTTTTCTACCACTCGTAGTATTCAATGGGTGTGGATTATCCGCGAAAAGTCCGATGGCCAGGACTCCCCAAATCCCACCAGCTCCTGTTGTAACGATAGTTTAGATGACGATGTGCAAATCTGATGAAAAGAACTGGAATCTTTTATTTTTTAATTATTATTTTACCATGTACAGCGGAAGCACCGACTGGGTCATCTATTCCTAGTCTGTCCAAAGCAGGCATCGTCACGCAAGCTATAAATCCGCCGATCGCTCCCACGATCAAAGCTTCCCAAGCTTGATAGAGAAAACAGCCTCCTGGATGAAATCCCAGTATTTTTCAATCGGTTTAAACTCTTTTCTACGTTCGGTTCAAATCGTACCTGTTACCGATACCAGAGCCCCCAGAATTCCGTTGATCTGACTCAAAATATCGATTCCCTTCGGATTGATCAGGCTAAAAATTAGACCCACCAATCCTCCACCCATGCTTCCCATCATTGTCGAAACTGCCGCTCTAGCAGCGTATTTCCATCGATCTCCACTCACCCCGTAAGTGCTACCGCTGTTGAAAGCCAGCCAGCCCCACCTAGAGTAACGATCTTTATAGTCGGATGAAATCCGTGCCGAAGATCAACGAAAGGTAGAATTTTTTGTCTCATGAATTACCATAGAACGAACATCCCCATAACTGCGTTCACCGGACATCCGAGAGGCAGCGGATCAATTCCACCGTCATATCGACCCAGTCTTGGACCGAGCATCATGGCACCGGCTAGAGCTTTACGGTTTGGAGAATAGAAGCGATGTAATGAAATTTAATGGGCTTTTTTGGATACTATAGTCGTTAGTATGGATTGACTTGCCGGAAACTCCGCCGATCAGATGAACCGGTCCAGATCCTGCGATGTCGACGACTCCCATGCGTTTCAAGAATCCATGATCACCCCAAACCCAGCCAGCAGGGATACAATACACGATGGTATTCAGTAGGGAGAATAGGCAATATGCTTTGAAATTACAACTGGAAGAACAGAGATCGGGATGTGGTTGAAGTTTGTAGATTTTTTTTAAAAACCATTTACCGTTCTGCCATCGCGCCGCTAACGATGGTAGTAGCTGTTGTCGCGAAACTTAATTGAAACAGGAAAGCTGCACAAGTGGATCCCATCAGCTCGTCGTCGATACTGGGATCTAGCAAATAGCCCCCGACACCAACGAACGGATTGTCTGGTTCTTCCATCCCGAAGCTCATCCCGAAACCGAACAACCAATAAGTCAAACCACCCAGTACTATGTCTACCACATTCTTCATCATTATGTTTACTTCGTTCTTTAATGACACACAGCCAGATTCCAGCATTCCGAAACCTGGTGGGAGGTAAACAGGACAGAAGTAAAATTAGAAAATAATTTATCGAATTATTTCACCTGTTTGCATGGTGAATATAATGAAGGAGGAGCTAACGATCCATATCGTGTCTTCTTGGTTCAGATTATAGATCGAGCTAACGTATCTCGGATCGTTGATAGTCTCGTTAAAATTCGACTCGTTTTCCCCATAGCTTGTCATAAATTCCTCCATAGTGACTTCACGAGTTGCAAGGATTTTTGTTAAGTCATCGAAAAATCGGGAACAGACTGCGAATCGAGAGGGCGAATACATCGGTGAATAATAATTGCGAATTTATTGCAAAGATCAAAGAATAGTAGCGAAGAAAAACAAGTTAAAAATTAACGTTGGAACTACTCTATTCCCCGATAAAGAATAATCGATTAGCTATTGAATTACAGGGTATAGAGGAAACAGTGAGAAGGAAAGGTTGAGCTATATATTTACAGGCATAGTAATATATTATTGTTATAAATAAAATGACTGTTAATTATGTAATAAACATATTTTATGCAATATATGAAAATTTATACATATAATATGACACGTCATCGTATTTATATGTAGATTATACAGAGGTTGCCGTGCCGTTCGCGAAAACCTATAGCCTTAATAATATATTTATGTATTATTATATTATTCATATAATCTTATAATTAATATAAAACAGCGTGGCTTAGCAAAGAAGTTTTTTTTTAATTTTTTTTCTTTCGTTTTTTGTTTTTTTTCTAGTTTTTGTTCTTGTTTTTTGATCGATATTATAATATAATAAATATGTTGTGTCTGTATTTTTCTTATATAATATACGTACAAATTTCAATACAGAAGTAAGTAAGTAAGTAAGTAGATAACCATAAGTAAAATAAATAAGTTTAATTACGAATAACATAAATTATCAAAACAATAATTAATACGTCGATAAATTTCTTTTTTTTTTCTCATTTTTCAATAATTTTCGAGATATTAAATTCGTTACGTTTCTTTTTCTTTCTTTGTTCTTGTTCTTCTTTTTTTCTTTTTTCTCGTTTTTACACTTACTCACAATTTATATCATAATTTTGTACATATACTTTATAATATATAAATTACACATATTATATTATATTACATCATATATACGATAATATAATATAATATAATACAATATAGTATATACTATCAGGTTCGTTTATTCATTTCTATTTTGTCAATACCATAATAATAATGATAATAATAACAATAATCATAATAATAATAATAATAATAATAATAATAATATATTATACTTGCTGCAGTATTGACATATATACATATACATATATATATATAAATATATTTATATATATATATACATATATATAGTTTTTTAATTATATAGGGCAATATATATACTAATATAATAATTAAGATTTCATCACCGCGCGTTGTAGACGAACTTTTAATATTATAAATAATTAGGTAGGTAGGTAGGTAGGTAGGTAGGTATAGGTATAGGTAGGTAGTTTAGAGGTAATAATGATCATAAACTTTATATATACATATACATATACGCGGAAATGTATATGGCAGACTCGAAAGTGCAAGGCGGATGCAATCGTATTAGCCGTAGGGTGGGGGAAAGAAAGGAAAAAAATAAAAATATTTTACATTAATGATAATAAATTATCATACAATAACGCGACTTAGTTTTTTTTTTTTCTATCTTCGTGTATTACAAATTGTACAATACGTGTTCACATTACGAAAAACGCGTTGACATAATTTTTATTCATTTTTTTACTTTTTTTTTGTTCTCTCGCCAGTAGTAGCGGATTCAAAGGTAAATGAAAAAAAAAAAAAAAAAAAACCAAACGAAAAAAAAGAATGAAAAAATACAAAATAAAATTACTCGTTTGATTAAAAAATGGAAGCATCCGAGGAATACCGTACAACAATATTAAATATATATATCACGAGATGAAAGGCATATGACGAAAGGCTGTATATATGTATATAGATATATGTATAGGTAGTTGCAGGATGCTTGCAGAGAAGACTATAATATATATGTATATATATAAATATATATATATATATTATATTTGAGCGTGAGATAATAAAATGAATAATTAATTTTAATGCATACACAGCGGTGTTGTGTGTATAGTTTTCAATGGAAAAAAAATTAAATTAAATAACTTCAAATTTTATCAACGGAGGAAAAAATTTTTCACGATTATAGTTATAAAGTTAATTTAGCCACATTCGAAGAGTTCCGATGATATTTTGCTAAATCAATCGTCTTTAGATATCACTATCGTTTTCGGAATCCAAAAACCAAAAACCAAAATCCGAAAAAAAAAAATAATAAAAAACGAAAAAAAAATCATCGTTCCGAGATGTGTTATAAATTATTTTATTAATTACAGACCTTCGTGCAGCTGTGCGTCTAATTCTTTCCACACCCCCTTGTTCAATTTTTTTTTTCTTTTTTGTATTTTTTAGTATCTTTTTTTTTTTTCTCTTTTTTCACCTCGTTAATGATATTATTACATTATATCACGTATCTCTATAATATTTATCCTCTAAATTTAGGTGTTAACTTGTTATATATATATATATATTTATATATATATATCTATATATATATACACATATATATGTATGTAATTAATTGGTTGCATTGGCTGAGGTACTTTTATACATATTATTGATAATAAATAATATATACACACCATATATATGTAAATATTATATATATATATATATATATGTATATACATACATACATATTATTACTTTACTATTAAAATACACGCGCGTGAATGTGTATGGTGTGGTGTATGTTTAAATGTCTGTTAAACTATTTATGTAAGGTATTTTTTTTTTTTTTTTTGTTCTTCTTTGTTAATATTTTAACCATCAGTTTTTTATTTATTATTTTTATTTCGAAAAATAATCATAATATACTGTAACTTCCGTGATGTACTATTATTACATATAGGTATAACATAGTATAGGTATAAAATACTGTGTAATAATCGTTAATTAATTGCGCAGAGAAACGAAGTGCTGAAACTCGAACCCCTCCGTCGTATCGATATACCTATATATATATGTATATTAATTATAATATTAATACATATATTAATTTTATGAAATTCTCTTCATATATAGATAGATATACGCACTATACGTATATCCTCGTAATATTGCAATCAGCCTCAGAAGTGTATTATAGCAGCGTATTATTTCAATTATTATACCTATACGATAGGTATATAGTATATATATATATATATATATATATTTATATATATATATATAAGTATGTATATATAGCAAAAAGAAGAAATTATATATTAATAATTATTAATTAAAAACCCAGACCCTGATCGAGTAAAGACTACTATAATAATATATAATATGTATAGCAGCGATAACTTTTTAAAATTCGTTTCAAACGAAGATCATTAATTAATCAATTAGTCAATTAATTAATTAATAATAGGTACTACACTAAATATAGTATATACTGAGCAAAAATGAATAACGTGTGACACGTGTAGATATAAGGTACCTATATACAATATATATTTATTTATTTATTTATTTATTTATTCATTCATTTATTTCTTTAATTAATTAATTATTCATTTATAGGTACGTGAAGACTATAACTGACGCGTGTTTATTATTTGTTGATCATCACGATCGTTATTATAACTGCGCTGCAGGTATTAATAAATTATCGATCGAATATATTATAATACTACATAAAGATATAACATTTCCCATATATACTATATATGCGTAATTGAGAGTATAGGAGCTGATAGGAAAATATGAAACAAACTAAAAAAACCACATAAAAAAAAAAAAAGAAAAGAAAAAGGATTCGTACATGCTTTCTTCGTCTTGTTTTTTTTTTCTCGCTCTGCGAACAAACGTATTAAATAAAATTCCGTATTATATATAAATATACATATATACATGTATATATATATCTGTATAGTATAGATTATTATTGCATGTAGCTGGTCGCGTAGATTGTATATATGTATACATATAGATATGTATATACATATATTTGGAGAATATTTATTGATTTTTTGTTTTTTACGGTATAAATATATTATAAGGACATTATTTTACGGTAGTTAATTAATTATTTCTTCATTTCTTTCATTATTTTTCTTCTCATCTACGCATATACGTATATCTATATATATAATATATATTTTTTTTGTAGTGTGTTTTCGCAATTATTACTATCGTTTAACTCGCCTTAATTTTAATATCTTAAATGGATAAATGGTCTGTGAATGTAATCAATCAATCAATCTATCGATCAATCAAGCAATCGATCGATTGATTAATTAATTGTTCTTTAATTACAAAAAAACGGTTCGTTATGAGAGGAAAGAAAAATAAAAAATAAAAACTACGAAAAAAGGATACAAGTACGCTGCAGCCGGTGCACAAAAATTATTAAGTGATGTTTAACGTTTTGGTACGTGTACGTGTGTATGTGTGTGTATTAGTTGTACATAATATACGCAATATGTACGTGTGAAGCGAATATATTTATATATACGTACTATATTATGTATGTAGTTACGAGAAATTCGAATTCCTTTTTTTTCTTTCTTTCTTTTTTCTGCTTTTACGTCACTCCCGGACCCCCCTTCTGTTTTTATTCTATTCCGCGTTCGCTAATTTTCATTTTTCTTTCTATTTACTAGCCATCATTCGCATCGTCGTTTCCTAAATTCTCTATATTATCATAGTATGCATGTATTATTATTTATTATTTATTATTATATACCCTATTGCGAATATTATCGATTCAATGGTTTACCGCGGTTATCACGTCACAACCAGCTACACTATACTGCGCACGCACATAAATTTTTCGCGATTTGATATAACAATATGACCCACCTGTGGTTTAATTTCTTTTCTTCTTTTTTTCTTTCTCTTACTCCACTATCAATTCGTTAAAAAATAAAAAATAAAAAATATTCTCTTCCAATTTCGTCAATTCGATTCGTATATAACATAACATATAAAACGAATTTTTTGAAAAAAAAAGACAAAAAATCTTCAACGTATATTCATAATAACTTAACGAAATATAGTCTATGTATGTATATATGGTAGGTATAAAGGCGCGGCTATATATGTATATACGTGGTCAATTCACCGACCGATAAAAAGACTGCGATAAATTTTTTTTAAAATTGATGACGAGCTATTCTTCTTTTACTTTCTTTTCTTTGGTTTTTTTTGTCTTTTCTTTTTTCTCTTTACCTCTTTTTCTGTTCTCTTCTTATTCTCCTCTTCCTCATGTATGCCCGCATACGTGTTAATATGTATTCACCGATATAGTATATATCTACATTAGTATATTACATATAGATATATCATTATTTCTTTTTGATATCAAACTGTGTACGTCTCTTTGTAAATAAATACCTTATATACCGGATATACTTTCTCTTGATATTCAATAATTTTCTTCTTCAACGACAAAAAAATAAAAATAAATAAATAAATTTAAAAAAAAAAGATTTCTCGATCTTTTCTCCTCTTCTCTTCTACATTGATTACTCATCTAGCTGTTCCCTCCCATATACAGCTTCGAATACGTATTCAAACTCGTAGTATCTTCCGTTTTCTCTTCCTCCTTCTTCCGCTTCTTCTTCTTCCTCTCATTCTTTCACTCGTTTCTTTCAATCTTAACTTCCGTGGTCCTGGTCGAGTTCGTCCAACGATTCGAGCCTGGCAATGGGCGCCTCGTTTATAGCGAATTCCCAAGACATATCTTCGCTAGTTTGCCTAGACGATTCCGGCAGTTGTCTAATAGACTGTTCAGCGACTGACGCTGGTCTTTGACCGGAGGATAAAAGTTCGTTCGAACTCGTACTCATACCTTGAAGACCGCCACCAGGCGTTGCAGATTCTTTACGACTGTCGCTACTGCGCGGTCTAGGCAACGCCTGGCTCTTTTCGCTACTCGATATCACGCAACTCCATGGATCTTCGGACTCTGCTTCCGACCGTTTATTGAAAGAGCTGTAACTAACAATTCGACGTAAATTTAAAGAATTGAGAAAATTAAATTGAAATTTCATTTTTCCCTCCGCTCACCCGGTCCTGAATTCTCCTCTTCTGAAAGCCGCGGGTTGACTGTGCCAGGCTGATGGTTGATGGTGAATTTGTTGGACGGCTGATACCGGCACTGCCAAATCTACTGGCTGACTTTGCGATCTGGTTGGTCCAGGTCGTCCGTTGAGAGCCGTTTGCAAGGCGGAGGCTAACGCCGAACTATCCGAGGTTACGGTCAACCTGGATGTACCGGAAGATGCGAACGTTGGCTCTCGCGTTGGCGGCCTATATTTTATAGCAAAATTTAAAATGGGAGTGGAGGCTGGTCATTTTACAGGGTCAATCTTGGTCGAAAATGGGATCGAAATTTCCTTTGCAATTTTTTTCTAAAGTGCCTAGATCTCCCGTTATGATTAATTCAATAATAGCCGTTGAAGCGCGCTGTATATATGAACGGACGCGCGTCGGTGCTGCGCGACTGCTTCTGCGCGCCCGCTAGCTGGGAGTCTGCGCGCCGCATCGGCTATTATTCAATTGATTATAACACGGAATCTAGGCACTTTAGAAAAATTTGGAAAAGGAAATTTCGATCCCATTTTTGACAAAGATTGACCCTGTAAAATATTTGTCGCGTATTACGGGAAATAGGTGAAATTTAGCGATATACATATACGTCTATATATTATACGTTATATAATATAAAGCGCCTGGGGTTGTTAATTGGTATACATGTATATGTACTATATACTGCATTATATAGGTATATACACGTACTTTTATGCTGCAAATACGTATAATCTATGTGAATAAAATACGGGTAATAGTCTGTATATACGTAGTATCTCTTTTTTTTTAATTAGCGCCGCAAGTTTTTCCCGAATTTTTAATTTTCGGATTTTTAATCATAGGAAAAGCCGATAAAAAAAAATTGAAAAAAAAATAGCCGATCCTCTTTCATATATTATACATCGTATCCAGGGAAAATAACAAGGAATATAATACAGCTGTATTCACGCGAGTATAAAAATGATATTTATTTCCGGTTACGTATTTCATTTGATGTATAGCTGTCATTAAATTTACAGTGCAGGAAGATAATAAGATTTCGGTTGAAATGTTAGATTTCTGAACTATCGCGAAACGGGGCCAGAAAAATCAACCGCTTAGGTATAAATCGCGGCATAGAATCTCTGAAATTCAGTTTCAATATTTCCCGGCAATTAATCAACCGATCATGGAGCGACGAACGGAATCAACGAACAACTGCACCGATCGTGGAAACGCTAGCGAAGAATTCGACAAGAGTCACGATCAGCCGAGGTTCGGATCAGAAAGGAGAGAAATTTCGTCCGAAAATTCAGAGAGAGAAATAATTAATTGTATCAATCGACAGATCTCGTAAAGAGAATGGAACACCGTCAACCGAAGATAGGGAGAAGTCGGAAAATCGAGGTCGCAGAAGGATAGCGAGGAGCGGAGAAAGAGCCGAGAGCAAGAAGTCGATATCTCGAGACGAAAGAAAAGCTGGGGAAAAAAATACCAAAGAGGTTTTTTTCTCGTTACGATAATTGTGCCCGGGGTATCATTCGATTACGTAAATTTGAATTATTATCGGTGATTATTTTAGGTGAATGGAATATCGGACTCGTCGAAGACGATAATAACGAGACGCGTGTCTAGGAGGCAGGCCGCCATACAACCGACTCATAAAAATAAGAGAAATAGAAAGAGGGGAAATGTGCCAGCGATCCCAAACCGGGTTTTCAAAGCTCTCCATATTTTAAGACATGAGAAATTTCTCCGTGTAATTTCGCGGTATCTAAAACCAGAGAACTAAAATTGTCCATTTAATCCATTCAATTTATTTGTTACTTGCGACGCTATTGTTTATTCTGTGTATCTCAAGCGAACTGTTACAGATTACATATACTATGTGTTACAGCGAGGGATTACTTGGGGCTCGGTTCCAAGTTCCGAATTAATTTCAGACGATTCAGAGTTATTAGACAGTTTAAAGTTCGAAAGATCGAAGCTCGTTTCGTTAATATTGAAATTCGGAACTTGAACCCGGGCCCGATTATTTGTGGAATATAATAGCGTTTATTTAACCGATTAATTGAATAATTCACCTCTTAAATTTATCCAATTTTTCCAAAACAAAAGACGCCGATATCAAATGCAACTGATCCAGTGATTTGGAAAGAAAGCTAGTCGTTTGATTGTTTGTTTGTTTGTTTTTTTGTTCGTTTCGTTTCGTTTCGGGATAGAAAACAGAAAGAAAATGATAAATATCGTTAAACGAGGAAAAAGAAAAAAATATACATATAATATCACATAATATATTTCTTCAAATGTTTGAGAAAAAAAAAAAGAAAAAAAGTTCAGATTTACTTACCTAAACAAACTGTGCGACGTACTTGGCTGGATTTTTCCATGACCATTACCGTAGCTGGTAGATGGAGGAATGGTAGGAGGTTGTGGTTCGCTGGCAGATCTTTGCACAAGAGCGGGTGCCCTGCTCGTAGTTTTACCTGAAGTAGCTGGCGCCGTTCCGGGTATCATTTCTATGCTAGAACTCTCCCTCGACGAATTGAGGGTCTGTTGAAGCAGCGCCAGTATGAGCCGGACATCACCGGCCATAGAATGTTCGAGAGAAGTAACTTGTCGCGAGAGCTGATCTATCCTAGCATTTATTTCATCCAACGGCCGCCCTGGACCGCTTTGAAATTCACCTAGGGGGAAAGAAAAAAAGAAAAAAAGAAAAATGAGGATGAAGATTTAAAAAAAAAAAATGAAAAAAATTTACTAACTTCTCGACTCACCGTGCGAGGTTTGATGCTGCGGGGGCGAAGGCGTTGTGTAATGACTAGAGGTAGTCGAGGCTGGATGAGCCGCGGTTTGACTCAGACTGCTTTCACCGGCTGCCGAACTTCTCCGGGCTGGCCTCGTCAGAGGAGTTGTAACTGAACAGATTACGATAATAGGGGAGGTCAACGATTTTGGCATATATGTATATATATTTATTCATTTGTTCATCTCCCGCGATTTTATATTCCCATTATTTTCAGTTTTCGTTTTATTTTTTTGGTGAAACGACGGAAAATCGAAACGAATCGATGCACAGCTCGTTTCCGAACGACGATTAAAAAAATCATTGCGTACACAGGATTGTTTTTGTGTAACGATTACGGGAAAACCGCGATTTCAATGTCTTTTCGGTATCCGGTTTAGGTCGCTGCCTAGGTAGGGGATGATCCGCAACTATATAACGATGAAAGAAATATTTAACAAAAAAATGAGAAATAAAAAATTCGAACAAATATATCGTTTCTTAATCCAATTCCTAACTCTTACCTTGCTTGGCGAGATAGTCGTGGCTTGTCAATGGCTGGAGATGAATCTTGTGCTGTCGTAGGTCCGGTATGCTGCGCTTGAGATGGGTTAGCATGCCTGAACAACCAGGTTACAAGGTGTTAACAAACCGGGAGTAACAAACCCAAACTCAAACAAACAAAAAAAAAAGGTGGCGATTTTTTTGTTTTTTTTTTTTGTTGTAAAAAAAAGCTCAGCTATTAGCGTATGTATATGTATACTGGTATATGTTCATGTATATGCATATATATTGACAATTTTAATTTTATACAAAGATTTCGATTGAATTCTGTCTTTCTGTGTTAGAAAAAAAAATCAATAAAATATGTACGGTATATATGTAGGGGGGTAAAAGATAATTTACGTTAATTAAGCAAATACATTAGGAGTATAGTATAGTATATGATATGATATGTTGTGTGGCGTTGCGTGTCGTTATCGAGCAATTTTATACGTACCTATATAGTATATGATCGGATTTCTTGTGATAAACACCATTGATAGAGAATTTTTTTTTCCTGATCTTAGATATATATATATAAATATAACTTATTACATATGAAATAATATGAGAAGAGGGACGCGTTCTTTGGTCAAGTTTTTTTTTTTCTTTGTGGGGGAAGCAAGGCTCAATATATATTTTACCGATAAAAAGAACCTGTTGTTATAATTACATACGAGAATCTCTCTCGAGATCGATCGATCGTTAGATCATTTTGATAGAACGAATTTAATCAATTGTTCAATTACTGGACAGATTCTTTTCCTCTTTTTATTATATATATACAATATATTTATAATCGTGCAAAGAAACTATCCACATTCATGTAAAGCAATATTATATCTCCAACTACTATATAGCAGACGCCATTACGTATATATATATTTATATATATATACATATAAATAATAAATATATTACTTGTACACGTATTAAATACGATCGATACGAGAAATGCACTACAAGCCAAAAAGAAATGATATCATTTTCGCAGAGCGTCTTACTCACCGGTTATAGAATTTAGGGTCGAACTCCGCTGCTTTGGTTCGTCAAATTCCAAATTGAGGGGAGTCACGTCTTGGCCAGCTTTGTCAGTGCTGAATTCCAGGATCCCGTGACCACTGGCTCTGTCACTGCGTTGAAAAAAAAAATAAAGAAAATTATAAAAAAAGGAAAAAACGATATAATTTCGGAATAAACGGGTCGCACGATCCATCACGGATACTCACTACTCCTCCTGGTCATCCTGAAGAGAGTCCTGTCGCCCTGTGGGGATCAGATTTGACCCCGGAGGTACGCCGCCGCCGGGACCTCGCCGATATCGCGGAGGACGGAAGGCAAATCTTCTAGCATCGACGTCGACGTCGGTCGGTGTGCTGACCGGAAATCGTGCTGACATTGGATCGACTCCAGCCTGTTCTTCCTGGATTTATGGATTTATAAAAGGGTTGGATTTCACCCAATCGTTACGGAGGATTTGGGAACTATCGAGATTTCAACTCACGTCTCGCATGTTGAACGTGATTTCAAGATTGGTGCTGAAATGGTTCGAGAATTCCGGATAGAGCGCCAAAACGTCGAGCAGATCGTCCCTGTGTATCTTGTGGAGATCGCAATAGGTCAGGGCGCGTACGTTGCACGAAGATTTACCAACGGTTGGATAAATGCAAGGATTTTCACCGAATATGTCGTCCTTTCCGAGGATCGCCATCACTATGTCGTCCTTGAGGATCTCGATACTTCCTCGCGATATGAAGTAGAGAGATGTCAGAACGTCTCCTCGGTGTACCAAAGTGTCACCGGGAGGGGCGTGCGTCGTTTTGAACTTCAGAGACAGAGCTCTGCGGAAATGAACAACCAAAATACGGGATAAATATTTAAGAGAAGAATGAATTTTAAAAAAAAATGGAAAAATTGGGAAACGGGATTTCGGTTCACCTCAAACAACCGGGACTCGCTCCTTCGAAGGCAGTGCAATTGCTCAGGAGGTTTCTGTTCAGGTGAAGACAAATGTCGGCCTGAAGGCACTCGGGAAAACCCTTTAGGACGCTGTTCATATCTATCCCATTTGTGTACGTCCACGCGTGCTGGAAGTACTCCTCCAGTCTTTGACGCAACGGGTTTGGTATCTGGTGGAATTTTATGAACTCTCTAACCCGCAGCATCTGGGTGTGATAGCGGGCCGTACCGCTGTACAATCTCTGTATGATCGCAGAAACGTTGCCGAATATGCTAGCGTACATCAGAGCTGAGCGAAAGGAAATAAATTCGGAATTTGAAATTTGAAATCTGGAATTTCAAGACCGGTTTATTTTACGGGTAATAAAGTCTACTCACATCCTATCAGCATCACGATAATGGTGAAGATCTTTTCTGCGTCGGTGTTCGGCGCCACGTTACCAAAACCGACCGAGGTCAGGCTGCTGAATGTAAAGTACAACGCGGTAACGTATCGGCTCTGAAATCAGCGATATGTAAGACATGGTCAAGGCGCGATATCTCGTTGGTCATTTAAACAAGGGGGATCTGTTTTGTTACCTTGATGCTCGGCCCGCCGGTGTCGTTTACTAAATAAAATTGGTGAGTGTCGTTCGCGAGTATATCGAGCCATCCCACCTTGCTCTTCAACGAAGATCTCTCGGCGTGCCCTATCGCGTACCTTGAACACATTACTACCGATCAGATCGATCATCGTCGAACTATTTTCCGGAGTTCCGAGTCTGAATTTTTTTCTTTTCTCTTTTTGCGGCATTCTAATTAATTCTTTCGAGTAATGGTACGGGTATAATAATCGAGTAGCTTCTCGGCGAGGAGAAGATAAATCCACCCTTCGGACGATATTGTGTATTCAAGGGTATTGATCGTGTCAAGAATATCGCAGAGGGTTTCCCTCGACGTTAAACAGAGGGGAATGTTAATTACCATACCGAACAAATATTGGTCCGTGTAGAATTGATGAGAGTTAAATTTCTAGCGGAGATGGAAATTCGAGAAAATTTTTCCAGCTGTTAAGATTATCTCATTTTAAACCGTACCGGTATCGAGTTTAACGAAATTCGTTATGGAAATAATGATATTAATTGGTAATGATAAAACGTCGTGTGTCTTACCATATGCAGGCGAGCCAGTGAGCAATTAGAGCGAAAGATGCCATCAGTAGAAGAAGTACTGCGGCACCGTATTCACTGTATCGATCAATCTTCCTAGCCACCCTGACTAATCGAAGCAATCTGGCAGCTTTTAACAAACCAATCAGAGTAGTCGTCTGCAATAAAATCGTAATTTTTCCCATTTTGGGTGATGCTTTTTTTTCCTCCCCTTTCTTCCTTTCACAATCTTTCATCAACGAGGGGAAAAAATGTTACAGGCGAGGATCGGAAGGGATTGGGGTATGTTATACGAAGACTCGATTCGAATTTTTTCACCGAAAATCATTGAATAGTGAATTGATGATTCTAATTTTGATCCTTAGATTTTTCAATTTTGTTTCAATATTCGCAAAAAATTACAAACGTTTTTTTTTATCTTTCTTTCTTTCTTTATTTATTTTTGCAAATCAAGGGAAAGATTTGGGAAGTATTTGAGTGGGAGTATATATATATATATGTATATACATATGTGTGTATATATATGTATATATATATACTATGTATATATGGAGAGTTTTTAGTTTTTGAAATGCGATGAATATTTATATTATATATATATATTGTGTGTGTGTATGTGTATGTATGTATGTATGTATAATATGCCAGTGGTTATAATGACGATCCAAACTAATGACTGAATGAGGTGAGGTGAATGAATGAGCGAGTGATTGAGTGAGTGAATGAATGAATTCAACAAATACGGTTCTAAGTAGTATACACATATATATACATATATATCTATACATTTGTATATATATTTATATATATATATATATATATATATATATACGTGTACACTGTACCACTACACTTACAAGCATGCAACTGCGTCGTCCATATATACATATATAGGTATACTTGATTAATCGATTATCACTCGAGTCTCGAGTCTAGTATAAAAATTTTTTTTAAATAAAATGAAATAATAATAATAATAATAACGTTGTGTCAGTATTAGCTGCTGCAGGTATAACGACAATAATAGTGATAATGATAATAATAATAACAATGATAATAGTTATGAGAAGAAAAATAAATGAATAAGAATCATAATAAAAATAGTAATAATTAAGCAAAGTGAAAAGTTGACGCATATATAGAATATGTGTGTGTATATATATATATACATATACATATAGGTATATATATACAACGTATATTAATATGTGTATTCAGGAAGCAGTATAGTATAAGCGGCAAGAATATATATAAATATATGTATATACATATAATAATAATAATAATAATAATAATAATAAAACATGAAAGCGATCGCACAACTAATTAATATAAATGATGTATTAAAGTGATGTATACGTATACATACATATTTATATACGTATATCTATATATATATATATATGAGTATGTAATACATATATTCACAAGGTATAGGTATGTGGGTATAGGAGGTATATAAAGCTTGCAACGTAAGCGTAAAAAGAAAAAAAAAAATATATATATAATATATAATAACGAGAATAATAATGATAATAATATTATAACAATATATATAATAGAATTATAATAGTAAATGTATAATATAAGAACAAGAACAATATAACAATATGTAATAATAAAGGCGTTAAAGAAAATATTATATGAAATACATAATATCACCAAAAAATTAATAATATACAATTTAGAAAAGTTTAAAAGCTTACGTACAATTCGAACCTCGCGTTGTACTCTTTTTCCGGGCTTGTGTGTGTGTGCGTGTGTGTGTATGCGTATGTATATGTATATGTATATGTATATGTATGCTTGTTCGTTTAATTTTATTTATTTATATTTACTGTTCACATGTGTGTTGTTTTTTTTTCTTTTTTCTTTTCTTATTTTGAAAAAAGGTCAGCAAAAGTCCGGACAATATTTTTCATTATTAGTTTATTTTAAATAACTCTTTTTTCGTTTGTTTCATTTTGACAAAACTAACTCTCGCGGTTTAATAATTCCCGTACATTCTATATGGCTATTCATAGTATATATATATATATATATATATTTCAATATATATAACATTTATCGCCCTTCTTTTAAGATCCGCCGCGTGATAGGTATATCGCTGCACTAACGATATTATAACAGAACACATTAATATTTTCCTGCTCTAATTAGAGTTTTTTTCACTCTCTCTCTCTCTCTCTCTCTCTCTCTCTGTCTAATTATTTCATATACACACAGGCGTGTGGAAAAAATAAAAATAAATATATGTACATGAATTGTAAATCGTACGACTCGATAAATTTGCAGAAATTCTTTTTCACATCGTGATACAATTTTTCCTTCAGTCACCATATAATTATATGATTTCATCGCGGAATTAAATACCTCTTTTTTTATTCTTGTTCCCCCCGATAACAATTTTTATGTAATATATCGCTCCGATGCATCGCGATAAGATATTCGAGTATTATATTAAACATAAATAATTATATATGAATTGTATATATACTATATGTGTCAAGGGGCCGGGCGTGGGGCATTGCAGGTATGTCCAATATCGATTCACTGCGTGCGATAAGAGAAAATCAATTACTTCGTGCGTTCCTGTATTCTCGTGGGGGAAAAAAAAAAAAAAAAAAAACGGAAGAGAACAAAAGAGTGAATAAATAAAATCGTGAGAGAAAAAAAATCATTCACCTCACGTGTTTCAAGCTCGTGCGAAAATCGTCAGCGAAATTCCTAACGAAAAAAAACAAAAAAAAGAAAAAGAAAGAAAAGAAAAACCAAAAAAATTTGTAGGTAAAGTAAATGGAAAGAGAAGAAATCGAGGTTGAAAAATGCAAGGAAATTCCTATAACTTCATTCTTGATGTAAAAAAAAAGGGCAGCGTTTAAGTAACGAATTTTATAATTTCCGAACGATCCAAAGTTTTTCAAAACGGTTGCACAGACTTTCGGAAAGAAGGAAAGGAAAAAAGAAAAAAACCTCCTCTCCTCGGAATTTCGACAACGTTCGGGAGTTTTAAAATTCGAAACTTTAACCCGGGCCCGTGTGATAAATAGTGTGAAAAACGCGACATGTATATTTCGCTCATTGCAGCAATCGCGCTAAAAGGTTTTTTCAAACATATGTTTATAGTATATATAATATATATGTATGTATGTACATAGTATATAAAGTCCCGAGGGTGAGACATACCTGCCTGCAGCACCCCCGCATATATATATATACACACATGTGTGTATATGTGTGCGCGTGTGTATATAAAAATATACAAACACACACACTCACATATATATATATATATATGAATATATATATGAATATATATATATAGGCATATAGAGGTATATAAGTAAAAAAAAAAAAAAAAAATTTACGTGCTCCCTCGTAACATCAGCTGTTCTTAAAAGAAGTTTAGCGAAAATAAATAATATAAACTACGAACGGCATTAAAATATAATATTATTGTATAAGTGATCTGGATTTTCGGTACATATATTATATATACAATATATATATATATTTATACACATGTATATATATACGTATATACAATAAAATCTATAACTGATCGAGTTTCTTGTTTCGAATGGAATATATTTATATAATAAATATATAAGTGGTATAAAATGTGATAATGCGTAAGTATATAGGTATATAAATATATATATATATTTATATGTATGTATGTATATATATGTATATATATATATATATATGTATGTGTGTACGGTGTATATGTAGATATAAATAAATATATATATATATATATATATATATGTATAATATATAATTACGGTGTGGATTGAAAAATTATTGCCTTTTTAAAAAACTGTGCGAAATATATAGTTGAATGTATATAAGCATAGGAAAAGTTGATCGCTAAACATTGTTTTTGGAATCTGCGTTGTGATTTCTGCTGACTAACCTCATCCTTGTCCAAGCCGAGCTACGAGAAAACCACTGATGTTAAATTTGCGTCACTATTTTGTACTTTGGTTTTTTTTTTTCTTTTTTTTTAAATTAATTAAATTATTTATTTCATTTTTATTTCTTATTCGAAGTTTACTCTTTTCACTCTATTGTAGTACTTCTTTTTTTTTTTTTGTTTGTTTCATAATTATTACTTTTTAATTTTATTTTGTACTTCGATTTTTTTTTTTTTTTTTGTTTTTCTTCTTCTTCACAAAATACATCTTAATTCTTGTCAACCCTTGGCACAACAAGAGCCTAGAGTCAAATTAAAAACCATGCTCAAGTTTGTGGCAAGAGAAACAACATAAATGTATATTATATTTACAAATTTACGACGAGAAATATAAAGTGAAATAAAGTAAAGAAAATAGAAGGGAAAATAAATGAAATGAAATGAAAGGAAATGAAAAGAAAAGAGAGAAAAAAAAAAAACAAGAGATATTTATAAAACAACGAAAATAAATGAATAAGAAATAAATGGAATAAACAAATCGAAAGGAAGAGAATAAATAAGAAAGAAAGAAAGAAAGAAAGATAAATCAACCATAAACGAGAATAAAATTGATAGGAAATGAAAAATCATGATAACGGATGTTTATAGTATATGGATTCGAGTTGAATATGTTTATATGTAATATATCCATATAAACATTGAATTCAATGGAAAAATATTATTATATTTACTGTCAATATATATTTCTTTCTTTGGAATAACAAAAAATATAATGCAATTCTACGAACGCATGATAATCATAATAATAATGATAATAATAATAATAATGATAATCTATATAGAAATAGAGAGAAACACCAAATAAATAATAAATATATATATATAAATATATATATATATGTATATAATGAAGTCGTTTTATTTGCCATCTAAAATTCGACAAATGAAAATTATCATTCAACACCAATGACAAAATGATAATAATAATAATAATAATAAAAATGATAATAATAATTATAATTATAACAACAACAATAATAATAATTAAAAAAAAAATCAAGTGAAGAACAATAACGATAAAATAAAGGAACAAAGGAAAAGAAAAATATATATATATGTATATATATATATATGTAACTATAAAGCGCCAATTTTGGTAAATACATCTATGATATTATAGACACATTTCCGATTTGACGTTTTGATACATTAAAAAAAAAAAAAAAAAAAAAAAGAGAAAAAAACAAGACTTTGGTATACTAACATCAATATCAACATATATGTATACATAGATGCACACGTATCTATATTGTACTTTTTATTTTGTCCATATTCTCACGTGAGATTGACTCCAATATCAAATTTTTATTTTTATTTCGAATTTTTTTTCTTCCTTTTTCGTTGCTTTTAATTTATCAATTCATTTATTTTCATATATACATATACTATACATATATAGATATGTATTTTTTTTATTTTTTTTTTTTATTTTTGGATCGATACGTGTGCATATATATACATCGGTAGTAGGATATATATATATAAATATATATAAATAGTAAGTGCGGGTTATCGCGTCGAGTGCGCCCGTTTTGAATCGTACCTCGTCCGTGTCGGCGCCGAAGAACAGGAGGTCGAACGGTATCGCTGCCACCAGATCGATTATGAACCAACCCTTCAGATAGTGAACGGCTATTTTACCGGGGTGAGAGACAACCTCGTCGTTTCTGTTAACGAACGTTGTCCGAAAGTTTATCAATATATCCACGATGAACGTTACGTCGACTGCGGGGCCGCCGAGCGGAAAAATAAAAAAGAAACAAATAAAAAAAAACGAAATTATTTTTTATGATTAAAATAAAATTAATTTTTTCTTCTCTCTCTCTCTCTCTCTCTCTCTCTCTCTCTCTCTCTCTCTCTCTCACCTATCAGATCGATTATCAGGATCGGATCGTCCCCGTATCGTTTTCGATCTCTGGTACCGTAGCCTGGCTCGGATAACAAGAAGGCTGCTACGTAGGGGGTGAATATCGCCGTGTACATAACCAGCAGCAGAATTAGCCAATCCCAGACTGCTTTGAACGGGGAATAATGGAGTATCGTCCATTTGTGGATTCGGGGTGACTGCAGCTTGTACTCGGGAAGAACGTCTGCGCCCAGCGAGAGAACCTTGAACAATTAACAACGAACCGTGAACAATTTTTATATCCTTGTTGAAAAAAATGAAACAAAAATTGAAAACGATTAAAAATTACCGTCCTTCACTCGTTATTAAATAAGTTAGTAATACGTACGCACATTCTATTGGTATAAATTTAATAATATTATTAATATGCCTAAAATCTATTTTTAAAACTCTCACAATGTTCTTTCTTCTTAATCCAATTATTACATACGTATCACAGGTTTTTATTTTAAAACGCGAACAATACAGTTTCGCTTCGCGTGTGTCTTTTCTTCTTTTCTTTTCTCTTTTCTTTTCTCTTCATTTTCTAACGCTTACCATATTCCCAGATTCGCTGCGCGTGGAACCTTATCGATAATCGACTGGCTATGTACCTAATCAAATATTATATATCTCCCGAATGGATTTAGCCACTGGAAATAACAGCCGTATAATATGATCGTTATTCGTTAGACTGTATTCTTCTTTCTCTGCCACGAAGTAATAGGCTAATGTAAGCCCTGGTCAATAATCCACGCGCGAGACCTTATAGTCGGCTATATACCTGCTTTATATGTACGTATCTACGTATGTACCTACTCGAGTAGAATATTTTTTAAACCGACGTATATACGTACATGTATACATATAATTTAGGAATTTACGACCGTATCGGAAAATTTCGATAAATTATTTAACGAAAACGCTGCTCGGATTTTTATTCCACGATGCGGAAGTATCGGGAAGAGTAGGAGACTCGATTTCTTGAATGTTTCGAAAAGTTGAGGAGAGCGAATAGGTCTAACGGCGAACCCTTCCAGAGGGGCAGCTAGCGAGATACTAATGCGAGACTGTAGACCACCGTTCGATTTTATGGGCGTATCTTTCCTGGCCGTATAAATACCTGCGAGGCTTATAAAAATGCGAAAATACTAGGGGGTCGGCGTTATCAATCTCAATCATATTTTCACGGGGCTGAAACTACGCTCCGAGATTTTACAAGCTCCCGTCTTCGTAGGAAATACGCGAGAAGACGAAGAATCCAATTTTCGGAATTTCGAAAATGGAAAAAATCTACCCGTTTTATATCTCAAGATGAAATTAACGAGAAATTCGAACCTCGCCCCGCGTCGATGAGATTAGCGTCGTATAGCTACCTGCTGCACCTATTCTTCTCATTCGACGCTTCTGTCTTCTCCCTTGCGAGATGATAAATGATCGGTTTGCCCGAGGTGTACGCGGGTTCGTTGACCCCGAGGAAATTCCGGGAGCGTGGAAAGTAGCGTCGTAAGAAATTGCGTTACGCTGAACTAATTACCGTCGAAAGCGCCGAGGTGAACGCCTGCTTTTTTCTATTCCCAAAATAAGACCGTGTTATCTTTGTCCACATTGCGATGACCGGGTTCACAGTCATTCTATGAACTCGAGACGGTGGTCCTCCATTCTCTCATCGGTGCGAAAATTAAAACCCATCGATTTTCCCTGCGAACGTTCGGAGCCAACGACGCGCGTTTGCGTTTCCGACAGCCACGTGCACTTTGCTCGATATAAACGGACGAGAGTGCCGTTTAGACTTCTATAGACTAAAACTGAACGAGAATAATCCAGCCGCTAGATATAAGCGACTCTATTTTCATCCCGAAATGACTAACTGCGGTGGAGATTCTCGCTGCTGCAGCTTGCGCTGCTGTGCTGCACCGGCGGCGTATACGAGACCGAAGACTCGCACGCGGGGACCGCTGAACTGAACTAAACTAAACAGCGAAACGGCTCGGAGCGTTGGTTATAGCTGTGCGTATAAAGGTTTGAAAGCGAGAAAGAAGCACCGTGCCCCCACCTTAACGAGCCACGAATCGTGACTGGCCGAAGTAGAATCGCATAAAAAATTTTAAATAGCTTTTCGGACTGCAGCGTCGTCGGCGAGGGGCCGGGTTTCAGTTCCGAATCTCGATACCACCGACTCCCAGTTTCTGGAAAGGGAGTCTACCCGGAAGTCTAGAACGCGGATTCCGAAAACCTCGACTCGGAGAAGGTCTAGATCGGAAGGAACTGCTCTTCGTCTTCAGAAATCGTCGCAAATGAATTCGGAACTCCGTCCCGGCCCCAGGAGCACCGAGGAAATCGGAGAGTGAAAGAAATCTTATCCCGGTATAAAAATAACGATGACGAGGGGAAGAACACACTCGGTTCTTGTTTTTCTTTGAAACACATAATCCCCGGCTCGGCGAAAATACTCCCCCGATTGCTTTCTCTCGCGTTCGAATTTTCATCATCGGATACCCCGTCGTTTATCGAACTCCGCGATCTACCCGTTAATCAGTGGCGGATAAGCTCCCTCGAGTAATTTTAGGAAGAGATTAACACTCGTCCCCGTTTCCTCACGAACAGCACACCCACTATACCTCTTTTCTAATCGCTCCTTTAACCGGCACGGTTTGAAGAGGCGGCCCGTTCTCTACTAGCAAACTCTTGGTGCTTCCACCTCTGACCCTTACGCTGCTCCATCTCTGCCTCGGTACAAGGTCGGATATTCTCTCGCCCCTTTCGCCGTCCCGGAGCGATCCTCCACCCTTGGCTCTGAGGGCGCCGAGAACTATGGGAGTCGTCGAGGCCGCGGGAGCAACAGGTACTTGAAGCTGGCCCAGGAGGTGCTCCGACATCGCCTTCGGGGACTTCAGGCACGCCATCACGGGGAGAAAAGGCGTCCTGGGCGAGACTATCGACGTCGGATTTACACGCGTTGTAAATTTCACGGGATCCGAGGCCCCGGTCGGCTCTGGTTTTTCTATCTGGACGCTGGTGGAGGTGGCATTTGACCCCGGACTCGACTTTACCAGGAGCTGCTTCCTCCTTATGACAACGGGCGGGGGGAGTCTCCCGATTTGTTGGGGTCTGAAGTTCTTGCCACTGGGTATAATAAACGGCGGTAAAGATTTATCACCGAAGTACTTGTCCGGGTATAAATCTCTACGATCTTCGACCTCTTCGTCCAGTTCTTCCCGTAGTTCTTCCAGTTCTTCTACCCCGTCCTCCGCCTTGTCCTCTTCCCCACCGGAAGACTCTGACGATCGCTGTTTCTTTAGGAACTGAATTTTGAAGAATATTTTCAACCGATTTACAACGAACACTTTTATGTTACCTCGATTTAACGAAACGATACTTGTCTTCGATCTTCTTCTTATATTCAGTTTCAAATTTACAATTTTTATTATATATTTATGTAATATTTTTTTTTTTTTATTTTTTTGCTTTATTTAACCTCGATTAGAAAATTCCAACGGCTTATCGCAAAACTCGCGGTATTACCTGTATTCGATACTCCAAAGAGAGCGGCGAAGAGAGAGGGGGATGAGGAGGGTGGAAGAAAATTTAATTCATTAATTTTAATGAGATTTTATTATACCTCGTATATACTTGTAGCTCTTTTCTTTTTTCTTTTTCTGTTTTTTTTTTTTTTACCTCTAGTCTCGCACCGGGTGCAGGGTTAATTAAATATTATAAGCGTTATTTATTTCTTTTATTTTTTCTTTTTTTCTCTATTTTTTTTTCTCTCAACCCCGCCAAGTTTATTTCCTCGACTTTTCTCTCTTTTCTGTTACTTTTCTTTTTTTTTTTTTTTTCTCCTCACTCACTCTCTCACTCTCTCTCAATTAACGCGGGTCTATTTATCAAATTTTAATTCTTTTTTCTCACGCTTTTTTCGTGGTTTTAACGAATTTAATAATCACAGATCGATGCGAGAATATATGTATATACGATTACGATTATTGTTATAGGATCGTTATTAGGACACGTTGTATAATAAAAGAAAAAACGAGAAAAAACGACTTCCGAGACGAAAAAATTGGGGGTTGGATTGTAACGATTCTTGTTGTTATTATTAATATTATTATTTATTTAAAAAAATCTTTTTATTCGTCAGTGTATAGGTATAATAGGTATATATGTATAATATATTTATCAGGTACATTTTCACAATTGTACGAAATGCTTCATATATTATAAAATCAATTCACATTATCAATGAATGGAATCAATCAATCAATCAATCAATCAATCAATAAATATAAGCAAAGGTAATTTAATTAACTATAATGGATGGAACACGCGGTTGTTATAATTCAGTCGATTAATTTCATTTATTTAACTTTCGAAATGTTTATATAGGTTTATAGGTGTAATCAGTCTCTCCGGATTTTCATTTATTCATTCATTTATTTATTTATTTATTTATTTATTTATTCATTTACTTATTCAGATACTTGACGATTTTATCATTGATTTTCCATTTAATAAGCTCGTATTCGTTTATTCATTAATTTATTGTAACGATTATAATTTTAATTTCGAACTTTGTGCGCGATTTTTTATTTCTCATTATTTTTACCCACGTATCAGATCTTCTTCAATATTTTTCGTTCATTTTTTTATATTTTTATTTTTTCGCTTCGTGAAGCGCACGCATGTGTACCATATTTTGCTTAGATCGGTAATTTAAATTCATATATACTTTCCTTCGGTAAACAACAAACAAGTCCAAAAAATAGCGAAAAATAAAATCGTTATTCCCCTTCTCTCCAGCCTACTATTACATATATTGCTGATATTTATTCGAAATCGACACTCTTCGCACTAGATTATAGGCTGAATTAAAAAACATCTGATTCTCTCGATCGATCAATCAATCAATCAATTAATTGGCACTGTCTATAATACTATGCGGTTAATATACATACTTCCGTCCTCGCACCCGCAATCTGCGGCACTAATCACAATCGCAGTCACAAACCACACGGAAAACAAACCAAAATACGAAATACAAACAAACTTACAAACCGATGGAAAGGGAAGGGGGAAACGAAAAAAGAGGAGAGAACGAAACCACTTTTCCTTCTCGACGTTTTCTCTCACTTCTCTATTCCTCTCGACGATATTTCCACCGGCTATTTATTTCCTTACACAGTTTTTCTTCGCCTTGTTATCTTATACGAAAAAGACGATTCTTCGTCTTCTCCTTCTTCCCTGAGGTAATAATTTTCTACCCATCTGCGAGTGGGGTCCAGAAATTCGGTGTATGTCCGCCGCTGGTGGTGCTGGTGGTGCTGGTGGTGCTGGCGGTGGTGCACGCCGCGATAAGCTAGGATCGTTCGACTATGAGTTTGTCCGGGTATCACTGCACTCGTCCCCGTTTCGTTTAGCGCGATATATATCTCAGCGGATAAGAAACTAGATGAGAAATATCTCGGGCTTGTAAGGTAGCTGCAATTATAGAGAGAAAACGAGGGGAGAGAGAGAGAGGGATACGCGTCTTCTCCCTACTGTCCCTCTTGCTCTTCTCCCTCGGTTTCCTGGCTTCTCTCGCGCCTCCACCTCCGCCTCCACCTCCACCTCCGTCTCTACCGACGTCGACGCCGCCGCTACTGCCCACCTGTCCTAACGTATTGATTGTTTTTCCTGCGCCCGCGCCATACGGCCTGTTGTACTCTAAAACTCCTATTTCGTACGCTGCGATCTACCGCTGCATGTTACCCACGGCTATACGTTTCCTCCCTCGTTCTCCGAGGTCGAAACGAGATTTCTCGGTTTCGATTCCTCGTCGGTGTCATTTTTCTAGATCCTTTCCTTTATTTTTATGTTTTTTTATTTTATTATCGTTCATTGATCTTCGTTCGTTTTCTCTAAATTTTAAAAAACTTGAGGAATCTGATCGTCTCACCTGTTCGGACCGAGGCTTGGTCTTCTCGTCCTGTTCCTTGGTGAGGTCTTCGACGAGTTCGTGAAGCAGTCTAATGTCCTGCGGACTACAGGGCGAGTCACGGGCCCGCGGGTCACCGGCCCCCCCGATGTTCCGTGGCGCCACGTCCCTAATGGCCTCTCGGCAATCGCCGAGTTCCCTAAACTCCCTAAACTCACTCCAATCCGGCCAATCCGTGGCGTTACTACTATCGATACAATCACCGCCGCCTGCACCTTGTACCGGAGATTCGCGCCAACCGTTTTTACCACCAAGGGTCCAGCCCTCACGCCCGGCTTGTACCTCCGTCAGCTTATCGTCCCTGGCATCGTACATTTAGCGCGCATATATGCGAAATATCTGATATTTCTTATTACGACGTGTGTGTATATATATATATATGTATATACGATTAGAAATATTTATTTCCCTTTTATTTATTTATTTGTTTTTCAAATTTTTTTTTTTTCTTTTTGCTCAACAAATATACATACGAGTGATATGCGTATATCGTATAATGAACGGGTTACGGTACAGGCTTTCGTTTCATGTGAAAATTCTTTAACCACCTCGATAGACCGTGGTCAAGGTACTCCGTAGGAACAGCATGGTGTCGTGTGCTGCGGGTCTTTTTTTTTTTTTTTAAACTTTTTTAAACTTTTTATTGTCACGGTACGTGTATATCGATTCCCTACTTAAACTTCACTATTCCCAAGAGCTCGAAGTCATTTTATATACGGTTTATTTATAAGCGGAATATAATCGGTGTTGTTATTCTTCTATTTTTTTTTTTTTGTTTCTTTTTTCTTTACTATGTCGTCGGCGATCTGGTACTGGTAAAGAAATAAATAAATAAATAAAAATAAAAAATCTTTACCCCGTATAAGTTCGTGCCAACAGCCGCACGCCGGTCACTTTATGTTCTTTTCTTTCGACCAAACTGCGGAATACGAGGATGAAAAATAACAAGGAGGAAAACGTTCTCAAAAATATCGACGAAAATATTTCCCCGATCTTACGACATAGGATTCTCGTTACGAAACAGTGTCGAATATCACTTATTCTTCACTATACAGATATACGGTGTTACCAACGCGGTGTAGATTTTTTTATCGCGTTTCACCGTTAAATAACGACGATTCGATTTCATTTATACGGTTATTCGTTTGTTTTTTTTTTTCTTTTTGTTTTCAATAGAAAAAAAAACGGATTACGTATCAACTTCCCGACTAGAAAAATAACACAGCAAGAGTCAACAACTTTGATATAATATTACTTGATTTTGTCGATTAGAAATTTAATGGACGGATGAGTAATGCTCATGTGGTAGTTTAAATGATTATTAACATACTCCTCTGTTTTCTTTATTTTTCTTCTTATATCTTTGTCTCTCTTTATTTTTCCCTCTCTTTGATCGTCCCTCTTTTTGTTCCTCGTATTTTCCCCCAAAGGAATATACGTGTACAAAGGTATATGTATATGTATATCGCGCGCGCTAGTTCGCTCGTTGCTGTTTAACGCGATATAGATATGTGGGTGTATAATACAGGTGTGGAGGGTACGTGTGTATATATAGATGTACGCGTATGTATAATACGCGAGGGACGCGCTGCACGCCGAAAGACGACTACGACGACGACGACGACGACGACGAACGACGACGACGACCAAAAACGAGGAATAAATTTCAACGCGACCGAAGCTACTATCAACCAGAGTGTTCTGGACGGTGAAACAACGCGCGGCTAAATGACACAGCGACGTAGACGACGAGTACGAGAACGTCGAGGCCTCGAGAGCATCGCGATAGGTGGGAGCAAAGAGGGTTAAAGGGGATGAGTGCCCGTGAGGGAACTGAACTACTAGCCAACACTGCGACACTCTCGATCGTAGCGCCATCCCCGATTTAAACCACCAACCAAACCAACCACCACCCCCGCCTCTTTCTTATCCGCTCCTATACCTATTTCTCTCTTTTCTCTCTTTCTTCTTCTTCTTTTTTTCTCGTCTTTTCAATTTCATTTATGCGCGCGCGTTCGTAGGTCTATTCTTTTTTGTTTTTTTATTGTTATTCGGTCTTCTTATTCTTCGAATCTGCAGACTTCTGCATTCGTTGGTATTATTATTATTATCACAGACACAGCTATTGAAAATCCTCTGGTATACACCTAGTATGCATACACGTATTACTATACGGATGTATGGAAGAGATCGCGATTTGGGTTGATAATCCTCTAGTCTTCTTATTCGTCTTGTTTGGCACTGGACCAAAGAAGCGACTTGGCAGGCCTAGTTTTAAATTCGAGATATTCTTTTTCCATTTTTCTTTTACTTTATATATTTTTATTCCTTTTTTTTCTTTTCTTTTTTCATTTCGTCTAGTTTTATTATTCCCGGAAAGGGAACGGCCCCGTTCTCTGCTTTATATTTCAATCCATATACGTATTCGATTCGGTTATTGTTATCATTATTATCATTGTAAATATATACGACGATTATAGAAATATCCTTATATAGTAGGGGGATCAGACTAATGAAATTTTGTTATCTGGCTTTGATTATGAGGGACGTTAATGCTGCAGTGGCTAGTAGATATTCAAATCTGAATCCCTGAAACCGGAAGCCTGAAGAAAGCGATTCAGCAGTCAGGCTTTGACTGTCACTTGTACAAAGGACGGAAATAAGCTGATACGATCCGACAGTTTTACGACATTATGCCAATAAAATCATGCAGAATGAATAAAATCGAAAAAAAAAAAAGAAATGTCTTTTTATATATATATTGCGGATGCAGGGGTAGGTGTAAGTTTTACTGACCTGGGCGACTTTTTCCCCCATATTAGGCGTGTGCATTGCTCCCTGGAAGAATTTCGCCGAGCCGTTATCTTGGAGGGAGAACTGAAACGAGATATTTTCATTGAAAAATCAATACTTTTTTTTTTACCGCAAGAAAAAATAATGAAATAATATAGAGTCGATTATTGTAATGATTGAGTTACCTTGTGCTTGATAGATTCAGGTCCCATTTGGCTGAGAGAGGGTGACTTCCGGTCCCTCGACGTACGCCATTTTTGTAAATCACTTTCGGAAGCGACTCCGGGAAATATTTTCGAATGTTTCGTAGCTAGAAAGAAGAGAGATGATAAAAAAGAAATTAAAAACGGTATATGATATTCTTTGGTCTGTTTTTTTTTTCTCTTTCCTTCTTTCTTTTTGCATGTATATCAATTAATTCGGCAACGCTAATTGCAGTGTCTAATTGTATATTTACGTATTTAGTATATGGATATAAATGGTCAAAGTGTATATTATATATATAGATTTATAATTTCGGCTCAATTTTATATTATTATTTCATAATATCCGTACATTATATATAAATATATAAAGAAGAAATCCAAAATGATCATAATTTCAAATCAGGAAATTTGAGCCGAAATTGTTTGTTCATTTATTTATTTACTTATTTATTTATTCATCTAAAAAGCGATAAGTGATAATCGTTACGATAACAAAACAGATTTCAATCAATCAATCAATCAATCAATATCGGCACTAGAAGCTACTAAACCTGTGAAAATATGATATAAAATTGTGTCGATGAATTATATATATGTATACATATACCGTGCGTTTTCGTGGATGAGCGACATGCCTAGATCCGAAGATAGCCGAACGTACGCCCTATTATATGCAATTAAGGGTACATGTCATATATATATCAGTATTTCTGACACTCGACCCTTGACGGCAAACTGTCAGTTGCTGTAGAGCCTCTATATCTATTGGTCGCGATGTTTATAGGTTATTCTTTAATCACACGTAATTATTCGAAATCGATTGATCACTGATCCGCGTCATTCAGCTAGTTTTATGATTAAAGAATAACCTATAAACCTCGCCGCCAATGCACGTAGGCTCTACAGTAGCTGACAGCTCGCCGTCAAATGTCAAAAAAATTGATATATATATGACATGTACCCTCAATTGCATATAATAGGGCGTACGTTCGGCTATCTTCGGACCTAGGCATGTCGCTCATCCACGAAAACGCACGGTATATTCAATATTATACTATAATAATATCATATCTAATTTCAGCCACTACACTATACATCTTACGATCAAGATGTGTTTTTTTTTTAAATTTTTTTATGGATTTGTACAATGATCAGTGATTCTTTCGTCTTTCGTTATAATACAACTTCAAAACTATCTTCTTAATTTCCGCTTTCCATATATTTATTCATTTTTATTATTATTATCATTATTATTATTATTATAGTGCCGCGATTGATGAGATAACATATCAGCATTATATATACCTATTATTATGGTGCAATAAAAATGAAAGAACGCTTCAACTACGGTGCATTTTTTTTTTTTGTTTTTGTTTTTTCAATATTTACTGTATTATTGTATAAAATTTATTTCGATCAATTATCAATGCGGTAATTATAGTAGCATTAATGAGTATGAGGTACAGGTAGGGTATAGTCGTGAATTATGATCGGTATATTATATATCTCTATATAATATCCTCTTTAGTTAACGTATTAATTAAATAATAATAATATGTAATATACGTTTGACGAAATGATGATATAATATTAAATAAATATGTGATGTATATATAGCCAGACGTAGAAAAAATCCCAAGTCAGTCGCATATGTATGTACCCTTATAAAACGATTACACAGGGATTCGATATGAAAAAAAAAAATTTTATTAAGAAATCGACCGAAATTTTGACTTGAAAAATGTTTAAAAATGTATATGTCTATGTATCGATAATTCGACAATATGAAATCCTGTGTAACCGCGTATAGGCAAATAGTTAACTCCGTGCTCGCGCGTGTGTGTGTGTATAATAAGTGAAAGTGGTAAAAAATTCAATGCCTATAAAAGCTTGTCGTTAATAATAATATAAGATATTGCAAATACGTAAACGACGTAGTACATACACATACGCAATGGTATATATATATATAGTATATGATAATTTACACTGTTATATAATTTTCAAGCTTTTTAAGTATACAGATATAGATATAGATAAGCTTTGAAAGCGATTGTTTGGTTGAATGATTGGCCAATGTATGTAGTATGGTTGGTTAGTTAGTTAGTTAGTTAGTTAGTTAGTTAGTTAGTTGGTTGGTTGGTCAACTGTGCTGCAAAGTTGGAAGCACTAATAATCGTCGGTTATAGTTTTCACATCGGTCAGTAAACTGTTATAGTTCGAGGTATTACTACTAAATATAATATGGTACTGTATACGAGCTCGTGCTGTTTTGCTTTTGATTTTGCATTGATTTGCATTGATTTGCTTTGATTTGCTTTTTGGTTTGCTTTCCTGTTTTACCTTCGGCCAAGTTATCGAGGGTCGCTGGTCGTCGCTCGAGAGCCACGTGGTCACTCCCTCGGACCGCTACTAAAATATCATTATCCTAATTTTTTTCACATTGAATTATAAAAAACGTTTCATTTATTCTAATAACTTTAATTAATACGTGTTTAGCGACCAAAAAATAAAAAGAAAAAAAGAAGAAAAAAAAGATAAAACCTCCTGATAAGTATACAATAGTTAACTACACCCACCGTCATACGCATAATCTACATAATTACTTCGTTTTTTGTTTTTTTTCTTTTTCTTTAATTATTTTCGATAATTGCAACAGGTTTTTAATAATGCTATATCAATCGATTTATCGCACCTCCTTTGATCAAATACGATTATCTCACAGAACTATATGTATATCCTTGATATACAGCCACTGGTAAAAATAATTTTACGAATTTTTAGAAAAAAATTGGAAACTTTACGTATAGTTTTTTTTTTTTTTTTTTTTTTTCAACTAATTTGACGGGCAAATAATTACGAAACTTGGAATGAAAAAAACTACGAAAATCTGAAGAATATTTTATTTTATTTTCTTCCAAACGTAATATAGCGAAGTATTCCAAAATTTCTCTTCGAAAAAATTCGTGGAAGTAGATACTTTTACCAGGATACATCCGACAGCGACAGAAGTATTTCGAGTTGTCTATTCGTTTATTTATTTACGTATCTATTAATTTTTCTATGAAAGAAAAAAAAAATAATAATTTAGATAAACAATTTTTTCTCTAAGTGGGTAGAGTTTCGTTCCTGTGATAATTAACGCGAATTATCCGTCACCTATGTACTATACGTACGTACGTACGTATACGTATACGTATACGCGTCATGGATATATACTTACAAACGCTACACGTGAGACTCCGGCATGGTACTCGACCGGTTTCCGGCTTAACCATCCTCCGAGAAATTGCATCGAGACTAGCAGCGTGAGACACACTTCTCGATGGTCCTTCGGCGGCACCGGACGAAGAGTTACCCGTGTCGTCCCACATCCCAGATTTCTGTGACACCTTATACCAAAAATATGATAAGCAAAAACGAATAAGAAGAAGTACAGTAATACAAAAAAATAAATAAAAAATAAAACAAATAAAAACTTACGTCGCTCACTCCCTCGGGACTGGCTATCGGCGCAGTACCAGTGCCAGTTCCGGTACCCCCGGTCCTGTAAACGACATGTGCAGGCGCTGCACCAGACGCGGTAGTACATGTCGCCGTAGCGGTGGCTGCGGGTGTAGAAGCGTTGTTCCCCGACGTTATCGTACCGTGTTGTATTACGGTTGACGGTGGTGGAGTCCCGGTCCGCCCGGTACCCCAAGAGTCCATCATAGTCGGTGAGCCCCTGGTCAGAGGGCTGAGAAAGGAAAATCACGTGTATAAGTAATCTAAATCGTAAATCGCAATCGTAATCGGAATCTCCGAATAGAAATGGAAATAGAGAAAAACTAAAATCTTTCCTTATTATTAAATATTTTTTTTTTTTTTTTTACTTTCTTTTTCCCCACTATCTAGATGTTATATAAATGTCACGTCGCCCTCGTGCAACATGCCTCGAGGGTTTTTTTTATTTTTTTTCTCTCTCTCTCTTTTTCAAGGCATATAATCGCCCCGCTGTGTTCTCGATCTAGATACGCGAGTGATGAATTTTTTAGCGGAACGAAACTGAGGAGCGTAAGAAAAAGTATTAGAAAAAAAAAGAAAAAAAAGAAAAAAGGAAAACCAAGGAAAGAAAGTTTAATTATTATCGTCGTTGTTGTTACTATTATTGTTATTATTATTACCGCTACCGCCGCGAATGTCGTTCTTTAAGGATTCGGGCTAACGACTATTAACACGTTATCGAGTAACTAGATCAAGGTCGAAGGAACGCAAGGTTAAACGAAGTCTAAACAAAATTTTAGTCAAGCGTCGGGGAGGATGGACGGGTCGATAATCGCGATCGTAAATCTCCGCGGGGTTGAACGACGGTCTGTAATCGCTCGGCGTAACGAAATCTCGAGGTGGACAAATCTTCCGAGGTTCGGGTGGGCTAATAAATTCGAGTCGGAAGGTCTTCGCACAGCGGATTCAAAAATCCCTCGAACTGAGAACTTCCCAGAGGTTTAAAATCGGTCTTCGATCGGAATGAAGTAATTCCTCGTCTCGGGATACCGAGGGAAAAAATTCGAAATCGTCCGGAACGACACGGCGTCACGATATAACGATATAATTTTAACAACGATCGTTAAGAATGCCTACTTTTTATTTATTTATTTTGTTATTATTTTTTTTTTTTAACCGCCCTCGGTATAGGTATAGCGACAATAGCCGAAGAGAGACGAGAGAAAGGAAGGAAGGAAGAAAAAAAAAGGAAAAAACAGTGATCAATACGCGTGGCTGGCTCGTATACCCACTGCAACGGCATGGCATGGTAAGGGGCATGGCGTGGCGTGGGGCATGGCATGGTATGGTAGCAGAGGTCAGACTCGACGAGTAGAGTGTGTCAGTGTTGGGTCAGACTGGCTCCCTTGCTGCCGGTTTGGTTGCCTGATCGATAGGCGCTTCGCCGCGCCTCAACCAAGCCCGCAAATATTACCAGATCGGAATAACGAAACGAAACGATAATAATTTATAGAAAATTAGAATTGATCCGAGTCTCATTCCGATACCTCGTATCCAATTTATTACAGGCTGAAGAGGAAGAACATTCTGTCTCGTTACTCGATCGGGATTCGCTTGAAAACAATTTCGTAATTTTTTCATTTTTTTCCGAGTCATTTTGGAGTAAAATTGAATAATCTTGGGAATCCTTTTTCACGCTATTTAACGGTCTATTATGTATACACGCGTATATACGTAGGATGAGTATTCGAGTGGTTAACCCGTTCGACGAGAGGTCGGTTTGTTTTCGAACAAAGGCTCCTCCTCTCTTATTCTCGTCCTAAGAGGTGGAGTAGATGTATACACGAGATAACACAATGAGAATCGAGAATGGGGTAGTGGGTATAGAGACGAGAAGCGAAAGAGCCCGTAGGCTTGGCTTGGACCGATTCCAAGATCAGCTCAAAACACGTGTGACTACGCTGACATCAGAGACGTGTTTTAAAAATCGTTACTCGGTAGCCAGTTCCTCTGACTCATTTCAAAACCTATCTACGATATACGTATACACATAAAACATATCGTGTCGCTAGTCTTTCCTTTTTTTTATGCCATCGATATATTTAATTTGTATAGCCATAGAAAAAAGCGGCTAAAATCCGGAGCTCGAGATGCTATATAGGTGGCAGAAATTTTTTTTCGGGTTATAAACCGTAATACATTATACAGAGCGTCGCGACCTCGACTATGTGGCTCCCAACCTGACCGTAGGTAAATTACGCGGTGTCGCACGTCTCGCGTGCAGGTCGCTCGGCCTTGAACGGCCTTGCGACGATTAACCCTTTCCTGTGGTCCCTACCCTTGCCCACAACCTCGCAGTGTCTTTATGTACCCATACATACGATACCTATGTACCTATGTACCTATACAACCCGTAAGTTGAAAAGTTGACGAAAAATATTTAGTCGCTAAGCTACGAGGGTACGAAACAGTATGTATACAGGTATAACGTACGTAATAAATATCGAGCACCCTTTACGGTCTATGTATCAAATTTTTTTGATTTATTTTTTATTTATATACTTCACACGCGTGCCTGTGTAACGCCGGTATATAGTTGCTAAGAGAGAAGACTTTGATCATTTTTTTACAGTGGATATTCGAGAGAGGCTGGTGTCCCACTCGAGACCGTAATTTGACAGACTATTCTGTATCGAACTACTGGGATATGGTTTTTTTTTGTGAGGGAATATGGGAAGAATAGGGAATAATGTAGAACGTCTCGTCGTCGTCGATATTGGCTCGTATTGTTGTACAGATTCGACTAATTATTATTTGTATTGTGGATACCGTATCGATTTATTGCATATTTCAATTCCGATATCCGCGACCGTGTGGCAGGGGATATTACGTACACGTCCTAGATCCTGTGTCGCAGATAGGGCGTACATCCTCGCTGTCGCAAACATATTTTTCAAGGAATATATTGTTATTGAAAAGGCGGACTCTTGTTTGCCACCGAAATCCCGGTTGTACGAAGATCCTCGAAAATAACGAAACGAATAGAAGAGAGAGTAACGTTTCGAAGAAAATCTTTATCCGACAAAACTAATCCGTATTCATCCCATAACCGATCGTAAAATCAAAGAAATCTAAATTCTCCCTACAATCATGGAAATTATTGCAAATATTATTCTCACCAATTTTCGGAGGCCTCTTCGTCGAGGGCATGTGCGTCAGCAAGTCTTCTCGGTTGCAGGGTAGCCGAGGGTCTGGATCGCCCAAGAACACGCGGTGGTCCGACGACACCTGTCCTCGATAGTCCAGCTCGAAAGGATGCTCGCGCCCTGTCGACTGCTCCCGTTACCATCGTTGAATTAGATTAGTAAACGTTAGTAGACATATAGAAAAGGGGAGAGAAATTAAATGAAAAGTGAAACACGTATGATGATAATATAATTTACGGTGTGCAGTTCGAGGTGCAGCGGTATCGGGTACGAGTGTGCAATGCGCACGGGGCTGCGGTATAGTTAGTGAGTTATACCCTCGCGGGAATTAGAGACGGGAATTAGAGTAACGAGGAATTATTAAACAGTAATTAAAATGATCAAATGACATCGCGTGTAGAAAATCTCGCGCGAGAATCGCAGATTTTAAGATAATGAAAAAACGAAAAAAGTAGCCGCATGCATTCCGAAAGTTATTTTCCTTTTTGGTCAAAGTTTGGGATCACATCTACGTCGTGCCTGTGTTCGGAATCGTTGAGGAAAGGAGAGAAAGAAAAAGGAAAAACGAAGCGAATCAATGGAAAAAAAAAAAAACAAAAAAACAAAAACAAAGAATGGAATGTCGAAAGTTGAAAATTGAAAAGAGCGGGACTCACAGCGCGTAACGAGGCGATTGTTGGCGTGACTTGGCAGCGGAATGGCAGGCGGTTGTGAAGGCTGAGCTGAGAGGTCCTCGAAGTTTATTATTTGGAGGCAGATGTCGTCCACCTCGCTCCTTATTAAGGCAATAACTTCGCTGCATAGGAACTTTGTTCCTAAAATGAGACAAAGTAAAAATGAATAAAGCAAAATACAAAATTTTCTTTTTTTTTTTCGTTTTTTTTTTGTCGCAAAAGTAGGTAGATATATGAATATACATATATATGTTTTGTCGAGAGAAGCGAAGGCAATAATTGGTTGCAGCAGCGGCAGCTAGGGTACATGTATCCATCTATATACACGTGGACTAATTTCAAGCTCGTTGATGCGACTTTTAAAGTGCTTCCGTTACGGCACGCGATATACATAATTACTTTCCTACCATGTACCTACCAACGAACCAACGAACCAACGAACCGACGTACCAACGAGCCAACCTCTACCTACCGGATAATATAATCAATCGACAAACGTTAAACGGGCCGCAAGCCATCAAAGGAAGGTAACGATCGGTTTTTATTGGCACAATATATCGCGTCGAAGTATTCAGGTGGGTATCCAGGTATAAGGACGAGGTAAGGTACACTAGGACGAACGGATGGATAAATAGATACGCGAGAATCATCCCGCGTTATTATTATTTTCTCTTTATACCCGAAAACTTCGTAATCGGTGGTTGATTCCGGTCTGAACGAGGGGCGACGAATTCATTTCCGTCTCTTTTCTCGCTTTTTTCTTGTTATTTCTAATTAGGTGACTTCGTTGCGCATTGATCTGTGTCGACGTGACGGGGTAGGCAAAACGTGATATTCTATTTTTAAAATATCAACCCCTATTCCATATACCGACTATCTGACTCTACCAGGGCTACATTTTTACACGTTATGCATAGATCTCTGTAGATATACAATATATACGTATTCATATACGTATATAAGAGCGCTGTAACGTATACTATTTAAGTTATCGACGAAACCGACACCAACACCAGGACTAACTTCTTCAAAGCTCCTTGAGACCGACCTCGAACCGCAGGAGGCAAGGAGGCCAGCGGCGGCGAGGAGTTTGAGGGATGGGGTGAATCATTTCAGACGTCTGCGACAAGCTACAAACGTGTGTATATATAAATGTATATATGCATGACTGATCTGAGATAATGGAACCGTTTTTTCCCCCGTCATTTTGCGGTATTATATTTCTTGTTTGTTTTTTGTGAGATTTCAATTTAAGGGGTTAAAAAAAGATTCCGCGAGTTTGTATACGGTATTTTTGTGAATTTCATTCAACGGTTGAACGACGTGATTCAACCGGTATAAAAAAGCGAGCAAACTGCGTCTGGGTTTCTTTATATTTCGCCTCTTTTTCTGTTCTACACAATTCTGCATTCATGCGGTATAGGGCATTGTTCCTGCATAGTGACGTCACGCTATATAAGACCACGATGCGGCGTTGTGACGTCACGTATAAAAGGAAAGAGAGGGCTGGCTCGATTTAGGTCTATACCTATACCTATGCATACCTACCTACGTAGTCATGCACTGCAGGAAACGCTATACATGTATCTTCGCTATGCCACACACATATATATACATATATATGCATATAGATACATAACCTACGAATAACGCAGCTATACACATGTATACGTACATGCATATATATGTATATACCTAGGAGAAAATAAACGAACCTTATTTTTTATGTACCTTTAATAGCCCCGCAAGTACGAGCAATTATGAAAAAAAAAAAGCTCCACCGCGACGGTGTAATGTAACGATTTACTTCGTTTCATTTTATATTTTATATTGTATTATTTTATTTAATATTATTTATTTAATAGGTAAGAAGAAGAAGAAGATGAAGAAGAATAAGTTTGGGTATAGGTTGTTGCCCAGGTGTATTATTAGACGTAGGAACGCGGAGGCGCCAGCAGACAGCGGAACGCAGATTGGTTGCGTAATAATAGTTGCGCTTCGGTTGACATTTATTTCGTCCGTACGAATTTACTATACATGTATCTATATACATATGCCTACGTAGCACATGTATGACATTAAACGAATGGATAACGAGCCCCCCGCCTCCTGGGAAGTCGGACTTACGGTCAACTTTCTTCGTTTCTTATATCTTTCGAAAAAAAGAAATTGCAAATTCTTGCGAAAATATATGTATGTATATTTTTTTTTCTTTTTTTCTTTTTTTTTTGCAAATTTTGAGAAAAATTAAAAATGACGATGATTATTCTTATTTATTTATTTATTTATTTATTTATTTATTTGGACGAAACGACTCACCATCTTTCCTGTAGTAAAGTATTTCGAAGTGTTTTTCGACGCCGGCAGCCAGGGCGTCGCGGAGGGCGGCGACCGCGTGAGGTGACGTCATAGGTCCGTGAAGAAACTCGCATACCGCGGGCCTCTGCATCACCTCCGCCCTCGAGAATCCCGTCAGTCGACAAAACCCGTCCGAACAATATATTATGTGGCATAGTCCTTGGTGAGCGTTCGCGACGAGGAAACTTCGATCTGGAAGTAATTTCGAAAAACGGAAAATCATATATTATACATGTCAAAAAATTTATTCGAAAAAAAAGGAAAGGAATAAATTTAAAAAAAAAAATCATTTTTTTTCCAAATTATTTCATATTTCATACATTTATCCAAATTAAACATATATCGGAGTCGATGATGATGCGGCGGTCGGACTGTGTCCCGTTAATCGTGTATAAGAGAGAGAGAGAGAGAGAGGGAGACAGAGTCTCGATCTGCTCTGGTCTCCGAGGTAAAGACCGGCCTTGTCGTACTGTCATTCGTCGTCGGTCCCTCCGCTGCTAATTTTATCCTATGCTATATATAAACTATGCCAACCGGCTTTTTGGCCCGTGACCTCCTTCTGACCCTCCCGGCCACCCGCAATATCCCCCACTCTCCATCAACCCCTTCCATATCCATATGTATGTACGCCTCGGGACTATATCAACCCCTTTTTTGCGCCCCCTGTGTTCGTTATATGGTTATTACGATAATGAACGAAGGATTTGGTCAGAATCAGCGAATATATTCCGAAACATCGTTTCCCATCTTTTTTTGTTTTTTTTCTTTTCTGTTCTCGGGCATTATTTTTTTCCGAGGGATGATTTCTAATCGCTTTCTAATTTTTTACTCCGACAGGGATGACAGCCGGCTGAATTTTTCTCCTATTTTACACACATCGGAGGGATACACGTATACGTATATGTATACGTATATACGTACAACCGCAGATTTAGAACAGCGAATAACAAGCGTCGGATTAGAAGCCTGCAGCCTTTGACGTATCGTTAGTAAACCTTATACCTCGGTATGGCATACATATTTTTTTATTATATAAATTGGCGCTCGTCTGGCTTCCGACGCTATACTACGGCGAATTGATCGCACCAAACGCGCATACATCCTTAGTGCACCTGTCATACGTATACATATACATATACACACATAAGATCACATATATATACACGTACACCTGCAAGTATGGAAATATAGGCGTATTGTGTATCGCATGTATATCGCGTATTGTATAGGTGTGTTAGATGCGAGAGACGATAAAATAAAATAAAGTTAAAATATAATAATAAAAGTGATGTAAAAAATAAAAATAAAAATACAAAAGGAATAAACCGATGTTGTAGATAACGATATCGTATGTGTCGTATACATGTATGTATACCGTACGTATATAGATATATATAGTTTCAAATGCTGCAGGTGAATTCCGTATCGCTCGGGCGCATAATATACCCCACCTATGGACCGATGCAGACCTGCGATAAATCGCGATTACATCATGATCACGTACATTCTCACTCTCCTTCTCTATTTTTCACTTTGCTGCTGCTGCTGCTGCTGCTGCAGTAGTTTCAACTTTACGACCCGGACGAAATACGAGTTTTATCGTCATTGTTATTATTATTACTAAGTTTTCGAAAGAATGCGAGATCGTATCCGCACACCGGAAGGCTGCTTCTGTGAAAATTATATACTTCATATTAATACATATATCTTGTACAGAATGATTCATTTTTAGCGAGTTATATTTTGAGGGTGGATTCCTTGCCGAATTCCAAGACTAAAGTTCCTCTGCCAAAAATTCGAGGGACCGATAGTTTCCGAACTAGGAAAGATCTTTGTCGACCGAGCGCGGAAAACTTATAGGTGACACAGTCAGGCCCGGCTATGCGATCTGTACGCTCCGCGTTTGGTCGACCAAGATCTTGCGTAGCTCGGAAAGTACGGGTCCCACGAATTTTCTGTAAAGGAAATTTAGTCTTGGATTTTCGCGGGGAATCTATCCTCGAAATGTGATTGACTGAATTTGAGTAATCCTGTAGAACTGGGTATTATATGTATGTATACATGTATATTGTATACGTACGCGTACGTGTAATTATGTGTTATTTCTGCGGGCAGCGGGGTAGAATAGCGGGACAAGAAGCGTGTTTTTCGCTATATCTACGAGTCTCGCGTTTAATTAATTTAATAGAAGTACGCGATGGTTTAGAAACACGTCGAAAAAACAGAGAGAAAGAGAGAAAGAGATGAAAAAATGAAAAAAAAATGAAAATATATAAAACTAGGTTCCGGGTAGCGTGATGCCGGAGGAGGTTACGCCGTGTTCAGGAGCGTGAAGGTAAAAGGGAGGCGGTATTAAAAACTCTCCGCATATATCTATATATATATTATATATATATATATATACAGGTGAAAACATATATACCTAAATACATACCTAAGCAAGTAACTAAATAAGTAAGTAAGTAAGTAAGTAAGTCAGTACGTCGATGCTAATGTATTTTAATTTATTTAAATAATTTTTCTATTCTTAGATCGCATCACTATATATACGTATCCGTGTATATGGATTATAGGTATGACATATACCTGGCATGGTAGCTAACAAGACCATACCATAATGTCTATATATGTATATGGAAGACTGTCCACTTTGCGCCGGGTCTTAGGGCAGACAAATTTTTACCCGACTGTGTCTATACAAGTATGTAAAAAGTTTATGTACCGCGAAGAAATAAATAAAACATTTGTTACGTGGAAGTAGATTTGCATTTTTTTTTTGTGTTTTTTTTTTTTAGTTTTCTTTCTACTCTTCTCTCTTCCCGCGCGGAAATTGAAAATACGGTTTTTATGAATACAGGTTCGAAGAAAGTGTACATACGTGTGTGTGTGTGTGTGTATAGTAGATTGTTTAACCTAGTGCTCTATACCGTTTGTCGTGAGGTAGGTAAGGAGTCTCGGCCGAGGTTGATGATCATATTATTCGAAAATCTATATACAAGTATGACGTGTACGTGTGTTGCACTGCAGTTGCATTAATGAGAACCGCATGGTTGCTGCGGATATATGCAGTAGAGGCTATTTGTTTTGAATATTCCTGCCAAGTTTTGTTCAAATCGTTCAAAACTCAATATTGCGACGACCTTCTTTATAAATCATATACCTACATATACAAAATTATTTTCATCCCCTTATGTATTTGTCATCATTTTTCATTTTTTTTTCTCTTTCTTTCTTTCTTTCTTACTTTCTCACTTTCTTTCCAAATAAATTGATTAATTATTTATTCAATTAATACATATGGTATATTTACCGTGCGTGTCGAACTTTCTGATGATAGTCTCGATGATCGTGGTCCTAGGCGCAACGTGTCCTCGACGCACCGGCATCTCAAGATAAGTTCTTTAGGGTGTAAGCTACTCTCGAGCTTACGTTGACAATAATTAGGTTGAATTTTTTTTTAAATGTTGTTGTTGTTATTATTATTATTATTATTATTATTATTATTATTATTATTATTACTTGCTTATATATCCTGTAGGTCGTTGGATTATATACGATATATGGATATAACTATTATCACTGTTATAACTAACACGATACACCGGTGCGTATACGTGTTTTCTTCGCTGCACAAAAAATGTTGCACGATGCACAGAAATTTTCGAGTATACAAAATAATGAAATAAAAAGAAAAAAATAATATATATATATATACTATATATATATATATATATGTGTGTGTATATATATATATTTATACACAGGAGATTGAATATATTTGTTATACAGTATCTATTTACTATGCATGTATATATATATAGAGAGAGAGAGAGAGAGCAGTAGAAAAGCACAGCACGAGTTGAGCGTAAAAATAAGAAACGCGTTTTTTGTTGTTGTTTTTATATAGCGTATACCTATAGGTATATTAAATGTACATAGTCAGTTATCTTTGTTATTTCATATACTATATATATATATATTTTTTTTTTTTTCTAAATGTATATAGCGACGATATGTAACTATATAATCAAACTGCGGTTATACCTATGTATAAGATATCGTGTGACACGGTATACCTTTATTAAATATCATGTTTTTTTTTTTAATTTTCCGTTTTCTCTCCACTTTTTCGAAGACACCTCCGGAGAATATATACATATATGTATTAGTATATATATATATATATATATATATATATATTTATAATTGAATATTCTCTCTTCAACGCGATTCTCTAGCGAAGCACTACAGGTATATATGTGTATGTATTATTATTTTATATTATCGCCTTGGTTTCCTTTCTTGATATCGTTATTATTATGATTATTATTATTGAAAACCTTCTTCAGAAGCGTATTTCTATATACATATATATATATTTTGTTTGTTTTTCAATGATTTTTTTTTCTTTCATACATATATATATATATATATATAGTAGATAATATTATAGAAAATTCGAATGAATAAGATGCGCGTATTACGATTATAATTCTTGTTGTTGTTATTTGTTCTTTGTTCTTTCGTAACCGAATTATTGATGTATATGTATACATGTATATATATATATATATATCCTAATATAATAACGATATAATAGCCCGTGTGGTATACTATATTTATTCTTCTATCTAATACATTTATACATAATATTATACGTATAAATATTCAATACACATATGTATATAATTAGCAAAGGCATGGCATTGTAATCAATCGAACATACTTATTACGCGATTCGTTTCTTTGTTTTTTCTTTTTTTTTTGATTTTATAATACGGGGTTATTGACGAAGACGGGTTGTTGCGACGGTATACGAATATATATATATATATACCTATATATGTGTTATAACGAGCGAGCGCGATTTATAGTTATATTATAATTATATGCGATATAATTACTCATCGTTTCTCTTCGTTTATATACGTGTAGTATAGCTCCATTTATTTTTTTTCTTCTCTTTCTTCTTCTTTTTCCGTTCAATTACCGAAAGCTTTCTAAATCGGATATAAACTAATAACTAACTCGAGGTTTTCGTACTCTCGTTTTTTTTTCCCCCCCCTCTCTCTCCGCTTTCTCAAGGCTCGATTGGATTTCGATTATCACCGGTATTACACGATCGCAGGTGCGTAAAATAAACACCAACGAACTAACCACGTGCTTTTATCTATATAATACCCAATTGTTCACACAATTTTTTCATATATTTTTCATCCATACGCAACGTCCCCGTGGGATGATACGTACACGAGTATTACCATTAACGACGTCGCAGCTGTAGCACAATAGCCACACGGCTTACAATGCGCGCTGTAATTTTCACTTTTATTGTTCTTTGATCTTTATTATTTTCTCCAATCCCCGTTACACGTTTACGTTCACCTCTATACCGTCCTTTTATTTATTACATCAACTCTCCTCGCAGCTCTCACTGTGCGGAAACACACTAAACAATTTCCTCCGCCGTTACATACGTCGGACCGATGTAAACCGGGACCTCGACGCCTGCAGTTATTCCCCGACGATAATACCGGAGATAATATAATATAGGAAACGAGAAAGACAGAAGGAACACGCGCACTTTTCTTCTATTCTCTGTGTATCGTATTTATATATTTTATCATGTTTTTCTGTTTTATTATTATTATTATTCTTATTACGATATTTATTATTTTATATATTTTATCGGGGCTGGTTAGCGACAACTCCGCGTACGCAGGACTCTTCTCACGTTGGAGTTCAGACGATCAGTTTCGAGGCCGTGTTTCGATGTAATAACGCGGGATGTAGAACGATGCAGGGCGTTGCTGTTTCACCACCAATCGTGATTTTATGTCCTAGGGGTGTTTGTCGCCTTGTTTCGGCCATTGCGTATACATGTACGTGTCGTATGGATTAATTTCATATATTTATACGTCGAGCGTATTTTTCCGTAAAACAAACACCACCGTCGTAGAAGAAGTACGTCTCGTCGTCGTTCTTCTTCTTTTCCTCCTCTTCCTCCTCCTCCACGTCGTCGTCGTCGTCGTTGTCGTCCTTGCCAAGAATCTTGGCGACCAGCGCGTTATTCTCGAACAGATTTAGCGCCGTGACGACGTCCCTTTTTCTCGCTCGCTCGCGCGAACCAACTTCTTCTTTGCTGCTATACGTCGTTAGATATTTAACACCGGTTATCGACGGTTTAATAATAATACTACTTACACTCGCGAATACTAACCGAAAATTATAATCGGTTAAGGCTTCAGAAGATATCATTTCCACGCGGAGGGAAATTCCGTATCGACGCAGCTAATCTCGAGAGTTTCCCTCCTCTTCTTCTTCTTCTTCTTCTTCTTCTTCTTCTTATTATTATTATTCTCTTACTATTATCGTTTACAGGTATTGAATATTAAAATTTATTCGATTGTCTCTCTGCTTGTGTATTAAACGCAAATTTATTTATTATTATCGATGTATATAATATCTATGTGTATAGGATACGTGTGTATATAGAAAAAAGACGCGTATAGTTTGTTAATTTTTTGTTTTTTCTTTGTTTTTATTAAATTTATGTATAGCTGTTGACTGAAGGCACGCAGTGTGTAGTTTTCTTCATTTTCTATAATAAAGAGTAATTATAATACCCGAATATCTCGCGATTCGGATTGATTAGGAAATATTTTTTTCATTGTGTTCCATCGATATAATAATAATGATAATAAATAGTCCTCCAGCTGAGTGTTTTATTATTCCATCGTTGTTTTATTCCCGTTTGAATATCGATAAAAATAATTCCCATTGTTACATCTACGTTTATAGCACTATTTCCTCTTTATTTTTTTCTCATTTTCTTTTCTCATCAATTTTTCTTCTTCTCTCCGTAATTGTCACACCTTATAAATAACAACGTGTTTGAAAAATTCGTTTCTTTATCCATTATTCACAATCTCGCGGAAAGAAACACATACACAGATTCACGATCCCGTACGTATAATATACACGCACGTGTGTGCTACTACCCTTTCTCTGTAGACGTACGATTTTATACACCCGCACTATCGATTGTTTGTTTCACGGTCTTAAACAGTTGAACACTCTTTTTTTAATCTTCATCTTATTCCTCTTCCTCTTCCTTTGCGCTTCTTCTTTCTCCTATCCTGTACCTCTCCTTATTCTTTTTTCTCCCGATTCTTCAGAGTAACAGATAATAACCCAATCTCTTTTGCGGGTGGGCGTGCGTAGGCGTGCTTATATAGTTTAAGTAACAACTTTTGCTGCAGTATCGCCGCCTTCTATATATATACACATATATATAGGTATATATAATATGATATAATATATATCCATACAATTTTTCCGATACTAATCTTTTTCCATCATCTATATATTTTTTTCTGTATATTAATCTCTTTTTCATACATACAGAATGATTACATGTTACATTATTGTTCTTCTTGTTGCTCTGGGGGGTTCAGTTTTTTTTTATTTGTTATTTTTTCTGTTGCTTTTTTACTTATTTTTATTATTTTTCATACATTGTTATCGTATATCTCGTTCGTATTGCGTTGCGACGATTCTCCGATAGTCCCGAGTAGCTCGTTACCCGCTGCTGTTGGTTTTGCTGTCGCGCCGTATTGTAATAAAAGTCCTGCAGCAGGAATATATAATATCGCGGTAGGCGGTCGAACCCCGTTCGACTAGCTTGCTTATTTATTTACTTCGTTACTGTATCAACTATCAGCGGCAAAATGAGATAATATTGAGAGAAAAATAATCGTTCATTTATTCTTTGTATTCGTTATCTTATTATATTTTTTATTTTTTATTTTTTATTTCTTTTTAATTATATATTTTACATTTTTTTTCTCCCGAACCGAAGGCAACCGATATTTATTCGGACCGTAGCGTAACGTATACCGTACCGAACCGAACCGCACCGCACAACCTAGATATGCTTTTTAAACTACTAAATTACTGATGGAGTTTCGCGCATTTCGCGGACTGTGCCGTTCGGTCGGGGTGGAACTGAAAATACGAGGAGGCGCTGGCTCGCTCGGTCGCTCGGTAGCTGGCTGGCTGGCTGGCTAGCTCGCTGGTGGTTTTCCCAAACTCAACACGCCGAGCGTCGACGCAAAGACCCAGCCGCGCGCCTGCGTCACGGAGAATCACGATCCCGCGATGTATGTACAGTAGTAGGTAGTAGTAGTATAGTATAGGTACAGAAGCTATAGCGAGGCTCGATTACGCTAGAAACCCCTCAGACCCTAGAACAACCCTCACATGTCTGGAAATAGTGAGATATAATGCATCTAGTTTTCATCGTAACTAAAAACCTATTCAAGTGTAAATTCGCCCGAGTTTTATACCCCACCTCACAGTCCAGAGTCCGCAATCCACATTCACCGCTCTACACCCCTAAGCCCCGCTGAGCTCGACCACGCAATCTTATCTCTCTTAACTCTCCTCATATACGCAGAACATCAATTTCATTAAACCAATTCTACCTGTATATACATATACCTATATACGTATATTATCATGTATATGTATACTTTCCTATTCTGGCTTTCTTTGATTGAATTTCATCTATCTTCACGCCAGTCTGAGAGAAAATTGTTTTTCTTGTTTTTTTTTTTTGAAACGTCGTTGATCAAGGACAGTCGATATGTGTTGTTGATAGTATATGCGCCGTGGTTGATAATAAATATGAAAGCTATTAATACGCGTGATTCCGCATACAGCAACGTCTTTTATAATATATCTTCGAAAGTATTTATTATTGTTCGTTATTTATTATTGACCCTTAACTATCATCTATTTCTATGATTGACTATCATGTACGACTATCGATGTTAATACAAGCTAGTTTGCGGTTTATTTCAAACGTTATATAGTTTCCCTCCCTATCTACGATACCCAACTCTTAGGTATAACTATACGTATGGTTTTCCTTGTTATTTTCCTTCTGAATCTGCGCATTGCGGTTCTATGCCGCATGCATAAATTCCTACAACCATCTGTCGGCGTTTCTATGAACTAACTGAACCGTATTTTCACTCGCAGGTACTGAAATACACGTACACGTACATACCGTCGGATAACTCGATAAAATCGACAAAAAAAAAGAATGATTTTATTTGGACCGGAATAAATTCACTCGAATCAATCAGTAAATCGTTATAACAATAACAACAATTATTACAATCGATCGACAAAAACCAAGAAAAAAAACTCTCGAAACGTAACAAATATTATTCGTCATAAGTAAGAATTCTAGAAAATTCACCGATTATAAAGCTAAAGAAAAAAATCGTGGGTCCAATCGAGAATTAAAAGTGTTACGATACTACGTTTCAAATATTGGCGCGACGACGGCGCTAGCTTCGTTTCTAATGACGTCACGGCTCGAGACGCGAGCGGTCCGGGGTTCACGGGACTAGTAGCAGGGAGCCCCGCCCTGCCTGCCGCCCGCCCGTTCGCTCGCCCTCCTCCGCCGTGCGGCCGCCATAACCACCACCACCTACCACCACCACCAAGCAGCAGGCAGCCAGCAGCAAGCAGCAGCAAAGGCAACGGCAGCAGCAGCAGCACAGCAGCAGCTCTGTGCCTCGTCGCCGAGCCTCCATGAAAACAAAATTGTGCGGACCTAGTGAATTTGTATCCATTGGTTGTATAGTAGATTAACTAAACTCGTTGGTGAAGGGAACACGTCCATCCCCCGGGCCGACGACGTTACGTTACGTTACGTTACGTTACGTTACGTTACGGTGAACACGACAGATCTGACAGGGTTGGGTTTCGTTTTTAGTAGTGAGAGAACCGAAGGAAATATCCTTTATTCTTTTTTTGATAAATAATATACGAGTAGCGAGGTAGCGGTGAGAAGAGAGCTGAGAAGGAAGGAGAAAGTAGCAAGTGAGCAAGTGAGCAGGTAGAAAAACGAAACGAAACGAAACGAAACGGGACGGGAACGGTGCGCGGTATCGGCGATCAACAACCGAACGACAAGTGAATATACGGCATAATATCGGACAGATCGTATTATTGTGTGTATCTTGCAGCGCCATATTAGTTTCTGGAGAAAAAGCAGAAGAGGAAAAAGAAGAAAAAAATTACTAGATCTAGTGTTCATCGTCGGTATTTATTCATACATACGGATATACATACATATACATACATACACGCATACACAGATCGTACGCACGTACACACAGCGCACGGAAGACGTACATGCATACGTGCGTACGTGAAACACACGCATATACACGCAGAGACGTTCGTTGTTAATATAAAAGTGAAAATAAATAACAATAATAATAATTGAGATCGTATGAAAGCGACAAAAGGATTATATTCGTGATTAAAAACGACGAAACGAGTTACGAGAGTGAGGTGTAACGAGTTCGATACCTATCTAACTACCTACACTCGCCGACGCAACGAGGAGGGACCGTCGCCCGATTACCAGGTATTAACGGATCTCTATTCTCTTTCTAGCTCATAATAAACCGTTAGACAGTTTTCCCGACAACGAGACGACCGCATATATAGGATCTCTTTACGTATAGATAATTAAAGACGATTTATTCCTCTCTTTTTCGATCTCTCGCTACCTCCCTCTCTCTATTTCTCTCTCTTTCTTTCTCTACTCTACTCTATCAATCTATCTCTCTCTTTGTCGCCGTCGTTTCGCTCGTCGCAGCGAGGCGTTTTGCGTGGCGATAGGGGATCAAACATGGCGGCTACTAAGCAAGGTTCAACGCTGTCAAAACCCCAAATAAAACCTAATAACTAATGGAACAAATTCGTCGCTTGAAAAACTCGGGATGTTTTATTTCATTTGTTTTGTTTTTTTTACCACGTTTTAAACCAATCCTTTATACTCAACGCTCCACTTTCTTCTCTATCCTTTTTCATTCTCTTTTTCGTACCCATCATTTTCTACGTACATAATAAACCGTTCGCGTTTACGTCGTCGATCTAACTATACAGATAGACAGACGAAAAAAATTACGTACTAAATCAACGTCTGACCTAGGAGATTTACATTTTTATCATTATGTCATCGACGTAAACAAGCGATAGTTGGTTTTTTTCTATTATAATAATATCAATTTTCTCTATTGTACATGTGTTTAACAGTCGTGGTGTAGATATTCACTTGAGGTTAATCCTTATTACAAGTGCCTGCGGTCTCGTTGAATAGATAAATATATCAATGTCTTTAATTCCTCTCTCTGTTCCCGTATCTACGTAAAGACGCTAGTGTTCGGTGTGGAATAATTGATGATACAATCGATTGGCCAATATTACATGCCGCACTAATTATCATTTTTCCATCAACCCGGTAATACGGTAATAAAAAAACATATACCAACATTTGTTATCGCTTGGTTATTCCTCGAGGAATAAAATAAACAAATAAAACATCCGTGTAAATTAATTCTCTATAAATATTCTCGGTCATTAGGCAAAAATAAATGAGCAATATGTTTTATCTAGAGATTGTACGATAAACACCGCTTCTTACGATACTGATATTTGAATTCGAGTAACAAACGACAAATGGTGGCGCCGCGCGTATTGCTAGTGTTATATTTTAGCGCGAACGTTAGGCGAGGCGCTGCAGTCGAGTAGCAGAGAGTTTCGGTGTCGGTCGGTCGTTCGTTCGTTGGTTCGTTCGTTGGTTCGTAGGTTCGGGCGTAATCCCCCTCCCGCAACCATCGCTCTGTCGTCGGCTGGGTGTGGTCTGTTGGTCGCGCGGTGAGGTTTTTTTTTTTGATTACGGTTGTAAAAAACAAGAGAAAAAAAACGAAGTACAAGTAAAAAAATAAAACTAAACAAAAAAAATAAGGATAATTGTCGAGAGGAAATAAATTGAAAGTTTGTTCGAGGGGTGAAATAATTGTTCGGTGACGATATGAGCTGATGGACGACAGTCGGCCGTCGTCGTATACTCTAACGTTAATAGGTTGTATTCTGAGTTTAGTGAGTCAGTGACACTGTATCGTAGTTCGTACGTACGTTCGTTTCGTTCGTTCGTTCCCTTCGGTTCGTTCGTTCGTTTTAAAACACAGTAATCAAATCGCCCCGGTATCGATTACGCGCTGTTGCTGCTGCTACTCCTGCCCGCCTGCCTGCTAGCCTGCTAGCTCGCTTGCCTGCCTGCTAGCTTGCTCGAGTGCGGAGAGACGAGGCCCGACGAAAGCGAGAAATATATAAAGAAATGCTGGTTCTTAGAGTAGCGAACTTTACGTGAGACAGTTCAAAATCGTTCAGTGTTCACTAGTAGCCGTGTGTGAGCGCGTGCGTACGTGTTAGTTTATTAATAATAAAAATAATAATAATAATAATAATAATAATAATAAGGATAAGAATAAAAAGAAGAAGGAGAGGAAGAAGAACAGGAAAAGTTTGCCTACCAACCAAACCAACCTCCGCGCTCAAGGATATAATTATAATATATAATAAATAATAATCGTATTATTTAATAACAATAGGAAATTGAACTATGTCCGAGGTCCGGGTAGTCGTCCGTCGTAAAAAGTGAAATTAGTTCGTGGAATAGTGGAATTCCCTTTTCTCCTATAGTATATATACGTGTATGTATACATATATATAAAAATAATCGTGTGGTTGGGCGTTGTTCGAAAAAATAAATAGATAAATAAATAAATAAAGAAGAAAATTGGTAAAAGAATAAATTGAATTTATAGATGGATATGAAAGATTTATAAATATTGATAATAATAATAATAATAATAATAACAACAACAACAATACAACAGTAAGAATAAAGAAAGCAAAAAATCGAGTTTTTCGTCTTTCGCGTATGTAAAATAAACTTGCGTAGATATTATAACGAGTCGAAAGTCCCCCTCTCTTCCTTCCTTCCTTCTTCCCTCCTGCCCTGACGTATCCCCACCGCGACTCGCACCGGCATCTAGATTCTACATAGAATCAAGAAGCGAAAGTGTGTGTGCGCGTGTGTGTATAATATCTTTTTCGATTTTCTTCTTTATTTTTTATTATTGTTTTCCTTTTCCTCCAGGTGCGCCGGCAAGGTGTTAGTTAGGGTAGTTAGTTAGTTATCTTATTCGTCTTAATCGATATCAAAACGATTAATAAACAATATTTATAATACATTTTTATCAAACGGTGATATATACACGAAATATGACGGATAGTTGCAGATGACGTTCTGACACAACGTTATTCTAGCGTAAGTCTCGCTCCTCATCCTCTTGCCAGCCCCACTCCCCCCCCCCCCCCCCCCCATACTGCCCCGAATTTAACGTATCCTCATTCAAACGTTTCTTATTTCATCGTTACGCGGCACTTGATATTTGACTGGAAAGTCTATTCTTGTTTTCCATTTCAACCGTGTCCTTATCAATATTATTATTATTATTATTGTTGTTATTTTTATTATGCAAGATTCCACGGTTTCTTTTTTCAAATACTAGTACGCGTACTACTCTATCATCGATTCGTACACAATCCGCAAAAGCATATCGAAACTTTCAGAAATAATTTTATATATTTTATCTATATTTTTTTTGTTTTTTAAGTTACTTCTGAATATTTCATATAATTGTATATCTAATGTGGTTTGTTTTTGTCAGGGGCGGAAGAAGAAGAAGAAGAGGAAGAGGAAGTGGAGGAGGTAGCTCGAGCTGGCGCGTGGGGCTGGCAAAATTTTGGAGATCTGGTTCCGGTAGGATAGGCGGCCCTAGTATAGTTGGTTGTGTTGTTAGTGAGGGGTATAGTGAGAATAAACGAAACACCAATAATAATAATAACAACAACAAGAACAACAACAACAGAAGAAGAAAAAATTAATAAATAAGCTCGAGGATCTGGGTCAGAGGAAGAAGCTAGGAGGGACGGACCTGGCCTGGACATCATCCCGTCTGATTGACCCCTCCGCTAACGAAAACGCATCATGAACGAACTCGACAGTCTTCGCCAGGAGGCGGAGACGCTCAAGAATGCGATCCGGGTAAGTTGTTATGAAAGAAAAAAAACAAACATTCGAAAAATATGAAATAATCGATTGAGAAATTTTCCGATAAAAATGAGAAACGAGAATACACAATTGTTTTTTTTTATATACTATTTTCTTCGAAATTTTTTGTATATCATTTAAAATCAGGTGAGAGGGTGAAGTAATACCGTTTTCTCAAGGGACGGCCGTTCAAACACATATAGTTTGTATGTAGTATGCACGTATCTGAATATGTAGGAATATACTAATCGCGTTGACTGCTGCTGCCGCTGCAGAATCTGTGGATTATTCTCACTTTTTTTTTTCCAAACATCTGGTAATTTATGTGATAAACAGTGCGTTAAAATAAGGAGACTTCACTGCTCGAAATAGAATTTAGTTAGTGTTTTCTATTTTTCTTAAATTTTTTTTTTTTTCTCTCCTTTTCTCTCACAGTTTCTTTCTTTCTTCTTCTTCTTCTCTACAGTATAAATTTTTCTTTTGTTATGAACGCTAACGTCGGTCCGTAACTTCGTAATATACGCAGTACGCGATATAAGCTACATTTCTATTCTTCTTAAATGAAATTAGATTTTTCAATTCCGATCTGCGAAAGGTCTAAGGTTTATACAAAAGTGAAAAGAAATAAAAAGAACAATGTGATAATGGAAAAATACTGGCTTAACAGTTCTCCCTATCCTTTACTCGTATGTCTTTCTTTTCCTTATCGCTCTTAATACACGGAGAACAATAAAATTCAAAGTAAATACTACAGTACCTTTAACAGCGGCACATAAGCCCCCTCTCCGCCCTCCACCAACGATCAGCAAACGCAGCTCATCGTCCCCCCTTTTCTTACTCTCACTCGTCACTTTCACTCTCTTTCTGTTTCTCTTTCTCTCATCCGTGTTGCAAAGAGGCGGTGCTGATGAATCAATATTATAGTTTAAAATAAATGTTATTAACATTTGTTCAATGGATAGTCATAAATTTATCCACATGTGCATTAATTTTATATTGTACTATGTGCGTATACATGTTATACGCATAGGTATCATACTTGTGTTTATATCTATCTATCTATCTATCTATTCATATTCTTGATATAATTATTGCTGTGAGCCTGCGTCATACCGCGCGGGACTAGCGATCGCCGACGCCGCTTTACTGGAATTTCGTAACTGTTCGCTGAGGTTCGGCCATGTTTCTTTCGCCTCGGGAACTAGTTGCCGGCTAAAAGACAAAAAAAAAAAGAAAAGAAAATCATTCTTACAGATAAAGCTATCATCTCAGTATTCGTCATTATGTTCCACACATGCTATTATATCAACTCACGGTTATGTTTAATCAGAGAGAAAGAAACAAAAAAAAAAATCTTCATTTTCCCTGCTTTCCATTATTCATTATCAATATTATTATAATATTATTACGCTACAGTATATGAGACGCTTTGATCTTCTAAAATTATTTTCTCGGGATAAAGAAATCCATACAAAATTTATACATTTATTTATCTATTTATTCATTCATTTATTTATCGATGTCTTTAAACGGCAAAAAAATGAATGAAAACTGTCCCAATTATACAGAAGTATGAGAGGCACGAGGTAGGTAGGCCAGCGGGATAACGGGGAAATCATTATATGACATAATCGTGCTTTTCTCGGGAGGGTAGGGCGCGGCAGGCAGAACAGACTCACTCGCCTCGCTGTTTCTATTGCCTTTTGCCTTGCCTGCTGCCTCTGACTCGCCTGTAGCCTACCTACCTACCTACCTACCGGCCTGCTCGTTCGCCTGCCGGCTTGCCTGCCTGCCTGCCTGCCTGCCTGCCGCCACCGACGTCGTAGTCGTCGTCGTAGTCGTCGTCGTCGTGTCCGATCAATACACGCTGTACAACCCCTCTCTTTCTCGCTCCCACGCCCTGTTTTAAATCTCGTCCCGTCTCTATACTCTTTTTATTCCATTCTCTCTTCCTTGCCCATCTCTGCATAGATAGATACTCACATGAACACACATATACATATTATGTATGTATATGATATATGTATCGGTATAGATATAGGTAAACGTTTATGCGATGCGTAAATATAAGAAATATTAACCGACTGCATGCACGTGTCGCTGACAGGTAGTCTAGGGATTCTCAAAAAAAAAATTCCGGGGTCATTAACTCTGTGAAATTTCGTATGAAATGTTCGATTTTTATAATTTTATTTCAAATTTTCAAAGATCGGAGAGGAAACAAAATTCTTAGATAAAACTACGTCGGAGATGATCTCGAGGAGGAATTTCGTGAAATTATTAAAATCAGAATAAAAGTATGGGAAAAATGTTTTCTCTAAAAAGAAAAATCGATATTTCTTGAGTCTTTATTCAAAGTATACATTTTCCCGAAAATTCGTTGAAATTCGACAAAAATATTCAGCAACATTTTCCAAACAGTTAATCAATTTGCTCGAAATGTTAGGAATTAATTTAAAATTCTTTATTTTTTACGAAAAACCAATTTTCTTCAATCTTCTAAACAAAATTTTTCGTTTTTCTCTCTTCCCGGATTCACAGGATGCTAGAAAAGCAGCATGCGACACAAGTTTGTCCCAGGCGACATCGGGGATGGAACCGATTGGCCGAATACAGATGCGTACGAGACGCACACTCCGCGGACATTTGGCCAAGATCTATGCCATGCACTGGGGCAGTGACTCCAGGTATTACCCACTACAATGTTCTCCCCTTAGTCCCAACCACAGCCGATACCTTAATTCTCCTTGGGTTAATATAATTTTATACTATCTTCGTCTTTATCTCTTTTCCCAAAATCCCAATTTTCATGATATAATAAACAGCAAATGACAAGCTACTACTACATGTAAGGTAATCGTTGTTAGTAGGAACCTAGTGTCGGCGTCCCAGGATGGCAAGCTGATCGTGTGGGACAGTTATACTACCAACAAGGTCCACGCTATACCCTTACGATCATCGTGGGTAATGACTTGCGCGTATGCACCTTCTGGTAGCTACGTCGCGTGCGGCGGTCTGGACAACATATGCTCCATTTATAGTCTCAAAACCCGGGAAGGTAACGTTCGTGTTAGCCGGGAACTACCTGGTCATACTGGATACTTGTCCTGCTGCCGGTTCCTAGATGATAATCAAATCGTTACAAGCTCCGGAGATATGTCCTGGTGAGAATCATACACCTCTTCGCAAATAACTAGTTATTATTTCTCTTTGCACTTTTTATTACAGTTATTTAAGAAAAACATCAAATTTAGGTCCTCAAATAGGATTTGAAAAGCCAGATTTTGGGTCTGATTGTCTCTAAAAATTGTAATAAATCTAAAATTTATGGATATGTAACGTAGAGAAACTGGGAAGAATCTGTGTTCATTGATTATCCTAAAATGTGAAGCTCTTTGTAGGGCTTTTTGTCCCTCGAACTTAACTGTTTGACCGCTATTTATTGAAAAACAGTGCGTTGTGGGATATCGAGACTGGCCAGCAGTGTACGTCGTTCATCGGACACACGGGTGACGTTATGTCACTGTCCCTTGCACCAGACATGCGCACCTTTGTCTCGGGTGCTTGTGACGCTAGCGCAAAACTGTGGGATATTCGCGAAGGATCTTGCAAGCAGACTTTCCCAGGCCACGAGAGCGACATAAACGCGGTCACGGTGAGTCTGGCTTAAAATATGATCAAGTAATTGAAATATTATGTGTTCAGGAGCCAAATAGTTTGAAATTTCTTCTCTTTTACTCCTTTTCTGAGTCTAATTTATCTTACAGTTCTTCCCCAACGGATACGCTTTTGCAACGGGATCAGACGACGCAACGTGCAGGCTCTTTGATATCAGGGCGGACCAAGAACTGGCGATGTATAGCCACGATAACATCATATGCGGTATAACTAGTGTCGCTTTTAGCAAGTCTGGAAGACTCTTGCTCGCAGGATATGACGACTTTAACTGCAACGTTTGGGACTCTATGAAGAGCGAACGCGCCGGTATATAGATTAAATATATACATAAATAATAGAGAATAAGAAGGGTTTCTATGAAATTGAAGAGCTTTCCTTAACTCTAATACGATTTATTTCCAGTTTTTACGTTGAATTTTAATGTTTTAGGAATCCTGGCCGGTCACGACAACCGTGTATCGTGCCTTGGGGTAACGGAGGATGGGATGGCGGTGGCGACGGGTTCCTGGGACTCTTTCCTCCGCATCTGGAACTAACTTGGGGCTAGACCCAAGAAGTTCCTCCAAAGAACCAACTGCAGTAAATCCGCATACAGCATCAGTATAAAGTACCGCCACTTGACCACAGATCAAGATAACGATAACGATCGAGATCTAGAGAAGAACGAGCACGACTTAGTCGTCGGGTTATCAACAGCTGCGACAAAAACAACAACATCAAGAACAACAACAACTGAAACAAGAAATTTAAGAAGAACAAGAAGAATAACATCAACAACAACAACAACTACGACGCATAATAATGAAGATAATGATTTAATGAAAGATGAAGAGTCGACGGTAAACTATAATAACGATAATGAGATAGGTAGTAGTACGCCGGAGTTGAAGTTGATTAAGAACTTTGGAAATGATTATCAAAGTATTAAATTTAAGAACGTTTTGGGTTGTGGTGGTAATAATGATTATGTGCGGAATAATAATAATAAACGCGTCGTTATAGATTTTAAATGGCGTAGTAATAATAATAATAACGCCAGGATATCAGACGCGGCGATTTTAAACCACGATTACCAACGTTTCTAGTTTATAGTTTATAACAAAACGAGCCACTGAAATAGGAAACACTTTAATTACCCTCCTTACTTACCCCTCGATCACTCACTCACTCCTTACCTTCCTACCTCATTCCCTATTCCTTTCTTCATCCTCGGGATAAGAAAAAAACAATAACAAACAAGCAAGCAAACAACAACAACAAACAATAACAAATATTATCACCTCATCGCACCTTCTTACTTCGAAAAAGAAACTGTCATACAATTTATGACATTGAATTATACACATACGTATATATATATTTAGGTATGTCGGAACATTATTAAAATCGTCTCAGATATTGGCGAAACACGATAGAACAAGAAATGAACAAAGAAATAAGTATACAACAAGGGAACAGAGGAAAAATAAAAAACTGAAGGAACAACATACATTAAAAACGAAGAAAGGTTTTTTTGGTTTACATCGCGATATTGATTTCCATTCGGTATTCCATTATCTATTGATTTCTTCTTGGATCCTTTTGTTTCCTTTTTAGTTGAATTCGCTTCTAACAAATCCCACGATTACTAATAATAATATTTGTGTTTCTAAAGCCGGTACTCGTTCGAGAAATTACGAATTGCACGTTATATCGGTATCCTAATCGCCCAATTTCTCCTTGTCGCGATGATAATCTAAATAAAGGCGAATATACAATAGCAAACGAAGAAGAACAAAGCGTAACCAAGTCTAGGAGATGGAAAAAAAGTTATTCGGATCTTAAGAATTTCATTAGATTTAGGAAAATCATAAAACTGAAGTCGAAGACGAAGAAGAAGATAAAGAAAGAATAGCGACGTGCTAACTGCGAAAGGATCTAATGATTTCTAACAAAGAAGAGCGATAGAGAGATGATGGTTATTTTTTTTCTCAAGCGGAGGAACAAACAGGAGCTTTTAACAAGATTTCAGTATTCATGATCGAAAAATAATGATGATGCCGACGGTGGGGTTTAGATTTTTCTAATTTGGCAGTATAACGTACGAAAGAAAGGAACAGACAGAGAGAGAGAGAGGAAGAAAGACGAAGTAAGTCGTCGCATTCATTGATTGATTGATAAAAATAAATCGGAATTAATTGTAAGAGAATAAACGTTGATTAACGCGTTAAGTAATGAAACGGATTAATTGAGCGTTAATAATATGTATAATGTACGCGGACGTAAGTATAGGTAGAGGACGGAGATACACGCACAGTCATTACACTGACAGTGATAAGAAGAAGGACAAAAAAGCACACAAAAGAAAGGCACAAAAACGAATAGCTCAAAAGGTATTGGCACAAGATTATGTATATTAGTAGATGAACGAACAACCCCCCTCTCCAGCGTTTTATTGATGGTGATCCGTTGATCCATTATTTACGTACATATACATATAATGCATACGTCGTATAGCGTTAATACTACTACTACCACAAAACTAATACCACCACTACTACTACCACCTGATACTACACTACTACAACGCTACTACCACCACACCGAACGTGACGTAACGTAACGTAAGAAGAGAACCTGTTTCCCCTCTGTATAAAACGTAACAATAATTAGAAGAAAAAAAGAAATAACCAATTTGGATCTTGTACTACGATACAAGTATTCGAAGAAAATTATGAAGATTGATATGACGATGAAGATATAATAATATCCTTCCTACCCCTGCCTTCGCCTCCTTCCCTATTCCACAGCCCATTTTCTCATCCTGACAACACTTACCTACCACTACTACTACTGCTACGCACACATACAAACATATACATATTATATTATTTTAATTTCTATTATTACTATTACTATTATTATCATTATTATTATTATTATTATCATTATTATTATTATTGTCATTATTATTATTATTATTATTATTATTATTATTATTATTATTATTATTTATTTGTATAGTTATCGCCATAGACGGCCCCCGCGAAACTCCCCCTTGGGCTGTCCGATGCCAATCAAACCCTTAATCGAATCAAAGGTGTTGTTATTCTAAGTTTAATTATTATTTAAAGAAGTAAAAGAAGAAGAAGAAAAAGAAAAAGAAGAAGATGAGGAGAAAAAAAAAAAAGAGAAAGGAATTATTACCTTTGTAACCAATGATTTATCTTATTCTATACTATCCCCCAACCCCCTCACTCCCCCCTGCCCCCCCCCCCCCCCCCATCGAATTATAATTAATTGATTATTATAATTATTATTAAATTCAAGACGAAATCTCAAGAAAGAAGGAAAGAAAGAAAGATAGAAAAAAAAAAGCTTGTCCCCGTTTCGTGGGAACAAATAAATAAAATGTTAAATATTGGGTACAGAAAGTCAAGTGTAGAATAATGTTGTTGCGCGTCTAGTTCTTCGTTTTTAGTTTTTCGTTCATTGTTTTTTTTTTTTTTTGTTTTTTTTTTCATAACTCATCTTTTCATAAGGCAAATTTGATCCCCCGTCACGCTTAAATACCTGACCTGTAATATGTATCTAAAGAAGTAACGAGTATAGTGGAATAAGATGAAAAAAAAGAGAAGATGAAGAAGAATAAGAAGCAGTAAAATAAAATAAAATAAAATAAAGTAAAATAAAAGAAAAAAAAAACCTGTTTAGTTTGTAGCTGTTATGTGAAAAGGAAAATTTATTATTATTATTAATCTCATTTATATCATGATGGATTATGTCTGACGAGAGGAGAAAGAAAGAATGAAAGAATGAAGGGAAAAATAAGAAATAAAAACAGCAAGCAAACAAACGAAAAAGATTGAAAGAGAGAGAAAAAATAAAAAATAAACAACAACAACAACAAAGGCTTGAAATAGGACCCAAAAGACCATGTGTAGCGATTCTTATGGGTTTATATATTTAAAGATTTTTCCATTTTTGTCGATAGGTGTTTAAACGAAAAAAACAAAAAAAAAAATACAAAAAAAATTCAAAAAAAAAAACAGAAAAAAATACAAAAAAAAAAACACTGTGTATGCATTTAAAAATAATAATAATTGTAATTTATAATTATTAATATTTAATATAAATAAATAAGAAGATACAAAACAAAAGAAAAAAAAAAGAAAACAGAAAAAAAATATGGTAACAAGATACACAATAACAAGAAATACTACTGCTACTACTACTACTACTACCTACTACTACCTACTACTACTACTATTACTACTACTACTACTACTACTACTTCTACTTCTACTACTCCTCCTCCTACTACTACTACTACTACTACTACTACTACTACTACAAGCCATATTATTTTAGCACGTTCAGTTTTACTGCAATAATCGATAATCGGTTACCCTTTTTCTATCGCCGTTGATGAATGATAAATAAAAATAAATGAATAATTGCTTATAACGCATCTCTCCATCCCCGAGCGACAAAAAGAGAAGAAATTTTTATTTTTTATTTTTTTTATTTTTAAAGAAAAGAAAAAAATAATCGAGAATGAAATCTCAGACCTTGGATCTAGGTATACGCCGGGCACGGTCCCTGGTTCGTGGTGTTAATTTAGAGAAAGGAAAGGAAAGAAAAGAAAAAGATTTTTCAAAAAATCTTTCATAGCCACTTTTCTCAACGATATCGATGATTCAATGTATTCTGCGGTCTACACGTATTTGTGGACGATTTTTCTTTTTTTCCTCTTATCCTTTCTTCGCGCCCCTTTTCCATTTTCGTTTCTTAAATTTATCAGTTTTATAGACACTGACCTACGCCACGATCCAGGGATCGAGGACGAGCGTGACGTTTTAGATATACTTATGTACGATCGAGTGAATAACATATTATCGCTTTTTCTTATTTGAAAAACCGATGAAATAAAAAATAGAGAGAGAGAGAGAAAGAGAGAACGGACGAAAGAAAGAAAGAAAGAAAGAAAGAAAGTAAGTTTGAAAATATTGTAAAGCTCAAATTTCGTAACCGTTTTCAATTTGTTTAACATTTTTCTATTTATTTCTAGTGTTCATTATCCTGCCAGTGATTTTTTACTATACGAACTATATCGCCTGATAATAGGTATACTATTATATTACAGCTGTTATACTTTTAGAGAAACTTGACGAAGATGTCGTGACGATGATGATGATTTATTGTTTTTCTTGTTTTTTTTTTCTACCGATTACTTTTTCTTTCATTATTCTTATTAATAATCGTTCGAAGTATAGATTGATTATTATTATTTTTTTTTCTTCTCATTTTCCTGTTGTTTCGGAGTTAGACTCCGAACGACCGGATATAGTTTCCACTAATTCCTGTTGAAAACCTACCTGATTCCCGCTCCGCCACGACCCTTGTTTTATTTATATTTAACTACTATATTTAATATTACGATATGAAAAAAAAAAAGAAGAAGAAAGGAGAAACTAATGGATAAACAAGATTAAAATTATGTCTCTAGTCATAGTAAGGCGCAAATACAAAACAAAACAAGAGAGAATAAGGAATAATTAATAATAATAACTAACGTTAATACCAAATAAGGATAATATTAATGAATTACCATATTCACGATACAATGACTGGAACAGTACACTTTTTGAATTTCTTTATCGGAAAAAAAAGAGAGGAAAAAAAAATATATACAAAAAGAAAAAAAGGAATAGGAAAACAAACCGAACAATCTTTGAAAAACCGTAAGTAAGATAATATAAAATAAATCAATAAATAAGTAAATAAATAAATAAAAAATAATTGAAAAAAAAACAAACAAAGTCAAACCAACGACATTTCAATTTTCAAGTTATTAAGTTTTATTCTCATAACATTTTTAGGTATTTTGGAAGAAAAAAAAAAGAGAATTTTTTTTTTTTTTTCACCATCATTACTCATATGTAGGTATTACTCCAGGTCCAGCTGAAACCGATCGACCTCTGATATATATATACATGTATAAATATATATATATATAAATTTCACCGTATAGTTTCTATATAAAGAAAAAATGATCCGAGAACGAGATATGTTATAACAAGAAGATGAAAAAGGAGAAGAAGAAGGAGGAGAAGAAGACAAAGAAGAAGAAGAAGAATAAAACGAAATGAAATATACTATATGACATATAATATAGGTATATATATATATAAATATATATATATGTATATCTGCGTAGGATATAAAAATATTATTACATATGCATATAGTAGGTATAATAATTATTATGAAAATTATAATGATAATAATAATTTAAGTTGGGTCCTATTTCAATATATAGATGTGAGATTTTTATACTGCAGTAGTTTTTTTTTTTTTTCTTTCATTTTTCACATATATTTTTTATATTCATTTATCAATTCATTTGATTTACTTATTCATTTTATTTATTTTTTTCAAATATCCTTCACGACTATTTTATAAGGAAACCTAATCCTATAATCTTACGGATATAGAAAAATCTTTGTCGTTCCATAATCTCGTGGCTATTATACCTAATTAGTATATACACATGTATATCGAGTTCAATATTTCCCTGACTCGTTTTGAATGGACGGAATTATAAACATAAATTATATACTATATATATATTTATATATATATATATATATATATATATATATATATGTATTATCGAATTTTAATTAAAGGTATCGCGCTCTTTGATAATTGATCAATCCATATATAATATACATATACATACATATATATATATATATATATGTTTATATATACGAACACCAACGTTTAAAAACCGCGCATATTATTCACTGTTATCGACTCTAGTCACACGTATTATACGCGTAGGTATATAATACATCATCACTTTTTATATTATAATCATAATAATAATAATAATAATAATAATAATAATAATAGTAATGATAATATAATATATAATTGATTATACTATAATAAGAACGCGAATCAAATATTAATTGACGCAGCATCCCGCATAATTTATTATTTTTATTCCGATCCTTATTATATGTATATTATTATAATATATATATATATATATACGTATTGATAGATATATATATATATATACATATATGTATGTATGTGTATATTTGACTATACTATATTATATACACAAATTATATTATATAATAATATAATATTGTATTGTATTGTCTTTATTGAAGAAATTATTATTATAATTATTAATTGAATAGATAGGATTATTATAGCGATTATGCGGTGAATCTGCTGCAGAGATATGTAGTTTGACATGTTTTTGGTACTCTTCACAAAGGCTTATTAAAATATACGTAAATGTGTAGAGAGAAATTTATCGAAAAAGAAGATATATTGAAGAAGAAGAAGAGAAGAAGGAGAAGAATAAGAAGAAGAAGAAAAAGAAGCAGATAAAGGAGATGTGGAAAGAGAGAAGAGATAGAAGAAAATAAAAACCGAAATAATAGTTTCAATTGTGTGGGGGATCAAAAATTAAATCATAAATCCTATAAATAATATCTAATGATTATATACATATACCTATACCTATATATAATAACAAACTATATATCGACGTTAATGATTCGGGAAATGGTATACATATAAAAGAAAAATCGGTAAACTCAATGTTTGAACAGAAAACGATATTTAATATTATATGGGTACATCGCCACACTATACGTACGTATATATTTATATACATGGATATGTGCGCGTTTAAATGATCGAAGAATGATTGTAAAAATTATAAACAACGTAAATCCAGTTGTGGTGAGAAGATAACGAAAACACTATTAGATCTGCGTCAGAAAAAACTAAAACCACTGACTAATGTCGAAAAACCAAAAACCGAGACGACGTCCCTCGATGAGAGTTACCTGCGGGAATCAGAAGATCGAAAAAAAATTGAAAAATATTTTTTAAAGAACGCGGAGGAAGGATATAATCTCTCGAACCACTTTTTGTGAACTAATTGGAATAAAATTTGATCTGAAAAATAAAAATAAAAAAATACGAACGGTGAATAGATATACCAAGGCTTCGAAGGACTTTATAATTAAATAATTATCAAACAAATTCAAAAAAAAAAGATACGCTCCTGAAACTCCGGAACGTTGCCTGTGCGGGAATCGAGGTCCGCGATGGCCGAGTCTAAAAAAAAAAAAACAATTAAAACTATATAAAAATAATATTAACAAGAACGATATTTGAAATTTTTCGTAATCGTCCGAAACCGACCCGGGACACACATATGCCTCGCAGTAAACGTATAGATTCAGGCATATCCGGTTTACGGCTCGGATATCACGAAGAATAAAAGGGCTCAAGGCTCGGCCATCGCCTTCGAAAAATTTCCGTTTTTAAAAAAAAATTTTTAACTATTTATCCGTACGGTATTTAATACTGATTTTCCAATCGTCACGCACGGGCAGCGTGATCGCGATCTAATAAATAAATCGACGTCGTACCCGAGGTTTTGACAATAGTCGTATATATGTATATATTATACATACATATATATGTATATCTATATGGATTATGTGATATCGCGTTTTCATTGCATAATTCTATTTTCAAAATTCATGTTACACGTATTACATATAAATGAACGTGTAGCAGACTCGTGTAATTTTTCCCCATTACTTCGTTTTCGCATTTCATCGCATTTTTTTTTTTTTTTTTCGCGAACCGATTACGTCAATTGCACAAATCAACTACTATGTATTGTCACATCTCGGGCGCGATATACCATCGTCTGCGTATCTCTCTGCGAAGAATAAAATGAATAAGAATGCAAAGGTGTTAAAAGAAATGAAATATGAAATAAAAAATATCCGAAGAATGGTTATATAATATAATAATTATATATATATGTATATATATATGGGGCATTCCATGACATCTCGATCAAGATTCTAAGTCGATGTCACTGATTGGCTTTATAATTTTTTGTTTGAAATTACATGACGAAAAACGCAATCGCAATTTTTTTCAGAATTTTTCAACCCAGCGTATCTGACCTATAATTTCAAAACTTGAAAGAAATACCCCCATTTTCTAAAATCTGAAAAAATTCACAAAAATCTTATGAAATATAACAACATTTTTGACGCCTATTAGAAGATGGAGATTTCATCACATTGAAAGATAAATGAGAAAAACTAAAAAAAAAAAAAAAAAAAAACATTATTGGATTGCATTTTTGACATAAGAATAAACATAAAAGCTCATTGTAATATATTATAATATATGTAATATATTATAATGAGCTTTTATGTTCATTATTATGGCAAAAATGCAATCCAATAATGATTTTTTTTAGTTTTTTTTAGTTTTTCTCATTTATCTTTCAATGTGATGAAATCTCCATCTTCTAATAGGCGTCAAAAATGTTGTTATATTTCATAAGATTTTTGTGAATTTTTTCAGATTTTAGAAGATGGGGGTATTTTTTTCAAGTTTTGAAATTATAGGTCAGATACGCTGGGTCGAAAAATTCTGAAAAAAATTGCGATTGCGTTTTTCGTCATGTACTTTCATACAAAAAATTATAAAGCCGATCAGAGACATCGACTTAGAATCTTGATCGAGATGTCATGGAATGCCCCATATATATATATTATTATATTGTGTGATGGTATTATTACCAATAATAAGAATATTAATAATAATAATAATGATAATATTGGGAGCTGAACCGCTAATTACCTAAAAAAAATTAATCTAAAATTAGGGAGCAAGAGACCGAAATATAGACGACATTTATAAATCTATTATAGTAGATTGAAGAAAAAAAAAAGAAATATATAGGAATAATAATAATAATTATTATAATAATATTATTTATGGCATATACTTGTATGTATATCTACACGTTTCTACGTTTCTTCTGGACGCCCCGAAAATAATGAGAGAAAAAGTAAAAACCAAAATAATGATAGAAACAAAAAACAAAAAAAAAAAAAAAAAAAATTGAAGCAAGAAATTAAGAAGGAAGAGTTGGATAATATTATTCGCTAGATTTAACTAATTATACTTATTAATTATACGTATATTATATATATATATATCCTAGGTAGACGAACGAAAGGGAGAGAGAGAGAAATCAACAAAATAAAAGTAGTAGTAATAATAATAATAATAATAATAATAATAATAATAATAATAAAAACAAGAACAACAACAACATTCACGAAAGCTGCAGCAGTGTATAGGTGCACACGAGTCCTGAGACTCAAAAAAGTCCTTTGGGATATATACTATATATACATGTATTATTATTATTATCATTATTATTATTATTATTATTATTACTATTATTATTAAATATATAATATAATATGAGAAATGAAAAGTGACGAGGAAAGAAGTGACGAGAAGAAAAAAAAAAAATGTTGGAAACAGAGAACAAAAAAAAAATATATATATAATAATAATATAATAATAATATGTATGGGACGTTGCACCTTGCATCTTATAAAGCGATCCGGCGGTTTATCCGCAATCATAATTTACACCGTTACAGGTATTCACTATTTCGTATTTATATATTATTATACATACCTGCTATATATGTAGATATACATATATATATATATAAATATATACATATACATATATATATACGTATATACTGGGATAACAAAAAAAAAAAAAAAAATGAAATACAATATATATAAATATATAAGGCGTATGGTAATGACTACGATGAAAGGGAGGTAAGGGGGGGATATGTTAATGATCATTGCCGTCGTCGTCGTCGTATCGATCGTTGCGATCCTGCGATCATCGTAATAATGAATTGTAATCCCTTTTTGTTTTTATTTTTTTTGTTTTGTTTTGTTTTGTTTTTTTTTTGTCCTTGAGTAAAAAAAAAAGAAAAGAAAGAAAAACCAACAACCAATTACTATTATATCTATGAATAACCTGGTTAATATTGGTTATCATTATATTTACAATCGATGTGCGTGTGTGTGTGTGGAAACCAAAGAAATAAAAAAAATTAAATATAATAAAACAAAAACGAGAGAAAAAAAACCACAAAAAAAAAAGAAAAAAATAAAGTGTATGTAGTAGAAGTGAGCTGTACTCTGTGTCGTACGTCGTCATGCAATTTACCTTCATAATAATAATAATAATAATCATACTAATAATAATAATAATAATAATAATAATAACAATAATAATAATATACTGATTATTATCACCATAATATGTATATCCATCGGGTATATAAAGCTATATACCTACATTATATAAATTATTAGACAGCAATCTCAAAAACAAAAAAAAAATCCTCCATAAAATATTGAAAGAGAAAGAAAAAAAATTTTTAATAATAATCAACGCTTATTGACAAACTTTTTACAGCCAGTATACGTATTATACTTATAAAGCTAGGGATGAAAGAAAGGGAAGAAAGAACGAAGTAAAAAGAGAGGAAAAAAAAAACAACCATTCCCAACGACAAAGAACAGAAAATTAATATAATATATGGCAATATTTTATTCATCTTCATTATACAGTAACTATTATAGTATATGTATATATCCGCCATTTATTGAATACCCCCCTGAACAATTAATATTTATCACACGATAAGTTATACGCGTATAGATCTTTTGAGAAATAAGAGCGAGAGAGAGAGAGAGAAAAAGAATAATATAGAGAGAAGAAGGAAAGAGAGTGGAAAGGAGGAAACGAAGAAAAGAAAAAAAAAACTATAAAGAAAAATTTTTCATACACGAAAGGAAGAAGAAAAAAAAAATCCACCGCAGATATAAATATAAGTTCACTATATTAAGAAACAGAATCTGTTCTTCCTCCTCTATATTAATGTATAGTAGTACACCTTCCTCACATTTTTCGTTTTTTCATTAATGTCACAAGGACTGTCAATGCTTGATAAATATCCTAATCAGAGAGATATAGGTATATGTATACATGTATATACTTTTTTTTAATTATTATTCTACATTTTCCTGCACCAATTGCATTTCCAAACTCTTCGTTGCTTTTCTGGTTATTACATGACTAGCTTCGTCTTCCTGCTGCAGCTGAAGAGATGATTCTTCATTTACTTCAGCCTCTTTTAGAACGACGTCTTCGACTTTATCAATTTCTTTGATCAGTGAAGCATCATCTTGGTCCCCGATCTCAAGTTGGATCCGTTCACGTATGGCCACGTCATCGCTGCGGAGGTGATCATCATCTTCTGATTGAAATCCAGAGAATTGGCGATTCGTCCGGATCATGGCTACCGCTGCGTCCTTCAATTGATTCAAGAAAAGGATTTGAAATCGACCGAAATTTATCATATGTTATATATTGTATATCTACGAATAACTGCAGCGATCATATACCGTAACGGGGCCGAACGGTAAAGAATCCAAATTCGTTCGAGGCGATTCAGAATTTTCGGAAACGTTCCAGCTCCGAACATTTATACTCCGAAAGCCCAAAGAGACCCTCTTTACGGAAACAGATTTTATCTACTTAAATCGATAACTTCACGATGTCATAAATAATTGATACGATTTTGAAATTTTTTTTTTTTTCAAAAAGTGAATCTCAAGACGATCAATTTGACCACTTATCGGTTTTGATAAAATTAATACAACCCGAGTTATTAGCTTAGGATCTTTAGCTTTCGGAATTCTGAACCTATGGTGTTCTACGTTTGACAGTTTTTCAAATTGGCTATGCAGACTTTCCGGAAAATAGTCTTCCTACAAATGTGACCCGGTAATATTGAAAATCGGAATTTTTACCGTTCGGGACTTACAAAATTCGGAACTTTAACCCGGCCCCACCATACCATGCCATACCGTACCATACCATAACTACTTGATATTATAATGATATACGTGCAACCTGAGGAGTTTAAGAGTGTAACCAGAACGGGGCTGTAAAGCGTAACGGAAGTGATGTGACGCTTTACTTTCAACCTGACCTTTAAAATCGGGAATCTTAAGTTTGGAGTCGAGTGTCTAATGTCTGACACCCGTGGTACCACTAGCACAGTTAACGAATTGCATATTCATTAGCTCCGCCGTGTAAGCTATGCATAATAATGGGCAGAGGGCTGAAAGTGAAACGTTCCCTGATGCAGTCATGAAATTTTCAATTTCCCCAAAAAATATCACCTCTGCGTAGTCGTAGATGCCCGTCATATCTTGAGATGTAATTTTGCCGCGAGCCATTGCTTCCCTGGATTTGTTCATCAGCCTGCTGGCACATCGTCTCCCTCTTTCCCTCTGCTCGGCAGATTTAGGGGCGTTTACGTTGCTCGTTATTCTAGCCCTTAGTGCGGCGTCCATTTCTCGAAGATGATCCGGACCTTCGATGACCAAGTCTGCGTCCAGAGTCTCCAACTCTCGTCCTGCGACTCCCTCTTCAAAAAGAGGAGCAGATTTCTCTGGAGTCAAAGTTGCCGCGCTTTCATCCGAACCCTTAGTGTCAATCGATCCCCCGTTTGTTTGTACCGTTTCCTGAGAAACTAGATCGCTCTTTGTTTCCACGTTTTTCAGATAATCTGGATCGATGAGGAGCCGCTTTCGACCCTCTGCTGCATCCAGGGCGGCCTGAAACTCTCCGAAATTTATGTCTTCTAGTTTCTTACTGGTTTCCGTGATCAGGGCTGATATGCACGTGTCGATTAGCGGAGAAACCTTCTCGGTATTTCGTCTTGTCTCCCTCACAGCATGCCTCCGACATCTTTCTTTAACGCTACTTTCACTGATTCCACCCCGTTTTATCGGACTCTCAGGATCGCCCCCGCCTGTTTCCCCGATCAAAAACTTCTTTCTACTTATTTCAGAGCTCTCGATTTCGTGGGCGCGTTTTCCTGACGAGGTCTGCTTCGTCTGAAGACATTTTGGCCCGGATTCCAAGAGCAGAGAATCTATCGATGTAGTCAGGGCCTTGATTCCAGGTTCTTCATCCTCTTTGCTAGTCTTCTCTTCAGTCGGAATATCCGTGCTAGTCTCTCCGCTGATGATCCGAGGTGACACTTGTCCACTGCTCTCTTCTCGCTGCTTCAGAATCTCCCTAACCCTTTCTTTCCGTTCCTTAACGCTCCACCATTGCGTGCCATTCCCTTTTTCCGTAGATATCTTTTCCCGAAGAGATTTTCCGCTCCCCCAAAATCCCACGACCTCTCCGTCAGAGTAGACGATTTCATTCTCTTTTGTGAACCTCTCCATCCCCTCGCAAAACTCCTTCATCTCCTCACGGACCGAACTCAATTCGGACGAAATGCGATTATTCTCCGGTAAAGTTTCTTCATGATCGCCCGAACCCTGCGATGGTATCGTCTCACTCACGGCTTCTACTGAAATCAGAGAAGCACTCGGATCACCGAATTCACTGAGAGGAAATGATCAATCAAACCTACTCTCCGGAATCTCCGATATCAGTGGAGTGTCTTTCTTGGCAGTGAAAGGCAGGCTGTAACTGCAGTCGTCATCCTCGATATTTTTGGTTCCTGCGTTTGTCCTATTCTCCAAGATCCGCCTGGACAATCGTTTCTTCTCCAAATCACCTGCGAGGTGTTCCTTGATCTCCGACATCTCTTCTATTAGTTTAGGAGGCTTTCCTGGCTCGTTAATCTGCAACAAGATGAATGAATAATCGGCGAAGAATCGAAAGACTTCATCAGACGAAACTCACCTCAGCTTTCCAAGGCAGAAGCAATTCTTTGATTTGTTCATCAGACGCTATTCTCTCGGAATCGAGTATTGGTTTTCGGCTTTCGCTACAGAAATCGCTCTCTTCTTCGCCGCTTGACGAAGAGGATGAGGACGACTCAACCCTGCCCTCCATCTCGAGCTATGAATGAAGTAACCGTGATTAGAAATCTATGGGAAAATACTATCGGCGATAATTTGAGCTTTGAGCATCGTACCAATTCCGAGGAACTACTTTCTGTGTACTTTTCGGCCATTTCGAGGTTCTCTGATTGTTCTCGTTCCCGTTTTTCAGCGGCTGCTATTGCCTCGAAGTGCTTTTTCCTCCCCAATAATGCTGCGCGAGAAAAGATACGCGAAGATGTAGCTTTGAGGAGTTAAATTATTAAAAATACAAACGACATGATGTTAATCGTCACCTGTTACGCTGTCGTTTATCTTCTTTTGCTCAGCTTGTATCCACCGGTTTCGTTCTTCTACCTCTTCCTCGGGTCCGCCACGCATCCTTTCGCAAAAAAAAAAATAAGAGCAAAGGATCCGGAAAGTATATTGGATCCAAAATTGTTTCATTTAATCTTTACCAAGCTTCAGCGCAGGCACGGTCCCGCGGAAATACAGGACGATCGTCAAGGTACGTCAACTTCTTACATTTCAGAGTCATAGTCTTACGGTACATCTTTATCGACTTTATTACTGGATTTCCCGTCAGGGTTACGACTCTGAGGTTCTTCATCGATCCAAGGATCTAAGAAAAGTGGAAAAACACACTAAAGGAATCACGGCGTCCCTGAAGAGTTTCCCTGTGATGAAATTCCCTCCGTCAGTTTTCTCATTCATAGCCGTATGGTTTAATCGGAACAACAAGACGGTGCATGGATTTATAAAATAAATCTGCTACGTATTTGATCGCGATGATCTAAGCCTGTGCTCGCGAAGGGTAAACAATGTGATAGTGACGTTTGATTCGCGTCATTCATGGGTATCTGTCTCGTACAGTCTTTCATCCGACACACTTACCGTTTCAGATCTTCGTATTCTTATTATTCTACCCACCATCCACCGTGCGGTTACGAAGATGCGGATTTTATTTATAGAGAAACCCATACCGCGTCTATACGTGTGTTAAACACTCACTTCTACGACGTCGAAGGACTCGATCCGGTTGTGCGAGATATCGAGGATCGAGAGAGATTCCAATTTCTCGAGGTGTTCCAGGTCCGATTTTTCCCTGAGGTAATTGTGCGACAGATTCAGAGTGTTCAGTTTCTTCAATGAGTCTAGAAAAATGATTTTCAAATTCAGAGAACGGTCGTTCAACGCGGCATTCTCCCTCACCTAGGTTCTCGATAACGTGAATCGTGTTGTGCGAGAGATTCAGAGTGTCCAGTTTAGGCAAACACTCGAGGTTCTCGATCTTTCCTACCAGATTATGGTGCAGAAACAGGCACCTCAGCTCTCCTTGGTTATCCAAATTGGCGATTTCACGGATACCGTTACTCTCCAGCCAAAGACACTTCAGCCCCGTATATCGCTCGAGGTTTTCGATGAAGGAGAATCCTGTCGACGTGAAAATCGTCATAGAAATCATAACCGGAGTTCAGAGAGTCGTTACCTTTGTAGTGGAGGTAGAGCACATCGTTGAGGTACGGAGTCTGGTACAATTTATTATCCTTGCAGTGTTTGAGGATGAATTCTTCGGTCATTCTGAAAAATGGTTGCGAAGATAAGAGAGCTGTGAGAACTGCGGACATATCTCCTTCCTTATCACCTCGTGCCGTGTTTCTTTTCGTCGTAATCGTAGGTCTTTCCTTTGATGAAATTCTCCGGTGGTTTCCTCATCAGCTCTTCATAAATCGACTCATCAGAGTCCGAATCCTCGTTGACCAGTTCTCCCTCGATTTCCTCGTCCGTTTTCAGCCCCTCGATTACCTCAGACTTGCTGAACGGAACTTCTCGCCATTCGGGGGATGGATTCTCCTCCAGCGAATCATCCGAGGGGTAGTTTCCTCCGAAGTTTATAGAATCCAAGGCAGCGTCGCGGTCCTCTTCAACTCGCCTCTTAGCCTCGGCGATTTCCTCCTCGAGTCTTTTAACCCCCGCGATTTCATCCCTCGAATCAATTTCCGAAACCATTTTCGAAAGCTCGAGGAAACTGGCCTCAGCGTCGTTATTTCTTACCAGACATTGACTAGCTCTGTCGATTTTCTCCTCGATCTCTATCAAGTCGTCCGAGACTTTGCCCTGGGGATCGTCGCCTCTTCTTCTCGAAATTTCCGCCTCGATGTCGCTGAGATTTTCGAAGTCAGCTGCTTCGACCGGATCTTGAAAATCCTGAAAATATAAGTGACCGAGATTACTCCTGCTGGACGAACTCTGTCCTCGTTCTGACAAACGATATCTTACCGTTTCCTCGTCGTTTTTTTCTCCCAATTTACTCATGGGGCAGTTTTCGGCTATTTATTTTCCTACGACAAGTTATAAGCCCCGATAGACCCTCCCTGCGTCAAAACTATCTCGATGAACAAAACAATTAGGGATAGTTGCCACGGATACGAGGCCCCGTACGTGGCCTCCTTTATACCGTTTGGTCGATGAATTGATTTCGAACGATGTGCAGCATTACTGGTAGATATACCAGCTCTGATATAAGCAGCCAGCCGGCTAGCTTCTCGCGTGAATTTTAAAGAAGATTGTCGCGATTTTTTTTAAAACGTCAAAATTGATTAGCCTTGCAATTCGCGATATGATCTAATCGATTATGGATTATAGCTTATACTGCCGCGGGATGCTGCGGGTCGGTCGCGTAGTCGAGACTTTATTCGATAAGGCTAGCAGGTCGAATTTCAATTCGGTTATAGGTAGCTGAATCGGTTAGAATCTCCGAATTCCTAATTCAAAGTGGATTTAAATCCGATTCCGCCCCCGAAGATTCGGCACGCGCGACTTTAAAATACCGAATTGAAATCCGCGGTGAGGCTGCGGCTACTGCCGCCCACCATATCCCGACTAACAAAACTAAATTTGATTTTCAAAGTACCCTGCAGCACATCGGGCTACTATTCTGAAGATGGCGCACATCTCTCATCACTTACATAATGGATTCCGATCGGAATCTAATATTATTATTCGCAAAGTTAAAGGGGCCTCGGACTGAGCTCCGAAGTTTATGGATTTAAAACACCCGCATCGTCGTATCTTATCACCGAACTCTAAACCCTCCATATATTTATAATAAAATGTCTGTGACCCGGGGCCAAGTCTTAGGGTCATTCTCTGCAGCCACTAACTCGGTTTCACATTATCAAAATGTATCCGAACATGTACTACCTACCCCGGATTAAATATAGTTTTAGGATTTCTCTCCGGGCCGCTCATCGACAGTCTACGAAGATGTTACGCGGCGAGGTCAGGGTCAGGGTCAGGAAACGTCTCGCTAAAATGTTTGAATAAACAGCGTCGATCTTTTACTGACCGAATATCCGCGGACAGGATGTAGAATAGTCTGTTCCTTGGGTCAACGAAAAAGGTAAAATGAGGTTCGACTTCGTCGCATACTGTTTTCTCGATTACTTTTCAAGGGACGACCTCCCGGCGCTTTTCGGGATGAAAAACCTCGCCTATTTCCCTGATCACTTTCCCGATGAATTATGAAAAATCTAATCGGTAATGATCGGAGCTGAAAGATCCTAATGCCGGTCTACAGTCCGTTTAGAAATGGCTTTTGCAAAAACATCCGCTGAGCTTAGCTGGTTTTGAATTGCAAATCCATAGATACATGGATATCGACATCTTCGGATCCGACCCAATTATAATATTCAATACACCTGCGAGGGAGGCTCTCACCTATACAGGATAGAGATATCTTCGACGAGGAAGAAGGAGGAGTTCGAGGAGAGGAAAACTGAAAGAACGGTAAAATCGCGGTCTTATTCATCGCCATACAATATACTATACTCTCAGGCTCGGGGTTTTATAGTACCTAAACTGTACCATACATGGATCTCGCATGAAAATCTTCACCTATCGAGGTACATCGATCCTCCTGCTTTCCCGATGCAAGGCGTCAGAAGATGGTGCAGTCTCGACTGCGGAGGACAAATAGAAGATAAGAAATGGGAAAATCTGATCTCTCTTTATTCATTTCCTGTGCTTTTATCCCCCAGGTCATGTACAGCGAAGTCCAGGTCTATACAGCCCGTTAGTTTCTGTATTAGCAGTCGAATCGTTGAGAAACGAATCGATAAACGATCATCGGAATGAACAGGAACGATGATAACAATGTATGGTAATTGGTATTCCCATGGGTAATTTAACATGGGATTATTACAGGCGCCGGGAGAAATTGGAACAATGAAACCGTGGGTCTAGACTGTGCTGTAAACTTGTTGGTCGTTTTTTTAATTTAATTTTTTTTTCCTCTAAGGTTTATATCGCATGCTAATGCCCTTATCTTTGTGTTTGAAATTGGATTTGGGCTTCTATTTAAATAGCTCAATATTCATTATTTCGTATACCCTGTGCAGGGTACCCGTTTTAAAAAACTGATTAAAATTTCGGCGCCGTACCTACTTACCTACTGACAAACAGACCGAGCTTTCCCACGGGAATAACATAATTGACCGTGGAGGGATGGGGAAAAAAAGAAAACGGGAATTGCTCAATTTTGCATTCTAAAATATCGAGTTTAAATCAGAAGTTGAATCGAGCTGAACGAGGCGGTGGGAAAGTATCGCAGACTGAAGATCTGTCTCGACAATTCTCTTCCTCGGTATTGCAGCCTCGCAATTTTCCTTTTTATTAAGAAAAAAGAAAAAAGGAAAAAGGGGGAAAAGGAGATAAGAAAAAGTTGAATCAAATGACGTACTAGCTACGCTCGGTCACTGTATTATAATACCTGACTTATATTTATCTTCGGGATCTAATCTCGCGTTATATCTAGAGGCGACGTCGTGCGAACGGCGTCTTTAACATCTCCGCGTGTGTGAAAACACGTCGCGAGTGTGTCCGTACAAAAAATCTCTCCGCATTTATAATAAATAAGGGTAATTTATTCGTTCGTTTGTCGAAATGCATAATATTTTATAATTCAATGAAACGCAGGTTTAGATTTTTTAGTCCCTCCTTTATTACAGGCATATGGCAGTACCTTCGTATACCTTACGTGCCCGAGGTCATTGTTGCTGGGCAAACAACTCGTGCGACTCGGATATGACTCGGACGACGGTACGGCGGTGCGTCGAGTGACCGCCGCAGGAAGTCAAAATGCTATTCTAATGTATGGAAGAGTCAGTGGTACAATTTATAGTTAGCTATCGGCATTGAATCACTGAAATATAAACTATAAATGAATCAGAAAGTCTCAGGGACAGTATTCATTTCAATGTCAATTATTTATAAATTTTCCTCGCCACCATGCTCGATGCCCGATGCCAGGCCCTTCTTTCGTCGATCAATCGATACTCTAATCTACCACCCTCTTCCTCAGTATAGGTGCTTCAATAAAACCATCTATGAGCAACAAGGATGACCCTATGGCACCAGACGAGATCAGATCACTCCACCACACCATTCACTTCTCCGCACGTCAATGTCTCCGCTTTACCTGTAAATGCGATGCCTACCAGAGGCATAAGAGTCGAATTCTTTCTGCAATAGGGTCAAGTCTATTTCTTCAATTCATTTTCGCATCAAGAGTTGATTTAGTCGTAGAAATTTGTGGTGTGATTTTTGGCCTCTCGGAGTTTTTTAATGTTTCGAACTTCGACCGAGTTCAAACTGATCTTGCTTTTCTTGTCATAGGCGTAGATAGGTGGTATACAACTATATACGTGTCGTTGTACGTATATTGTAATTTATTGTTTACGGAATTGCAGTAACCGTATAATAAGGGTGTGTGTTGTCGTTCCGCAACTCCCATATGATATTCATGGTGCAGTCGTGCGTAGGTAGTACACACGTAGGAACTGTTTGAAATTCTATTGGTACAGCGATATAGTGGTACACAGAATATTGCTCGTGAACTATTTTTCAAAACTGAGCAAAACATCTGTTAGAAAATAAATTTCCAACTCTCTATATACTATACATGAGAAATGAGGTATATAAAGTATTGTTTTTATCATACTCTTACTCTTTTAATATACTAGTTCCTATATGTATATTGCTATGTAACGATCATTCCCGATCGTTTCCGATCCTGATACTATGTGTCTATATCTATATCCTATACGTAATCAGTTGTGATCAGTAAACAATATTGACCGGCTTTCTTTTCTAAAGAAATGTATTTTACAATTCTATACACTTATGCCTATATATATTTGAATAAAAAAACAAAATTTATATTTCCTCGAATTTTTGAGAAAGTAGTTTATTCATTACGTGTGTATACATACGTGTATACGATGATAATACAATAGTTCCGCGTAAATGCGTACATACATACGTTTACAGCTCTGCACAGCTCGATTGCGTAACTAGATCTTACCGATTGTACATACAAATGGATATAAAATTGTTTCTTCCCAAAAAGCCAAAGGAGTTGGTACCCGATAAGAAAGAAGAGAGTCGATAAAAATTTCTGTTCCTTTTTCTTTACGTTTCTGTCGTAAAAATCGAGGAATAGATTCGAGAGAAAGAATTTTCCTCGTTCCTCGGACATTAAGTAACGCGCGACAACGTTCTTCCGGGTCATATAGCGCGCGCGCATGCGCAGAGTAATGCGCGAGATGCGCAACTCGCCGCAGAGAGTTTTAGCCGTAGGGTTCCTGGTCCTTTCGCGCGGCCGTGACTCGCGGCTTCTCGTATATGTCCTATGACCCTAGCATGCCGCATGGTAGCTGCGGGTTTTTAGTTTTTGAATTTGTAGTTGCGCGCTGCGGCGCGCAGGACACAATAAATAAATTCGTCGTAAAAGAAATTACAATTGTAAAAAGCGGCGAGATACCCAGATACAAATCTTGATACCTCTAAGAATAGCGGTACTTTCTTTTGTTTCTGTGACGCCTGGTGCTGCCTGCTGCCTGCGCCTGTTGCTATTGCTGCTGCTACTGTTACTGTTGCTGTAGCTGTAGCTGTAGCCACTACAGACCTCAAACATCGCGAGTTCGCGCATGGGAATGCGAGAGGGAAGGAGGGAGGGAGAGGGGCCTAAGCCTTATTCCATCTTATTGCGACACATTCTATACCTGATGCAAGACTCAACCGCGTGATCCCTTTCTGTTTTGGCGGGATCTAAAACTCGGAAGGGAATTCCCCCCGCGTTCTGTTAAAAATCTAAAAACAATTTATTCGAGAGACAATGATTCAGACTCGCGTAATTATCTGTATAATTATTCAAGACTTTATGAAAAATGAATTACAGAGATATCAAAGCGATTAATTACAATTACCGAGTTATCATTCATTCATTGATTGACGTAGCATCGAAAATTTGTCGCAGGTTTATATTCGCTATCGGATCTATGAGAGGCGTAACGATTTTGTGAAATGTGAGCCAGGATTATACGTATATTATTAGAAAAGTAAAATCAAGGCTAGAGAGTGTAGGTAGGTATGTCGGAGCTTACGATGATGATAATGCAGGCATAGGTACATCGCGGTGTATGTAGAGAATTTACATTGTATCTTCTTTTTCTTCTTCGCCCCTTGGACAAAAGTCTGATAGATTCCGGGGTATAGATAACGGAAGTAGGTAAGTGCGATAAAATCAAAGGGGACAAAAAGAAAAACAAAGAAAGAAAGGAGAAGAAAAAAAGGAGCGAAAAGGAGAGAAAAAAGAACGACATGTTCTAGAAAAAGGTGAAAGAAAATAATAAAGAGGCTAGAGAAAAGGAAGGAAATCGTTTCGTTTTCGGTTTTTCTTTTTTATCCCGTTTTCTCTCCAACACTTCGCGGGTATAATAATACATTATTTGTATACGAAATGAGACGGATGATCATCAAGGCTACTCAATCTCGATATATATGCAATTACGCGGCTACACCGGAGCTGTTAGAGGATCTCTGCAAATCTGGCCAGGGTCAATTCCGTTCGATTTTATTCTATTCTATTCCGTTCGATTCGTGTATTATATTATTATCTCCGATTTATTATTCAGTTCAAAAAATAGCGTTAGTTTACATCGGAATAAAAAATAAAAATAAAAATAGAAAAGAAAAAACAGATACCACCGCAAATTTTACAATGTTATGTTTTCTCAGGCTCGTGGATCTCGAATATACGATCGGATTCGTAATCGCTAGACCCATATTCGGTTCCCCATCTGTGCAAAATTTGCAATAATATAGAAATTGGTATTTAAAATCGAACGATTTCCTAACGATCTAGCCATACACGCACACGTATACCTAGGCGAAAGAAAACTGCGAGGATATATGCGGTAAAAGCTATAGGGTTTGGTAAGAGTTTCTAGCAGCTTCGATAATCCGCGTTCCGGTATCGCGCTCGATCCTAACGGTTAATAATCGTCGATCGAATGATCCAACGTCGACCGTATAGATCGCGATTCAAGATTGAAGTCATGAGTTTCAAGTTCCAGCTTCCAAGAAATCTCGAGGATTCATATTAGTCTCGAGATTACCTCCTGTATTTTCATCATTTCTCTTATCCCAACGCGTATTATATTTTTATCAGAGACAGGATAATTCCATATCATTTTTATTTGTACCTTGACTGAAAAATCTATGGCATCCATCATAGCGGGGATATCGTAGGTATAGATGGGCGGGTAGGTACCGCAATATTCATTATTCATTAGACCTAGGAGAAGTAACTCAATGGTTCAAGGCTGCATCATGAGCTCGGGACGTATTCTAAAATCCACTAGCTATTTATTTCGTGCGGTTATATATACGGACCCGCTCCTCTTTTCGGATCTAGGGTCTATTTTCGCGGTGAATACTTTCCGCGATTTGATGAACTAGTTCTTTCGACGTGTGAAAAAAATAAATAGATAAACAAAATTGATTCGCCTACGTGGCATACGTCTATCGTTTAATGACGTTCGTCGCGAGTTCAACGAAGGTATAATTCTCCTTTGAATTCAAACTTTGCATCGAATGACGTGTGTGCCGACATGCAATCATACCCCCGTTCGATCCTGTCTCGAATATTAACATGTAATGAATAAAATTAATACCGTATTCGAGTTTAAGTATCAAAAATGAAAACTAAATGTTGCGCGGACGAATTTCAACCAGTTTTCAACGCAGACATTCGTTTTCTTATTTTCACGCGTTGTAAATATATAGATATTCTAATCTATCAACATATTGTGCTCCATTTATATCGAAGATTGATATGCTACACGGTCTCGGCCCTACATAAGCGAGTAAAAAATTACTGCAGGCCCAAAAGACAGGGCAGATAAATTTTCATAAATAAAAGATCTAAATCTACTGGAATATGGTATCGAATCCACCCACGAGGGCATAGAATAGAATCGAACACCACCGAACAGAATGATAATCCGGTTTCCATCGAGTGATGAACGGATAGAAAAATAAAATTCTCTAAAATTTTCTCTTCCCTTAGCTAAATCTCATTGAAAAAATTTTTTTGGAAATTCTATCGCTATCATAGGTGCCCTCCGACGCTCGTCAAATCTTTGGCTATAGTTGTAAAAGTTTAAAGAGCTGCAATAGTGGGATGTTAAGTACGGCTACCTCGTGGTTTACAGGATAGGTGAGTAGGGGGATTCAGCGAGTGCAGATCAAGATCAAGTATCATCGTCTACCTGCCCGCTTGCCTGGCTGGCTGACTGCTTGCCTACCTACCAACCTACCTATGGACGAGGGGCTCGGTGACAGAGTGACCGAACGAAAAAGGCAGTCATCCGAAAAACCTTAGCACACCTCGATCCCAATCTATGCTGATGTCGTATTGATACATAAGCAGGGGTCAACCCATGTATAATAAAATTCCGACTTGCATAGATATCGGGGCGAAACGATCACACAAACTGGCATCGAAGCTATCGTGTGTGTATGTATGTACAAGTACATCGGTACCGATGCAGATCGAGACAGCTGTTATCTCCCCCTTTCGTGGTTCGAGGGTAAAGCTATCGGCGCAATGAGACGATCAGCGATTATCGATCCGATGAAAAATAAAAATTAAAAAAAATAAGACCACGTTGTACTGTTTTTCTCGTATCATACGTGTGAGATACTCGACTGACGCAATATTTTCACCGCAAATAAAAGCAAGCTGTGTAGAATAGTGTATGGGATTCAAAGCGTGAGAGGCTTTTGCAGAAAAGTAGGCAGGTATTATAAACTCCTAGGATTTCCGAGTAAAACGACATAGGTATATGTATATTATGTGCGAATGTATATGCGGTACATACATTCGCATTGAGAGAGTCATTGAACGGCCCCGTTATCACAGGTCAATCGTTTAGTTTCTCAAGAACTGCGGTTGGGCACTTCCTGATAAGGAATTAATGTCCTGTTCGATCGGGAACTCGGGATAGATATCCCGTGACACAGTGTGGGCACCGTGCCGTTGTATCATGGGTTCGAATTGTTTTCAAATCTCCGTGATAACCGACGCTGGTATTTGTCCCGTTGCAGCAAAATCGACGCAGTACATGTACCTATAATGGATACAATAATATAGGAAAAGGTGAATTCTCTCGATTGAAACGTCGAAAACATCGTGCGTGTTTGTATAATATTTATAAAACCCATATAATTCCGTGATGCCGATGCTGATGCTGATGCTACGAGAGCTCAAAAACACTCCTCGGTATAAACAAGTATAACTAGTGTCTATGGATCTACTGCGCAGCCGACTATACATATACATATAAAGTATATAATATCTGCTCCTTATACTGCGACCTAGACCAAAAATCGTTCCCGGATTTTATACGTTTCTTTTTTTTTCGTGATCGTTTTTTTTTTTTTTTTTTTTTTTTAGGGAATCGCGTCGAAGATCGAACGAATCGCAAAAGGAGGATCGACCACAACTCGTCCAGTCTACCGTGCACCTGTCTTCTTAATCGCAATCCGTTCCGATAGAGGCTGGAGGAGAGCCTCTGTCTCTCCAGAGGCTTCGAGAAGGAGAAAACATCGTTGGATACGACGTGACATGCCAGATAGAAAGACCACGGGTTGGCCGTTCAGCAGCACTGGTTTTCGATAACAAAAAGAATCAAGTTTCCCCTGTCCAGCCCGAGCGGTAAGAAAGTGATGAATTAATCAGTAGCTTGAATTTAAGATTGTAGTAAACCGGGGTACCTACACGAAAGCGGGGATCAGTCAGTCTTGCTCTGATTTTATTTAGTCTTGTTCGAAATCCTTTTTTTCTCGTTTTTTTTTTTGGTTCTCTCATTCCCCCTCTCTCTCTTTCCCTCCTGCGTTCATAGCTGTTTTTCGATAATGCGGTAGAAAAGAAATAAAAAAAAAATTGTAAATAAAGTAAACGAATCAAACCGTAACATAGACAGAGATCTTTTCCTCGTCTCTGTTCCTATATTTCGTCGCTCGTTTATCACCGGCGATTTTGATGCAGCGAAATAAATTTGGGAATCTGATATAGCCGCGAGATGCATCTGCCTAGACTCGAGGACCCGGTCCAAGGACTCGGGGCCTCGCCTCTGGACAAAAAGCGTAAGGTAAGAAGAAAAAATGGACGGAATCACACCGCTGTGGCGGTTATTTTTCTCATACCCGCGTATATATGTTATGTATATATAATTATAATCTTCGTCGCGGCGGAGGTGTGCAGGTAAGGTGATCGCGTATGGAGCCGCGATCTTCGTATCCAGGTACACGGATACTACATACGTTCACAAATAATATGTACATAATAAGTTATAACCGAATACACTACGGTATCCACACACACGTTTGACGGTATACAGACATACCTACACCCCCGCGTCACATACGAACGGACGTTGAGTTTAGCCGATTTTTAAAACGATCCCAACACATCTTCATCGCCTGCTGGTGTATCGCTGGCCTCTACACCCACTAGCTCGCCATACCGTTGCATCTCTTCGGCTAGGTACGCATCGCGATGGCATGTATGAAACGTTGAAGAAATACGTTGGAATTGGATTCAATTCAACCGTCGAATTCGACCCTGTCACTCCACGTCTGTAACAAATATACATTCCTCCTTTCCCGTAATATTTCCTCAGCTATCGGACGCCCGTCGTCGGACTATCGCTTAAATCAGTGTAACATAACACTTGATCGGTAATACCCGATCATATTATCGTCGAAGAGGATGATGAATAAGAGGATATATGCGCGAAAGCCTTGTCGTAAAAATACACCAAGTACGAGGCCAGAAGGACTCGACGTTGCTGTCATACGAAACCGCTGATCTTCTGCTTCTATGAAACTTCACGATTCCGCTTCGTTAGGTGTAATTAGCCACTCCGGTTATTCGTCGGTCGACATCTGGGGTCGATTAGGGTCCGGACACTAGCTCCGGGCTTAGGAGCATAATAATGCTCGTAAAAGTCTAGACCAGATAGGAGATAAGAGTTAAGACAGAGGTAAAGAGAAGCGGGGACGAAGAAGGTCCCTCTCCATTACACGGGGACTCTGTGTTCATTGCTAATGGAAGCAACCTTGATTTTGGTGCGAGGCCTTCGCGTCTGGCATACTATTATCTGTTGGTCCAGCAGCGCCTATACCGTCTCTTCTCCTCTCTTCTCTTCTCTTCGCTTCTCTTCGCTTCTCTTCTCTTCTCAGCGTAGTCGTCGCGGGCCAAGCGGTCTACCCATGGGTAATTTATTATGTGGATCACGAATCTGCCCTGATCTTGAAATATAATCGATCACCAGAAAAGGGGCAGAGTTTCCAAGAGAGATTTTTGCGAGATACCAGATATAATGCGGCATCGTTTCCTCGACGGATTATATACAGCCGTTCAAGACCATATCCACACCGTTACACAACCGACGGTTTTACGGGGTGGTAAATCGCGATGAACTCATCTCATTCACGAAACATCTTCGCCGGAAGTCAATGAGTTATGCAAAAGACTTCGACGAATCGGTTCCGCGAAGATCGGTTTAAATCTGACCGAATGAAATGTTGAATCTACGATATTGATTGCAATCAGTACGTCTATATCAGATATGGATAAATGCCTCCCAATTACTTATGCCGTATTGTCATCCTCGGCCTTCGCCTTAGCCTTCGCCTTCGTGTGTTAGACGCAGATATGCGTATCCTTGGTACGGTATAGAGTCGGAAAAAAACACGATGATTAGATTGATCCCTTCGTAATGAATACGGATAACGATGAAAAGTGGTAAAAATTCGTACCGAGATTTTGAATTATGGAAGAAATTTGATTCCGTAAATCGGCCCCAGCCACCGCGCGACTCTGGGTTATTGGGTCTTGGAACAGTTCCGAAACAACGCGCAGTAGCATATTATAATTTAGAGTGTGTAAATACATATCTGAACGGTAAATCGCTTCCCAGTTCCCATAGCAGACCTCTATTGCGTCATGAGAGAGAGAAAAAAAAAAAAAAAAGAAAAAAGGAAAGAAAAATACTTCCATGTAACGCGAGAAAAATCATTTATACCTTTACCGATTGTATAATCGAACTTCTAGAAAGCTCCCTTATAGCCATCGGTCATCGATCACCGTGCAGCGGTTCTTTCGTCACATATGTATTCACACATATACATATATGTAGTTTTGGGTGGGAATATATGTATAAAGGAAAGGAAAAATGTATCAGGGGGGTCGAGGGTTTTCGGTCATTTATATTCCCGAAAGTCCGTATGTCTCGCATTTAATCGACGTAGGAGACGATTGTGCCCGCGATACACCTGCGGCATGGTTCGAAACTGGTACCATCTATGGGGTAGCTGGTAGCGGAGATCGGTGTATCGGCAAGAAATCTGCAGCCGAAGTCCTGAGTCGGGTCGGGTCGGGTCGTGGTCGGGTCGGGTCGGTTCCTGGGTTTTTTTAAATTCGACGTCTCTCGGTACACTTCGACGACGACGACGACGACGACGTCGAACTATCCATATGTATGGGGTGAGCCGTGGCGTAAATGTGCTGCCTACATTACGACGGTATATAAGATCACCGGGCACGCTTCGGCACCCAGACCGAGTCAGATCGGCAAACGGTTAACAGACGATAGTAGACGCGCGCCAAAACCGATAAATATACCCAAACGAAACCGAAACCGAAACCGAAACCGAAGCCCAACCGCAACCCTCGGCGCCGCTATTGTACCATTAGACCTTCTGCCGCTGATTGCTTCGATCAAAGTCGAAAATAATTGAGAGAGATTTCCAACCTTCTTCTTACGATCTTGTTATTCAACGCGAATTTACGTTAACGTGAAAAGTGACGGGTGAAGATCGACGGGTGAATCGCGGATCGAAATCGGGAAGGATAATCTACAGTATATCTTCAGCTCCGCAAGTGCCGTTCGATTTTTGAATATGACTGCCCCGGCGTTCAGCACGACAACCTACTTCCTCATAGCCGCTTCTCTGGTGGCCTTGGTACTCGTATTCGTCGATTACATACGTTCCCGCAAACGGGGAAAGAGCCTCGCCGACAACTGCGGCAACGAGACCAACGCGCTCGCCGAACCACCCGGGCCAAAGCCATGGCCGATTCTTGGCTCTCTTCACATTTTGGGGAGGTACGACGTGCCCTACAAGGCCTTCGCCGACCTCGCCAGGATCTACGACAGTCAGATAATCAAGCTGAGGATGGGATCGGTGCCTTGCGTGGTTGTTAACGGCCTGGAGAATATCAAGGAGGTCCTCATCACCAAGGGACCCCAGTTCGACTCGCGTCCAAACTTCGCCAGATACCATCAGCTATTCTGCGGAGACAAGGAGAACTGTAAGAGCCAATTTTAATCGCCATTAATTCTTAGTTCGGTAGCTAGAAGCGAGATTTTTCCGCTCACGAACGAGCCGAGAAAAGTCTCGACAGCGTCCGACATCCGGCTTTACCGGCTCTCGATAGCCTGGAGGATAATGTGAAGGCCCGGTTGTACGGTCAGGGCCGCGACGGGAACGGGATGGGGCCGATCAGGGGCGCGATGTAAGGCTTAGAGTGTAAACAAACACTTGTGGTCTCCGGGGACAAGGATGAAGGGTTCTCATGAACGCGCTGCAGTATATGTCGTTCGGTATCTCTTTGCAGTCGGTTCGCGTACTTGATGAGAGTTACAAATAAAAATAATACAAATAAGCGAGATTTATGGAAAAAAACCTACCGCACAACCGGACGAGTCCTGGCTCATACCCGACCACGCTACTTACTACCAACTCGGGCGGGCCTCCCCTCTTCAACTACACCGCATACTTACTCCGTGATTTTATTTCATAAATTTCCCAACTCTAACGCGATATTTTTCCACTTTTTTTCACCCTTTAGCACTCGCTTTCTGCGACTGGTCCGAGGTCCAAAAATCGAGGCGAGAAACCCTCAGGGCCCACACCTTCCCCAGGGCATTTACCGCCAAGTACGATCAGCTGAATACGATCATAGGCCAGGAGGTGGAAAGCCTCGTCGAATATCTGGGGAGCGAAGATGCGGGGAGCAGCTTTGGGAGCGTGGCTGCGAAACCGTTGATCCTTCACACCTGTGCCAACATCTTCACGAACTATTTCTGCTCGAAACGTTTCGACCTAGGTCATTCGGAGTTCACCAAAATGGTCGAGAACTTCGACAAAGTATTCTTCGAGGTGAATCAAGGCTACGCCGCGGACTTCATGCCCTTCCTGATGCCTCTTCATCAGCGAAACATGGCGAGGATGGCGAACTGGAGTCACAAGATAAGGGAATTCGTCGAGAAAAATATCGTCGAGGACAGACTCGAGTCTTGGACCGACGTCGTGCCCGAAAACGACTACATCGACTGCCTCATTAACCACGTCAAGACTGACACAGAGCCTAAAATGTCTTGGGACACGGCCCTGTTCGCCCTTGAAGATATAATCGGCGGGCATTCGGCCGTTGGTAATCTCCTGGTCAAGGTGCTCGGCTATCTCGTTTCGAATCCGAAGGTGCAGTTGAGGGCACAGGAGGAAATCGACGCCGTTGGAACCCCCGAAGGATCGACCGTTGGACTCGAACACCGTGGATCCATGCCGTACACAGAATCCATAATCCTAGAAGCCATTCGTCTGATCGCGAGTCCGATCGTCCCACACGTTGCTAATCAGGACAGTTCAGTTTCCGGTAAGAACCAGCAACGAGATACAAAGTTGCTTGATACTCCTGTCACTCGATGATCGACTAGTTTCATCGGAATATCGACGTGAGATTCTTACGTGTTTTCTCCTTCATGATTTCAGGGTACAGAGTGGAGAAGGGAGCGTTGATCTTCCTGAATAACTACGACCTGAACATGTCCGAAGACCTGTGGTCCGAGCCTGCGGAATTCAAGCCCGAAAGGTTCGTCGTTAATGGTCGAATATGCAAGCCGGAACACTTCCTCCCGTTTGGCGGTGGCCGCCGTTCGTGTATGGGCTACAAGATGGTACAGTATCTAAGTTTCTCAACGATAGCAACGATTTTGAAAAATTTCACGATACTCCCGGTAGAAGGTGAGGGTTACAAGGTACCGATAGGGAACCTCGCGCTGCCCGAACATTCGTTTAATTTCCGATTCGAAATGAGGACTAGGTAGGAAATCGGTTTTCCATTAAACAACGGAGACTGATATATATACATTATATACTATTATACTATATAATATTATATAGGTATATTGTGTGAGTATACCACCGCGCTTTGGATAAAAATCGCTATACTCGGCTATACGTTCAAGCTTTACTGACATTATTAGATTTTTAAGTCATTATTATTTTTTTTTCCATTTCTTTTGTTTTTTTTGTTCATTATTATTACTATCATAAGAAGAAGAAGAAGAAGAAGAAGAAGAAGAAGAAGGAGTGAGGTATATTATTAGCGAGTTTCTAATAACCGCGAAAGCGTTATTCGCCAAAATATATAACACTTCGCTATGTACATAAATTAATATAGATTATATATATATGTGTATAGATTTATCCGCACACAATAGGATACCCTTAAAAAAGAAAGAAACGCACTTGGATCCGTCGATTCATTTTTTCATAGAAAAAAATCACATTCGATCCATTTTTTCAACCACCGAGAGGATCAGTTATCAATATTGTAAATAAATCATCATTAAACATAAATATAGGTATATAGGTATAATATCGGGAAAAAAAATTCTGGTGGTCGCGGTCGTTGTACAAATAACGTTTTTTTTTTCCCCCCCGAGATCATTATTTCGGACATCTTCGCATATATTTTCATTACACCGTTGTTATTATATAATATCATCATTATCTTTCGTCATCGTTATTTTTTTTCATGGGGGGTATACATACATTCGTATAGTATAATAATCGCGGTAGAAATTTAAAAAAAATAAGAAAAAAATTTCCCCATACGATTCTCGATGTAATTTATTACTATCTTGTTGTTATTTATTAATTTTATTATTATTATTATTATTATTATCACTATGATAGGTAATATTATTATTATTATTATGGTACAGTATGATTGTTATTCTTCTCATCACATTCGTTGAATTTCATTATACAACATGCTATTCTTATTCAATTTTTATTATTACGATTATTATTATTATTATTGTTATCATTATTATTATCATTATTATTATTATTATTATTATTATTATTATTATTATTATTATCACCAATGTTGGTTTTTTCTTTTTTGTTTCTTTTTTTTATGAATATTTTTTTTTTCTCTCTCCTCACGTCGTGTGTTGTGTTTGTTATTTAATTATTGTGATTGTTACCCTTTTGTTAATTTATTATTTAAGATTTTAATAAAAAAGAAATCAAACAAATATTATACCTGTAGACATTGAACGTAGTATTACATCGTTGAAATTAATTCCACTCCACTTCACCCAGATACCCTCTTCCCTGGATACCTAAAACGTCTAGGTATAACAAAATTGAATAGTAAACGTGTTCGTTGAGCAAATTGTTATAGAAGTATATTTTTATAAAAAAGAAAAATAATGATTCAATCTCTCCTCCAATATCAAAATGAAAAAAAAAGAAATACATTAAACGGTAGCTTCGTCTTCGGCTTTGGTAACTATCTTCTCGGTACAGTCTACGATCTTTCTATCTCCGTTTAACTCCTTAGAATTATTAATATTCAATTCCGCAATGTCGTCTTTATCATTTGAAATGATTTTTTTCTTCTTAAAAAGTTCCTCGATCTCGTTGAGCGTCCTACCCTTGGTTTCGGGTAGAAATAAAGCTACGAATATCGTACCAATGAACGACATAATACCGTAGAAAAGGAACACACCGTGTTTATGGAACGCGTTTAACATATCCGGGTATATTTTTAACACGAAAAAACTGAACACGTATGCGAAACACGTCGTCATACCGGAAAACACGTCCTTTACTCGCGCCGGGTAGATCTCCCCTATCATAGCGAAAGGGAGAACCAAGAAACCCATTGTACTCGTCAGTATGTACATCAGGATCGAAAGAACCGGGATCACTCCGTGATCGTTGATCCCATATCCCCTGCTGTTTGCCCATAAATAAGTCGCCAATATTCCCATGAAGACGGTCATCCCTACGCCGGATGCTATCGAGGGAATTCTCCTCCCGTATTTACGGGAAACGTAGGATGCCCCAATTGTGCCTAGGAGCCTGGTAATGCCGATCAAAATCGCTGCCAAGTGTCCGTCCATTCGGACACCAGCTTCGAGGGTGAAATCTACGGCGTAATAAATGAGTACGAATATGCCGGAGAATTGTTGGAAGAAAAAGTACCCCAGCATTATGAGGAACGGCTTGAGATTATCGCGAGCGAAGAGCGCCCCGCGAGCACTGTAGTCACGATTTATTTTGCTGTCCTGCTGTTGGATATTCCCGGATGATAATTCCTCCGAATCCATCAGATAATCGATCCTCTCTTCCTTACGGATTCCTGAGAAATTACTGATGATCTCTTCAGCCTCGGGACCGCGACCCATGCGTCTCAGCCAGACCGGAGATTCGGGCATTTTTATTGCCACCAGGATTATTGACAGGATCGGAAATGTGCCGCATAGAAGAGCCACCAGGCGCCAATTTGTCTGCAATTACGATCACGACATGATTCAATTTTTTATCTGATAGTCTCCGGGGGCTTTGGCTTTTCGGATATTCGAAGAAGAGCACCTGAAACATGTAGCCGAATATGTAAACTATCAATACGCCGATAGCAATGGCAACGCTTGTCCATGTCACGACGGTGCTTCGCAATTTCGGAGCTGATATTTCCGCGGCGTAGACAGTCGCTGGAGTCGATGCCAGGCCCATTGCTATACCGCAAATCGCTCTTCCAACCAGAATGTGGATAACGTCTGGAGCCAGGTAAATCACGAGCCATCCAATCGCCGATATTGTCGATGTTGCCATCGCTGCGAAGCGCCTTCCTCGACGCATCGAAACGCTCGATAATATGCACCCGATCGGAGTAGCGATCGCCGTTATACTAGCTAAATTAGGGGGTTGAAAAGTGTTCTCAAAAACTTTAAACGAGATTCCCATTTTCAGTAATCCATTCGAGCATAGATAGGAACTAACCGATCCAAGATAGCTCGCTGGCTGTTACTTTCATCTCGCTGTCTGGAGAGGCGAGAGGTCCTAGAGCCACCGCACTGTATCCAAGTCCCATAGCTGGTCCTAGGACCGAAGTATTCGCGATTAAACAGGCTATCATCTGTAAGAAACGTCATATTTCAGTTAAAAGAGAGTAAAAATGGCTGAGCGAATTGTGATTATAATTTTTTTAGAGCCGAATAATGAGGGCAAGTATGCATGTGGGATATTATAGGTATATGCTTGGATCGAGACTCCAGCATCCCAGCTCGAGTGGATATAAGGCCAGCTCTCTAGCACGTGGTTACGTAAATCCGCTGCTTCTAATCTGGGTGAAAAAATGTCTAGTATCCGTAAAGCAGATGCATTTATATTCGCAATTCTTATTGCTTGCTGGCCGCTCGCCTGTCGGCACCAACACTAAGATATGTATTATAAATGTTGGCGTGAGCTAGTGACCCACGAAGGCCTCTGATCGCGGCCTCTCCTTTACACTTTACCAATGATTAAGCTGCCCCATCGCGTTTACGTCTTCTCTGCAATTTCTCAACGCGAATTCATCTCGGGATTACATTTTCTTCTCGTGGAATACGACTGTGATAATTTATCATGCGCGATGTAGTATACGCGATACGAGATTGTGAGCAAATATCAGAATTAGACTGCTCAAGGAGATGCGATTTTTATTACCTAGTCTTTTGTCGGTTTTTATTTCTTTCGTTCATTTTTAATCAGTCTCAGGTGTGATAAGCACTGCGGATACTTCGCATTAATGACTTGCAGAAAATATGAGATGAGAAATAAGTCGTTTCGTATAATTAGTACCACAGCAAGATTGTATCTGCAACCAGACTAATTTGTATTCGCGATATAATTGGCATTTATGTCATAATAACAACAACAATAATCAAGAAATACACGTATGTATAGAAAAAGAGCAAAAAGTCATTTGTTGTGCACCAGTGATCAACACCGTATTTATTATAACACTTCACTCGCGACCATTTCTTATCCCACTTCTCTCATTCTTCTCACATTTTACTCTCCGTTTCGTACTCTCAAATTATTTCTGCATCATTCGATGCCCAGAGAACAGAAAATGCTGAAAAACCGTAAAACTGTTCATACAATTGCGGGTAATACGTGATAATCAACCCACCTGTAAAACAGTTCCTCTCCGGGATTGCCTCTTGCGATTTTCCGCAGCCTTCCGATCGCCTTGCTTGAACGATAAAATATGATAAAATGTGATAAAACTCCACGGTTTTTGATCAGTATTTTTCATGTCTCACCATATCTTCAGCGTTGAGTGGAGCCTCAGTTTCCATGATAGTTAACTAAACCGTTGAACTTTCACAACGAACTTTCGAACTTTTTGAGACGATTGAAGGTATTTTATATAACGAGTTGGAGACTTGTTATTCCTGGTTTTGCTTTTTCTTCTTGTTTTTCTTCAGAAAATCATAGCCAATGATTGCGGCAATCAACTGAAGAAGCTTGGTGATCGCACGTCGGAAGATACCGAGTAAATGCAGTAAAGATAGGCCGATAAGATCGTCATATTTAGTTAGTATATCCACTTTGCATTTGATAATATACGACTGCAGGATCCGAAACAGTTACCGGCTATCTATCTATTTAGGTATGTACGTGAAATCTGAAGGTTTTTATAGTTGTTCAACCATACGTTATATTATTGCACTTAGCGAATGCGAAACGAGAGTCACATCGATACGATAGACGCTAATTGCAGTAAGACTCAAGCCGACACCGTACTGGCTCATTACAAGCTCCGTATATACATAATATACGTGTTCGAAGCGATATAGATTGCACATAAGTATGACGTCGAAAAGTAATCCCTGGGAGGAGACTTCTTTTCAATGGACATGATGAATCCTCTTTTCCCTCTCGTATGTTACCTGATGCATATCCATATACGTTTATTCAATGTAAACTGCATTCGGCATGAATCTTTATGTGCAGATGTCGATTTGTTAGGGGTTTAGCGACGAACAGCTATAATTCATAAATATGTATTTTACGATACTGGACTTTTCAGCCAAGCTAGTCGCGCTAGTCGCATACATTAGGCTAGAAAGATAGATCAGCCTGTACTACATTGCGTAAGATAAGTATAGGTTGCATTTGCTGTTAAGATCGGTAGTTCGCCGTGACACGGCTAGATACAGATGTATATAACTATGTATACTATACACGGGGGGCAAATCACGAGAACAATATAAGATGTGGGTAGGTAGATAGATATATATATAGGTGTATGTAATGTAAATTGACAACTGCTGCAGGTATGCATGATCGTGTATCGTGACATATTATAAAAGGCACGTCCACGTGCGCGTTACTCTCTTATGGCGCCGAGCTAACCGATTTATATTCCAGTACCAGGTCATAGTTCGCTCCTCCGCGTCCACGCGGGCTATATGGCATACATATATGCATGCATACGTATAAGTATACCGTGACGATCTATTTCACTGGCGAGGAAATATAACCAGAAAAATCTAAGCCACGTCCCAATATTGACCCCAAAAACAAATTCTGAAAATCTTGTGCTACTCTTTTATAGCTGAGAGAAAAGAAATCGAAGGGAAATCGCGGGACGAGGCAATGCTAGACCGCAGGGCAAAACAGACCGACCATACGCTCACACGTTTGACCTAATTTCATGGAGCTAATCATTCATACTACATACTGGACCTGATACAATCACGGGATAAGGTTCGATAGGGAGCTCACTTTAGGGTACAATTCGACTGTGCCGAAGTTACGAGGTCGGAAAACGGAGACTAGTCATACAGCACATAATACAATACAGGTGTAACTCATAGTATGTTCTACGTTTTTAATTGTACACGCATGTATTTACGGCTGATTATAGGTATATAGGTATATGATGTTTCGCACTTAAGGATTTATATCCAATGCCGATATGATAACGGTAAGCCGGACTACTGCGACGATTGATTCATGTATAATCGCTAAAAGGTGGATATATTATATTTTGATCCCTTTGTCATTCCAGATGTGACATTATACACTATAAATCGCACATTGACCACTTGAGTAGCTATAAAAATTCTAGTGTAATTATAACACGTTCAACCCTCTGCTTTCAACTTTTCCATCATTTAATTCCAAGTTATTCATGTTCTTTAATCATTTATTATAATTATGTCTACTGTATGTCTAATAAGAAAGATTGTAATAGGTATAATACAAAAGTACAGGTCTAAAGTGTGATCGAATTTTCTGTAATATGCTTCCTTTATTTACAACATTTTTATACCCATAATTTTATACATTCGTAACATTACGCTGGATAGAACGAAAATGGATATTCTACACATTTCTAATATCAATACACGAGTTATTAATATCATATGTATAATTCTGTTTATTTTTTATTCCGTTCGAATATCATTTTGAATTCAAATATCAAAAGCCCGCGTACACAGAGTTATAATTTCTTCGCGCCAAACGATAGGCAGCTCAATGTACTGCCAAAGTTTGATCTGTTGTAGGTTTGTCAGATGGCAGCACAGATACGATTTCGGTTATTCCGCGCATCACAGACACGCACGGCATCCGCACTCGCGAACAGCCTACCATGAACAAGCCAGCGAACTAACGAACCACGAAACAGAACAGAACAGCGTTGTGAAGTGTAGTGAAAAATGGCTGGTGTCAGCGACTGTTTCAGCATCGGTAGTACGGTGGCTTGTAAAACATGTTACAATAAAGAGATCGAAGGCGAGGTACTGGCCTTTGACCCGCAAACGAAAATGCTCATATTAAGTATCCTTTTTTTACTCTCTCAATTTATAGTATCCATAGATTATTAGACACCGAATTCTCCTCTTTCTACATTCTACACTATCCTATGCTGACAACGGATACGAAGTAACAATTAAAACATTATGTATCTATCCCGCGACTAATCGTCCTCCGATTACCTAGGATCATGACAGAAATATCACTCCTTACTCTCCACCACGTTTCCCGTTTTGATATTGATCAGAAAAACTAACCTCTCCCTCTCTATCTATCCATCTTTCTCTTCTCTTCTCTTCTCCATGATTTCCGTTCAAATGTTAATTCGTGTGTGGAAAATACGTAGCCTTAACCCCAAATGAAATAGAATGTCCTTCGTCTTGTGGTAGACCATCTTTAAACGACGTACACATAGTAAACCTCTCTCTTGTGTCGGACGTACAAGTTAAGAGAGAAGTTAGTCCAACGGGCGGCGACCCCCCGCAGAGTCTGAATCTTCAAAGGCTCAATACTAGAGTAAGGAATCAAGTCGATGAGAAGAGGAGAATGGTCAAGGCTCTACAGCCTGGCGTATCCCCCGAGGGGCAAAAACTTTTTATTGCAATAGCTAAAACTATAGAAGAGACTACGTGGAGCGGACCCAATATCGTCGTATGGAATTCAGTCATCATCGCGCCGCCTTATAAATTGGATAACGTTCAAGGAAAGGAAGAATCTAAGGCTTATACTCATGTCAAGAAAGTGGTGAGGGGTCCAGGATACGGATTTTATACTTTTTGGATCTTTTTTAGCTGATTTTATCCAGTTATTTTCATTTCCAGTTCAAATGGAAACTGGGAATTAGTATTTGATTGAATAAACCTGTTTGGTAGGTAAAAAAACACGTTGAGGATACAGCGGCGGCCGAATCGCAACAACAAACGACACAAAAGGGAGGGAGCTTGCAGTAAAGGGTGGTTCTTTAAAAAGCGAATAAGTTATCGAAGCAAAGACGCAAGCCCTGAGCCCCAGCACAAGGCGGAGAGCGGGCTCTCGTACGGAGAAGAAATGAATATGAACCAGAAGACACGGAGAGCCTAATAACTAAATTCACTAAGATCGATTTTAGACGATAATAGTTATAGTAATAAACTCAGTTTTGCCAATTGGAAGTAACGACAGTATCCCAAATAGATTGATTATTACAGAATGTTTAATATATGTGAGGAAAGAGAGCCGGAAGTTAGATTCTCGTTTTTGTCGTATTTTGCACGCTGATATTAAACGAGAATAAAACTGAATAAAACTTTTAACGATTCTTTAAATTGAGTATCTTGGTTTGGAAACATTGTATACAGATACTTCAATAGAATCTACAACACAGATATTTGATTGACGATTAGATAATATATATTTATTTGTACAACATTATTAAAGAAAGAAGAAGTAAAAGAAAAAGAAGAATGAGAAGAAAAAAGAAAAGATATATAATATAGTGTCGTTACATATACAAATTAAGTATAAAAGTATCTTTGTAATAATCGTTTTTATTTTCAACTTTTTATTATCTATTATTATAAGAACACAGGTAGATTCAGCCTGAGTTTTTATTATCAAATCCCATAAATAAATGAATGAATAAATTCAGTATTACATATATGTATATATATATTTATATAAATATATATAGAAATATATGAATATACTATATATATATATGTATATGTATATATATATATCTCACGTTCTAATCGTCGTTTAAAATCAAAATCGTAAAGCGGAGTAAAGGCGAAGTAAAGCTATAAAAAGATTAAAGATTGAATAAAGGGAGATAAATACTATTATAAAATTCGTTCTCTAAAAGACAGAAATAAATGTAATATAAATTCCGGATCTTAGTCGTATCATCCCAGATTTATTTATTCTATTAATTTATTTAATCAGCCGCGAAACTATGCGCTCTTTATTCATTATAGCAATTTTATGAGATCTTGCTCTCAAGCGCCGTTATTCTAATTCAAAGAGAAATAGGGAAAAGGATGAAAGGGTGTTACACAGATAGATAGATAAATAAACTCGTCATCTACATAGAGGAGAAAAAGAACATTATTTTTCATTCAGCTTCTTCGTCTGTAACATCGTTGCCTTCGACAAACGCGTTGTTCTTCCTAACGATATTAACGAGGTCGTGTGTAACTCGGGCAATTCTAGCCGCCGCTTTGAATTTCGTAGCCGCTCGTTGTTTCTCCATCTTCTTTTTCCACTGAAAAATGTTATCATTCAGAAAAGTATTATGAAAGAAAATTAAAATATCTTAAAAGATTTTTCTCCTGTTTTGAAATCGGCGCATTTCGCGTGGATCGCCATGATCGATGATCGAACGCGTGGATACTTCGATAGTTCGATACATCATAGTCAGTCAAGCTGCACGCGAGCGGCTAGTCTTATTAACCAAGTCAAAGTTCCGTTCGCATTAATTAATCAACTAATTAAACAAACCAAAACAAAACAGTGATAAATATTAAAGCGATGTGATTAACGTGCAAGAGACTCCGTGTTCAAAGATTCAGAACACACGATGTCTAATCCGAGAAGATTTCGAGTAACCAACAACTCCGATGATCACGTCAACAGATCGTAAGGTTAGTCCCAATATTTCTGTCATTTTTATCTCTTTTCGATATCAATTTTGTCCAAACGATCGTTCATTTATATTTTTGGCAAGTTACGGTAAATGCAGTTACTAGTTCCGCCCTAAAACTGCGTAATTCGTTAGCACCTAAATTCAAAACAGATATCGCTCGGCGTACATAACCTAAAAAAACACGCTCCGAATAAGACTGCGAGTCATTAAGGAAACGCTTACCTGCTCGTCTCTCGACGGTAAATTGGACAAGTAATCTTTCATTTCGGGTTTTTGAGGATCCGCGATTGCGAGAACCGAAACACACCCGTCTACCGTACCTAGAACTATGCTTTTCCCGTCGTAGGTGCTGTCTATAGCAGTGAGCTCCGCCTGGACTCGATAATTGGCGATCATTTCGCAGTCGGAAGATCTGCGGGAGCAGAAATAGTAAAATAAGAGCTTCAGAGCTCATTTTCAGCCACTGGCTAATTTTTGACTTGAATAGTTCCTCTATTCTTCCAAAATACATCGCCACAATGTTTCTTCAATTATTTTTAAACTCACCTAAAGACTCTGATAGTTTTTCTACCGCTGTGATAGTAGAGAACATATTCGTCCGTTCGATTGAACATAGAAATTACCGTAAACACGCCCTCGGCTACTTTGGGGATGTAGGTTTTCACTGTCGTTCCTTTTTTGAGCTCTATCAGGTCCAAACCTCCCCTGCGTATCGAAATCATTTCAGTGTAAAAGCTTTGCCGCTAAAAACCTTCCGGTTATTCCATAATTGTTTTATCACACACCTGCTCGGTGCGTACAAAGTATGTTTACCATCCTTGCTTATGTTCCCACTCCACTTTGGAACCGATCTTATTATCTTTTTCTTATTTATATCCATGATACTTCCCTTGTCGGAACCTATTATACCGACCCAATGCGCGCGGTGAGGCATGGGGACAATGCTCGTTATATCCTAAAGAATAATTCTTATTTTACACAATTCTTCATTGTTTTAAACAATTCATATCAAGTCTCACGATTTTTAGACACGTACCTTTAATCCTGGAATTTTTATCGGTATCCTGTTTATCAAAACCCCGGTTTTAGCATTGTAAACGATAACGCAGTCCCGATTCCCCTTGTCGGCTGCTGGTACGACTAGGTTCGTTCCATCCGAGGTAAGGACTGCTTGTCTGAATGGTATTCCGGTGTGACTTTTCACAGGATATTCCAATGAGAACATAGTTCTTCCATCTGTGTGAACAAACCTCCGGTTATAAATAATCCCAAGTCAAAATTAGTAAGCCTTTCGATTACCTGGAATGTTTCTTACAACAAGAGTCGCGGTCGTTCTAACACTCTCAACCCCGGGGGGATTACTAGGCCTCGAAACTGCCAGGAATTTACTTGTCTCTGGGATTAGAGTTAGCTGTCTCACACCTGGCTGCTCTTCCTTGAACAGCACCTGCTCCGTTATCCTATTCCATATCAATACATTACCTGACTCAGTGGATATTATGTACCTGAAATTTTCAGGAGGTGAGGATCACAGAAAATCAATTAATAATTGTCCATATTAAGAGAAGATTGTATGTAGAGGTAGTTAGTAGACGTACTTTCCATTGTGAGTTACACATGCGTGTGTGACTATCGCGCCCAATGGACTGTCTGCTAATTTTGATATCAGCCTTCCAGACTGTAAGTTCCAGACACCAACGCATCCTCTGGTGACTGTGGCTGCTAGATTACAGTGTTCCGCTAAGCTATATAAGGATCAACGATGTTTCTTACGTTATTAAATTTGGTATTCATATGAATACAGCAATAGGAATATTGGAATTTTTTCACCTAATAGAATCTATCTGCAACTCGTGTCTGTCGATAACATGGACCTGTTCGAATATGTTATTGATATTCCAAACCTTGACACTTCGGTCAATACTGGAAGTTATCACGCTGTTCCAATTCCCAATAGTGAGTGGTTCGAGTTGAATGATCCTCGCAAAATGGGCGTCGAGGACTTTCACTAAGGCTGAAGTCTCAAGACTCCAAACGTACAAATTTTTCCTAAAAGAAAAAAGGGAAAGGAAAATGTGTTTTTCTTTTCTAAATGCCTAAGGATTTAACGATCGTTTACCTCACTCCTGCCACTGCGTAGTTCTTAGTGCCACTGATCATTATGGAATTTGAGCACAGCATTCGGGTGCTAATATTCCTGATTCCATTAGGCAGCATTAAAACAACCGCGTCGCTTTTGCTCTCTAAAAACCAGACGACAAAACCGTTCCCAGAAGTTGCCAAGAGCGTCTCTTCGTCCCGGTCTAGTTTAAGCTGCAGGAGATATTCCACATCGTCGTTGTGAGCGCGAGGCATTTCAAAGACCTTTTCCCAATAAGAGGAACTGTCCTCGCATATGTATTTGGTAACGCGGAAATCGTTCTTCGTTGTACAAGCGAAGAGCGTCTTTTTATCGCTGGTCATGACCATCGCGCTTCAAGCAAACACAAAAGACAAATTTGTTTTCCTATTTTCTGAGGAAGAAGACAGTAGTTTCAGTTTTATTTTACCTGTGAAAAACGAAAGGATCCAATGCTCCCTTCGGGCGATAAGCATGCAAGAGCATCGCAGAGTCCTCTAAACTACCCGACCAGAATATTATTCTGTATTCATCCAGCGTCGAGTACTCCAAATCTGTTGGAAATAATTATCAGAGTGTTTGTCAAAAATCAAGCTCTGTATCTACGTCTCGAGAAAGAAAATGATCTCACGTAGTATTGGCCACTGATTTGAATCCTCTGGTGTGGTGAAATTCCCCAATAAATTACCTCGCAAGTCAAATTTGCACCATCCCATTCTTCCGTATATAAATACATACTGGTTCATCAAATGGACACCGTACACCGGCTCCTCATTCGGAAGGGGATTACTTATGGTCACGAATTCACTCGTCAATGTATTCAGCACGACAATCTGCCCGCGTAATTAATTAATTAGTAACATTGTGGACTACTATCGACAAACCCTTCTTCATCATCACCTGATTGTTGTTCGTGTAGGCTGCTGCATATCTGTTGTCTGGACTGAGCACAAGTTGCTGCATGATTCCCTCTATTCCAGGATTCACGTCTCTAGTCATATCGCTTGTGCTCAGATCCCACGTTATGAATCTGTTCGATATTGATACGATGTACCTGAAGTCTGACGTCAAGCAAAATCCAAATACCGCGAACTGGTGCCCTTCCAAAGAGTACTGAAATCAGACAAGTCGCGAAAAGGATCACATGCGATGGAAATCTGCTTGCAGAATTAGCGGAAAAGATCTACGGCACCTTTAGAGGTCCACCGGGTGTATGGAGACAGTGGTAAAGCGGCAAAAGTGCGCAATTTTTAGCACCATCTTTGTCGCAAGCCATCAACAACATCCTAACGTTTACGTTTCCCCCGATTTCTGGCAATAAACGACCGACTAGCTGCGGAGCTAACATGTCAGGATGGTTTCCTAGGATCGCACCTCCTAACCGGAGAGCGTCAGCGACGAGCATCAACTCTCTAGAACATTTTTGGGAAAGAATAGCCGGTTACTTATCGTCGTAAAACGTGATTTGATTTCTTCATACCTCACGAGGTTTTGATCGTCGATGTTGTTACAAGCGTCTTCGAAGTCTGAGAGGACGGCCTGCAATGGACACGAGCTTAATTTAGCATGAAGCCATTCGTAGTTGAACAAAACGTTCTCAAACAAGTCCTTGAATCTCCGGGCTCTGACCAAGTGGTAAGGCAATTCACCAAACTGCAAACAAAATACGAGAATATTTAATAATCTATTGCGAAGTCAGAATTCGTTGTTCGGCTTTGTTGCACTCTCGCATCATTACCTTTCGCAAATTATATCGCGAGAGCTTTCCTTCCTTGGAATAAAACGCCAGCGGCTGTTCCGGCACCTTTCGATCCGCTATACCTTCCTTGTCGGTCAAGTTGAACCTGAAATCAACCAGTCCAGTTCAGTCCATCATTCCTGATTGATCTGATCACATCCCATTACCCACCTGTGTCGTTGTATCTCGGTGTATTTGAAAGGCTTGGGTTTTCCGCCTCCCCAAATTCCAAGATAGTAATCAGCTATCATAGAGTGAAAGTACATGGCCATGTTCATGTTCTTGAAGTACCTCTCTTTAGCCGTATCTCGGAATTGTCTGTGGTACCAATTCATCACGCTAACACCATCGGCCTCTCTTTCGCTGAGGTAATTCGGCAGGTCGTTTCTAATCCGGGTCCAAAGAAGAGGAGGTATTCTTCTCACGGGTGGAAGATGGTACTGATAGACATCGTCGAGGACTTTATCATCGAGGGAAATCAGGTCCTCGAGTTCTGATTCTGATAGACCGGACTTGGCCGCAGTTATGTAGGCCAGTGCATGGAAGACCAAAATTCTTCCGTGTTGTTTCTCGATTCTTTCAAACAGCATCATTATACTGTCCATCACGGTGCTGGCCAAGTGAGTATCCGCCGGTTTAGTGTAGCTACGCCATCGACATATCTCAGCGAATACAAGCTTCACGAATATTGGTAAAGAGCATTTTGCTATCGCATTGGCTACCAGGCGCCATTGGTAGTTGTTCAGGTCTCTGTGAGCCGTTTTCATCCACATTCTTTGCAAAAAGAATTCAAATAGAATAAATATCAAACAAATGTTAGAGAAGCTGGTAATCAACCTACCGTATCACATCCATCGCTAGATCTTCACCGAGAGCAGTTACCTCTATGAAACTCTCTTCGGTGTCTATCATTCTGCGCAGTAAATGATAGTCCCTTGAAATTGTTGGGTTCGTCTCTTCTGCGGCGCAGGAAAGAATCATCTGATGATTTTTAACACAGTTTATCAATCGTTTCATACACGAGAATCGTTTCTATCGAGTTCGTTCCACCACTTACCTTGCAGTTTTGAGGCAACCTCGTCGGTAGCCATGATAACTTATTCCCTTGGGTTCCAGTGAGTTGATCAACGCTGTCCAAAAACAATAATATCGGCTGTTCTGGGCTTGCTAGTGTCAATAGATGTTTAAAGTGGGCTGTAAGTGGGACCAAATCATCGGGAATTTCCTCAAACGGTAGCATAAAGTTGTAAGATATCTGTGAAACGGTACATAGGTATAGTATTCAGCAGTTCATTTATGGCGCTTTTGGTTTCTTTCAACGATTCATTTCACCTGCTGGCAGATTGATATCAACGTTGGCGTCAAAGCACTGCTGTCCGGTGTAGTACCTAGGAACCTGATTATGCTTATGGGTTTTTTACCAGCCAGCCAAGTGGTGTGAGTTAATCCTGCGCTCTTTGCTAGAAGAGATGTTTTCCCGCAACCACCTTCCCCGTAAAGAACCAAAGGCTTCTCTCCCTCGTCTAGCATGTAGGCTTTTATTCTCTCCAAGGTATCTTCTCTTCCGTAGAAAACCTGCGAGTAGCGGGATGATGGTTCAGGGTCAGCGATTACATTCGGTGAATGAATGATTGAAAATACCTTTACGGAGTTGTTGCACGCGTGAAGGTGCTGCAATATCTCTGTTATTATTTGTCCCTGTGCAGAACTGTCCTCTTTCCGCATTGCCCGATCTACCAGCTTCACTATGTTTCTGTAAAAGTGGGTTATAAAGTGCTGCAGATATGCCCCGTGCGTTTCCGGGTCCAGACCCTCTCTTCCGATCCATTCGACGGTGTATCTGAACCGAAAGAATACCTTCTTGAATTCCGTTAGCGAAATTATGACGAGTCTGAAAGGAAGGCTCTAGGTACCTCTGTAAATTGACGCTCTCGATTTTATTTGGCAATCTTTCGTCTCTGAGATCAGCTAGAAGTCTGGAAGCCTCGTTGTCCAAGCTTCTGTTAAGTATGTCGAGAAAGAGACCCGCCTTTCGCAAATTTTGCAAATTAATGTTGTTTATGTATCTCACGTAAGCCAAGCAGTGGTTTTTGGTGTTCTTCACATTCAAGATACCGTTGATCACCTCTCTTTCGGTTACTAAATCCGAAAAATCGATTACCTCAATGAAATATCATCAATGAACAGACTAAACCACCGTCTAACGACTTACCGGACATGAAGTAGTTGTGCATGGTGTCTTTGTCGAATTTTCCGGAGTTGTAAAGCGACTGGGCCCCTTTTCTAAACAGCTTTTGCATCTTGGTCATAGTGTCCCACCAGATCGCTTGATCCTCTTGTTGCAGTTTTGGAATTCTCTGAAAGTAGTATCAAAATATCAGAGACTATCCGCTTTCGATGAAATAGCATGCATCGCGTACTTTGTTATTGAAGTTCTTCAGGATCGATGATATGGGCTGCAATACGCTCGTCGGCGGTACTGCGTTGCTGTCTTTTTTGTACCAAGTGTCTAGAACGTTCACGTCCATTCCTTGGCTCTCTAACTCCGTCCTTAGCATTTCGAGTTCAGAACTGAGAACGTAAGTTGGTATCGGACGATACCCGTACTTCTGTCCTAAAAAAACCTACACGAAAAGGAGAAAAAATTTCCAAATTGTATAGCAGATCGTACGGGAACACGGCATCTCCGTATCCTACCACGAAATTAGGCCCCATGGACAATCGCTGGCAATTTTCAATTTCTCTCATGCAAAGCTCTGTCGTCATGTGATCGTCGGTCGCCTCATCTCTGACTCCCCATCTCATGTCCACTACCTGCGCAATGAGTAGGAAAATAGGATTTATCAGCTACGGAAGAGCTAACTTTGCTGTTTTGCTTTTGTTCAGCGTATGAAATATCTGCAGTGGTATATGGGACAGTGATGTGATATAGTTTGCACGAATTTGTGTGTTCTATTTCCACACGTCTGGTTTAAACGTGCCGTTTGGCGCCTGGTACCTGGTATCAGTAAAATCAATCCTCTCTCGGATTTCGAGACCTTCGGGTAGGTCGAATGGACGAATTATATACATGTGTGACTATATGGATTCAGATGCTATTTTCTTTCCACAATTCGCGCGCATTTTCCTCAGATTTAGAATTTTTTCGTAGACTGTATAATAAAAAAACATGAATTTCGCGTCCCTGGAAACTTGAAGAAAATTAGGAAAATTTGGTTGTTACATACCTGAAACTCTAGCCCATGTTTCTCTCGACAGTAATCTTTGAGCTTGGGATAACACTGCGCCATCAATGTGTTTCTTTCCATTGTAGTATCTGAACGGATAACAATTTCAACAATTCTCGGTTTCAAAATTCGTAACAATGTACCGACTTTACCTGTGAATGTTGAGCTGGTGAATATCCTGACAATTTTCGAGCTCACTGGTGGCAGGGATTTCAGAGATCCAGAAAAGATCGAGTCGATCGTTTTTTCGTCCATTTTTAACTATCGCGTATATTCCGTTTCGGTTTAAATTCGGAAATGAAAATCCTTCAGAGGCGCATTGATAGCGCCGCGTTTCGTGCCATTCTGCGGTCTGCAGAAATTCGGGTTTTCGCTAAGGTAGAATCGGTGCACTGACTATCATGTTCGCTCTTTCGCGCAGTCTCGTATTAGAACGCTTTTGATAAATGTATAAGAATTCTATCGTGTACAAACACTGACTCTATCTCATGGGATATACGAGAATTCGATATCACGGTTGCCAAGGGATGTTTACATCCTCATACATGTCTATATAACATCGTCCGGGTGTCCCCCTATATACGCGATTGATTGCTTCCTCCTTCGCGACTATAACAGGTCGCGATTTGAGCCGATGCGGTGCCGATACCGTTTCCTAAAATCGTTAGCGACAAAATTTCTACTCCTATATCATAGATTTATTGGAAAATAAGTGTTTATAGAATAACAATTCGATCAAGGTCTCGCACCGTCCACTATCGCGGTATTTATACCCCATATCGGTAAAAATGATACGCTAATCATCCGAAAACGATCGATATACATTCAATAAAAGTTTATCGCGATCAGTGGAAGGACAATCTGTAAGAGGGAGACCGGAGATTGATGAATTGATATTTAAGTATCATGAATCGCACATTTTTTACTTCTTTTTCTCTAGATGCCTCGCGGGAGTGACAACACCATTGATTTTTGATTAGACTCAAAGGAATTATAAATATCTGTAAAAATGGCACCGCCAGATCCCTTGACACAGATGAACACCTATCGGTCGTACGTCACGATGCTCGCCGATCCGGGATCGAAGGATGAGCTGAAGCTGAAAGCTGCCCAGGAGCTTTCAGAAAATTTCGAAGTAACGATCATTTTCCGATTTATTTTTCTTTCGGGGATCGATGCTAGATCGTTTTACCTATGGTTTGGCTCTTTCAGGTGATAATGTGCTCATCTCAGTACCCGGCATTCCTCGATCATCTGATGAAGATATTTTTGAAAATTCTTCAAGACGGAGAGCCGCATTTTATATCGGAATACAACATTCAACAAGTCAGGAAACTGATATTAGAAATGATACACAGATTACCAACGAACGAGTATCTGAGGCCGTACGTTAAACAGATTCTTAGCTTGATGCTAAAGCTTCTAGAGACGGAGAATGAAGAGAATATACTCGTCTGTCTCAGGATTATCATCGAATTGCATAAGCAGTATAGACCCACCTTTAACCCAGAGGTAGTAAAATGAGGATGAATAAATTAGCTATAGAAAAACTGAATTTATCATTAATCCGTATTTTTTTTTCCTACAGATTCAACATTTCTTACAATTTGTCAAATCCATATACAGCGAACTACCCAAACATCTCCCGAAAATATTCGAACCCAGACCAGCCCTCAGAGTCAAAGACTTGTCGGAAATAAATATCGACGCCTTACTCACAGAAACATTCACCATCACCGCTATTCAAAGCGAAAAGAAAGCTGCTGATGGCACAGTAGTTACTGTGAGTATATTTTCAAGAATTGATTACTTTTTCATGAGACAAACCATTCAATGAACCATTTCTTGTCTTGCAGTACAATCTCATCCCGAAGGCAGTACTATCTCTGAAAGTTTTACAAGAATTGCCGATAATCGTTGTATTGATGTACCAAATTTACAAGCAAAACGTGCATCAAGACGTCTCAGACTTCATACCTTTAATAATGACCACAATTACGCTGCAGCCAAGTCCTCAGCACCGCACGTCGCCTGGTTTCAACAAAGAAGTATTCGTCGATTTCATGGGTGCCCAGATAAAAACGCTCTCTTTTCTCGCCTACATTATCAGAATTTATCAGGACGTCGTTTCTCAGCACAGTGCAATGATGGTTAAAGGCATGCTGGGACTTCTAACTCTTTGCCCGATGGAAGTAGCCCATTTACGTAAAGAACTGCTCATTGCTGCTCGACATATTCTGGCCACAGATTTAAGAAACAAATTTGTTCCTCATATGGAGCGGCTATTCGACGAAGACGTCCTTTTAGGACATGGCTGGACGACTCACGAGTCTTTGAGGCCCTTGGCATACTCGACTTTAGCTGATCTCGTGCATCACGTAAGGCAGCTGCTTCCGTTGAACGATTTGGCACGAGCTGTTCACCTGTTTAGTAAAAACGTTCATGACCAGAGCTTGCCAACAACTATCCAAACCATGTCATGCAAGCTTTTGTTGAACCTCGTCGAATGTATAAGGCAGAGATCCGATGCTGAGAATAGCAACCAAGGGAGAGAACTTTTGATGCGAATGTTGGAGGTCTTCGTTTTGAAGTTTAAAACTATCACAAAATTACAAATGCCCGTTCTACTAGGTAAAACCAAACAACTCCAGGCACAAGCAAACGCGGAAGTTAAAACAGAGGACAGTAAACAGGGAATCGCAGATCTAAACGACGACAAAGACTCGGGAAAATCGAAATTTGGATTCCCAGCTTCTCAGGCGATGAATTATAACGTCGCGGACTACAGGAGCCTCGTTAAAACACTGGTCTGTGGAGTTAAGACTATCACTTGGGGCTGCGCTAATTGTAAATCAGGAGAAGTAACGCAGTCGAAACAATTCCAGCCTAAAGAAACCCTCGTTTTTATCAGACTTGTTAAATGGGCACTACAAGCACTAGATATTTATACTATTGGACCACCGGCTGCCGGCGCTGCCGCCCAGCCTGGAAGACCAGCACAGCCACAGACGGTCAGAACAAAGGAAGAAAAGGAAGTTTTAGAGCATTTCAGCGGCGTATTCTCAATGATGAATCCTCAGACCTTCCAGGAGATATTTTCAACGACAATAGACTACATGGTAGAGAGGATATTCAAAAATTGCGCGCTGCAGATAGTCGGCAATTCGTTTTTAGCCAACCCGACAACATCTCCAATATTTGCAACCGTCCTCGTTGAATACCTTTTAGAAAGAATGGACGACATGGGATCTAACGTAGAAAGGAGTAATCTCTACCTGAGATTATTCAAGCTTGTCTTTGGCAGCGTTTCTTTATTCCCAGCGGAAAACGAGCACATGCTTAGACCACACCTTCATCAAATAGTCAATCGTTCCATGGAACTTGCCATGTCCGCCAAAGAACCTTACAACTATTTTCTCCTGCTCAGGGCGCTATTCAGATCGATTGGCGGGGGTTCACACGACCTACTTTACCAGGAGTTTTTACCTCTGCTTCCCAATCTACTCGAAGGATTGAACCGGCTGCAATCAGGCCTCCACAAACAACACATGAAAGATTTGTTCGTTGAACTTTGTCTCACAGTTCCGGTCAGGCTCAGTTCTCTCCTTCCTTATCTTCCCATGCTGATGGATCCGCTAGTCTCGGCGCTTAACGGAAGCCACACTCTGGTCAGTCAAGGTTTAAGAACGCTGGAATTATGCGTTGATAACTTGCAGCCTGACTTCTTATACGAACATATACAGCCAGTCAGAGCTGACTTGATGCAGGCTCTGTGGAGAACTCTGAGAAACCCTACGGACCAGGTTGCTCACGTCGCTTTTAGAGTACTCGGTAAATTCGGCGGCGGAAATAGGAAGATGATGATAGAGCCGCAAAAACTGGAATATAACGACCGGGAGACGAACTCGCCCGCTGTAGTCGCCTACTTCCACGAACCGGCAAAACCGATTGATTTCCCTGTTGAAAAGGTGATAGAGACGGCATTTTCAGCGCTTAAATCAAACACCACGGATCCATTCTATCGCAGACAGTGCTGGGAAGTTATAAGATGTTATTTGGCAGCTTCGCTTAAACTTGACGACGATAAATTGACTCTTTACAAACTTTTCATGCACCCACGATTCAAAGAGGGTAAAATTCCACGCCAACAAGGACCGAGATACAAATGCAGCGATACAGTGGCCAGAAACGTTCACCAGACTGCTCTCACCGGACTCTTCGTTGCCGCAGCTATCAAGGAATTGAGACACTCAGTTCTTGGCAATATGGTTGCCCTGGTTAGACACTACACCATGGTTGCCATTGCACAACAAGCCGGCCCTTTCTGTCTAACGGGCAAACAGATACGCCTTCAAGGCCTCGATCCGCTAGTTCTTATCGACGCTTTGGCTGTTATAATGGGACACGAAGAAAAGGAACTATGCAAGCCTGGAAATCTGGCGCTTGTTTTGATACTAGAAACTGCCACCAACATCTTAGGCTCGAGAGAAAGGGCCTGCCAGTTACCGCTGATGGAATATCTCGCCGAAAGGATGTGTTCTTTGTGCTATGAGAGAGCTTGGTACGCAAAATTGGGCGGATGTACAGCTATAAAGTTTCTGTACGAAAGAATGGCGACCAAATGGGTCCTCGATCATTTATTTGTATTCCTCAAGGCTCTAATGTTTGTCATGATGGATCTGACTGGAGAAGTATCAAACGGAGCCATAGATATGGCTAAAGGGAACCTGGAAAAGATGTTGAGGGTTTGCGCCAGCCCTGGGATTCAAGATGGAAGTAACGAACTCACTGAGGCCCAGAATAAAAGCCTTTACGAAGTTACTCACGAGCTTGTAAGACAGGTAACTTCCCCGCACACTATGGTACGTGAACAGGCTATGGCTTCGCTTCGTTTACTGGGCGAAATTCGAAACAAAACAGTCACCGAAGTAATGGAACCACATAAAGAAGTGCTCGCTGATATGATACCGCCTAAAAAACACCTGCTAAGACATCAACCGGCGAACGCTCAGATCGGGCTGATGGACGGCAACACCTTCTGCACTACTCTGGAGCCCAGATTGTTCACTATAGACTTAACAGTCATGGAACATAAGGTGTTTTTCCAGGAATTATTAGCTCTCAGCGAAGCTGAGGATGCAAATTTGAACAAACTTCCCTGCTATAAATCTGTGTCAAATCTAATACCCCTGAGAAAATCGGCGCTCAAAGCACTCGCCGCTTGTCACTACGTTGTAGCTTGTAGAGAGAAGATATTCGGCGTTCTTTACAAAGCACTTGAGAAACCTAATGCGGAATTACAAGAGGCCGCTTTTGAATGCATGAAAAAATTCATCGCAGGATTTCAAATCGACATGGAATCTGTGCACGCCATTATGCGGCCTATGCTACTCACTCTCGGAGATCACAGAAATCTCAGTCTTAATTGCGTGAAGAGATTGTCTTACCTCACACAACTATTTCCAAGCACCTTTAGCATCACACTTTGCGAACAGCTTGTTCAACACTTGAAGAAACTATTGGAAAATGCGATGCAGGCTAGAAAGGGAGTCTCTAAGTCCGGGGAAAGCGAACAAAAGATTGCGATTATCATTGGGATTTTCCATCAGACACCTGCAGCCAGTCCAAAGTTCATTGACATATTGTGCAGGCTCGTTCTTCAGACGGAAAAGTCGCTGTTAGTTGAAGCATCGAGTCCGTTCAGGGTACCGTTGATGAAATTCTTGCTAAGATACCCCGCAGAGACATTGAACCTGTTTTTGCACGACAATAACGTAAAGGATCAGCAATGGAGCCGCTATCTTGAGTTTTTGATTAAACACAAGGACGGAAAACCGTTCAGAGACGTTCTCAGAAATAGTACGACGAGATTAACAACCATGCTGCTCGCTCACTCGCAGACAAATTCTACTCTGACTTCGGCGGACAAGAGCGAACTACAACATCAAGCCATCAGAATTATATCTGTTCTGATCAAGTTCGACGAACAATGGTTCTCCACTCAGAGTCAACTCGTCGCAGCCCTGAAACAAATATGGTGCAACGACGATTACCAAGCACTTCACAAAAAGGTTGATACTGTTGATTTCTGCCACTGGAAAGAGCCAAAGCTGATTGTCAAAATCCTCCTACACTACTTCGGGCATCACCCCAATGACGTTGATCTTCTGTTCCAATTGCTAAGGGCAACTTGCGACAGATTCGTACCTGACTTCCAATTCCTGAGAGACTTCTTGGAGAACACCGTTGCCCAAGAATACACAGTGGAATGGAAAAGAAATGCCTTTTTCAGATTCGTCGAACACTTTCCCACTAACAATATGTCTCAGGAGCTCAAAGCTAAGGTACTACAGCTCATAATCATCCCCTGTTTTGCCACAAGCTTCGAGCGTGGCGAAGGGCTGAAACTAGTAGGAGGCGCTCCGATGCCGTACCAAGACAACCCGGAAAATGTAGTGTCTGTATTTATAAGCAAAATCATCGACCCAGACAATCCGTTCGGGTCTGCTGACTGTGTGAGGATTTCTCTGCTCCAATTCTCATGCCTACTCGTAGAACAAGCTTCACAGCATATACACGATGTCACAAACAAGAAACAGGGCAACAAACTACGTCGACTCATGACCTTTGCTTGGCCCTGTCTTCTGGGCAAGAACTGCGTCGATCCTGCAACCAGATATCACGGACACTTGTTGCTAAGCCACATAATAGCAAAGTTCGCCATTCACAAGCGGATTGTTCTCCAAGTTTTTCACAGCCTGCTAAAAGCTCACGCTGTAGAAGCCAGGAATGTGGTCAGACAGGCTTTGGAGATACTGACTCCGGCCATGCCGGTCAGAATGGAAGATGGTAACACGATGCTTACGCATTGGACAAAGAAGATAATCGTAGAGGAGGGGCACTCCATGCAGCAGCTTTTCCATATCTTGCAGCTAGTCGTTCGTCACTACAAGGTCTATTATCCAGTTAGACATCACCTAGTACAACACATGGTAAACTCTATTCAGAGACTCGGATTCAGTCCCACGGCAACAATCGAACACAGAAGACTGGCTGTTGAGTTAGCCGAAGTTATTATCAAGTGGGAATTACACAGGATCAAAGACGAGGCTGAGAACATGGAGACTGGAGGCACTGGGACTATGACTGGCGCTGTAAAACGTCCTTCGACCGACGATGCATCGGCGCCTAAAAGACTTGCTGTACAAGCGACGACCAGTGCGGCAACCATTCCGTTAATAACACCAAAAATCGAGCCTGGAGCAACTAAGCCGATCGAAAGAGCCCACGCAGACGCAGTTCTCAATTTCCTACTTCGTTTAGCCTGCCAAGTAAATGACGCTACAACAACGCCTGGTAATCCTGGTGAACAATTGTCAAGGCGATGCGTAACACTGTTAAAAATGGCCCTGAAACCAGACGTCTGGCCGCAGACTTGCGACCTCAAATTGGCGTGGCTTGACAAAGTATTTGCCAGCGTTGACAACACTCAACCAAATTATGGAAATATTTGCACAGCTTTAGAACTCATGACTCTGTTACTCGGAGTTATGAAAAGGGAGCAAATATTATCTAGCTGCAAGCCACTGCAGAGAGGCTTGGGCGCTTGCATTGGAAGCAGTAATACAAAAGTTATAAGACTCGTGCACGGCCTGCTGTCCCGACTTATGACCATATTTCCAACCGAACCAACATCGGCAACTGTCGCCTCTAAATACGAAGAACTTGACACCCTCTATACGACAGTTGGGAAATTTATATTCGACGGGCTTGCTGCTTACGATAAAAATGCCTCTGCTGCACCCAGCTCTTTGTTCGGTACACTTATGATGCTCAAGGCAGCTTGTACCAATAATCAGAGCTACATTGATCGACTGATAACGCCGTTTATGAAAGTTTTGCACAGAATGGCTAAAGATCATCTGCATCCTGCTCAACCCGAGGCTAATCCAGTCGGCAGCGAGCTGCTCATACTCAGTTTGGATCTAGTCAAGAATAGGGTCGTTGTTATGGGGGTTGAGATGCGGAAATCATTTGTAGGCTCTATTTTAGTTGGTCTTATCGAAAAGACGCAGGACATAAAGGTGATGAAGGCCATAACGAAGATGCTAGAAGAATGGATGAAGAACAAGAACCCAATCGCCATGAATCAGGCACCAAGTTTGAGAGAGAAGTCGATATTACTGGTCAAGATGATGCAATATGTTGAGAAGAGATTCCCTGATGATTTAGAGCTCAATGGTCAGTTCCTAGAACTTGTAAACTATGTTTACAGGGACGAAACCTTGAAGGCTTCTGAATTAACGTCCAAATTAGAGCCAGCTTTTCTCTCCGGACTTCGCTGTATCCAGCCTCACATCAGGGCTAAGTTCTTCCAAGTATTTGACGGCTCGATGAGAAGACGGCTTCACGATAGATTGCTCTATATTGTATGCAGTCAGAGCTGGGACGCGATGGGACCACATTATTGGATAAAACAATGCATAGAATTGCTTATTGTTACCGCAAGCACTACGACTCAGGTGCAGCTTGCGAACGAGGACACACTCTTGCCGAGCATTACTTCGGTCATAAACATGGCCGACAGCGAAGAGCACAAGAATTTTGTCATTTATACATCTGTGAAGGAAGAACCTCGAGATATTTACGAAACAAACGACGTTAAGGATGATATTTTGGACATGGATTTATCCGGCGGTGACCCTACTGCTGTAAGCGAGGAAATTACTTCCGTTAGAAAGGCTACACTCCAACAATCTATCGCCAAACAAGGAGAGTTCCTAGAAGAGTCTAGGAAGATCAGAACCGAACAACTCCTCGTTGCAACCGCCCAGCTTTGCCACATGGACACTAATCTAGCGGAACGCGTTTGGCTAGATACTTTTCCCAGGCTTTGGAGCATCCTCGACGAACACCAGCACAATACATTGATTGCGGAAATGGTTCCCTTTATCTGCAGCGGCACTCACGTCATTCAGAAGGATTGCCATCCCAGTGCGATTGCTACGTTTGTTGAGGCAATGGCGCACTGCGATCCTCCCGTCCCGATCAGGCCGGCGCTGATGAAGTATTTGGGAAGGTCTCACAACCTGTGGCACAGAATGACTCTGAGTTTAGAGCAGATGGCTTTCGACAATGGAAATAATCAGTTCAAAAATAAGAGGGAATCTGACTGCTACGATTTTGAACCTGACAACAGCCCGCACGCAGAGATCCTGGACTCTCTTTCAGACATGTATTCCTTGCTCTGTGAAGAGGACATGTGGTCTGGTCTTTGGCAGAAACACGCACACTATAAGGAAACACTTCAAGCAACCGCTTTAGAACAGCAGGGATTTTTCGAGCAGGCACAGGGCGCCTACGATGTTGCTATGACGAAATTTAAACAGGATTACATTACGACTCCCGCACCTTTTAAGACCCAACGTGAATCCATACTCTGGGATCAGCACTGGATAAGATGCGCAAAGGAATTGAACCAGTGGGATCTGTTGCTGGATTACGGGAGCAAAAAGGCAGAGAAAAACCCATTTCTTATACTAGAGAGCTCTTGGCGAATACCTAATTGGACAATGATGAAAGAGGCACTTGCGCAAGTCGAACATAACTGCCCTAAAGAAATGGCCTGGAAAGTTAACTTGTATAGAGGATTTTTGGCTATTTGTCATAGCGAGGATCAGCACCTTAGCGCCGTTGAAAGATACGTCGAACTTGCCTCTGGTCTTTGCATGAGGGAGTGGCGCAGGCTTCCGCATATCGTCAGCCATATTCATCTGCCTTTGCTTCAGGCTGCGCAACAAATTATGGAGCTGCAAGAGGCCATGCAAATACATCAGGGACTCCTTCACGGGAGAAGTTCATCACTCCATGACATGAAAGCTGTTGTTAAAACGTGGAGAAACAGGCTGCCAGTTATCGCTGACGATCTCAGTCACTGGTCGGATATCTTCACCTGGAGACAACACCACTATACTTTTATTTCCAGCCATTATGACTCCCAGCAAGATCAGACCGTCAATCATTCTATGCTCGGAGTCCATGCTTCGGCACAGGCCATTATCCACTTTGGAAAGATAGCGAGGAAGCATAATCTCTCCGGTGTTTGCCTGGACTCGCTTTCAAGGATTTACACGATACCTAGTGTTCCCATAGTAGATTGTTTCCAGAAAATAAGACAGCAAGTGAAATGCTATCTACAGATGGCCTCTATCACTGGTAAAAATGAACTACAGGAAGGACTTGAAGTCATCGAGTCAACAAACTTGAAGTATTTCACCAAAGAAATGACCGCAGAGTTTTACGCCCTCAAGGGAATGCTTCTATCTCAAATTGGGCGCTCAGATGATGCCAATAAAGCCTTCTCAGCAGCTGTGCAGCTCCATGATACTCTGGTAAAAGCCTGGGCTCTCTGGGGCGACTATTTAGAACACATCTTTACCAGAGACGCTAGGCAGATATCAATAGGCGTTAGCGCTATAACGTGCTTCCTTCACGCCTGCAGACATCAGAACGAATCGAAGTCAAGAAAGTACTTGGCGAAGGTTCTCTGGCTGCTGACTTACGACGATGATAAATTCTCACTTATGGAAGCCGTCGATAAATACGCGGTAGGCGTGCCTCCGATTCAGTGGTTGCCTTGGATACCTCAGCTACTCATGTGCCTTGTTAGACACGAGGGCAACGTCATACTCAATTTGCTCAGCCAAGTAGGAAGGATGTTTCCACAGGCGGTTTATTTCTCCATAAGAACGCTCTATCTGACTCTTAAAATCGAACAGAGAGAAAGATACAAGAGTGCTGAACTTGCTGCTGGGAAATCTCACGACGGAAATGAAACTAGAACTAATCCTGGGGCTGCGACGCAACAAAGCGCACCAGAAACCGGACCAATCAGAGCCACACCACCCATGTGGAGGTGCTCTAAGATCATGCATATGCAAAGGGATATTCATCCCACTATTCTCTCCAGTTTAGAAGGAATTGTAGATCAGGTAAGCGTCGATTCTTCTCTATTCTTGACTAATAGTATTCAATTCCGTTTAACGTTTAATGCGATCGTTTTTTCAGATGGTTTGGTTCAGAGAAACTTGGTACGAGGAAGTACTCAGACAATTGAGGCAGGGATTGGCTAAGTGTTATGCGATCGCATTTGAGAACCGTGGGGCAGTGAGCGAGGCGACTATAACACCTCATACTTTGAATTTCGTTAAGAAGTTGGTCTCAACCTTTGGAATTGGCATTGGTAAGTGAAATAGGTTCCTTATGTTTCATTCTTGATTCTTTTAGATGACAAAATTTGATTTTATTAATTCTTACAGAAAACATATCGTCCTCTCAAAACGTTAACAACACATTTGGATCCGCTGCTTCCGAGTCCCTGGCTAGAAGGGCACAAGCTACAGTCCAGGATCCAGTTTTCCAGAAGATGAAGGGACAGTTTACCAGCGATTTTGACTTCACTGTTCCCGGCGCTAGACTCCTCCATAATCTTATCAGCAAGCTAAAGAAATGGATAAAAATACTAGAAGGAAAAACGAAGCAGCTACCAAAGTACGCATGCATACATATACATTGAATGCAACTTTGAACATTTACTTATCTACATGAATTTAAAAACAATATCCTAAACTCTTCCAGGTCATTCTTGATAGAAGAAAAATGCAGATTCCTCAGTAACTTCAGCCTTAAAACCGCAGAGGTCGAATTACCTGGAGAATTTCTACTGCCAAAGGTAGTTTTCCACTTTATTCGTGTTATAGAGGCAATGTTTTTTAATTATTCATGTTCAATTTTGTTTCCAGCATTCACATTATTACGTTCGAGTAGCCCGCTTCATGCCTAGAGTGGAGGTAGTTCAACGTCACAACACAGCGGCTCGAAGACTTAGAATCCGCGGCCACAATGGCCGTCTTTATCCCTACCTAGTGGTAAACGACGCAGGATTAGGAGATGCAAGGCGAGAAGAGCGGGTGCTCCAATTGCTGAGAATGTTGAATCACTATCTTGCAAAGCAGAAAGAAACGTCTAGAAGATTCCTCCACTTTACTGTACCGAGGGTAATCGCAGTCTCTCCCCAGATGCGACTCGTAGAGGACAATCCTGCCTCTATATCTCTACTCGATATATATAAACAAGGGTGTGCAAAACTCGGCATTGAACATGACGCTCCGATAGCTAGATACTACGATAGATTAGCAACTGTACAAGCCAGGGGAGCTCAGGCCAGCCACCAAGTTCTAAGGGACATTCTTAAAGAAGTTCAGACCACCATGGTTGCTAGAACTATGCTCAGAGATTGGGCGGTGAAAAAGTTCCCCGCTGCAACTGACTACTGGACTTTCAGAAAAATGGTGATTATTTTATTTCTGGATCATGTCTAACCCTCTGTAATTACTAAACGACGTTTTTTGCTCTTTCAGTTCACTTTGCAACTTTCACTGGCATGTTTTGCCGAGTATGTGCTTCATTTGACCAGACTGAACCCAGATATGACGTACGTTCATCAGGATTCGGGATTGATCAATGTCGCTTACTTCAAATTCGACGTTGACGATACTTCGGGGGAGTTGGACGCTAATAGACCTGTTCCTTTCCGTCTGACGCCTAATATTTTAGAGTTTCTGACCAGCACTGGTAAGAATTGTCTTCTAGGGTTGATGTAATGGATTAATAAGGTTCATAGATCGATTTTTAAACTCCATTTCTGTTTGATTTTAAACCAGGTGTATCTGGGCCGCTGACTGCTAGCGCTATAGCAACTGCTCGATGCTTGGTCCAACCATCATTCAAGGTTCACACTATACTGCGAGCGATTTTGAGGGACGAAGTGATTGCAGACCACAGCAAGAAGCAAGAAGATAGTGAAAACGCGTCTCAGGCTCCGCCAGACATGAAAGGAGAACTGTTAATCACGATGGTTACTAGAGCTGTAACAGCAATAGTTACGAGATTGAATTCTTTGGCCAATTTCGATGGCACGGACAGTAAAGTTGGAACTCTAGTAGCTGCTGCTAATAGTCATGACAATTTGTGCAGAATGGATCCTTCCTGGCATCCTTGGCTTTAATTTTAGCCATTTATTTAACAGACTACTGTGTATGAGTTTAGATAATTCATATTCCTGAAGTTTTAAATTATCGGTTTATTATTTAGTTTAATATAATTCCTGAAAATTCAAAGAAGAGAGAGTATTCTCAAAATTAGTGAACCAAGATGTAAATAGTTTGAAGATTCGGAAAGGCGGGAGGGAAGAACGTGTGTAAAATAGATTAAAATGGTGTTTGATTTTTTTTTCTTCTTTTTTTTTGAGAATGAACGTTTTTCCCTGGGGAATAATTATGCTATATCTTATAGTATTGGATATGGATCTATAAACATATATCGCGCATTGTTGTATAAGCAGACCTAAGTAATTTTAATTGTTAGTTATTATTACTACTATTTTTATATAAATATTAAATATAATTAAAATAATTATTCTGTCTCGTATTTCTAGACTCGAGAAAGAAAACTACCTCAGAAATTAATTTTTTTCTTCTTCAAAGGGGTATAATAAATGATGTAAAGAAAAAAAAAGAAAAATTATAATTAAGAGGCATTAATTTTCAGGAGATAGGTATTGAAGAAAAATAAATAAAATTTATTTAAGACTTCAATTACAATATCACAAAGAAGAGAATAAAATTAAAATTGTGAAAAGAAAAAAAATTATTTAAAAATTGATAAGTATTACAAATAAGCCCGAAAGCTTTTTGTATAAACAATTGTTAGTATTACGATTCATATTGAAAGAATAATAAATATTCTACAAATGCGAAGATTTTAAACATTAGGATCATAAGCTTTTACTGATATATACATCATTTAACATCCGGTCATTAATTCTTCGTCATTCTAATCAGCAAGATAGTAGAAGATGTCGAAAAAGTGCTATAAAAATATCAAAGTAATCCTCAAATTTGAGTTTTCCATTTCTAAAAAAAATAATTCTTGGAAAGAAATAGCTTCCAAATTCGGAATATAATTTATTGCAATATCCTCGGAGCCTATTATTAACTCCTATAATATTATTACTGCTCTAAAAGAAAGTAAATATAAACGATTTGCATCAAAAAGAAAAATAAAGAAAACAAACAAATTACGGAAACTCTAATGACACAATGATTGCATATAGTTCCAATAACATATAACCGTGATTTGAAATGACAAAATTATCGTATCCCATATAAAAGATTATTAAAAACATAAAAAAATGTTCAACAAATCGTCCAGAAATCACGAAAAAACTTATAATTGAATAAATTCAATCTCCAATCAGCGAAATGGATCAATATGTGACCACGTATCGAAAGGATTATCTCTGGCCTTATGTAAGGACTTATCCTTTACGCGAAGGGCCAATTTATGCGACCGTTTTACCACCACCCCAAGGACCTTTTCAAGGTGTACCATGCACATGCGGTGGTGGTCCGGGAGGCGAAATACAAAAGGAAACCGTAGCTCCTATTAATGCAGATTCATACGAATGGAGCCGTTTGGGTCCTATGGGACCACTTCTTGACCCTAAATTGTATCCTGCCAAAGTTGGCGCTAGCCCAGAAACTCCTGGCATGAGAATCGACCAGCCTAACACGTATTTGAAAAAGGTAAAAGCTATGGGGCGATCTTTGACTTTCCTTATCTCATTTCTTATATAATTATAGCTGCAGGAGAAGTATCCCTATCTTTATAACGTACTGCAAAGCGCGCCTCCTGACGATATGCTGAAACGCATAAACGTAGATCGGCTTAGAACGACGTATCAAATCGATTTTGGTCATTTAGGTAAGCTACTGGATAGTAAGACCTTCCTCCAGACATAATTGTACATTCTTTTTGATCTAAATCGTATGAATAATGATGAAAAACGTTTTTCTGCGCATAATTATTATTGAAATAGTATTTATAATATCATTCTTCGTTTCAAAGACGAACATCCTTCAGGAGACTATAACAATTTAGTAAAAGAGTCAGGAGTCGATGGTCTCACGTCCCTGCCTTGTCCTCCTCCTTCGCAACTTCCAGGTGTCGATATTCGGCCTAAATTAAAATCGATTAAAAGAATAGAAGGTAATTGTACGAGTCGAAGACCGGGTCATAAGGACGAAGAGTCAAACATACGCACTTTTATACCGGCTTGGAAGAGCGAATATGCTGACGGAATATCGAAAACTGGTAACACCATTATCAAAGACAGACTTCACCAGCACGGCGTCATTTCACGAGGAATAAATTCGAGCCAGAATAACTCTTGTAGGATTTAATAATTTAACGTGTACAATAATTGATATTTTAATAATAAAGAAAAGTCTTACGTTGTATATAGGTAATTCAGATTTACGATTTTATTTTCTAGCCGCGTACTTCAAGGGAATAAAATTATTTGTACAAAATTTAGTTTCAAATTCGTCGTATAGAAATAATGAAATAAAATTTTTATTCAATTTGGACTCCGCAGTATAGAATTCTTTCAGCATGGATACGATGCCTGAAAGATCCAGAACGGCTTGCAGTAGTACGACTGCAGCAAAGTAATTGTAACGATGTCGTGAACTAATTTTAATGTTTTTTTCAAATTTCTGCTACCAAAATGTAATTTCCTTCAATACGAAGAAGACGCAGCAGGGGAAATCGCTTCCGTAAAGCCTTGGGCTCTGCGCTTCATAGCAACACTTGGCAATCGGAAATTCCACCCCAGAATATACGACAGACGAATTCTAACTATCTACGTGACTTTTCGAGCGATCATAATCTCAAATTACCGGAAGGCAAATTCTCCAATGATTCTGCAGTCGATATTGACACGATTGAGGTACCATATAACGTGAAATGCTCTTTTCTGGTCTGTAGACTCTTCATCTTCCTGTCTGTTGATTAACAGCAGATCAATTACCCCGATTACGAGACGAAGAAACCACCTCCGGATTTCATCTACAAGACAGGAAATTCTTCGCAGCGTGAAGACGCAGTTCAATTTCCTGTTTCCCGTGGAGTTATGCCAAAGTCTAGGATCATAGCTGAAGAAAAGTTGAAAAGACTCAAGGATCTTCAAAGGAAACGAGAGTTTAATGAGTTCTACTATTCCCAGGAGATCAGGAAGTTGATCAGCGAGTATTACAGGAGTTCAGGAAACTCTGGGGACTCGGTTGTTAGAAAGGAAAAAACCACCCCGAGTCAGGGAGTGATGATCACCCCTCAGACCACTTCGAGTCTCTTGAAAGCCCTCGAGCCCTGTGGTACAATGACGACTATAACTCGTCTGGATTGTGGCTGCATGCAGGAAACTACGAGGCCAATATTTACCACCTCAAATGGCAGAGTGGAGAACCGGAATTGTCGGCACGGGCAGAACCCTGTCTTACTTAAACTCACGTCGTCGAATACACCCCGCGATTACATGTCTTCTTCGGACTTTATGGAGAAGAGGAGAATAATTGATGCAGGGCACAATTCGTCGGGGTTGATTAAACACCGGCCCCCAGGAGTCAGGGATTCGCGTATCGTCCAGGTCTGCAGGACACCCGACTCTGTTACGGTCAACAATTCTAAACGAACGGTTCAGCAAGGGGTAAATTCTACACGCTGCAATTTTTCGGAGATAAACAAGTCTCCGATAAATTGCAGAAGACCGGGAACCGCCAGTAGCTCTTTCATCAGGGATAATCTGCAGAGAAGGAACCTTTCACCACTCAGAAAATACAGCGATACTTCCACTGATTGATTATGGGGTGAAAAGCAGCTGTGATTTCAATGTCCTCCCTATATGGATCATCTTATATTATAATATAATCGTCCTGTAATATTTTGTTAAAGATAATATATCTGCAAGTTTTTTGACGAAATACTGTGATCCATTCATAATAGCAATAAGCAAGATCGCAGCAGCAGCAGATGTTTTTTGTTGCAATTCTTTCATCTGTCAATCAATCGTTGAATACATAATAATATTTCGATCTCATAATAACCAAAATTAAAGTGAATGTAATAAAAATCGTTGATCGTTTCGGTTTGTTGAAAAATAAAAAATAAACTCAATAGGGAAAATCATGGGGATGGAGTCTCTGACGTCGGGACTAATCGTCATTTCAGTTAGAGCAGTCCTTCATTATATCTTCTACAGATTAGCTGTGTCGATGATTTTCACAGCTGGAAAAGGGGCCTTTTGGTTTTACGAAAAATTCGTTAAAACAAAGTTAACGCTCATCTGTAATAGGACGAAGGATCATCCTACTCCGCAACCCAAGATCTGCAATTATAGCGCCGACGATCATTCCGAGACCCCGTATAATCGTGTTTAGATCAAAATGTTCACGTTATACACAAAATAAATTATAAATCATTTGTTTAACCCGTCAAAATTCCTGTGGTGAGTATATATACCATATAATTACGTATACGATTATTTTTTATGTTCAATAGATTAATCAATCGATATTTTTGGTTCCAGTATACGTGTGTCGATATATAAACGGATTTTCAAATTATTCGTAAACAAGATGACTAATCTAATAGGGGAGACTTTCGCCACTATAACGCACCGCGATTTCACATGGCCATACCAAAAGCCACTTATAGCAAAGCCTGTTCAACCCCCCATGAACACTGGGGCTAGACTTTACATGGCTAAAGTGGACCCGAATGACTGTAGATGTAACGCTCACGGTTTTATGAGCGATATGAACAGGTGGGATATTGGATTCGAGTATTAATACGTGGAATTGGATATAAGGATAACAGAATAATAATTTATAAGGTACAAACAACTCGCTGACAAAGAGCGGAGATTGCACGATGATGTGATAGCCGTTAATCGTGAAATGACGAACTTGATGGGTACGATTTTAGAAAATGTCTGTGAAATGGGCGACGAAACAATGCGGAGCGTCTATCAAACAGATTATGAAAAACGAGGTATATACTGATCGTTTTTTGAATATAGACAATACACAGAATTGTTCTTTGAGCGATTTGGATATCATTTTTTATTTTCTTATTTAGGACTCCCGATCGGACATTACAGACAATTAATGGCTGCTGTTGACTCTCCCATTGGAGCTCCGATTAATCCAGTTGTTACCGATTTGAGAAATGGGTACAGAGACCCGACTCGATTTAGATACAGTGCTATTAACAGACCGACTATTCAACCAGCGAAAACCATCGACTTCTTAGCCGGTGCATATAGTATTTTATTATATACCCAATTAAATGATAAATTTCCAATATCATATTCATGTAATTGTAATTTAAAAAGGTCATATCTCGATCAGGGCAGCTGAAAATAATGTAATAACTGTTTTCCTAGTTCCTGAGACTTTTGAAATGTGGGGTGAACCGTTTACAGGACGTTCGGAATACATGGATAACTTTAGTAAAATGGGGCTTAGCAATATGAAAAATCGTCAACAATATCTTGAGCCGATACCATCCTCTAGGAGGAGATATGGAGATTGTAAACTATGAAGATGTTGTGGGTCTTTGATTCGTTTCTGCATCTTGGCGAATATAAAAATCAATTTCATGCTCCGAGTGAAATGATATACTGCACTTAGATTATAATAAATTTGTTCACGATTCTTTCGTCTTTTTCTATTGATACTTCGATATAATGTATTTTCTCGTTCTGAAGCTTTCTCTAATCATAATACATATTTCTATCGACTAAACATTTAGTTAACGACGTACGAAAAATCTGAATGAAGTTATTCCTCGGTCGTCATTAAAGGTTGAACCAAAATTATAGTGAATAGATGTGAAAAATTGGGTATTCAAAATCCTTTCGAATTGGTGCACAATCATCATACCTAAAAATCTAACAATTGCTGATATAATCTATACAACGATCAAATCCTTGAGAATGAAAAATGGCGAAAAATCACTGCCAGATTTTTAGTACCGAATACCAAAGCCAGTATATCGAGAAGAAGCGAGCTAAAGTACCAATGTGAGCCTGCGAAAATTGTGAAGAATTTATATTAGTTGTTTCAAAATTTATGAACATTTCAAAGTTTTGTTCTTCATCAGAAATCGTCAGAGAGATTGTTTCGCTGAACGCATCGAGGAATCTTGGCAAATCGATCCTTGCAAAGCTTCTCAGGTCACAGAGATTGACGACGATGCAAGAAGTCGTGCGCACCAGTTGATTTTGGACACTCTGAAATCGGTTTACATGGCTGATTTTACTGATCCCAGTAAGTCGCTCATCAAATTTGAAATACGTCCCTGAATTATTACTTGACTATAATCCACCCAGAGACCAGAAAGAAAAGTAAAGACTACGAGGAAGAAAGTGAAGCAGATTTTGGAAGTGAGCTGCTCGCTCATATCAATAATCTCTTCCACAATCCACACACAGAAAAGGTTTTGGCTCCTCCACCAACGGCGAAAAGAGGTGAAACAGGAGTTGATCGTCTTAATAGCGAATAAAAACTAATTACATAACTTTCTCAAGTTCTATTTCATATATGACGATAGTTATACTATAATATAAAAATCGCCTGTGTATAATATTATACATAGTATTCGGATACATGAGACCTAAACAACTCCACAACATTTTATCGGACTATCAAGACGGCTACGAGAGAACAGGAGGCATGATAATGACCCGTAATACGGATCTCGCTAAAACTTCGAAGAGAAGAGAGGCTTTGAGGAATAAGAAATTCGAAATGAAGAAGACCGGCGATCCCTGTAGCCCCGAGAGACTCGCCGATATGCATTTTACATAATTTAATACCATTTATACAATAATTTCAAAGTTACATTCAATTGTATGGTAAAATTTCAAATTTGAAATATACGCGTAAAGTAGCGCGCAATTTCGTCGGTAATCTAGAGTCGGTTTTGACCTACTCTTGATCGTCACGTCAGCGATCTATTTTACCGACATAGCGTCAGACTCATAAACAAACATGGCGGCGGAGCAGGCAAACTGTACATTTGTATTCAAGAAGCGAAAGATTCGTAACAACGCGGCGAGAAAGCGGAAAGAAAATGACAGTGAGAACCGTAAGTTTATATGAAACCCAGCCCCTCATTTGAAACCGATTTTCTCTTCGTATTAGATATGCCACCGGTAAAATACGAGCCGAGTATTCCGTCCCGTATTATTTTAGGTTATGTACACGAATCAACAGCGAATAAAGATTCGATTTGTTTCATTTACAGACAGCAGCGAAGACGAAACGACAGTTTTTAAGAAGGAGAAGAAAAATGACGAGAAAAATCCCATGATACAAAGCGTAAGAAGTTTTCTGATGCAGTTGAATCTTTATTTAAATGAATTAGAAACTAACATAACCTATTTTCGCTAAAAGTCGTCGAATATAATACATATATTACATTTCCTTCAACAGACAAGTACAAAAAAGCAGCGGTTAACACCCGGTGATGACGACGATTCTGAAGACGACGCTGTCACCGTTTCCTACAAAAGTAAGCGGACCGCGATGCCCGCAGGTCCCAGCGACCAAGGAGCGACAGCAATTATTGAGACTGAGACAGAGCTTGATCGAGACGCACAGGCGTTGTTTGAAAAGGCGCAAAAAATCAACGAGGTAGTTTAGTTTTTACATAATTTTCATTTTTATTCAGTACTTTCCTTGTTTTTCTCTTATATGAATAATAAAATGATATGTTCTTGTTTGAATAAACATAAAACAGGAACTGGAAGGCAAAGAAGATGACAAGATCTATCGTGGTATGAACAACTACGCCCAATACTATAAAAAGAAAGATACTGCTGCTGGAAATGCATCTAGCGGTATGGTGCGGAAAGGACCTATCAGAGCACCAGCTAATCTGCGTGCAACGGTCAGATGGGATTATCAGCCGGATATTTGCAAAGATTATAAAGAGACTGGATTCTGTGGTTTTGGAGGTACTAAATTGTCCTTTTGTTTCTCTCTTTTTTTTGTATTTTGCATATCATTGACTCCGGACTTAATAAACTTTTATCTTTTCGAAGACAGCTGCAAGTTTCTACACGATAGATCCGATTACAAGTTGGGATGGCAATTAGAAAGGGAGGCTGCCAGTGGCGAATACGACAACAGCGGGGATGAGGATGATAAGAAATACGAAATTGATAGCGACGGGGACGACTTGCCTTTCAAATGCTTTATTTGTAGGGACAGATTCGTCGATCCTATAGTCACAAAGTTTGTTTTAACATCATTTTTTATCTAAATTGTATATCTTTTTATTCAGAATCGAAAATTTAATGAATTTCGTAGCCAGTTTTCATTATCCAGAGTTACAGTAGCTGATATATCGCTTATTTAAAATGCAGACTATAAATGAGAATTCATTTTCTTTCTTCATTCAGATGCAAACATTACTTCTGCGAGAGATGTGCCCTTGAACAATACAAGAAGAGTACAAGGTGTTTTATCTGCAATGTACAAACGAACGGCATGTTTAATCCAGCCAAAGAACTAATAGCAAGAACAAAAATGGAAGAGGCAGAAGCGGCTGAGAATAAGAATGAGAATAGCGACTCGGACTAACACCGCTTGTATTATTTTATATTATAAATGGGTAATTTCCATTTTAATTTTTTATTCTACAACGAAATAAATATGTAAATAACGATTAAATAATATAGATGGCTCTTTATAATATTATTTAATCGCATTTATTAAAAGGGGAAGTATAACTATCTTAGGAATCGAAAATCAACAATATCAATTTGCACTATACTTGATTTTAGAATAATAAATACTGCAATAATTTGAATCGATTGTTAACGAATTGAATTACTCAATTTCTGACAATTACTTAAACGGATTTGCCCTCTGTTACCGACGCTGAGAGACTTTGGACTAATAATTCTAATCATACCCACACACACTCTATTATATTATCGCGCTCAATCTTAAATTCTCCAGTATAACGTGAGGTTGTTAATAGTTAACATCCATCTCCGTGATTGTTGCACCAATATACAAGAGTGAAAGTTAAGATCAGTTCTTTGTTAATTAATTAAGTGCGTTGTTATTGTTGTTTTTTGTTCAAGGTTTAAAATCATGATTTATTACTAATTAGCAAATAGATAATACGTATTATCGACCTCCTCGAACTCTTACGTAATTATTTGTTCAGAAACTCGTTTTCTTGCGCTAAATTGACCATCGGCTGGCGCGTAGATGAAAAGCTTTGTTATTTTGTGGTTTTTAACGCCTGTTTTCTCGCGATTTAATTTCAGTTCATAAAAAACTGTGGTCCATGAAACTAAAACATGTTAAGACGCATATTACTTGTGTTTGAAACTGATCAATGAAGAAAAGGCAAAAACTTTGATTGAAAAATCATAAAAAAGGACTGGCACGCGTATTTGAAGAAGATTTAAGTTTTAGAGAGAATATAGAAAAGGTATTTATGAAATGTAAGTGAATATTTTTATTCTTATAAGAAAAAACTGCAAGTCAGATCGTCAGTTTTTAGTCAAATAAAATACCGTACGTATATTTACGTATAAGATGTTTTAGGAATCTTATCAAAGTCATTCTGATAATAAAGAACGTATGTATGTATGTATGTATGTATGTATGTTATAGCTATCTGCACTGGCTAGAGTCAATAAATTACGATTTATCTTTCACCAAGCTGATAGGAACGTAATATATGATTCACATAGAGCTGCTGCAGGTGAACTGGCAGCCTACTATCTTCGGAAAAATCGTGGTATAATAAATGAAATCCATGTTTAAGTAATGTAACGATGGAAATATTCCTAAATGCATTTAGCAACGTATAGTTATTTGTTATAGTAATTAGAAAACCGCTCTGTACATTAATGCGCTAGACTGCGCAATTTCTTATCTTGTACATGCTACAATTACGGTATCCGTTCTCATCAATTATAAAACATAAGTCGCCGCATTATTTCGACCTCAAGCACCGCGCCTACTATAATCGCTATACGAGGACACATTTCCTCTGAGTATATTCTAAATTTGTCTGGATAAGTAATTTCTTTTTTTCTTTCCTTTTTTTGTTATAAAAAAAAAATTCCCGCGCTATTTATTTTTAAAAATTACGGTAGTACAATTGGCGCCAACAAAATCGTTCTCGAATAATTATTTTAAAACTAAACTTCTGCACTCCGCTGATAAAACCGTCAAGGTATAGACGTTAGTTATTTTCTATGATACGATGATAACTAAATTATCGATTTCGGTTGCGCGCAAGTGTCTTTCGAGAGAGGCCGGAGAACCCTGAAACCCCATTCCTCGTTCAAACTTCGTTCGTGAAGGAACGAATGTTTTCTAAACGTTAGTACCATCGTGTAACATTTGAATCGATAATACGCGATGTTACTTTGTAATATACATATTGTTATACGATAATGATACGGACATACTTTATAGTTTAAAATAAATTTCTATTCTATTAGTTACGATAAATTATCAGATAATAATAATACACATATCTTCTATCGCGTTTTTAATATATTATTAAACATTCGGTTTATATAACGCGTAGATTCCATTTAATATATCTCGCTAAAAATCTACATACTATTCTACTATATATCTATGTATACAGTTTCAAACGAATCATACATAAAAAAAATATAAAAAATAGTGACGCGATTTATATATATTTTTTTTTGTTCTTCCTTTTATTTCAAACTTCTAGCAGATTGTAAACATTCTCGGTGTCTTGCTGTCAAGTATTATTTTCCCTTTTCTCTCAAAGATGAACCACATCTATGTATAACTTGTTTTACTTTTTTTCCTTTATCTTATTTCTTATCAGTATCGGCGTTTTTAATCGCGCGGCGTTAAATTCTCTTATCCCATATAGCGGCTGGATATATCTATATAACTAATGTACTCGATATTGAAATTATGTACATACATACATACATACATACATACATACATGCATACATTCGTACGTAGCTATTATTGATCAATAAAAAAAAAACCAAAAAGAAAAAGAAAAACAGTAAGATAAGAATAAAAGTCGATAAACAAAAATAGTTCGCGATCCTAATAATAATATATCGCTATCTGAGTATAACAATTCGTTAATTCTTAGATTACCAACTTTTATGTAGATATAAAGATTTCAAACCAGGTAAGAATGCAGATAATAATTGAAAAAGAATGAAAAATAACATCTTTATCTGCACACTTTAGTCATCGCAGCACGCATTATATCTTGTAATAGAGTTCTCTACTCTATTTTTATTATTTATTTTAATCTCGATCTACTCGTCTTTCAACATATCATAAATGTAATATCTACTGCGGGAATCACGTTGCACATGTACGATCTGACCTTATTATTATGTTATGTATACGCAAGGTGATATTCATTTAGCTTATTAAATTTAAACAAATTAAACACAGAAAAAAAAACACCTTAAGTATACGAAATTCTTTATTTCATTTAAAACAATGGGTAAAATAACATCTGCCTTTATCATGAACTAAAAAGTATACTTATATACGTAACATAACATCTGTAATATAATACATATACATCTTTACACGTTTATAATATATGCGAACGAATATAATGTAAACGAACATAATGCTACAGATGGTTTGTGGCAGTGATGCCCTCGTCCGAGGAGGAGAGTTTATTGTGGCTAGCGGGTTCAGGCGGTGGTTCAGGTGGAACGGGATCCGCTCTGGGATCTGTTCAGGGATCAGTGAATTCCGTAGGTGGGATAACACCGTCGATTTTACCGGGTACAACGACGGGGCAACGGTCCTTGATCATTAGGCCCGGTTTGTATACAGAAGAAATGTCTTCCCAATCAACCGGGGTCGTAGCAGCGGCAGCTGGTGTTACGCCTGCATCTACGGATCCCGCTGAACATGACCTGATCGATTCTACAGCAGACGCAACCCTCCTGGCACAATTTCACGAAGACGCTATTAAACAGGTATGTATGTAATATGTATGTATGTACTATGTAGATATTATACTATAGTGTATCCCTAAACTATACATATACATGCGGGGAAAAAAAAATTACATCGCGCCCGCGCAGACTATCTTGTGTATAATAACACAGGGCCGTAAAGGGGTATTATAGGTATACGCGTAGTAGATGAATTCGAATATGCTTGGCGCCTGATAGCCGACAACCAGACATACACCACGGTATATCTAGCTGCGTGATTGTTGATGAAATGCGGGAATAAACGCTAACAATTAGTCAAAATTCAAAATAGGAAAAATGCGATGCCGAGATGACGAATCGGTGGACAAATAGAGTCGAAAATTCTTCCTTATCATGACTTAAAGTCGTAGAATTTAACCAATCTCTGATCCAAAATATATTGCTCGACTAAAAACTATCATAAATTTACCCCGACGCATCTTATGCTGCAGATGCATAGGCCTTCAAAGCTTTGTTATATGCAAGTCTCGACGTGTCTCGTCGTCTCTATCCCTCCTCCCTCTTTATGTCTACCCCACACATGTGTGTGTTGTTTTTTTTCTACAACAAGAAACGCTCCGACAATCGTTATCATCGTTTTTGCAATGGACGAGGACGCCCTCGATAATTCATTAACAAAATTGAAGTTCAATTCAGATCGTGAATTACCAAACTATCTTGACGAAGATTTGCCGGTAAATATTCATACATATAGAAAATCGTTTTATACACATATTTCGCTGCCGTGTTATATCTTAATAGGTTATGTCAAGGGGTGGTTTGCTCCGCCAACCCCTTTGGGGAAATTTAATCAATAATTTATGAATCATCGTTTGAAATAAAAATTTTCTACCAAAATTTCAAACAATATTCCGATTTAATATTCTCTCATTATTTTCAGGCTGGTGTTGGATCTTTTCAAGCTATAGCTGCACTATGCGCGGGCTTAAGCCTTGCCGCCGATACAGTGGAGTTTTTTGTCGTACCTTATATACTACCCAGCGCAGAGGTAGAACTTTGCATAGAAGATAACGAGAAGGGATGGCTAGGTGAGAAACTATTAATTAAATAACTGTTATTCTCGTTTCCGATACGATGAAAATGGATAAATAATCCTTTCATATCTATTTAAAAACGTTCTAAACGTTTTAGCAGGCCTATTGCATTCAATGTTAACTTATTTCACCTCAAACACAAGTTCGATGCATTCAGGCTTTGTCATAATATTTTCAAAGTCATACAACTGATTAAATCGCATATTTCCAGGCAATATAACACTAGTCGGCCTTGCTATCGGAGGCCTGTGCTGGGGTGGTCTAGGCGACAGATTAGGCAGGCGGAGAGCTTTGCTCTCTGCGATGGCTGTTCATGCTTTATTCAGCGGCGTTGCAACCTTCATGCCGACTTACGGTACCTTCATGACTGCTAGATTCTGCTCTGCGATTGGGTGAGTCAAACAACTAAATCCATAGATCCAGATAGGATCTTTCGGGATTGAGAGAATTGAGAAAAATACTCCAAACTATCATTTAAAATACACAAGTCAATTTCTGGTCTCTGAAACAAAAAAAAAAGTTACAGTTGATCCTAAATATGAATAATTTCAACAGTGTTGGTGGAGCGCTACCCTTGGCTTTTGCATACCTCGCAGAATGTTGTCCGAGATCAAGCCGAGGCCGTTGGACAGGAGCTTTGGTAGGTGCAGGAGCTCTGGGTGGTGTTTACGCGGCGCTTTTGGCCTGGGCAGTAGTTCCGTCTACCGGAGAGATGGTAGTTCTTGAAAATAAAGAACACTTCAGCGCCTGGCATAGATTTCTTTTACTATGCTGCCTTCCTGCCCTTAGCGCTACTATCGGTCTTGTTTTTTTGCCGGAAAGTCCTCGCTACCTTGTTGAAGCAGGCAGAGATGTCGAGGCCATGATGGTGTATCAGGTGAATTAAATTTGCTCACTGCATTATTGAGCTTTTCACTTCATTCAGTAACTTTTCCCTCTATAATTCGGTTTCCCTGCTTCCAGAGAATATACAAGAAAAACAGCGCTCGAAAAGGCGGAACCGGAGCCCAATATCAACTTTCTGAATTGGAATTACCAAGCAAACGACCTAGGGGTCTCGCACCTTCTTCTCCAGCCACTCACGCCAGCGTTTTAGCTGATATAATGTACTCCATTGAAATGGTCAGTCTGGGTTTATTTTATTTTTTTTTGTTTTTAGGAAATTATTACCTAATTTACTTTTTTCGAGCAACAGATTCTCGTATTTTATTCACCGCATAGTAACATGCATTTGAATTCCTTTTTTTTTAGTTTTGGAATTCCTTTCTACAGCTCTTTACACCTCCTTATCTACGCATCACGGTAGTTCTTCTCGTTATTTGGATCGCTGCTGCGTTTGGGTAGGCCGACATTCATATTTTCTTGAAATCTCAAGCGTTCCCCTGATCAACAATTTCTTTACTTTAATTCCTTATCCAACAGACTCTACGGACTGATGGCCTGGTGTCCAGAATACTTAAAACTTCTTAAAGCAACCGAATACGAAGCTCAAGCAAAACAATATAGCGGCGAGACACACAGCGGCGAGACCTTCAACAGGTCTTTCGAAAACCTTCAATACAAGAATTCAAAATTCGTAAACTGCAAGTAAGTAAGAAAAAGTCTCATATTTTATTCATATCTAATCTATAAAATTCGAAATTTCAGATTTACTAAGATGATATTCAGCCACGTTGAATTCGACAACTGCACCTTTCAAAACGTTGAATTTAGCAGCATTAAATCGAGCAAAACTCACTTCACCGACAGCGTTATTGTTGACTCTAAGTGAGTAGACCCTCGATTAATCTCTACTTGTTAATTTCAAACAATATTATCCTTGATTATCTGCATCTCAAAACTAGATTCGTCGACACAGATCTATCCGCGCAGGTCTTTACCAGATGCAGATTGGAGAATAACACGGAACTAAGTCTGAGTGGCCCTTGTCCGACGTTAGACTTAGACTACAACATATACATCGAGGAGGCACTCCATGGGCACCTAGTAGCGCAATTAGCTTTTCTTCCCGCAGCAGCTTTGGCCGGTTTAGCACTCACCGTTGTTCAACGCCCAAAGATGATTGGTAGACTTTATTTCCCTGCTTGGTTCTTATTCGGTATGAAATCCCGGCTGTTTTATCATCCTTTTTTATCTCCTTACAGGAATATCGCTGTTTCTAGCTTCTATGGCTTCTCTGTGCCTGATGTTGGTCAGTACAAACAGCTCTGCAGTACTGGGTTTCGAAGGGGGATTTATAGCAGTTTTTGCAGTCGCTTGGACTTCGCTGACCTTGGCAACGGTTGAGAGCTTTCCGACTCATTTACGGTGAATTTTAATTGAATAAAGCGAATATTCTCAGCCTGGAAAGATATTCTTCTTCAATTCAACGAGCTCTTTCATTCACAGATGCACTGGCTTCGGATTCATGGCCGCAGGCATTAGATTAGCTGGATTAATCGGCACAGCAACTTATCAGACTCTGATCGGAGCCCCACTAATTGCCCCGGCACTGCTTACTGCGACAGCATTGTTCATCGGCAGTATAGCTACTTTCAAGCTACCGCACACCCATACTGTATTTTTATAAAACAAATGAGTAGAGGGACTAGCAATTGATTGAAGGTTTTCTTCAAGTAGGTGAGAATCTTTGACAATATTATTTTTGTTTTCTTTATCATGTGGTGAGGATACTTAGTTAACAAAATGAATTTTTCTTCTTTTTTTAGATCCTCAAAGATACTCGGCTGCTTTAAACGGAATTAAAATGTACCAACAGTTTTTTGTAAGAAAGTCTTATCAGCTACAGCGCGGATTTAAATTATATTATGAGCCAGTATGGAGCTGGAAAATTTGTAGAAATTTTTATTCGAGCTTGAGCCTTGCACTTTTCAATAATTTTAATATGCAGAGGAGATTTTTTCAATATTAGATTTATGGATTGTATTGAATTCTGGCTGCAAGGCTGTTCGATAATACCGCGAATACCTGATACGTATGAATTTTTAATGGATTTAATTACCTATTCGAGAAAAGAAAAGAATACAAATTCGCACGCTGATTTTAATACTTGTTATTAGTGAAATCAATTCGTCGTAGGTTGTTGGAGTTTTCTTCAAACTTTAGCCGAATAATTAAATGAATTTTAAGAGTTTGACTAAAATTTGAATTAGGAAATTTTTAAATGCGTGTATCTCATCGTGAACATTAGCTAATTGTTCCATATCAAATTATTGTTATTTCGTGATAACAAATCGTTTTTAAAAGCGTTGTGATGATCAAACTAATTATGATGGATAAACGATAGATTGATGAATACGTTGCACACTTGCACGAGCTATATTATTCCAATCGCCTGTTGTCACCTTTGTATCAATATGACTTTTAATCAATTTATTAATTAATTAATTAATTAATTAATTAATCAATTAAATACGTGTAGATATTATTTTACATATCATCATGTTTACAAGAGCTGTGAGTTGGCTCATTAGCTTATTGACTAGTGTAAATTAGATAACTGCTCTATGGATATATTCGTAACGTTTTAATTTTTTATTTTTACTAATTGTAGTTTTGATTGTTTTTTTTTTTTTTTTTTTGAAATTAGGATAGTAGTATCGTTGTTGACACTTTGATTCAATACAAGGTTTTATAGCGCACGCGGTCCGAGGCAATATAATAAATATAAATATTCGTACCTTTACTTATAATAATGTTTTAGGATAAATAACATATCGAGTTTTTTTTTTTATATACCTATATATATACATTATATATACATTAGTGGATTTTTGTATACAATATCATATGTCTTGGTGATAATCAATCACATGACAATTTAACTGTTTTTAATATAAGAACAGATTTGGTTATTCGAATAGAATTATTACCTAAATATCACGTACCCTAGAGACTGTCTTAGAATTTAGTCATTTAAATAATTAAATATTATAATTTACTTGCTATACAGTAGCTTGAAGTAATAACTATGTTATTGAATAACAGTGGGTTATTATTACAGTAAACGGACGTATATATATTCTGACATATCTCGATAAGCTATAATTATAATGAATACTGTTTTTTCATCGAAAAGCGCGACGATAGATTAATTTCCTCAATGACTATATTATTGCAGGATTATTTCCATTCAAAACTGTATAACTAAATATATTACAGATTGTTCTCATCAGACAATATAAAAAAAGGCACACTGTGCCCTGTACCAGTGAAATACTGATCGTGAAACGCAAGAATTAAAACAGTTACAATTATCTTAACTTACAATTAGTTCCTATTCTGACTTTGCGAATAGCTTATGCCTTTTTCTACACTACGATAATATGTATAGTGAGGTGAGAGAGAAAAAAGGAAGAAAGAAACAAGATTCGTAACTGATAAATTGTCAGATCAAAATATAAGCGATTAATAAAATTCAGTGAGAAAACTGAATTGTCTATTGATGTGCAAACAAGATTGTTATTTTTATAATTTCGACGCAACTGCAGTCGCTGTAACAAGTCAATACTAAGGAAATTTAAAAATGCAGATTCAAACAAGTGTCTGCCTACAAAGTTATCATAATTATACATGCGTGCATGTACTAACATATCGTACTAGGTTTTTTTTACACAAAGAGAGTTGTATGTATGTACTACGTATTATAATGAAAAATATACAGTATACAATATATATGTATATGTGTATTGAAAAAAAAAAAAATACGAAAATACTGAAGGAATGTTTTTTGCAGGCTTGTATCTGTTCATACTCTTTATATGTAGATATGATATGATAAAACATACGTTGTGAAACCTTTATCAGATAGTAACGCGACGATCCTCTTGACGTATATAATAAAAATACTATAAAACATATTGAAACAAGAAAGAAGAAAGAAAAGTAAATAAATAAGTAAATAAATAAATAAAAATATCTTCAAATTCTCTTAGGCAATATATTGTAATCTATTTATATTTGATCTCAAATAATTCAGCATAGCGATAATCTGTATATGAAAATGTAAGGAAATTCTAGAACCTTGACAAATGGAAGATCAATAAATACAAATATTTAATGACGTTATGTATAAATTATCACAAATTTTCGTAGAGTCGCCCTAGGCACCTAAGGGAATCTAAGAACTTCATACATTTGAAGTAACCCGCCACAGACACGGACTATCATACGGTAACAATTCCTTCTTTACCGACCGTTGTGAGTCAACATGGCCGCGATGGACCAAACTGGGTGTCAGATTCTCAGTTTTCCACGTAATTACGGTCTAATATGGACGTATATACCTATATGCAGGAATTATAAACAATAAACGGACGACGACGCTAACTATGTGATCGAAATAAAAGTACTTAAATATTATCTAACGAAATTCTGACAAGGGAATACTATGCGGTGAGTAGTAATGAAAAAAAAAGAAAATAATATTCATGAGGAACAAAAATGAATAACAACCTGTTATCGGTGGTTAGAAAGAATAAATGAATATAAGAAATTATTCTAATCATTCCTTCATTATATTCGAATTTTTAGAAATTGGACCAAATACATCCTCCCTTCTACAGCCTTTTTATTTTTCGGATCTATATTCGTATTATCTTTTATTCTACGAGCGGATATCTTGGCTCCAATCTTTCCTCAGGCCATCAGTCAGTCAACCAAACAAAGTAATCATGTTGTCATATCTACACGGCTGGAGGAAAACAATGAGGCAAAAATAAACAATGTTTTATCAACTAGGTAATTGTACTCGTTATACTTAGAGGAACCTTTTTGTTTTTAGTCACTTCTCTTTTCTATTCGATGATTTTCAATACAAATTTTCATTTTCAGACCAAAGATCATCTGCTACTTGACAATACCTTCGGAACTCAATTCTACCGACTACCTAGATCCTTCAAAAGTAGATCCAAACTTATGCACTCATATTTTAGTAGGATTCGCCAGCGTAGTTAATTGCACTATTCATTTAGGCGATAATACTCAAGTTTACACAGATGCAAGTAATTTGAAGACAAAGAATCCGGAATTGAAAGTAATGATCAGCGTTGGTGGGATCAACGAAGTATATTCTGGTTTTCCTGAAATGACACGAAATCATGCTAACAGGAAAAAGTAATCACATATTTTATATCTATAGACCAACTATAATAACCTTTGCTGTATTTGTTTAGCAAACATTCAAACATAAGCCTATTCACGTTTACAGATTCATCAAATCGGTACTAGAAATCACCAAAACTCTTCATATTGATGGACTTGATATTGATTGGGAGTTTCCAGCCTGGCTGGACCTCGACGGTCGACAGAAGATCCACTTTATTCAGCTGCTGTATGAACTGAAAAAGGCTTTCAATAAAAGCAACAGAAAATTAGTACTATCTGCAGCTGTTGCTGCAAAAGAGGCTATCATAGACCAGTGCTACAACGTTCCTGAAATTGCTGAGTAATAATCAGATCTACTTATTATTTTAGCTTTTATTAAATCAATATTTCGCTAATATTATTGATCTCTATTACAGACACGTGGACTTCGTGAACCTAATGGGATACGACTTTCATTCCTACTCCCGTCTACTTCCAGTGACCGGTTTCAACGCGCCGCTATTCCCAAGCGCATCGGATACCGGCCTATGGTCGAGTATGAACTTGAATTATTCGGCGAACTATTGGCTAGATAAAGGAATGCCGAGGGAAAAGATAGTCGTCGGTATATCGACCTACGGACATTCATTTACGTTATATAATCCTCATAATCATGGCTTGTATGCCCCTTGCAAAGGATTTGGCGCGCTAGGGGAAGCGGGCTTTATTTCTTATCCAATGGCTTGCAGCTTCTTGGAAAATGGGGCGATACAAGTTTTCCAAAACGATAGCAAAGTCCCGTACGCGTTCAGGGACACGGAATGGATATCTTACGACAATGTTATCAGCGTAACTGAAAAGGTGATAAATTATATTTAAAAAATTGACCATTCCTTTTTTATTTGTTATTGTTAGATAACATTTTTGCAAGCAATTCAAGTAAACACAAATTATTGGAATTTGTTTTTCGTTTTACGGATTATAATTTGTTTCAATCAATTTGTATTCTTCAGGCAAAGTGGCTACGGTCGGCTGGGTTCGGCGGTGCTATGATATTTTCTCTGAATACGGATGATTGGAACGCGACTTGTGATGGAACTTCATCATTCCCGTTAGTACGTGCTATTACAAAAATCGTTGGGTATACGAACGAGGCTACATGAATAGAATAAATTACACCAAAGATTTTTGTATGTTCATTGCGTTGATAAATATATTTCTCGTTATTTATTGATCTGTTAAATTGTTACAATGCATTCCTCGAAACTTATAGAAAATGGGTTTTTATGCGTGATTAGATGCATCCTGCGAACGATCTCAGTTCTCCAATTCCCAGTTACCTAAATCCTAGTTCCCTAAATTCTAGCCAGAATCGGGTGCCCGTTTGGCAGACTGGAAAAACTGATAAAGTTTATTGCAGAATGATCCAAAAGTCTAATTATTTCAATCTCTTGCGGCTCCTATGCCTCGTACCATAGTCTTTACCTATGGTTTCTTAGTTTCTGGGATCGAAATATATTGAGACGTCTGTAGAGTCATTGTTAACACCTCTGCAAATTATTATTAATTGTTTTGCAGTAATGAATCATAAATTTGGCCAGGTGGAGGATTAATATTGATTACCGCCCGCTATCCACGGCAACGGAGCGCTGCAAACATCGGTGCGCCTTGTTATATGCAACTCACGTGCTAGTCTCGTATTGCGGGTGAGTATAATAAGGCTCACTGATGTTAGCGGCAAAAATAGTTCATCAATTCAACCGCGAGATGGCGATACCATTTTACACCCCGTTGACTGAAATACTCGGGCAAGCAGCAATACTTACCTACGTTAGGCGCACCTGTCATTGCTCAGTCACCCTCGTGGTGTCGAAGGGTTCGCATGGGGTCTGCGTTAACCATGCACGAATGTAACAGGCATCGCAATATTAATACTACGGTACTTGAAAAGTCGTTTCAACTTAAACAATGTACTCGTTGGTGAAAAAAAATTCTTTTTGTCTAGTTTGTTGCCTAATTTACTGAATGATCATGATATTATAACACTCGTCCTTCTGTTACAGTTGAATAGACTTCCATCGAAGTCCAAATATCTTCGTCCAGCAACGATTCTGTTCGAATTGCAGCAAACGAGAGCATATATTAAACTCAGTCTTCTCAACGTTAGTTATATTTAAGTAGTACATTATTGTAATTCGCATTCATTATTATATTATGGTAACTTGGGAGCCACGAAGTAAATAAAGAGACTCAATGTATTGCATATTTATTTTTAAGGAACAAGCGCTGTATATAGTATACGTATACATAACTTTGATAATTAGTTGATTATATTGTATCGATGCTGCATCAATAAATTTCCTACAATAATCAAATGCTTCGTTATTTTCCACCTTGCCCTCTCTGCGATTCCGTATTGCATGTACACCGTTGCATTTTTCCGCCAAAGATTTCAGCACATCTCCTCGGGTCAGATGTTCTCCTGATACCAGGAGCAAAAATTTTTGACTTAAAATTTTTCAAACTCCGAAAAATGCTAGTATACATGAATACATATAGAGACGTGCATGGAGACACGTATGCATGCCTATATCTATACACATATCCAAAATTTCGGAACACCTCCTTGGGTCAGATGTTCTCCTGATACCAGGAGCTGAAATTTTTCGACTTAAAATTGTTCTAACTCCGGAAAACGCTAGTATGAATGAATATACATATAGAGACGTGCATGAAGACACGTATGCATGCCAATATCTATACACATATCCAAAATTTCGGAACACCTCCTTGGGTCAGATGTTCTCCTGATACCAGGAGCTGAAATTTTTCGACTTAAAATTTGTCAAACTCCGAAAAATGCTAGTATGAATGAATACATATATAGAGACGTGCATGAAGACACGTATGAATGCCTATATCTATACATATCCAAAATTTCGGAACACCTCCTCGGGTCAGATGTTCTCCTGATACCAGGAGCAGAATTTTTCGACTTAAAATTTTTCTAACTCCGAAAAACGCTAGTATAAATAGATATACCTATAGAGACGTGCATGAAGACACGTATGAATGCCTATATCTATACATATATCCAAAATTTCGGAACACCTCCTCGGGTCAGATGTTCTCCTGATACCAGGAGCAAAATTTTTCGACTTAAAATTTGTCAAACTCCGAAAAACGCTAGTATAAATAGATATACCTATAGAGACGTGCATGAAGATACGTATGAATGTCTATATCTATACATGTATCCAAAATTTCGGAACACCTCCTCGGGTCAGATGTTCTCCTGATACCAGGAGCAAAATTTTTCGACTTAAAATTTTTCTAACTCCGAAAAACGCTAGTATAAATAGATATACCTATAGAGACGTGCATGAAGACACGTATGAATGCCTATATCTATACACATATCCAAAATTTCGGAACACCTCCTTGGGTCAGATGTTCTCCTGATACCAGGAGCTGAAATTTTTCGACTTAAAATTGTTCTAACTCCGGAAAACGCTAGTATGAATGAATATACATATAGAGACGTGCATGAAGACACGTATGAATGCCTATATCTATACACATATCCAAAATTTCGGAACACCTCCTTGGGTCAGATGTTCTCCTGATACCAGGAGCAAAATTTTTCGACTTAAAATTTTTCTAACTCCGAAAAACGCTAGTATAAATAGATATACCTATAGAGACGTGCATGAAGACACGTATGAATGCCTACATCTATACATATATCCAAAATTTCGGAACACCTCTTCGGGTCAGATGTTCTCCTGATACCAGGAGTAAAAATTTTCGACTTAAAATTTGTCAAACTCCGAAGAACGCTAGCATAAATGAATATAGGTATAGAGACGTGCATGAAGACACGTATGCACGCCTATATCTTTACACATATCCTTAGTTCTCCTGAGTTCTCCTGATACCAGGAATATTTTCGACTTCAAATTTTTCGACTTGCTCGATACGAAAATGTTAACTCGAAAAATCTCCTGGTATCAAGAGAACATCTGATCCGAGGAGGTGTGCTGAAATTCTTGACGGGAAAAATAACGACGTATAGGATGGTCATATGGTTTTACATATTCATTATTTGGCCCTGATATAAAGAGATGCACGTAGGGAAAATAGGGAAATAAAGAAACAATTAATTATTGTTATATTTGGGAATTTATTACGGCAGCATCGATACAAAGTAAACAACATTGGTATTGCAATAGTATATGACCTAATATAACTAATCTTACAGACTGAATCTTGGCTGAACAGACAGATGTTGATCCGATCGAAGTTTGCCTATCTGTAACAGAAGGACGAGTATTTTAACAAGTTTCATTGCGCAGATTACTCCAATAACTAGTCGAGAAAAGTATTATATTATTAAGCAGAACGTTAGTTATTTCGCGTCAAGTCTTCTACGTTCAGTAGATCCGTATTGTGACGCTCGTCACAGCGCTTCCGACGACTACAAGCTCCATGTTACCCCGTTGACGCCACGGGGGTCACTGAACCCGTAACATCAGCTTCTGCCAGCGGCATGAATTCACCGTCAATTTGTAGAGGGGGGACTATACCTATACGGGAGGTCAGTGCCCTAGTACCGTGGCTGGTGGCACTGTTACCGCCGATACTGCAGAACTAGAAAGAGCGCAAAATGATCCATGGGTTGCATATAGTAAGGCGGACTGATCTGGCAGTATTTCTCCTATTCTAGCGTCAAATCTATCCTTTATTATAGACGAGCATTTTCGAAAAACTTGTGGCTCTTTCATCAGATACTTCATTACGAAAAAGCGCCCTTAGGATTACCTTAAATTCATAATAAAATCAAAAGTTGATGAAGATTCAAACTCTTAAATATCCGCCCGCCAGTCAGCGGCAATAATACTTTCGCCATCTAGCAAAGTATTAAACGACTAAACATACATAATTAAGTCTGGCGCTGTTGTTGATAAGATTCGGAACTATGAGAGATAATCTGTGTCGCTGCAATCACGTCAAGGAATAATTTTGACGTTTCGATTGTAGGTTTACATCGTCGCAAAAAGAGAAGAGACAAACAGAAAAGTAAAGTAAAGTTGCAGAATTGTCATTCACAGATATTATTATTTAATTAAATCTTAACCAGCGTTAGCATTATCGGAGTTCATCAAAATGCCTAACATATCTAGCATAACGCATTATCCTCTCAAGGTAAATATACCTATATTGGAATAAAACACTCTAAACATAGTATATAAACTGAATATAATAATGCACGACCAACCCCCAGCCAATAGTGTATATTATCTATATTTCCAGATCATCTTTGCCGTGCATTTCGTTCTCGTTTCATGGTAAGAAAAAGAAAATTAAAAATCAATGTTCAATTTTAGAACTCTTATACTGTCACTAATCTCGCGTCTGACTATTTTTATCTGGCTTCTATTCTTTTGTACAGTTAAAACAATGATTCACCCCCAACAGTCTCATACGTGATATCTTTATTAACTGCTCATTGTCATTTCAACCAATGATTCTCCCACAATTATAATTTATTCGCATAGTAACACGAAGCCTATTTGTCATTTATCTATATTTATCTATGTTTATCATTAATACTGACCAGAACTAGTTAGTTAGTTATGTTGTTGTTGTTGATGATGATTGAAATTAGTATAACCAGTTACATGCCCAGTAATTGATGATCAGAAAATTGCTATAAGCTAATATAGAATTATATAATTAAAAATTTACCAGGGTATATATTATGTGTTAAACTTTGTTTAGGGTAATCCAGGAAAGATGGTGTCCACAGTCGTTGATGTTTTACAACCTGTTATTCTTCCTCTGTCTTCTATGGGCTATACACAATTTGGAATCGGACGAACCGATACAATTTGTATGTTTGAAATGATATAATCAGTCCTTTGTGATAGGTGCTTAGTCGAAATATGAACCATTCGAGAACTCCCCATAGAGTAACTAAACAAATAGTTTAGAACGAATTTCCCCTTAATTATTTAAGACTTGTTCCAGGCTCTCTTCATCAACGTGTTATCGATATTCTTCGACATAATAGCTCTCTCCGTTTACTTCCCTTACAGTAAGTTATCCAAGAAATGAATAAATAGATAGTAAATATTAAAGAAACAAAGAAAAAAGTAAAAATCTACTAACAAATATTGAATAAAAACAAAAGTTTTCTATAAACCCTGCCCGAGCAGAAGATGTTTCAATGTGATCGCACCACCTTATAGATGCGTGGGAAAGATTTAGCGCAGGCATCATGATCGTCAATTCGATCGCACGGTTCGTGACCAGCTATTCACTTCTTAGAATTGGACAAGCCAGAGGAGGCTCACTAGCTACCCTGTTCGCTCCCAGCCCAGCAATGGGTTAGTCAATGTATATTATGAATTGCTTTTGATGAAAACTTGATGAAATCTTGGACAAGCAATTTTTTTCAATATTTTTTTACATTGTTTTAGGTTTCGGGAGACAAGATTACGAGGATATATCGCAGCCAGTACCTAGCAGCGCTGATTTTGCATGAGTGTTGATGCGAGGCAGAGAGATCTTTGATACTGTAGAAATAATAGGAAAAATAGCAGGTCGATTTTCTTCTACTTACTGGATTTTAGTTTGATTTTCGAATCATTTCGTAGTTCGGTTATATATCTATACAAATCTAAAAATTATTACATACAAAGTCATATGTAGAATATTTCAAACCTTAAACTAAACTTCTTTACAGTCAAAGATTTTTCCAAAAATTTTATATAGATAGCGCTATATAGAGTAATAATAATAATAATCGTAATAAAGTTAGATGGTAATCTATTGTAGATTTGTTTATGTACATTTTCTATTTTACTAATCGATTTAAAGAAGAGAATGATCTTTGTAAATGACTTGGAACCAAAGCTAAAGAAAAATTAATATCCGGTAATATGCATATTCACTAATAAAGTAAAATCTCTTTATGGACGAAACGAATTTGGGAATTTAAGAAATTTATCTAATTTTACCTCATATCATGATAATAACATATATATTCTAATAATTATGTAAATTTGATCAAAATCCTAACTATCTATCGCTATATTTACATTTGTACTTATTAATTGTCAATAAAATCGTAATGGCAATAAATGATAGTTGTTTTCTTTTTTCATTAATATCGAGGACGAAGAATTCCGATAGAGAGAGAGAGAGAGAGAGAATAAGAGAGAATGATAGGCTTTCCCGATTTTATATATTTTTTTTATTGGCCCACGCCCAGCCCTTACAAAAAATTTTCTCTTTACCTTAACATTTTAATGTTTTTATTTTTCATTTTTCTTTTTTTTTTTAATTTCCATTATTTAAATAGCACTTAAAGTAAATAAACTATGGTTAGTCTATTCTAGACGAAGAAATGATATCACAATGAAGGATGATTTACTGGTGTTGGTTGTTCTTTTTTTTTGTTTTGTTTTCCTTTTAATTTCAACAACAATTATTGACTAATTTAAATTATAAAAATAACCGTTATGTTAAAATGGTAATTATTGTAATAACATAACTAACAAATAAAATAGATTGCCTAGTGTAAGCTTCGAGTTAATTGAAACTAAAACTCGGCTGATTTTATTTATTATTTGGTTTTCATATACCATCCCAGATTTGAATGAAATCAAATATTCTATATTATACAAAACCATGCATAACTCTCTTTCTGATGTTATATCCTACGATCTTCTTAAATAAAAATAAAAACTCCTTTTCTCAAAGCACAATACCATAACATACAATAGAAAAAAAAAACTTTTAAACAATAGTTTTTGGCCGAAAGAATTTATACAGAGAAATTATTTCATTAATTACAAACTGTTCCAAATGTATCTTAAGTCAGTTGTTTTAAATAAATTTCAGAATTACAATAAGATTCTTAATTTGTTGTGTAGTTTTTTCCAATTTTTTAATCATTTTTATTGTTATTTCTTTCTTTCTTTCTTTATATATCGTTATTTAAAAGCCTCTACTGTATGTAGACTATGTCATACTGTTGGTAAGTTTCAATAATTATTTATTCATCAAATTGATTTTTATTAATCCAAAAGTCGTAGGTAGGTCTGCGTACTTTTTTACTTGGAATTCTAATTGCCGTAAACATTTTCATCGCTGTACGCTATGTAGAGGAAGAAGTCCTCCTCGTGGTGTTCCTGAAAATGAAGAAATCACTAATTAACATCTATTCAGAAAAAAAAACAAATTATAATCTCTAACTTAAGATAATCGCTGCCAAGTTCAGATTACAACTTATATCATCCTCTTGAGAAGGGAATTGAATCTAAATGAAAAATGAAACACCTAACTTTGTGGCGCAAGGCCAAAATCTGTGCAAAAATAGAGTACAGAGATTGAGAATAAATAAAAACAATTTCCAAATGTGTTTATTTTTTCTTGTTCTTTTTTATATATCAAATTCAATACGACGATTTATTTAATTGGGTACTCATTTTACCTGGTAAAGAGCTCCCATTGTCGCACTCGTTGGTGGGATAACGTTGTTCACAAAGAAGAATAGGGCGTCTTCGGGGCGCAGATGTATGCGCTTACGAATCAGGAAGTAAAATTGACCGACGGTTAAATCTGACGGTACAAGGTACTTCTTTTTATCCAAATCTCCGATCCTGGCCTTGGGAGCTTTTTCAACAATTACCTAAAAATTTAACAAAAGAATATTATCATTATTATTCAAAGGAATACGTAGAGTCCTTATTTCTTTTTCTTTTTTTATAAATGACAGAAAAACCATAGCCGTAAATAGATCGTGACTGGCAGTTTTTTTGTTTTTGTTATTCTTCTTTCCTGTCTAATAATGGATATTCACGATTGTAATTTAAAATCACGTCTCATTTCCTCAGTGGTTAACCAATTATTATATCATCCATTGCGTGTAACTTATGTATACCATTAGGATGGATAAAAATTTGCGAGTAGCTTTACCTAACATTACGTGAAGAAAAAAGAAAAAGGCTAACAGGATGATAAATCGCTAAATTGCAGCTTTAGAAACTATACATAGAATGCAGACATCGCCTACTGTCGTATATTATTGTATCTACATACATGCATACATACGTCTGTAGACAATTTATTCATTAAATCGAGTTTATCTTATTACGGATATATTAACTTTGTTGGGAATAACGAAATGCGGTGTAGTAAAAGCGATTCGACCCTTCGGAAAATGCGAATATCATAACCAAGAAGGAAAACCTCGTGGCTTTGATACATCGTATTACAATATAAATAATTTCTACTGAGTATATACATATATATATATAAATATATGTGCATATATGTATATTATCGTGACTCATTGATTAATATGTAGTATAGTTTTATCGTTATAGAGAAAATTTATCTATGTGAATTTTTTATCATCATAAATTTATAACGAACACAAAGATATACGCAGTAAATTAATTTTGCATGAAATATCACATCTCAACTTTCCCCGAATTATAGGAACAGAAAAAAAACTTGACAAAACAAAACGACCTAATAGGAAGCGTACGAAATTCGGAGGAAAGAAGCTCCATATTTTATTGACTAAACTGGGACTTTTTATCATTCCTCTTTTTCTTGATCCCTAATTGCGCGTTAAGTTGATTAATTGTGAGAATTGTCAAGACTTGTCCGAGAGCTGAATCGATAATATATTGTACATCGTATAACTGCAATGTCCTAAATATTTGTATGACAGAATAATTCAACTATAATGTAGAATTAGGTAAAGAGATCCAAAAATACGACGCAGAATAGTTTTCAGGTAATGTCCAAGGCATCGACCTTGGAAATGTTATATCTGCGAGCAACAGGATTGCATAAATGGCAAGTAAAATGACGCCCAGAGAAAAGAACAGGCTAAAAGATGTGCTGAAAATTGATTTCAGTATATATAACGATCCCCGAAAGCCCGACATTTCTTTCACAGTATGTGAAATTTTTTTTTACGTAACGATAACAAACAGATCTGACGATCCAAGTCAGCACAGCTGACAACAGTGTCGTAAAATTAAACGGTGGGTATACGTAAAAGAATTTCATTAGTATATTCACACTCACGGGAACACGGTCCGGATATTTTCGCCGTATTTTTTCACCCTCAGCCTTTCTCTTCTCGAACGGATGCTCCTCTTTGTATTGGAACTTCATTTTTCTTAGGATTTCTTTGTTATAAGTATTAAAAATTTGTCTTTCTTTCTTTCTTTTCTTAACTCGAGAGAAGGAAATCCAACCAATCTGAAATACGCGATCTGTCACAACAATTGCCGTGCGTCAACTGAACACTGAACACAGCCGTTCAATGCTCGCAGTAGACTACGCAGCGTAAAGTAGTCCGCGAATTTCACTAGAGGATTGAAATAAGGCGTTTCAATTTAACGAAAGGTTTTGAATAGCGGATTTAGACCACTTCAAACATTATTTTACACTGCCGAGGAGATAATAGAACCTCTTTTGTTTTGCCCGAACAACAGTAATCGTTAAATATTTACATATATCATAACAGGTTACAAGGGAATGGGGAATACTGTATTACTACGCCGTTTTAGTGACGCATGACGTTGCAACATTCTAGCAATACATACACACACACGCACACTACTGAAGTCACGATTTTCAGCGAAACTAGATTGTACTTTATCAAAATTATTTCAGGCTGATTGGCAATAGACAAATTGTTTACTCCTGTCTTTCGAGTCCAAAAAATAGATGATAAAAAGATGATGACATTAATAAACTGATTTACAAACCTCCACAGATATTAATGACTACTTTCTCCGGCCCCTCTGTTCCTATACATATTAATATATCCTACCAATTATTTAGATCTTTATACAAGCTGATATTCAATTAAGAATTATAATAGAAATTAATTAGCGATTCCATGGCGTTTATTAATTGAACAACAATTATGTACAGATTTAATAAAAGGCCGTTGTTAACCGCTTAAAAAAGATGTTTTTATTTATTCGTTTATTCGGCGTCATCTTCGTCGTCATCCTCTTGGCTGTTAATCTGGAAGTACCTAAGTTCGTAGGTATCCTTATCCTTAGATACGACACGGAGCCAATCACGAAGCTTATTCTTCTTCAGGTACTTCTTAGTCAGATACTTTAGGTACCTGAACAAATAATTTTTCCAAAATTAGTGCAAATATCGGTACCATTATTGAGCCAATTAAGAAAAGGGTTGATCCAATTCAAGTTTGGTAAACGTATAATCTCGCCAGTAGCGTCGTGTCCAAATTATCTCATTTTACTTATAATTCTTGGACAAGACACGCTCAAAACCATGCAATACACGCCGGTAACACACCTCTTCGAAAATGGAACGTCGCTGTTAACGGAAAGCTTCATCTTGTTACGTTCTAGGTTAACATTGTTGCCAAAGTTTCCAGTTTTTCCATTAACCTTTATACGTTCCTGAAGGTACTTTTCCTGAAATATGGGGAAAAAACACACGTACGTGAGGAGATAGCTTGATAAAATTTCTGCGAATAATAAATGAAACAGAAACGTGATTTTTGTTTTAGGTTATGTTGGGCTAAGTTAGGTTAGGCTAGATTTCGTTACTCTAAAGCGTGCCTCACGGCTTACTAAATTTTTGATTGAATAAGTCAAACAAGCAAACTCACGAAGTTTGCAACATCCATGATGTTGTCTTCGACAGGGTGGGTACAGTCGATGGTAAACTTCAGTGAGACCTTCTTTTTCTTTTGCCCTTTGCCACGAAGGTTCTGCTTTTTAGCAGGTAAACCCGTGGGCTTCTTGGCAACAACCTGTAATTAGACAATATATTATTGTATAAACAAGCGTAGACATTACCTTATGTATGGTGAATATCAATTCGAAACTATTTGCTTTTATTATTAAAGATGATAAAAGCATGTAGAGAGGAGAGATAGAAACAGCAGCTGCGCGTGTGACGGGGTAGCACGATCTCCGGTTAGCACATAATCCAATTTTATTTAAGTAATCGTTGATAATTTATTGAACTTTATTATAGAATTAAATAGGAGAGAAACACCGGCGTCGAATGCAGCAATTATTTCTCATCATAACTTGTCTTATTATTGATAAAAGGCATTCTTTGAGGAACGAAAACTCACCGGAGCCATGTTTACGTGTCTTGGAAGAGTGAAAGAAGCTGAAGAGCCGCGGCGCCACTATCGAGCCAAAACTATTCGACTATAAGAGAGGCGTTGAGTCATAGATTATACGTAAATAATACGTAGAGACGGGAGTAGGTAGACATTTAATTTTAGAAACAGAGCGCGCTAATCTGAATCCTTGAAAACCGATTTACGGTAGAATTTAAGAGTTTTTTGTATTTTTATTAATTGAAGAAAAGGGATTATGACGAGTAGTTCTTTTTACAATTTTATTTCTTTATGTATCTGATTTAGAATAATTAGGGATCTACCAGCGCTTATTGTATTATCATATTTAATTATAGGTACAGTATAATAACTTATACATTAATGAATGAGTTACATTTATTTATACAACAACAATAATAATAATAATAATAATAATAATAATAATAATAATAACAACAATAATGATGGTTTCTCTACGTGAATGTGATAAGCGGAAATAAATTCGCCGTACAATATAGCGTCGTACATAATTTTATATAATTTCAAGTTTAGTAGTTTATTATTTGTTTATAATGATTTTTTTGACATTTTCTTTTGTTCTGGTTTTATGGTTTTTCTCTATTTTCCTTATCTCTTTCAATTATTATTAATAATAACTATAATTAATCGAGTAAGAATTATATAATATAGTATTTTATAATAATAATAATAATAATAATAATAATTAGATTAAAATTATAATTATAATTATATAATTTATTGTGATAATATATAGGTAATAGTTTTCTCGAGGTAATGAAAACACCAAAATACAGTATATCTTCTATTATTTCATATTATATATATATATACTTTTGAGTATATATATTAATATTATAATTCATTAATCAACATTATACTGCGAATATTATTATAATATTCGATTTCTTCTTAAAACTATTTCAGTGATGATTTATATAGTGGTATTACCGGATGTATAATATATTATTATAATTGTGTTCAAGCATTTTGGGGCGGTATTTAATTTTATAGGCCAGCTGCTGCTGCTGCTGATGCTGCACTGTCTTGTAATAATATAATTATTACTAGTTTATAATTTTCTATAATAATAATAAAACATGATGTTTATATTATAGTATGTATATACCAATTATGCCTGCAAACGATCTGTTACAATAATAATAATAATATATGTATGCATGTATACGCGATATACGTGCAAAGCCTTCAAAAATAATAACAATTACACTCTCTACAACAGCTTTAATAATATTATACAGGCTCTGCTATAGAATAATAATGATAAATATATTATTATTCTTAATGTAATGAAAAAATTGATTTTCTAAAAAACCTTGAATACATATATTCAAAATCAATATTCTATATACCCGCATATTATAGCATCTACATATTATGATCACAATCACAATCATTAATATATATATATATAACAATTCTCACGAATGAACATTAACATTAAACGTTTCTTTTCATCATATTCATCATCGTCATCATCATTATCGCATAGTAAATATTATTATATATTGCATATAATATATTACACCTGCGGCAATAATGCTATACATATTTCTTCAATTTCATTATAGTTATATAATGGTTTTTTATTCACATATATTCTGACCTAATACCGCGCGTGTTCAATAATATATTATAACTATATATATCAGGAAAAATTAAAATATCTTCATACTCCTATATTATATATAGTATAAGTATTATAGTGTGTAGCTTTAATTCATCGATAATGATACAGTAGCGTAATAATAATAATAAAATTAATAATAATAATAATAATAATCATCATCATCATCATAATTATTGTTACAATGGCACCTAGGTGTATGTATAATGTAATCTTTTTATTTCAACGCGTCTTATGTTGTATTATGAAATTTAATCCCAAAAAACTTGGCCGATTTTACTAGAGAAGAAAAAATTCAAAATTCATATTAATGTTCTCTTCTTTGTTCTTTTCCAATAAATTAATACTTCTTCTTTCTTCTGATAATAAGCTATAATATTTATAGGTATATTGAAAATCGGCCAAATTACACCTCTTTCTTCATTTCTCATTTCTGTCTTTCTTTCTTTTCTTTTTCAACAGCTGATGGAAATTACATTTTTATATAATTATCTCCTAGAATGATCGATCCCTGCAGCAGGCAAATATTATAATTAATTATCCGCACGATAAAACCTTACATTATATTATGAGCACCGCTCAAAGTACCAACGAACGCTGCGCCAGCGGTCTGAGGACCTGAAGGTGCGGCTGCAGCCCCACCGGCTGGTCCTGGTGCTCCTGCGGCAGGACCTGGTTGTGGCATTCCCTGTGGCGGTGGCATGTAAGCATACGGTGGCTGTTGGGCCGGTGGTGCGCTGTCCGGCATGAACTTTGCTGAAAAATGATTATAAAATGAGTTCAATCATTGAAAAATAATTATTCTATAGTTTCAATTGACCTAAAAAAAAATGTTTGAAATTGAAAATATAAAATCATCGTGTATGCCTCTATATAGTATAAACGGAGATTTATAAATTGTTGAAAATTTCGATATCTGTCTATAGATGTTAATTGATAGATAATTATATAATATTATCATTAATTTTCTGTCAGAGTTTATTCTCTATTGTATGTTATAGAGGATGTGTATATACGTAATTCGGAATATTGTGTTTCAAGCTTGATTAATCATTACGTTAGAGATAGAGATAGAGCTACATAGTATAGAGAAACATTAGCAATTAAGGAGGAGATATTCAAACTATACATGTATATTCATAGATACATATATGTAGAAGAAAGATCGTAGTATGGGGTATATATGCAAATTCACGAATCTATATATAACATATTCCAATGTTATTACTTTTTGGTAATTGTTCGTTTTCTATAATCATTCGGGGGCATCATTTTTCACTATGATAATAAACTCAACATGTATACATACATATATACAATAAATATATATATATGTATACTAAGCAGACGTAAAATTATGGTATTGCGGACTTCTAGGTATAACAACAATTATGGTATTCGCATAGCTCTGTGGGGTATCACGTATACAATATTCACAGTTAAGACACTGACAAATTATTTCCCGTTCAAACAAATGATATACATTATATACAATAATAATTATTCCAAAGAATGTATCAACGAAAATTATTTTAAAAAATTATAAGAAAACTAAACAAAACAATATTCAAATAATACAATGACTATAAATCTTGAAATAAATCACTTACAAAGCACACATTTATTTTCACATACACGTATGTAGTACATATAGATACATGCCATAGGCATGTATTATACGTATAACATACAATCACTTTTACGTTATCTAACACTGCAACAGCTGCCCCTATGCAGACAGTATATAGAAAGATAGTTTCCCATAAAGAAATTAAAATTAATAATTAATATTACAGTATAATGATTGAAATAAACGAAACGATATATGAACATATATAGGTATATAGTATTATCTGGGTATATAAATATATAGGTATGTATGTAATTTATATCATAGGTATGAAAAAACATGTTCGCGAACGATATATCCCGTATAATCTATATTCATAGTGTATTCTCGTGTATGCAGTATGTGTGTCTGTATGTATGTATGTATGTAGGCTAATATCTATTGTGTATATAGTATACAGTATAATCTCAATCCGTGATTTTGATTATTCTTAATAATCATATATATATTATTATGCGTCTGTCTATGAAACTGGCAGTATCTGCAATTATATATATGCATATAACGTAAAGATATAAAATAATAAAAATTAACTCCCCCAGGATAGATGTACATAGCTGATAGATAAATAGATAAATAGATAGATAGATAGGTAGATAGATAGATAGATAGATTGAGACATAGATATCAAATAATGGAAAATACAGAAAGAAATGATTATACGTGCTTAGATATATATATAGTAATAATAATATAAGCGATTCGTGCAGCCATGCATTAGATTAGACATTTATATACCATATATAGGTATGTATAGTTAATTACCATACGGATTATTGTCTTACCTTGGAATAACAGGTTACTCAAATTCTCTAATATGTATGTATGTACGTATATTAATCGGATCCTCTTCCTTCGCCTGTAGTAGCGCCCTTATACGGTAATAATAATAATGATAACGTAACGTTAACTATATTATTTATCGCTAGATGTAATTATATGCATATATATGTATGTATATATAGCGTGTTATTAATTATTTAATAACATATGATATCTTGAATATTTTATAGAATTACATAGAGTGTATACCTAGATGTATTTTATTATATTTCATACTGTACAATGTTCAAAGCAGCAATATAGGTATACCTATATTATTAGTAGGTATGATTAAACATTTGAATCGTTTAAATTATACCTCGTTATTGTTAAATATATTTATATATTATGTAATAATATTGATAATAATAAACGTACTCACATTTCGTATTCATAATTTATATATAATATATATGTGTGCAATATATCCATACATATATGTATACATATATTGTATGTATATGCCACATCACATACGAGTCTTTTTATTCGCAGTAGCTGTTATTCATATACCGACGCATATGTCTTTCGAATATAATTACGGATTATTTCAGATATTTAAGTTTCGATGTTGTCAAAACGTTCTTTTTCTATATCGTCATCGTCATTTCTTCTTTCAATTGGTATATGTATAAAGCCAATTAGAATACAGCGTTTTATATAGAGGCATATTATATTGATCTTGGTACTCGCGGTCAGAGAGTGTCAATTCTTCTATTCGTATATAATATATATAACGTCCGAACTTAACTAAATAGGTATCAAAATTTTATTCAATATTTGTTCATTTCATTTCTTTTTTTTTTTTTTCTTAATTCATTTAATTATCTTTGATTTTTTTTACTCTGTGGTCCCTGCATATATCGATCTGCATGCCTGTACAATTTTATCGTAAGTCTTAAACAATTGAAGTAATCGAAGTAATCTAATTTGAAAAAAAAAGAATTTCACCTAATTTTTTTTTTCTTTTTTTTTTCTTTTAGGAAATTTCGAATCAGCTGCTGGATATAATTACTATAATGCTTTTTTTTCGGAAAAAATGACACCCTCCTCTCTCACGCTATATTATATTATGTGTAGTTAGTCGTCGTCAGTCACGCAATGTATTACTATACACATACATGTATAATATGCGTACTATATATTATAATTATTATTTTCGTTATTTTATTAACTTATTTAAGTATACCTATATATAATGACAATGATTTCCCTCTATACTATATCGATGACAGTTATTAATTTTTTTTTTCTTTTTTTCTCTTCTCTTTTTCTTCTTATCGATAATAAATTTTAGATAATTCGACTGCACGGGATTTTATAGTCCAGTGTCCGCAGTCTATCTCTACACGCTATATGTATATCATGTATTGTATTACATATATATTTATATATGCAATATGATTTTTCCTAATTTATTTATTTCAGAGAGATTATTAATATTATGATTATTATTATTATTGTTGTTGTTGTTGTTATTATTATTATTATTATTATTATTATCGAAAGAAATTAAATTTCAATTCTTTTTCTTTTTTCAACCCGCCTGATCTACACGCCGATGAAAACATCTCATTATTATTAATATTATTTATAATATTCTTATTCGTCGTAGCAGAATAGTTTCACTTTAATTTTTTTTAAATTTTTTTCTCAATTTTATTATTATTATTATTAATATTATTATGTATAGATATACCTATATTAATTATTATTCGCAGGATTGATAACACACTGCAATTATACGCACCATGGGTCACCCACGGGATAAAATGATCCTAAAATTTATAACTTCAATAATTTAATGAAAAGAATGAATTAAGAAATTGAAAATAGGTGAATATTAACAAATTTCTGTGCGTGATCGTTGTGCTCATACTATATTGTATCGTAGACTCTAGTATTTAAAAATGAAAAAGCAACGATTTTTATTTTTCCAAGACAGCAATAAAAAAAATGAGAAAGCTATAGTTTTTCTTCAATTTTAATTCCCGATCTGTGTGTGCTACAGATCCCGTAGATACAACGAAAAAATCTACATATTATCGTCGAAATGAATTATTTCAAGTTTATACAATCTGAGATTTATCTATTTTTCAATTTTGAAAAATAATTATTCATATATAGCTGTATATTGTACAAATAAAATCTTACGATTTTCTGACACTGTCATTATGACATTTCTCTCTTGGTGTATATACCTCCTTGTTACGTATATTCATACAGTATGTGGGATCCGCTCGATATAATATTATAATATATATTTACTATATATATTATGCGTGAAGAAAATGATAATTTCTTTACCGAACTTTAACGTATATAACGTATAATTATATAATATAGATAATTGTTTATTTATTTAATAATATATTTATATAGGGACCCGCGATGTGTTGACGCCCGAATTAACCAGGGGCGTATCGAATTACTTTTTCGAATCGCTTCCCCCAGTGGTGCTCGCTGAAAATAATTTTTTTGCAAACGTTTAGAAAAACAAGCTTCGAACATTAAAATTCGCTTCGATATTAAATTCAACGAGATAATCGTTAATAATATCTAGTTTAATTATCTCAAGGCATGCAATAATTTTTATTCGATAATATAGACTAAAAATCATTAATTATTATTCTATTGTATACAATATAGATTATTTACCCTCTAGATCAATCGTCAGACTAATTATTTTCATACATGCTTAAATCCCTGAATTTCCTTGCTAATTGTTTTACGTAAAAGTCAATCGAATTTGAATTCAAAGTTTTTTTTATACTATATAGAGTATCAGAGAATATACGGCATGCAATTATTTGTCAAAAACTCGATGTAATATTATATAATATACGCACGAAATTACAAGCTGATACGTAACTATTTATATATATATATATATAAATGAATAAATATATATATATAAATAAATATAAGCCATACAAGAAGCGTGAAGATTGTCCCAGCACGAGATCAAGTAAGTGTTTTTTGTATATATCATAATATATACCTATAATATTATTATATAAAAAGTTAATGCGATTTATAAAAGTAAGAAACTATGGTAATAATATTAATGATAATAAAATGACGAAAGAGTGATGTCATATAGCTTACCGTGTACGCAGAAGTATATATTTATATATAAGAAAAGTATATGTATAGGTACGATAAATGTAATCATTAATCACAGCGTATTATTATAGTCATAAAACTCTTTCCCTGATGACCATGAGAGAGAGAGAAAAATAAATTTAGTCTAAAAAAAAAATATCAAATATTATTTTGGGCAAAGTTTTTGAGGCTGTATACGAAAATATATGTTGATACACTTTGCCTGGGACTAGCTTCGAGAAACAATTATTTACGTAGGAAGGTATACGTATTATAGGCAGTACATAGAATTAGGTATATACCTAGATATGTAGACAGACACATAACAATCGGAGTAGGAATAAAATGATTGAAAATGTGTGAAAATTAATGAATGAATAAAATTAAATAAATAAAGAAATAAATATATCGTATGTGTATAAATTATTGTCTTCTCGCAAGAGCCTTTTTTTTATAAACAAGCTTCGACGTTAATCAGCAGAATTAGAAAATTTTCTGCGTCAAATTTGATAAATATTAAAATCAGAGAAAATTCAAACGTCAAAATCCAAAATTCGTTTCGTTATTAAATTATTTTCGACGCTATTTTTTTTTCCTTTCTTTTTTTTGGTTTCGTGATTAACTGAAAGAGCTATGAACTAATATAACGCTAACGCATTATATATGACTAGGGGGTGGTGGTGTATATAATTCGAAAAAATGGGCTGGGTCACTCCGCAGCAGATAACAAATATAGGTGAACATATATAGGCATAGAGTATACATATATAGGTATGTATATAAGTATAGGTATATAGTATAGTGAAACACAGCGACAGTCAGCAGCACAAACCTAAATATTACGAAGGTTATATGCAATTCAAAAAACGAAAAACAAAAAAAAAAAAAACAATTTAAAACCATAATCCTAATTAAATGCTTATGTTCAACACAGATACACACACATGTCAACAACGGAAATGAGTAGAGAAATTAATTTTTAAAAAATTTTTTAAAAATAATAATAATTTGAAAATGAAATAAATTATAATTTATATAATATACAGTGTTTGACTGTTTTTTTTTTTTTTTTTTTTTTCAAGAAAATGAATAATTCCTACATAGACACAAGATCGCGAGGACTACCTGTCTCACTCACACACATCTCCCATCAATCAGCCCGCCTACATGAAGTTCGCTAGACGGAAAACACAGAAATATGAACTTGTTAGTGAAATTTCTAATTTCCATATAACATAGTGGTATATATCTTCGGATCATATATATATTCAAATATAACTATAGTATACAATATGTATAAAATTGTAATCTGCAACCCTTCGTGAAATTTCAGGCTTACGGTATACTACGCACGTATTATATACCTACGATATGTGTGTATATATGTATAAGGCATTTTGGAAGTAGGTATGATGCGTATTATATACCAATGTTAATACTGTATAGCGCGTATATTACGACAACGTAGTAATGTGTAATTATAGCGAAGAAATTTCCTATTCAAAATTCACGATATATATACATGTATATATACCCATTCGAAGCGATTCAGGTCACATTTTGGGGGTGGATTCCCCGTGAAAATCCGAGACTAAATTTCCTTTACAGAAAATTCGTGGGACCGATAGTTTCCGAGCTACGGAAGATCTTAGTTGACCAATCGCAGAGCGTATAGGTCGCATAGACTGGGCGCCATATAAGTTTTATAAGTTCTATGATTGGTCAACTGAGATCTTCCGTATCTCGGAAACTATTGGGTCCTCGAATTTTCGGTAAAGGGAATTTTCTCTCAAAATTCGGCAAGGAATCCATATCTTCAAAAATATTCCCCGCTCAACCCGAATCCACACCGTATATAGAATATATATGTATATATCTGAATTTGTAGAAGAAGAACGAGAAGAACAATAACAATAACAAGAACAACAGCAACAATGACAATTCAACAATGGTAATGATAATAATAATAGTAATAATAATAATAAAAAAAAAAATAATGATAATCGTTAAAATAATATCATATCCGTATATACGTATGTGTAAACACCACATATAGTCGTATATATATATATATATATCCATGTATTATTATAATGTATATTATATGTGTGTATATGTTTCCGATTTAAATGTGTGTTTATAGATATATATTGGAATGTATAATATGTATATATAGGTATAGACATTGAAGTCCACACAGAACATAGTAACATCAATGTTTAAACACATATGTATACATGTAACGGTTTATATTTGATTTTTCATCTAATAGTAATAATGAAATAATATTTTTCAATGAATTATATACCTATATAGTTATCGTTAATATTCATTATCAAATATCGGTATTATTATTATTGCTATATTGTTAATAATATATAAATTCACTTACCAACGATGATAGCTAGTATGATGAGACCGATTACTCCCATTATGATCATCATCTGTCGACAAAAAGAAACAAGGGCATTCGTTTAAAAATATATTCTCGATTTTGTATACGAAGCAGTTTATATATCCTTCTCTGGTTTAAAATAACATTATCATTTGCAGCGTCGAATTCATCAACTTTATCATCCGTATCGTCATTCGAATGAAGGAAAGAATCTTTCCACACATTATGCATATACGACGAGGACATTTAACTATAAAGGTAACAATTACCTTTAAATTTTGTAGCCAGAACTTCCTCTTCAATTTTCCAGCCTGTTGTTCAAACTGTGATGCACCCTGTTGCAGAGCGTCTGATAACGAAGAAGGAGAAGCAGAAAAATAAATGAGATACAAAATTCTGTAACGTTTGTTCAAATTTTTAATTAATATTATTCATGGCTCGCTTCCCAGTCTGCAGCGGTCTGACCACACACGGTCACCGCTACTCGGTCTGACCATACACTGCTCTTCTCCGACTACTACTAGAACGTAGTTGTCTGACCACACCGCTGTTTTCACTACTTAAGGCTAATCGTGGGTTTTAATGAGGCGTCCTTTGGATCAGTCGGTAGTTTTTATTTGTTTTCTTTTTTTTATTTGTTGTTTTTTTGAGAAAATGAAGAAAAATCGTGTTTATAATTACCAGCCCGATCGTCGAGTTCCGATAATTTTGCATCGCGCTCCAAGACCTTCTCGACGTTCGTCTTCATTATGTCGACAACCTCGTCGACCTGTGCCTGAGTCTGTTGCAGCCTTTTCGACGAGGCTATCTGCTGAGGCGTTCGAGGACCACCGACTACACCATCGCCACCGGCACCCGCCCCCGCCGCATCCGGCCCAAGACCGCCTTCGCTCGCCCTAAAACATTCGCATTGTTTTTCAATTTTTAATAAAAGAAGATCGAGTTTTTTGTTCTAATTTTTTCTCTCAGCCGTTTCTTTACACGTAGTTTTCCCTTTCGTCTTTACTCTCAAACCTCATTAATATATCATTATTATTATTCTTATCATAATCGAAGGGATAAGAATATACGGATATGATTCATATTATAGAGACACGAGAGGTATACGGCGAGACTCCGGAGAATCTGTATCATGGCTCGCTGCGAGCTACCTCCTCTACTGTTCGCTGTACTGCGCGATACATCACGAATCGATTCTTGTAGAGATAGGTGTAGTACGTATACGTATACGTTCGCGATTCTCGTCGCGCCTCATCCTACGGCCGCTCATTCAGTTCCATTGAGACGAACCACCACCAACCCGTGCCTAGCTACCTATGCAGGGGAGACCGGGTCGAAGTGGTCAATCTCAGGTGGAAAATTGATAAAATTTTTATTTTTTATCAATTTTTAGCCGACTTTGAACACTGTTTGCCTCCCTCTCCCCCACCTACCTATGTATGCGTGTATATTTTATGCGATTAGAAGAATCTATGTATACGTATATGGAATATAAATTGTATAACTGTTATGTATTACTAATTTCCGAAATAGTCATTCTTTCGTTGAGAAGAAAGAAAGAAAAGAAAAAACGAAAAGGGAAAAAACCTGTTATCGAAACGGTACGTCATGGGTAAATTTCGTTTCATTGAGTCCATGATACTATGTGTATATATCTACAGATGTGTGGGTGTATATACGATTGCCGGGGGTCGTCGCTGAGCTCCCGGCTGCAAAGCTCGCGAAGCAAAGGGCAAAGTTCATGTACATAGCCTGGCTACCTACCTACCTATCTATCTACCAGGCTACATAGCCGCGTTCGATGATCATATTTTGTCTCGACGATTCGAGGGAAAGAGAAAAGAAAATAAAAGAAAAGAAAATATATAGGAGAAGAAATGGTACGACAAAAAAAAGGAAAAAAAATGGAAAATAAAAATTTTAGATGTATGAAAACGGAATGAAAATATATCGAATACATATACCGTTATGTTAATACAGCTGGGTACATAATTGAACGTTTGTGTATATTATTATATTATAGGCATGAATTTCAAGGTAAAACATTAATGACATGTAACAGTTTACGTAATAAGTTAATAAGTCGTAATAATCCGTGTCACGTGTCGTTTTATACTCGATATATTATATATATATACGTATAATAATCGGTTTTTCTTATTACCATCTTATTTCTTGTTTGCTTCTGCTTCGACAAAGTGAATAATATCATTATGTTATAGAGCGACTGGGTGAAACTTTCTATTTTTCGTTTTGTTCATCAATTTATCCGATGTACTGTACATATGTATACCTACGTATGTAACCATTGATTGTTTGAAAAGAAAATGAACAAACACGGTCTGCAATATACTAATTATTAATTAGTTAATTGATTGACAATGAAAAGTATAAAGACAATGGTTGACATATACCCGAGTTGTGATACAAACTAATGCTTATGTTTCATCCCTCATTGATTATCTAAATATAGAACAGAACCGGCAATGAATGCATCATGTAGGTATTGTGTACATATCCACAACCGGATAAGGCTTTTATATTATTCGTATACAGAATTACGAATGTAAAATGAAAATCGAACTAAATAATCAATATATCGAAATAAATATACACGATATACTAAAAATACGAAGAACACGTAATCGCTCGCATTGTATAACCACAGGATGTAGAATAATTCGTTCTAAAGGGGAGATTTTCGACGATAGTAATTATCATTGTTATAAAAAAAAAAATGAAAATAAAAACGGGGTTTATTATTTAACGCAATAAGCGTGGCGAGAGAACCGCGGCGGTGGTGTTTAGAGCTCGTGGAAGTAGATGTCAGGTAGGGAACTGGCGATTGAGAGCAGGTATATAAGACAAAATCGATTCGAGAAATAGGACGCTTAGAAATGACGCCCTAAACTCTGTTTTCAAACGTGTCTTTAAAATTCTCTATTCTCTAGACGCACGATTACGTTAAAGTCGTACGCGATGGTATTTCAAAAAATCGGGTAATTTGAAAATGTCCGAGAAACCGCAAACTACGAAGAAAAAAAAAGAAACGAAAATACGTAAAAAAGATAATCAGAAGCCGTCCAAAAAAAAAAAAGGAAAGAAAAAATAATCGACGGCTAGTCTGCAGTGAAAACCTACGAACGTTCGAACAATACATATATAAGCTACGTGCAGTAGGTATTAGAGAAAAGAATGTACTATATATCTGTAGGGGATGAGGGAACGAACGACCCTTACATGCATGGTATCATATTATAACTATACAGCGGTTATTCGATGCCTCCGTTTATATTAACTTCGAAGATTATTAATCCGCGATTTTGTTGGGAAAACTTATCGTTTGATGAGTTCGAACAAAAAATGTCCGTTGAAATAACCATTGGGATTATTATAGCGAGCGTATTATTATTAAACACTTACATCGGTTCGGTTAGCGACGATTTAGTTTTTCAACCCTTAAAAAATTGATTTCGGTTATACCGCAAAGACACAGAGCTGCCTGCTGCTGGTGGTGCTGCTGGTGCTACTGCTGCCACCAACTCTGCTGTTCGCTAGTATTGATAAATTTTGCTCTGAATAAAATCGTAGGCGAGATAGATCGATCCCAGGTACAGCGATGTATCGGGGGTTGAAAATCGAGTCTGAGAATTTGAAGTCAGGTAAAAATTTGGCGGAATTAAGAGTCGGGGGATTCGGGGAGTTTTTAAAAGACGCGAGGAGCGAAATTAATCTCTGTGTTTCGATTTTTTATCTTTTTAGAGCTCTAATGATACGCAGACTCTTGGTTTTCGAATAATAAAAAATAACCGACGTTCTGATTCTCGATTATTCGAGGTATGACTAAAGGCGACGCACGGCGTCTCGACGCCGACGACCCTCCGCTACCCTATAGCGCTTGCGTCAATTTTCAGTCAATAATTTGTACCGCCCACGTTTATTATAGAGACTGGTGCAAAAGTAGTAACGATAGATTTTACTCGAACTCGTATCTCCCTACCTTAATATTTTATTAGAGAATTATAAGAATATAATACCGGAAAGGCATAGTTTTCAAAGTATTGTTAACAAATTCATCTATTTATTTATTCAATCATTTACCGTGAAGTAATATCGAGGAAAGTTTCGTTAACATGGTGAAAATCGCAATGATGAAGTTAAACGACTACGGTAAGAGAAATAAAAATAAAAAAAGTAAACGTTTCATGCTAAAAATTAGAACGACAAAATATTATACCAGTCTGGTTGTTACATTTTTGACGAAAAACTGGTACAATATACAAACAATGTGATATTCACTGCCGAATATATAATTTTATTTGATTTCATTCATTCATTAATATTTATTTTATTTTATTTTTTGATTAATCGATTATAGCGTAAGTATAATCAGTTTCCTGTATTTCCGACGATCGGTAAGTGCGGCATTTAGTTTCATAGTGCGCGTGATTTCTGTCAGATAGCGCCATGGAAAAATCGGATTATTAAAAGAAATACGTCAACCAACAAGCGAAAAAAAAAAAAATTAATAAATAATCCAGATCATGCAAATAACGATTTGCTACAAAACAGACGAGAAAAACATATTGAAAAAAATACCTATCTCTGAATGGCTCAATTCTAAGACCGTTAATCCGTCTATATATTTATCAATATAAATAAAACGGTGACATCATAAAGTATGGGCGTCGCCGTGTCCATGTCGCGAAGTATGCGATCATCCTAATGTCCGTAATGTTGGCAATAAGTAGGGCGGACTCTTTAGGTTCGGTCGGTAACATGTCACAGTAGTAATATTGACGTTGGTATTCATCTGTTGAATGCGGTAGTCCATGCATAGTGTTGCATACAAGTAGTAGTCGCACACATAATATTCCGTGACAAATATTATCCGTCAGATGTTTGCCGAAGTTTGATTTACCGTTCGTCAAATAATACACACGTATACTAAGATATAATAGAATATTATCCTGCTTCGATTCTATTGAATAAAACCTACGATTATCACGTGAGTATTAATTAACTCCTGACAACAATAATGATAATAAAGTATTCGGTGAACGAAAGAAAGAGAAAAAGAAAATTATCGAAATGTTTTAATTTACTTCACGAGTCAAATTTTCCGTTATTCTTTATTCCTTTTTCTTTTTGATGATAGTACAATCATTCTACCTAATATCGTCCCACGGTATCGCCTTTCGCGATTACACACGTTTATAATTCCTCTGCGAATATAAAATAAAGTCTGATTCATGTATCATACGCATACACACATGCATGCGCTGACACACTTAGTTGTAACGTATACATACGTGTAAACGTCAGTACATAGTTCAATATGTTAAAACACGAAACAACGTGTCACTAGTTAATAACGAATATCAATAAACTAATGAAAAACCGTCCAAAAAAAGAGGAATCGTTTCGCCCCACTCAACTGAAACCGTGTCGACACACGTCACCGCATTTTAAGAGAATAGTATTTATAAAAATCTAGCGTTTTGCGATCAATTTTAACCCCCTCTTCTCATCTCAGAATATAATTCGTTGTTTCAACTAGTCTGATTGATAATAAACGAGCCTCGTAAGTATAATGCTAGAAGCAATATGTAAAAGATTGAAAACCTAACCTCAAAAAAAAAGGGATTTATAAATTTTCTTCTTCCCTTTTCCGGATTTTAATAACGAAGACGATGTATTTTGCAGAAACATGGACGGCGGTGGATATTCCGGTGAAGGCGACTTGGGGGGTGCTAGAACGCCGCAGCAAGCTGCGACGACGAAAAAGATGCAAGATACTCAGGCTAAGGTCGACGAGGTGGTCGGGATAATGCAAGTCAATGTAAACAAGGTTATGGAACGGGACCAGAAATTATCCGAGCTCGACGACAGAGCAGATGCTTTACAGCAGGGAGCCGCACAGTTTGAACAACAGGCGGGTAAACTGAAGAGAAAATACTGGTGGAAAAATTTGAAGATGATGATAATCATCGGGATAATATGCGTCCTCATATTGATCATTATTATTGGTAAGAATTTATTCGTTCATGAGGCTTGAGGTAAAACAGAGACGCGAGAAAAGCGATATTACGAATTGCGTTGGGCAGCTTTTTTTATTCTGCTTGAGATTAAAGCAAGAAAACGTGAAATTTGCAGTGTGGAGAAGATTGAGTACAATTTATCAAATCTAGATGATTGTTCGCTATATTTTATCAATGATATTCTGAATAATAATTAACTGTTTTCCTTTTTTTCTTTTTTACTTACATCAGCCTCTGTCGTTCCGTCATCGTCTACCTCGTCGTCGTCGTCGGCGTCTCCAGCGTCGAGTGTGGAAGCTGCTCCGCAAGCTGCTCCGCAACCACAGCCCGCTGGAAATTAATGGAGAATATTTGAAAAAAAAACAGAAAAACTCGAGAAGATCTTAAGTTTTTGAAGAGAGTGAAAATAAGAGGAGAGAAAGATCGGTACCAATACATAAACGAGTAATAATAGTAATGATAAGTTTATTGATAACGAGGAAGTTTAGCATAAGGTTTGGTAGGAAGAATTGATGTTGTGGAGTAAAACAGTAACAGAAATAATGTCGCTAACTACATGGCTAAAAAAATATAGAAATAAAACAAAAAGATATAAAAATAAACTACAGAATAAAGCTATTTTCAAAGTGGGGATATAAAAGTATACACACAGCTTGGTGTGTGTACGTTATTTTTGTTAAATAATATTCGAGAATACTTATTAGGATTAAATAACGCACAATTTTATTAAAAACTGAAGAAGAAAACGTAAAAAAAAGAAAAAAAGAAAGTATTTACAACGTGAGCCGATTATAGTATTCATATATGTATTTATGTACAGCGTTATAACGGAAAAAAATTAATCTTTCGACCAACTGAAAGACAAGTACCATTTAGGTGTGTATAATAATGATTATAATAGTAATAATAATAATACCTAATAGTGGTGATAAATTATGCAGAAATTCGCTACTGAACAAAACCGTCAATTATACTCATGGAAAAAAAAAAAGGGTAAGAGGTCATAATATTTAGGTACTGGTGTTATATTTATCGGCTCTTCGTTTTATGTATACAATTATTATGAAATCTATTTAATATATTATACTTATATATACTATTATTATTATTATGTATCAATATATGTATACTATAAAAAGACATGAATAATAAAATATATAAAGTTTGTATTCTTTATACGAATGTATTATTCATAGTTTAATCTTTTTTTTTTTTACAGTAATGGAAATAAAAAAGCGTTACTCGTCTCTCCATTATTAAAGATATTCAAGTACGTACGTATACGTTAACTAAAAAAAAGAAAAACAATTACTAATTTTTTATACTGACATAGCATAATCTCGTCAGATAGATTTATGCTCTTATTATTTATCTGATAAAAATCTGTACAGTCTGCAGGTATATGTATATGCGTATAATATCACGATATCGTGCCTGTAATAAACTCTACGTGTTTAACGCGAAAAAAAAAATAAGAATTGAAAAGAAAAACTAACATAGGTACTTCGCTACGAAATGACGAAAAAATCAGTAAAAATAGAAGAAAAGAAGAAAAAAAAATTCAAAAATTATTCGTAATATTCTACGATTCCCGCGTAGAGGTGGATATCTACTTTTTTTTTGTTTGGTTTTATTATTCCCTTATCGCTGGATTAAAAAACCACGTGTCTATTTAATCTACTCTCGATCCTCGCAGCTATCGTAAATTAATTTTCTCTAGAGCCTATCGTCAAGCTGCTCCAAACCTTGTCCAAAACATATTTATCGAAGGCTATAACGTAGCTTAAACAATTTTACATTTTTATAGATTCGGAAACCGGCGTCCTGATTTTCAATTTCCTTTTTTTTTTCTCTTTTTTTTTCAAATTAGATAAAAAGAAACGAAAAAAAAAGACAGGGATCCCAACTAGGTAATATTGATTCGATGTATCGCGTTATTTCACGTCATAAATATACCTGTAAAGGCAGTACGTAGTACATATACACTGTGCATACGAGTGTGTATAGCTTATCTTTTCAAACACGGCTTATAACGTCAAACTGTTGCCGCGTGACGAACAACTAGAACGACGGGGACGAGTGTCAACGCGTTCAACTCAAGTGGCTTTTTGAGTCTCGATTTGAAACCCAGTAAAATGACAGAGTAAAAAATTTAGGAAAATTAAAAAAAAAAAAAAAAAAAAACACCGCCACCGGATTTGAAACCGCGTAGAAAACCCGGCTAGGCAAGACGCATGTCTCAATGAGAAGAGTACACAAATAGCATTTTTGGGGGTCTATATGTATAGCATAACTCTCTCTTTTTTGACACATCACGATAATAATAATAATAATATTAAATCGTTGGTCTTGAATACGCGATTTATATTCTATACCTACATATACCTATACACGTAACGATGATCGTTTATCGGTATATCATACATAATATATAGCTATATCGTGCGAAGATAATTACTACATATATGAGATTGATATACATATATATCATATGTACTACATGCATGTAGTACCTATGTAGGTATATGAAGATGTTTTATAATCGCGAGTTTCCGTGAAATAAAGCGAAGAAAGCCGATCTCTATCGTAATATATGAAGTATACAAAGATATGTTATGTATTTATGTATATACAATGGCTATAGGTATCGTATATATAGTATATACTGCATCGGTATATGGGAGGAGGAGTCGAGAAGGAAATCGGCGGGGAAGATAGACGAACGGATAGCTAGATGGATAGATAAATGCTGACATAAAAGCTAGAGCTTTAAACGTTTAGTTATTCCGAATTCCCTCCAAAGAGCAGAAATCTCAGCTGTTCATTCACACGCTCCCTATCAGTCGACTCGCGACCGTCCAACCGGTCAGACGGCCGGTGCCTGGTAGAAGTATTATACTCAAATATTGTAGATCGATATAATTTAATTCGTATGTGATTGTGTGATATAAGTAAAGAGAAAAAATAAAATAGAATAAAATAAAAGAAGGAGAAATTGTTTTCTCGTTTTTTGACTATTTTTTTTTTAATTTCTTTTCGTCGTTGTACTTTGTTTGTATTTAATCGATCAAAGAAGAATCGCTCTCGTCGTCGTATGGATCGAGTGATCGAAGGACGATGAATGACAATTGAAGATATAAATATATAAAAAACGAAGAAAAGATTTATCAATCAAACTTACCTACGACGAAGATTGAATTGAAAGACTCGTGCCTTTATATAATATATATTCGATAGTTTATTGTGATACAAGCATGTAGGAGGCGGCATTTTCGTTTTCCTGTAATAGTGAGAAAAAAAAGGTTGAAAGAAAGAATATTGAAAAAAAGAAACAAAATGAGAGAGAAGTAAAAAAAAAAAAAAGCAATGACTCTATCGACGAGTGATGAGAGTTTGAGACTGACGTATAAGATTCGTTGCGTTGGGAATGCGATGTGTGAGTGAAATAAGAAACTAAAGGACCCTGAACGATTATTGAAATTGAGCGGAAAAAAAAAGTTTCACCCTATAAATAAATTAACAAATAAAGAAAAGAAGCCGAAAGTATAAATCTCAAATAATTCAAAATGACTACGAAACTCAAGGGACTAGACGAGGAGTACGGTCTTGGATACCAGAACACTTTGGTAAGTGAATCGATTCATCTCTGATCGTAAATTTGTAAATGAAATATATATTGAAAAAAAAATGTCCCGCTTGAAAAACATAGGCCACTTATTCATCACATGACATTATATATTTACACGTTTCATTCCTTTAACGCAAACTTCACTTCATTTCTTGCTATTCCCTCGCATCGACAATTATTCGCGACCTTTCAACCCGGTATAGATATCGAAAGTTATTTTTTTCTGTGTTTTTTTAAAAAACTTTTCCGTATTTTCAATGAAATTTTGTTCTTTACGATTTTCACCTAATTTTATATTTCACCGTAATATTCGGAGACGTTTGATACAGCCATTAGGTAGTAGATAAACCACGTTGGGAGGTATACCTGTGACTGTAACCTACCTATACCAGGATAAGAAACGCGTGCAATATAAATTATAACAGAAAATCGAAGAACTCGTTTCTCCGAGCTGCAGCAGCTCATAAGCGCACAATAATTCCTCTGACGCATTCACGCCTCCGCTAACTATTAACAGTTCCCTTATTCCGATCTCTGCAATGGACTCAGGATTAATAAATCGAATGAAAGAATACAAAAAACAAGAAAAAAAATAGAATCCATCGAACTTTTTACCCCCAGGATGGTCTAATTCTCTAATTCTAATTATAATCTGATTCTTCTCCTTCCCAATTGCAATGATCTTTTAATTCGGGATCTTAACTCATTACTAGGGTTTACTAATCATCGCTTAATATATGACCACTGAATAGAACACGCGAACGCACGTATATAATTAGCTGTACCATTCATGCATATAAGTATATGGACCATATACCACGCGTTCATTTATATGGTCAGAGAACATTCCTCGAAAATTTCTTGGTTCGAATCCTAAATTGTTTCTTAGCATAGTATAGTACTAGTACAAAGTTTTGTTGTTTATTGTGGTTTTTTTCCCCTAACGCATATCGGCATGTCGCTACCTTTGTATCCACATACCTTAATGCGATATCGTAATCACGGTCGTCAGTCAATAGACCAGTTTCTCATTCCCAGGTACGATAATTCTAATCCATCAATTCATCCCGCCTCTGCAGTGTGGCGATTAGTAGATAGTGTAAATACGTATTCGGTTTTATTCACAATCACAATGAATCCGATTGTAGCTAATATCCGATAAGAAAAATATTCCGTTTTATAACGCTGAATCGAAACCTTGATATCCGGTTTCTCGGTAAAAAACTGAGGCGGATTTGTCTTTGAAAAAAAATCGAGAGTCTTATGGTTTTTGAATTAGAGCACCTTAAAGTTCGCCACCAATCGCGGGGGACGCAACGCTGCTGAGTGGCGGGCAGCCGGCGCGACCGTTAGATAAAGCTGGGGCGTGATTGGTGGTCTTTAAATCGCTCTCATTTGAAAACTATGACCCCTACGAATTTTTCGCTGATATAAAATCGCTTCGGTTTTTATCAAAGGAGCCAATTATTTGTTAGATGAATAAGATCGTTAAGGAATATGATATATCGCGGGACGTATACGGTCTCATCGATCTGTTCGTCGATATTTGAATAATCTTTGAATTAATGTAACTCGAAAACTGATAAGTAGGTACGATATCTGCACTCTTTATGAAATTAGTAACACGCGGTTATGTTTATCTTATCGGCAAAACGTTTCCACTTTATAGACAGACACGCTCGGCTCTTGGCCGATCATCTTGACATTAAATCTGGCCTTAAAAATTCACCCAATCTACCACCATTGCACGAATACTTACACGTCGGAGATCGACTGCTGCGTTAGTAAGCGATTCGAGTTCAAGAACTCGATAAAATTATTTCACACACGTGCATGGGACGGGGACGGGGACGGGGATGAGTTCGTCTGTCAATACAAATTGCAATTAATCTAATGCCTGTCTAACACATGTGCTTATACATTATTTACAATATCTAGTTTCTAGATATATGTACAGCAGGTGTCTCAGAATAAAATATACTAATCTACAATTTAACAGCCGATTTAACATTTGCAAAAAAAAAGAAGAAGAAAAAAAACGAAAAATTCTTCGAATACGATTAATCTTCGATAAAATAAAAATTATTTTCTTCTTTCACGCGGTGCATCTCGGAGCTTATATGGTACCTACTCCTCTTATCTAGCCTAGCTGACCTTCGATTGGACACTACTTGCGTAAGCTAAGTCTCTTCTTTCTTCTCCTCTAGCTCTCTGTCTCTTGGTCTCACACTTGCAATATATATATATAGGTATATATGATGTATGAACATATTAAACAAACAAATATTATCCTTATTATTATTATTTTTGTACTCTCGATAAATCGAATAATAATAATAATAATAATAATAATAGTAATAATAATAATAATAATAATGATTTCTATAGCTGTTATATATTTTTTAATTTTTTTTTTTTCCCCCACCTGAAAACCTTTCGACTTTGTAAGAAATGAATTATGTATATTATATGTATATTATACATTTATATAAATGCAACAGCGTGGCGATCGGTGTCGTTTAAAATTTGCGTTACCCATGCATCAGGTAAAAATAAACGCATATGTATAGTGATACAGATATTGCGCAACGAGAGTGGGTTTGCGGGTAGGTAGACAGATGGATTGGCGGATGGGTATGATATTAGGTACGGTACACACCTGGCTACACATACATATATTGCATACGTATATACACATACATATATACATACGTATATTCACTTAGAACATTATAAGATATTTATAGCTATACGTATATAGAGGATTGAATTCTCGTCATTTTTCGTTGTTGGTAGTGGAAAATTGCAATACCTACTCGGCGTGTATATAGTACATACAGCTGCGATATAAATCAATTTTCAATAAGATTTATGCAACGATATATATATATATATAAGACTCGAAATAATCCATTCAAGTTGACCATTCGAAATATTTTCACTACAACATAAAACGTGACCAAAATAACAATATATTCTATATCTATATACCGCAGTTTCATTCCGTTCAAAGATTTGAGAAAAAAAGAATATGAATAAGAAAAAAAAAGAACAAAAAAAAAGGAAGGAAAAAAAAACGTAAGAATTTGTCAGCTGCTCTGCTCATTCGTCTCGGACATCGGGGACCTTCTTCTTCGACTCTTTCGCGAGAAGATAATAATTGGACTCATTCCAAAATACACAACCTTGCCCCGCACGCGTTACCGCCGTGTGTTTATTTTCTGTTAAGTTAGTAGATATATATACATATATATGTACATATATGTGCACATGAGCATAAAGCCAAACCAATTTTAACGATATACCTACATTTTCGCTAGGGGGTCATGCAGTGCGGAATGACAAAATCGCGCGAGGCTAAAATAACGCTTATAACACTACCCGAGCCAGAATTCAAAGTCAGGCGTGACTAATTTGAATAAGAAATGAAAAATTAGCGAAACTTATGTGAAAAATAAAATTTTATCCAGTTCTCGTTCCTTCTTATTCTCTCGACGTGATTCGCCGCGATTTTAATACGACAAACAGGTCTCATCGATAACGTCTTCTTCAAAATTCCCGCGCCTCTGTATATTCTCCATATATCCATCCACGCGACGAAAAGTGATATTAAAACTAGTTCGCCAGCTACCTTTCCGTTAGATCCGACCAATCGACCGACTACACCAATTTGTCCTTTTAGATCACATCGTCGTCAGTTAAGCCGAAGCTGCCGTCTCGTAGCTCGGATGAAATACATAGTGCATCTGTTCATATAGAGATAACAATGAATTGTATACGTACGATATGTAAGATCACATGTACGCTATAGATGTGTTGAATTTCTTTATCGCCACGATTGGCGGAGGTTTTCAATCTTGGAATGTGTGCAGAGAGTAATACGAGTAGTAGGTATATGCTACAGCCTGCCTGGCACCGATTGGTTCGCCAAGCGAGTAAATGTACACATTTACATTTAGGTTTACGTTTGCGTCTACTACGTTTACGTATACGTATTTAAAGTACCTACATATTGCAGCCGGGGCGTATGTACCGATTTTATACCGCCACTTTGCCAGTCGCATACATCTGCGCGCAACGAGAGAGCGTGTATAGCAGGAATACCGAATACATCGCCAAAATTTACGCCAATTATCGTCCATACGGATCTCGCGGAAATTTTGATCGATTCTACGTTCACGAAAGTAAAAGGTCAGAGATATCGCCCTTGGATTACCTTTACGAGTAGATTACTCATTGCTCGAGTCGACGAAGAGAAGACCTTTATCCGTGTTGTTGGGTCTTTATCGGTCTTGTTTTTCTGCTTATTAATTATCGACGAAATTGTTGTAAATAATATTTTCTTTTTGTGGAAACGATCGTCGATCCAGATTCTTAGATCCTTCTAGCTCGTTGTTACGTTTTTAATTTCGTGGATATTTTTTTTTCTCTAACAAACCCAAAGTGTCTTCTATTCCAATGACGTTTCATTCGTAGGACTGGACCGAAAAGAAAAGCCAGAAGTAAAAAAAACAAAAATTTCCAAAACTCTATATTTATAGGTGACTTATTTTATCTACTCGGTTGGCTCTTTCCTCAGCGTTATTCAAACGTATTTTGCCTATACAAATATTTCACTGAACGCTGCGTAATTTCTATAATTATACTTTGAAACAATATCTTGGTATATCGAGTTTAATTAATAACACTGAACTCTTATTTATTGAAGAAGATCTTACAATTTTACTGCAACGGCACGGCGTTCCAATAGCAAACCGTTGGTCGAATAAAAATTGTCAATCGATTTCTATTCTCGCGTGGCAAAGGCAGTAGTTTTTTTTAATTAATTTATTATCATTAATTTATTTCATTGTTATTTATTATAGTATAACGGAAAAAGAAAAGAAAAGAGAGAGAAACAAAAAATAAAAACTCATCAACTTGATCGTAATACTTTGTGACAGAAACGCCAGATCGAATTGACGAACCGCAACCAGCCTTAGATACCTACGTCTTCGCTGTGCAGTCGAAGAATTGAGGGAAGAAGCCATTCGGTATATAGAGAATCTAATGAAATTCTACACAACGAGAGTTTAAGAAGAAAGAAGCCCATTTATCCACCGACTTGACTTCGTTCGATCGTAAAATCGGGTCCCTCCGCTCTCTCTATTTTATCTTTACTAGTAAACTGTAAACAGATAAGAAAGACAAAGTCGTCTCGTGCTGCAGTTTCATATATATATATGTGCATACACATACGCATGTATGTAACATCTGATATTAATTACGTACTAGTAAAATAAATAGGGAATAAGAAAAACTACGCTAGCCAGCTCGGGTCATAGACCCAATTCACTGGACGATTGAATCTCGGCTGTTTTTCTGGACATTGAGTAAATAACGTAATCAGAGAGGAGACAAAAAGTCGCTATGGAACTTCAGAAGATATTCCAAATCGCGGCTAGGGGAAAAGTGATGAAAAATAATAATACCAGTATCTTTGAGCCGATTACCATTTCTCGGAATAATTGTACCGATCGAAGCTATTCCGATGGGGAAAATGACGTGATGGTTGCACCCAAGGAAGAGGTGATAAGATTCGTCGCTGATTCTCTGGTGAAAGTCGGTGCTAATAGAGAAGACGCTGTTATAGTCGGTGAACATCTATTCACCGCTGATTATAGAGGGCATTTTAGCCACGGTATGAATCGTATGGAAATGTACGTGAGGGATGTTCAAAATAAGTTGACCGACCCTAAGGCAAGGCCAGAAATAATCACGGATTGCCAGGTGAGTCTTTGACGAGGTTCTATCATTCATCTAGTTAGGGATCATGCGGATCATAAAGTCGAGGGAGATGAAGCGATCGCGAATTTAAAAAAAAAAAAAACAGTAGATCCGAAATTCTGAAAGACTGACCAAAAGTTTATTGTAAAGACTGCGAAGCGGTATTTCTTTTTCCTTAAACGACGCTTCATCTTCGCAAGCTTTAAACAATTTCGTGTAAAAAGTTATACGTTATATGAATTCGGTAATGTCGAATTTCCGATGGAAAAAATATCCGAAAAATTCTTTTTGCGCAGGCAGTAGCGACGGTGGATGGAAAGAACGGCTTCGGTCATGTGATCGGTAACTTCAGCATGCGTCTCGCGATGCGTAAGGCAAAAGAGTTCGGAATCGGAATGGTGTCATGCCGAGGTTCGAACCACTACGGAATAGCGGGTTTTTACTCTCTTTTAGCAATGCGCGAAAACCTGATTGGTTTCTCGTGCACAAACACTAGTCCGTTGATGGCGCCGACTCGGAGTAGAGTAGCGGCCTTAGGGACGAACCCGATATCCCTAGGGGCGCCGGGATCTAACGGAGACGAGTTTCTGCTGGACATGGCCACTACCTGCGTGGCTCTTGGCAAAATCGAGCTGAATAATCGTAAGGGTGAACCGATTCCGACCGGTTGGGCTCTGGGCGAAGACGGGAAGCCAACGTCGGACGGTAAAATCGCGTACAAAACTGGATGCCTGATGCCTCTGGGTGGCGAAGAGATTAATTCCGGGTACAAGGGGTACGGGTTGGCCTTGCTGGTCGAAATTTTATGCGGCATTTTATCGGGTAGTAATTTCGGCAAGAATATACGCAAGTGGGACGGAGGCGAGGGAGTCGCCAATCTCGGACACTGCTTCATGGCCATTGATCCGGAGAAATTTTATCAAGGATGGAAAGGGAGGCTGGATACACTCCTCAAACAGCTCAGGGATTTACCCAGGTCTGACGAAACTAATTATGTCCTCGTTCCCGGGGATCCCGAGAGATATCATATGAGGAAAGTAGACCGGAACGGGGGTATTAGTTACCACAAAAATCAGATAAGGGATTCGGAGGAATTCGCTAAGAAGTTAGGCGTCGAACCGATGAGACTTGTCAGACGTAAGATCGTTGCAAGATTGTAGTTTCGTTTTCATTATTTTTTAAACAAATGAAGAAAAGACAAAATTTATCTCGCACACAGACTGAAGACATATCGTGCTCCATATAATCCATAGAAAAGACTAAATTCTTAGAAACTTTTTCCTGTTGGCCAGTTTGGAGAAAAGTATAACGTATAAAGACTTATTTCAAGATTATTATTATTATATTTTTGTTTGTTTTCTATTTTCGTTCTTTTTCTACGAGTTTTGTATTCAATTTTGGAAGATGATGGACCTGTAAGACTTTTCTTGTTAGGAAAATATATATTATATAGCTTCGTGCCTACAATTTCAAGTTATACATTTTGAGGAATTATTCCGATCATGTGCGACACGTTTATCTCTTACACAATGAATGATAATTCTGTTCCACTATCATTGTAACAATTAATATTTGAATAAACGTTTCTTTAAGAGACAAAGAAATTCCCTGTTTCGCGTACATGTATTGTCTCTGGTATTTTTATTATTCAAATAATTATTTACCACAAAACATAAGATCTCAGTTAATTTTTCCACGTGACGAGGAGAGAAGGAGAGAAGAATAATAATAATAATAATAAAAAACGGGAACAAAATCCCACCTAGCGAATTGAGGACGACTGGCAAACGCTGCGATTAAAATTCTTTGTTAATGCTATTCAAAAGCGTTAATTATTTAGCCAGGCAATAATTAGGGCTATTTGCACACCAGAGAAACGTCACTGTCGCTGTTGGCACGTGTTATTGTCTGCCTATATTACCGGCTATTATAATTACCAGGGACCTTGCACCAAAATTTACTATAATTGCCAATGAACAATATAACGAAGAAAGAAAATTAATTCGAATATTTGCGAACAGTTCGAGTCTCGTTTTTCTTCCTCTTCACAATCCCTGCCTACGTTCGATCTCCTTAATGTAACTAAATGCAAGAAAATCAAGTTTGCATATAATGACGCAATGATTCGAGGTGTGCGAGCTTTTAGCGTGCTGAAAATGACGATTGCCTTGAACTACGCGATCACAAGCTATCCATTTGCTCTCGCGGTATACCAGCTACCGACTGTATATATATGTATATACCTATATACATGTATACACATGATATATTACGGTTTGTTTGCATCTTCGCTTGTGTTAACTGTAGTTTCGTTACTGCCATGTGACCAACACCTGATATCCATGTTCGCGGTTATAAAACGCCTAGATTTGCATATATAAAATATACAATTATAGTTTAAATTAGGAGAGAGAGAGAGAGAGAGAGAGAGAGAGATGCCAGATTTCAGCTCCGAATAGCAAACCGTTGTAAGAACCTTAATTAAAGCAGAAAAAAAATGATTGGAATTCAATTTTCTTCCTTTTTTTTTTGTTAGGGTTTTATTTCATTTCCATTAAGATGAGAGAGAAAGAAGAGAAGATCGGGGGGCGATATATGTATAAATATATATCACGTGTGGTTGACGGAAAGTGAAAGGCAGAGGGCAAAGGAATTGAATTATAATGAAGAAACAAGGAAAAAGGCGAAAATTAAAGAAAAAAACTAACATTAGTTTTTGATTGACCATATATATATCATGTATGACTAGTTTAATACTAGATCACGATTTGAGGGGTGTAATTGTACTTTGTATAGGTATATGTAAAAACTGGAGCGCAATTTTAAACGAATTCCAACGATAAGGCAATTGGTTATTCCACAACCAGAAGTCAGAACCACCGCGAGTAATTTATGATTAATTTATTATATACCTATACCTATACCTGTATATCAATCATATACCTATACGTTCCACACGATTGTAAATAAGTGGTAATGAAACTTGCGGGGACGACCTACGTAGGTATATAAGTATACGCGTGTATCGACGCGCCTTTCACATTCGCACGTGATTGTAATAAGTTTACTAATTCATTACTCGTCGATCGAATTTCGTAATATACATATTACACCTGATACACCATTATATACCTACTCAAGAAGTGACCTCATACGTAGTCCCCCGAACGAAATAATCATATCCTCGGACAAACGACACATATCGCCCCGATTCGATTCATATTTTTAGGGTAGATTCCTTGCGAGATTCTAAGACTAAATTTCCTTTGCCAAAAATTCGTGGGACCGATAGTTTCCGAGATACGGAAGATCTTAGCCGACCGAGCGCGGAAGACACAGACAGCTCGGCCATGAGTTGAGTCGAGCGGTGCCCCGGCTATGCGATCTATACGCTCCGCGTTCGGTCAGCTGAGATCTTGCGTAGCTCGGAAAGTATGGGTCCCACGAATTTTTGGTAAAGGAAATTTAGTCTCAGAATTTCACGAGGAATCTTATTTGTTCGATATCGGAGCCCGGGTCTTACGCACTCGACCCAGCTTCTGCGTGAAATAAAAATCGCCTCGCGTCTCTGGATTTCCTTTAGGTCAAACCTAACGCCGGGACAGACTGACTACCCAAGAAATGAATTTCGAATTTTTTTATAAGAGAAGCTAACTGATTGGGAAATAAATCGCCATTTGGTGTATGATATAATAATCAATAATTGTTAGCGGAAAAAAATGATCTATGGAATGTATAGAATCGCGATTTACAGAATTGGATTCGTCAACGCAGAGTTACGTGTCTTTGGTTTAAAAAGTGATATGTAAGTATATGTAGATATATTTTTATTTGTATTCCATACTGCACCGGTTATTGCAGTTGAGAATATATCGCGAATCATAATTACGTGTGCCGCAACCGGCACTGCTGCTCCCACCGTATTAAGTTCCAAGGTTCGAATGCTAACTATTCATTCATTAACACACAATAATCGTCTTCCAAAGAAGAATTTTCAGTGCCTTCAATCCTGTTTTTATTTTCCTTTTTAATCATCAATTGAATTTCCTGAATCCACACAATCGCAAAGAAACGCGGAAAGTTTTCAACGAAAATTCATAATCGTATTACAATACGAAGAAGATGAAACAACCGTGAAGCATGTCACGGTCGAGACTTTGGTCTTATAACTGATATCAGCGATTTTATTATCAAGTTTCTTCGTCATATTCTCCTCGTTTTTATTTCAAGCTGATAATCACAATGTAATCCCCTTATCAAAATTATGTATGCAATTATAATGCGCAATTAAAGCGCAGGTAATATAACTTTATATTCTGTTGATTGGATAAATATATATTCCTTTGCATTTTATGCCATCTCTTCAGATCTGAAGATCACGATTATACGCTCTAGATACGCTTTGCCCATATTCACACCCACCCATATACCTTACGAAATATTATTGTTATAGCCGGTCGTAGGAGGATTAATAAAAGGACGTCAAACGCTTCTTTCAAGTACCTTATATGTTCATTACGAAACCGACGTCACCGCAGAAAGCCCTAAGATTCATTTTCTAGTCTCTCCAAACTAAAAAATTGAAACCGGGCTATCAAATTCTTCGTTTCGAAGTCCCCTTCGCAACTGGAAAGGAAATCTCCTCAAGCTAGACTGGAAAAATTTATTTATTTCATAAAATTTTCGAATTTCTTGTCACGCGGTTCAATTTTCGGAACTGGTCTTACAATCTTCGTCTACTTTAGAGTCTATGCAGCGTATAGATGAACGGGAATACTCGACGATGGGATAAATCGAAATCTAAGACCTACGTGTGTGGATTTACACTCCATGAACCTCGGCGTATACCCACACATAGATACGAGAGAATAATTTCCTCGCGTTAGCATATCCCGTCCATGACTAAACTCGGTGTAAGTATATACTAATTCCCCTCCGTACTGCAGTTGCATCTTCTTGCAAGTAGTTCGTAAATCGTCGTGGCAGTAATGTCCGAATGATTTGATACACGTACACCATATACACAATTATACATGAATGAAAAAATTGACGGTGGCGGGGGTCGAAACTTGGAGTAGATACACATGGCTATACGTATACACACATGTGCATAAATTAAAAGATTTGTTCTGATTGCATTTCAGAGGCTAAGTGTATTAGATTGTCGTCAAATAGTGGGAATGGCAATGGTGCCGGTAACGGTGGTGCGCTACCATTCATTGCACACTTCCTGTTTGCCCGTGCACTGCAATGTACTGCACTGCAATGCAGGCAACAAGTCCAACGCGTCACGTGCGTTCGTTGTTACAAATTTAATCTAGCATGTATCAAACCACGGTGCATATTCGTCTCACACGGTATACCCGTTTATAGACGCATGCGTGTACGCAACGATATATGGAAAACTGTTTCAAATTCTGATTTACCCGTATGTTCGATCAAAGAAACCGGAAGAACCGTACGCGTCTATATACTTGCGTAACGATGGATAGAATGAAATGGGTATATATGTATATATATTGAAGCTAATGATTTCGAATCGGGAAATATATGAGACAATTATATGAGGAAACTATTCGCGACTATTTCCACGGTCGTATAATCTTTATTTTTCGTGCACCTACGTCAGCCCGCGAGATATGAAACGCGAATGAATCTATAGAATCAGTATATAGGTGAGATTATCGTCCGCAGGGTGGATCGCGTTGAATAAAGAGATATCGCGGCGCTCTTTGGTACCTGGGTTGCACAGTTTCTTATTTGGGGTTGTTCAATATTGGGATATACGTATTGCACGTAGGATTTAGGCAAATATTAACACCGTAGGCGATGGCTAGATATGCCTCCGGCTTATTTGGTTAATGTTAAACAATAAGAAAATGGGTCGGGTTGAAAAAATGATCGGTATTATCACTCGGGTCTCACGATCATCGGGACGCGGTCGTTTCGATAATCGGGGAAACAGAGCGGATGGAAGATCGAAAGAAAAACCAAAAAAAAAAAAAAAGAACGAAGAGGAAATGAATTACCTCAGTGAATGTAACATCGAATAGAAAATTGTCACGATTTTTAATTGAGCTATTAATAAATTAATAAGTGAATGCGTGCGGGAATCGTATTTTCCTCGAACCTGAGGGACATCTTGCGGTGGAAATACCATTTGTGACAAACGGCAGTGGAAGGACTCGGAAATGCATTATAAATGAGAGTGAGAGGTCTAAAAAGCCCAGATCAGTGAGAAGTGGCTAAAAGATATTGAACTGCCTTGACCGAGTTCTTCGGACTCGAACGATTTCCTCCATTTGTTTTTTGTTTTTTCATTTTTTTTTTTTTAATTGCCAAAAGATTTGTGAAGACGGAGAAAACACATTTCCAATCATGTTCAAATCCCGTTCAAAGAAGGAGTACATCCTCGTCGAAAGATACCCTAAACGAGGAACTATAACCGAATCGCAATACGGAATGCCAAAGGTAGGAAATTGTTTTCTTTTTTCTTTTTTTTTTCCGAAATCGTTAATAGCGAGTATGTATAGCAATCAGTCGCGAAACGATGAACCTGGACGGAGGTATACATCGCGACGAATGGGGATACTTATCACGGTATTATAGCGCTATGGACGATAAGAAACGGTTGAATTAATAAGTTAGCGCGTTGTGGCAAGTGGCGGCGGTGCTCGTCGTCGTTTTTGTTAACAACTATCACGAGGATCCGTGACTTTGAAGGTGACTTCCTACGAGCTAAGCTAGGGGAAATAGTCCATTATGGACCAGCCGGAGTACATGTATATACATATAACGTGTGTAGACTGTACACTCGTCGACAAAAGTCGAAAGCTCGCATCTTTCGCGATATATACGTATATGTCATATTTTATAACAGAGGGTGAAATATTTCGATCTTCGAGATCGGCGTCGAATCCGAAATTTTCGTCGATTCGAAACAAACGTTGCGAATAATGAAAATGAAAATGAAAATTAAGAGGGAGAGGACAGACTATCAGGATAAGGAATTATAAAAAAAAAAAAGAAAAAAACTAACTTGATACGGATATATAGAAATGGCGAATGAAGAAACGAGGAAAAGTATATGGGAAAGGGTGATTCTTGATGTACGATGACGTCGAGCGGTAGCGTTTATATAGCTAATTCCGCTGCACATGCGGAGAGTGTGAAAGTGTATAGGTACAAACCGCATGGTTTTACCTATCGATGTATGGCAACATATGTATACGCGTATACCAAAGTGAGTTTGAGGTGGTGTAGCTAATTTTTAAATTGGCTGATGAGGAGCAGTAACAGCAGCGGCAGTAGTACCAGTAGCAGTAGCACTAGCAGCTCTGCGAACTCCGGCTACTGTTATAGTCCGGTATGTGACTCATTTTTGTACGAGTAAGAAGCTGCCGGTCTTTCGGGGACGAAACTGCATCGTGGGGTGTCGGAAAGTAGCGGAAAAAAAAAATTCCGTAATTGGGGTGGAAGCTGCGAAAGAAAAATTAATCGGACTAAAAAATGAAATTTCAATCTATAAACGAATCGTAATTCTCGTGTGAGTTTCGGACGATTTCTGATCGACGGGAAAGAAGAAAAAAAAAATTAACGAAAAGTAGAAAATTTGTTTCAGTGACGAATTGAGAACAAAAGAAAAGGGATTCGATACGAAGCAAAAAAAAAAAAAAAATATTGATTAATAACGATTGTTTGAATAAAATACGGGATTGCTTTTAAATTTCACTCCGTTATAAGTTAAATATAAGAGAGATCATCGGACCTGTAGTTATCCGTCCCTCGTGGACCATTAAGTTAGACGCAAGGCCGACCGACGAACGGACGGGGAATTGGTGTGCGCGGGTGCGGTATACCTACTACTTCTACTTATGGTATAGATATTTGTAACGAGAGTATTACCTATTTCGAAAATTGTAAAACTATAAAATCGAAGAAGAGAAGATAAAGGAGGAGGAAATTCGACGATTCCGTAATTAATCATCAACCGATATGATTCAAGGGATGAAGAATATGATTCGTGAAAATTTTTAGAGAGATATACGCTGCGTTGTCAGTTTTTTTTTCTTTTTTCTTTGACTTTTTTACATATATATGTTTACGATATCGCTGATAAAAATATTTTAAAAAATAAAATAAAAGATAAAAAATGTCCGGTCAAACTAGTGACATGGAATTGTTAAACGAACGAGACCAGGGTGGGAATATAGTTCCTCCCCATCACCCGGAGGGAAGCGAGGAGGAAGTAGACAAAGAATGGGAAGAGTTTTCCAGACTGATGGCGAAGTTGAAGGGAAACAGAAAGAATCATCCTCACAGGTATATAATTGTATAGATGATTGTATAGCATATACCGCGTTCAGAAAGAAAGAAGCTAGAGAGAAATGGAATTTCTTTTATCTCTTTTTTTTCGAGATTTGGAAGAATGAAAGAAAAACGGAGGAAATTTTGATTGCAAATTTACTTCCGTTGTTATTTTTCATAATTTTCGTTAATTTCCGTATCAGGCCCTCGCAGGCTTTCTACCCATGTCCTCCTCCAAATCCTGAAGAAGATCAACAGGAGTTTGACGCCTTCGACTACATAAATACTTTTGTAAGAGATATAATTCAGAACTATGAAACCGTAGTTCGCATATATGTATACCTATATCGAAGAATGGCTATTGAATGAATAATTGATTTATTAACACATACACCTATATACATACCCATAATTTACTCAAACGAACGCATAAACAAGTTTCTAATAAACGAAATACGAGAAAAAAGAAATTGAATGAAAAGCTATACTTATCGTTAATCAAGCCTGTACACATACACACATAATATCAGCTTCTAGTCTTTTTCTTTATTCCGTTCATCCGCATGATTATTTTTTATCCATAATCATTCAGCATGAAAAAGAAATCGCAAAAAAAGGAATGAATTTTTTTCTGTCTTTCTCGCTTGTCATCGCACATACCGGTGTACACTATTTTTTTTTACCCAGAATACATATGCCTATATATAGAAATCCTGATCAATGCACCCGCGCAATGTATTCCATGTAATGCGACGACGTCACGAGTGACGCGCGAATTCGTTACGACTATTGCGACGTCGTAGACGTAAACTAGAAACTTTATATACACACGTACTTGCGTACGTACGTACTATATGCCGATATATACATATACCGTCGGTTTTGAAAATTCTATTTCAAATCTAGGAAGCAACTGGCGTTTGGCCAGCATCCGACCTCGGAGTCACCGCATTGAGCACTTGGCGAAGTGTTTTATGCGACTAATATACGAACGGCGATCATTTTTTTTTCTCCTTACTTTTTGTTTCTTATAAAAAGGTATTCGGGAAACGAAAATAAAACAAAATCGCGGTTTCCTCAACGCTGCAGAGAGAGAGAGAGAGAGGATACGGTTAATTTTTTATAGAACCAGAAAAAAAAGAGGCAAAAGGCGAGAACAAATATCCGATAATAATAGAGCGTATTCCCAACGTTGCGTACGATCCTCGAAGTCGTTTATTGGCCATATTTTGTTCATATAACATCTCCGTGCGCGTGTTCCCAGTTAGATTTGTCCGAATGGATCAGCTGGTCGTAGGCTCGTTACGTAGATCATTGAAGCGGACGTGATCCGCGTACAGAGATTCTTAGCGATCTAAAACATGCTTTTAACTTATGCGACTATACATGTAGGTGTATATGCATGTGTACAGGTATAGATGTGGATCTAGTTATAGCGAGATTTATGGACGAGCAATTTTTGACAAATTTTTTCAACAACATTTGTGCATTCCCGAATAATTATAGACAATTGTTACGACTGTTGTAAACGCATGCGGTATACATTGCAAAAACGGTGTAAACGCGGTAATCGTGTAAGACAACCTCGCGACTGTATAGAGGATATGTATATTTCGACGAAATAATTAACGTCGCGTTCTAATCTGAATTCTGAAGCCTTTGTTATTTATTAAAATTGGGATAATCGTAGGAATAATGGAATCCGTTCGGTTTATCGGCTGTTCAAATTTAAATTCCGATGACAAAAAAAAAATGGTGAATTGTTTTCGTAAAGCCGATTTTCTACATCGCGAAAATGATAAAAGAAGAAAAAAAAAAAAAAAAAACGGTTCAAAAAATTATGAACAAAATTGCAGTTTCAACGAATTTTTTTTCGGGAGATAACTGAACGATCATGTAACGGATTACTAATCGGTTAACAATAACATATTATTCGGAATAGAATAAGAAGAAGTGAGATACGATTTAGCAATTATATTCGCATTTGAAGTCTCGTATAGCATCAGCTATACATATAATATAAGTAGAAAATCACAACATATATACCTACATATGTTTGTTTGTTATGAACGGTGATCTCGATCACCTTGATCGTCGGATAGATGTGTAGGTATTTTTCAACATTGTCTATTTTTTTTTTCTTTTTTTTTTTCCTTTTTGTTTCCGTATTCTTTCATTTTCTCCTCTTCTTTCGTCGCGCATTATGCGATCGAAGGCCGATCGTATGTCTAGGTGTATCCGTTATAACCACGGCACAAAAATTTTCTCGACTGTATATGTATACCGCGTACACATACCGCGATTGTTTATTCTCGAATAACGATATCTGCTATACGCTACGAGCACGTGGCTTTCGTAAACTATATACCTGTACGTCACAGAACGGTGTGACGTACTCAGTAACGTCACGATTCAAATGAGAAGAGAACGTATATGTATGTACGTGTATATGATATAGTCGTTGAAAATTTTCAAGGAAACAGAAATTTTTATTTTTTTTCAAATCTGTTCGTTTCTTTTCTATTATTTTTTTTGCTACACCTGCGTCTGTACTTATCTAGTTCCGGTATAATATGTGATAATAATAATATAATAAAATAATAGGCATTGATATATCGTTGTTTGAATCGTGGTTGGCAGGTTATATTTATCCGGTATGCCCCCTTGAGAAGTTAGTCGCTATTTCCCGCCTCAAGTTGCTGCCAAACGCGTTTTATTAGTATATATCTATATATCCGTATGGTGTATACCGATATGTATATGAAACGTCAGTCAAAACTGAAACTCTCGTTGGACTACCTCGGCTTTTTATTATTACCTCGTTCGATATCCTTTTCGAAGGTTTTTTTTATTATTTATTAAAAACAAAAACAAAAAAACGAAACCAAAAAAGAAGACGAAAAAAAAACAAAAAAAATCAAAAACGAACACACGGATCTAAAAAGAAAGAAATTTTTGTCAATTTTATGGAAAAGTAAATATATATAATATATACATTATATACAACGTCATAAGTATATTACACGCGCAGTCAACGTATACCTGTATCTAGATTGTATAAAATAATGTTGACCGTTTATCTAATTCTTTTTATTATTTATTACGAATTCAAAATCGCCGAAAGTTTCGTTTCGTATATCGAATAATAATTATTCTCGATAGTCTTGCTTGATTTCGAACAATTGACCGCGTAACGATAAACTATGGATATGATTTGTTACTGTTATTTAAATTTTGAAGAATAATATCGATAAGGGAAAAGAAAATACAGGTATACTATAATAAAATGAGAAGACATTTATATACCATAAGAGAGGAAAGTTCGTTCTGACTATAAATTATCGTTAAATTAAAAAAAAAAAAGTGTCGAAGAAGGTGAATTTCAAATTATTTGATTCAGCAGCATGTATAAGAAAGTGATAATCGGCTAAATAACCGAGACGAGACAATTATAGGAAGAATTGTTGTTTGATTCTATAAATATATAAACAAATCAGTTGCCAATTTCGCGAGTAAAAAAAAAAATAGAAAAACAAAAAAAAAATGATTCACCTCCGCATCCTCCTAGTGTAATTCTCTTTATGCAGTCTAAAAAGCAACAGCAACTATATACCAGCAGCAGTAGCAAGATTCTAAAATTAATATTATACTTTCGTTAGTCGAGTCATAGTGTCCGTCGCGGAGTAAACGTGTATCGATAGGTTGTGAAAAAAGTATAGGAAAAAAATAAAATAAATAAGAACGAAGAAGACGAGTTTTTTCGGAAAATTAAAAAAAAAAAAAGGAAACAATAAAAAGACAATGTTCGATTTGGAAAAAGAACCTCCGGCGGAAGTGCAGATTTTACCGAGTTCCATCGTTAACTTCGATACCCCGATTGCATCGTTGCAGCAGTTCGGCTATTTGACAATAATTTTTAAATGTTGATGACCGCAGTTGCCCGCAACAGGGATTATTTCGTCTGCAACGATGAGTACGTTGTAAGTTCAAAGAGAAACAGAAAAAATAAATAAAATATAAAAAAACAGAGAAACATTAATCGCCCGCTTCCTTTTGTGAATAACATTAACGACGATATTAACTGTGATAGTAACAATAACGATAATCAGCATATCGAAATACAATGACATATAATCTAGCAGACGGTGTTGTCATTTATAGGCAGTGGTCACTCGTTAGTCACGTGTAAGACAATAAGAAAAAAAAAAAGACCAGAAACCAGGAAATCTATGCGGTATTATATCTTAAAAGCCTGTGTATATGCTTAACGCTGTTCACGCATGCGATGCGGCTTGCCAGCGGTTAGGCGCACGCTGCTTCTTTCCCACTTTTTAGAAACGCGATGAAAATTTGGAACGGGAATTTTTGCAAGAGGAAATCTTTCGACGGTGTTAGAGCAGATCATGCCGTGCAAGAGAATGGAAAAGAATTTCTTTAAAATTTATTCCCTTCACGCTTTTCACAGATGTATGGCCGGTACACGAAGGACCTGGGTGAATACGCGAAAGAAGAAGCTCGGAAACTCAGATCTCACGACAGAGCACGTCGCAAATTGGACAAGGACAGAACCCACGAGCTCAGAAAGACCAGGAAGCGGGGACCCCTCTGCAGAAAATTACTAGCCGTTTTAGCATTCACTTGGAAACACACTGGCGCAAGACTCGGGGAGGATTGGGTCTTCCTCGCCCTCCTCGGTGTCATAATGGCACTCCTCAGCTGCGCGATGGACACGGGAATATCGATTTGCAATAACGGTGGGTAAAAAGATAAAAAAAAAAAACTAATTTCAATTTCGAAAAACCAGGAAATTTCCTACATTTTTTTTTCCACCCATTTTCCAGCAAGGATATGGCTCTATCAAGACCTGACGTCTCAGCCAGCGTTACAGTACCTAGCGTGGGTGTCGTTGCCGGTTTGCCTGATCCTATTCAGTGCCGGTTTCGTCCACATAGTAGCTCCGCAGAGTATAGGATCAGGGATACCAGAAATGAAGACAATTTTGCGAGGTGTAGCGCTGAAGGAGTACCTGACGTTCCGTACCCTGATAGCAAAAATAATCGGCTTAACAGCGACCCTTGGCTCAGGACTTCCGGTGGGGAAGGAAGGTCCGTTCGTCCACATAGCCAGCATAGTAGCTACCCTGTTGTCAAAGCTGGTAACGAGTTTCCAAGGAATATACGAGAACGAAAGTAGAAATTGCGAGATGCTCGCCGCAGCGTGTGCGGTCGGGGTCGCATCTTGTTTCGCGGCTCCGATCGGCGGTGTACTCTTCAGCATTGAAGTAACCACGGTTTATTTCGCGGTAAGAAATTATTGGCGCGGTTTTTTCGCCGCTGTATGCGGCGCCACTACTTTCAGACTACTCGCGATATGGCTGAACAAAGAGGAGACCATAACGGCGATGTTCGCGACAAATTTCACCGCCGATTTCCCCTTCGATCCCCAGGAATTATTCGTATTCGCACTGATCGGTGTCGGAAGCGGACTCGGAGGTGCATTCTACGTCTGGCTTCACAGACAGTACGTCATTTTCATGCGAAAGAACAAGAGCATGAACAGTTTCCTGCAGAAAAAGTGAGTTCCCGTTAGATTATCTCCCCTCGACACGATCGAGACATTTCTTTGATTTTTCAGCCGGTTTTTATACCCTGGGATAGTATCGCTGATAGTAGCATCGGTATCCTTCCCTCTGGGTCTTGGCCAGTTCATGGCAGGCGATTTAACTACGCACGAACAGGTCCTGGGTCTCTTCGTCAACTTCACATGGACCAAGCCAGACCTCACGGTGAGCGAGATGAACGTGGTCAAGCACTGGTCGACGATTTACACCGACGTTTTCACCGGCTTGGCGAGCTACGTGGCTTTCACGGTGAGTTCAGACCGAAATTTCCAGCTCCTCCACCCCTTTTTCGTACGAATTTAATTTCTATCTCTCTCTTCTCTGTCCTAGTTCATATTCTCAATTATCAGTTCAACCGTCCCAGTGCCATCGGGTATATTTATACCAGTATTCAAGATCGGAGCTGCCCTAGGTCGAGCCGTGGGCGAAGCTATGGCCTTGTGGTTTCCGACTGGGGTCAGATACGGAGGTGTAATGAGCCCGATAACACCAGGCAAGTGGAGTACACAGACCCAATATTTGCCACGGTATTTCCAAATCCCACCTTGATATACGATCAGCAAACGACTCCGTTTCACCTCCGTTAGACGATTGTCTAATTGGGCGATTAAGCCGCGTATATGTTAATCGGAATAACGTTTTTACGAGGTCGTTAAACACTCCCTTCGGTGCATTCGAGCGCTGCTCCTTTCTTGAATAAACAAGGGCCTGTATTTGCTCTCCGGTCTAACCTACTTCGACGATCATAACGCGCCCTAATCCTAATCTGGGACCCATTTAGCTTCAAGTTTTATGAGTTTGTGCTCCGCATTCGGTTCCAAATGATCGCATGTTTGCTCGATCTTCGGCCTCGATTCTTATCCCCCTTTCATATATTTTTTAGGTGGTTACGCGACGGTCGGGGCAGCCGCATTTTCCGGCGCCGTAACCCACACCATATCGGTTAGCGTCATAGTCTTCGAAATGACTGGTCAAATAACGCACATCGTACCGATAATGATTGCCGTTCTGATAAGCAACGCAATAGCCGCTCTACTCCAGCCCAGCATATACGACAGTATTATTCTGATTAAGAAATTGCCCTACTTGCCAGACCTTCTGCCATCGAGTTCAGGTGAGATCCGGGTCTCGTTGGTCCCAAAATCTTTACTGCGGAGCTCGTGGTCTTGGATTTTATGGCTTTATCTGTACCCCCGTTCCAGGTATGTACAACGTTTACGTCGAGGATTTCATGGTGCGTGACGTCAGGTACATATGGCACGGAATAACGTATCAAAGGCTGAAGGAAATACTAAAGGAGAATCGTAAACTGCGGGGATTTCCGCTAGCCGATAATCCCGGATCGATGATACTCCTGGGCTCCATACAGAGACTGGAGCTCATAAAGCTTATCGAAAAACACATAGGGCGAGAACGGAGGCTCCAGGTTGCGCAAAAGTGGCAAAAAGAGGCGGAGGAACGTGCCAAAGAAGAAATGGAAAGGCAGCTCAGAGAACAAGAGAGAACCAGAAGGCCTTCCAGGTTCGAAGTCATACCGGCACCTGATATCCTCAAAATGCAACGACAGAGTACCAGCGATCTAACTTCCTCGGGGAATGGAAACGACTCGGTAAGTCCGATGGACCAAAACAGCTGCTTCTCTTCTTCGGCCAAGATTTTAGCGTACAGCGATCACTCCTTTTTTTCAGCACACTTTTCACTCACCGATATTCGGATCCCAGCCGAAGAAATCCATCCTGAAGAAGACCCACTCCTTTACTCTGAAGGGGTTCAGTCCGTTGGTCAGTCCAGCCGTTACGCCATACACTACGGTGACTGGGGCTGAAAGCAGGTAACGATGAGAAGATCGATTATTATTAATCGATGAATCAATTGATCAGCCGATTTTGATCGCGTTTTGAAACCCGTTTCAGAATCCGACTAGCCTTCGAGGCGATATTTCGGAAGTCCGCTACCCTCCAAGACGTCGAACCAGATCCCGAGATGGGATCCGGAGGAAGCGTTAACGTCAATAGACGAGACAGCGTCGACGGTCTCCACGTTCCTTCGAATCAATCTATGCTATCGCCCAGTCCCATGACTTTGAAAAAGGTTCAACTGGTACGTGGAGTCGAAATATGATTATACCTGCATATAAGTGATCGAAAATTGGCGCAAAAAGTAGCAAAAAATAAGATTGATATCTTTTTTCTTTTTTTTTTTATCGCACATAGCCGAGAGAAAGGGTGATCGACATGTCGGCGGAGGACCAGAAACAGTGGGAAGAAACCGAGATGGCATTAGAGGTTGATTTTTCAAGGTGTCACATAGACCCCGCGCCTTTTCAACTAGTCGAACGAACCTCGCTGCTAAAAGTTCACAGTCTTTTCAGTATGGTTGGAGTGAATCACGCCTATGTGACAGCCATAGGTCGATTAGTCGGCGTAGTTGCCTTGAAAGAGGTGAGTGAGTTTTCACGGAGAAATATTGAATTTGAAAAATGCAAAATAGATAATAATAATTGAGAAAAAAAAAATCAAAAATGTTAGAAACTAATCGTATTAATTATTTTTCTTCTGTATTCGCTGCAGCTACGAAAAGCGATCGAGGATGCCAACGCGGGTATAATGCCGATCCAGTCAGAGCTCGGCGGTGGTATCCAAGTTTCGGATTCATTGTCGACTTTGGGTGGCGGAGGTGAATTAATGGTATCAGATTCGAAAAATCAATTGACGATAAACTCGGTGACAAATTCGGTTACTTCGGTCGACGAGAGCGACAATAATTTCGGTACACCCGATAAAATAGAGAAGGTATGATTGATTTCGGTTTCGGAGATGGATTTATTTTTATTTTTTATTTTTTATTTTATTTTTTGTTTGAATATTTGTTCAAAAAATTTGTGATATCGAAAGATTTGTTATAATCGTGATCGTTGTTATATATTATTACATAGAGATAATTGGGAAAAGTGCAGAGGGCCAGGATAGTAGAAGAAAAAAAAAAAAAAAAACGTTATTTATTGATAACGAAGAAGTCGTCGTATGAATAATCAAATAAACGAATTATAAAAATATTTAATTAATTAGAGTAAAATTATGAGACGAGATGAGATGGATGTAACGAGCGAGTCAGAATAATTAATACAATCCAGCCCGAATCGCAATGCCAAATATTTATATAAATTCTAAAGAAAGAAAAAAATATATATATATAGGTATATATTATTAAAAAGTAATTATCATTGCATAAAGAAGGAAACAAAAGGAGCCGTAGGAGAACAAAAAAAAACGGAAAGAAAAAAAAATGCTTATGTAGTATATTAGAAGGGATTGGGTCCGATTAAAGTGAAAAAGAAAAATTTTCTATGTTACAAAAAAAAAGGTATCTAAACATACATATATATATATTATAATAATAGTACCGCGGTTGTGCATAGATTAAAAATGCATAATAATGATAATAATGATAATAATAATATATTAATCAATAAACGAATGGATGAATGATTTAATCAATTGATTAGCTTTGACGCGAGCCTATCCTAAGTATAATATTGTATACCTACTATTATACCATCATATAATATTACAATAATGCGAAGATTGTGTCTATGAATTATAATATATATGTATACTATAAGTGCGGTAATTATATATTGTTTAAGTCAGCAGGGAACAAGAAATAATATTTATAGATAGATATCTGTAGTTGATTATATTTTCAATCACGGACAATATAATAATAATAATAATTAATAATAATAATATCGAGCAACGCGTTAAACGATTCGAGTTATTCGCAAGTCGACTGCTGAAATCTCTGTGTTATTATTTGAAAGCGTTCAAAATATCCTTTTAATGGGGAAAATTTTGAGGTGAATTTTATTTTTTCCTTTTTTTTTTTGTCTTTTTCTAACGAAAATATAATATTTTTTTTACAAGATTCGACCGTCTTCTTTTTTTTTACATGTATGATAATTTTATTTAATTTCAATGACGTGTCTTCAAAGGTGGCTTTATCGCGAGTATTATACCTATACCTATATGTATACCACATGAAGTTTTTATTTTTTAATTAATCGTTTTTTAAAAGATTTAAAGAAATTCATTATGATTTTTTTTTATTTAGTCTTCATTGAAATTTTAAAATCTTGAACGCGCTCAATTTTATCGATTTTATCGTCGAGTCAGCGAAGCAAATAAATACAATAATTAACGGATCGTTTATTACCTACTTCGTAAATAAAAAAAAAAAATGAATGATCAAATCCTCTGATTAATTTTGTTAATGAGGCGGCCTACGGTCGGAATAAAAATTCCTCCTGTACGTAGACTAGGTGTACTATTTGTTTTTGTTTTTTAATTTTTTTTTTTTCTTCTGTCCAATCATGTATACGTTAAACATTCCATCCAACTGACGAAAATAATAATTAATTTTATCCCATTGATTGATCGATCATTGTATATATACGATATAAGACATAATAATGAATTATGATGTCATACACACACACACACACACACACACATATATATAATACGAATTATATTCTAGTTTCTGGTTATAGCCAGATTTATGAATGATGATAATAATGTTAATTGATTGCTGATGAATTATATACCGCAGCTCTAGAGTCTATACTATGTAATATAATAATGGTGAACCTAAAGTGTTACGAATATTATATATCAGTATATTATATATGATTAACTAAAATATTATGTATATTTCTCTCCATATGTAAATATTGGGCATTATCAAAAAACTTCGATGAACTAAAACACGAGATTATAAAGAAAAAAAAGACATAAATAAGTTATTACTTTTAATCAACGTATATTGGTACACGTACGTCATCATTTATTTCGATCTGACCTCCCACAGCATCCCGAAATCCTCAGATTAAGTGAATTTAATAATATTACGGTGAAAGGGAATTTATAATTCTTTTATACAATACGAAAGTGTGAATTATTAAACTAAGAAAGTTATGACGACTTCCTTACTACTAAATTTTGTTTGTCATTAATTGGTGACCCGGCCTTTGGCCGGGTTCTAAAAAAATTGGTCTATAGACTCATCAATTTGTTCCCCTCCACGGAAATCTTTAGTAAAAGGCGAAAGATTTATTCGTATATTGAAGGGAAACCAGAGTGACTAGATACCGCTCTCAGCCAGCCTATTCTAGTTACAACGGTTCAGTTTCGTTATCGAGAAATTCTCCGCGACTGTGCGCCGCCTGTCGACGACTCCGAGAACCGAGACTCCGTCTCTCTCGCTCTCGCTTACCTCGCGTTAGTTCGCTTTAGCCTCGTATCACGGGAGTAGGTACGGAGAGGAATGAGGATAAAAGGCACGGGAGAAAGTCGCCAGTATTTTCAACCAATGGAAATATAGCTTTAAAATTATTGGAGGACGTCGACTCGTGTATCTACAGCTATGCCCGCTGCTGTTGCTGCACTTTCTCGTTAGTATTTCGAGGTCTCTAGCTAGCTAGGTGCTACGGCGACAGATCCAACGACTCGGCTCTTTAAATCGAGTTAAAGACCAGTCGATTAATACCCGGAGACATGCTCGCGGAAGTAAAGTGCCGATACAATATTATGTTCGCGTATCACCTGGGAGATAAGTAAAATAGCGTTTAACACGCTCGTTCATATACCCAGACGTCATCTCGAGTATCGAATACCGAAAACTGGTGACCAATTATTTATAGGTAAATAAATAACTGTCAATTTAAAAACCATCACTCATTCGTTCATTTATTCATTCATATTCGTTCAGTTATCAATTTTCTGAAATTGTGAAACACGTGCGGGATGGAATTTTTTTTTCTTTATTTTCAGATTTTTTTAAAAACTTATTTTCGTTTTTTTTTTTTGTTTTTAATATGAAATCAGGAGTCAGCTGCTCAGTTCTGATCGGAGACTTCGATACTGGCAAAATACACAATATTGAAGCGTATCAAAGCTCTCTGGAGATTTCGACGCTCGATTGAGGAAAATTCATAATTATTTAGCTTAAAATTACGTTCAGTGTAAAGAATCGAACGAAACTGTGTATGTAATCCACAATTCTGTTGTTCCATTTTTGTAAGAAAAAATTTTTGACAATTTTTTTTCCCCGTCACGCGGATAAACTCGTTAAGAAGTAGAACCGCGTAAAAAAAATAAAAAAGTATAACAGCACTCGGAAGAGTAACATATATTCGTATAACACACATATATTTGCATAACTGATTAACGGCACTGTGAAAAAATAAAACAGTTATAGCCGTATTCCGAAAAACTAGCGTTAGACGTATATTGACATGAGAGATAGAGGAAGATTCCACGAAACTGAACCATGAGAGATCAGGTCGGTTCCTAAATCAGGAATCGTTTTATTCGAGTGCCAAAGACACGTTGTATGCGATACGATTAAAGATCGGTGTAATAAATCCCATACCCATTTGACAAATCAATCAAATCCACGCTCTGCTTGTCGAGGTGAAAGTCGAACACCTTGCAAACCGCATAACTATTATATACACCGCGATATAAATACATCCTATGACACACATAGCAATAATTTTTGTTGTTTGAGGATAGAGTGTCGTATATGGGTATTTCATTATATCATCGAATTACGCGATATTGCGATAAATATATTACAAGTTTAATCCCTCCCACCTCGGTCTTCTCGGAACAGATTGAGCGGACCATATTTCGAGGGCAGATTCCTCGCGAAATTCCGAGACTAAATTTCCTTTGCCGAAAATTCGTGGGACCGATAGTTTCCGAGATACGGAAGATCTTAGCCGACCGAGCGCGGAAGACACAGACAGCTCGGCCATGATCAGTGGAGTCGCGCGGTGCCCCGGCTATGCGATCTATACGCTCCGCGTTCGGTCAGCTAAGATCTTGCGTAGCTCCGAAAGTATGGGTCCCACGAATTTTCTGTAAAGGAAATTTAGTCGTAGATTTTCGCGGGGAATCCACCCTCGGAATATGATACACTAAATCTGAATTATCCTGTATACACGATCTCAACGGCCAATCATCTGATCTGCAGACTGCGCAAGGTCGACTGGCATACACCCAGAGGCTATGGGAATTCTAAAGATAGAATAGTAGCGTGTGTCATTTTCGCACGATCATATTTTGGCCAAGTGAAAAACGTAGAAGAATAAGGAACGCGTAATTTATTGCATTTGCAGATAATAAAATGACCGCGGAAGACCCGAGGATCAGGATTCTGTTATTCTCTCTTTCCCCTTTTCCATTTTCATACAAAATATTTTCTGATCAAAATTTTATACCGGTTATTAGATTCTTTGTTAAAACAGTTATCGAACAGCGACCACGGACGCGAGAATTCCTAATTAATTTCAAGGCCTGTGAGTACGGGTATAATAATTTTGTCGTTAACCTCAACGCTATAACGCACCAACCGCGGGCGACCAGAAAGGATCCCCCTCGTATCTGATTATTCATCGTCAATTTTAGATTTCGAATTACGAAGCTATACCCAATTTCCATAATTCCCAATAAATAAAAATACAAGAAATACAAAAAAATCTGAAATATCACGTCTGGTAGATCAGCTGTATAACTTTTTCCCGGCGAGTGGCACGGTGATCCAGTTATCTCCTTTTCTTATTGTTACCGAGAATTATACGGTGTATAGGTATATACTCTATTTATTTAATTATACCCATCCTACTTCCCTATTCTCAGACAATTAGTTTTCTACTTTAATAGGTATAGCAGAATAATTAAAAATAACAATGCAGGTACATATAATATATATTATTATTATTATTATTATTATTATTTAGCTACATATATGTATATTCAAATAATTATACACATATGTATATGGTTAGCTCGTATATAAATATCGTGATAGAAAAACACCGTTATCGCTAAATACATGCACGGATGGATATATGCGGTCGATATGTAATAACAGGGCAACGACACGGGAGTTAGACTAATATGGACCGAGATGATCATCGGTAGGTATATAGATATGAGTCGCGCGTGGGTGAAAATCGAGGGAACGAGTATGAGAGGAATCGGGATATAAGAAAATGTAAAAGCAAAAGAAAAAACTTAATTGTATTGAAAAAAAAATATATGTTTCGTACTATATGATGTGGCCATAATTAGATATCGATAATAAAAAAAGAGAAGAAATAAAAAAGAAAAAAAAAGAAAAACTGCACGGTTGCAAAATATATCCGTATATGCCGTCTCGGAGATGACGAATCGCGAATCCGGGATATATGTTGTACCCGCAACGCAATTTTTAACGGTGTGCACACAGCAGCCTTGATACAGGTAAGATCTGTGAGTCAGATCATCGACGATACTCTCGTATCGTTTCCGTAATGATGTATGATAATTGGCGAGGAATTAAAATCGCTATGATATTACGTAGGGAAAAATTGGTAATAGAAAGAAGAAGCCGCGACCTAAGAATTAAGTTACGATGCATATTTTTGAAACGAAAAAAAAAAATTCTCTTTTCTCTTTTTCAGAAATGCTGTATTCGATAACTTTTCTCTGCGTATTAGCGACGTCGGTTATTGGGATCTATATACCTCCAGGTCCACGTTACCGATGCCCAGAACGACAGAATCTACTGCACCCGTGCAGTTGCGTTAAAGGAAGTGACAGCGGACTCTATATAAGATGCGAAAACGCAAATTTGGCCAGTCTCAGTCTCGGGCTGATCAATCTCTCCCACGAAAATATGCCCATAGAGGAACTGGTCTTGAACAAATGTAACATCGGTAAGGAATCTGAGAAACGGACGAACGGGACCAAAATTTTCTGTCCTGTTTTTCAAAAAAAAATTGAGCGAATTAATAAAAAAAAAAAAAAAATTTTAAGCACGAATGTATGGCCCAGCTTTATACCCGTTGGAAGTTCGGGTCCTAAAGTTTCTGGACACGCCTTTGCGGCTGATAGAAGAGCACAGCTTCCTCGGGGTGAACCGAACCCTTCAAGAATTGCATCTGGTCAGAAGTAGCCTCGAAAAATTTCCGAAAGAAGCTTTTAGCATCCTGGGAAATTTGACTGTATTAAATATCGAGGGACACACCATGAAGGAATTGCCTCGCGATATTTTCGCCGGTAGTATGGCGGCAGGGAAGTTGGAGAGAATTCATATAACTAATGGTAAGTGGGTAGAAAAAAAAACGGCGGAAAAATAGCAGGCGATATTAATCGACTAATTAATTTTCTATTTTAATTATCATCAAGTCGATTTTAATTAGGTACAATCGCCTCGCTTCCCGTCGAGGCTCTCGCACCCTTGAGAAAAGTGAAAACCGTAGATCTTCATGGGAATAAAATCAAGGAACTGAAGAGAAGCCAGTTCAAGGGACTCAGGGAAGCCGAGTCCCTCGATCTCTCGGATAACCTAATCGCGAAATTGGATCCCTCGCATTTGGCGGATCTGACCAAAATGACCTTTTGCAATTTGTCGCGTAACTCTATACCGGAATTGAAAAGGTGGGAGGAATCGGCGGGACCGATTTCGTTTTTAGAGAGGAGAAAATGACGATTCCTTTCCATTTTCGCAGGGGAACATTCGCGAGAAACTCTCTGCTCCAAGTCCTGAACCTGAGCTACAACGAAATAAAAAAACTAGACGCGAACACATTCAGAGGAATGAGATTCATGCGACGTTTGTACCTCAGCGACAACAAAATCGGAGACGTGGGTAGAGGAACGTTCGAATCGGTCACTCGAATCGGAACCATAGATTTGGCCAGAAACATGATCAAGAAAATCGACTATCAGATGTTCAATCAGCTGCAATACGCGGAGGTAAAAATGAGTCGGAATCCAAAAGAAATCGCGAGGACTCATCCTCGTCTTCCTTTTCCAGATCCTGGACGTGTCTGACAACGAAGTAACGTCCGTAGAAAAACTCGCTTTCAAGGATCTCTATTTGGCGAAGGTGAATCTCTCCCACAATCAGATATCGACCATCGAGCCAGGCGCTTTTGAAAATTGCGCTAACATCAGCCTAGACATGAGCTATAACCTGCTGGAAAATATATCTAAGCATGCCTTCGACAGCTCGACTTACGCCCTCGAATTGCAATTCAGTTTCAATCTTTTCACCGAGTTGAATCAGGTGAGAATTGGGAAAAGAAAAAAAAAAGGAAAAAAAAATACTAGGAAAGCGTAAAAATTTTTAATATCATCTTTTTCCTTTCTTCGCATTTTAGATTCCGCTTCACAATATGACCGGGTTGAAGGTTCTGAACGTTTCGAACAACCTGCTGCACTCGGTGCCGAGACAAACTTTCCCAAAACTCTACGAACTCCATACGATCGATTTGTCCTACAATAATATATCGGAAATCCATAACGCGATATTCCAGACCTTGTATAGCCTCCGGTATTTAAATCTCTCCCACAACTCCTTGGAGAAAATAAAATCCGCAACTTTCGGACCGCTTCCTACGCTTCTAGAACTCGATATGAGCTATAACAGGCTCGACGATATTTCTAGGGGAAGTTTGGCCAGATTAGCCAGTTGCAGGTGAGATTAAGAGCTTTTTTTTCTATTTTTCTTCTTTTTTACGGTTTCGAAACTTTCATCGTATCGAAGAATCGAAAAATTTGAATAAATTTCTTTTACTTTCCAGAACTTTGACGGTGAAGAATAATTCGTTGACGAAAATATTCCAACTGCCGATATCCCTCGGTTATCTCGACTTCTCGGAAAATTCATTGGAAGAGATCCCTACCATCGATGTATGGCCTTCTATGAACTCTCTGCTCTCTTTGGACCTTTCCAAAAATCGTTTGGGCGATAATCTCAAGCACGGAAGCTTCAGCCCTCTGTTAACCCTCAGAATTCTACATCTCGTCGATAATAACATAACCAGACCACCGGTCGCCGCTCTAAGCACCTTGAGCAGCCTCCAGTATCTCTACATGCAGGTATTTCTTTCTTTTTCGAATTTTATCGAAGATTTTTCGAATCTTTTTAACCCCGTCCCGTTTTCAGGACAATCGTCTGACGTCCCTCGACAAGGCTGCCTTCGGACGTCTCCCGATAGTCTTCGAATTGAATCTATCGAACAACGAGATATCGAACGTGTCCAGCCGATCGTTCGAGGGTCTTTTACAACTGCTGAATTTAAACTTATCGAAGAACGATATCAGCTATATACCAAACGGCGCCTTCCAAGGACTCGTTTCCCTGAGAACCTTGGATCTCTCTTATAACCGGCTCGAAAAATTGAACAACAAGACCCACGGTTTACTCGACGACTGCCTGTCGCTGGAAAGGATAAACCTCAGTCACAACAGGATATCTTTCATCACGAGAAAAATGTTTCCCAGCGATCCCTGGATCCCGTACAGACTCAGAGAAATCGATCTATCCTACAACAGCATGCCCGTTCTCACCTACGATCTTACCTACGGGACTAAGAAAGTCCAGAGACTAAATCTGAGCCACAACAATATCAACGATATCAGAAAATGTGAGGAAAAATTTGATTAGTTGAAAAAATAAAATAAAAATTGATTTCTGTTCTTTTAGACGTGATCGGAAATTTGACTTCCCTGGAATCGTTGGACTTGTCTTTCAACGATTTGTCGGACATATCGGATTCCCACGTTTTTCAGACTCCGTTAAATTTGAGCGAGGTTTACCTGCAACGCAATAACCTGGCCTCTTTACCAATGGAGAAAATAGTGCCAATGAGAAATTTGCGAGTGTTAGATCTGAGGGAAAATAATTTCGCCGGATTTAATTCGGATTTGTTTAAAATAATAAAAAACGGCACCGATCTCCGTTACTCCGGTAAGTGCGGGAGTGAAGAAAAAATGTCTCAGTTTCGCAAATTTTTTCCCCATTCTCGAATCGAAACTCTTTAATTTTGACTCGCGTTTTAAGGCAATCCTCTGAACTGCGACTGCTACGTAAGACCTTTGAGACGATGGCTGGGAACCTTGACCGAGATCCCGATCGATTGGCAAGATCTGAAATGTTCGAGTCCCCATTTCGTCGCTAATAAATCGGTCAGCGACGTCACCGAGGATCTCATGGTTTGCGGGGAAAGAGAGACGCGGGATGACCCGAAGCTCGACATAACGCCCGACGTCAAATACCGGAGCATCGATTAGTGAGTAAAAAACAAAAAAACAAAAATGAGAAGAAAATTCAAAAAAAAAAAAAAAAAATTGGAAACTTAAAATTGAATTTTTTTTTTTTCTTTTTCTTTTTCTTGCAGCGACGCCGAGGAAAACAAGTGGAAGGTCAGATGGTACGTGACGTCACGCGAGGATATCGGAGATTTTTATATAGTGGTGAGAGACGTTGGTGTGGACAATAATTCGTTGGATAAATCGATCGGTTTGAAGCCGATATTCGAAAAGGACGTTATATACATAGAGAGATCGTTGACTATAGAAAATCTGCCAAAAGATTCCGCGGTTAAACAAGAGCTTTGCGTTCTTGCCAGAGACTCGATTGGAAACGTTAAACATTTCCGTAAATCTCAGTGCCAGATTTTGGATAAAAATATCGCCGGGTCTGGGGCTAATGGATATAATTTCGAAATCACTAATCGATACTACTTCATTGTCAATATATTTCTCACCGTTATCTTCCTAACTATTATATCCTAATTTAGTAATTTTTAATATCGATTCAGCATAACGAGAGAAAAGAAAAAAGAAAATTAATATATTTAATATTATTTCATTTATATATACATATAATATATATATATATACAATAATAATATATTTAAAGACTGTATAAATAAATATTTTCTGTAAAATATTATAATATTATTTATACTATAAGAATTTATCTTCTTTTCTTTTTCTTTCTCTTTTTATTTATTTATTATATTTTTTTCTTTATAGGATGATTACGCTAATGAATGAAAATTTCGATAATCTTTATAAGAAAACAATTTAAATGTTAATTAATAATAAGAGCCTAGAGATCTTTCCGGGTATTAAGGTCTAATGATATAGCAGCATAGGGTATACGTATATATATAAATATAATTCTCAGAGGGATTACACGCTCGACTATAATAATTAATTTATATATTATAATTGGATGACGGATAGACGTATAGTTGGGTACCTATATTGTCCGTAATTGTCGTCGTCGTCGTCGTCAAATAATTCTCAAGGAAGTTTCACGCGGTATAAAAGAAATCTAGGATCTAATAATATGTGTGTATATCGTATATACCCTCCTTCGCACTTGTAATTAATAAATTGACAATGAAGAGAGAGAAGGAGACAGAGACAGAGTTCGTTATATGCAGTATAGACCGTTATTTAACAAATCTGTTTTAATTAGAATTAGAATCGAAGACGAAGAAAAAAGAAGAAGAAAAAAAAACAAAAAGAAGAAAGCTAGCTCTTCGGATTCGGGAATAAGAGATAAAATGAATCGGGGAAAAAAAAAACGAAAGAAAAAATTAATAAGATGACAAACGAAATTCTTCTAACGTTTGAAACCTCTGATCGAAATACGTCCGCATATATGGTGGAATTAATTTTATAGCATATAAAATATAAATATATATATGTGTGTGTGTAAAATATACATGTGAAATAATATTGCGTGGGAGTTGCAGGATGAGCCATGATGCGTGGTACGTCTACACCACGTAGTGTATGTACAATGACTGCAATATAAGGAATATAGATACACGTAGGTATATACGGGGTGTATGCAATAAAAAGATGAAAAAGAGTCGAAATTTTTGGTCGACGACATCCGTGTACTGCTATACGTACATAAAATAGAAAGGCGAGAGAAACGAGAAGGAACAAAAAAAAAACACACATATTCGTTCGAAAAATAGATGAAAAAAATTGATCCACAGATATGTATAGTCAGAACTGGAAATTACAATTTTTGAACCGTTGAAAAAAGAAGAAAAAAAATTTGTTTAAAAAATTTGTAAAGCGAAATCCGTTTTTCAAGCACCCTATATACGCTTGTATAGTCATACGTGTATGCTGTGGCTTGGGACAAGGAGATATACGAAAACCCTCCGCGAAGCAAAGCGACAAGTAGGCACCGGTATAGGTATACAGGTATAGAGTGTTTTCTCCTTAAAACCCGCGCGCGAGGCGCACCTCTAAGGTCCTGCCATTTAAGGCCCCATGTTAAGAACCATAAACGTATGAGACGAGGCGACGCGTCGATCGTCCCACACTCACACTCCTACGCATTATACATTCAACCAGCGAGAGCAGCGGCGGCGACGGTAGACATATTTATTTATGTACGTATACGCCGTTTAACAAGAGGCTATATCCTACCCTTCGAACGCATCCCGTATATTACCGTGTCTATATACAATATACAGGGTGATTCAGTTCAAACCAATCAAATTTCGAGGATGGAATTCCCCGCGAAAATCCGAGACTAAATTTCCTCTACCGAAAATTCGTGGGACCCGTACTTTCCGAGCTACGCAAGATCTTAGCCGACCAAACCAAAAAGCCGGGGGCCCCGCTCGACTTCCACTCATCGCCGGCCCTGGCTGTGTCGCGTATACTGAGATCTTGAGTATCTCGGAAACCATCGGACCCCCGAATTTTCGGCGAGAGGAAATTCAGTCTCGGAATTTTCCCTCGAAATATGAACCGCTGAAACTGAATGAACCTGTATACATATATAATATGTTAAAGACGTGGAAGTGGGGAGGCAAACGCAGAGCGAGATCGTGTGTATGCACGTATGACGTACATATGTACACACGTACGTACGTGTAAAGAGTCAGTCTCTACTCCCTTAATTCTCCCCACTACCTCATCCACGCGATCCCATCCACCTGTGTATCTTTTGTTGGGACTTAAGGCCCGTCTGGAGACGTTGACTACCAGTGTCTCTCGGTGTCGGGATCGAGTAACGTCCTCTACATAGATACACGCTTTAGGTATATACGTCAAGGTTAACAAATTTTTTTTAAAACAATTCATTAGAGTAAGTTAATTATTCTCTCGCCACCGTTATACATATACAGTGAATTCATAGTCACAGATTTCCCCGTAATTTTTTTTTTTTTTGATTTTATTTTTGTCATATATAAATCTAGAAAGTTTTTACATATAAGGAAGAGTGTGGTGTAATATATCGTTGTACAGTATACGATACGGTATCCGTAAAAATTGGTGACTCTATACCACGATCGTGTGTGTGCATGTGCGAGTGCATGTGTGTGTTGAAAAAAGTTTAAAACGAAAAAATAAAAATAAAAAATTTCAGTGAAAGATGAAGAACGGTGATTATATTTACCGAGTGGCCATTTGGATATGCGTCATCGTGAATTTCGCTTCTGGAAGTGGTAAGAGAATATTACACACCCATATACCCATGCCTATATGTATATATGTATATACGAGTCGATTAATTTATACATTGATGAGTTTTACGTCTCGTTATTTAATTATAATTTATAATCCCCACAGTGTCGTCTCGTAATCGTAATCATCCGATATTTTGGTGAAACTCGTTGCATTATTTGATAAATTTCCAGCTACTGCATCGAGCATGTGATTTTCTACGTATAGATATAATTTTTATTTGTATATATAGGTACCAGCAGTCTCAAGAAATTTTATTATACTGCAATTTAGGAGTGTGACACTGAAGGAGACCAAGTCACGTGTTCTCACGATCGTTACCAATACTATAACAGATATTACCTTATATACCATATGTACATACATACGTACATACATACGTGGATATACAGGTACATACCGTGAGAAATGAAGGCCTCGGAAACCTGTTAATAATCATTTCTACACGCACTCAATTAGACCCGAGATATGTATTATAAACCTGATGTATGGCTAACTAGATCGCGTTAACAAGAAAGCGATTTATAATTAGAAGACCGATTCGATTTATACACCCTCAAAATATGATTCTATAAAATGTATGGTGCATAGTTCGAATAGTGCTCCGATTCGAATTTTATTTATAAGAAAAAAGAAGCCTATTTTTTTTCACGAATTTTGCGAATTTTGAAAATGGAAATTTATGTATGTATGTACGTATGTATGTATGTATAGGTATACATATATAAGATACGAACGAGAGGAGAAGAGGCGCGGAACTTTGGCCAGTGACTCGAGAGCAAAACCTGATCTGCTAGTTGTTTTAACAAGCGAAAGATTCTTCCTTGAAATCCATAGGCAGTAGAAAATGCCCGTGCACCGGACTGCACTGTACTGAACCACGTTGAATATAAGAGTCTCGTCATACTTACAATTAGTCATTCCGAGTAGACTCGGCGAGACTATAAATGACGATAATATGCGAATAAAATAGTGAATGAAGAGAGAGAGAGAAAGAGAGAGAGAGAGAGAGAATCGAGGAAAAAGTTAAAACAGGTAAAAGGAGTTACAGTGAATTTCGCGATTCCCGACGGTTTTAATTATCACGATGATTCTATAATTATTGTATGATTATGATAATTAGAATAATGAATGAAAGAGGAGGAAGGAAAGAGAATAATGAATCGCGGATGAGATTATTCGATTATGTTAGGAATAATCGAAGAAGAAGAAGCAAGACATCTAATCCAGTATTAGACACGGTATTAAGTATACGATATAGGTATAGTACCTATTACTACGTCTACGTGAAAGGGAAATCTCCACCGTCGCGTGTATCTATTAGGTATAATAGAGTATATACGTATATATTCAAGGGAAATAATGATAATAACAAGAAGAAGAAGAAGAAAACGAAAGAATAATAAGAATAATAAGAATAAGAAGTCCGAGCGAAATGGAATTGAAATTAAAGTAATACCTCGCGTACCTATAATCCTATACCGCATCGGTAGCTACTGCAAATAGGAGTCCGGCGAGTAGCTAGATATACCTATACACCATACCTCGCTCTAACTACGCGAAAGAGAAATCACACTGCATCATAATCATAATCATAATCATAATCAGTTATACCGCAGTGATATTACATTGCTTGGGCAGCAAATAGATATTATACGACTTTGATGAATCTTATTACGCTACAGGTGATACCGGGGCAAAGTGGGCACCTCGGCTGAATATCGGCAATACATTTTTTTTTTTGTTTTTTTTTCTTATCAATTTTCAGCTACTTACTTTTATACGATGTAATCGCGTTACGCATTTCAATTGATTTATTCTTTTTTTTTTATTTTAAGCATCTATTTCTTTCAGTTTTCGTTGTTTCGTTGTTTTGTTCTTTCTTTCCTTCTTCCGGCCTACCCGATCGTGGCGACACATACATGCATGCATACATACGGAGATATACGTAATAATATATCAAAGGTTAAACTGTATATTTATAGAAGCACTGAAAGCACCGTTACTAATCTTACTTATACATATATGTAGATCTCCGTAATCTATACGGGATCAACGGGCATATATATCTATACACATTATATACAATAATCGTACGCGCAGGTAGACGAGATCGATATATATAATATAGTAGTTCATAGATTTTACGAGGATGAATATATACGATAAATGAAAAAAAAATAAAAAACAGTAACTGGTGTTCAATTGAGCGTGGAAAATAAGATTCTCCTTTCTCCCAAGAAAAAGTAGAAACTCCGATACAAACGTATTTTGAGAGTAGATTCCTTGCGAAATTTTAAGACTAAATTTCCTTTACGAAAAATTCGAGAACCCAATAGTTTCCGAGATACGGAAGATCTTAGTCGACCGATCGCGGAACTTATAGGTGATACAGCCAGGCCCGGCGATGAGTGGAAGTCGAGCGGTGCCCCGGCTATGCGATCTATACGCTCCGCGTATGGTCGGCTAACAATAAGATCTTGCGTAGCTCTGAAAGTATGGGTCCGACGAATTTTCGGTAAAGGAAATTTAGTCTTGGTTTTTCACGGGGAATTCACCCTCAGAATATGACCCGCTCGATCTGAATCATTCCATACACGATATATTCGTTCATCGATCGATGGATCGACTAGATACGAAAGTTAAGTATATAGATATAAGCATGTACGATATATCCGCGCCCACGACTCACACCCACTCACTCACCAATCCCATGCTGGTGCTGCACAGTATAGGTATGTGCATATAGGTATATACCCGGTACGTGTTTCGAAAAAGAACCGTTGTTGTTCCTCCGTGTGGTAATTCTTTACAGGCAACGTCGCGTTTCGAAGAAGACGACAACGACGTTGAACAGACTTTATGATTTTTGTTCTTTTTTTTTCTTTTCTTTTCTTTTTCGTTTACCTTATATTCAAGACTGCCCGACGTCCGGCGTATACGTATATTATATTACGTAGATAGCTGTACGACACGTATGGCAATTATTTCCGGATGTGATAAATAATCATCTATTATTTACTTATAGATTTGTATATTTTTGTTTAGTTTATTATTACCCAATTTAAGTCCTGTATAAATACATATCGGTATGAGAGAGAGGGGTGGAATTTAAGAGGGAAGAAACACAGATTATAGCTCGCATTGTCAGACCCCCAGAGACGAGCGTAACGTAACGTAAAGTAAACTAACGCAACGAAAGGAAACACGTTACTGCAGCAGGAGCGTTCGCATAATAGGCGAGTTGAAAAGTTTCTTGATTTAAAACAGATAACGAGAGTATCCTCCGTAAAATATATTCCCTCGGCAAGTAAAGATTAAATATTACCGTATATACTATACCAGGTACGTGCGTAGGTATCTCTGTGCAGAAAGAAGAAAGAGTCGAAGCAACTGGTAGCTAAACCGGAAGTATATTAAAAGTCGATACGAGTGGATTGAAAAGTTATCAAAAATTTTCGATCATTTCTTAAAGACATTTATAATAACGGATCGAACAAAAATATATCATCGATCTCTGCGGCAGTGAAATAAAAGAGTAAAAAGAAAAAACGTCCTACACGTCCGTAGTATAACGTATGTATTACGTACCATACAGTGTATGTAAGGTATCGAGGTAGATAGCTCCGCCAGAGGCGGTTGTAGGGTTTCTGTTCGCGAACGAAGGATAATCGATGGCCCGGAAGCTGCAGCAGCGGCGGCAGCAGCAGCAGCAGCCCGGCAACAGCAAGCATCGAAGCAGCCAGCATCGGGAGTATAAAAGCGTATACATATATGCCTGTGGGCATATCTTTCGTGTAATGTAAAACCGTTTGCTGTAGAAAGCGATGATAGCGCGTCGTGCGAGTTATAAAGATTTTTGGAAAAATATAACATCGGTATGGAAAATAAAAAAAAGCATTTAGAAAATAAAAAAAGGATTTAGAAAAATTCCTTGCGAGATTCTGAGACTAAATTTCCTTTGCCAAAAATTCGGGGGACCGATAGTTTCCGAGATACGGAAGATCTTGGTTGACCGGTGCGGAACTTATAGGTGACACGCCAGGGCCGGCGATGAGTGGAGTCGAGCGGTGCCCCGGCTATGCGATCTATACGCGCCGCGTTCGGTCAGCTGAGATCTTGTGTAGCTCGGAAAGTATGGGTCCCATGAATTTTCGGTAAAGGAAATTTAGTCTTAGATTTTCGCGGGGAATTCATCCTCAAAATTTGACTCGCTCGAGCTGAATCACCCTGTATACTGATAAAAAAGGACAAGAACTCGGAATTAATTTATAACGTGGGCTGAAGATATACGTATATCATTATCTGTACCTATATGCCGTGAATTGAGTTAGAATTACATACGTGCGGTACAAGAAGAAATAAGTAGCTCGCAACTTTCACCTACTCCTTGTGGGAATGACGAAAGATTCTAAATCGCGTATTATATACGAGTCGGTGATTGCAGCTGCTGCAAGCCGCGTCAGCCTTGATTAGTAATTATCGTTATTTCCCGTCTTTTTTTTTGTTTGTTCTTCTTTTGCTTCTCGATGTAAGTAATAATAATGTAATATAATAATTAAACGGTAAAACGTTTACTTCGAGCTCTTATGAAACAGAGTCTGCGTTTAGATACGTATGTATGTATGTATGGATAATGTCTACATGTGTTGTTTGAATCTCTGTGATATAATCGACGACGACTCTCCTATATAATAACTATAACTAGTATAACTATTAAGACTGTCTGTATAACTAGTGACTCCAGAGCTCCGTGACTCTGTAACAACAGGCTATACCAGTTTCTATAACTCCCATTGTGATATACCTACACATAACTACGCATGTAGACATGTTCGTTACAGGGATGGGTGAGGAGGTACACTCGAGGAGCTGTACTGATCTCTTATCCCATTGTTACAAACCTCTTATACTTTATAACACATATATATGTATATATCTATATATTACACACACGATATGTAGAATAATACTAATTATACACTATAACGATTCTATTGTACTACAGCCACTATACACGATTAGATCTGTCCTCTATGCAGCAAGGATTATACATTGTTTTAAGAAACGATGAATAAATCGCTGTAATTTTTTGTTTTTCGTCACTTTTCTCTGATCTTTCCACGTAGAGAAAGAAAAAGAAGAAACAAAATTGTTCCAACGTGAAAAATTCGGGGGACATATTTTTTCTAAAATCGTTTTTACGTATCTTCTGTTAATCTTTTTATTTTTTTTTCGGTACGTTATGAGAATTCCTGATTTAAAATGAATACATGAATAGGAAATTTTACACAAAGAACAGCATTATAGGAGATTACCGCATAGAGATTATACAATATATAACTAGCCGAGTCGTAAATCGTCCAACAAGTCATCGTCGAGTCTTATGCTATTGCTGCAGGTATATATAGGTACGCGTCGAAGATACATACAGGTAAAGGTATAACAAGGAATGCTGGATATGGCTAACATCATTGAAGTACCAGTGAAGCACCAGCGCCAGCAGCAGCAGAGGCTAGCCAGTAGTATTAGATACCTATAGAATCCGCGTCTTTCATTAGCAGGTTCGCGCATTTCCTGTAAAGATAGCTATAGCCCGACAGGTCAGGTGACTTTTGATCTCTCGATCTCTAAATCTCTAGATCTCTCGCGATTCCTTCGATTTATAATACGGGGTCAATCACCTCCACGTGTACTTATAACGCGCCGGGTTCTTTTCGATTTAATTAAATCTTACTCGATTTTTTTTCTCTCACAGTACAGAGCAAAGTACGATGTTCCGAAGACGCGATGGAAGTCGACATAGTAAGGAGCAGTCCATCGGCTAAAATTTACCTCGAACATCTAAAAAATTATCCAGGTAGGTCGAAAGATGGAGGAAATGAGTTCAAAAATTCTTATCTTTTTTATACTTCGAATTTATCTTCATATTCATTTTTTTTTTCGCTTCGAAATATTTTACAACTTCGTTCGAATAATATGGTATATGTATATCTGTGAATACGTGAATATAGACGAAGCCTGCAAACCCAAACTTAGCGACGGAGTGGCTACCTTTCGTCTATCGCTTTTGGAGGATGGAATGATGCGATGCGGACTAACGCGAGTTACCAATATCATGACGGTGGGTGGCAAGAGATATTTTTTTCAAATTCAAATTGTGGAGGATAAAAATTTATATCATTTTTCAAAAATTTAGGCCGTTGACCATTTTTTTTTAGCTTGATTGATCGATTAATTAATTTATTTACTATTGTTCCTCAGGGGCAAAAGGTTTACTATCATAGAATAATCGTCGAGGAACCGGCAGACTCTAGTAAACACACGTTCACCGTGAAATGCGTTATCACCGAGGTGAACGTTCCCCAGACCGTAAATTCCGGTCTTAATTTATTATCCAATCAAAGCATATTGGCCATTAGCCGACGAAGTTTACCCGACAATTTCACCGAACCCGAGTAAGTTGTTAAAAAATAAGAAATAAAAAAAAACCCACATATAATAACCGCATCATCGCAATTTATTCATTTATACTATATTTCAAATTCTTTCTTTCTTTTTTTTCTAATTTTTATACGTGCCCGTGTGTATACGTGTATCAATTCGTTTCTCAATTTCCAGGGTAGTCACTATAAACGACGAATTTCATGGCAATGCACCCGTGCCAATACTCAGCGTTGGCGTTCGCCAAGGGGGTTCGCTAGTTACCGGGGAATTAAACGTCAGTCCCGGAACCCCGCTACAAATGGAAATTAACTTGGATCCAGTCTCGGCTCCGATATACGGAATTCTGGTTACCTACATGCAGGTAACGGACACAAGGACTCAAGAAGAAACCATCATATTCAACGGGTGAGACGAAGAGGAATTATTATTATAATTTTTCCGTTCTTTTCTTTTTTTATTTTTTTTCTTCCAGCTTCGATTTTCGAATCCTTAATTTTCCCCCTTCCGTTTTCAGATGTTCCGTCGACCCGTATCTCTTCGAAAATTTCAACACGATCGACGGGGACTTTTTAAACGCTAAATTTCGGGCATTCAAATTCCCCGAGAGTACCTACGTACAATTTCGTGGCACGGTTAATGTTTGCGTGGAGAAATGCGCGGGGGTAAGATATATATATGTAATATGAATCGAGTATCTACAATCTACATGATAAAAACTGATTTTTAACGGATTTATTCAAGATCGAGTGCAGCAACGGGCAAGTAGGATTCGGTAGGAAAAGACGATCCATATCCACTACGAATGGAGAAAAAAATAACCTGTTCGAGGTAACGATGTCCACTCTTATAAAAGTCGACTTTGACGGAGGCGCGGAGATGGACGAAGGTGAGAAAAATTCTAGTCTCTTTAAAACATCGATAAAAAAAAGAAAGAAATAAAAAAAAATTATTCACCGTTACCGAATATATTTTTTCATACACCTATAATATTATGTTTGCATATATAGTTTCATAATTGATTCCAGATTATATATGTATACGTACATACCTATATAGGTATAAAAATGAATACACGATTAGTTCGCGATAGTTATTCAGTTGATATTAGGTTCTTTATGTAGAGTTCGTATTCTCGCTTAGGAAACGGTTAATTTTCGTCGCTCCTTCTTCTTGATTAATGATTATGCTATAAGGAACAGGTTTTTTTTTTTTCTTTTTCTTTTCTTCTCTTCTCTTCTCTTCTCTTTATCGTACAGTATACATAGGTATGTACGTTTTACATACATACATATATACGTATACCCACACATGTACGTATATACCCGCGGTATCAATTATGAAACTACAACCTCTATATGCCTGCAGACTCCCGAGGCTAAAAGAAGCCACCGCAGGTAATCAGGCATTAAATATACCTACATATATACCGTATGGAAAAGGTTGTATATATATAGTCAAACTCGTTCGAAACATGAATTACATTCACATGGATTCACCACGTATGCCTGTACCTACCGTTCGGTCGAAAACTAATTTTTTGCAAGACGTTTCATTCGTTTTTTTTTTTTTCTTAAATTTATTTTATCCATTTGTTTCTGTTATACGTTGAACCTGTTCCTTCTTCGCCCAGTATACATTTTATAATATATATACATATATAATATAATATATATACTGGATCATGTATAATATAGTAATTTATTTTTATTTTCATTTTATTTGTTTTCGCAGCTTTGTTGAAGTTTGTTCGCACGGGGAAGAACATCGGCGACGAATATAGGCCTGCCGGTGGTGCAGTTATAGCAAAAGAGGTTCGAGAGCAATTTAAGTACAGCGTTATAACACCGAGCTCGACAGCAGCTAGCAATTATAAATTAGGATATATTGTAGTCATACTATTATGCCTGTTCCAGGTATTGTAAGAAAGAGAAAACCAGACGTATACGTCGGCATCTTCACGGCCCCGAAATTACATATAATATGTACTTATATATATATTTTATACGGTATATACGTATACGTAAATGTATAACCATCGAATACTTTTTCAAATACTTACGCAGATCTACGCGAAAAAAAAAATAAAAATAATAATAATAATGATAACAAACGCGTAAGAATTATTGAAGACGATGAAAATTGTCATTTTCAATGCTATAATAATAATATACGTAAATATATATACTTATATATAGTAAAGAAATTTTGAAAAAACAACGGACTCGATTCAACTTCGATGAATTTCTCGATCCCTATATTTGCGTGGTTTTTATTTTATTTTACTTTTCTCGTATTATTCGGAATTTTTTCTCTAATAATAATCATAATAGTATCCTATAATTCCTGCATTTTATTGCCACAGTCAATTTGGTGCTAGATCCGCGCCATTTCGTATTAACGATCTTTTTTTTTTTTTAAAAAGTTTCGCTCGCCTTCTTTTTTTATATACTATTTTTTTTTCTTTTTCTTTTATATACCCGTACAGTTTACGTTTATATGTATATCACACGCAGCTGTGTAACTATATAATAATCATTGGAATCAAAAAAATAATCGCGATTTGTCCCGTGTGAAGAAAATAATATATAATATTGGTGTTAATATTTTTCATAAAATGGAAAAATTTAATTCGCCCTATTATTGTATTGTGTAGGGTAATATATATACATATATATATTATATGTAGGTATATAAATGCGGACGGACAATTTCATGTGATACTATATTAACTAATATCAATCATCATTAATATTTTGTAGAATTTAATAATATAATAAAATTTGCAAAAACTAGACAAAAAATTAGGAGAAAAAAAACAATGTAGAAATTTTTGATGAAATGATTGGAACTAAAATATATATGTAATAGATTAATAGAGCTGGTTATATAATTATTAAACACGCATTATGTAACATAAAGAATAATAATTATAGCAATAACGATTAATAGATTAACGAATTATTGAATGAAATTAATATTAATAATGATGGAACACGAATTTCTGCAACAACGTTGTTGTATAATTATCTTTGGGGTATAATAATGATGGGGATAACGAATCCTAATATACATATAGTATATATACACAACATAATGAAATGTTCTCCGTTATGTAACTGCTAATTGTATTTATAAAAGTGGAGGTAGAAAAAATGGAACAAACAAAAAAAAAGCAAAGAAAAATCAAAATGAAAGAAATTTTTTTTGTATGTTATTATATCATATCATGGAAATTAATTGGCTTTTGCGAGTGGAGAATATATACTGTGTATTATATCTATATAGAGAAAAGAAAAAAGGAAACAAGCTAGTCGTAGTACGACGAATTTATAATAACGTATAATAATTATTGATATTATAATAACGCGTTTTTATTTTTTATTTTTTTTTTATCACGGCGCATAGTAATATTATATAATAATAATTAATGTAAAATTTTGATAACTCTGTTGAAATATAAACTAATAATAAATAAAATGATGACACAATAAAAAACGTCAACGAATAAACAACAAATGTTTGTGTCCAATAATTTGCAGGTTCAGACACGTCCGCCTTCCGCCTAAATAATCTAGAAACTTTTTCGGGATTAGAACTTGAAGCTTGTTACCTTATTGAATGCTTCAATGCAAGCTTTGTGACTCGACTCGACAGAAGAATCCTTTTATTCCTTTGAGAGGCGATATGCCGCGAATGAATTACCACAAACACAATGCCACTGCACACCACACTCCACAAGTCCACACACTACACTTTATTGAGAATAGACGAAATTCATAATTTGTTATTCGTCACAGCCAACACTACACTCACCATGTATTATGGTAATCTAACTGATTATTTATACGCGGTTAAAAACAAAACATTAACCCTCCCCCCCGCCCACTGCCGTTGAGCCGCGCTGCCATGAGAGAAAAATATTCAAGCCGGTTGGGGTTTGTTTACATACTTATGCGAAGATGCCGTTTCTTAATTAAAGATGATACGTACACGGATCGATTTTTGATTCTCTTTTTACGAATTATATCCCTCGTACGACACGACTTGACGGTTGACGGTTATAAACTACGGGCTAGAGAAGAAAATAACACCCGTAACTTTCAAACCACTCTAGACTGCACGCTTCTTTTGTTTATCGTACCACCACGCGCAGCAGATTACTGCGCGGTCAGGATTGATGCGCCCAGATGCGCCCTTGCAAAAAATAGTCCAGCGCCATAGGAGTCAAGATTATGAATTGAATTGTCTATTTTATCTAATGGTTTAGCCAGCTAGATATTCTATAGGTATAGAATGCCGTGAACGAAAAAGACTGGAAATCTAATACCAGTATTTTTTATTAAGTAATCTGCGATCGATTCTTAGCGGAAAAAATTTGAATAACGACTCATTTCTCGCGCCATACTATCATAGCTTTGAAAATTCAAATAAATATTTTCTATTCTTTTCTTTGCCCTGATTTTCGATGATATTATATGAAGAAAATAAGTAACAACAATTTTATGTAACGATTGTAAATATATATTTGGAATGATCAACATTGTAGTAAATAGATGAAATATGAAAATAAATATGCCCTGACTTTCCTCAACAGCTATAACATTCATATAACAATTATATCAATAAAATTAAGATCTAATCTTTTCGAAGATTTCGAATTAAAAGACTTTCAAAAGAAGTTATTCCACTTAAATATTTTTTCTTCGAGTGATTTTCTCACTTACTTACCCTAATTATTACAATATTGCCCTGTAAATTCTTTGGAAAGATATACACATACGTACTAACTCATACATAACATTTCTAAGTCGCGAATTAGACCGCATAAGATGCAAAAAATGAAAGACAAGTAAAAAAGATAAAGAAAATCGAAATTTTTCCTACAGCTAAAATAAGACCATTTCTCTTAAAGTGATATTACAGCTGTAACTACCCCGATTACATTCTAAAAACACCATATTTACTATCAGAAATTGGAGAGTTCAATGCAGCAGCTAAACTCAATGCAAGTACAGTGCGGGTATCTGCTGGATCGATTACTCCGTCGTCCCAAAGCCTGTAATTAGAGATACAAGCAGAATTAATATAAGATTCAGTCAACCCTGAGCTACTTTCATGAGAACGATATTGATAGTCTTTCTTACCTGGCGCTAGAATAATAGGGACTGCCTTCAACCTCGAATTGATTGATAATCGGATTCTTCAGCTTCTCTTCCTCTTCTTTAGTCCACTGATAAAAAATTCAGATTGAATAAATTAAGATAAACGGATTGTCTGGCTTGAAAATTGATTTACTAATTTTACTCACTGGCTTTCCCTCTCTAGCTCGTTGATCTTTAGTTATCTGTGCCAATACGCCGGCAGCTTGTTCACCTCCCATAACAGAAATCCTACTGTTTGGCCAGGAATACATAAATCTTGGGGAATAAGCTCTGCCGCACATTCCTGAAAGGTGATCAATTGTGTAAGTAATAAATCGTTGAGTAAATGAGGGATGAAGAGTATGAATCAGGGTCTTTCTTCGCTATTGGATTACCCTGATTGGTTTGGAAATAGATGGACGAAATCTCAATTTCTATCGCCCCTTTAGACCTTACCATAATTTCCAGCTCCATACGAGCCTCCTATCATCACTGTTATTTTAGGCACTTCGGCGCAGGCCACTGCTGTTACCATCTTTGCACCGTTTTTAGCTATCCCTCCAGACTCAGCATCCTTTCCCACCATGAAACCTGGGTTGGAAAATGAGAGAGTACGTTTCAGGACGAAAAAAGACAATTATTAGTACAAATTGCAGAAGGTAAAAATGATTTTTGAAGGCTTTTATTAAAAGGCGATCAATTACCGGTAATATTTTGCAGAAATATCAATGGTATTTTCCTTTGTGAGCACAACTGAACAAAATGTGCGCCCTTAAGTGCGCTTTCAGAGAAAAGAACCCCGTTATTAGCAAGGACACCGATCGGGCATCCATGCAGCTTTGCAAATCCAGTTACCAAAGTGTCTCCATACTGTTCTTTGAATTCATCAAACTGTGAGCCGTCGACAATTCGAGCTATGACTTCCCTCACGTCATATGGCCGTTTTAAATTTGCTCCAACTATTCCGTACAACTCATCAGCTGGATACAAAGGCGGAGCTACGTCCTTACTAATCTTTGCATTCACACCCCTTTTGTAATTCAAATTCTGCACCACACGACGAGTCAAAAACAACGCGTGAGCATCATCGATCGCAAAATGATCTGTCACACCAGAAGTGCTGCAGAAAAGTATTCAATTATCGTTTAGAAATCGATTTTTTGTTGATATATATCATTTTCTCATTTAATTAGCATTCAGAATCGAGGAAATCCTCAATTTTCATATAATTTTCCATAAAATTTAATACCTGCAATGTAAGGCAGCCCCTCCCAACTCTTCAGAGGTCACTTCTTCCCCCGTAGAAGCTTTAACGAGTGGAGGACCGGCCAGAAATATAGTGCCTTGATTTTTTACTATAATATTCTCGTCAGCCATAGCAGGTATATAAGCTCCACCAGCCGTGCAGCTGCCCATAACAACAGCAATCTGAGCTATTCCATTGGCACTCATTCTGGCTTGGTTGTAAAAAAATCTACCAAAGTGATCCCTGTCCGGAAAGACCTCGGATTGACGGGGCAAATTAGCTCCGCCACTATCGACCAGATATATGCAAGGTAGCTTGTTAGCTTCAGCTATTTCCTGTGCACGTAAATGCTTCTTTACTGTTAACGGGTAGTAGGAACCGCCTTTTACAGTCGCATCGTTAGCTACGATCACGCATTCGAGTCTGTAAAGAAATTGAAGGAAAGAAACTGTGATAAGTACTAAGTTATTTCGTTCTATTCGACATCCTATGTATCTTTTTCTCATTTTTCAGTTACCCTTCGATTCTTCCTATTCCTGTGATCAGTCCAGCGGCAGGGACTTCGTCTTTACCGTACACTTGGTAGGCAGCTAGTTGAGAGAGTTCTAAAAAAGCGGAGCCCTTGTCCAGCAGAGTATTTACTCTTTCTCTCGGTAACAACTTTCCCTTACTGATGTGACGAGCTCGAGCCTTTTCGTCTCCGCCTTTCACCACTTTGCCAACTATTTGACGTAGCTCATCTACGAGACCTTTCATCTGGTTATAATTTTCCTGAAATATTAGAGACAGGTTGAGGACGCATGTGAACGTTTTTTGAAAATGTCGTCGTTGTTTAGTTAAATAAGATATGTAATAATCTGGGCTAAAAAATGCAAGGTTTTATTATAGCTATTCCGGTATCACTTTGTTGCCTAAAATGCAAATAGATGAAAGTTCATGACTCGAATACCATTAGCGAGGTGCTCAGTCTTTTGAGAATTGTATGTATGTATGCATATTAGATGATGTCGAAATTACAAACAATATTACGAAAGCTTTATAGATAAGGTGTTATCTGACGATCATTTACGTTGTATAATGATAAATATTGACTTTCGTATGCATAATGTAGGTATGAAATTTGGTCCTCTAACCTGATAAACCGGCGAACTGTGATCTTGTTCGGTACCGATGATCGATGCTTCGTCATGATAGTTCCTTGACGAATATCTGAAACGACCAACTAGATAACTACCCCGACGAAACATTTTATTTACAGTTATACAAAGATCTAATTATTTACTGACTATTCTCTTGCAGGATAGCCGCACAGTGGTTCGCTCTATCTCGCAACTATAGACCTTATACGGCATACTATCCCCCCACGTCGCTCTTTTATCTTGACGAAAAAATAAAATACAGAGGGGATCCATTCGGCCGTATACCGATTACATCAAATTATGCAGTGCTACAAATATAATCAGTACGAGACACTTTTTTTTCATCCATAATTCTTTTTTATCGGAGCGATAGCTGCGTAGCGGCTTACGCTGAGTGGACTGAAATACCCCATGACCTGCCAATACATAAAAAGAATAACATAAACGTTGAATGAATAATGTTATAACAGAATATTAACTATTATCATTCGCCAGTCAACGACCATGAAAATCAAATATCATCGACGCGCTGGCTTTGCAACATAATAGATCTTTATTTCTATGATCGCAACTCTTCTCTTATCAATTTGAATGACGGTATACGCGCTAAAATTCGGTTCTACAATTCGCGAGTATGACGTCACACTCGGCCTAGTTATTAATCTTCCGTCAGTCTGCTTATCACGTCTAGTAACTAGTTATTCAATTCATGAACTCGACGACAGAGGGCAACTCAATCGACGCCATCTTTCTTTTCGGGAACGTTACGCATGGCACGTGCGTGACAGTATCCCAGCAACAATTTCGAGGATATTTTTTAACAATTTATAGCCACTCAAGTGACAGTTAATCTCATAAAATGGCTCTTTATAATTTCAAAAAGATCGCGGTGGTCCCGACAGCCAAGGTAAGTTATCAACTAATAAATAATCACACCTAACCTACAGAAAATAATTCCTCTGATTTTGACGTCGATCTAAGATAACTCTATTTTTTCTTCCAATATTCAAGAGGTAGATCGATAATTCTCTTTTTTATAATCAACGTACCCACTTATCGAATCCAAAGTCTCCATGATTCAGAAATTCACAAAAAGTTTTTGAGGTTAGGTTAATCTTCACGCATACGTTCCGTTAATTTTTTTTTTTCTCTGTTTTTCCAGGATTTTATTGACATAATATTGTCAAAGACGCAGCGTAAGACACCGACCGTTATACATAAGAATTATAAAATATCTCGGATCCGTGCGTTTTATACAAGGAAGGTAAAATTTACTCAGCAAAATTTCCACGATCGTATGAGCCAGATTATTCAAGAATTCCCAAAACTAGATGACGTTCATCCATTCTACGCTGATCTTATGAATGTATTGTATGACAAAGATCACTACAAGCTTGCCTTAGGGCAGATAAACACTGCTAGGCATTTGATCGACAAGTAATTATAATTTTTATGGTTTTTCTAAGAATAGGTTTTCCCCCTTTTTATCATTATCATTATTTTCATTTTTTTTTTCATCATATTTTCAGCGTCGCAAAGGACTACGTCAGACTCCTAAAGTATGGAGATTCTCTTTACCGTTGTAAACAGTTGAAAAAAGCCGCGCTTGGTCGGATGGCGACGATAATGAAAAGACAAGCAGCTAACTTGACTTATCTTGAACAAGTTCGTCAGCATTTGGCTCGTCTTCCCAGCATCGACCCCTACACTCGTACGATTATAATATGCGGGTTTCCAAACGTTGGGAAAAGTAGCTTCATCAACAAGGTGAATTACCCGAAAATAAGAACACTGTAAACATTTTACTGCATTTTTCATTTCACTATTAATCAACTGGCAATAAGGTGCTGAAAACATTCAAATCTGTATAGAAATAAATAAAACAGCAACAATTCATTTCACAGATTACCAGAGCCGATGTCGAGGTCCAGCCTTACGCATTTACAACAAAATCCTTGTATGTCGGACACACAGACTACAAGTATCTTCGTTGGCAAGTCGTAGACACACCTGGAATTCTTGATCATCCTTTGGAAGAGAGAAACGTAATAGAAATGCAGGCTGTTACAGCCCTAGCTCATTTGCGAGCCGCTGTTTTATACTTTATAGACATCTCAGAGCAGTGCGGTCATTCCTTGGACGAGCAGGTAAAATAAAAAAGAGAATTAGAGTCTGATCATCGATTTTGGAAGCAATAATTCTCCGTTTATTATAATCTTTGCTTCTGTTCAGGTAAAACTCTTCGAATCAATAAAACCACTGTTCACCAACAAGCCTTTGATGATTGTGTTGAACAAAGTAGACGTTCTCAGACTAGATGAGCTTCCAGAAGAAAAACGAAAGATTCTCAAGCCTTTTGAGGATGACTTGGACCTTCCTGTCGTCGAAATGAGCACAATTACTGATTTTGGAGTCATGGAAGTTAAGACATTGGCCTGTGATCGGCTGCTAGCTCACAGGGTTGAGTTGAAAATGAGAACAAAGAAGGTGAAGCCACTCTAAAGCGATTGTGAAACAGAATTTTATTTTATTTATCTACAATCAAGTAACTCAACTCGATTTTTAGATGGAATCTGTCTTAAATCGTTTGCACGTTGCTCGGCCAACACCCAGAGATCAGAAATCGAGACCACCCTGTATACCGGACTCCATTCTCAAGAAGAAAGAAATGGCAGCTAACAAAATTGAGAGGAAGCGTAAACTGGAGCGAGAGATCGAGGAGGAAATGGGCGACGATTACGTTCTGGACTTGAAAAAGAACTACGACATTGAAGGGGATCAGAAGTTCGATATTATTCCTGAATTCTGGGAAGGACACAATGTGGCGGACTACATTGACCCAGAAATATTTGATGTGAGCGACAAAATGATAAACCCAACTCAAATCGAACAAAACAAAACAAAAAACTACATATTCACTATAAAATCGATTTCTGTTTCAGAAACTAAACGCTCTTGAGCAAGAGGAAGGCCTGAGAGAAGAGGCAGGCGTTTACGACGCTAAGATTCCTGAATTGAGCGAAACTATGCTTGAGATCCGCGATTTGGCTAGACAAATTCGAGAACGTAAAGCGATCATGAAGGACGAAGCCAGAATCACAAAGGCTTCGACTAAGCCCGTCATGCCGCGTACAGCTGCCTCAAAATTAAGAGATCGTTCGGTCAGCAAGTTGAGAGACCAGATGGAGGATCTTGGCGTTGATATGGAAGGGACAGAGAATGTAAATCAATATTTAATTCAGGCTTTGCTCTGTAAATTATCATTCGATGGTTAGCTAATCGACCCTTTTAACAGGCAAACTTCACCAAAACCAGAAAGAGGTCGAGGTCTCAGTCACAGCCGGCTACTAAAAGGATGCGTTTGCAGTCCGAGTCTCAGTCAAGAACTCGCAGCACTTCTAGACCAGCTCGTGATGAGATGGGAATCAAAGACAATGTCGTGAGTGTTCTAGAGTTTGAATTTAGAACTACTGTACGCTACGTAATGCCTCTGATATCGTTTGAATCGTTTATTTTAATTCCTTTTCTCTTTATCGCAGATGAAGTCCAAGCTAAAGAATATCGCCCATAAAGCCATTAAGAAGAAGGTCGCTAAGAAGGGAATGAAGGGAGAGGCAGACAGATTCATCGGAACGAAAATGCCTAGACATTTGTTTTCCGGAAAGAGAGGAGTCGGGAAAACGGACAGGCGATAAATATATATGTGTTTTTTTTTTAATATACATATTGCTACTTGATTTTCCTCAATATCTAACAAACAGGCATTCAAAAAACGTTCCTGAGAGTCGCGAATCAATTGAATTACAAATATCGGATCCTAAAGTAAGTGAAAAATCATGCTACAATGTGGAGTTGTAGAGTTCCAAGACCAGATTCAACAAGAAATATGAAGCTTCGAATTTATATTCATGATAATAAATTCGAAATGAATTGAGAAAATAATAAACGATTATTAATTTACTGAATACATAAGTTTAAGTAAGATATAATTGGGTGGTATTCGTCATGTTATAATTATGGTGTTTTATTATTCCCGAAAACCGCGAAAAATCTAACCATCTTGAATTTCTTCGAATTTAAATGTCCCGCCATCTTGTTCTATTGGTCGTAAAGGTCGATATAAAAAGCAGTGACTAATATAAGAATTACGTAATAAAACAGTATATCGGTTATTAGAAAAAGAATAATTTTGCCGCGCTTGGTGGTAAATATTTTCAGTTATATAACATCTTTTGCATAAAGTGGGGGGGGATAATTTATAGATAATCAAATCCCGGTGTTAGTGACGTTACACAAGATGGCGCTGATGCGGACGGAAGTCAGGCGAGAGTTGGTTCGACATAATTTGACTTGTTATTAGAACCTAGTGAAGTTTATAGAGAGATATAATACGCGAAATATGGTGAATCAAATGTAAAAATATTATTCAATCATTTCCTAAATCGTGCGATCAATATCTGCCGGTCGAACACATAGCGTGACTTCGTAGTGTTTTGAAGTGACGCCGTCGCCATGTTTGTTTTTAGTTTTGGGGGATGAAACGAGCGAACGCTTCAAGCGGTTTGAATAAAGTACTAGAAATTCTAATCAATCGTGTGTGTTAGTTACAGGTGACAGTGGCTCGAGCTATTCAATAAAATGGTAAGCTATAGCCGGAGATTATTGTAGGTTAATAATAATGATGGTTCCGTTGTTTTGTCATACAACTTTACAACAAACCGACAGACACGCTACTTACTTACTCTTACTCTTTACTCTCGCTTCATATTTCTCGCTTGCTTAGTCTGTCGAGAAAAATCGTTTCTCACTCTACTAACAATTTACGCGGTTAGTAGGCGCTATAGGTTAGCGGTAACCTGAAATTTTACGGAACATCGCAACCGCGCAAACACTTTCAAATATCAACATCGGAAATGAGGATTGGTGGATCCTCTATTCGCTCGCGATAAGAATAATAATTATTATTGACGACAAGGCCGCTGCCGCCGCCGCCGCTACGTTACCAACGAATATATTTCACATACACAACCAGTTTCAAGTAGTCGCATCGTTTATAATCACTTTACGTACGATGCATATATGCATATGTCGTCAATAATATATGGAAAAAATTTTCCACGAGAAATTGCATTTTTATCGATATAAGAATAGGTACAACGACCAACCGTGGAGGATTGAAGAAAATACTTGACGATTTTTTCTTTTCTAGTCTTTTTTTGTTTATTAAATCAACGAATTATTACTAATACGTTACCATTATTATTCTTAGTAAAATTTTTATCTCTTTTCGTTCATTTATACACATATTCATTTACGAATACCTGAGAAATAGAGAGACACGCGTTAGTAAAACGCATACATACTTTCCTGGCTTCACTCGCTTATACGCACAAGCGAAGCGGTAATCTATTAATAGAATACTCCGAAACGTCAATTATTTTGGCGCTAAAACCGATGCGGCGTTATAACGAGTCCCTCCTTGAAGCCTTTCTATTAAATCAGTTTGTTTCATCTTTCTTACTTTTTTTGAGCTAAGGAAAAGTTTTTTTTTTTGTTTCTCACGAATTTCGAATTTCGTCTTCTTCTAACCTAGAATAAGAAAGCTATGGAAATAATTAGCCAGAAGCTGACTCCGATCTTATCAATTATTACCATGTTTTTTAAATTTCTAACATTACGAAAATCCAAAAAAAAAATTTTTACTCAATTAATCTGAAGGTTCGTTAAAGAACCGCCTGACTTAGTTAATATGTAATTATCCGCAGAAAGGATATTCTATGTTTGAACAGAATGAAAAGTAAAATGCATTTTTATAATTAACCATGTTTCACTACGTCATGTATATTTCTATTCAACAAGGAGAAACTAAAGCAGAGAGCAAGACGGGGAGATAGAGGGGTGTTAGGGGGTCCACCAGGAGTGTTGAGAGCAATCAATATCTCCAGAGCGTGGGTGGATGGTGGGGGTAAGAGACGCGGGGGTTTTAGGGTGGCTGTTGCTAAGGGGAAATACTCGCGGTAATCAAAATAAATGAATTAATGAAAGAACGAACAGCACAGATATGCTCATTTAATTATGAAAATCGATCATCTCTATTTTCCTATTCCGATCCCTTCATTTTTATTGTAAACTTACTAACATAAGCTAAATGTCACACACTGCGCAGGATACCTTTTACAAATTTTTTTTATCACCTATTTTCACATCTTTGTTAACAATAAGTCATAGATATAACTCACTCGACTATAAACTGCGTCCAATTTCTAGAAACTCATCTTTCGACACAGGAGACAATAGTTAGAATTTTTCTGATTACGAATCAAATTTCTCCGCTCCTCGTTTTAGCCTTTCAAGTTCCATTCGTCACTTGATTCCCTACGAAATTTTTTCCACGGTATTAAATTGTCTCCTGTATACATTAGTTCTAAGAAACAAAAATTTCGTTCACTTCTGAACAGAAGAAATCCGTTTGTAAACAAATTCATCCGAGAGTTTAAAAATTTGGCAAAATTATTTGATTTAGACGGTATTTAGAGATATATAAGATTGATAAATTTTCACTACCAGTTATGCGTTTGGCGACTCTCTTCCGCTCACAGAAATCATGGAACTCTTTACTAGATTTAGAAAATTTATCAAAACAATGTTTTCATTCAAGTGAGTCTTATTGGCTTGAAATCTCCAAATTTTATCATCAAGAGACATGATAGTAGTTCCATTTTCAATTCTATGAACACTTATTACGCAGTTTGCGCCTATATTTCTTCCAGGAAGCGTAAAGAGTGGATAGAGATGTGGCTGAGAAGCGAACACGTTAGTCGAAGGCTTAGAGGTCGACTAGGAACCGGGGGAGCAACAAGTTCCAAGGTAACTGGTAGCAGAGTTCAGTCAGGAGCGGTGAGGAAGATACCGGCAATCACAAACAGCAATCAGAGAGTAAATACTTCAAGTAGATGCGGTAGATTGACCAGATGGAGAAGAAGATCACCAAATCTATTGAAAGAGGTGATATAAAGCTCCGAGACAATGATCAAACACTTTCCATCCTTTCAATTCCTTTATTCATTCAATTTTTTATCTCCTCGTTGTCAGGCTTGCAGAGAAAACGTTTTACACTTTGCTAAATCACCGCCTATTAGAAGAGAGCGAGGACCCAGAAGAAGGAAGTGTATAAAACGTGCAATGGTCACTTCTACACCTTTGCTTCGTCCTCCGCCAAAGGACTCTACCATTGTAAGTAGCGTGAGAAGGTTTCAGCACTCTTTACTCTAAGAAAAGACCCTTGCTAATCTTTTCCCTAATTTATAACAGCCGCCGAAGACAACGAAGGTCTCTAAGGTGTCAGAGGAGTCAAAAGAAAACTGGAATCTCATGCCATCTACGGGCTATTCAACTTCTACGTTCAACGAAGACGTGCCGATCTGTCCGCCGACTCCACCTGAGGAGAACAAACCTTCTACTCCCAGCGTTGTAGCATTAGCTGAGTTGATGCCGCCACCAACAGATACTACGCAACCTGATTTATCCTGTTTACTGAACGAGGAGAGCAGCAGAGCCCATGGTCAGCTTCTTAGATACTGATTGGATGATTATAGAACCACGTTCTCTGTATACTCGTGAATTTTAACGTCTTTAAACTTCTTATGCAGATATTCTTTCCCTCCATTGCGGCTACCCTGAGATATGTGCGAGCAGCGAGCCGGCGGTAGATTATTACAACAACATTATACACTCAACTCCAATATATGGAAACAGGACGTCGTATCCGACAGAGAGATACTTCCCAAATACGAAATACACGTTTGTTGACGGAAACGAGAACAGCAGCGAAGACTGTAAGTATCAGTATTCAAACACGGGGAGCAGTGACTCTTCAAAGTACGAAAGTGCGGAGGATTTTACCGCCTCCAAGTACGCCAATCTTACTGACGTTTATTCGAGGAACTCAAACCATTCTTCTGAATCTAACGACAATCTTAACGTTAAATACGACTCTGAGGATATGGACGGAGACTATCAAGATACAAAGTATATGGACGTTGGTAACGAGGAAATCGTCGAGAGCTGCGGGGTCGAAAATATGGTTACTCAGGCTCAGGAAGACTGGGAACCCTTTGATCCTTACTTATTCATCAAACATTTACCACCTTTGACACCAGCTATGAGAGCTAGGTGCCCAGCACTGCCGTTGAAGACCAGAAGCAGCCCAGAGTTCAGTCTCGTTTTGGATTTGGTCAGTTTTTTTTCGTCTTTCGTCAGTTTTTGTGAGCTTTAGAGGCTTTTTCTTCGCCAATTATCCTTTATTTGACATTCGTTTGTTTTTACAGGACGAAACGCTCGTGCATTGCAGTCTCCAGGAGCTATCAGACGCAGCGTTCCGTTTCCCAGTCGTATTCCAAGAAGTAACTTACACGGTTTTCGTGAGAACGAGGCCTTTCTTTCGCGAATTTCTTGAACACGTATCTTCGCTGTACGAAGTGATACTTTTCACAGCCAGCAAACGAGTCTATGCCAATAAATTGATGAATCTTTTAGACCCTACTAGAAGATTAATAAAATATCGACTTTTTCGAGAACATTGTGTATGTGTTAACGGAAACTACATCAAGGATCTCTCTATTTTAGGCAGAGACTTGTCCAAGACTGTTATTATCGATAACAGTCCTCAGGCCTTCGGCTATCAGGTTTGTTAAACTTTCTGCCTCTTCTAAAAACTTGGATTTTTATAAAAGTGTATCTTTCATTCATTTTACCTCGATATTTCATTCTTTTATTCTTATTACAGCTGGAGAACGGTATACCGATAGAAAGCTGGTTCGCTGATCGGTCAGACAACGAGCTTATGAAGTTGTTACCATTCTTAGAAAATTTAGTGAATTTGGTGAGTCCGTAATTCGATTATGCTTCTCTGTTCTGATCTATATTTATTACAGTTGCTTTGTACATATAGTTTTCACTACAGAATTGATTTTCTGATCCGTAGATCAAACTGATTCAAATAACAATTGCTTCTTTTATTATTTACAATAGGGAGGCGACGTGAGGCCACACATCAGAGAGCAGTTCAGACTCTTCAGTTTTCTACCACCCGATTAACTCGAAGGATATTATGAATGTGTCGATTACTGAGAGAAAAGAAAATTTCTTTTAATATCTCAGCCTACGCAATCCACAAATCCATACATACATACTGTCTTCGTGATTATTTTTAAGTTTTTTCAGGCCGCGTTTACAGATTAAAATTTTCGAATACGGCCCGAACACACATAAAAGAAAAAGAAAGATTTAAATCATTGTGATTTTTTTTTAGACAGAGTCTGTAAAACTACAATGATTAATTAAAATCTAACTCTTTTCAATAATATTAATATTAATAATAAATAATAATAGGATTTTATGTATAAAATTTTATACATAAATATCTTGTCTTATACACATTTGTATAAGTATAATATGATTCTAAGGAAGGATGAGCATTTTTATCGTACCTAATGAGTGAAATATCAATGCGCTTGATAAACTGTTGTTTTTTTTTTGTTTTGTTTCGTTTAAAAAAAAAAATTTTGATCCGTATTATCGTCGAAGGGCAATTTAAAGATTTATAAATCGCCTCCGGTGCAATAAATAAATATTCTCAACGCGCGACACATTATGGTAAGTTAGATATATACATATACCCATTTGCGAAGGGTCTTGCTTTCTTTACGAATTAACGATGCTATAAGTTCGACGAGATTTTCAAGCTTTTATTTTCCTGTAATAGACGCGACACAACTTAGCGTTGTATTATTTCAACGATCTGATTTATCGGAATATTAGCGTTGTCGAAAATCGAATACATCTAGGTATAGTAAACTGAGTTTCTAAGCTGCGCAAAGAGTCAGTTGAGTCTTTTTTTTTTCGCTCATACATTTAGGTATGAGAAGCACACGCAGCGTCGGAGTACGTACAATTATGATAATATTAATTAATAATTAATAATGGATGATGGATAATGAATAGGTATATTACCTTTTAGTCTTATAAGAACTAATCACAAAATATTATCCGTGACTATGTAAGAACAAGAGAACAAAAAAAATAACTACATCGTGATCATATGGGAGCAAAATTAGAAATTCTGGTTTCTACTTTCTTTTCTTTTTTTTTTTTTTTTTTTACCTTTGAGATAAAAAGTATTAAAAAAATGTATTCAAAAAACCAGAAGAATTAAATGATCTGTCTCTATCACATATTGTATTCACACGTTTATACTTTTTTATATTTTCTATTTCCTAAGTTTTTTTCCGCATTTTTTTTCGCTTTTCTTCAATCTTGTCATCGTGAATGCATAATATGCATAACACGTCTCGAGCAATGACGATATATATTTAATATAACCAGCTAATAATCCACGGTTTATTTTCTTGATTCAGAATCTTTGTCATCGACATTTATTACACCTAAACAATTAATTATAGGACGAATTTTAAATAATATAACCGAATAGTATGTATATTCATTGTTCCCACAATCCTAATCGTTCGATAGTATAAAAAAAGATCTCATCACATCTATTCTCGACAATTCAATTCAAGTATATATCAGTATATCTCTACATATTTTACATTCTCCAAAGTTCAGAACTCCGTACTTTTATCAATTTCTAGTGAAATTTTCATCGTTTATCACTCATTGTTATCAAATATTAAAGTTATTATATAGATGATATTTTATATCACTGTACTATTATTTTCTTTGGAAAAGCTGAGCTAAGCTATTGTTTTTTTATATATAATTATAGAATATTCGGACCTTTGGGAAGAACTTAAATTAATGAATTAAATATATAAATATGTTTGGTATCAATCATGATAATATATGTATACATATATATGTACAGAAAAGCATGTATATATGTATATAATTAATAATTCAGTGAATAATGGAAGTTCACACAGAAATATAATGTACACAGATGTTTAGAGATTGCGAGTAAACAAAGCAGCTAAATTCCCCTGAGTGATTATCTTTAAATAATTTTAATTTTGAAATTTCGGAACCTATGACGAAAACGAAAAATTAAAAGGAACAAGAAAAGAAAAATACAAAAAATTAATAACGAATGAAAGGTATAAAGAAAAATAAAAACTTCTATTTTTATAATTCACAAAGTATGTCATATCAAGGTAATGATAGATTATGGTTATTATTATTACGCTATGACCATGTATACATACGATACCATACATACCAAGTAGAAGGAAAAAATAATAATAATTAAATAATACCGCGCGACAGTTACGCAACACACAAAGAAAGAACAAAACAAAAAGAGAGAAAAAATAAAACAACAAAAAAACTTTTAAGTACAAATTTTTAGAACGTCAACAAACTTTGAGAAACATTTTTTCTTCTTTTTTTTCAAATATTGTTTTATAAAAGTGATTATCTAATATTAATAATATTAATGTTAAGGGGTATTGAAAAAAAGAAAAACACAAAAATAAAAGGAGAAATTTGTAAAACTCACTGATGAAACGAAACAAAGTATCGTTTATTGTTATTCTACAGGGTCAGGAATAGAAAGTGAGGAAATACAGATGAAAAAACAAAACATAAATAAACGAAGTCTTGTCAGGCTCTATATTATATGATCTGAAAGCTTGCAGCCTCTTTATATTAGATACATATACACATACATAAATAAATATACCATATGTAGATAAAGTTTAAGGACTTTCTTTTAAATATATATATATATATATATATATATATATATATATATATATATATACTTATATATATAAATGTGATACACATGATGTTGTATATTAATAATATGAAACGTATGTGTAGAGGAGAAAGAAACATGATGAAGTATATCTGTAGAGGTCTATATAGGTATAAGGTCACGTAATAGTGGCAGAGAATATTAATAATAATTGATATCTACACTTAGTTTATAAAAAAGGAAGAAAAGGAAAATAAAAACGAAAAAAAAATATATATATGCTGCAAGTAACAATCTGTAAATAATTTTAAATATCGTTTAGCTAGCTGATTAGTATAATAGATCTATTAAACAAGTAATAAATATATCACAGTCTTAAGAATTAATTATCCAACACGTGAAAATTAATAATAAATGAAGAAAAACAAGTATGATTTGAGTATTAAAAGAAAAAAATAGAAAAATGTTAAAAATTTATTAAAAATACGTTTCGGAAGTGAGAAGATGAAAATATTAAAAATAAATATATAAATTACACGAATATATACTGAATAGGTATATACGAGTATTAAATATTGAGGTGTAAATATTATACAATGAAAAAAAAAAGTTAAATTGGAAATTTCTTAAGGATTTCTAGTATATAAAACTCGGTAAAGAAAAATCATACTGTTTTTCATATTAAAATACTATAATAATATACATAAATATTAATCCAATTTAGATAGCAAATTATTATGTCACGATATAATTATTAATTAATACTACTACATAACATAAATATATATACATATACATATACATATTATGCAGGCGTATTGACACATAAAATGTGTCGTTATTGCATAATTCTATTTAAAACTGTTTATCTAAAAGCTCTATTAAAAAGAAAATTTAGAGATAGATATAATAATATGTATAGAGCAGAAAATATGTATTTCTTTATGATATGCAAATATTAAAAAAGAAAGAAATAAAAATAAAGTTATTATTATTCATTGAAATGGAGCGTTTCGGTCGGAGAATGCAAAATGTCTTTTGAAGAAAAAAAAAAAATTCTAAGGAAAATGAAAATATCAAATAATTTTATACTGTGGTTTCAACAATATTGTTAATAATCATCAGTTGGAAAAGTTCAAGATGACTTGTTTCATCCCCTCTTACACCGGTTTGCACCGGTGTAGATATCGGAAGGCTAAGCCACGATTATTAGCGCAATAATTTTACATTCTAGCAATTGGTCAAAAACATGAACCCCAAAAAATTAGACATAAGCAATATTCATTGAATTCTTCGTTGAAGACAACAACATACCGTAACGTAATATTAATACGTTGTCCTGCTTGCGAAACACTCGGTATAAAAGGTCTACTCGTGTTGGAGAGCGCCGAAGATATTAGTGAAATACGATTAATTATCATTATTTAAATAAATAACAGTTTAGAGTTACGGGAACTATCGCCGCCTATCAACGATCGCGCTAAGTTTGTAATCGAGAATCGAAATTCGAATCGTGGAGGTTAAAATTGTCGACAATCGTTATTAACCAAAAATTAAGCAATACGGAAAGAACGTGATCCGGATTTGAGTATACCTGTATGTAGTTCGATGAATTCTTTGAAACTAATATAAATTAACGAATAAATTCGATTATTGAATAAAAAGAAATGTCGATGTTAGCAGAACCCCGTAGAAAACAGAAATGGACGTTAAATCCACGCGGAAAGCAGTGGAGCGAAGGTAATATTCAACACGTTTAATCACACATGTTAATATAAATAACAGCTCTCTAATCAACGACCGAAACCACCCCCAAAGCATCCTCGAATTTCTTGAATTAACTCTATTTATATTTCATTGTTAATTCCTTCCGCGTTTTGCGCGTCCTAACCTATAATTTGAATGTTGTCACGTTTTTCACGTGTTCGAATAAACAGAATCATACAGTGCTTCCTATAACTTCTTTCAAACTCTTCTGGCTTTCTCTCACTCTTTCGGAAAAAAGTAACGATAAAATAATTTAATTTAAAACGTTAACAGACTCGAACAAATTTGGGCAAAAAATGTTGGAGAAAATGGGCTGGACGAGTGGCAAAGGTCTCGGAGCTAGCGAGCAGGGTATGACGGAGCACGTCAAAGTCAGCTACAAGAATAACCAGTCCGGTAAATATTATTTAAGGATAAAAATTGGTGAAATTGAAAATTACACTTTGACGAATGAATGATTATAACGATTCATTTTAAGGCATCGGTTTCAAGGACAGAGGAGATCAATGGACTCAGCATCAGGCAGACTTCAATGATTTTTTATCTCGTCTCCAAGAACAAAATTCAAACCCTGATACGGTGATAGAAATAAAAGAAAAAACAGAAAAGGATGAGTCGCTAGAATTAAAGTCCAAACAGAGCCGAGCTCGTGTGCAGTTCGTAACTTACCTATGTTCTTTGTTTCTTCATTATTCTTCTTTGTGTTAAATTTATCGAACTGTAAATTTTCAGCTATCACAAATTCATCAGAGGCAAAGACGTTAAGAAGTATAGCCAGAAAGATCTGGCTAATATATTTGGAATAAAAGACCTGAAAGATAAAATTGATACTTCGAAGCCTAAGGAAATTGAAGAGGAAGTTGCAGTAGACCCGAGAGGCTCCAGAGACGAAACAGGAGGAGTTTTGACTATCAAAGGAGGCAACATAGACGAGTATTTTAGGAATAAGTTACCAAATTTTGTTAAACATGGTCATTCGAATGAAGCGAATGATTCAGAGGGCGAAGACGAACCGAGATTAGGATTTGGGTTCAGTTCAGTGAAAGATTTTGATCAATCGCAAAATTCTAGAAACAATTTCGAACAGAATAAGTCTGTTAAAGGCAAGAGAGAGACTGATCGGACGACTTCTGGGTTCGCTTTCGCTAACGAGGGAATGGATTTGCAGTATCAAGAGAAAGGGGGCGATTCTGAGAACAAAAATGTCGGTTTTGTTCATAATAATCTACGCCTGAGTCCAGAAAAACGTAAAAATAGTGTTAAAAAATCCACAAACCCGTTTTCTAATGAAGGATTTGTTAATCCTGCACTGAATTTAAACGATTTGAATAATGACGAGAATAATGGGGCAGAGTTTGAGGTTTCAAGAGTAGAATTTGGCCTGGTTAATGATGCGCTTGATTTGTCAGATGAAAATAACCAAAAGAAACGCGTTACTTTCAATGAGAAGGTAGAATATAACACGGACGTTGTTAAGAAGAAGAAAGGCAAGGGAGGAAAGGGAAAGGGTAAACTGGATAAATTCGAAGTTGATAATAGCAAGCTGAAGAAAAAGGCAAAGGAAATTCCAGGAGCTATTGAATTGGTAGTGGGTAGCGAATCAGAGGGATTTGTTAACGAAGCTTTGGAAATTGAGGAAATTCACGACGAAATAAATGACAATGAAATGAACGAACGTAAAACTAAGAAAAGCAAACGAAAAAAGAATCGTAGAACATCCAGTTTAGAGACTATAGAAGAAATTGCTGAGGAGATTAGCCAAATTGATGAATCTGAGGTAGGGGAAGCTGTCTTGCTCGACGAAACTCCTACCAGGAAAAATAAGAAGTTTAAGAAGAATCCCGAGGGGGAAATCAGCTTCGAATTAAACACAGAAGTTTCTGAAATCGAGATCGAGACTCCAGGGACTAAGAGGAAAGACAAAAATCGAAAAAAGGAAGAATCTGCCCCTGAAAAAAAATCTGATAAGAAAAAAGGGAAGGTAACAAGAGCAGAGGAGTCAGAAATCACATTCCTGGCGGAAAAAAAAGGGAAGGTAAGAAGAGCAGAGGAGTCGGAAATCACAATCCTGGCGGAAAGAAAAGGGAAGGTAAGAAGAGCAGAGGAGTCGGAAATCACAGTTCTGGCGGAAATCTCAAGGAAGATAAGTAAGAGTAAGAGAAATAAAATTGGAAATGAGCCAGAAAATTCTGTTACTGAAACTCAGGAAGAGACAGAAGCTACTGAGGCAAAGAAGAAGAATAAAAAACGTTCTAAATCTAAATCTGAAGGAAAAGATATCGCCGAAATTGAATCTAATGAATCAAGTGATCAGCTGGATGTATCGAAAAGCAGCGCTGCAACAAAAAGAAAAAGTAGTGGCATAGAGAATGGAATTAAAATAATGAAACGATCAAAGATAGATAATCAAGAGGACACAGAAAACTTTGAACAAAATAGAGATGTTTCTGTAAACTCGATTCCACAAACTCCGTGGCATAAAAAAGACAAGAAATCAAAGAAGACATTTAAGTCGCTCTTCGCAAAGGCACCAACTCTGTATTTCTCAGGATCTAATATCAACCAAATGGCTGGGTACGGGGCTGGTATTAAGGCGATCGAACAATGAGTACAAAAAAAGGAAAGAAAAGAAATGGGTGATCAACTTCTAGCTAATTTATTCCTACCGATATTATTTACACCTGGTGTCTTAAACTATCATTACTGCCGATCTATGAATTTGTAAATATTTAACGCACTAATGTAGTAGTTCGTTATTTATTATAAATATACAAAACCTTTTACCAGATTGAACATGAAAACCGATTCTCCGATGCAAAACATCTTAAGTTGTAAACGACCTTTGAGTAAAATTCTTAACAATAATTTTCGAAGTGGATAGCTCGACGGATAATCAAGAATGTTCAGTCTGAATGAAAACTTTACAACGAATAGACAGGACTTAAAATAACCATAGATTCATTAAGCTATATTATCATACAATTTAACAACCTCTTCAAGAGACTCTAGTCTCTCACAGAGCAGAATAGCTGTTTCTAAATCATCCTCATTTAAATTGACCCTAGTATGTGGAATATATAATATCTCTGCGGACTTGACGTTGTAATTGAGTTCGAGCAGGTTCTTTCTGACATCGTATACAGATCTGGGATCGCAGAAGAACTGAAAATGAGAGGAACAAGTTAAGAAAATTTAAAAAAATCAGCCAAAATCTAGACTCAGGTATACAAGCAAATCCGCTAACATGGAATTCTCTAGTTTCATCATGCACAAACTCCTTGACATCCTCTGCGTCCGCTTGGATCGCATGGTCCGTAGCTGTTTCCAAATCTCCCTGAATTTCCGTAGTTACAACACCCTTGCGTTCGAACAAATGATGCGCCCCAGGATCGCAAGTCGCCCAGCTAAAATTCGAGAAATCATATAACTACTTCGATCAAATGATATTCATTGAAACAAGTTAATCGATGTTTGGTATTACTTAGCCTTTCGCAACATTGTATTTATCGACATTTTCAACTGCATATAATGATCGCAAGCGTATTCGATGATTATTATCGCGCCTGCGGGTCCGCGGATTTCGAATAACCCTGACTTGGTAGTTCCTTTAGCGGCTTGGGCCGTCGTCAGTACATTGTTTATAGAAGACATCGGCATCATTGACTTTTTAGCGCGTTCGATAACTTGCGCTAATCTATAGTTACTCGCTGGGTTTGCACTGTTGCCTTCTGAAATGTAATTATTCGTTAATGAATTTTACTCTCTGATATCTAACCAATGATAATGATAATTAGCTGTCGTTAGATCTGTCAGAATTTTTACCTGCAATAGCGACGGACATAAGACGACGTAACTTGTTGAAATTAATGGCACGTTTAGCATCTTTAATAGCTTTGTCGTGTTTGATATTAGCCCATTTACTGTGTCCGGCGTACCTTTTACTACATCTTGATAAATTTAATAAGTTTTTTGTGTTTATTAGCGACTGTACAATGTTAATCATCGCTAAAGAATATCTTTCTAGCCTAACCTATCATATAATACAACTTGACATAACCTCACTTATTTATGTATGTGTTAACTAGCAGACGACGCGCATACACGCCTCAAGTAATAAGTATGGTAAGCTATTTATCATGGTAACAGTTCCCGGTATTACCGACAGGATATTTTCTGATTTCTTGGCTACCTATGCAAAACTATTCCAGGTAGCACTACTGAGTCAAGAGCGACGCTTATAATTGCTTATAATGCACGTTGCATATTAGCTGTTTAAATCAGGGACACGCTTGCACCAAAGTTTCTCTCCTCCAACACAGAAGCTGTACTAGAAGAAAAATTAAGTGAAAGAACTGACAGAATTAGGTAAGAACGAAATGACCAAGCCAATTATACTGTAAATTGTATACGTTATATTATATTATATTATATATATATGTATATATATTTATTTGATATAATTTTTTAATATCCGATTGCTTAAGTAAACATTTAATGAATAAATAATAGATGTTTAATGTAATAATTATTTTACGAAATGCGCGGCTTAGGTTCACATAAGTTATACACTTAAATCATAAGAAGATTTTTCTGAATGCTGAACAGCGAATATTTACGGACAAAATATACAACAATACAAACGATGAGTTAATTTAATTTAGCTACATATCATATATTTTTATTTTTTTTGTTTGTTTTTGTTTTCCGAACATTTAAGTATGATTTTCATTTAATACGAATGAATTATATAGGTATACATACATAAATCACATTTCACAAAATTATGTATAATTATTAAGCAGAAAAAACAACAACTTATATATGTATACAGGTATAACATACAATATCTATTACAAGAGTAGAAAAAAAAAGATAAGAAAAAAAAGAAAAAACCACCAAGTATAAAAATAAACTATTGTATAGTACGGGTATACTGCGGGAGTGTAAAATGCATAAATGAATCAGTTTCAAATGAACAATATAGCGATATGTTTTATCATGTTATTTGATATATCGACTGTTATACTTCAATTATTTAATCACTATAATTAAAACCATGAATATTTGTAGTTTCTGCTAATTGAATGTGAACAATTTTTTGTCGTATCTATTTTCTCTACAGCCCAGTTTATTATGTTCAAATAAGTAATGAGAGAAGATTATTTTTACGTATATATATAATATAAACTATGAATTATATTCACTCTCGATTAGTAATATAATATATTACATGGACGCCATTAAAAATCGACTAATACTGTTTAAAAGACAAAAAATAATTTCATTTATCTCCTAATGAAAAACCAAAGCTTTCAAGCCTCGGTATAATAAGTATAATATATCTAATTACTTCCCGATTTTATTTAAATAGTTTTATTACGAATTTTATCAACAAATTCCTGAAGAAATGTCAAATAAATAATCAGATTCCGTTTTATCATTTTTTGGTATTTCTATTATAGAGAGAAATAGAGATATTATGTAGTTGTCTATGAAAAAAAATTCACTCAGATTTTATACTCGATTAATTGCACTAAATTATATTTCTTCTCATGTAATGTTCAGGATTATTTCTATCTACTTATAAGATAAGGAAAAATATATATATATATATATATATATATAAAAAAAGGGAAAATTTACATTAGTTTGATCGTTTTTTTTTTAACTCAAATAATAATCAAATATTACAACATGTAAGCTGCTTGATAATAGCTAGCGTAGATATCATAAATACATACGTCCTTCTTCTGTGCTGAATTCAAACTCAGAGTCTGCAGCTGATAGACAAATTGGAAATTATTATGTATATAAGATTGATCAGGAATTGTTCAACTGCTTGTGCAATAATCACAAATTTTTTTAGTTACCATAGTTTAGTTAATTTGAGAAAACCAGCTGACTGCTAAATGCTGCCTGTTTTGATTCCCTTATCATTGAAAGAAAATATAGAAATTCGTTTTCAAACGAATATCGATTAAGAAACATTCGGCCAAACCGGTTTATATCAATCTCCATTCAACTTACTGCCACTTTTAAACGCAGCTTGCATAATTTGAGACCCCGCATTACCATACTTCACATTTATCGACGGGATTCATCTTCGAGCCCTTAGCACAATTGAACTCAGTCGCAAACTCCGGCAAGTTTGACAAAGGCCCTACAACTCTGTACCTTGACGGACAATGAGAATCCTTTTCTATCTGTAGACCAACGGCCTCAAACGTTGCTGCTGAACACCATACCTGTGGAATAAAATGAGTTGAAAAAAGAGATTTAACAAAGAGAAGAAGTCTGATAGAGAAACTTAGGGCTTTACCTAGTTTCGCCTTCAAGATGATTTCGAATGTATAGGATAAACACATACCTGGGCAAAGCTAACGAAAAATAATTGGCGATGAGTTAGATTAAGGCCAGGTAAAGGCAGTTGATCCTTATAATTCTTGTCTGTTCCTAGGTATGCGTGATACGCCGCAGTCAGTCCTCCGTTGTCTGCAATATTCTCACCTGGGAAGAGTTTTGAGCATTGAGCTTGAGCAACCATTACATGTTGAAATGAATTATGGCTCTATGGCATTGGTTTCAAGGACTGAGGAGATCAATGGACTCAGCATCAGGCAGACTTGAACGATTTTTCGATGCTGTCTCTGAGAACTAAATTCAAACTCAGATGCAGCAATGGAAATAAGAGAAAGAATCACTAGAATTGAAGTCCAAACAGGGCAGAGCTTGCTTGCAGTTTGTAACTTACCTTCTTTCCCTTTTTCTACATCATTTTCATTCATGTTAAATTTATTGAACTGTAAATTTTCAGCTTTCATAAATTTACTGGATACAAAGACGTCGAGAAGTACAGCCAGAAGGAGCTGGCTAATATATTTGTCGAAAAAGATCTAAAAGATAAAGTCGATGCTTCAAAGGCTGAGGAAGTGGAAGACAGGGTCACAGTAGAGCCGAGAGTCTCCAGAGACAACACAGGAAGAGTTGTGTCTATGAAAGGAGGCGATATAGACGAGTATTTGAAGACGAAACTACCTAACTTCAGGAATAATGGTAATTTGAATGAAACGAACGATTCTAAGGGAAAGAACGGACCAAGATTAGGATTTGGGTTTGGTTTTGTAAGAGTTTTTGACTATTCGGTAGAAAGGAACAAAAAACAACAGCTATAGACATAACTGAGATATTGAATTACCTAACGTTTGTCTGCCGTCGATGTGTCTTCCCTTAATTTCAAATCTGTTGTACTGATCGACTAGACATTCGGTTCTATTTTTGAATCTATCGATCGTCGCATTATTCCACCATTTGTGGAGGTTTCCATGCAGGTCGTATTCTCTTCCTGAAAAAAATTGTGTCCAAATTTTAATTCCTCTGTGATTTTTAAAACACAGGAGAGATATACATGTAGAATTTATTATTTACCTTGGTCGTCAAATGCGTGCGTAAGTTCGTGACCCATGACGACCCCCATTCCTCCAAAATTCAAGCTTTTTGGATTCTGCATATCGTAGAATGGGCTTTGTAGAATCCCTGCTGGAAATACAATTTGATTCTTTGTCGGAGTATAGTAGGCATTTACGGTCGGTGGGGTCATTATCCAAGAAGACTTGTTTACTGGTTGATCAAGCTTTTCTAAATTCCTCTTCAAATTGTACTGATTCACTCTTATGTTATTCATGAAGTACTCGTTGACTTTTATCGTCAGATTTTTGTATCTCTCGTCTAACTCAGTTGCGTTTAATATGAAGTCCGGAAACCCAATCATGTCTGTAATCGCTTTGGCTTTCTCCTCCGCGGAGGTTCTTGTCTCGGCATCCATCCAGTCGTGGTTCTTAAGATTCTGGATAAAAGCCTTTCGAATTTCGTTAATCATTCCCTCAGCCTGTGGAGAAACCGTTTATAAAATATCAGCAGAGTCACTTAATTTTTGTATACCCAGACCAATTATTATTCATCTACTCCTCGTTATTAACCAGGAATTAAAAAGGGTAAACTTGCTCACCAAAATCTTACTTTGCCCGTGGAAGACCTCCCGCACAAACATCGCTCCGATTGCAAAACCCATTACATTGTTTGCGTCGCTTACACAATATCGCCATGGCTCGTCCCCGCCTTCTGATCCCATCAGGGCTTTCTTTAATCCTTTATAAGCGTCGCGGAATGGTTTTGATAAGTACGCAGTTAATGAACGTACCGTTTGCCAGACCAAGTAATTATTTAGGATGCTGCATTAGATAATGAGAGTTAAAAATTCGTCTGTAAAATTCTGATCAGGCTTTAAATTAGTTGGATCAGTCTTTGCCCTTATATATCTTTGGATTTGGTAGCAGATGAATGAACACTTGGAAAGTTGAGCTGAAAATTTCGCTCGCATAATAATCAATCATGAATTTAAACTCACACTGTTTTCTCCTTAGTACTCTTGTATTCTTCGATGATCTTAGTCAAGTTGGTAAAATACTCGGGAGCAAAATTGACAATCATAACTTTGCTGTTTACTTTCTTGTTAACAAGTCGCATTGCATTTTGAAAATACTCCACCCACGACATCTGTTATGGTAAAATAAGAGACCAATTTCATTCTCAGGCATAGCTAAGGTCGAGATACTCAACTCTGGCTTGTATTATCATTAATCTATCATCTGAAGTATCAATAAGATCCTTACGAATGGTGCTTGATGCTGCAATTCGCTCAATGGCATTAAATTGTACAATTTTTCCTCGTCTCTCCTTTCTGCCTGAGGTATTGTGATCTCAGCTAGTCTTGTTTCGAAATCTATTACATCCTGCATCTGTTTTCTGGTCGAATTCTCTTCTCCGCCAAGCAGCACTCCGATCTTAAAGAAAATATTTACCTATTAGATATTCCCCGTGCTATTTCTTGAATAGGATAAATAAACAATGAAAGCTGGGCCACACCGCACCTTGGTCATGTATCCCAAATACTCTGCGAGTATTTTTGCATTCTCTGTTTTATTCAGATAATTTTCTGTCGTCGGTAGCGTTAGTCCTCCTTGATCGATCTTAAAATGGGAACAAAAAATTGTTTCTTTGAATTTCTAATGTCACTAAAAATTATAGGATTATTTATTACTTGTATAATGTGTTGGCTGCTGTTTTTGTCATCCTCGTTAACGGACCAAGAAAAAAGTCCACCCATGTTGTACTTGTTCTGAAGTATATGCATGCTATTCTGCAGAGACCAAGCAGAGATATTAAACTTCCCTGATATACTCCAGCCCCCGATTGCCTCGAGCAAATTAATCATAGGCTTAGCTCCCAAAGCTTCGATAGTCTCGTTTGCATCCATACAAGACATGTAATATTGCTTGGCCTTTTTTTCTGCTTTTGATTTTATCTCCGCAAAAGGTTTTTCTGTAAACGAAATCGATCAATAAGACCTGTAGGATTAAATCACTCGTTATATTTCACCCAAAACACTCCGGCTTACCTAGGACGTTCTTAACTACCAGCTGATTCTTCTGTTCCAATTTATCAAACGTACCCCATATACTCTTTCCATTGGGAATAGGGTTCTGTTTAAGCCACCCTCCACATGCATATTCATAAAAATCATCACAAGGATGCGCAGTCTGATCCATGCTGTTGATTATCGATGAAGCTACTACGACGCAATGCTCCGTAAGACAATGCGTACCTTCTGAAAAATTAATCCGTACGATGCGTTTAGTTTTGCACTTATTGAAGATCGAATCAAGAAGCCAGTATTATAAACTCACCATCATTGTGTGACGTAACGTGCAGAATTTGGGCATTGTCCCAGCCACTTTTACTGCTTATTACAATTGACATTACTATCACCATAAACAGTAAAGCGGTGCATGTTACTACTAGGCATTTCTCCATCGTGCTCCGTGCTCTCCATAATGTCGTTCCCTGTATAACACCTGACTGTGTAACAGTAGTATAGTTTCATTATTCCAAGCACTATAAGCTTGTTAATATAACGTAAGGATGGGATTGGGCAAATCTTTGAATGAAAATTTGCCGCTCGAGAAATTCTATTCTAATAAGAAATTAACACTCCACCAAACGATATGATTGACCTTGTATTCTCTATTCAGGGATGAAATTCTCATTGCTCTTTAGTTCTTTCCTACTTACAGTGTGATATCTTATGTGGGTAGCAGAAGTGCTAATTCCTTCGCTGTTGAGAGCGACGGAGCCGATACTACTGCTGTCTTCATCTTCAAATTCTGCTTGCTTATATCTAGTCATCTGAAAGTAGAAGTCTTCAATGAAACATTTTACTATTTGCCAATAATAATCTCCTGTGAAATAAAGATTCTAGCAAAATTTAGTCGTCCGAACAATAGGTTGTCACATCTTGAATAATTATCCGTACACATTTATTAATACTTGAAATACTTCTCATGGTAATCAGACTTATCTCATGGTAGATTCAAAAACGGGATAAATACCCTCAGAAACCGAAACATCTCTCCAACTCGAGCAGTAAAAATCAGATTAACAGTATCAGATTTAATTGATCATGGAATAGAAAATATTATTTCTAACACGTTTCTGATATCTGTTCATAGAAAGAATTTCTGTTCTGTTTAATTTATGCAGTACATTTATTGTGCTCTAAAAAACACTTGCTGTTTCTAAAAGCAACACTGTTTTACATTCTGGTTCAAGTGCTAAAAGCATACTGAATGCTGTACTCCCTTCTATTGGAGAATCTGCCTACATATCTGTGAGAGAAAAGCTCAAGTATATGAGCTGATAGTGGATGGATGGATGGATGTGTGCGTTTGTAAACTCGCGATATTATCCGTGCTACAAGGTAGATTTCAGACATGCACACTGTTCAATATCTATATAATGTATACACAGTCTATTCAAAAGCCACCAATATCTAAATAACCGCGCAATATTCATGAGGAGGATCATTGCCAAATACCAGACAATTTTTATGATATATCCGATTTCCTTTGATCAGAATAACACGATGATTAGCTGCTCCAATTTCGCTCTTAACTTACTTCACAAATTATGTGTCACTGGAGCCAGCGACCCGCTGATTATTAATCTTTTTCATACACTGTTTACTTTCTTTCTATTCGAAAATCAGCTAAATTTATTAGAGAAGAAATTCGAATACAAAATAATTTGCTCGGACTTTCCAGAGGAAAACTGTCAGCTTAGTTTGTTGGTTCAGCCTTTAGAAGTCGAAATTGCATATTCTATTTATACACAAAGTTAAAAATAACCAGTCTTGACGTTGGCCAGCCCTCGAGAAATCTTAGCGTTTTAAACTAATCTGCAAAAAACTAATTTGATCAGTGCTCAATTTAAATGTCTCAGATTTGAACTTTTAACTTGTACCGAACAACTACATGTGGAGGAAACAATAAGTCAAAGTGCACTGAGCATACATGATGTAAGTATGTTTGTATCTACTGGCAGGACAGGATGCAAGCACTTAGGTCTGGTATAACTTTCAGCCTCCTCACTAAATAACACTCTTATATATTATTATGAATTCATAGAATGAAAAGAATACCACCAGCTAGACTAACGCTACATACTTTGTTGCCAATTAGTCTACCAATTTGGAAGTTTTTTTGACAAATGGCTGATTCTGAGCGCGTTTACCTTACTATCATCATATTTTACTTGTTACTGGATGCATGGCTAGGGTACAAGAAATAATAAATACTACTTGATTAATGATTAGATAATCTTTCACAAAAATACTTGAAAATAAAATAATGCGAACTCAATTATTTTATTAAAGATTGAGTAATACCATGATCTGAGAGAGATTCTATTATTTCATTGTAGAAACAAGGCCTGGTTTTCTTGGTGTTTTGATCATCATTGTTAGCGTAATTCTCAGCGTAGCTTCCGACTATTAATTATGTTTATATTGAAGTAGAAAGAGAGAAAAGTTCGTTAAGAAAACTGTTTATCTATATCCAAAGCACAAAAACGTTTCTTATAATAGTATACAGACTGTCTATAGTGGTCTTATTTTTAACCAGGATTAATATACAGCAAGATATACATTGTATAGATAAAACTAACGCGGGTAGAGTTTTTAGATGTGCGTTATGAATCCCTTGGGAGTTGATCCGCTCATTTTATTACCTTTTATAATTTTTCAAATGATAATGTGATGTTAATATTTTGTTATTCAAAATGCATTATCACTCACCTTTACTGACATGTTGTAATTTCCAGAGAGAAATCTATACTATATTGTCAGTAGTCCGCAGCACCATATATATGTTAAAAAATTAAGTTTTTACCATAGTTAATCAATCTCTAGGTAATAAGGAACTTTGCATAGTTTTCTAACTAAGGCATTTTGCTTGAAATCTCTACTAAATTGATAGTATATCTAACTGGTTTGCTTTTACAGTATTCAAAGGGATGAATTTCCCCCTCTACCAATCTTGATATTGATTTTCACTCTAGTGTTACGTTCTAGCTGCCATCTTGCCTATCCTATCATTCAACAAAAAGTAATAATAACAAGATTCACAACACTGTTGGACCAATGCGACCTAATTCATTCCATGTTCAAACATCTGATGCTTTATTCAAAATTTTCCATCCAAAAACAATACAGTAATATTCTTATTATCGGATTCTTAGCTAGATTTCCCCAACACTCGCCCTAGTGGATTATTCAATATCATGTATTATATTTGAGGGGATGTTGAATACTATTTTATGTATAGATTGTATTAAAGCTGGACTATAATATCTTAGTGTATTCATGAACGTTTAGCTATTGATGAAATCTTGGGATGAGAATTTGGATATAATTTTAATTTGCGATTAAGTTTATGTAATTGAACATCGAAACTGTGGAGTAAATAGAAATAACTCTAGAGTTTTGTTTTGAGAGTATTATATTTAGCTACAAGAGTAAACTATGATTGAGTTGTGAATAAATATTTCAAGTATTTATTGTAGTAGAACTTTTTTACATTAGTTACAATATTATACAGTGGTATTTTTTATTCTCTTTTTTATTTTTATTTCATGTTTTTATTTTTTAATTTTTTATAAGTATAGAATCATTGCACGTTATACATGAAAAGGACGTATGTAATAATATAAGTATTTTGTTAAAGCATATCCATGAATTAATATGCATTGTATTTTAATATCATAATTTTAATATAGTATATATGATACACCTAGTATTTGTTTGATCAGAGAGTCTTTTACAATTGATTATAAGAATTTTATACAAAAAATAGTATTCCTTATTATATTCTTACTCTCACCACAAGTAACTTTCTTTATTATGTATGGTTCGGTACAGAGAATCTTTTCAATTATTCCTCGATTTTTTTTATCAATGATATTTTATTCTTTCAATGGTTTATTATATACGGTTTTTGATTCTATTGGCACATAATTATTTATTATTCGTTCTTGGACCTTCTTTCTTCCTTTGTTAATTCTGTATGAAAAATAATGTGTTCAAGAGATTTGATTAGCTTAGCTGTTATATGAATTATGAATACAATATCCATTATTAAATATATGAATATTGTTTTCGATAAAACGAGGAATAAAAATACATAAATCGCATGTTAAAAAATTGTCCTCTTTCAAATACTGCGATAGTTAATTATACCTCTAGAATTATCTTAAGTGATATTGCCTATTTTGTATTCTGAAAAAAAAGCCAGCAAGTTTTATTGTTATATTGAATAGAAAGATAGAATCTCAGAAGGTGATCACTATCTGATATAACTGAACTGATTTTCTCATCAACACAGTGATCCGAGTCTTGCTGTATACGTTTTCAGTTTATTTTGCGCAATTCTAATAGCACACACTATATATCTATATTATTTGTGTATAGACAAAGGTACATTAAAATATTACAATATACAGGGACTGCGCAATGTCGAAGGGGGGAAAAGAAATATACAGTTATTGCATTAGATTAGAATATAGTACAAAAATGATTGCTCAAATTAGACTGAAAATATGTTTATATTTAAAAAATATTAATAGTATATCTCAAGTGTATAGCTATTATCATTCGTATTACGATATTACTATATATATATATATATATTTATTATTATTATTAGTCAAGTGACTTTGATCTGCCTAATTTATTTTCACTTTCAAAATTTGTGCTCGTGGACCTTTGTGCAGGTGACGTTGGAGGGTAGTGCTGATAGTTTTCGATTATATTTATTGGAGGTAAAGAATTAATTTGAACGTTAGGATTAGGAGAAGGTAATATCACATTGTTGGATGGATTTTGTTCAGAAGTACTTCGGCCATTTTGTGCTATGCATTCTTCACAGTTTGATAAATTATACTTTGTGCTCTTAGAAGCGGTACTGGCTACAGAACTTGAAGGACTTTCTTCCGTACGCTTATCTTTAGCACTACTTTCTTTGTGTCTATGAACACCGCAGTAGTTATCTCTAAATTCTGACCACTCAGACCCTCCAGGCCTTCCTTTCAAAGAGCTGCTCTGCGCTCGATGATATTTTCCTTCTAAACTGTCCGCGCAGGCATCGCCTTTCAAATACATAAACATTTTCGGAATTCTAGAGACCTTAGAATCAAGTCTTGTGTGATTTTCATCGCTGGGTTGTTCCGTTTCCATTATTTCAACTTCCAGATCATCTAATTTCAGTCCTTCTGATTTTCTAACTCCTCGAATATCGTCAATCCCTCGGCCCATCACAATATTTTGATTGAACTGGCCGCTCACAGATGCCGCGGATGGATTATATTCCGCCGAAGTTTTGGCGCCAATGATAGTTAAAGTATCAGAACTAGATTTACTATTCTGCGGCAAAATAGTGGCTGTTTCGTTTCCTGTTTCGGGTCTATTTTCCATTGTGCAGAACGGGAGCTTTTTCAAAATATTCTGTGGCAAGGTAGATCTTGTACCCGAGGCAGTACTTTCCTGATGCAAGTTCTCCAAGGGTATATTATCCCCCAGTCTCAATACCTGTTGAGCGTCTGACTTTTGACCAAAGTTCTTGTACCCAAAACTCTGACAAGTGTCTCCGGTCTCTTCCAAGTTTGAACCACAGCTGTTACGACGTTCGCCTGTACTATTATCAATGTGTATTCTGGTAGGAAGGCTGCTATAACTATTATGCGATAAACAATGAGCTACGTTCTGATTTAGCATGCTTGGAGAAGTTTGTGCGTTTGTTACTGTATGATCCAACGGTGTAGGGCTCATTATTTTACCTCTTGTTTGAGCAATTACGGTCTCGTAGCTAGGCGGAGGACCGTACAATTCGTAATATGGGCAGTTGTTGTCGTTCAATACTACGTTAGTATTTTGGAACTGAGCTGAGCTAGCAGCAGCACCGTTGTAAGCTGGTGGCGTTGTGTTTCTTTGAGGACCTAATCGGAGAAATGAAAATACCGTTTTAAAATAATAGGAAGCATATATTCCGTTACCACATTCAATCATGCTATCGTCAAACTGTCAAAACACATGGCTGGTGGTCATTCGAATTTGGAAGAGCTTGCAGTAATAAAATCAAGGCTTTTTTAATATGTATTTCACCTTTCCACATACGGTGTAAAAGGACGGTATTCCGTGCGGGATTGTACGTTACTCTGGCTTGCTGCGCCCGGCACGTTGGTCCTCGAAGCGCATTCTGAGCCCTCGAGCTTGATGTTCTAGGTGGAATAGACGATGTGGATGGTCTGTATCTACCTTGCAACCAATAACGATACCACCATCCACCTCCAGAGCATACCAAAAACATAATTATGACCAAAAGCCTGGCCAAAAATTGAAGTTTATTAATTTTTTAGATCTCTTCGGTCCCTTGATGGAAATTTAGAGTACTTTCAGACTCGTGTTACATTTGTTTATTCATTCAAAAGCAGTATAGTCAATTATTGAAAGTGTAGATTTATATTTTATGAGTTATGCCAGCTAAGATTAATCTTTTTCTTCCATTACACTTATTTTTTTTTTTGCAGGGTATGAGAAGACAATTTTAATTGTTATGTATGAAGGAAACCCACCAATAATACCAGAGATGATAGATCTGGAAACCTGGGGATACACAGCATCCAAAGTTACAGCAGTACTCAGTTCTGGGGCATCTGGAAGATGAAGTTGTATTTTAAAATCAACGTGTTGTTATTTTAAACGCATACTAACAGCGGGATAACTTACACGTAGTATTTTGGCTCTCCGTGTATTTCAAAGGCACAGTATTTAGCTTCTGCCTGTAAAAGAGTAGGTTCAAAGAATTGCTTTTTAGAAACCCAAATAATTAATAATTATTCATTGATTATGAATAAATAAATAGATTCCAGATACAATCGTAATATGAATATAATTGAGAAAATAATCTTACGTATATTAAGCACTCTGATATAGCAACAACGACGAATATTGGTAGCTTAATTTTACCTCGCGACATTTTAATGTATTTCAAAGAATAAATACCCCGTTATTAATAACGAAATTAGAAACGATATCTGTTTATATCATCTGTTTTGACATTACACCCATATATTTCTACCCCGTAATCATGTGCCCACAACAATGTATGTATGTACCCCATTTATTGATTTTCAAATCTCGAGGTTGCGCCTGGCGGTCAGAGAAGAGCGCTGACGTCATAAAACAAAATGGCCGCCCCCATGCGAAACACATACCCATATATATAGCACACCCATCGTTTCTAGTCAAAAAACTGACAGCTGTCATCTAGCTCTGTTGTCAAGCTCAATACTAGGCTTATAAAACTAGCTTATCAAATGTTATAGCTTATTTTTATCGCGTTATGATTTTGTTTTAATATATTTATACTCGATTATTTCCTTTTTTGAATACTATCTTTTTTTCTTATAGACTGGAAAAAATTAGAGCTTGTTAAGTAGCTGACTCTCTTATATTATGTTATTATATTGTCGCGTAATATCTACGTGTGAATGAAATTTTATTCAGTTTTCCTCATTTGAATTATACTTGTACAGAAAATGGAGATGTTCCTCGGAAAATTAAGTCTCGTTATATTAATACAGCTTATTTCGTCGATTAAATTGGTTAGTGTATTATCTTTGAATAACACAGAGACAAATGTATTCATGAACAATATCATTATATTTAAAATAATTGTTTTATAACGATTTTGAGGTAAAAAATTTTACCTAAAAATTGATCATTTTCGATTATATGTTTTCTTAACAGACTTCCGCATATTACTGCGAATGGAACACTTGCAAAAGTACAGAATTTTGCTGCGGTGACTACAAATGTTGCGAACACAGTGACCTCGTTTTTAATGTGATGTAATTTAATTATTTTATTACAATTTTTCAAACACTATTTCTAGAAATTGTGTTTCTTGTTTTATTCAATTTCGTTCTATTCTCATTCCCTGTTCTTCTTTTTCAAAATATCAAATAGAATCGCCGTTTGCATTTTCGTCGCTTGCCTGTTCTTGTTCTGTACTTTCATCGTCATCTGTCTTTATGCCTGCCGTATCGGACGCCCTACATTGCACAGGATCTTCGGTAAATACAATAATTTAAGAAGGGAAAGGAATTCGTCGACTACAAACTTGGTGAGGAATTTTATTTAGAAAAACTGGAAACTAATTTTTTATGCTTCCAGGAAATTTTTTAATTCTTGAATTTTCTACATCTCTTTGATCAAGTAGTTAAAAGCAGTTACAGTCTGAATCATGAGTTTGATCATATTGAAGAATTTTAATTATGTGTTTCAGGCTGGTCCCTGTGTAGACGTAGAATACGATGAAAGGATATATTCAGATCCTCCTCCGCCGTATTCAGAGGTGGTGCAAATGAGGAAGTAGGTGATAAGGTTTGTAGCAATTCAGATTGTCTTCTAATTTTATACTTCATTAGGTATTGGCCTTAACATTCTACAGTCTGCGCAGTTTGAGCAGAAGAAAGAAACAAGACTGTAAATATAATGTCTTTCCTTTTCTTATCTCTACCTAGATATGTTAATCTCATATTGGAAGAGCCCCAGGACTCTGAAACCGTTGGAACGTGCGGTATTCAAAATTGTTGTTGGCTCAAATCATGAATAAGAAACATTCTGGAAAAGGTATTGACTATGGAATAATTATATGAAACTATATTTTGAGAAAATAAATTTCCTATTGTATTGTTATCGTAGAACCAAATACTAAACGTAACTAAAAATAAGTGCAAAGAACATTTTTATTAATCTCTACTATTTCCCAAATCCAGATCAAAGCCAAATTTCATCAAATTATATGTTTCTCTTAATTTTTTTTAATAATTTTTATTCTGATAAAGTCAATAACTATTACTTGTATAAGATACGCTAATTAATTTTAAGCGCCTGATAGCAGGCAACTAAATGGACGCGCGCGTATGATTTTTTGCCTAAAATAAACCTTCCGAATTAATCCTTTACTCTTTGAAGTAGAATTATTGGCTATCTTTATTACGAACTTTTATATCTTTGGGGTAAAGATGGGATTGAGATATGCAATGTTAGTAACTGGTAACTAAATGTTTATCATTTTATAGTGTACGATATACATTAAACATGTTTAAACATAAGGTAGGTACCGGGTAACGTAAACATAGATGAATCAATAGCCATCCACAAATTTTGAAGACGATCATGAACGGGGAAATTGTGTTTATTTACTGCCAGAGCAAACTGAAACAGACAAAAGAAAGATTACTCCATACATACAAAGATCGGGAATAATCATTTTCCGATAGTAAGGTCAATCAAATTAACTTACTTCATCACCGAGAGCGGCGGCATTCCTGCATCCGCGCCTTTTTTAAACCCTATCAATAAGACAGATAACAATATTAAAGCGTTTGATTCAATAAGAAACGATATTCGTGAGGTTAAGCTTAATCGATTTAAAACACACTGAGAAGAATATTGGCAATAAATGAGTAATCCGATAGTTACTAACCTAAAAATAAAACCGCTGGAATGAAACCCCAATGAAAGACAACCTTCGTCACTTCAACGACAATCGATATTTTCTGTTTAGTCTGCGGTCCCAGCGACATTCTTTAGCGTTTATGAAATTCCCTTTCTTGAATTCAATTATATTATTATTCTTTACTTCAATATCTCGCAATTCACAAATGAAACGATCAATTTTTACAGAACAGAAGTTTCGGGTAGCGTATGGTTTCTAGTTTCATCGTACGATGTCGCTACTAATTGAAACACACTACCGCCATCTAATATTGCACACAGTCACACATCATTCGTGATCACGGACACGTTCCCGGTGTCCCGTACTTAGTAGAGGTTATCTTTAAAGTGCGGCTTGATATCTCGAGTCAGAAGTCAACAAGCAAACAAAGGTATGTCTTAATTACTTACAGCTTTGTAAAAAACATAAACTGTTCAAAATCCCTCCCATTTGTTAATCGGCTTATATTTCCACACAAATTACAGTCTTCGTGAAAATTTTAGGTTAGATTAGGTTAGATTCTACTCAGTAATACGTGCGTATTTACACTTTTTACATCATAATCACAATTGTTGCAGCATCCTATCAAACAGATGTGCAGCTTCCTCATTAATAATAAACTCTGTTGTGCTAAAAAAAAATTATTATTTCATCAGCCACGTAATTGTGGACTATATTTACTTCTCTGTTGGCTATACATGTATATGTATATGTATAATAGAAAAGTCCGAGTCTAGAAAAGATCCCGTTTAATTTTTAACGTCTCAAATTCTGAATACCTTCTTTATCTGTTTCAAAAGTATGGGAGATACTAAGCCAGAGGAAGCCGCGCGTGAGGGGTAATTATTTTCTCTCTATTATTGGCGACTATATCAAAGCTTCTGTTCTACGTCTGTTTAATCATCATTTTATTGAATCACAGAGAGAATCCCTCCAAGAAAGCCTTGAAAAAGCAGCAAAGGGATGCTGAGAAGGCTGCCGCTAAAGCCGAACGTCAATCACAGCTGGTGAACTAAATAATAATTATACACATGATGTAAAACCTGTTTAACTATACAGCGAATAATTGATATTGACTTATTTTTCGTCTCTTCGTGTAGCAAGCCGCACAACAACCAAGCGAAAACGAGGAGGATATTTCAGCTGGAAAATATGGACAGCCTGGGATGATTCGGAGCCACGAAAAACACGATGATAGAAAATTTGTTCATATTAAGGAACTGAATCCCAATCTTGTTGATCAACTCGTATGGCTGAGGGGCCGTTTACACACCAGTAGAGCTAAGGGTATAAAACATTTCTTGGGTTTTCGATAAAACTATAGAAAACAGATAGTGAAGGGGTCGTTTCATCATAATTTAATCCTTTAATATAACATTCCGCAGGAAAGCAATGCTTCTTGATAATTAGACAGCAGTCTTATACCATTCAAGGACTGGTCGCAGTCAATGATGAAGTTAGTAAGCAAATGGTCAAGTTTGCATCAAAGTAAGCGAGAGATTGATTATGATTCGCTTGGCAAAACTGTACGAATAAATTTGCTGCTTTACGCTTGAAACTCAAATTTGTTCCGCTAATTGATCACCTGTTTAATTTTCTTCTAGTATTACCAAGGAATCTATCATCGACGTCCAAGCAGTTGTTAAAGCAGTATCAAACATTGAATCCTGCACTCAAAAAGATGTGGAGGTTCATATCAAGCAGATATTTACTGTCAGCGCAGCAAAGGCTCAGCTTCCACTGCTGATAGAGGATGCATCTAGGCCAGTTAAGGCGGAAGAAACAGAAGGGCTTAACATAAAAGTCAATCAAGACACGCGTCTCGATAACAGAATTCTTGATCTACGTACTCCGGCTAATCAAGCTATATTCAGAGTAGAAGCGGGCGTATGCAAGCTGTTCAGAGATATATTAACCAAAAAAGTGGGTATACATTTTTATGAAGCTTTAAGCAAAGTCATTCGACAATAAAAATCGGATTTTCATTTTTTCAGGGATTTGTAGAGATTCATACACCCAAGATTATATCCGCAGCCAGCGAAGGTGGAGCGAACGTTTTCACCGTCTCATACTTCAAAGGATCTGCTTATTTGGCTCAGTCGCCACAACTCTACAAGCAAATGGCCATAGCTGCTGACTTTGACAAAGTTTTTACTGTTGGAGCTGGTGATTAAATAATGTTTTTTAAATAATGGGTAAAATGTAATTAATTAATCACATTAAATTGTTGTTTTATTCGTAGTTTTTAGAGCAGAGGATTCCAACACGCATAGACACTTGACCGAGTTTGTTGGTCTGGACTTGGAGATGGCTTTCAAATATCATTATCACGAAGTTGTAGACGTTATTGGACAAACTTTTACAGAATTGTTCAAGGGACTTCGCGACGAGTGAGTTAGCAAGGTCTTAAACAGATAGAAATTGAGCTCTCTTCTAGATAATGAAAGTAATCAATTATCTATTTCTACAGATACGCTGCCGATATTCAAGCCGTTTACGAGCAATTCCCTGCTGAGCCATTTACCTTTTTGGATCCTCCATTGAAGCTAGAATTCCATCAGGCAATCAGTTTACTCGCTGAAGCTGGCGTTACCATTGGGCCAGAAGACGATTTGTCTACTCCGGATGAAAAATTGCTTGGAAAGATCGTCAAGGCAAAAGTATATAAAATTTGATTAGAGAAATAAATTAGCTGAGTCTTAATTTAATCTGATCGTTAATACAATTTCCAATTTTCAGTATGATACAGACTTTTATATACTGGATAAATACCCGCTAGCTGTGAGGCCTTTCTACACCATGCCGGACCCCAGAAATAATGTGGGTGTACAGATATCTGTGAGATTGTAATTCTGGTCTTGAAAAAAATTCAATCTCTTTTTTTATTCTAGGGTTCGTCCAATTCTTACGACATGTTTATGCGTGGTGAGGAAATCATTTCTGGTGCTCAGCGAATTCATGATCCCGATTTTCTGACCGAAAGAGCGAAGTTTCACAACATAGGTGAGAATAAGTTTCCGATATAAGGAGAGGGTAAAATAGCTTGTGTATTGATTACTATATGAAATTCATATCATTACAGATATCGAGAAGATAAAGGCGTACATAGACGCATTCAGATTCGGTTGTCCACCTCATGCTGGTGCTGGGATTGGAATGGAACGCGTCGTGATGCTGTATCTCGGTTTGGACAATATTAGAAAAGTATCTATGTTCCCGAGAGACCCGAAGCGCTTGACACCATAAAGTGGAAAGCAATAATGGATATCACTGGATACTAAACAGTCTAACTATCCTCACGGGATCTGAGAATGGATATTAATCTAAAAGCTTTAATAAATAAACCGACTGTTTATGATAAAAATTTGTTTATTCTTCAGGAATATCCATCCTGGATTCATGTTAATAAAAATTGAACGTTAAATCGTCAATCAAACGTTCTTCGAAAATAAGAAAATTCTAACTATTCTAATATTTACAATTGTTTATAATATAAATTATTATATTAATTTCCTCATCGTTCATTGGGACGTTCTGTGAACTCGCCACAAACCTCCACACCTGCATGTACGAGCCCATCTCTGATCCCAGGCCCGAATCGCCGCGGTTCTCATCATGTTTTGGACTTGCGCCTTTCCACCGCATCTAAAGAAAAATGTTATTTAGATAATTGTAATAACTGGAGTCTATTATAAGGTGAAGATTGGCTCACCTTGAGCATTGTTTCACTAACAAAGGCTGCTTCCCAAGATATAAATGTCGGATGCTGTCCACTATTTGACCACTGTGCATGCATCCTTCTATCGGATTCAATTCCGGTACAAACATCAGTTGTTCAGGTTCGACGCCAAACTCCAGCTAAAACAGAAGACCGATAAAACTTGAGTATTGATCAATAGTTAATGATCCGAGTCTTGAATTGGTTTCAGAAATTACCTGTAGAGGTAGACTTTGGGAGAAAAGCATAGGTGTTGCAATGGCAGTGATATTATTCGCTTGGTGAAGCTGAGGGATCATTATCTGGTTCGGTAGAAGACAGCATTCGTCTGAAAAAACGGATATGTTAATAAATTACATAGATTTATCCCAGAAGAATTCTTGTGTGAATCAAAATCTAGTTTTTTTGGTATAGGTCCAAGCTACTGGAGGAAATATAAATATTTATCAGACCCACCAATTAATCCATCGTCTATTTGCTGCTGCTGTGTTTCTCCATTAGGTTGAACTAATCGAGAAAGTAATCTGAACAGTAGCGCCAAGGCATCTAGGTTGTCTGTACTCCGTAAGAAAACTGGTAAACATGAGGGTCTCAGCAAACCCCATATCCGTATGATAACAAGCAGCTCACGGAGAGTGTTCAGCGCCTTATAATCCTTCAGCAGCTCATACTATATATATGAAAAAGAAGATAGAATCAAGATTCGGAATAATTCTCGATGAATGCTAAAACAGAATTATCATCCACTAACCCCTCCGGACTTCAACTGCGTACGCTGTTCAGGTAGTCGAGCTAACAGATTCAAAGCCATATCAGCAACCCATTGAATTAGTTGCTGTAATGATTGCAGGGTGCTTGGTTCCACTGTAAATTCCTTTGGATCCAAATGCAGAAGGACCTAATAAAATATGTTAAGGATTAGAAAAGTTGCGGCTAATAAAGGTTGCATTATGTGGAATTCATTTGATTCAAGCAACTATGTCGTTATACTTTGTCAACGTCTGGAATAGCCTCTGTTATAACAGCGGCCAAACTCTCCGCAGGGCCTTTGTCATGGGAAATAAGATCTGAAGGTCTCAATAGAGACTTGAAGGCAGTAGCCACGGAATGAATCATCAGCAAAGAGGACAAATCTGCTGCCTTAGACTGTCCAGTTGATAACATTCTGAAATAGATTACGATTTAGTTTAGTCTGGTTCTTCGAACTATTAAGAATAACAAAAACAAAGATGGAGTAACTACAAACCTCAACAGGCAAGTTTTAATGCAAAGGAATTGCACGTAGTAGTATTGCTGGATCGGCGCAAGCTGTCTGTTGTACGATAAATCTAGCCTTTCACAGAGAGCTTCGATCATAGAAGACCTGAGACATAGAAGTAGGTCCAAACAGTCAAGACCAGTGACCAGGCAGTATTCTAGCATCGTACAAGCGTAGCCCAACGTCATAGAAGGTCCTGGAATATTAACAGCAAACTTTAGTACATCGATTTTAGTTTCACTTTTTCTCTTTCTAATACTTTTATCTTCTCTGTGCTCACCACCGTCCAATAATAGTCTGTACAGGTAAACAGTCCCTTGGGTATCACAGACCAAGAGAATTCCACCTAGCCAGGAGATATCTATGTGTGAAATGGACAGTGTAAGTCTCTGGTATTTATTGCTAGGCTCATCTTGGCGCCAAGCCATGTTCAGAGATGCCGTTGCAATTTCTTTTAGACAGTCTCGGTTCAAGTAATGAATAGAAGAATCTGCCAATGCTATTACTACACAGCTAGGAGGAGGTAGAGTTGTAACTACTGAGAGTTTTGTCGTGGTAACGGCAACTACGGGTGATTTGCATTGGTATTGTGACTGGTGCTGCCAAACCTGTTGAAGATAATCAAGAAATGAATAGAATTTGAAAAATTGTTCAACTTTAGAAACGAATACTGAATTCTTATACTTAATACTCACAACAGTTTTGAAAGACTCAAGCGTTTTGGGCTGGAACAGTTTATGAACTGTCTGAGATTTCTCCCTTAACTCCCACACCTCGACTATACCACCGTTTTCACCATTGGCGGCGACCACCAATGAATCTGCGTCTTCTCTGACCGCAAATTTTAAGTGAGTTACTTTCGTGTCTGAAATAAGATAGAAAATTTATTTAACTATAAATAAGTAAATAAAATCCTCTTGTCTAAGGTGATTGAAATAAATTCTCACACGTGTTGTCTTTAACAACTCCATCATGTAGAAAGAAACTTGGAAGAGCCTGTGATGTGATGTGGCATTTATCGTCTGTTTTTCTAACAGAAACTCTGTAGCATCTAACAGGTAAAGCGACGCTACCGCTACTAACAGCGACTAAGTAATGACCATCTATAAGACAAAATGATTCAATTATTTCTCTGATTTGTGATAAATGAGTTTCTATTCTTTAAGGAAATGCATAAGATTAGTACTTTTTCCATAGCATATATCAACAGCAGTTATCCTGTGCCGTGTGCTTCCTAGACTTTCTGTAGCGAAGCAAACTTGGCTCTGAGAATCTTTTGTGATCATAACAGCTCCGACCATCCCAGTGGTTGATACTACAAGAACTCCCTCAGCTGCACGACCCCCAAACTGTCTCACAGAGGGTGCGAACCTTAAGTGATTAAATTTATCATTGTAGTAAACGCTGTCCTTCTTCTCTGTGACTAAACCGATCTGAAAATCACAATTCATTAGTTTAAAGCTTCTAAACGAGGATATATCGACTAATAACATCTGAAAAATTGTTTTGAACAGAATAATAGCAATTTCAGAATCCGTCTGGTTGACCCCACCTTTTTACCATTGTGAAACCAAGCCGCGCTCAGTATATGTTCTCCGGGAAAGCAAGCAGAGCCAATTAAAGTCCAGTCGTTGAGAATGTGGTCTTTAAATGTCCACAACTGAATGCTTCCAGATTCATCGGCTACGACTAACTTATCACCTGGTAAGTCCCATTCTAGAGCAGTTATGTTAGATCTGTTCGATAATACTCTGTAAAAAGGTTGTAGATATTTCAATTCTTTATTTCTGGGTTTCTCTCTTGTTGAATTCAGTCGTTTAACAATTATATATATAGTTACTTGTGAGAGTGCCAAGGCATGTTTAGATCGCAAATATAAACATGTGAGCCCCATGTTCTTCCGTTATTATCGTCTAGTTCAGTCGTAGTTGTGAATGCAGCTACGTTTCGGCTTGATAAAGAACATAATGAGTGACCGTCGCATAACCTGTGATAAAAATTAAATCTAATTACTATTTTTTGTATTCTAGATTTCGGGAAACAGGAGCGCGATGGATAGTGAAATTTCAGTTCGGAAAATGCGAGTGATGGTGTTGTAAGGACAATGAGAATGTTAATAATATGTTTAGAAAGTAGACATAAGTATAGTGTTAGCGTTAATTATATTACGAACCTTTCAGAGCTGAGACCAGACTTAACGGCCTTTCTATTAACGGCATATATTAGATCCATCATATATTAGTTTCTTTTTATTTGTAATTTTATGTTTAAAGCGTTCTCTTTTCACTACATAATAACTAACGGTAGTCTTATGATGCTTGTCGGATCTTCGCCGAGATTAGGTTATGAACTATTGTTTGAAATGTAGTCGTGATGTGATGTCGTCATCATGATTGCGGGGGAGAACTGGTAAACATCTGCCTAAAAAAAGGCATGGGGTAGTAGTAGTTCGTCGATTCATCCGCAAGATGGCGATACCAACTCACAGGCCGTCTAGCCAGCTAGGGGGGCGTGGCGGAGGACTAACCCTGACCTAGGTCTGCCAGACTGCTGTGGGGTCAGTGGCCCTCAGTGGCCCTAGTGGCGTCAAAGAGTTCACAGGGGTTGTGTTAATGCAATACGACTGTGACAGGCAATGGAATAGGGTTACTCTGAACGCGAAGAAGTTGTCACGAGATAAATTCTTCTTGACTAGTCTTTTTAGTGATTTGTACCTAATGATGTACTATAATACTCGTCTTTCTGTTACAGTTGAATAAACTTTCGACGGATCCCAAACACCTCCATCCAGCGAAGTGCCACTTTCAATTGGAACGAACGACTGTTTGTAACGTTAGTTGTATTTAGTATATTGACATACATACTTATTTTAAAGAAAGAATTATAAATTGTGGGTAACTTTAACAATAAGTAATTATTGTATCGATACTGCAGTAATAAATTCACAAATATATACTGATCATCAATTTCTCAATTATTTTCCACTCTCCCTATTCCCACAACTCTTTATTTTAAGGCCAAATAATAGGCATGTGACACAGCGTATGACCATCTGCATCAGGCTGTTACTTTTCCCGATAAAAAATTCGTACACCTCCTCGGGTCAGATGTTCTCCTGATACCAGGAGCAAAAATTTTGGACTTAAAATTTTTCAAACTCCGAAAAATGCTAGTATAAATGAATACATATAGAGACGTGCATGAAGACACGTATGAATGCCTATATCTATACACATATCCAAAATTTCGGAACACCTCCTTGGGTCAGATGTTCTCCTGATACCAGGAGCAGAATTTTTCGACTTAAAATTTGTCTAACTCCGAAAAACGCTAGTATAAATAGATATACCTATAGAGACGTGCATGAAGACACGTATGAATGCCTATATCTATACACATATCCAAAATTTCGGAACACCTCCTTGGGTCAGATGTTCTCCTGATACCAGGAGCAGAATTTTTCGACTTAAAATTTGTCTAACTCCGAAAAACGCTAGTATAAATAGATATACCTATAGAGACGTGCATGAAGACACGTATGAATGCCTATATCTATACACATATCCAAAATTTCGGAACACCTCCTTGGGTCAGATGTTCTCCTGATACCAGGAGCAGAATTTTTCGACTTAAAATTTGTCTAACTCCGAAAAACGCTAGTATAAATAGATATACCTATAGAGACGTGCATGAAGACACGTATGAATGCCTATATCTATACACATATCCAAAATTTCGGAACACCTCCTTGGGTCAGATGTTCTCCTGATACCAGGAGCAGAATTTTTCGACTTAAAATTTGTCTAACTCCGAAAAACGCTAGTATAAATAGATATACCTATAGAGACGTGCATGAAGACACGTATGAATGCCTATATCTATACACATATCCAAAATTTTGGAACACCTCCTTGGGTCAGATGTTCTCCTGATACCAGGAGCAGAATTTTTCGACTTAAAATTGTTCTAACTCCGAAAAACGCTAGTATAAATAGATATACCTATAGAGACGTGCATGAAGACACGTATGAATGCCTATATCTATACACATATCCAAAATTTCGGAACACCTCCTTGGGACAGATGTTCTCCTGATACCAGGAGCAGAATTTTTCGACTTAAAATTGTTCTAACTCCGAAAAACGCTAGTATAAATAGATATACCTATAGAGACGTGCATGAAGATACGTATGAATGCCTATATCTACATATACACATATCCAAAATTTCGGAACACCTCCTCGGGTCAGATGTTCCCCTGATACCAGGAGCAAAAATTTTCGACTTAAAATTTATCCAACTCCGAAAAACGCTGATATAAATGAATATATAGAGATGTGCATGAAGACACGTATGGTTGCCTATATCTATACACATATCTAAAATTTCGGAACACCTCCTCGGGTCGGATGTTTTCCTGATACCAGAAGTAAAGATTTTCGACTTAAAATTTTTCTAATTCTATATCATTCAAATTTTAACTCGAAAATTATTGTATCAGGAGAGCATCTGAGCCGAGAAGGTGTGCTGAAATCTTTGGCGGGAAAACGCAATGGTGTACATGCAATACGGAATCGCAGAGAGGGCAAGGTGGAAAATAATGAAGCAGCATTTAATTATTGTAGGAGATTTATTGATGCGGTATTGATACAATATTATCAACTAATTATCAAACTGATGTATACATATACTATTATACATACAGTGCTTGTTCCTTAGAAATAAATATGCAATAGATTGAGTCTCTTTATTTACTTCGTGGCTACAAGTTACCATAATATAATAACACATTCGAATTACAATTATACATATACTACTTAAATATAACTAACGTTAAGAAAACTGGGTTTAATATATGCTATCGTTCGCTGTAATGAAAATAGAATCCTCGCTGGATGGAGATGTTTGGACTTTGATAGAAGTCTGTCTATTCGACTGTAACAGGAGGAGTGTTAATAATATTATATTTATTCAGTAAATTTCGCTAAAAACTGCACAAAAATAATCTTTTTTCACCAACGAGTACATTGCTCAAGTTGTAACGACTTTTCAGTGTTCGTAGCATTTATATTCCGATGCCTGTCACATTCGTATATCGTTCACACAACTCCCATACAAACCCTCTGACGCCGCGAGGGCTACTGACCCACGTGAGACACTGAGACCCGTATCTAGGTGTGTCGTCAGTGTTCTGCTTGCCCGGCTAGTCGCACCACCGGGGCGCCAAATGGTATTGCCATCTCGCGATTGAATTTACGAACTACTTTGGGGTGCCTTATGATATGCAACCACAGAGCACAAGCGTCGTAATCCAACGGCGGCAAAGAATTCAAAATCTATTAAAAATTCTTCTGGGGACAAATTGTAATTATTTTAAGATATAGTATTGAAAAATGAGCAATAATTGATTATTCTGGGGTGAAATGATATTGAATACGTAAGGCAGTTTTTTTTAATGAAACAATAGTTGTATGTATTTAAAAATTGATATTTCATTGTAAATAGCAGAATATTTAAAATATGTAATGTACTTTTATCGAAGAAAAAAAAGTAGGTCATACATGGAGTAATATGGCACGAGAAATAATATCTCGGTTTACAATAGTTAAACGTCTCAAAAGCTATTTTTAAAAAGAGCATACATATATCCTTTGTATAATTAATCCAATGCAGTATTGTTTGTGCCTTTTTATTGCCTTTAAGTATTGAACCGGAGCTCAACACATTCGTATATGTATAACGTATTATAGTAATATGAAATTTCGATCACGAACGTCATCAAGCGTCTAAGCATAATTTTAGAAATTACAATATACCAGAGAATAATGGATATATACATTTAATTATAAATACCATATATGTCTACATACATATGGTATTTAATTGCATATCTTGTCCTGCTACCATTTCTACGTACACATAATAAATATTTTTATTTCGATTTATTCTCGTTTCCAATTCTTTCTTTTTTTTATCTTCATCAATATTCTGAATAAGGATATTAAAGTATCTTCATTTTCACTAACACTTAGAAGGATTGCAGCTCAAATAAATGCTGGTAATTAATAATTAAATATTCGTCGATTGAAAGCAATCTATAATACAACGATTTATAATATAATATCTTATGTATGATTTTATACGCAATATTTTAAAACTTATACATCATCACAAATCGCGGCCCGAGTTGGCCTCAGTTAAGCTCAATAAAACCTACACACTCTCTCCCTCTCCCTCCCCCCCTCTCTTCTTGCATTCACTTTTTTCGAGTGAATTTACTTTCGTCATTCGTTTAGATTGAAAAGAAGAAATATTCTCTTCCGTATCAAGTAATGGAATAAATTGAAACAACTAAATCCCTACAATTATAATACATAATTAATAAATCATATCCAGCCTTTAAATTTGTGTTAATAATTGAGTATAATACTTTCAGCTTTCCACTAATGTCTTTTCTAAGTTTTTGAAATATTAATTTCTCATCATTATCTGTAATTATTATGAATTTCTTCCAGACATTCGGTAAATGCTTTCTCACTATTCATAAGACAATTCCATTCAGTGTGAATGCGTTTAAAAATCATCTAACTATAATTCTCTGTGTTTTCAGACTCACTGCCTTCTCGACACATACATCTACCCATAACATTTTATAATTCTGTCGTCATATGCGACGTCAATACTTGAACTCTAGCAGCATTGCATCCTTTGCACAAAATGTGATTATCCAAAGGGTAGCAGCCTCGCCCTTCGTTTTCCGAAGATAAAATAAGCCCGCAATCTTCACACTTGTAACAATGAATATGAAAACTTCTATCCAAAGCCACAACACGTACAGTCTCGTCTTGATCAGCCTCTGGCATTATAGGCAGCTTGCAGACGCAACAACGGGGAGCAAATTTCCTAAAAAAAAGAAAAAAAGGATTAAAATTTCGAAATTCACACTTAAATCTGTGAAGAAAAGCATCCTCAGAACCTTAAATAGTTAAACCCTGCTCATCTCTTACTTGTGGAAGCACTGGATGCAATGAATCTGGTTTGTAGCATCAACTGTGAATGGGATCCCGTCCAAACTTTCCCCGCATACAACGCAAGTGAAGCAAGACGGGTGATAAGGTTTTCCCGTGGCTCTAAGAATCCTGTCTAAAATGGGTCTAGTACAGACGCAGCACTTCTCCAAAGTGTTCAGATAGTCTTCTTCACAGTATGGCTTTCCTTCCAGCGAATAGAATGGCTTTCCTTGCAGATTAACTTGGCAAACGAAACAGCAGAAGCAAGTTATGTGGAAGACGTTGTCCATAGCAGAGCAGCCGTTCCCTTCCCCTTCGACTTTCCTCCCACATTGTGAGCAAATACCATAAATATCGCCGTCATCTGCTCCGTCCTCCATTCCTTGTACCAAAAGATTAGTCAGTGCGTCAACCTGTTGATTAATCGAAGAAACCCAATGATGAAAACGTTTTAATTAAAAATCCCAAGAATGCAAATCATTTATTAAAGTCTCACCTCCTTGACAGGGGACATTTTTCCTTGCAATTGAGTCGGTGGAGCAGATCCGTATCCCGAATACATAGAATAATTGCAGGACAATTGCGAAGGAGGTCTTGGATTTATCGGTTCATATATAGATTCGTATGTGGAGGACTGAGAGCTTGGCCCATAGATATCATTCTGATAATTTTCGGATGGAAAATCGGTCTGATAAGTTGCACGACGAAGTTCGCTGTAACTTGATGAAACCGGGCTAGGCGGTGGGGGGAGTTCCTCGGGTGGAGGAGGAGGAAAGGAATTCGGTGGAACACAGGGAACGTATTCTGAGGGAGAAGGGGGCGGCGGAAGATCTTCTGCAAAAAAAAATGAACGATTTCAAGGATTAAAAATGTTGTTTTTTGCTTCAAGCTCCAGATAATTAATAACCATTCCTAAAGTAAGCTTATCATTGAAAAAAAGAAGACCAATATCTCCGCACCTTGATTATAAGACCCAGATATATTGCTGTACATATTTTCTGGCTTTACGTTCCATTGAATATTGCTGTAAATCAAATCCTTTTCTTTTTTATTAGCCATTTGCATTGGGGCAGATGAAGCGGCTTCCGTATTACCATAAACAGTCTCTCTAGCGGGTCTGGTAGGTCTATCATCGACGGGAACTTGAGGCGAAGGAGCATTACCGACGTTAGAGTAAAAGTTTTTATCATCGTAACCATATTTTGGTTGAAATTTATCCTGGGGTTGATTGGTGTAGAGGTTTTCCTCGTTGTTATAAAACTTTGTGGAAGAACTACCGTTCGTAGGCGTGTTACGTACGCTGTTATTTTTATCACCGCTAGGGCTGCTGCTGTTCGTTGTCTGCGGTATGTACGGGGAGGGTGAGTTTGTGTACAAGTTTGTTGACTTCGTCGTATCGTTTGAAGCTATGTTGTTTAAAACTGTGCTGTATGAAGGGGCTGGTACTGTCTTCACAGAGTAACTTTGCGGTATCTAGAGAACATTAGCCCATTTTCCAATTTAATTATTCAATTCTTTATTTGTTTTCTTCTTTATTTAGAATATAAACATATTTCACTCTAATTTATTATAGTTTAGGAACTTAAGCCAAAGTTCTCTCTAAGCTTGCGGAATATGTGCGAATTTAAGTGTATGAAGAGCTTGTTTTGCCTATAGATTATAGAATAAACTTTTAAGGGTATATAAAAATGTTTTCTTTAATGATTGAAAGATTTGTCCACTTATAAAAGATAGTGGAAATTACAACTGTGAAAAAAATTGCTCAGAATTAACTAATGGAGAATGATATTCGACCGTAATGAATCACGTTACAGTTTTCCTTGAACTACATTATTACGTAGATTGAATCTGCTGATGCAACAAATGTTTTATGAAAATATAGGTCGTTTATATCATGTGGCTTTGGCAATAGGTAAGGAAGTGGTTTTCCTCGTTATATTATTACTTAAAGTCTATAGATCCTTCGTTTTACAAATTTTAGAGCATAAAAATAAAAACCCGGAGTTAATATAATTTGAATACTCCTCACCTCTGGCTGAGATTTTTTTGGCTTCGGAGGAACAGTGGGCCCAATTTTTTTCGTCGTTTTTCTAACTTCACCTTCATGATTTATTTGCAGACTGTTTATTTGCTGCTCCAGTTGATTTATCTTCGACATGGTTCTGAGAAATGTAAAAAAGGTTTAAGAAATCTGTTCCAATTTCAAACCCAGCCCATTTCTGTTTATGATAACATTTCTCAGTACACAATAGTGCTATTATACTAATCATGAGTGGTCTTGAGTGGGAGTCTAATTATTCGTCACTTCTATTAACGAGAAGAGAAAAGGTGATTCATTTTTTTCTTATTCTCTGAAGTACTTCAGGAATGTTATGGAATGAAATATGCAGGTATGTAGATACTGGAAACAAACTACCAATCAGACCAAAATCAGGCTCGCTTTAATTCGTCGAAAAAATGACAGAGTCGATTTTTGGAGTTGCAAAAATTAATTCGGCGATTAAAATAAATAAAAAGAATTCCTACGTTTCTTTTTTTTTTCTTCTTTATCTCGATAAGCATACGATTGATGCCTTTTAACTTCGCGGATAAATCTAAATGGGCGTTACGAAGGTTTAGTTATTGTTAATTGGTGATTAGGATTGGTATTGAATAGACGAGACAAAAGTAAGAAAATTAATCGAAGATTTAAGAATTCGAATTTCTTTTAAAGAATCCTCGAGCTGTAGTATGACAAAGAAATGACTATTAGTGTACATAATGTAAAGATAAGACCTTGTTACCTTGATTATAAATCGCGGAGATGTTGGAAGTAGATATTGTGTCTCAGGAACGATTATTATGACGATTTTTATGAATCAGTTTTGTTTCTCGGACAGCGGGTGAACTGGTATACCGCGTCTGACAATCCTGGATATAATCCTACCATATCCTGCTTATCTCGAGTGAATAAGATAAATACTCATAAATTAGTCACGATAGTTGAAATACGTAGGGAGGAAACGTGGGGCTTTTTTTGTATCCTGTTCAATTCGCGGCAAGATTTGGACAACTTTTCGTACAGTTAGACGATAATGAGATGAGAATCGGTCTTTTGGTTAATGCGCGAGGAATTTGAAGACCGAATTTACCGATAATCGTTCCATGTCATCAAATATCCATTATAGAATAATATTATATCATGTCATGTTGAATAATCTGTTACTTATTCCTAAGTAACAGAATTCCGTTTATATTATAATTTATTTAACGTATGATAAAATGTACAAAGATGTATGAAAAAGAAAAATTAAACACGTAGATCTTATTTAATTTTATATATTCGCTGTTTTTTCCACATGTCTCACAGCGTCCTTCATTTTATACACTAATTCCTGAAGCTGGTGAGTCGTACAAGTGAATTTCATCGTCTCAAGCTTTCCTTGATTTACTGCGCTGAATTGAATAGTATATAAATGGGAAGCAACAGCGTTTTCTATGTTCGACTGTAACGAGAATAATAAATTTAAATCATCGACTAAAACGTTAATTCTTCTTTTTCTTTTACCCATACAACAATTGCATACCTTAACGCAATAATCTAATCTCCAATTAATATCAACGATGTGTGGTAAACTGTTGCCAATTTGTTTAAGAGATGCCTGAATATTTTCTTTATTATTTGAGTAAGCTTCGCATATCTTTTTCACTCTAGGCCCTGTAATATTTGAATTTGATAAAACTTGGCTCAATTTCTCGCCATCAAGGTCTAGTCTAGCAGCGTCGATTAATAAACTCAACAAATTGCCGAAAATTTCTTTAACAATATCTGGTTTTGATCCGTAGAGCTGCGCTAGATCTGTAAATAAAAAACTTAACAATGAAAAAGGAATAGATAAAAATAATATAGACAAATATGGAACGATTAATGATAATGATAATGACGATCAACAGTTTTAATCCTTACATTTTCCTTCTGACTTTTCGCATAACTGGAGTACAGATATGTCTAGTAAATTACCAAATATAACATCGTTTATTATCTTAGGATTTTGCAAACTCGAAAGACCTTTGATCGTGCTCTCCGAAAACTCCATTCTTTGATAGCAGGAAAAATAATTTGAGAGTTGATCGCGAATTATTAATTTTAGCGAACGCACAATCGAAGATTTGTTTATTATTAATCAATCTAACCTAACCTAATTTCTCGTGATGTCTCAATAGACCATAGACAATATGCATTGAAGATGGGAAACTCGAGGATACAGTTTTCTGATTGGCTGGAAGAATTTACCGGCAATATTCCAAAAAAATTTACACTGTAGAAATCAATTTTGTTCATCTTGTGATTGGAAATAGATAAATAAATGGATATCTTTGTCAATATTGAAAGTTTGATAGTTATTCAAAGTAAAATCTGTTTCAAAACGTCGAAGTTTTGAATGAAAAAAATAAAAAATCATTATCGCCAAAGATATTACGATTCCATTGTATTTACTAATATTTAAGAAGGAAGTCTTGGTCTATTGAAATAATGTCTTACAGCATTCACATTTATCCTTGCATTTAGTATATATACATTAAAATATTTACTCAATTTCTCAATTCTACTGTAAGAAAGTGTAGAAAACGCGTACAGATGATTAATAAAAGTATAATTTTTGGAAAAGTATTCATGGATTCATGTACCAGTATCTGAACCTCATTAAACATATCTCGGTACAAAATCGATAAATAAAGACAAATTAGTCCCCATTCATCTGTACACTAAAGAGGATAGTTGAGTAAAACATCCTGTCTAGCAAGTTCAAGCAACATAGGATCGTCGAAGAATTTATTGATAGAAACGTCCTCAGAAAGTCCCTTCCTTCTTCTCGTTTTCAGCATAAATTCTCTGGCTAAATGTGTGGCTGGTTGGGGCTCAAGCGGTCTGATAGTAATGCTTTTGTCCAAAGGATCACCCGGCACAATTTGCCAGTGGTGAAAAACTGATAAACAAAACGCCTGTCCTTGCGTATGCGTTCGGAGATCAGTCTCGAATCCAAAGCTATCTATCGCTGGAATGAACGCCTTTATTGTGTACAAAGGGCTTCCGGGAACTGGCGCATCCTGCGTAACGTGACCACGGCGCTTAGCAAGCACTGTGTACACCGCAGAGACACAATCTGCCGGAGCTTGGACCTCCACGAATAGATACGGCTCCATCAATCGAGGTGTAGCCATCAGAAATGCTGAATAAGCCACTCTCCTAGCTGTAGGAATTATTTGGCCACCTGTTAAAGAGAAATTTGATAATTTTCTATTATTTTCGATCCTGAACTCTGAATAACGAAGATTGAGTAGAATGTAGTTTTCTTTACAAAAAACGATAGTTTTATGCAAAAGTCTGAATTCAGATCCTGCTTTACCTCCTCTGTGAAGGGGCTCCTGAGCAATAACAGCGTCTAGAATCTTAAACTTCACGTTTCTGATTGGCTCCTCGGCCAGAGGTCCTTCTCTAGTTCCCCACTGGAAACCCTGGACGATAGCGTCTCTTGCGCTGCCCAATAGAGTCTTGTCGACTTCCGAGGGGAGCGTATCGTCTACTAATATGTTTGGGCCGGTAGAGTCAGGTCCAAATGCCCAGATACTTCTAGCGGCTAACAGATCCCAGTCGTATTTGGTCTGAAAGAATTCACCCAGTCTTTTCCTGAAAGAAATATTGGCTTTAGAATATCGTCGTGTGAATGACTTCCTTATTTCTTATTCAAAATAAATAGTTACTTGTTCCAAGTAATGCGAACGTGTTCGGCCTCGATATCCTCAGCCAGACCTCTTTCCAGCGGTTCAGCTATCATTGTTAACTTATTTCTCTTATTAGGAGTCTCGGCAAAGCATTTCAACGAACTGGTCTCAACCACAGTTTCAGCAAATGCGACTACCGGATCAGCCACCTTGATATCAATTTCAGAGTACATTCTCCGTAGATCGTGCATAGCGCAGTCCAAATAGAGCTCTCCAGTACCAAGAACAACGTGTTCTCCACTTTCCTCCACCCTTGTACCAAGAAGAGGATAGCTTTTATTGACTTTTCTTAAGCCGTCCAACATTTTAGGTAATTCCGATGGGTTAACGGGCTCGACAGCGATTTTGATCACACTTTGAGTGTTGAATTTCAGTGGTCTAAATATATGCAAATCGTCCGAATTGCTCAGATCAGTTATGGTGCTCGTTTTTACTATAGGTCTGTCGATTCCTTCTATCAGAACCCAATTACCAGCTGGTACTCGACTCAATTCTATCGAATAACGTGCCTCGCTTATCCACAAACGACCGACGGTCAAAATCCTAGAGTCTTCTTCATCTGCCTTTGAATACGCCTCGCCCAATACTCGAACTTTAGCTCCTGCCTCAAGCGTGCCAGACATTACTCTTCCCAGTACGACAAAAAGGGTGCAGTCTTCCGTCGGGTACATCTTAGTGCTGTGTACCATCAATTGGCCCTAAGAAAAGCACAGTTATCTGTAGAAAAGTCGAAAATATTGAACTAAAAGTAGCCAAAATTAGTTAATTAGTTTAAATCTAACATCTGGATCGCAGTTTGCCATGTCTTGGGCCAAAGGCGAATCTGGGGGACCGGTGTAAACATGTTGAACTTTTATCGGAGCATGGGAATGCGGGCTGGGTACATGAGCTACGCACATATCAACTAATCCACTCATGTCGCCTAAGAAACGAGTGCAGACTAGTCTCAGGAGTGGCCTGATATTCATTTTCATTTCCTCGGAGCTCAGTCTGATGCCCAGTTCCTCAAGGACTGAAATGAGGGGTTAAAGAGTTCAATAAAAGGTTTTGTGAAGCAAGATTTGATGATGAATTAGGTTCCTTACCGTCTGGAAGCGTCGTATCCACGTCTCCTACGACCTGTGCAAAGATCTTGTAAAGCGGTTCGAGAATAAATTCTATGAAGCTTCTTTGGGCCGTGTTGTGTGGCGGCTTTTTGGTGAACTTCCTAGTCTTGGAGTTGAAATAAACGTCGCCCCAAAGCCTCTTTGCAAATTCAGTGGCGTTAAGTAGGGGATGATTCTTGGCGTAAAGAGCAGCGAATGATCTCAAGGTAAAACAAACATTGTATTCGGAGCTAGCAAAACACACATTTCCTAGAGCCGGAGAGACGAATATGGGACTTTCGGAGTCTGCATATAAAGCAATGAGGCCATTTATCTCCTCGATTATGTGTCTGAGTTTGTAGTACGCATCTAGAGGTGGTAATTTCAGCTCCAGTATCAGTCGATCTACTTTATTGATACAGACTGTAAGGGCGAGCTTCTCTTGAAGCGCATGTTTCAGCAGACGCTCAGTGTTCAACATCACACCCTCAGCTGCATCTACGACTAAAACGGCCCCATCCGACATACGAATTGCGGCAGTTGATTCATCAGAAAAATTGACGTGGCCTGGCGTGTCGAATACATTCAGTAAATATGACTTTGCCTTCACATCTTGAAGGAGTAGAGTTACTGGAGTAGCTTTTGTAGAAACACCGCGCTGCTGCTCGGTGAATAAGGTGTCTGTGTATCTGTAGGATCCAAAATTGGGGTTTGAAAATGCCTTTAAGTCTGTTCCGAACGGTTAGAACCTAAATTGCCCGGTTTATACCTCAGCGCCTTTTCATCTGTAACACTGTGCATGTAGGGATGAGTCTGGCGGACTAAACAGTCGACTAAAGTTGTCTTTCCGTGATGCAAGTGGCCCAGAAGTACTACATTTCTTATCAAATGAGGTGCGTCCATCATATCTGCGAGAAACTCAATACTGTATGTTGTGTCTGGTAACTGCTGCTGTTTTATTTGAAATTTTGGTCTTCTGGTAGGCGCGATTAAGGGCTTGTCTAAAGGCTGTGCATCCTCTTCTTGGACAAGCGTTTCTACCTAGTAATAAAATGATTCGAAACAATTGGATTCAAAATTTTCAACAAAAAATTAAATTTTGAATACCATTAGCGTTCAAATAATGATTACCTCTGGCCCGTAGACTTCCAAGGCACTAGGATAGTAGCGTTTGTCTTCGTGCAATACAACGGCCATAGTACTTTGGTCGGTGTGTTCTCTAGCCTCATCTTTATCCTCTTCCATTTCTTCATCAGATCTTTCACGATCCTCGGCATCGTCACCTCCGTTTCCATATTCAGCCTCATCTTCACTCTCTGAGGCTAAATCAGGGCCGATGTAATTACCGAACTCGTCGTAGAGATCAGCGTCCATTGTGAACTGTTTTGTTTTCGAAACGTAATTTCTAGGTTATCAAATTCGGGGATTACATTAGAAAATGCGATCAACTTTTTTAATACGTGAAATAGAAATATAGGAGAAATTGAGAAGATGTATTATTGCATGTATGCATTTGCGTGTATTTATGCACTTTGGTATGAATTAGAGACGATTTTACTAACCTCGTAGTGTAACCGGTGATTAGGAAATTATCTTCTTCTAATTATTGAGGTATTTTAGATAGTTTGTAATAAATATTAACAATAATACCGGTGTATAGGTTAGAAATACGAAATGTGTGCGTCTGTTTCTGATTTCTGGAGCCATAGACTAGGTGTACTAACATAGATTGATATTGTTTATAATTTTTTTATCTCGATCGGCATCATGTCGACTTAGTCGGTAATGTACTGACGTAGCGGTAGATGTGAGGGCGGGAGTTTGTTCAAATTTTCAAAATAAGCAAAATGACCAACATGGGTGAAAACGGTGAATATAACATCTGAAAAGTTAATTTCGGCTGAAATTCGCTGGTAATAAATTTCATTTGTAGAAGGTAAAGCTTTAAACATAAGATGAACACGATTTTCAGAACTTTATTATAATATGATGTTGTATGATGGTAGAAGAAAATAAATAAAAAATACTCACATACAGATCCGCTTCGCTCGATAGAATGTTTATAACATCAGAAAAACCTTTGCCCCGCAAACTATTTGATCCTGCTGATAAAATTCCTGATTTTCAGATCGGTAAAACGAAATTGTATCTTAATTTCAATTCCAAGATATTCAAATCACTGCTTTTTTTACAGACGAGATAACGCGAAAGGCATTATGTTTCCGTGAAGGTCTGATAATCAGTCTAACAGACGAAGTAACATCAAATACGAAACCGGTAGGTAGTTACAACGTATCGTTGGAAAGCGTTGGTCCAGAAGGCACGGAGTTTATGGTACAAGTATTGTCATCTTTGACTGTAAACAATTCTTTGGCGGGATCAAACCTGCTCAGTTCGATAACAGCGAAGCTTCATTGCTTGGAAGAACAAAGGAGAGAGTAACTAAATAGCCCAATATTTAAAACGAAAACAAGTTAAGAATAATCCAAGCGCTGAGTTGCATGTTTGAAAACGTTTTTCCAACAGATTTAAACATCACGAAGATGGACTGAATGAGAAGACTTTATACATAGGCCTTGAAGACGACCTCTATCATCTAGAAGGCGAGGATTTATGCCCCTGCGATAAATCCAAGTGGCAAAGAGACCTGCCGTTATGTTTGAGCAGTGAGATGATAAGCGAAGGAGCAAATTTGCTGCTAATGCGATATCTCGCTATGAAAAACTTCCATGGAAGTTTGTCTTTTAAAAGTGTTATGATAGGAGGTCAGCTCACGATGTGCAATTATGTAAGAAGGGCTCTTATTTCGCTCTAGATTTGTTGCTTATAGAGTGAATCATTTCTTTTACTTTGCAGAAATGCTCAGAAGCTCGAAGCATGAAGTTCAATGATCACATAGTCGAGGTTTACACAATAGAGCGTAGAATCCAAGAGGAATGTGGACTCGTTCATAACACTGAGACCCATATGACTCGTAGCGGATATATCTTGAGACACAATTGGCTGGAAGTTCCATACTTGTTGATAATCGATTCTCTCATTGATCCAAACAAAATTGGTCAAAGGAAGAAGTCGAAAGTCATAACTCCATTGAGATCTCGATGGCACAGCGATATGCAAATGATGTCTATGTATCTGGATAAGAAGGTGTGAATCGTTTTTAAACATTCTGAGCTATGAAGATGCTTAGATAATGAAAGTCCTCAAGTTTCATGAGAAATTTGAATAATTTACAAGCCTTTCTTATTTCGTTATCAATTCAGACCTACAACATTGCCCAGCAATCAGAATACCTCACAGAACACCCTGAGATAAAGCAACTGATCAGCGATTACACTCAGACATTGTTAGCAGGTAATCAATTTGCCAGTGTGGCAGCCTTTTTACAAAGTTTACTGATAGAAGTCATATTATTTACCAATTACTTTGCTTTCTCCAACATTTGATTGACCCTCCATGTAATAATGAGACTTGTTAACAGTGAGAGAGTATCTTTACAATGAATTTCTCCTTTTTCTGTCTCTTTTTCGTTTGGCAACTTTTTGGCATTCACTGATCACCAAAGTCAAGCCGATCAACGTTTTATCATTTACAATCCAACATTTTGCGGCATTTGCCAAAGACCCTGATCCCTCAGAGATCGGTGCTTCAGGTGAATCAACTCTGGAAGTACTCAACACTGAATGCGACCATAGAGTTCAAAGTTCGGTGAGAATTATATGAGAAGTAGAAAGACAGATGTTCATTCGCTTCGTTTAACTTTTGAACAGTGTTACCCACTGCGAGGACCAAGAAGCTCAGAATTTTCGCTCTGTTCTGTGTATTCCAAGTGTCCAAGCGCCGCTAGTTGCTTCAAAAGATCATCAGGCGACAGAATCACAACTTCAAGTTGTTCGGTCGATTGCAAAGGCTGTAAAAGCAATGAGAAAAAGAATCACAGCCTTTGCAGTTTTCATACAGAATGTGAAAAGACTTGTGCAGGATGTGGAAATGATGGGAAAAAAGACAACAGCCTTTGCAGTTTTCATTTAGAGTGTGAAAAGACTTGTGAAGGATGTGAAAAGGATGGGAAAAAAGACAACAGCCTTTGCAGTTTTCATTTAGAGTGTGAAAAGACTTGTGAAGGATGTGAAAAGGATGGGAAAAAAGACAACAGTCTTTGCAGTTTTCATTCAGAGTGTGAAAAGACTTGTGAAGGATGTGAAAAGGATGGGAAAAAAGACAACAGCCTTTGCAGTTTTCATTCAGAGTGTGAAAAGACTTGTGGAGGATGTGAAAATGATGGGAAAAAAGACAGCAGCGTTTGCAGTTTTAATTTAGAGTGTGAAAAGACTTGTGAAGGATTTGCAAATAATGGGAAAAAAGACAACAGCCTTTGCAGTTTTCATTCAGAGTGTGACGAGACTTGTGAAGGATGTGAAAATGATGGAAAAAAAGACAACAGCCTTTGCAGTTTTCATTCTAAGTGTGATAAAACTTGCGAAGGATGTACAAGCAATGGGAAAAAAAATAAGAGCCTTTGCAGTTTTTATCCAGAGTGTGATAAAACGTGTGAAGGATGTCAAACTCTTAGAAAACCGTGTCCCGTGCACAAGGTGAGCTTTGCTAATAGTCAATTCGTATTTGCCCTGGAAGGAAACGACGCTGATTATAAAACTGGATTTAGGCCTGTCCAGAGTGTCCCGGTTGCCATCAGGTCTGCAGCGAAATTGCAGTTTGTCCAAATTGCACCAAGTGTAACGTAGAAATACTCTCTGATGCATAAGTAGAAGAAGCAGAACTGTAAGTATGAAAAATGATATCAATTGATCCAATAAAGAGTTAGGAATACAAGTCGATGGTGTATAAAATAATAAAGAATATTTAATTCATATCTATGATACACGATACTATACACCAGCGGTCATAGCGGTAGCTTAAAAACAAAATCATACTTATATACGCAAGAATTGTTTAAATTTTAATATATACTATAGTATATTTATGTACGCAAAGTGGCGAAAATATTTTTCTTGTTTGTTTGTGTTTGTTTTATACGATATACAAATTGATGAGTACGAAGTCGCAATAAAATAATGCTTATCAAATCCTCTCGCTGAGTTTTCATCACTCGTTATAATCTCCTGGCTCAAGGAAGTGGCTTCTGAGGATTGCATATTACACAATTTTCCTAATAAAAATGATATTACATATTAGAATCAGTATTTTTAAATCATTTTAGGTTTTCAAAGTTGTAAAATCTCCGTCGCTGTTCAAGCTATTATAAATTTGAAGCAAAGGAATCATTCCAAGCCTCATAACTTACCACCAGATCTAAATTTGGCAAACATTCTTCGTGAAACGAGTGCCTGCAGTAGAACATGACTAGATTCCTTGGATCTGATGAGAAAAAATAAAGTGTTTAAAGATTATAAGTCGGCTTGATATTATACAGAGAAACTTAATTTCTCAACCCACCCCTTATAATTATTTTTCTATGGCAGGCACAGCACATCTGATCATCTATAAAAAGAAATAAATTTTTTTTTATAAATCTACTCGCGTTTTATTCAAAGATGAATAATATAGAAAGCTAATCACCATCTGTACAAATCCCTTTTTGATGTGATCTAACGAGTTTTTCATGAAGATTAAAATAGTCATTAGACAATATCTTCTTGCATCCCTCTTGTACGGAAATTTGTAAATTATAATCGCACATCATTTTGACCAGAGATTTCTTTAGACCAGGAATTTTTAGACTTGGTTCAATCCGTTGTAGAATCAATCGGGGGTCCATATAGGTGCCAATTCTTTGCAGTAAGAATGTTATCGCCTCTAAAATAAAACACACATAAATTCACTGCATAAATAAAGTGAGAAATCGATATAAAACTATTTACCAGGTTTATCCAATGAGTAATTGACTAAATCATTCCAAAGTTCGTCGTCATCGTGTTCCTGGCAGAACTCAATTGCACTTTCCATGTCGTTCAACTCTCTGGTCATCAGGGCCAGGGCTTCGGAAGTATTTCCGATTCTACCTAAGAGGTAAACCATCTCTGGATAGAACTGCTTTTGACTGCAAATATCAAGGGCTTCTTGGATCGGGTAATTGTCAGACCTTCTCAATAGAGGCAGCAATTTATCTCGAGAATAGTCGGCGTAGAGCCGAACCAGCAGTCCGTGATATTTTCCCTTAGACCCTTTATTGTCCCTTTTATCCCAGGCATCTAGATACTGAAGAAACGAATGATTCAGAAAAGAAAGGAATGTTATCATTTATCTTTAGCCAAGCTCTTCTCCAGCTTACCATGTACAAGTATCGATGATTCTTTTGCAGTTTTTCGACAACAACTTCCGCCGGAACTCTGTCCTTCTCCAAAAAGAATTGTATTGCTCTTTCCGCGTCCAAATCCATAAGCCCTTCTATCATGTCGTGTACCGAACTGTACAACTTGTGTTTTTGTATCAGTTGAAAAACGTCCTTGTGTTTCAGCTTCAAATACATAGCCAGAGCTTTGTCGTACTTGCTCTCGTGACTGTATAAAATAGCCAAAGCTTCTAGCAAGACATTCTGATGTTGATCATGCGTTAGGAGATGCTCTAAAATTCCGTTAACAACTGCTGCAACTGTGTACAGAGTTGGCGACCACTCTTTAACCAGTTGCAAGAATCCCTCTGGATCCATCTTGAGATATTCGTACAAAACCATTTCGTATATAACTGGGGCAAGCTTCACGTCGTTTCTTGGAAGATAGGAGGAGATCGATCGCAGCCGATGAACTCTAGCAAATTTGTAAACCTGTGAAGATAATCAATCATCCAGAAACAGTTTCGATGATATTAAATTCATGAAACTCGTTGGAAACTCACTTCTACTTCCCAAAGCGCCTTGTCTCTTCCCAATACTCTCAAGCAGAGTTTACCAGCCTCGTCATATTTTCCTTCGGACAATAAATGATCGAGATAAACTCTGCCCACGTATATCAATGAGTGTCTTTTACAGTCCTTTCCGCCGTTAGCTGTTACAGTTTCTAAAGCCTGTTCAAATTTACCGTGAGTCAACAGCCACTCGATTCTATCATCCGCGTCATAGAGACTAGCTACCACCATGTCCTTTGGACTGACAATAAAATACCTGAGGGAACGAAAACAATGTTAGCAATGTATTCGAAGAAGACAATTCTCTGCCAGTTACCTATTCTCATCTATCAAGCAGTCTAAATGGTAGTCATTACAGCCCCATTCTTTGTAGCCCCTTAGGGTCAAGGAGTTTGCACAAACTGGTGTATACTCTTGATACTTTGGCTCTACTACGTGCAGCCTAGGACGTTGGCTTTTGCCATTCTCGTCTGGTTCTTTCAAACAGCCTAGTAAGACCAGTAAATTTGCGAGAGGTGCTATTCCAGAGATGTAGAAATCTACTTGGAATGTGGCAACTATGAAACACATAGAAAAGTATTAGTTAAAGTTTTAAGAGCAAAGAAATTGTTGTTCCTTCTACTTGTTAGAGATTATAGCGATCTATGAAACCATGAATTTCAACTCTATATTCGTTCTTGTAGCAAAAACTAAGTATAGTAAAATAACTCTGCAGCTCTGCACCTAGATCGACAGCAAGTTCGGGCAAATCTCGGTTTGCCATTTCTTGTAAAGAGCGTTTGCGAATCTGGCAAATTTTTACCGTATCTACCCAGCCTATTAACAACGTTTTGTTATCCGACCATCTCAAATTACATCTGTAGTGTTCAGGCGAGGCACTAAAATGTAAAAAGCATAATGTGATTAGGGAATAGAAAGTTTTTCCAGGTCTTCTTTAAACGTTTCAGCAGAGTTTCAGTACTGAGTATCTAGAATCGAGTTTCAAGCCTGTGAAATAAAGAATAAATATACTCACTCCGAGGATCTAGTCCATGGTATTAATCCTAACGAACATTTAGCATTTAAATCGTATATTCTAACTCCCGTGTCCGAAGCCCAAGCCACGAATTGTCCGGCCCAAGATATGGACCGAACTCCGCCTTCTGCTTCTGATAATACGGTCGGTTTAATACGAGACAAAAATGTCTTTTCATATAAAATTAATTTGCTGTCCCCTGAAATGATAAAAGTAAAGAATATATCGATATTTAAGGAACGCAGGGATCAAATTTGTTATTATTATTATTTGTATTACCAGTTATGAATCTTCTGCCGCTTCCAGTCTTGTAATAATTAGGGTCTAAAGCGATGCTTTTGACAAGTCTTCCCATGCTCATATTGTGGTTATTTTCCGTGCTGTATAAACCGAATACAAAAACTTTACCATCATCGCTACAAGAGCCAATAAAATCTCCGTTTTGATCTATAGAAATTTGATTGACGGCGACTGTATGGGTCTCCAGAGTTTTTGAGCGAATGTTATTTCCCTGATGATCTAGGAGGTGGATCATCCCCCAGTGGGATCCCAAGCATAAAAACTGAAATTCGAAGGATTTCGTAACTATTTCTAACCTAAAATAACCTAACTTTGTTTTTAATTTCCAATCGTACCTTCGGGTGAACGGCAATGCAGCTCGCCGCATCATTTCGCAGTATGTTGTCTAAGTCGTTCCTTATTCGCACGTATTTTAATCGTGGTTCAACCTCTTCCACCTCAGAATCTGAATCATCTTGACTATGGTTTTGATCCTGTAAGGGTTAACGATAATTATCATAGATATCTTCCTGTCTTCTGTTATCACTACATAAAATTGTTAACGATAGTAACAAGCTAGAGAATTCTTTATTACATTATTTACACTGTTATTCATCTGTGGTTTAGTTTTATCAATTATTATTTGACACACGATAATATGTTTTGTATCTGCCCGACGATGTGTCATACAACAATCAACCCTAGATCAGACAGTTTATATGAAAGGAATTTAGCCTGATCCCTGTGCTATAGCCTATCGCCGCGCTTTTAGCGACACTGGGCAAAAACGCATGCAAGTCATATGTGTGTATCTTTGTTCTATACTTTTTGGTAAGCTACACGGACGTAGGTAAGTTAGGTTAGTATATTATATTGCTTCTGACAGCCGCTAGAGGCCGGTTGTAATGCTTGATGATTTTTATTTTAAGGCGCTATGGCGTCTCGATACACACTTTAGTATTTACTGTATCTCTATTTATGAAAAGTGTTGGGTAAATCAAAAGCGATATATTCTGGTTTCTTGATTCTTGAATTTATGAAAACTGCGGCATTCACCTACGATAATATTTTCTGCATTAGTAATCGCGGAGGCGCGGACTAGTTACCGCTGTCACATTACACCGCATATAACCTAGTATTAGATTATGAATCAAAGATCGTAAACATCGCACGGTCTCACCATATCTTGTAAATATGTACAATACATAATGAAACTGCAGCTTGTTTTTACCCGGTAATCAATTATGCGCAATCCTTTATCAACGAGAACAATGGAGACTAAGGTTACAAGTAAGACTAGCAGTCTTAAGGCTCTGTTATTACGAGCTTGGCGAGAACGTTGGAACGATTTACAATGGGGAATAAACATAAAAACCGTAAGTAATTTTTTCGCCAATTACGAGTCTTCTATTCTTCTAAATTTTATCCATAAATTAATCACGAGAGTTTCTTTCTACAGATTTTACCTAGAGGAGTTAGCGGGGATGTTTATAATCTCGCGGATTGTATTTTACAACAAGCCCTGGTTGGCCCAGGACCAAATCAACTTGTTCTATCATATTTGAAGCATTCTTTGAGCTCTCAGGTTTGACTCTTCACCTTTTTTATACAATTTTTTAGCTGGATTGATCTCAGAGAAAACAAAAACGTATTAAAAATGATCTAAATTGTTCATCCTATTGCTTTATGATTTCAGCTGGTATCCTACGCAGCTGTATTGCAAAGGATAAGTAAATACGGTGCCTTTCATAAGCCACATTGTATAATAAGTCTTCTAGAATTTCTCGAAACGATACAAGTGGGCATAACTTGCCGAGGTAAGCCTGAAGAGGATCTTCTGGCTGCCTCCGTACTCTCTATAGTCCATTGGCTGTTGCTCTGCTATCTCCATGCTTTGAAAATGCCACAAAATGGTCAGTTTCCTTCGGAATTGATAGACAAACCGGCTAGTATTCTTACACAGATGATAAACTCTGACTTTCTTTGCGCCATGATGTGCCTCGCTAAACACGACGACAAAGGTACATTGGATTTATCAAAAAGAAAGTGAAAACGTTAAAAATCAACTAATCTTCCATTGATAACCAAAATCTCTTCTCCTTTTTCAGATCTATACATAGAAGTGGTCAAAAAGTGCCAAGAAATCGAACTACTCCATAAAACCAGTACAGTAAAGTCTGCAGTTTCGATAGAGAACTCTTTAAAACAGCTTTGCAGTCTTGACATAGAGACTTTAGCCTCGCATTCAAAGAGTATTGAGAAAGAGCCGATAACTTATTGCCTGCAGCCTTTACTGGCTGTTCAAGTTCTCCTGAATCCAAGCACTGAGACTATTGTATTGGTCAATCAGCTGCTGATGATACAGAGAATAAAGGGATATACTAACGCGAGATTGTACTCTGAAATAATACGCGCTTGCTTTATGTGTTTGCACGACGTGACAGGGACTTCTAAAGAGTCGCTATGGGGGGCTTTCACGTTCCTCAAAGTACCGCACATTCTGAAAGAACTTAATGCCACCACTTTGAACAGCGGTAATAAAGTGAATTTCGTGAATTGAGAAATTGAGGGAAGATTATAACAAGGTTTTTTATCTTATAGCGGAAGAGAAGCTGGATTATTCGCAGGATATCTTAGACGCTTTTGAATTACTTCTGCAATTTACTCCCCTACTAGACATCATGGATACTGCCTGTTCCTGTAACTGCGTTGAATGTTTGCTAAACGAATTACAAAAAGTTAATTTAGTAACTGAGAAACAGGCCAAACAGCTCAGCAGTCAGCGGTGATAATTTTCGCTATTTTTTTGCTCTTCCCAATTCTTTGGAGCATTTTTTTTTAGTTTATGTTTCAATTGTAGGGAAGGAGTTACCGCCGCTCTGCAGAAACTTGAGCCCCTAGAGACCCCAAAGCCGTCGATACCGAAAGTTATCATTAGAGCCGAGCCAACGCTGGCTGGAATCCTGAAAACCCTTAACACTGACTACACCAAGATTCAAGAAGCCCTGCTTAGCATGCTATGTCAAGTACTGACCGGCAAAAGCTTTGAACTAATATTAGCTGTTGCAACGGTCGAAGGATCACTAAAGACCTTTGTTTCGAAGCTGATAAAGTTTAACGAATGTAGTAAGCAGATAAACGATACTGCTACTGGAAAAATGACCGCAACACGGGCAATGCCATTCGATGTTTCGTTTCTAATGTTGTGTTCAATCGTGCAAACATACGGATCGGAAGTGAGCTGCTGAGAGAAAAGACTAATCAATAAACAAAATAACTAACTAAACAAATAGAGTTAATGAAAACTTGCATTCTTTACTTTCAGGTTGTTCTGGAGGAAGATGGTGACTCATTCTTTGAGCAATGGGTCAGGGAGTGCATGGCGGAAAGAAACAAGCCAAAATGTCCTCGTAGAATGCTTCAAAACGTCGATGCAGCAAGAGTAGATGCTTTATTGGCTCAAATCAACTCCCCAAATCCAGATTTCAAGTCTAGTAATATGAAATGGCACGTTGCTTGTCGCTCAGCGATGGGAGCTGTTAAAGAGCTTCTGTGTGCTTGGGAGAGCGGAGCTCTTGGTGCTGGAGATGTTAAACGAGCCTTGGATGGGCTCAGAGCAGCTGCCTGCTGTTTGCCGGTTTGTGCCGCTGCGTGGCTGTGCGCTCATGTCAGCATTACGCACCAAGATGCTTTGCTCAAGCCTATGAACATGGTCCAGCAATTTCTCACCCCAATTTCCAGCGACGAGATGCAAGACAACTTTAAAGAGAGGTAGAATCCTGGAAGACTAAACCACGTTTAGTTTGAACTATATAAGTCGCTTTCATCTCTTTCATCTCTTTCAGATCGAGCCTTATGTTCCAAATAATCCGTAAAATGCAGTATGACGTGCATCCTCCTACACAGTCAAAGACAAAGGTGTTGTCCATGTCGCATAGGTAAAGTTCTGAGATCTCCACCAGATGCCAACAATTGTTACCATCAATCAATGACTTTTTTAGTATTATTTCGAGGCAGCCGATATCCGAGCAGCTGGAGACAGTTTGGCACGGAATACAGCAGAGAGGATGGATCAACATCGAGGCTACACAGTCTTTAGAATCTTTATTGAATACTGGCGGCTCCCTGTGGTTCGTTTCAAATTTAGTCAAGGAAGTAATGAAGTACAGATATCAAGAGGAACTGGACCAAGCAGTGGATCTTACTTTCGCGGTATTCCATTTGGACATTGAAAACTGCACTTTGGATCTTCTCCATCATGTAGTTCCGCAGTATTTGTACAACAGATCGCAGTGAGAAGTTTTTCTGAATTTTCGACGCCTAAATCATAGCTTTCAGCTCTAATTCTAACAAACAATCCTCTGTATTTCAGAAGAGAGGAGCTAGTTGAGCCGCAGTCGTCCGTGCTCGCAAAACTCTGCGTTTCTTGTATCTACTCAACGTTAGAACACAACAACTCGAACCCTCCCAGAGGAAATAGTAGAAAACGTACAAGGTGCGACTTGGACAATGAAGAATTGGATGCTATCGGTGTACCAGCAAACAAAATACTAAGACTGAACGAGTCCGGAGATTCAAACTCTATATTCGAGACAAGTTCTCCTCAGATCCAGGGACCGACTAGTGGCCAGAAGTCCATTCGATTAAGAGAACCGCTCCTTTCCGCTGTGAACTTGTTATTTAAAACGTTCACTCTTCTCGCTGGTAAGGACGGCGAAGTATCTCAGCAAACACATTTCATTTTACAGTTTCTTAGATTCATTGTCCAATGTGGGAAGGACAGGACCCGAACCGTCCTTCAAGGAATGCCGCAGACCTTGGTAGGAACAGTTAAAGCAACAAATTATACAGAAAGATGATGATATTTGGGTTTTCAACAATTTAACTGGGCTAATTATCATTCCAGGTACCCTGTCTGCTCAAAGCTTTACCGGAACTGTTTACGACTGATCTATTGTTGAAATTATACGACATTCAAACAACTGCTGGGCGTAAGGCTACTGCGAGGGACCTTTGCATGTTGCGAAACATTAATCTCAAGCCGATAAAATAGAATGCAAGAATAATTTGTGGCTATAAGTCTAGTTAAATCTGTGAATACATTTCTTTTTATACATATTATTAATAATCAATTATTTCCAATATAGGTACTAGCGTATAAATAAAACCAAAATCTATATGATATGAAAAATTGAAGTCTACTAACTTTCTTTACGAATAAACTCTGCTAACTTTGCATCTATTTCAGCTGGTTCGAGGTGCCTATACTGCTCGATCATTGCTTGTCGTCTTTTCGATCTCTCATGTCTCTTGCATTGTCTGTCGTATTTCTTCTTCTTCAGAGCGTTATAACATGCCTCTTCTCGCTCGACATATTCTCTCTTGTACTTGTTAGATTCCACCTGAAATTTGTCAGGGAAAAGAATGAACCGAACGAACTAAAGCAGCGCTCTAGAATTTAGTTTCAGAAAAACTACTTCAGACACGCAGCATCCATTTTGCCACTTAAGTTTCCATTTTTCTAACTCTTCGGCATCCTCTTTCATCTGCATTTCTAACTCATACTTTTCCATTTTCCTATCCTCTTCCAGATCTTTCAATTCCACCCGCCGAAGTTTGTGGCCTATCATCGCTTCCGTCTTCATAATTTTTACCATCGCTTCATTCTCCCCCCAATTAAGCACATCTATTTCATCGACACTGCAGCAAGTTTTGCATGCAAATCGGTCTGCAATATCAGGCTCAGTTTTTCTCTGAATTACATTACATTCGATAAATTAATCTGTTCATAAAAAGAGACGGTTTTTTTATCAAAAATAGTCAGAGAAATCCAGTTATCAAGTACCTTGTCTTCTCGACAACAATATTTACAGTAGCCGCAACAGTCTCTGCAATATCCATCGTCGTACTTGATTAACAGATTTTTAGCAATACTTTCAGCGATACTGCGACCGCAGAGTAAGTGAACAAGATTTAAGGCGCATTGCATGGTATGGGGGCCTCCTTTGCAGGTAATGATCTTCCCTGAAGATTGATAAACTTATCGAGATCAATTCATTCAAAAGAAACAAACATTGTAGAAGAATTACCATCGACAAATACGTCGTCATCGATGTATTTGTACTTCATATATTCTGAGCCTTCAATTTTGTGCCTAATCATCGGATGGCAAGTCAGCGTCTTACCCTGACCAATAAAATGTTTTCTTAGCACTGGCGGGGCATCTCCAATCGCAACTATCCACTTACGATTCGCCTCGTACTCTTTTAGCAAGTCTCCGACTATTTTTGACTGAAGTAATTTATCTGTTATATAGTTTGTTCTTTGATATTCTTAGGCTTTTACCTCTCCAAGCAACTTTGAACCCAACAAACCACCGGGCAATACAAGAACGTCGAACGGTAATTCTTTTATTGCATCAGACAATGCAGCGTCTACATGACACAGAACGTTATTGCTGCTTCTAACACACGCCGAATCATCTAAACTTGCTATAACAACGTTTATCTGGAATTAAAAGCAGACTAGGGTTTAAAAGAGTCGAGAGAATTCAGGGAGAGACGAAATAGTTCGTTTAGATTCAGTCACTCACTCCAGCCCTTTGCATCACATCTGCCATTTGAGCTACCTCAGAAATCTCTCCATCTTCTGGCATTATGATTAAAGCTCTCTTTCTAGTTACATCAAAATCTCCTAAGAGATGCTTTTCGTCTTTTATCAGGGCCTCCGCATCGGTCATATTATTATCTTTATCTATAGATTTCGTTTGATTTTTGTGTATTCTACGTCTTATTTCTTCGGTATCATTTTTAGACCAGGATGATATTTTTATACAGATAATTTAACTTTAGAATGACAATTTTAAGCGAAAAATACCGAAATGAGGAATTAGATTCTACGATTTTTGGTTCACAACATTCATACGATGATAAACAAAATTCGTACCCAATTTTCACTTATTTTAGATCATTTATTTGGCATAGAATATGAATTCAAGCGTTTTACTCTTGCTTTAACAACAAAATAACAGAAATAACTATTGTATGGCAGTCCCTCTACGCGCCCGTGCCTTACATCCTATTTTCTGCCCTACCTTTAGTAAAAAACGCGATTTTTGGCAAAAGGTAGGGCAGAATATTTAATACACGCATATAGGTATAATACCCATACAGCATAATATAAAAATATGACTCTTCAAATACTGAGGAGAGTATAACTAATACAAAAATAGAAAAGGTATCCTAAATATTACTTAAAAACTAAAATAATCTTTATACTTGGTCTTTGGTTATGTAGACCTGTGTCTAACTGTACCATAAATGACAAGTTGAAAAAAATAAGTGAAGAAAATATATGAAGAAAATGAATGCCTAATTGCCATCGAATTGAGATTTTTTTGGAACCTCTCCTAGATGTAAAACAATGTAACAGTTTTAGGCACGCCTATGAGTTTCAAAATTAGATTTGGATATGTAAAATTCCAAATTGCCATATCTCTCATGTTTAGTGAAAGTAAGACCCAACAAAGCTGCCTGTTCTTTAAAGCAATCTAATTCAACATCGTCCAATCCGGTGGGTAAATTTTGTCTGAGCAAGTCTGGATCGCGGAGTAATTTCTCACAAATTTTTCTAGCTACTTCAGCGTACTCGCTTCTTTCCTTTCCATCATTTTTAACGCTTATGCATTTCGACCACAGCTCCTTTTCCTGCATCTTGTATTGTCGGATCTTCTCATTGAGCTGTAAATTGATAAATAAAATAATAAAACACACAATTGCGGAATATTTCGCGCAGACTTTATAAAACAACTAAATTAAACTCGCCTCTCTAATCTCAAGAAGAATTCCACGATTATTTGGCTCTAAGATCTTGGCTGCGTGCAGTTCTTGCATTGCATTTTTGTACTCGCCCATAGTAACAAGTGCTTTCGCATGACTGGAAAATAGAAAATTGATTGAAAACTTGAATTCTATGTAAAAAAAAAACAAAAGGACTACAAGGCTTCCACAAGCCTTTGAAATCAACTAACGTGAAGTGTGCTTTAGCGTTCGGCTTCGGGACGTTTTTACAAGCAATGCAAGCTTTTTTAGGCTCTTTTAACTTGTTGTAACAAACTCCAAGGTTTACCAAAGCCTTGGTCAAAGCCTTCTGCTGCTTTTCTTGCTCTTCGTCATTTTCCAAACTAATTCTCTGCAATATCTCGATCACTTTTTTGTACCTGCAAATGAAAAATCGATCAGAAATCTGGATAAAGTTGTATCTGCTCTAAGATAGTGCGTCATTTTTGAATTACCGACCCTTTAACAGCCCGCTGAATTTTATTTCTCTTAAAATCGTCATTGGCAGTAGCGTGGAAGGCCATAGCCTTAGGAAATGATTTAGAAAGTGATTTCTTCTCCTCCTGATCCAAATTTTCGTAAGTATCTGCAGCCGCATTGTCAATATAATCTATTAAGCATACAGCAAACATGACTTCCTCATTGGGCGGAAGTCTAGGCGGGCATCCCAAAGTGCCATAGGCATATTCAGGGTGAATAATGAAATGTGATATCTCGTGCTTTTTCATCGTTTGTATCCCCATCTCTAATCCTTCGATCAGAGCGCCCTGGTTTAAACGGACCCTGCAGTTAGACTGGCGCAAATAAGACGAATCAAAGGGCTCATCTTGATACTCAAAGTAGCCCATGTAGTGGATTGTTACCATAGCATCTTTGGGTACTACTTCGCCGACGCCAGCCCGTTTCACCAGTTTAAAAACCTGAAAAATTGTTTATTGAATTAGTAACGTCTTTTATTTCGGAATTTGAGTCATTTCTGAGTTTTGGCAGGTCGACGATCGATTGAAATCTGTTTTGTGATCATATTCAGGAGTTCAATTTGAATATTTAGTCTTTAGGGTTTGTTGGATAAGATTGAGTGGAATCGAACAGTGAATTGTTTGATTTATGTTACTTTTCCATCATTAGAGATATCAGTCATGGTCTCTTTGAGTTTTTCAAAGCTAGTGCCGCATGGAACGATCTTAGCAGAGTCCTCTTCCTCTATTTCATTGTGGTAATCATCGTCATCGTCATCTTGTATGTTTAAATATTTTAGCATTTCCTGGCTAGTGATATTTCGGTTTCTGGAGAAACCAAAAACTTCGTCTTCGTCTTCGCCTTCTTCAAAGTCATCCGTTGACTCTAGCACCATATTCTCTTTCTGCAGAAGTTCACTGTGTAGAAAATATAGTTTGTATTAAAAAGAAGCCAAAGAAAATTAAAATAGGTTTTGTTTTTGTATTTTGCTACAAAAGAAAATAGAGATCTCTCATGATATCTTAATCAAGAAAGTTGATAATACGTATATATACTAAGTATGGATATTATAATAATACTTACGCTATGGTAAATCCTCTCTGGCTTTTCAGTGATTCACACATCTTGAAGGTTTTATCTTCACCGTTGTGTGTAATATGATCTGCAGAACGTGCCTATTGAAGAACGTGGACGTAAACACTTTTGCAAAGCGTTCTGTTACATGTGCATATAATATATCGCGGAGGTTAGTCAGGTCGGAATATGTAAATAAAATGAAGGATAGGTATTAATCTCACTTACAATTAAAGCGACAATTGTTTGATTGTACCTAAATACGATAAATCAATAATAAAAATGTGTCCTTTGCTTGTTTGAATATATAATACTTTCAGTTGATTGACTCTTAATCAAAAATCACATTACCTATACGCTAAGACAAGTCAAACCACGACGATCGAGTCCTAGCTCCTATAGCGTCCGCGAGTCCGGTCGCAATATATTCGCAATAAACAAAAGGAAACAGAATGCCTAGATGGCGCTAGTGGGCGTATACATCTTTCTAGCATAGACTTGCGGGTGTGTAGATGCTCTACGAACTGGTATTTTGTGGGTATTTTGTTATTTTATTTTAGCTGTCAGAATCCTAATTTGAATAACCTCGAAAGACATGAAGAAAAATTGAAATCACTGTTACCTACTCAAATATATATTGTTTGAAAGCTAGATATAATGAATTCTTTCCGCAAAGTATTGAAGGACGCTAAAAATATATTAATTCTAACTGGGGCCGGGGTCTCTGCCGAATCTGGAGTCCCGACATTTCGAGGTTCTGGTGGATTTTGGAGAACTTATCAAGCGCAAAATCTCGCGACTCCGCAGGCTTTCTCAGCTAATCCTTCTCTAGTTTGGGAATTCTATCATTATAGAAGGGAATTGGTTCTCAAAGTCGAACCTAATCAGGTAAATAAATTTAAAAAAACATATTCTAACCCCAATATGATATAAACACCGTAGATATTCAACACAATCATTGTGAGTTGAAAATATGTCGTAGATTATTGAACCTTATAAATTATGTATAGATAATGAGTCGATGAAACTTAATTAAAACAGAGTATATTTCTTCTACTTTTCATTCGATAGGCACACGAGGCAATAGCTGCTTTCGAGAAACGTATGACTAGTGAGGGAAATGTTGTGACTGTACTAACCCAGAACATTGACGGCCTTCATCAACGTGCAGGTTCAAAAAACGTGATAGAGCTTCACGGATCTCTGTATAAAACAAGGTGTACTAAATGCAAGGAAATCGTTGAGGATAGAAACAGTCCGATTTGTCCAGCCCTTGAAGGAAAGGGGTAATAGAAAGTAACTTTGGCAACAGTTTTGTAAATTAAAATGAAGTTATAAAGAAGTCTGGGAAATAATGCGGTTCTGGTTTAGAAATTGGTCCGCCTTATCCTATAATTGATCATTATTTTTACAGTGCTCCAGACCCAAATGCAAAATCGTTACCCATTCCACTCGAGGAATTGCCCAGATGTAAAAAAGCTGATTGTCAAGGGCTGCTGAGGCCACATATTGTCTGGTTTGGTGAAAACTTGGAAAAAAATGTACTGCAAAAAGCTGGTAAGAAAGAGAGATGAGAAAAATTGAGAGATGAAGGAAATTCTTCGATATCCTTAACCTTTCTTCAATATATGAATTTCTTAGATGAAGCAGTAGACAATTGTGATGTTTGTTTGGTCGTTGGTACATCATCGGTAGTTTATCCAGCTGCAATGTTTGCGCCACAAGTAGCAAACCGCGGAGTAGCTGTTGCCGAATTCAATATAGAGAGTACACCAGCTACAAATCAATTTGCGTAAGAGATATAAGTCTGTTACGATCAAATTTAGGCCCAATATTATTCAGAAATATTTTATTTTTAACTTGAAATATAGTGTAGATTAGTTATATTAATTTATCAGCCCTCATCTGTACAATATCAGTCTGTAAAAAATATGCAAAGATCCTTCATGCTCTGATGTAAATTTCGTAGAATCTTGTCTTTTTTTTTTTTAGTTCTTCCTCTTCAGTTTTTCTTTTTTTCTTCCTCATAAAAACTTTCAACAATTATTAGCGACAGCTGAAAAGAAGACAATATATTGGATTTTATTCTCTTCAGAGACGTTTTAAAAAATTCGATTTAACTTGATAAAAATTGAGATTATTGTTTTTCAGGTACCATTTCTCCGGCCCTTGTACAACAACTATACCACAAGCCTTAGCCTTGTGATAATCATAAACTGTCACTTCATAAAAAATAGATTTGGTAGCTCAAAACAGCAGTAAATATATATTATTGTATATAAATGTGGTTCTTCACCTTTGACTTCGCAAAGCTCCGTAACTGCACCAAGACTTTCAAGGTACGAAAGCCACAGAGTTTGTTTAGGTGATAAAGTATCTCCGGGTCCTTTAACTTCCACAAATTTACACTGTAACAAATATTTCGCTTTTAACTAGATTCTATGTACAGTTTATTATTCTTAACTGTGAATATTTTGAATAATAAAAGCGGTTTGGTTTTGCAATATCTGGCTGGTTCATTTTTTCGATATTTCTCATCCTACTTTCCATCTTCCCAACCATACGATGCTGAAAAACAACCAAACTATCAAAATCTCACCTGAAATGTTATCGGATTCCATACTAAAAGATCTGGAAACCCTGCTTTATATCCGCTGAAGTTTGAAGCCAATTTTTTGCAGATTCCAACAACAACTGTGGTCCCCATACATCGAACTACGTCCTGGAATCGTAAAAAATTTACAAGAATTATACGAATTAGAAAGAAATTGATTGTTTTCTTTCAAAGAAACTGAAGAAAAGATTCTGATCATTTACCCTGAGCCTTTCGCCGCTTAAAGGCAATCTTGTGGGCATAAGCGACTCATAATGTTGCCTAGTTTCCCAAGATTCTTCTATCAAATTGCCAAGCTGATCGCTGCTCAGCGATTCAATCTTGGCTATCTTTTTGTCTAAGTGCTCTTTTCTGTTATTGTAGAAATCCGAAGTGAATAAATCCAGTGGAGCATTTTGGTAGGCAGATAAATAGGCAGCTGGAACTGATACACAGTAAAGTTCATCCCAGAACAGTAAAGTAAACAATGTTACTGGCAGTGAACCCTCGCAATGCCAACCCTCCGGAAAGCCATTATTTTTGTAATAACATTGAGCTCTGAGCTCAACGCTCATGTACCCTCTGTCTCCACCTCCCATGTCCATAGACCAGGTACTTTTGCGGCCTGGTTGATTGCTGAAAATCGAATTTAACTCTTTAGTGTGGAATTCATGAAGAAATTAATAAGCAACTAGGAGTTAATGTTCGTTTCTTAATTTACCCCTGCATAGCGTTAGCGTTTATAGAAACAGTCGGCGTATTCCCAACCGTTTTTCTGTCGATAAGATCTACGAGCTGAGATTTGATATCTGTATTAATGCCAGACTTTCTCTTTGCAAGAGTGGAGGCTCGCTTAATAAGTACATGTCTTCCAGCGTCTGTAATATTCCGAAGATTGAGTCCCTTGATAGTTAGGAGAGCGGCAGTCTCAACGTTTTTTTTATGCCTCATTTCTATCAGCGCAAGTTCCTCGTACCATTCGCCTTTTCTACTTTGGAGGTAGATCTCCTGGGTTATGAGACTCCTAAGCATATCGACAGCCTCTTTCACCGTAGAATTTTCTTTCTTGAATACTTCCAGACAAGTAGTAACTATCTTTATGCAGACGTATTCCTCCCTGAATTTTTGTACGTGTTTGGGAGTCGAAAGGAACTTCTGCTGGCTACAAAAATGCAACAAGCATATAAAGGACTGTAATTCGCCTTACAAAATCGTAAATAAACCGCGAATTCCTCATCACCTGCTGTGCTTCTCTCCGAGACGCTGCATCAAACGAGAATGAGCATTCCGCCCAAGAGTTCTAAAGATTTCCCAGTTCTGCTTATTTCCTTTGGGCATCTCCATAGCTTGTCTCCACTCGTTCTTCCTCTCGACATACCTGCCCAAAATTCAAACACATGAATAAATGAAACCCAAATTTCATCAGCAATATACAATTGGGGTCACTGCCTCAACAAACCTGATGAGGTGTTCCCTGTTTTCAAAAATGGGATAATGGTGTAGAGAAACTTCAGGAAACTTCATCGTCCCTTCTTTAGTCATAGTCAGTTTAAGAAATATGTCACTGAATTTTGAAGTAACATCTTCTGAGGGAATGAACAGCATCACAACTCTATCTATCAAGCTGACTGCTTCTGTCGGAATGCAAACGCAATGATCTAGCATAGTCAAGACCTTCTTTCTCAGTGCCATAGCGGGGCTTTCCATCCCAGGAAAAAGCGACTTGATAGAACTATTCTTTAGCAGTTTTTCAATCGCCAAATCCTTGGTACTTTGTTTAGAGATGTTCGACTGTCTACAAATATCGTGAATTTCGTCAGCTAAAAGCATCGTCAATATTGTCGGAAGGCTCTCTTTACCCAGATCTGAAAGGGGGCAGACTTTCTATATAGAGACGCAAATAATTGCGATTGAGGTGTGAAAAATCTAGGAATCTCACCAGATGTTATCAACTTCTGTCTTTCCAGCTCGTCAAAGTACGGCCTCAGATCGCTACCAATACTTGGATATTCGATGGACTTAGCGCGCCTCCAGCACAGCTTTCTTTGTATCATTCTGGCCAAGAGCGTCTGCGCTTCATTAGACAGACAAAGAATCCCGAATACCATATCGAGTTCTTGGTCGTTGAAGTAGCCGCAGTTACTTGGGTTTGAGAAGACCTGCGTAAAGATGCTGAAAAGATGTTCGGCGTGTTTTTGCCGGGGTATAACGACCTTGTTGATATCATAGATTGGCGTTATCTGGTCTACGTCAAAGTCAACAACTTCTTCCTTGCAGTTTATCTCTGAGTAAAATTTCTCCAGGTTGATATTGTTCTTAGGTAACAGTCCAGCTCTAGATAAAATCAGGTGTTCAACCATATCTGATACTTTTACAGCATCTATAGACTCGTTTTGAAACAGCCTCCGAGGGATACGGTTTTTAAGGTGTTTTGTAACGGACCTAGACCCTTTACTTTGAGACTTTTTACGCGGCGATGACAAGCTTCGCTCGCTATTTGATCTTTTAAGACCTTTCTTCTCGCCGCTAGTAGGGGAGGAATAAACATTGCGAGACAGTGTCGGAGTCTTCAGGGAAGTTGGTTCTCCCCTCAATTCAACAGAGTCGATCAAGGAAGGAATTTCGATTTTATTTGAAGACTTTTTTGGGCTTAGCGGCATGGACGGTTCCTTCTTTGCCCTTCCGTATATGCGAGGTTTCTTTTTTAGGCTAGTCTCACTTTGTTTATATATTTCATGCTTTTTACTGGCTTGACTCGATTTAGGGTTTACGGATTTGAAGAAATTGAAGATTGACGTTTGTTGGGACATTTTTACACGCCATGAAATGAGGGATTTGTTATCTACTGTTCGCAATCAGATAAAATATTTGTCCGTTCTTCGTAGGTAAGAAAATTCCTAAAATCTAGGATGTCATGCACAATTTTTGTTTCTATAGTTTGTTCTTTACAGTTTAATAACACGATTGATTTATAGCTTCATTTAGGACAAAAACAACTACCCTTTTAGTATTATTATCCAAAATAAACTTCCAGCTTTAGCCGGCCATTGATAACCGACTACTGCATTTGTCATAACATTGACTGAAGAATATAAAGATGGCTAGCCGTGGTAACGTTTTCGCAAATCGGAAAATTGGGTTTGGGGCTGAACGGTGTCCAAATTTACCGACCGCAATAACATCGCAGTATATCTATAGTGTGACAATATATAGATATACTGCAATGCTATTTCGGACGGTAAATTCAGCCACTGTTCATATCCCCAAGCCTACCTTACCGACTCCCATTTCCCCATTAGGATAGGCGTCTTCAAATATCTGCAGTCAATGGTTTCACACTAGAATGGCGGGTAAATTTCGCGCCAAAATTAACGTCATTGAAAACAGACCGCGTGTGCAATAACCAATGTTCGATTTGATGGTTAGGATAGAAATGCACAGGAATAAGTAGACGAGGGAATAGATAAACCAGTGATAAACTACACGAGAAATATAGTGCGTGATAAAAGCGCATATTTCCGAGTTAATTTACGCGTCCAGATGGAGTTCGGAGGAACTTTTAACTGCAACGGAAAAGTTAATTCTAATGACTGGATGTTGAGCAGATCGAGTACGTTTTTGCAAGATGAGATAGAGAGCGTGATATTTGCTTCGCAAGAAGGCTCGTGTTTTTTAGGGGATGTTATTATATTCAACAAAATCGTGCCCAGCGCGGTAGCCGCTTTGAATTTAAAGCATTTGACGACTTGTACAGAGTAATTACTCAATACATCTACATATTACGTTAGATATAGATGGATATTAGAATCTCTGATAGTCATACGAAGTCTCTTAATCTTTTTAAACAGAATGAAATTAAAGCTGTTAAGCAGACGCAGAAATCAGGAAATTTTTGCTGGTAGAAATGAGACGATAGATCAGCCAGACTTTTTCTTGGCGAGGAAAAACGTCTGTGAATTTCTGGTATACATTCGATCCTATCTCTACAGGTGAAGTATTTTATCATTTTGCTCAGTTTTCCTCAAATAACTTGAGAAAAGAAATACATCAATTTGTTTTTCATCCTCAGCATAAAATGGGACCCAAACTTGATAAACAATGTAAACCGTCTGATAGGAGAAGATTTTGAAGACCTGCTACTTGTATTACAGAAATATCTGAAAGGATTGAAAAGCGTTAACGATTCTGTGTTCCATTACGCAGCATCTAATCTTGGCAATAAGGTGTTGTATGTTTTGATACTTGAAACTCTAATGTATTCGAAACTCGATAAGTCCTATGCATTAGAATTTGTCCTAATTCATTTTTTGTCTCATTCCAGTGTGTACAACCAGACTTCCACATGTACCATTTACACTTGGAATTACGCTGGCTCAACGTCACTTTATTGCATGCTAAAGAATGCCCTGAGAGTTATTCGTCGCAGATTGAACTACTTCAGGACAGCATATCTTCTTTGGGAAATGTTAATGTCCCTTTTCAAAGCGTAGAGCTCGATTTTGCTATCGCAGGAGTTGTGGAAGACCTTGTCTACATCGCTATTAAGTTATTTGAAAGGGTAGAGGGCTTTGTTTCCATTAAAAAAACGTCCTTTTTGATATTTTTGTTTCCAATTCCAAACTCAAAAATTGATTTTTTCTGATTCAATCTGCTCAACTATCCGGCAACTTGGTTTTCGTAATTTTTATTCAATGTTAAACTCAATGATTGACTTTTGCAATATTAAGTGATTTGGTTTTCTACAAAAAGAATCATGTTCGTAATTTTTGTTCAATTTTAAACCCAAGTATTGATTTCTCCGCAATTAGATCATCAAACATTTTTGTCCCTGTTCAGATACCCTTAGCCGACCTCCGTATAAAAACTCCATACAGTTGTACCTGTGCAAGAGAATTGTGGCTCATGCTCCAAATATTCATCGACGATTTAGCAGCTAAAAGAAAGTCAAAAGTAAGATTATCACAAAAACGATATCATAATAATGAAAGCTGTGATCATCCCAGCTGCTATCCAAAAGAACTATTTAGTATTTATTAAACTATTAATAATTGATCATTTTTTTTCAGACCTTCTGGCAGTTTGTAAACATCAGCCTAGACACAAAGATTGGAGAGTCTAAGCCTGAAGCGTCTACATCATGGACAGAAAAGGCAGAAATTCATTCGTTCAGTTGTAAAAATCCCGAGATGTTTTGCATCTGGCTAATATACCACCTCGCTCTTTTATACGGATATAATTTGTCCGGAGTTTACGCTGGCGTGGCTTCTGCAAGAGTAAAAATAACAGTTTCAATCAACTTGATCCATACTTTTGATCACCTTTTCTAATTCTTTGGATTGATTGCGTTTAGATTCAACCAAACTACGTCCAAGTAGAAAAAATTCTTAAAGTATATGTAAGCAAAGGTGGAAAGGCTGGAGAAAGGGACGAGATTGATGAAGAACTTGGAGGAATGATACCGCTGCTAACTACTCTAACTTGCGAGTGGTGGAAGCCTAGGGTTCAAATAGTCTCTCTACTTTGGGACTGCTTTCACCGTCGATTGGATCAACCATTTCTTTTACAAGCCGCAGGACCGTGGCTAGTTTCTATCGATAAGTAAGTCGGTAGTTTACAATCATTTAATTGACTTTGCTGTCATTATGGTAACTTTTTTCACAAACTATGTTTCACTTGGTCATCCACAGAAAAGGACCGGCGGATATCTTGAAACAAGTTAAGCAACGACTAGATGATAACTTGGAGCAGAATAAGTTGTCTTCTTATGGAATGTTCCTCAGATTGTTAGGTAAAGGAGTCTATAATTTTCTACCTCAAATGTCTCGCCCATTATTACTGAACTGATTTTTTCTTTTAAAAAAAAAACCACAGGCTTGTTCTTGCGGAAGAGCATGTTAGAGAACGACTCAAAGTATTGGAACCAGATAAAAGGGAGAATTTATTCTAAATTCACTAAAAGTAAAGTAGAAGAATTCTCTGAGGCTGGTCTCTACAACTTTATTTCATTGTTCATAACTCTTGCTTTAACAACAAACACCTTAGAGGTCGTAAGTGGATTTACTTCAGACCAGTTCTTACTGACTGAAGAAAGAACGACTGGAATTTAATACAATTCGTTTTTTAAACTATTCTCACCTAGTGTACTGTGATGTTGGATCTCTTGCCATCTATACTAACAGATAACAAGGAACAGAAGAGCCGAATCATAGTATGGAAGGGTGAACTTACAGTGTTCCTCCTGTTCGCGGAACAGAAAATAAGTTTCGCCAAAGTCTCTGAGAGATTTTTAAAAGAGGTGAAAACGAACGGGAAGCAGTCTTTCTCAAAGCCACAGGAATTTACTAAAATTTGATGATTTTAGGTAGATGCTATGAGTTGCCGTAAAGATGAGACCTCCCGATCTATGTTAGCTTCTTACGTCGATGTATTAGATGAGATGTTAATGTCTAGCGAAAAAATGGAGCTATCCGAGCACTCGTTTATAGGGGGTTGGATCGATAGATACTTTCTCGAGTGTCCTAAGAACAAAGTAAAGGCATTGATCACAGTGTTGAATAACGTTTTTAACAAATGTGTTCAACTGAGAAATTCGAACGGCGAAATAAACCCAGGTATTAAATTTCTCCGTCATTTAAGACCCGCCTCTTTTCTCCGAGACTCAAACCAATCGCATTTATAGCTGCGTACGGATGCAGGCTGATGTTGGAAGCTTTGTGGAAGCATGTAGCAGGAAGAGTGCGAATGCTAGTAATGGATATGCAAATCTATGGCGACCATTATCAAACTCTAACAGAACTTGCTGTGAGATTTACTTTAGAAGCATTGAGAGAACCGGGAATGGCAGCCCACTACCATCAAAAATTCGTTTCGCTGTTCAAACATTTTAGCTCCTCACCGATGATCAAAGATGTTAGGTAAGAGAAGATAGACTCACACTTCTTGGACTGACGAAATTATGTTCGTACTACCCTTTTCAGGATAATCCGTTCCTACTTGACGCTCATTTTACGTAATGAAAAGGCGGTACAAGAGCTTAAGAAAGAGTTGAGGAACTTCGACTCTATTGTTATACAGGTAGCTTTGACGTCTTCGATTGGTGAAGGGTTTGCTACAGTTTACAATGTCTACTTCCCGCTTTTCAGGCCTGGATAAAATGCTGCATTATGAAATCCGATGCCGTAAATATGGAGATTAAGTATCTAACTCGTTATGTGATTAATAGCGATGAGATTGCCCAAACCTTTCAATCAAATTCCGACCTAATCGCTATGGAAAATAGCAAGGAACCGATTCTAGTTTTTATTAGAGCAATTATGAAGCGACGAGAGATCTTGCAGGTATCTTGATATAATCTGAATCGATAAATATCAAGATTGTATCAAATAAAAACTGTTCATCTCCAACAGACGGAACAGCAGCGTTTATCTCTTGGCACGAAGTGCAGAGAATACTTTATGCATATAGAAAAATGGGCGATGATTCCTATCACAGAAGAGACTAAAGACTCTGAACTAACGTACTGGATTTATCGATGCATTGGGACTTTGATATTCTGTTGCTCTCCTATGTTGTATGTTAAGGTACGATTGAAAATTTTGTGTGAATTTCTTTTCGGTGCAGAAAAACCGTTGAAATTATCTGTTTGTATCGCTTCAGACTCAGCCAAACAGTATGCTGTTAATATTGATCAACAAGTTCATGTTGCCATCAGAGAAAACTGCGTACATAATGAACATCGGAAGGAGAATATTCTCTATGATTATATCAGGAATTGGAAATTTGGACGTTAGAGGGGACCTGAGTCTCCAATTGCTGATAAAGAATCTGTTTGAGAACTATTTGCCGCAACTTATTACGGACACTTCTAAGACTGGGAGCTGCAAGATCTCTGATACTTTGCTTAAATGCTTTTGCGACAATAACGTCAACTTTCTAAAATTGATATTCGAAAAGTTGACCGTCAATTTTGTCACTTGTAGAGATGGAATGACCCACAAGCACTGCTATTTGGTAAGCATTGTGTTACTTTGATCATATGATGAAAATTAACACTTTATCTTCCAGGTAATCTTCCTTCTGAGGAATTTAGTCAACAACGGAAAGTCCTACGGCCCTCATATCACAGATATGATAATATCTATTTGTTTGCCTCACATAATCACCTGCTATATGAAGGTGCACGATTTTCACGCACACAAACAACAAACTATTGATTTTATTTCTGATCTTACGCTTAGTCCTTACTACAGAGAAGATCAAAAGAGGAGGTAATTCGTAGTTTAGAGTTAAGTTACAATTATTGAATTATTATATGTATTATTCTTTTTTTCTTTAGAGAGGAAATCGCAGCAACGTTTTCGAATATGGTGCAGAAATATTTGTCAACAGCATCTAAGACGCTGTTTGAATTCATGACTTCGGTCTGTAGAATAATACCGGAGTTAACGGGATCTCTTTCTTCTAAGATTGATAAAACGATATCAGAATTAGAGAACAACAAATATCCAAACATCGCGGCGCTGAGGTAAAGATTACATAATATTATTGTCAATACCAAAGTTTAGTTCATATGGCAAATATTTTTCTCAAGTTTAATTATTTTAATTTCACTTTCCAGATTTTCTTTAAACCAGTTACAAAAGAGTGTTCCACCGTCAGGGAAACGATGATGCGATTTGAAATATAAAATAAGATATTTTTTAATTTTCTAAGAAAAGTTGTAAATAAAATTTGAAGAAAATACAAAGTTTAACAAGATTGATTGACTACTAATTACCTCAGATAAAATGAGCCCCAATTTCTATCAAGTCTTTTATTGTTATTTTATAATAATTAAACCTAACAATATCCATGATTTACACGTGACTAAATAATTAAGAGAAATATAGGGGAAATTCTTTTTACTTTTTTAACCGACCTTCGAAGACTGATGTAACAGGGTGGAAAATGAAATTGAATAATGCATCTCTTTAACCAAGATATACCTGATAAAATCCGAAAATTAATACTCTAATTAATCATCTCTTTCTCTTTCAGCTTCTCACTCCTCACAAAGAAATGTAAAGCACTTTAATCAGAACAAAAATCGGTAAGAAACGAAAACGAGTATAATGAATTGAATTTCGAATCGAGAGACCCTTCTCCCGTCAAGTAATAAAAATTATATTTTATTCATACTTTAAAGATAAGTTAAACTCGAAAATTATCGATTAGAATACTAGGTGCGAATTTATGCAGCGCTATATACAACCCTTTCATTCTGCTCTTACTTAAACCTTCCGGCAGTATTTAATGTGCCTCGCTTTTGTTATCCTTCCCTAGTTTTAATGATATTCGAAGTAAACCCCCTTATCATCGCAGACAGTAATGCATTACTAAATTATTCTCCTAAAATGAAGTTCGATCACCGTCTGATTCTTCTCACACGTTTTTTCAATGATTTAACGCATATACTTCTAATGAGAAACTCATTTCCTATGGGAATGGCGCGAGCGATGGTGTTTCAGTGTGGTCGTTGAGTTAGTTGTTATGGGAATAGCCGCCGTTGTTGTTGAAGCTGTTGGTGATCGTCATCCAATCAATTCCAAACGAGATACAGCGGCGCGAACTGTATTCCGTAATCCAGGATCCACGCTGCTACTAAGTATAGACTCGAGCCTCTCAACGTATCCGTCTATATTCTGCAATGTGGCTCCGTCGTGTGTGCCTGTAATTAAACGAAGGAGTAAATCAGATGCAAACCTGCCGGATCGCATACAGATGCCTTTGTGCATCTCTGCGATGTACTGTGTTATATCATCATACACAGTATTATCACCATTGCTATCGCTAATCGATGTAATGGCAAATTGGTAGTTGAAATAAATAAATAAAATAAATTAATTTCATTCCTTAAAATCCTTGATATAAATAAATCAGGATTCAAACCACCTTGTAAAGGTATAGTAGCAAAGCTGCCAGCTAATTGAGACCTTAACGAATCAAGATGACGTTGAAGCGATTGATTTGTCGCACGTTGTTGGCTCGTTTCAGACTCTAATCGATTTACAGCAGCGTGCAAACTGTCCACATGACGTTGTAGCACTGCGTTTTGTGCCTCATAATCAGAAGTCGCTTTTCGGAGTTGTCGAAGCTCTGCTTCACATGCTGAATGACCAAAGAGAAATGATTAGTTTTGTCATTAAACTTCCCAGAACAGACATGATGTTCTTTTCTCAACTCGGAGGCTGAACTACCTTTGTTATGGTCTAGAAATTCTTCTGTGAAAATGGGTATATCAAAACCGGAGAAGTCGTGATCTTTTTCTGGCTGTACCTCCTGTAATAATAATTCACCAATTGAAAATTGCAATTAAAAATTCAGATTAATAAAACTTTTTCCATACATTCTGCTCTATCGTTGGCTCGGTCCCGTTTCTTTCCTTCTTATGCTCTACGTGTTTCTCAGTGTTTTGTTTCTCGCTAAACAAACGATACGCTTCTGTCTGTTTATAGTCGCTAACTTCTCTGTTGTAACGTTCTTTGTCCTGTTCAGCGGCGTCCAGATATTGCTGTGAAATTGAATGCTATTTAAAGTGCTGAAATTAAACATGAGAAGCAAGAAAAGACTTCTTTGAAAAAACAGGTCAGGCTGGGCTTACGGAGTTTAAAAAAATTACCTGTTTTTGATCAACTGGAAGGGAGCTCCACTCCGCAGCTAATACCTTAGTGATTTCAGCAAATGGCATCGTCGGATTATCAGTCCTAACTTTTTCTCTACGGTCATTTAAAAAGCTGGAACAATAAGATTTGACTTCATTGAATATTTTGATTTATAAAACGGACAAATTAAATATATAGAATAATAAAACCCAGTTTGATTCAAATTTTTCTTCGATAATATTAAGCCTAAGTACATTAGGAGCCATAAAACAGATACATGAATCAGAAAAATGAGATTTCTAGCCCCTTTTCTCACCGAAAATAACCAGTCAGCGGCTGTTTTGGTGCCGTCGCATCCCGTGGAGCTTTTTTGCGCTTTTTACCTCTGCTAGCAGATGCGGTACCACTGCTTGCAATTACTGTGGTTTGGCCTCCTTTTTTAGAGTCATTATCGAGCGCAGAATCTGGTAGTTTGTCTTCTATGCTTCCAGGGGATTTGTCTGGAAGAATAAAATTATGTGAATATTATTTCTGCGGAAAGTTTATTGTATCTGACCAAGTAATATTTACTGTTTTCGGTTTCCCCGTTCAGGACGGGCTGATTCGATCCTCCGTTCAATTCTACCATATCGTTTATAACAGCAGTTTGTTCACTCATTATTAAATATTGTTCGTAAATTAATTACCGTGTATAATCGGGTCAAAAACGCGTTGAAACATGTCAGAGTCACGTGGGGGACGGTGATTTTGAACAAATATTATTAAACGAGTTATTTTAGACAGGCTTTGGCTGTCTATATTTTTGTTTACAAATATTTTTCGATCAAGTTTCGATTACACTGTGCACCCCGACCTCTAACCACAATTAATTATTATTTGAGAATAATCAATCGCCCCGATTTATCAGCGTTTAGAAATTATGGATTTTTTTAACTACACGTCATATTTTCAAAGCCTAAATTACATCAATACTCTTATTATTTAGCCAGACTTGATATTCAGACGCTAGTTTTAGGTTAGAAAAGTCAACTTCAATTCACTCGCAATGGTCACTATGGAGTTAAACGCGGACAGGATGCCAACTGTTCAACCGAAGAAGGGAGGAGCCTAAGCTATCCCTATAAAGGAGTAAAAAATATCTCTATATAGAACACACTGCTCATGCGTACCGGAATTCTTTACATTCCATAGACTGTGCAAGAAATTTAAAGACGGGAAACTACATCTGTGTATACGCTTCTCGCTTCTTCTTGATGTGATCGGGATTCGCTATCCTTCAGATAAGCCTTCGGGGTATCACGCACGTGTCGTAGTTCCATTGATTATTTTTTTTTTTTCAGTTATCTCAGTGAAATAATCAGCAATTTCAAATTTAGTTAGACTTTGCACTATCAATTGTACGGACGTGAACAACACGACACTGTCTCCGATCGACGATATCCATAGAGGTTCGCCTGTTCTTTCGTGCAAAAATTTAACAGTATGTTCCCGGATAGGGATAAAAATAAGAGAAAATACAATCCTGATGACCCAAGGAATGCTTCGGGATCAAGGGATCGATCGCGAGATCGTCAGTATCCTGCACATCATCAAGAGCAACATTATTCGCAACATCAGCAGCAATATTATCCGCATTACACTCAGGAATATCATCATTACCAAGGCAGACGCGATCATTCGGCAGACAGGTCAAAGTGAGTATAATCAGTATAATAATTTGCCTATACGCGAATTCAGAATCTCGTGAGTCAAATTTTCATTAGGTCAACGATTATTATCCTCGAAAACAAATAGAAGTTAATCTTCGTGACGACCCTTTTTTCGTTGAACCGGTTGGAAATTATTCAAAATTAGTTTTGTTGAAAAGCACCAGATGGCATAGTGGGCTAATACGGTCATTTTCAGTTCTTAGTTTATTAAAATCGGTAAATGATAGAAATTTCAGAGTTTTTCAGACCGATTTACAATTTGTCTTTAATTTAAGTCTCTATTTTGAACAATATTTCACTCCTATTCGACGATTGTCACTATATTCTACGTTTGAAATATCATCTGATAAAAACTCGTCAAATCTTATACCTCGACGTTGAGTTCTGACGAGAAATCTTGAAAGTATATTCGACGGCGAAGCTGTGAACTATCGGTTTGAAAAATTGGGTATTGGTCGGGCGGAAGAGTCAATTGTCAAGACGCTTTACGAACGCGACGAAGCCCTGCCTGGGTTCATAAAAGCAGACACACACAGACACTTCGCATCACTCCGTCGTAGAGTCAACCACGTGTAAGGTGATATTGTATCCTAGATATTATCTCATCAAGTAAAATAAAAGGTCAGTAATATAATCGGAACAATCGTTTCACCATTATTCTCACATGCTAGGATCAATTCTAGTTCGTGAATTTATAATTCTTCGAAAGATATTTAATTCGTCAAATAATCTGCCTAAAATAAGTAAATAAATAAAGAGAGAATGAGAGAGGGAGGGAGAGAGAAGCATTTGTTTAGACGCAACGGCTAAGAAACTCATGCCTCTATTTTTCACGAATTTTTATTTTATTTATTTCCAACTAAAAACCATGTTGGATCCAGTTGTAACCGAAAGTTGAAGGTCCGACCGAGATTTCTCTTCTCTTTTTTTTCCTTTCTTCTTCTCAATTCTTATGTTGTAGCGTAACAAAATAAAATTCAAAAATTGTCCATTTCATACACACGCGAAAGCGTCCTTTTTTCTTTGTGTTGTCACTAAAATGGCGTGCGCGGCCGAACCGCGTGTCTCAACTTGTTATAATATCTACTTGTACACAAAGAAAGAATAGACATCGGTATCCGAAATATTTTCAAAATAGCACTACTTTTCTTTTCTTTTAGGTATTTTTTATGTCTTAGGTTTTTTTTTTTTACTTTTTGGTTTATTTTTTTTTTTATTTCTTTTTGTTGCAGGGGTTATTTTCTTATCTCAGACTTCAAAGTAGCTCCTTGTACCTTATCAATTACCTTTCCTCTCCTCCTTCACTTCTTTCTTCTCTGTATAAATTTTATTTTTTCTTTTCGCAGATACTTCATGGCTGAACAGGGAGGGAGAGCACGAGGCCGATCCCGTGGAAGATCCAGGGGACAGGAGCAACATGGGCCTGCCGCAACACCACTGCCTACTCCCCAGGGTGCATGGGCTCGAAGGCCAGGTCCTCCGGCTCAGGCTACGCCGCAACCTCAACCAGGGCCGTCCAGACCCCAGCCTCAAGGATTTTCTGCAGCACCGACTGTAAGAAATTTTTATCGCATTGGATTTTATGATTTATTATTTTGTTCAAAAATTCATTTTCTTTTCTCGTGTTTACATTTTGTCTAAATTTTGGAAATTTTAGTGTAACCTTCTCACCCATTTCTAGCCTATGATGTTCAGTAGTGATGCAACTTTAATTATTCAATTATTATTCAGATTTTATTCTCAGAGGTAGTTTCACTTTAATGTATTGCATGTCAGAACATTTGCCAAGTAAGCCGATCTCTTAGTATAATGATGCACTGCGAGTTCAGCAATTATTCTGCTGAGCCAGTAGAGGAGCTCATATTTCATGTCCAGTTATGAATAGTTTCAGATTTCTTTTATTCTGTTCGTGAGATCACCAATTGTTATAATTTAATTTCGCTCTATCTTTATAAATGCGGTTTGTTCTTTTCCCCTTCCATTGTTGAAAGACTGTTCTCAAAATTTCTTTCTTTCGTTTTCTACTTTTAGAAAGCGTGAAAGTGTAATGTCCTAAGATTTTACTTGACATTGAATTATACTGAATTGAATGTTGGATGTAGAGAGTAGCAAAACAGACCAAAACAGACCTGCTCAGATAGACAATAGAATTTTTTTTCCCCCCTATTTATTGTCACGGTCTTATGACTGGCTAGGTCATATTCATAGAAAAGGTAATAAATAATCTTCCCTGCAGATACTTGGTATTTAATGCTTTATACACATGTATGTAGGTATTTATAGAGACTTGGAAAACAGTTGTTTGACCCTTCTGGGTAGTGTCTTATGGTATTCATTGTTTTCTACCCCCTTCCCCTACTACCTAAAATAATCCGGATTTAGGTACAAAAAGGAGTTTACCCAAACGAAACATGGGCTTACCAAATTGCAGTCACAGATATTGTTGTATGCCATCTGTTTATTTCAATAACAATATAAAGCTGAATACAAATTGCTACAAAGTATAAACACTTCTTAGAAAAGCAAGAAAAAATCATGATCACATTTTGTAACTTGAAGTTAAGATTAGTTTTTCTCTCTCTCTCTCTCGAAAAAAAAAAACTATTATATTATACTTGTTTTAGGCTGTTGGACGCGCTGGGCAACCTGTGGGTGTTAGAGGTGATGCCGAAACTGGAAGTAGCTCTAGGAAGATGCAAGATCTGGCGATTGGTACTACATATTCATTTCTTATTATAAGCCTGCCTCAATTATTTTGATTATTAGTTGAAAACAGTTTTCTCCCTTTCTTGCCCATTCACATTCTGGTAAATATTGATTCTCATTTCCTTAATTGCACACTTCAATTGTAGAAATTACTCATCTGGTCTTAAACTTGCTTATATTCATCTTCTGGATATTGTAAACAGGCGGAGGAGGAGATGGTGGTGCTATTGGCCGTGGCGCCATGCGTGGAAGACGCATGATACAAAACGAAGTAATCGTCACACGTCCTCATGGTCTAGTAACTAAGCAAGGTATGCTCTTGAAATTTTATATATTATAAAACAATTTGCAGCGAACTGAATCTAGAATCGAATTAATGCATAAAAAAAGGTCGCCGATTTGATCGAAATCAATTTGTTTTCTATTTTTTGCACTTAAACAGGGCATTCTGGTGGAACTATAAAACTACAGGCCAACTACTTTAAACTACTGAGCACAACTGACTGGTGCCTATATCAATATCGTGTTGACTTTGCCCCTGATGAAGACCGAACTGTCGTTCGCAAAGGGCTTCTTAGACCGCACAAGGATACTTTGGGGCCCTACATTTTCGATGGTACTGTTTTGTACACGAGCAACCGGCTACCAGAGGTAGAAAGACTTTTTTAACAACTTGTTTAATCAGTTTTCATGTGATATTATTAGTCACTGCACATTTGATCCTCAAAATTTATTTTTCCTTCTCTTCCTATACTTTGGTATATTTAATAACCATGCATAATTTTTTTATATTGTTTATTTAATTTCTAGAAAATGGAACTTTTCTCTACACGCCAATCTGACGAAGCACAAATACGTATTGACATCAAGGAAGTCGGAGATTTGGTCAAAGGAGATTATCACTATCTCCAATTCTTCAATATCATTATGCGCAAGTGCCTCGGACATCTTAATCTTCAGCTTGTTGGACGAGACTATTACGACGCATTGGCTAAGGTGAAAGTTTTCTTCAGAAAGAAATATAATTAGGCATTAGAGACTTAAATTTGGCCAAAAATCAACTTTTACAAACTTGAAATCGTCTTGAATTCATTTCTCAGATTTGTTTTTGGTCTAACATCGTTTTAAACAAAATTTCACATTAATTGCAGATCGAGATTCGAGACTATATGCTAGAACTATGGCCTGGCTACTTGACATCCATCCGACAACACGAAAGCGACATTCTTATGTGCTCTGAAATTTCTCACAAAGTAATGCGCCAGCAGACGCTTTTAAATATCCTTGATGATTGTCGCAGGAACTGCCGTAGCGGAGATCCGAGGGTAAATTTTCACTTTAAAGAAATATAACCAATTCTTTGTCATAAAAACTTATCTGATTTTAATTTATATTATTTTCTTCTCTTTGGTTTTTTTTTTTTCCACCAAATAGAGAGATTTCGCTGCTGCGGTAATCGGTCAAGTTGTTCTCACTGGCTACAACAACAATACTTATCGCATCGACGACGTTGATTTCGATGTCACTCCGCAATCAACATTCCAGCTTCGCAACGGCGAAAGCATTTCGTACATCGATTATTACAAGAACAAATACCAGATTGGAATACGCAACGTTACTCAGCCATTGTTGGTGTCTAAGACTAAACCAAGAGAGCGAAGAGCCGGTCAAGCAGACTTGGTTTATCTAGTTCCTGAGCTTTGCAGGGCGACTGGTGAGTCCGATTCTCTCTTATATTTCGACTTTACAGAATTTTCGGTCTATTTTTCTTTTCCCTTTTTGTTCATCTTAGTCAGAATCAATTGAAATGATTTTTTATTCATTTCAGTCAATATTCACTCTTTCATAATCTTGTTTTTATTTTCACAGGGGTAACCGACGATATGCGAGCCCAATGGCAATTGATGAAGGCCCTCTCGGACCATATGAGAGTCGGTCCAGAGAGCAGAGTTGAAAAGCTTCTAGCATTCAACAGACGTTTACGATCCGAAGCACAAGTAGTAACAGATTTGAAAGAATGGAATTTGAATTTAAGCGAAAACCTCGTCGACGTACCTGGGAGAATTTTGCCACGTGAAAAGATAGTGTTTGCCAGAGAAAGGAAAGTTGACGCAGGTACAGAAGCCGACTGGACTCGTGAACTTAGAAACGTTAACATGCTGTCTTGCGGAAGACTCGATAACTGGGCTCTGATTGTTACCAGTCGGGCAAAGAGAGATGTAGAGGTAAAATCTATTCACAACACCGTATTGACTGAAAATTTTCTATAGCAATAATTTTTAATCCGTTTGGGTTCTTTTAATTGCAGAATTTCGTTTCTACGCTGATCCAAGTATCATCTAAATTGGGCTTCCAAATCCCTCAGCCGCGAGTTCAAGAAATCTACGACGACAAATCGCAGTCGTATTTAACGGCTATTGAAGATATCCTAAGCCGCCAACAAGTGAAGTTAATTTTCTGTGTTGTGCCAAATAATCGGCCGGAACGATATTCGGCAATAAAGAAAAAATGCTGCGCGGACAGGCCAGTACCTACGCAAGTATTCCTTGCTAAAAATCTGACCAACAAAGGACTCGCTTCCGTCGCAACTAAAGTTGCTATTCAAATGAACTGCAAGATCGGAGGAGCTCCTTGGACTGTTGAAATTCCTCTCTCCGGACTTATGGTCGTTGGATTCGACGTCTGCCACGACACTGCATCTAAAGGCCGTGACTACGGTGAGTTTAGAATTTAAAAAAAATGAAAAGATTTAAAACCAATCCTTTTTTACCTAAATGATCATTTTTGTGTAAATTTTGTCCGCAGGTGCCCTCGTCGCATCCTTGGATCGATCATTCAGCCAATACTTTAGCGCTGTGAGCGAACACACTAACGGAGAAGAATTGTCTAACGATTTATCAACCAACATGTGCAAAGCTCTTCACGCCTACAAAGCAAGAAACCAGAATGCCTTGCCACAGCGAATAGTTATATACAGAGACGGTGTTGGGGAAGGACAAGTACCCTACGTGTACAAGCACGAGGTTGAGCTTCTTAAGAAACGTTTGGCAGAGGTCTATGGAGACCAGGAAGTAAAGATGGCTTTTATTATCGTAACTAAACGTATAAACACTCGTCTGTTTGCACAAAAGAGAAATCCACCGCCTGGAACAGTTGTCGACGATGTGATAACCGACCCATCTAAATATGATTTCTTTATCGTATCTCAGTCTGTTAGACAGGGATCGGTTTCGCCGACTGCTTTTAGCGTCATTTCAGACACCGTCGGCCTGGATGCTGACAAGCTTCAAAGACTAAGTTACAAGCTGACGCACATGTATTTTAATTGGAGCGGAACTGTTAGAGTTCCAGCTCCTTGCCAGTACGCTCATAAATTAGCGTTCTTGGTCTCTCAATCAATACATAGAATGCCTAACGCTGCATTGGAAAATCTTTTGTACTACCTTTAAAGATCTATCCGTGGAATCTTTTTTTCACACTTCAAATATCAAGACGATGTTTTTTCTGATGAACGGTATGTGAAAAAGATTGCTCAAATTTGAAAATTCTGTTTACTAACAGTCTCGATATCAATACTATTTACTATTACTATTATCATTTTTATTTCTATTTTTACATAGTTAAGTTTCAATAATTAAGAATATTGAAAAAAAAAAAGAAGATAGAAATATAACATTTCTATTGTTAATTTCCTTGAGATAACTGGAGCCCTATGAAACGTCAAGGTTTGAGAGAAATTTCCTATTTCGCTCAAGAATGAGAAAAACCAAATATAGAAAGAGATTAGATTATATTCTATACGTTACTGTTGAGATAGATATATATATATTTTTCTAATTACGTTTTTATATCTAGTATTATACATACGTGTATATCCTATATTAGACGATAACGTACCTAAGTTTAACTTGATCTGACAAAAAAATAAAAAGAAAACTGAGTGAGTTTATGTTAGGCTCTATAGCACAGAGTTCTTACGAAATTGAGCACTTTGCGATGTAGGTTTAAGCGAGCTAAGCATTTAATATTCTTCATCTGCTGAATATTGTACGAATTATAAAGAAAATCTATGTGTCGTTAAGTTTTTTTAAGGCTCAATTTTTTCTGTGCCGTACGTGAAAAACAATATTATTTCTTTGGTTTCTATTTTTTTTTCCCTCTAGTTGCATAAGAAAAAAAACTGGAATGAGATTCATTACCAAGTATATGTTATAATAAGAATTGACCCTTATGTGTTCTCGTGCTTGATAGATGTGCATTCATAAAATAAAAAAATAAAACATTTGTCAGAAACTTTTCTGACTTTTAGAACTCTGCAAAGTTCGTGTTTCAACTGAAAATTATTCTTCGCCAAACACTTGCATCTGATTTTATATAAGCACGACTCAAATATTCATTATAACTGTAATCAATGCATCATTGTATATCTATGTATTGATATCGTATTTTTATGATCCCAGTTGATCTATATTCCTTTTTATAAAGAACCAAAATAAAATTAATTGAAAATTCAATTTATATATCGTCTTGATTTTTTGCTGATACAGTAAACAGAAGAAAATCAAAAACTACCTTTTTTCCTAATCAGAAGATTCCTATTTCCTTGAATAATATCTCGAATCAGAAAACAGTTAGATAAATTTCAATTACATATCCGAAATAATTAGTTATCCAAAGTTTTCTAAGTTTCAATTTCATTAATGTGTAAGCTTCTCTGTAATTGAAAACTGCAACTAGGATTCTCAGGTGCAGTAACTACATGAGTGATACAAAAATAAAAATAATCATTGTGAATTAGGATTTCAGATTGAATAATTTATTGTAGTTGTAATTGCTACGTTTGAAAATCTAGTTGTAATAAAAAATATTCAAAAGAGAACATTACGTACGTTTATTAGGTATTAAATGTTATAAATATTATCACACACTTGTTATGAATGTTGAATTACTTTTTTTCTTTTTGTTTTTTGTTTTTTTCTTTTCGTTTAGCTTACGATTACGGGGATGGTCATAATTATAATGTATAAATATAATATTTATATGTATGTTTAATAATGGCTATTATTAAAAACTAATTACTTACAAAGTGGTGTGTTATGTTAATTATGTACATCAATAGTTGCCCTTTAATTTATTTTAGTCTTCGTAAATTATTGTAATAAATTTTTTAATAATAATAATAATAATAATAAATGTTTATAAGTAATTAAAAAAGCAGCCAGCCTCCAGCAAATGACAAACATTCTGAATATTCAATTACTTATTATTGTGTTTCAGCATATTCTTCTTTCGTGTGTGATCAATAAATAGTTATAATAATGGCAATTATCATCATTATTACTGTTATCGTTTTTACAATAATAACAATAACGGTGATAATTTTATAGATGAAATATGTATGGTATATAAACTATTCTAAAATTATACTTTTGTGGTAAAATATCATTAGGCCTTAATCAATAGGCCATATTTCGATCTTAGTATGTAATCACAATGATTACAATAGGTATAACTAAGTGTATATATGTATATAGCATGTTTCGTTTCAACTTGTGCAATTCTTGTATAAAATATTATATTATTTATACATATGATGATTATGTAGTCAGTAATTAATTTATTCTTTATGAATTGTTTGTTGTAAAGATTTTTTGAAATGCTTTTGTTTTAAATCCCAACACTATAGGAATTGATGATTCGATTATTTAGCAAGAGTTGCACTATTAAAAAGAATATTATAATCATCCAGATAATAAGTATACAATGTATGTATGTGTGTGTATGTAGTATGTAAAATATTGTTTGAATACTATACAGATTAATATGTGACTCTTGAAAGTAATATGTATGTATTATGATTTAAATAATTCTCATCAAGTAATAATTGACCATTGATAATAATAATAATAACAATTACGATACAAATTATTTACTGGAAATGTATGAAAGAGAATTGTGTGTTTGTACCTATGTATCTCGATACATTATTGAAAGGCAATTTTATACATTATCGTAATAGAAATGTCACGTATTACTCTATGACGTGTTATTATTCGTATTGGTTTTTTTTTTCATTTTTTTTTTATCTTGAAGCTATAATTATTATAGGTGTAATTGGAAATATAGATTCTGAGCTGATATCACAATTCTTCTATGAGACTTGTGATTCAAATTTGTACAGCTTATTTCTGTATACATACAAGTATAAGTATATAAACGTTACAAAAAGTGCGTCTATTTATATATCCATATGTTATTTATAATGTATACTATAACGTCGTATATGAATAGAGAAAAAACAGCATAGCAAAGGCGTAATTTATTCGTTTGATTATAACTCGGAGCGTGAAACAGGAAATAAACACGTTTTTTCAAGTTTCTTTTCAACTTCTAAGGTATATTAATCCTGGGCATTGATTTTTATTCGTAAAAAACGTATTTAGAAATACTATATATATATATATATATATATATAATATATTGCCCTGATAAACGCGATACACAATATTGTATATTTCATACAATATACAATAAAATGCATATATTTACTATTTGTTAATTCTGTTCATATAAATATACTAACTCACAGTCAGCAATGGCAGTAATTTAGTTTAGTAATTTGATCCGTTACGGTCTCCATAGCTGTCAGTATTAAGATAATTTTTATAAATTGTTATACATAATAAGAATATAATATAATATAATATAAACCGATGTACAATACACAGAGTTAGAAAATATTGTCTCTAGCTTTGTTAATAATACTTTGTGTGTTTTTCTTTTTTTTTTCCAGGTGATTTTATCTGATCTTTATCAATCAAACCGCTATTCTTATTTTTCTTCCTTTTTTAGCTAGAAGATTGTTGATAATATAATGAAACATATATAATAATGACGTTAATCAGCTAATGATTCACGATATACAAAAATGACACGGTAACGACGATATTTCCAGCCTTTTCTTTTATACTTTTTAAAAACTAGGTGATTCGATTGAAAATTATTCTCTCTCTCTAAACCATATAATATGTATTTCATTTTATGGATATTCAAAACGCTCAATTTTGTATGGCACCCTGCTGCGTACGATCCTAGTCAATTATTCATTATTAAGATATTATCAACCTATTTTAGGTACTATAAATTGTGAAGAAGGTAATATAATGAAGAAATATGTATGTATAATCAGCAGCTGTTGTCATCGAACAATTAATTAATATAAATAATTATTTCCAATGAGATCATGAGACTAATTAGATATTCATGTTCTATATACCATGTAGAATTTTAATTATGTAATCTGATGAACTGCCAAAGCTATGAGCTGCGTAACTTAACTTCTAATACCTAATTAGGGCAAATGATTAATAATCTGAGATGCTGCTTCATGTATTGGGCGATGAGGAAATAAGATATAATTGTTTGTTTCAATTGACTAAAGAGTTGTAAACCGTCTTTGAGATATGTTGAATGATTATTGATGATCAGTTCCATATATATTACCTTTTCATAAAAAAAAAAAAAATCATTTTCATTTTTATATTACTTATCAGCTAATGATTTTATGATTGATTAATGATAACTGTGATTAGATTTAAAAGTATTCAATAAAAATGAAAGCACATAAATTGTGCTACACATTCAAGGCTTGAGCTGAAATTAGAAGACCATCGAACACAGAAAATAGTTTGATAATTAAACTATCAAAGTTTTACACCAGTCAATTGAAGGACAGAAATTCAATGTAATTAAATATCTAAGCCTCTTAGATCGGTTTGTATCGTGAAATGAGAAGCAAAGGGTGATCATATACGTATAATAGTAAGATGAAAAGTAAACAAAAATATGGCAGTGAATATTTCCGTTACCGAAAAAAACGAAAAATAACAACAAAAAATGAGGAAATAATAAAGGTAAACGTGTTTACAATAGATTAAGAAAATTTTCCAGTAACGGTTGAAACTAATCTATTTGATATACTTAAAATTAATTCTCTTATCTCGAATATATCGTTAATAAAGTTAATTAAAAGACAGCTGCCTCTCAAATCCGATAAATAAGTTTTAGGCAAGAACACAGTCGCTATAATAAAAACGTACTTATCTTCAGTTATGTATGTATGAAAGGAGTTTTCAGATTTATTTAGGTCTTTAGCTAATCCAAGACTTCATTCATATTAAAAAAAAAAAAAAGAAATAAATATGCAATGATGATCCTTAGAGTAGATATTCGTTTAGTTAATTCGTCACTAGTTTTTCTTTTAGTAAAAACAAAAAAATTCTTTACTAAGCATATTTCAACTTTGACTCCTATCAGTACGGATCAGTTATCTAAATAAATTGGCGAGTTGTAACCTGATAGTTTACCAAAAATATTTATAGTCAATAAAACGAAAACCAGAGGCCATCCAAGAAGCTGGAATGATAATTTCTTCTACGTAATAATCGTAATATTAATAATAGTAATAATTTATATAAAATTCTCTTCGCGATATAAAAGAGGAAAAAAATTCCTCTCACAATATCTATCATATGTATAAACTGATAGCCTCTGATATTAACATCAATTTAATTAATATCTGGTCACCATTACTTCGATCAAAATGGCACACGTGTTATAGGAACACTTCAGCACTCAAATTCCGAAGCAGTTATGGCATTTAGGTCTTTCATTAGTCCCTCTAAGTTTGCCATTTCTTGATTCAATTCCTCTGTGCTGTACGACGGCTAGAAATGATTAAAATCATGTTTCAGAATATCATATTGTCGCTCAGTATTTATTCAAAACAAATAAAACCACACAAGTAACCAATATTAAGCTCATTTCTATAAATTACCTTCAATCGTTCAACTTCTTCCGCGGTGTGAGATGGATTAACTACAGAAGCTAGTCGATTTTTCGTTATTTGCGTAGTAGTGATAGGTGGTTTCTTGTAAGGACTTCCAGATATGGTTGGCCTTACCGTGACTTGCGAGACTGTAAAACAACTTCAATTATCAAGGACGAAATTTCTTTTTTTGTACTCTAAACTCTCCGATAATCAATTTTAAATACCTCCATGTTTCTGCTGAGCCGGAGTCGACGGTGCGGATTGTGGAGGTGGTGCTGGTACGCTGAAACTTTTAAGCGGATGCCCTTGCAGCCTCTTTGTATTAGCGTTATCTATAACGCCAACAGTGCTGTTGGGCTGGCTATTAGACCCATAAACGCTTGATGCGTACTGTATGTTCGTTGCATATTGTGAATTAGCAGAAGGATATGGAATCTGTAAGAAATAAAAGAGTGAAATATTTTATATCTGACGAATAAAGAACCATGCCATCAATTATTCGTTCTCAATAATCATCAACTACCTGAGTTTGCAGAGGTTCGTATGTGCTCGGTATGCTGCAAGAATCAGGGCTCGATTCCGGCGTTGGTTCTAAAGTGACGTGAGCTCTGCTCAAACTGTACTGTGCAGCTGTACGTGGATAGTTTGTTCTAACAGAAGGCACGTCTCCACATGAGTTGTGGATAGCTGGTTGAGACATGCTGCTATTAACTATGGGAGTAGCCGTTGCTATTGCTGAAACAATACAGATTAAGGAATAGAAATATTGATTCGAATGCATTTTTGGGCAGCTGAATATTGCTAGAAGAGTAGAATAAAATAATCTTGTTGATGTATGAATAGCGTGATGATCAGTGTATGTAAAAACAATGTATTCAGGAGTTAGAGAGCAACGTGTTTGAATATACTTACGCTGATGTAGAGGAAGAGTGTCAACAGGAAGGGTAATGAGTTTGGGTTTGTGACTTCCTCTGTTGTGTTGTCTCGTAAGGGTAGAACATTTTTCGTCGTTGTTACCTGATTAATATGCGATGAAAAATAAATGCGAGAAAATCAAAATAACTAATGAGCAAAATAACGCAACATGAAGCTTAACTCAATGATCTATCAGCTTCCTTTCATTACTCACCCATATAGCTTGGCACATATGTACGTTTATCCAAGGAGCTTGAATTTATGTGCATATTGTCTTGACTGTAATCCTGATTTCCAGATCTTGGAAGAGTGTTACTGACCACTCCACTTGTAGAAGCTTCACCGTTGATGGACGACTTCTCTAAAGCTTTTAGCTCCATTTGATCGTGATGGATCCAGAGATCCGGAGGTTTGATGTTGGTTTTCAAATTCGAGTCCTTTGTGTAGCTGTAAGATAAATAGAAATATTATGAAGCAAGATTCGAATGCTGAAAAAGCTGCATTTCAAATATCTGGAAAAATTCCATTTAATTGAAATTTGATTATTTAGCATTCTGGCCTAGATAAACTGACCCTTTCTTGTGGTCAGGAGACTCTGGGGTACGACGGCAGCACACAACCACAACTACGACAGCAACACCAGTCAGAAAGACCACAGAGAGTCCGACTATTATATATATTATCATGTTTGAGAGGCCTCGTCCATCTGTTGAATTAATAAGAAAAATAAGACGTGTTAAAGTCTGAGTTTAGATTCCTGCGGCACCAGTTTCTCATTGAGACGTTTTTCAAGAGACGAATTAATTATGAGACATATTTTGGATTGTTTGTGAGTAAAGGAGAGCAGAAATCAGCGTCTCATGTACCTAAAAACTAGGACTTCAGTAACGAACCGATGCCACGTCTCCTACGAGGGTAAATGAGAAGAGAAAAAAAGTTCTTGTTAGAAATTGGGACTATAGATAAATAATTGTAAAATTTTTGACAAAATAATAATCGGAAAAAGAATAATTACAAAGGAAATGGGGAAAGGGAAATTCGTGAACAAAATAAAAATCTTACCTCGAGCATGCGATTCGTCATAGTACACAATGCCATTGCCTAGCAAAGAAATGAAAATAAAAATAATTAAATGCAATATAATATTTGAAGTAAAAAAAAGAAAAGAAAAAAAAAAGAACTAAAAATGTTGACGAATTAAAAAAAAAAAAGAAAAAAAACAGACAAACAAACGTTATTTTAAGCCTAACTCTCGAAACTTACTTTGAGGTGTAGTGAAAGGAACGGTAGATGAAAATGGACCGTATCCCTTAGAGTTTCGAGCCTGAATCTTAAAGTAATGAGTTGTACTCGGCTGTAAGTTTTTAATCATAATCTCCGTTTGATCACCAATTACACCCTCGACTCGCCAGTCCCTGTCCCATTTCGTGTTATCCGTTGTATATGAGACAACGTACCCTGATAAAAAATAGAAGGATATTATTATATTATTTTAGAAGCAACATGCATTGTGTTATTCCAATCAAAATGACTCAAAGTGACCGAAAATCGAAAAACTTGGGTTTCGAAATTCACAGAATTTGTTCTCAGTCTTTATTTTCATGTTACTCACCAGTAATCGGTCCATTTGGCTGCTTAGGAGGCTGCCAATGAAGCATTACTGCCGTTGGATGATCGTCGACACTTTGTACAGTGAGATCCCTGGGCGGTGAACTCGGCTGTGCTTCGTGAGTCTGATTCAAAATGACCATACTCCAAGGAGATTCTCTTCTCCCCTAAATTGGAAAAATATTACAAGATCGATTAGCTTCTTCACAGATTTTGGATAAAAGCAACTACATGCTTCCTCATTAAAATGCAATGCGTACCTTGACCAACTTAACAGTGAATTCGTACTCCGTATTGGGTTTCAGGTCGTCTATCATGCAGTTAAGATCCGTAGCGTTGAAGTATTTGTATCTTGGATTACTGCTATGATGATAAGAAGTGTACCGAACGACGTAATACCTTTTGTCCGTTACATACTGTGAAATGAAACCAAAGAGAGAGGGAAAAATGCACTTCCGGAAATCTTATAGCTACTTATTCCCAGTTTCTTTGTATAAAATCTATAAAAACTCACCTGACTCTTCGACAAAGTGCTATCAGTCCAATAAAGTACCATTGTACTTGCAGAAAGTACAATAGCTTTGAGACCGACTGGCGGAATCAATGGAGAAACAGATTCTGGAAGAGAGCGTTCCATAGTTCTGACCGTCGCGTAAACTGGCGTCCCATCTCCAACTCCATTCGCTGCTCTCAGGGCGATTACGTACTCAGATAATGGTTCTGTGGTACAACAGATACAAGATTACATCAATTGTTTAGATTTGCGCAGAGTCAATGATCTCAGAGTTCAATATGATTGAATATTTGACGACATGTCATCTCTTTTTCTATCTTTTATGATAGAATAATTAATTGACATCATTTCAAAGGCCCACCTAAAGACTCGATAGAGTAATATCGCTGTTTGCTGTCTAATTTCTGTGTGTGATTGTCAGGGAACCCTTTCCCCCATCCCAGGGTGTATCCTCGTACTTTAACGCTCTGGTCTTTGGGGGGGCTCCAGGAAACCAATATTGAATCTGACATAGCTTTAGCTGTAAGAAAGAGAAGAATCCAAAGATATAAGACTTGAAGAACGGGAGGGATAAGTTAGGAAATCTTCCAATAAACTCACTTTTCAGATTGGTAGGAACATTTGGAACTTTACTTTCGTCCAAGTCTCTCTCATATGGCTCAATATCCATCAGATCACTCCACGGCCCGGTTCCATTGACGTTCAAAGCGCCTATTCTGACCTGATAAACAACATGTTTCTCCAGTCCATTCAGTTGATACATTCTCTGATTACCCTGAGTCGTTATAGAAGACCAATGCCTTTTATCGAGTCGACGATACCGGATTTTGTACCCAGTAATCACCCCGTTTTCACCCTCTAGTGGTGGCTCCCACCGAATGATTATACTCTGTGAATTTGAATGGAAAGTTATGAAGATTCAGTATATTGTGGTTTATAAGTCTTCCTGCGAGCTTTTCCTACCGTAGAATTCGCTGCTTCAAGTGTAACGTTATGTGGAGGCTGGGAAGGCTGGGCGCTAAGAGTTCGGACGGTAATTTCACTAGTCGAAGCACCGGGTCCATTTTCGTTCACAGCCTGAACCCAGAAGTTGTATTCAGTGAACGGAGTGAGGTCTGAAAGCTCGTAAGTTGTTGCTGTTGTATCGTGGACCTTTCCTTCGCTTTCACCCTGATAAATAATTGAAGAATATAAAATTAACTGCATTTAAACAGTGAAAAGATAACGGGGTGATCATCAATTCTCAAACTCACTTCTATATAAGTAATTGTGTACTTTATTACTCTCCCGTTAGTTATCAAAGGCTCTTCCCAAGTTAGAGCTACGCTAATACTGCTTGTTGCTTGACCCTGTAAGTTTCTTGGAGGCCCAGGTACGTCAGCCTTTGTTGAATAAGACAAATCGGAGGTTTTTAAAAGAATGTAATGTAAAATGTGCAATTATCTATAATTCATCTACAACTCACCTCCGACTGAGTTTCTATAAGCAATACTGGGCTAGAGGCACCAGCGCCCCGTGCATTATGGGCGACAATTCGAAACTGGTACTTTACACTTGGCTGTAGTGAAGATATTACGCGTTCTAATCTATTAGGCAAAGTGTCAACAACACGTTCCCTGAAATAGTTGAATAATATTGATGAAACAGATGCAAAGATAAGAATAAAGAAGAAATAAGACGATCTTACCTCTGCGAACCATCCTGTTTGTAATAAACCTTATAATTCTGTATATCTCCATTGGTATTCTCAGGCTCACGCCACCTTAGAGTAACAAATCTTGTAGAGACAATAACAGGAGTAAGATCTCTCGGGGCAGATGGAACGCTGCCTTCGATAGCATCCAGGGTCTCAGTTTCGTCTATAAAAGGGGATTTAGGGTTGAGCAGGGAGTCGGGATCACGTATAGTGTCCAATATGTCGGCAGGATCGTCCGAAGGACTTATAGATATTTCAGGATTAGGTGCAAACGCAGATAGCGTGTGCCCAAGCAAAGTGCTAGGATGTTGCCATGTGTTGTTGTACAATTGGCGCTGTAGAAGGTGTTTTTTAGGGGGAAATTTTGGAGTCATGGTTTTCTGGGCTGCTAATTTTTCTGGGTTTTTTTTTTTAGTTAGCGATTGTTTACACAGTTACGGAGCGGTGGAGGAAAGAAAGAAAAAAATAAGAAAAATTAAAAGATAAAGTAAATCATAAAATAATAGTAAAACGATAATAATCAGAAATAGAAAATCAATCCAGCCACTTCGTCAGTAGTAAAGATAACTCTTTAAACAAACGATAATATTCATACGTAACTGATAAACTCAAGATTGCCATTATCGAACTGTAAACAATGAGTACATGACAAAAAAGATAAGCTTTTGAAATTTATCATCAGCTCTACACTCACTCGGCTGGTTTATTATCAGTCTTGCCGAAGCCTGAACACTGCCTGCGGGATTGATACCAATGCATTGAAAAATGCCAGCATCAATTGGCAATAGTCCGTTGATTCGTAGATTGTATCTGAATAAAAAAAAGATCCAATATCAAGAATGTTGCAAGAACTGAAAGTCCAAAACTAAATTCTCTGTTGAAAATGAAACGTACCCATTAACCAGCTGCCAATAAGCGCTCAATGTTATTCTCTCCCCATTTTTGAGCCACGTTACTTTAGGCTCGGGTTTTCCATATATTTCACACTCAAGTTCTAGGTCTTGATTTTCATTTGCAACTTTGTCTTCAGGTTTCTTAACGAACCTTGGTGGAACTGTGAAAAGAAATAAAATCTCAGTTTTTTTAGAACAGTTCTACAGCTAAAACTGCTAGCAGGATTATGTAGAAACTGCTTTATCACCTTGCACCGTGACCTGGGCAACGGCGTCCAAAGTTTCTACCATATTTTCAGCTCTGCATTGATAAGAGCCGTCGTCCTTTTCTCTAATGTCTGTAATCATCAGACTGGTAGCAGCTACTCTTCGGTATCTAGAGGAGATTGAACACCAGCGTTACAATTAGGGCCCCAAATTATAAGGCAAGAAAGCTACAATGATTATAAGACCTTGAATCCAGCGGCGCAAAGTCTAGAGCAACGCCATTTTTCAGCCACAGAATAATTGGCTTTGGGTTTCCATTAGCTGCACATTCTAGAGTGATAGTAGTTCCTTCTATGGCAACTTGGTTCGAAGGTTTTGCTATGAAAACAGGCGCCGTTGCTCCTTGGTCTGAGAAAGTAATGAGTAAATGAATCAGAAATCAATCTCCCATTACGGTACCAGCAGTTTTATTATTATGAGAGAAATGATTCTCACCAATATCACTGCTTAATAAAGCAAGTTGTGCTTTATTGCTAAGTCTATGCTGCCCAAGTCCGCTAGCGTTGCACCTGTAGGAACCGAAGTCCTGCGATTGTACATGATCTATTTCTAGAGCCCCTGTAAAATAGTTTAAAACATTCAATCAATGAAAACCAAGAAGGGTTCAGTGTTCAGAGTGAATTAAGTGAAAGAGAATTCTCACCTGAAGGTAAGATCGTCATTCTGCTTTCGTCTAACGAAAGGGGATGCTCGTCTTTGAGCCATTGTATAGTTAAAGGACTTGCTGAGAGTGGTAAAACACAACTTAAGTAAGCAACTTGGTCTGGATAGACCATAGTATCTTGCGGCTCTTTCTCGAATCCCGGCAGGCCTGTGAATCCGAATATTAAAATGATTTATAATTGCATAAAAAAAAAAACTGTGAAAAGTTGATCATCCAGAATAATTAGGGTAAAGTGTGCGGGGATAAACCACTTTGCGGACCTTATCCATCTACTTTGACTTTATTCTATGGTTTGGTAAACTCTAGGGGTTTTAAACTACTAACTGGCAAGTTTTATGGTAGCTGTTCTCGAGACAATCGCACCGACGTTGTCTATTGAAGCTAGACACTGATATGATCCAGTGAGTTCCGGACTGCTAGCGTAAACGCTGCTGATATACAAGGATCCATTGGCTAGCTGCGATCTAGTGATATAAAATAAAATGTAAATCAATTAGTAGTTCAAAGTATGTGCATGTATCTCATACTTTCCCTTTTCTCTCCATTTATCATGTTTTATTGAACAGTTTATCATCTCCTACCTGTAACTATCACCGATAAAAGATATTGGCTGTCCGTCATCCATCCGCCATTGAATTATTGGCGTTCCGAGCGAACTTTCTGCCACACAGTCCAGTCTTGCTTGGGCTCCTTGTTCCACGACCACATCTTGAGGTTCCACCGTTAGCTGAAGTCCGCTTATAGCTGAAAAATCGTTTATTATAGTCTATTGGCAGTGTAATAAAATGTATTTATCTTTTCTGTTTATAAATTTGAAAATTGGAAAAATTTATAAAATTCGGATATAGTGATATCTTCAAATTGTGAATCAGATATCGTGATAAAGTGTTCGAAATTCGAATTATATGGCTCAATGGCGGCCATAGTTGGGTCCGCGTTCCACCTCGCGACTTTAGACATCGCGTTCTGATTACAGAGACTTGAGTAATGAAAAAATTGAAGTTTTTCTGCTTTCTTATCGCGTGCACGATAAAAAAACACCGACATATTCGGTCAACGAATACTCAGCAAGTCAGAAAGTGAGTTTAAACTCAAATTTCTTCATATCGGTCGCCATGTTTCTGCGCACGTTGCATACAATACATCCATTTAGGCGTAACATGAATTGAAATCGACTCGACCATCCCCCTGAATGAATGTGTTTGCGTTGAAATATATCCGAGCTGCTCCTGCAGTTTAAACCGTGAAAATAAATTAAGTAAACTAAAGCCATTCTGTGCTAGACCGAAGCCCTTCAAGGGATGTTAAATTTTTTCTTTTATTTCAGCCCCTAGATCTGCGCCCCTATGTCTACTCTTACACATTTTTTACAACACGAATTCCTGAAGCCTAAGGCTTTCGGTCTAGATTCAGTTTCAAGTAAAATAATCAACGCAGAAGGGTTTCCCGTTCTGATATCCTTCCATATTTCCTTTCGGATTCATATTTATAGAAAATGACGTGTTACAATGAGTCGTAAAAATAAAATTGTAATAATATTCTTTCATAGAAAAAAGGGATTCCCGCCGTATCGCCCTTTTCTTTGTTTATCTCATGTGTATTATTTCCGGTTCGTCTGGATCTTCTCAATCATCGAAATGGGAAAGGTGTTTATTATTTGTACAGATATATATGTGTATATAGGTAACACCTTGCGATGCAATGAAATGCAATGTAGTTGCAGTCACGCAGTAGCAAGAAAGCTGAAAATTTGTTAAACAGGAGCTAGACTAAACTCGAATGAAAATAAACAGCTCTGACTGTTTGATTTACGATCATGCGATGGTGTAGTTGCACAGGGACACTCTCTTCGCATATATGAGAGAAGAGAGAACGGCTTTCTGGCCGCGAGAACCTACCGCACGATGGATGCGGTGTCCCAAAAATAACCATGTTACAGATGTACATATATACATATACCTACGTGTAGGGCTGTAATAATACGCTATACTGTTTACACGCACCGTTACATCTTCGTATGTATATAATAATAATAATAATAATAATAATAATAATAATAATAATACCTATATACTGGAAGCAAGCAAGCGTGCGGTATAGGTGAATATGTATATTGAAATTGTTTCAATTCATTGATTCTCGCGTCGTATATTATTAAAGTGAATAATTTATTTTTTATTTGGTACTAACCGAATGCCTCCCATTTTGTAGAGCAAACAGATAAAAACATAATAAACAAAAAGAGACAGGCGAAGGAAGCAATGTGCGAGGATAAGATTTAAAAAAAATTTTATTAATGAGAAAACATTAATAATAATAATAATAATATAAGCAGAGTATTCTATACAGAGACAATAATATTGCATATACATATGTTGGACAATAATCAATCTGGGCAAGTTTTAATTATCGACGATTTAGATCGTGTGAATTCCCGCCGCGCTGGGAAGTCCCTAATTGTTTGTGCATATATATGCGTTATAGTTGAAAGATTGCGAAAACGTAATAATAAGGATGTGTGTATATACAGATGTATTCAGTATATTGCGGAAGCTGCACTGTTGGGAATTACTGTATAAACATAGTATAAGTAAATCTTCGAATCGTAATTATTTTTTATTCTTTCTTGTCTATTCTTTCATTTTGGATTTATGAAGTATAGAGATTTATCTCCTTTTCTCCTTTTTTTTCTTCTATTTCTTCTTTTTTTTTTTTATATACTATAGAGTATAAAAAATCTATCTTCTTTCTATTTCACCTACGGGTGCAGTTAATCTCTATAGATATAAAAGAACGTGATTTTTTGAGTATCGTTCAAGTTTGAAATACGAAATATATACATCAGGTCCCGCAAGACCACACCCTGAAGCATTAGCGCCCACGTAAATTAAATCGACATTGGTAAGCATTTATGCATATACCTATGTAGGCATACTTTCGCCTTTGAAAGCTGCAGTGGGTTGGAAAAGTTTCGATTAGTCGATGAAACGTTTTTTTTTTACTATTGTAAAATTTTACTATTATATACTAACTATATATGCGTATTATTTACAGTCGATCGTATCGTAATCGGTACGCATAAGGATTTCGAAAATGACTACGATCTTCAAATTAAGAAACATCGACATCATCTGAAATAATAACCGACAAAATAAATAGATAGAAATACAATAATTATGGTACACGATAAATTTCATCATAAAACATCGATATGTAGAAAATCAAGATTCAAGATAATATTAAAGTTGTGATCACCGAGAAGCCGCGGAGCAATATCAGTCATAGTATAGGTAATCGGTACGTATATACAGCAGGGCGGTAATCGTCACGGTCTGTAAACCGCGACGTGTTTTATACTTTTACTAAATTCCTATTCTTTCGCGTACGTACGTAGGCAGGTATTAGGTAGGTAGGTAGGCAGGTATTTCCGAATCTAGTATTTTGTAATTCAAACGGTGACGAGAGAGCGCGATCGCTTCGACCGCAGATGATGAAATTTGATGAAATAAAAAAAAAGGTATCGTAGGACACCTACACACCCATATTACACATGCTACGTACCCAAATAATTTTCTTTTTTATATATATTTTTTTTTCTTCTCTTTCCCGGATGTTTCACGTTTTAATTAAATTCTCCCCGCAGTAACTAGATCGCTTCTATACTTCTCCTCTTCTCCGAAACAACAAAGAAAGAACAACGATTTCATGTAATTCGAAACTAACTTCCCCCGCGTGTATAAGGTACCTCTACGTACGGGCGTCTTGAATTTTTTGGTATACACCTGGTCCACTAGACCAGTCACGGTCGGAATTAGAGTAAATAAATGCATGGACAGATCCGTATCTAATAATAATAATAATAATAATAATAATAATCATAAATGAAGAAGGAAGGCGATCAATTTTTCAATTTTTCTACAATAATCATCGAGCCGTCGTCTTCTAGTCGTCGCTGCTAAAATTCACCGTAGATATTTATGTATGTAGTACTACGATGTATTACGAGCGGGAGTAGAGCTAGAGCGTCGAATAATTCTTCGCCCCCTTCTACGACCTGCGATCTCTTCTTATTAGAGGGGGCAATTATTTCTCTATTGCCAGACAATAGCCTATACGGTCGTTCGTTTTCTGCAGAGGGAATTGAACTCTGTAGGGTAGCGATGGGGGGATGGATGGATAGAGATGGGGGAGTTTCACATCGCGGGGGAGACGAAGCCTTGGCGATTGGCAACCCTGCTGCAAAACCACCCCTAAAACGAACTTTACTACATATCTACTTTGCCACACTCCCTCGATGCTGTATTTATACTATACACTTCTACCCCTAAGCTGCAGGACTGTAGAAACGCTTTTGGGATTCTCGGAAATTTTTTAATTAAAATATACGAAAAATAATAATTATATCCACTCGTTAAATTTGTTTCATTTCTTTTTTTTTTCTTTTTTTTTCCGCATACGATAATCTAATTGGAAAGAGTCGCTTGAAACACGAGGCAGCAGAATTTTTTTAAAAATATAATACGTAGTAATAATTAGATAGAAAAGAGCTGTGGGAAAATTACCACTGGGTTGTTACACATATACCTATTAAAAGTACATATAATACGTAGATGAAGAAATGTTTTAAATGTTAGAAAAAAATTTTCAAGGTTTTTTTTACACCTGTATTTCTTCGGTGTGTGGGTAGAGTAAATATTTAATCGTGCAAACAAGAGAAGGTATATTTATACTAGAAAATCGTACAGCGAAGCCAGTAGATACATACATAGAATGGGTTATCTGTTTAAGAACGTTACGATACGAGAAATAAATATTAATACAACTTTTACAAAACTCGAAAGACTCATTCCAAGGAGCGAGAGGATCTCTTCTTTATGTAGATAATATCATATCAAGTATCATCGCAATCTTAAGTCAATTTGAAGCTCTGTGAATGAGTGTAAACAAGTTCTAAGATGGCTTGACCAAGAGAGAATGTGTAGTATGTAGATACATACCAAACATATTAGGCAGAAATATTTGTTTAAAAAACGATGTGTTTACCATTAATTTGCTTTTTAATTCAAATTATTTATTCAGGATAGATACGAATCGAGTTTGATTTCTCAGGCTGTACGATTGATAGATAGAGGTATTAGAATGAGTTGTTAATTTACGATTGAAAGAGCTTATTTCTGAATCGATTTAATAAATTTGATTTGAATAAGGTGAATCTTTATATGATAATAATAATTGGATGAAGGTTAACAAAGCCGCTCTTAAACAATACGGTGGATTTATAGTTGTTCATTAATTACCTCGGCCGACGAGTGTCAACAAAGTAAGGGATATCAGTGCTACCCTAAGCTCCATTTGATGATTATCTTCTCTGTATCCGATATTATAATCTTAAAAGATGAACCTGCCTCCAGTTGGCTTATACCCACCCACAATACTGCCTCATCCGATCACTAATATTCACCAATTTATATCTGAACACATTTTTTAATTTATGTTTAAAATTATAATCGCACTCACTACACTGGCCGTCTCCACACTATTTCTATTATAACCTTTCATTTTTACCCGCATATACAACTATTCACGATTACAAAACATTACTCGCTAACGATGTACCCCCTCCGCATTGTTCTCACCCCTTGAGATTCTGACGCGACGCCATTTTATTATATTAACAGACCAGCGCGCTACATGGATAAAATACGAACTAACAACCGCTAACATTTTCATCATAAACTATGCAGACACAGATTGTCGACGAGGTGGCTTAAATTTAGTTAGACAATATGGTAGAAGCGCTGAATAATTATTTTGTCCAATAGAAAAAGGTTCGACCAACAACGCCTGTGTGTGCTTCTAGGTTTTCTTTAATCCGTGACAACGAATGGATTGACATCTTGATCGACTTGTATATCCATCAAACGGAAATAAAAATAAAAAGGAAAAAAAAAATAAGAGAGCGAAGTAGAAAAAAAAAAGAAAAAAAAAAGAAGATATTAAGACAATATGGCCGCGCCTGGGTGTTGTTGGTGTAGTGCGTGATTTTCCGAATAGTTTAATAGTACCGTAAACAATTCTGTAGTAAGTCTGGCGTTGTATATAATCCTAGTTATTCTGTAAATCAACATTTTTTCAATGGGCGGGCTGCTTTATACGTAATGCTGAAACGATGCTAGGCATCACAAGGAGCGTGGTGAGTGACTCCGTTACCGTTCGGTTTCCCAACATTTTAGTATCTAGGTATCTATTTTTACGCATATATTTCATCGATTACATTTGCATGAAAATCAAGAACCTCGTAAAATAAGAAGTGAATAAAAAATGATAAAAAATAAATAAAATAAAAATAAATACACGTCCGCTAGTCGCGATCTCGCTTACGTAGATTGATAACGGGCAACTAATTTAGAATTAGCAAAACCTTTTTATCTTCTACATATACAAATTTGCGTTATATACTACAAATACACATAGTACGCGTATTGCATACTATTAATTACACTTGTGTGCATTTTTTTCAAAAACTCACCGTTTCTTTTTCTATTTCATATTATTATTATCATTATTATTATCATTCTTACACTATCATATTTATACGCGGTTAAAAACGTAATTTATTATTCATAGGATCAAGTTTATTCTTTTTTCTACAATAACGGATCGAGATAATCAAGAAGGATACCCTCAATCGTTAATTATATATTATTTAACGCGCCTGCGAAACACTGCTGATTAATGTAAACGACTCATTGGCATGGATTATAGAGGTACGTAGGTAAAAAAATAAAAATAATTTCTATTGTACTATCTTCACCTATCACCGCTCGAATATTTTGAAATTTTCTATGTAAATTATGCAATAAACATCAAGGACAAATTCGAAGATCAATTTATATCATTTTAAACATCAAAATTTTTTGAAAGACGTTGTTTCATCATTTTTTAAATATCTATTTCTGTTTCTAGTGTTTTAAATACGATTTTAATATTGAAATCTAGAAGAAATGTATTATAAATTGACCTTTAATTTGTTTATTTTCGTTGTTGAAGGAAAGCAAAAAAAAAATAGAAAAAAGTAACGCAAGACATGCTTTGGTTTCTTTGTACTCGGCTGACACTAATACTCTGTGTTTTATCATCTCGTTTTAACTAAACTTAACTGTGGTAACACGCACACACCTCTGCGCATGCTTAAATTAGTTAGAACTGAATTTAAACATTCTCCGAGTTAAATTATCAAACTTATATTGGTCAGTCTTTCGACGCCTTCATTGTATGGACGAGAAAAAGCAATCATTGAATTCTTGGACTTTGTATGTTTGTCCAAAAGAATTAACGACGAAAGATAAGAAGGCAAATGAAAATCGTTTTTTTTAAACGAATTTCACACAATTTATTTCCATTTTCATTTTCTCCTTGGCCCAGTTCGTCAGAATTTAGATATTGAAACGTTGAGCCGAACCGTTTATTTGCATAAATATATTGTTATAATGTACAAATGTATGATACGCCTAACTAATTCCTAGGGGTGGAAGGTAGCACTTTACTGAGACTTGGAGACTGACAGTGGTTAAAACGCTGGAGAAAGACGGTGGAGCTTTGGAGGAGGGGGAGATGTCTGCTGGTACCCAAGGCGAGATTCGGGTCGGTCCATCCCACCAGGTTTGCCCGATTCTTTGGAAAAACCTCACTGCTTCGTAGCTACCTTGCAAATATGGGATTTCATTAAAGGCTTGTTCATTTTGAGAATTCAATTTTCACTCCTTAATGTCTGACGGCGCGATATATACATTATTAATGTATCTTGTATAAAGAAGAGCAAACAGCGAAAAAGATAAATAGGAAATTAACACCTTAATAATGTAAATAAAAAAGAAGATTATACTCGGAGGGAGTTTTGAAGTCAGAAACAATTAATATTGGTGATAGATATCAAGTAAACGCTGCTTTATCCTATTCTAAATACTAAACTTTAGCTTAAATCTTTGAATAAGCAAGCCAGTATACATGTGTGCATGACTAACTCGCTTTGGCAGTGGTGCTAACCGCGCGCTACCCTGAATTTTGGGTACAGGAGTTGGTTTCTTGCCAGGCCCGGTTGCCTGAGTACCGGCCGGGCATCTCTTCTGGAGAGCTTCATCCGGATCCTGAGTTCTCAAAAGAACGTGAAGAACTACGATGGGTTCCGGCCATGGCATTGGACGGAGATCTATTGATGTACTTAAGAGCTGCACGATCCATGGCTGCCTTTGCAGGAATGTGTGACGGAGGATCTCCCGACGACGGTTGTGTAGCTGCCTCACGCGACGATACTACCATCAACGCTTTGGACATTTTACACGACTCTGGGTACGACCCTGGCCGAGCCCTTCAAGCTCTTGTTAAATGCCCCGTGCCAAAGGGGATAGATAAAAAGTGGTCAGAGGAAGAGACGGTAAATAAAATCCAACATTTTCTCAACAAATATCAACTAATTGTGTCTTTAGTTTACGAAAATACTATTTTTCATTATAGAAACGATTCGTAAAGGGCCTTCGCCAGTTTGGAAAGAACTTCTTTCGCATTAGAAAGGATTTACTCCCCCATAAAGACACGGTGATTATAGCTAACGGATTAGAAAATATGAAAATGATTGAACTTGTCTGTTTTTACAAGAAATTTTTACCCCGCTTAGCCTGAACTCGTTGAGTTCTACTACCTCTGGAAGAAAACACCAGGTGCGAATAACAATCGGCCACACAGAAGACGCAGGCCAGGTTCCTTGCGCAGGATTAGGAATACTCGTAACTCTCGGGCGGGTACTCCTAAGGAGGAGATACCTACCCCGACTAAAGACTCTTCTCCTGCGGCCTCGAACCCCAAAGAGCCTGCGTCGGAGCCTGAAACGGTGCCCGCCGGTACGCCAGCGAGCAATAATCCAGGGGGCGAAGTCAGCTCCGTTACAGAAGATGATAATTCTGAGGAGGACAGCGACTCTAGAGATACGAATACCAACGGAACTGCGCAATCCTGTCAACATTGCTTCTCGACTAGCTCAAAGGACTACCAAATAGCTGGAAAAGACAGGCTACTTCTGTGCGCCGAATGTCGAGCGCATTTGAAAAAGTCTGGAGAACTTCCACCAGCACCACCTTATCTATTTCGACCAGTGCCAGCAGAATCTCCCGACAGTCCAGGCAGGATGAGAACCAGAAATAAAGCTAAAGAAACTCCGAGACCAGCCAGACCGAGACGAGCAGGTGGCACAGACACACCTGATCAGGAGAAACAGCAGCAACAACAACAGCAGCAACAGACGCCTGATAAATCCAAGAAAAAGTCAGGAGGGAAGCCGGAAACTCCAAGAAAAGGACAGAAGCGTAGCCAGGCGGAGGATCCGGAAGAGGACAAGGATTCCGGGAAGCGTAAACGAGGTGAGAGGCCGGAGAGCCCTACGGAATCTCTCACTACGGATAGTAATTCGTTGATGGACGAGCCGGAGAGGGAAACTGAGGGCGAAACGAACGAAAATCACTCCGTTCCTGTCGCTGTCCAAGTAGACGAACCACAAAGCCCTGCAGCAACGACGCCTGAAGAACCACTAGAGCCTACCCCAGTTTCTACTCCTGTACCGGCCGCTATTCAAAACCTGCCTATATCAGTTCCAGTCATTCATTCTATGGACAAAAAACCCACAATAGAGGAACTGGCAGAGACCAAAGAACAGATGGAAGAAATTCCCATGATTATTAACCAGCCTTTGAAACTGGAGGTCATTCCTATGGAAAGAACTATGTCACCTGTAGTCGAGGACTCTAAAGATATGATTCAGCCCATTAACACAACTACTCAACAACCGATGAATAACGTTGATATGACACAAAGCATCAGGAATTTATCTCAACCTAGTATCGTCAGCGCACAGAATTGTACACAGAATTTACAGACCCTTCAGGTAGCTCCTCAAACTCAGCAAGTCATGCCACTAAACTTACAACATCCTCCTCCAAACATTCAAGCGAACCAAAATATGCCACAGAATTTATCCCAAAATTTATCACAGAATTTATCACAGAGTTTATCACAAAATCTATCACAGAATTTATCTCAGAATTTATCTCAGAATTTATCCCAAAATTTGTCACAGAATTTGTCACAGAATTTGTCGCAGAATTTACACCAATCTTCTAACTTGCCACCAAATATGGGAAACCCTCAAAGCATCGCAATGCCACCAAATATGGTCGGCCCTCCAGGCATAGGGAATCCCCACGGGATGCAGCAAAACATGTCAGGGCCTCCGCTGAGTTTAAATATTCCCCAAAACCTGCCGTCTAACATGTCGCAGATTCCTCAATTGTCAAATTCGCCACAGCCATTAGGACTGGCGGTATTACCACCAGAGATTAGAATGCCGGAAAGAATGCCTGAGGAAAGAATGCCACAAGAGAGACACAGAGATAATAGAATACTTGAGAGAATGACCGAAAGGTTGCATGAGAGGCCGGATGGAAATGGAGAACTGGAGAGACCCGAGCCACAGAATTTATTCCAGCCGATACCTCCGCCTCAGAACATGATGCCTGTGGAAAAACCACCGTCTATAGCGCCCTACTCTTTGGCACAAACGCCTCCTATGGAACCACAGAATCTTAAAATAAAACAAGAAATTATACCACCAGAACCTGACCCCCTACAAAGTCTGAAGGAAGTTAAAGTACCAGGGTTTCAGACAGGCTTTCCTGGCCCTAGTTTAGACAATATCAAGAAAGATCCTGATAGCGCCAGCAAACCACCAACTCCTAGCAAACATTCTCACAATGTACAAAATAATCAACAAGTTGCTCAGATACAGTCTGTAGCTGCTTCTCCTACGCCAAGTTTACCACCGCCACCAACTTCCATTCCGCAACCGGTAATGCATCCCTCACAACAGCCCAGTCCCCATATGGCACACCCGTTTCATCCCCATCACCCGCTTATTCATCATTCTTTGTTCGCCGCTATGCATCCCTACCATCACGGGGGAATGGCTTATCCCGGTTATCCTCCTGTCGGAGGGTATCCCCCTTTTCCTGCCTATCCATATGGCCCAGTTCCCCATGCAATTCCACCACCTTCTCCGCAGCGGAGTCAAGAGAGCACGACGATGATGACTGCCCACCATTCGAGCACAAGTTCGAGCGTCACGAGAGACGACGGCGATAATTTGATCGCTACGCATCATCACTCGTCCAGCATGCATCAGGCGACTACTCTCCATCATGATAAACTCATGACTATATCTTCTCACAGTTCTCACAGCCATTCTCATAGCCAGTCTTCGCACAGCTCTCATAACACTCAACGTAAACCTGCCTTGGTATCCGCCTGCTTGACTTCTACCAGCTCTGTTCATCATCATCATAGGCCGCCTCAACAACAGCCTCCTATTCCACCGGAGCCTAAACCTGAGCCAGAAATGATTGAGCCAGAACCTGAGGAACCTCCGAGTCCTAGAGGACCGTCTCCCGAGCCTAGAATGGAGGATTCGGAGTGCCACAGATCACAGTCAGCCATTTTTCTCCGGCATTGGAATCGGGGGGAGAATAATTCCTGCACAAGGACTGACCTCACTTTTAAACCAGTGCCGGACTCTAAATTGGCCAGAAAAAGAGAGGAGAGAACTAGGAAGGAGAGAGAACGGCTCGAAGTTGAAAGGGAGAGAGATAGAGCGGCAGCTCAACAAGTCAGGAAGATGTCTACTCCAGAAAAACAACCTGAACCTTGCAAGCCACCTAGTCGTGGCCCTATGGAACCTGTCGTATCTCCTTACGATAGATACGCAGCTAGGCCAGGATCTTACGCGGATACACCAGCGCTGAGACAATTATCAGAATACGCTAGACCTCACGCCGCATTTTCTCCAGCTAGACACCCTGGCCCACCGGATCCAATGCTGCACTATATGTATGGACCGGTTGCTAGGGAAAGATTAGAGCTCGAACATCTTGAGAGGGAGAAAAGAGAACGAGAAATAAGGGAGCTCAGAGAACGGGAACTCAATGATAGGTTGAAGGAAGAACTACTCAAGGGAGGACCCAGGTCTATGCCTGGTAGCGTCGATCCACATTGGCTTGAAATTCACCGAAGATACGCTGCCGCTGGACTTGCTCCTGGTCCGTCTGGTCCGCCGCAAGGATTGCATCAGTTTGGTATCTACGGCGGCCCTCCAGGTCCTAGCCAGCTAGAGAGAGAACGACTAGAACGATTAGGTACGGAACATGTTTCTTATAAGTTCCATTTCTTACGCAGTGGCTTTTTTGAGTCGTAACACAAAAGATAATTATTTATGGATTATTAATTCCTTGACGGTCTGGACAAGCAGTTTAAATCTAAACTTTAATCATCTTTGTATATAGGTGAAGCATAATTATTTGAATTTAGATGTTATTACGACTTGGAGAAGGCACTGATGTTTGGAATTGATTTGACGTTGTTTAAAAAGTAGTTTAATATCCAAGTAGACAACACGTTGATTACCCAGCAGATAGTTTATAGATAAGATTTCAGGTTTCAGACAGTAAAATATATTCGTAATCTTCCTTTTCTTGGTAATTATATTCCTACCCTTGTAAATTCTTTGTTACAAACAGAACTTTTCTTATCATTTAATAGTTTAATCGATTCTACTAAACAAACTGAATATAAAGATTTTTGAGTTTATCCATAGCAAGCTGTATGTATGTATGTATGTATGTATGTATGTACATAGAAATATTTATACAGATCCAGGTTAAAGGAAGAGAGTGCAGGTAACAACGTACCTGAAACCACCTCGTTATAATATGAATATATTTTAAAACCATTTATAAATTTTGAAGAAGGAAAGAAAGCCCATAATACTATTAAATTACCGAACGCTGAAATGTTCCTACCGCAGTATAACTCCACCCTTTGTTATTAAAACTGACTTAGGTTTTTCTTATACGAATTATTATGGATATTTGAATCTGATTTAAAATATTCGAAGCTCCTCTATTACAACCCTATGAAAAAAACCAGTGAGTAGTTTATTTCACCGAGGCGCTGTCGGGTTTAGGGATACCGACGGCAGCCGGTGGGGGGCCAGCAGGGGGAGGGGGCGGCCATCCAGCGCACCACCACGGCCAGCTGGACGAGCGGTTGGCTCTGGCTGCTGACCCGATGGTCCGGTTGCAGATGGCTGGCATCTCGCCTGAGTATCACGCTCACACTCACGCGCATACGCACGCGCACACTCACTTGCACCTACATCCGGGACAGCAGCAGGCTCAGCAACAGGCTCAGCAACAGCAGGAAGCGGCTGCTGCTGCGGCTGGATTCCCCCTGCCTGGTAGGTGATAGGATCTTCGACGTTAGTTACAAACACACATCCCATGTCGAATAACATTTCACCCGCGTCTCTTAACCATATTCTCTTCTTCTTATTATTATTTCTTATTAAACTAATACCATGTCCATGATGATCGGATCATACATTTCGTGCATTGGGTCGCTTTACAATTCCATTATTTTATTTTTGTTTAAATTAGCTGCTGCTGGAGCCAATTATCCAAGGCCAGGTCTCATGTCGCGCGATCCTTCTATGGGCTTGCATCCCGCTGAACTCCTAGGTCGACCCTATGCAGACATGGCTGTACACCACGAACAGCTACAACGCCACTTGATGATGGAGAGAGAACGTTTTCCACCGCATCCTTCGCTAGTTGCACATCACGAGGAGTACCTAAGGTTTGTGTTGTAAGAAAAAAGTCCCAATTTTTGTATACCTCGATCAGTTCTTAACGCGTTTTATAATGTTCACCCTTAGATATCGCGACTAACTTTGTATTAAATTTTATTTTTTTAGACAACAACGTGAGCGCGAACTCAAGGTTCGCGCTCTGGAAGAAGCTGCGCGAGGATCACGACCTTGAGCAACTTTATATTTCTAATATAATTATTTTCAAAAGTTAGGGACGCAAGTAGTATAGATATAAGAAAGTATATGTCATTATGCTAGCACAATACAAAGACATTTATTTTAACAATATATATACCTATATATATATATATATATTTTAGACATCCAATCTTCGGATAAATCGTTCGACGCAGACTTCTCTTCGTTTATTTTTGAAAAGAATGTTTTTCGCAGAATAACAGCAACGATTTATCTTCTATTTAGATCTAGCGTTGTTGAAACGTTATCGAGTTATAGATCAATTTACCGCCATAGAAATTATATGTTCTTAATCATTAACTCGCCATTTTAACGATTCTTCTTAATTTGAAATTCATGTATTATATCAGGCTGAGGCAGCATTTCTCAAGAAAGTGATTCAACGTTTTTTTAAAGCTGTGTTCTTTTTTTTTTTATCTATTTATACTCGACGAGAGAACCAGTTTGTTACTTGAGTGTGACTAACGAATTTTTTTTACCCAATTGCTCATAATTTTATGTTGTTGTTATTTGATCTAGCGGAGTGACATTATACTGTAATTAAATAATATCAATTAAATAATGAATATAGAAAAGTAATGGTGAACAATGATAATGATGATACAACAATTGAGCAATGTTATTTATTTTTTTATTTACAAGACGCATATAGCGGATATAAGTATGTAAGCCGGACTATTTTTTAATTAGCAAACTTAGTACAGTTCTGTAACGTATAGACATACATGAATACATAATATTAATACATAATAGTGATGGTATAATCACACAGAAACTATATCATATAAAGAGAGAAAGGGAAAAGTAAAGAAAAGATAAAAAAAAAGTAAAAAATAATAATAATAACGTTTAAGTGGAATTACTACTTAAAATTAGACGAAAGGAAAAAGTTGAAAAAAAAATATCTAATTAATTACCTACGTAAATTAAGTAAATATTCGATGAAATAAAATGAAATGAAATGGAATCAAATCAAATGAAATGGAATTAAGAGAAAGAAAGAAGAAATAACAATATATGCATTTATTGCATAATTTATCGTTAGATAAAGATATAAAGAATATACCTATAACTGTATTGTGTGTATCGAAATGGTAAATTTTAAGTTTTATAAAAATACATAGAATACACGAGATCGACGGAAGAGTAAAACACACCACTCTCTCTAATTAGTTTAGCAGATGCTTTTTTTTGCCTCTCGTTTGTGTGGTGTGGTGTGGTGTGGTGCCTTGTTTTTATTGAATGTAATGCGAGATCCAGACTCTGACCACTTGTTCTGGTAGTTCCGCTCACACCCATGGTTTACCATACATATATTCTCACTCGGTATACAGTGTGGGTTTTAACACACATTAACATCTGCTGTACACATGTTATGTTAGTTTCGTGTAGAGAGGGGAATAGAAAACGAGTCCATGGTGTGAGCATTGCTCATTCATAAATCAGCTTTTCTAAGGCGAAGAGCGTCTTGAGCAGAGCCAAATATTCGTCGGACAATCATTATTCTTTGTTTAATTAATTATTTTATATACGTATTTAAATTTGAAAAGTTAGAATTATGGCGGCTAGAAAAAGAGAGGAACCTGGTAAACAACGGTATCAAGCTAACGCTAGGGAACGCGATCGAACGCATAGGTAAAAATAATTTATTTAAATAACGACCATTCTTTTTTTTGATATTTAAACTAAATCTATAAATTTAGAATACAGTATACTACTTGTTATTTTTTTTTGTTTTCAACTGGGATCGGAATACTAATTGCTATTGTATTTTCAACAGAACAGAAGTCTTTCTTTATTCCGAAATGATGATATTCACTGAAAGAAAATCATCAAAACCCAAGTAAAAATGCTTAAAATTTGAAACATTTGCTTCTTAGCACTGAGAACGTAATTTAATTTTTCCGAGACGAAACGTGGGTAGGATTCAAAGTATGCAAACGTGATATTTATATGTATAACAGATATACATACTATACATATAACGTTCTAAATTGAGCCTGAAAAACAATATCAGATGCCCTAGAATTGCTAACTAATTATTCATTGGGGTAGGAGTGAAAATATTTTCCAATACAAAACAAGATTTTATTATATTTTTTTACGACTTAGGTAATGATTGTTTAATAATTTGTAACATTTTCATCATCTCTTAATCAAAAACTTCTGATCTGTTATTCAAATGTAATCTTAACTTGCAATTATTGTTTTATTTTTTATTTTTATTCATCATTTTCTTTGTTATACATATATTCTTGTGTTTAGATATAGAAAAAGCATATAAATTCAAATCTACATGCTTTACATGAAAAGATATAAAAAAAAAACACAAAAATCTAGATAGTTAAATAGGAAATTTAATAAAAATATCAAGTAAACAAAAATGCAGGTGCGCGACTCAAGAATCGCAATCTTCACTGTGCAGCGTAAATACAGCGTTCACCGCCCTTAGGACCTTGATTCCGACCGAGCCAGCGGATAGAAAATTATCTAAAATTGAAACATTGCGTCTGGCTAGCAGCTACATCAGTCATTTGGGGGCTGTGCTTATTGTTGGTGCAGCTGATCAGCCATGTTTACGTTTGGAGGAAAATCATTCACGATCATCAAATTGGAATAATGAATCTCATAGCAGACCGCAAGTCTGTACGTTCTGCCTTGCAATGCATAAAAAATACGTAAGTATATTGTTTTTCTTTTTCTTTTTACTATTATGTTCAAAATTCTTGAAATTATAATAAATCATCGATTTTTATTTGGTAATTTATTTATTTATGTTTCTTGTACATAAATACGAAGGTTGTCTTGTAGTAGGGACGTTATTCTCAAATATTATTGAAAAATATCGATTTCCAGAATTTGAATGTCGCCTCTCAAACAATCGCCGACTATCAGAGTCAAGATGGCTCCCAATACATCATACTTCCGGCGACTTCGTCGTCGTATTTTGACTTGAATCCGATATATTGAAATGTGAATTAAGAGATATTGTAAATTACCTGTAAATACGAGTGGGAGTTATAACGAGAAAATTAACTAAACATACATGTTGTACCCTGATTTTGACTCTGTTTAGTAAATATATACAATAAGACACTAGTAAACGAATAACGCGCACTGCGTTAGGTTATTGTTTCCGTATTTCGTTTCATAGCCAACAATGCAGTGAGGAGGAAGGACGTTTTCGTTTTACTCAAAGTTCTCGTTTCACGTTCATTACATTTCAGTGTTATTTCATTCGGTTAGTTACTACCCGTAGATAATAGGATTTCATCATGTTTGTCTACGAGAAATCCCGGCGTTTATGGTTAGCATAAAATTAGGTGAGAAAATTTAGAAAATATACTCTTTATTATAATTTTACGTATGTATTATGCTATAGCAAAAATTCGGCCATAGATTGTTGAGAATCAAATTTCTAATGATTTTTGAAGACAAAAGTAAAATTAAATAAATGCATTTATAAAAAAGATTAAATTTATCTTTCATTTCTAAATTCATCAAATCTTTAAGATCTATCATTATACGTCGGTGTTACCATCTGCGCATTGATGTTAACAACTTGAAAACAAAAATGTTTTTTTTAATAACTAAATGTCGTTTACCCTATCGAAGCCATTAAAGAAAAAAAAGAAAGAAAGTTAATAGGTGGAAAATCTGCTAAAACAATTTCTTAAGCCCCCGCGCTTATCTTTTGAACATTCAAATCCCGCGTTCCGCAAAACATCTGCTTCTACGTAAAGTGGACACAACTTCTAGCGCTCCAGCGGATTTTCTCGAAACTATAACGTCGAAAGTTTTTAGTGAGTTTACTTCAAGAATACGGGATACTCTACGGTATAAAAAACGTTCGCGACGCGCGTAATTCTTAATTATTTGATCTTGGTCTTGTCGGTGCGTTATAAAGGGAATATAAATGCAAGAAAAGAGGTATTTGCATGCGATTACATAACTATATATTCTAAAAAAAAAAAAACAAGCTATGCCATTATTTTCATCTAACTTTTAACGGGAGACAATGAACTTCTCAATGTCGTTTACTATAATCTCATTATGAAATGCTACATAACCTTAATATCATAATAGTATTGTCAGAAAGAGAGAGACAGAAAGAGAGAGAAAGAGAGAGAGAAAGATCAATCACGTAATGTGTTCAATTTTACGGTTAGAGTAAAACCCGAATCTCATTCGTAGAATAGAATAACGTAACTCAGAACAGTTTCCAGTTAATTAAACATCGACTACTTAATCGATTTATCAACCTGACCGTACTAAAATATATTCACAAATAACGTATATGCATACAAATACAACAACAAAAGGATATAATATATCGAAGCGGCGGCCATGTTGTGTTTTGCAAATCACGTTTAATGAGTTTATCTTTTTCTGTTTCCTTTTTTTTCCCCTTATTTTTGCAATCGACATTAAACTACATAGCTAAAATCTTTTGGCAATTTCTATGACTATATTCCTAAATGAGTTAAATCAACTCCGACGAATCTCTTAATCATCCGTCGTAGAAACTTTCATCGAATTTTATTTCTATTTTCATTTCTTTATATTACTTATTTCTCTTAATTATTAACAAATACATCGTACGCGCAGGTGTTTGAAGAAAGAAAAGAAAAAAAAATGTTCTAAACACAGAAAGAAAAAAAGAAATAATGATAATAAATAAATAAATAAATAAAGAAAAGCAGTTTAGATTTTCTATGAAAATTATTATCCCGTTCTAAACTCTATGGATAAATTGATATGACAAAACTAACACAGACCGCGACCGGGCTAGCAATTTCGATTTATTTCATATAGGATTGATAATAGTCTACTTCAGTATTGTTTTGCGCATTTCATTCAAATTGATCAAAGTGGGCGCGCGGTGGCCATCTTGTAAAAGTGGTTCTGTGGTGTTTGGAGGTTCTGCGAAGAACAAGAGCTTCGCCAGAGGCTGGGAGTCCGTTTTAAATCCTCCTAGCGGTCCTTGGCAGTCCCTGGGTACCCAGGTGACCTCCCGCTAAGCCAGGGGACCTTAATTACATCGGATTTTTCACTCGCCCATCAAAATACACATTTACGAATCGTCGGGAAGATGGTGAGAGAATTTTTCTGTTCACCCAAATATTTTATCCCCATTATTATTCCTTCTTCCTATTATAATTAAATTCAACTTTCATTTTACTTTCCTACAAAACAAACAATACTAATCAAAAAAAATTTAATGAAAAAAAATATTCTAAATTCAGTTCTTTTTTTTTTTAATTTTTTTTCTTCCTTTTCAATGAAATAAAGACTTCGATATTTCTCTTCTTAGAAATAGAAACAAAACATTATATATATTCATATTTATATTTTCGAAATCCCTTTTTCTGTTCTTTTTCTTGCTGCTAGAGTTCGGCGTCAACTGGGGGTACTGAGGGGTCAAGTCCAGCCTCTAGCCCAGCGTCAGCAGCGAGTCTAGCAATGGCAGCACCGAAGTATGGAACGCTAGTACCGAATCGTATTTTTGTGGGTGGAATTTCAGCTAGCACAAGCGAGGCTGAACTAGCCCAGCTTTTCTCTACGTATGGAAACGTTAAGGCAACTAAAATAATCTCAGACAGAGCTGGCGTGTCTAAAGGATATGGATTTGTTACATTTGAAACTGAAGAAGAAGCCAAACGACTTCAACAAGAGGTAAAACGAATAACTGATACAAAAGAATAAACATATCAAATGCAACTTTTCTCTGAATTTATTTATTTAAATCTCTCCTGAACTATCCGATTCGGTTTTAAGATGCATTTTCAGTTGAATTGTTTCATTTTATAGTCCGAATGCATCGTGCTGAGGGAAAGGAAGCTCAATATTGCACCAGCGATTAAAAAACAGCCATTTAATCGGTCGTTCGATGGCGGTTCAGGATCTCCGCCTGCCGTACCTACCAGCACCTATTATTACACGAACGGTGAGCGTAGAAAAATAATATCAATAATAATGAACTGAAGGTTTTGAAGTGTCTGATTCAAGATTCTGGAACTAGTAAATCAGCTTCTAAAACGTAACAACCTTAATTTTTTTTTCCAGGCATGGGTCTAACTTACCAAAATGGTATGACTTTTTACAACACTGGAGCCCCCGCACCCGCAACACCGGTCGCTCCTCCAGCAGATCCTGCAACATTGTATCAAGCAACGAGTGTATTTGGTGAGAATTGAGGATTCTTTTTGTTTAATGCTGTTGTCAGACATTTGAATTGCTCAAAAATAGAAGATTGATCGAGTTAAATTCCCACCAGAGCGAAAATTCTATTGAATGTCACTAATTTTCTGTGCTTTTGACTCTTCTAGGACCCCAAGCGACGGCTGGACACCAAACATTTGCTCCGGTGATGTATCCCTGCCCCGCACCGTCTTTGTATGTTCCACAGCAATATCAGTATTCCCCGATGCCTGTAAGTTTGTTTTCATATAATATAGATATCAGTTTATAGTATCTGATGTTATTGAAATTGGTATTTGGGTACCTGGTTTAACTAGAGGAACTTTGGGTCTGCACATTTTATCTTTATTTGAATAATAATTATTCTCAAGTATTTGGGTATCTCAATTATTTTATCTCTCTTTCTCTATCTGTATTCGTTTCGTCCGCTATTTTCGTTTTCTTTGTTTTTCGTTTTTCGTCTTTCGTTTCATCTAAATCATTATAAATGGTATATCGGTTACGGTTGACAGACAAACGGTCTGATGGGCGAAGGCATACCACCAGCGTTTCTACCCAACCCTCAACAACTGCCTACTTACGTCCTTCTCGACGCTATACAGTATTGAGGTCTAAAGGTATATGGTCTATGCTACGTGTCCAGCATGCGTCGCACTCTTAAGCGTTCTATATTTACACTCATTAAGCTGGTGCACTGCATGACTTTAAATGTAGCATGTTCCGCTTACTATCAACTGTTTTCGTTTCTTTCTTTATTCGTTTGTGAGATTTGTTTGTATTTAATCTGCTCAATTTAGTTTCGAATATCTAAAATCCAAAATCAAAAACCAAATTTTTGATCTAAGAAATATCTTTTATTCTTCAAAGAATAATTTGGGGCCACAAGCGGTTTTCTAAATTCATCAAATTCACCGATTTAAGTCCTTCCATATTTTCTACATAATAATTTGAGAAAGGCCACTATTTGGATCGGCCACTAAATTTGGACCGTGTCTTTGATTTTTGGGCAAGGCATGATTGTTTAGATTTTAATTGCTAGAAATTCTTTTGTGTAAACATTTAGAGCGTGCAGAATTCGATTCCATTAATAATTTCTGAAGAAAAACGTTTCAAAAATTTGTTCTTCGCTTTATTTTGTTGTTTCAAATCACTAGTGTTACCATTATGCTGCTTAAAAGCTGAAATCTCGTTATTCATTATTTCTCCGCCAATTCGTTACTAATGGTTAAATAAATTTAGAATCTTTTGCTATTTTCGATTACTCGCAATTCATTCCTAAAACTCTGAATTTCACTGTTTTAAACGGTAACTTCTAGTCCCAGTGGTAATCTCTGATCGAAAGACGCTCTCTTTTCTCTATCCAAAATAAAAATCCTAACAAAATTCAAACTCCGTGTCTTTTTGCAGGTATTTTTATAGTCATACTCTACTTAACTAAACTGGCTTTTCTTTCCTTCATGATTTTCTCTATGTTTTAGCAATCCGTATCTTAACGAGCAACTAAAACTAATACAAATTAAACAAAATAGAGATTTAATCTCCATTAAACAAAAAATAAACATCAAAAATCAGTTATTTATATATCTTTATTACCACATTTACTTTCAATCGCACTGCATGTGTCCAAAGAGATTTGATCAATTGAAAGATCTCTTCTCAACCGATTGAAAAAAAAAAGAATACATATTCCTTTTGAATTCGATAGAATTCATCAATCTTCTTCCTCATTACATGGAAACATTACTCTTCCTAAGAAATATATTAATTTGAAAAATTACAGTACGAGCCTTACTACGCGGGGGCAGCGGCTGGTGCACCTCAGTACCTATACACAACCAGCAGCTCACAGAGCACAACAAATGGCAGTGGTACGGCGTCAGGCGGAGGTACAAACAGCACAGGTGCAACAAGTCCTCCAGCCGGACCTCCGCCAGCTATTGCATCTCTTCAAGCCCCACCGCAGACGCATCATTTTTATGCCCCCGCGGCTCCGCCGCCTCATCACCATCCACAAGTACCTGCAGGACCTCCGCAGCCACAGGTTGATCATCTTTACTACTCGTTTGCGGCTGGACCGCCGCCTCCGCCGCCTCAACATGCTTCGATCGGACTCGCAGATCAACAGCTACTATTGTATACGACTGACGCTTCGTGCCAATCTCAACAGCCTAATGATGGCCAGGCACAAACTCAGGAGGTGAGATTATCGTCAGATATAATTTCTATAAAGGATCGTCTTAGTTTCCTTGATAATTTAGAGAGGGAAAACGAGCAGAGACTATCTCTGTTGCATGGGTCATTCGCTTACAAACAACTTGGAATGTGAAACACAAACTTTTTCGGATGTTTTTTGCAGTTGTTTCACTAGTCTTGTTTTTACTGAATTATCTCAGGCCTCACAGTCATTTCCCTATTCCCCTCACAACACACTCAACACATTACCCCTTTTTTTTAAACCAATATATTGATTGTAAATATAAAATATTTGTAAAATCCGTAATTTTTTTTCGTCCTGTAAGTTCGATTCAAATTTTTTTACTTATCCATCTGGTTCATTAAAGTAAGCGATATTTTAACTTCTTTGACCAGGATAGAATAATTGTTTGCAGTGTTGAATTTCGAAAAACAATTATTATTCTAAAATTGAAAATACGGATTTTTAATTCAAGAAACAGTTGTAGATATTTTTTGATCCGTCCCCAGCTATTGGGAAATCAAGTTTAAGGTAAAGAAAAAAAAAATTCTGGTGAGACCGATATGTGATAAATAATTTCCAAAATAGTGCTACTTATATAATTTGTTCGTTTCTCAACAAGTAATTAAACACAGATTTTTCCCTCAAAATGGCTGCCTTGAGCGCTGTGAGGCCTGTAAGATAAAATTCTGCTCAAACTCAATAGTTTCGTTGAGGTTCTTTTATTTAAAGTTCGGACTTCCTTTTTAGAGTAGAGTTGTTTAGAATTCAAGAAAAGAAAATCAAAGGAAAGAAAATTTAAGTAATATTTGTGGTAAAAAAAACGTAGGACTCTCACTCAACGTCAAGCCTCTCGGACCACCCACAGCACATTGATACAGGAGGGAAGCAGAGTTCGTATTCAGGAGCTCCCCTAGTCCCTTTGGTGCCTGTAAAATTTCCAATATCCAATAGATTTGCATCGTCTTATCATCACCCGGTCGCCATTCATCATACATCTAATTTCCACGGTTCACAGACTTGCTTAAACGATAGTAACGACGCAGAACCGGGTAGCATAGCCCAGATGCACTGTAGAACTATCGTCTATCATCCAACGACAGTCTACATTCCGCACACACACGCATCTTCTCAGTTTCATCCGTCTTCGGCGGGAGGTCCTAGTCTTCTGCCAACACCGACGCCTGTTTCTTCGCAACCTCATCATCACCATCATCATCACGCGTCTATTCAGTCTAATATTAATCCTAAATTACAAACAATCATGTCCTCTCATCAACGCGATTATTCAAAATCTGTAGTAGCCAGTGGTCAGGGTAGTTATAATCTCAAATCGCAAAATTTAAGCATCGCATTGATCACTTCAGGCGTTCATCATCACGGTAAAGGCCACAGCCACAGCAATTCACAGGCTCAGAAATACCCTAGTTCATCCGATTATCAAAAATTCACTGCCAATGTTGTATCGACAGCTCGATTTCCCACTCACCAGTACAAAAGATCATCGAATGCAAACGCAAACGCGGGCTCGGCGACATACTTTACAGGCCAAAGATCTGGCTATGGTTATCATAAATCAATGGGTTTCGGTAGTACTGGGGCAGTTTTGAATGGTATTAATTACCATGCCTCACAAAAGACTGGTAATTATCAAAATTTCGAATCCATTAGATCTGGGAATTACAATTCTGACCAGTACTTTGACCCTGGTAATTCTAGGGCAAAGAATTTTAACCAAAAGAACGTTTCATCTGGTCAGCACAAAGGTCAGGCTACAAATAGACGAAACTTAGATAACAATTCAACGACTAGTCAGAATTCGGAAAATTATAACACAAAAAATGATTCGCAAACTCAAAATCAAACCGAATCTAACAACACTAGTACTACAGTTGTTGCTGAAAAGTCGTCGAGCCCACCGCCCGCACCGTATTCACCTATGACTCGCCCCCTCCCAATCCTTTCACCACCCGTTCCTCAGGTCCAGTTCTACGCCCCAACCCAGAATCGTTACCAGAATTCGACTTCTGGTCATCAACAGCAGCAACATCAACATCAACATCAACATCAACAACAACAGCCAGCGCAGCGTCGTTATACACCAGCACCACCTTTACCAACTGGACGAAAACCCTCTGAAAAATACAGTGGGTCACAAAGTTCGCAGAATTCTATGTTGCGACAGCATAAATATAACAAATCAAATGGCTTGATGCAATCAGGTAGTGGAAAATCAGGTGACGATAGTTTAGGAGGTGCTGGAGATGCACCGCCTGGTGTGGGCCGGATGCCTATCACCCCGCCTGGTACTCCAAGGAATAATCATCACCCAAATCATTCGAGCGGTGATCAAAACCAAATTAATGATTCATGTAGCCATCAGATGCAGGCGTTGAGCCTGTAGCAAAGAGTCCATGTGATTCGATGATGATGATGATATACCTATAGTATGTTATATGGAGAGAGATAAAAAGAGGGAGAGAGCGAGTATAATTAATAAATGGTATAAATTCTTCTGATTAAAGATAAAAAAAGAAGAAAAAATAAAACGAAAGAAATACTAATAATAATAATCAATATAAAATAAAGGATGATGATGACGATAATAATAATAATAATAATAATAATTAATAATAATAATACTAATAATAATAAACACTAATAAGAAATATTCAACAAACGTATAACTATTATTATATGTATATCTACTGAAGGGAGCTGATGAACTATTTGTGTGTGTGTATATATATATATATATTTATATATGTATATATATATATATGTGTATGTATATGTGTATGTATATATATATATATATAGAAAAAAAAGACACGCGCGCAAAACAATTTTTTTCTTCCGTGATGTCATTCCTGCGACCTTTTTAACATATTCCTGTCGGCGCACTTTTGGGTGTGAGTTCAATTTTGTTCCCCCAATAATTTGTTGATTCAGTGATTCGTTGAATATATATATATATATATATATATATATATATATATATATATAAGAGCTCCTCCTCTTCCTCATGAATAATAAAATGAAAAAGGAAGGCAAACGAAATTGTTAAATATTTATAAAAAGACGACTAAGAAAATTAAAAAAAAAAAAAAAAAATATTAAAAAAAAAATTAAAAAATATGATAGAGAGAGAAAAAAGAAAAGAAATGAAGAGATAGAGATAGAGATGTTGTACTAGAGATAAGTTAAAGATGAGATGATATGGTAAATAATATTTAAAATATAATGATATTGTTAGATGCGATATATAATTAATATACGATATACACGAGATAATATATTATACATACATTAGTATACATATATTACAATATAAATATTACGAAAATACTATATTATATATATATATATATACTACGGATGATATAGGATATGACTCTATGACTAGACTTAATTAATGCTAAAAGAAAAAAAAATTTCATTTCCAATAAGAGAAGGAAAAATCGTTTAAGTGATGGTAAAATAGAAAAGAAAAGAAAACAGAAGTTATGGCATGATACAAATATCTACAGGACAGAAAACTTATGTGTACAGTGTGATTCTTGTGCAAGTCAATTGACTTGATGACCATCTGAAAATTATAAATACACAAAGAAGTATTCTCTTGATCTAGGAAACTGTGAAGAGTGAGAGAGAATGTGTCTGCGGCAAGGTTTATAAAAGTCTTGAGAACTATTGCTCTACTATGCATAAAATCGTATGTTTAATACTTTTTATTAAAGTATTATTAGTTATTTGTTGATAAAATGAATTGTTTTGTAACAAGAATCACGTTGTATATTTATATATATATATATATATATATATATATATATATATATAAAAATAAGAAAATACCTAGATACCTAGTTGGTATATACTATATATACAATATATCGCTCTCTTCGTCATGCGATATTTGAAAAAAAAAGGAATGCATGCATGATAGGCTCGAGAAAAGAAATAATAAACTGAATCTCACGAGCAAGGCTAGATTAGTTAGTCAGGTAAACGAAGAACGGTAGTCTGAACTAAGTAAGTGAAAAAAGAAAAGGGAAAAAAACATTAATAAATGAATGAATAAATAAATAATTAAATATTGTAATCGTACAAAACGAGCGATCGGTCATGTGTTCAAAAAAAAAAAAAAAAACGATATAAATAAATGGATAAACGAATAAAAATGAGAAAAGGTAAGAAAAGAAATAAAAAAACATTCAGTAATAATAATAATAAGAAGAAGAAGAAGAAGAAGAATAAGAATAATAAATAAACATAAATACATACATAAATAAATAAATAAATAAATAAATAAATATTAATAATAACGATAACGATTATACTGATGATAATTATTATTATTATTATAGTAACGGTAACAATTGAGTAAAATATGAACACTGATTATGGAGTTGTTGGTATTCGTATAACGATTGCTCAAGGCACTGCCACGTCTTCTTTCTTTTCCCATCCAATATGAATTATGAATTCGCACTTATAATTTAAACTAGAAATCATCATCATCATCATCATCATCATCAACATCATCATCATCATGATTATTAATAATATTATTATTAATTTAACTAACCAGCAAGCCAGCTAGCTAGCGCCTCGAACTTAATTTTTCCTCCCTAATCGCAGCCGCCTGAGCGGAAGAGTATTCATTATTATATTTTCATTTAAAAGATTAAATTATTGTGCGCGGATGTCGTCGTCGGCGTCGTCGTCATATTATTATGTAGTTTTTAGAAAATAAGAAAATAATGATGTTGAAGAGGGTAAGGGAGATAGAAGAAAAACAAAAATAAATAAAAGAGAAATAAATAAAACGAAGCAAAACAAACAAACAAATAATAAAATAATTATTATAATTAATAAAATAAAATAAAATAAAAAGTAAATATACGAAAATCTCACCTGTTTATTCCGAGTGACTAAAGAAGTATAATAATAATAATAATAATAATAATAATAATAATAATAATAAAATATATTAAAAAAAATAAAAACAGTAATAAAAATAAATAGAAGAAAAAAAACTAAAAAAAATACAAAAAAAAAACAAAAAATGTGTCGGCTGTGAGCTTCCAAGCAAATAACAATAATTAAATTATTATTATTATAATAATATTATAAAGAGAAAAAAGTTAAACGATATTCTACCTAATTGTTATAATGAAAATGAATTTCTTCATACTATATAACGAGGAATTTGTTATTGTCTATTGTCGCGTACATTGCTGTTATTCGCTGTTTATGGACAAAGAAAGAAAGAACAAAAAATGATAAGAGAAAGCAAAAATAAACACAAATAAAAACTTGTAACGAATGAATGAATGAATCGATTAACTTGGATCGTTTGATTTTGGCGTTTTTAAAAGAAGACGCCAATGATCTGATAATGATCGATTGATTATAATTAATGGAACGTGTCGAAGGCCTAGGTCTTTCGTAGGTCGTTAAAAAAAGGAGAAATTAATTTATTGAAGAAAAAAAAATGCGAGTGCCTTCTATTTGTTTTCGTGGTTGTATTGTTATACATTTGTTGCGTTACGTTCCCAAGAGTCTCTATAATGTTGTTATACAAAATGTTTGAAAAAAAATAAAATGTTGTTCCTCTATTTATTTATTAATTTATGGGCCGTTGATGCCTGGTGAAAACGCCCAGCGAATTTTTTCGAAGAAGAGAGTAAACAAAAAGTAAACAAAGAATGAATGAAAGAAAAAAAGAAATGAGAAATTAGTAAAATGTATTAAGTTGGTATTCGATGATTAAGAATGAAGAGAAAGAGAAGAAGAAAAAGAAAAAAAAGGAGGAGAAGTTGAAAGAAAATGAAGAAGAAAAATATATGTAAAATTATATAAAACGTAGCTAAAAACCCCTAAATTATAATTATACATATTATTGATGAACGGTCATGCTAGCGTGACGTTAAACAAACACAGCAGCTCATTTCGGCACCTATTTCTATGTATGATACACAATAAACAAAAGAACATACCCAGCAATATTAAAACATTAATATTAATCAACAATATTTAAGTATATACATTATAAAATAAATAAAACACTATACAGGAATACTAGAATGGTAACGCTAATTGATCCTGCGATTAATTCATAGCTAGCTATTGTTGATATTATATGTAAATTGAAACTCGTTATGGTATGTATTGAACGCAGGATATGAAGCTACTATAAATAAATATATATGGAATAAAAGATAATATATCTATATACATATAAATATACAAATACATACGCGTCATGGTATACATATATATTATATATATTATTTAAGATGAAAACGTAGTACTGTATGTAGCTTAGAGTCGGTAAGAAAACAAATAATAAAAATAAAATAAAATAAAATAAATAATATACTATATGTATATATTATACACTAGATTCAAGATATTTAAAAAAACGTGCGGAACTATCATTTAAGTTTAATTAAAGTCTAATAATAAACTTTCGATAATAAACGAATTGAAATCTCTTCGGAATAAGTATATATATGAATACATAGATATATATCTGATTGAGTCGAGAAGCTTGTTGAGATCTAGTTAATGTGAATGAAAACTAATGGCCTAATTATTAATAACTACCGAATGAATGGATTCTCCATTAAAAATGTTGTTTGAAATTGTCTGGACGAAACTAAAAACAGAAATGAGTAATTGCGAGTTTAATGAGAATTCTAATTCTTTCAATTCCCAGAGATTTCTCTTTCGTGGATTATTTTAAATCTTAATACATCAAAGGTATTGCAAGTGCGGATAAAGACGCGTTTTTTTAAATATCTCGTACGATATAAAAAGAGAAATTCATGTACTAATATAAATTATATACGGAAAATGACATGTAGAAATGCATCACAAAGCATGTATAAGATATACATATTATATGATAATAAAACTGCATTACATTATAAGAGATACATACACACATGATGAATATATGTATTAATTATTTTGTAAATGTATATCTATTTGTATCTACCTCTTTAGTTTCATACCTATAGATATATATTTACAAAAAATTAAATAAAAAGAAAAAAAAATTCAAATACGATAAAAGAATACTGTGCATGAAGAGATCTATGTACCCATACACATTATAGCTGGCAAACATACTACTTATAGTAAAACGAAAAATGTAAGTGACCGAAAGTGTAACACTTCATTGAATATGAGAAGAAATAAACATATTGAACATGAATTATCTTTTTTCTATTCTATATATAAATATAGATAGTATTTTATTCTATCAAAATCAACTCGCTCGATTTTTTGACGCTGCATGGGAAATCGAGGAATATAGAATGCATATGGTAAGATAATAATAGTTAGTTTATTTATTCGCTTGTTTGGATTTGAGTTATCTTTTTAGTATTCTCATATCTAAAATAATGATCTAAAACTTGTTGCTGTAGTTATGAATTTTTTTCTCGAAATTTAAATAATCGTACAACGAGTGATAATATCATATACGTGGTGCCGAATGGTATCGCCATCTCGCGCTCAAACTATCGAACTATTTTTGCCCCAAATATCATTGCGCCTTATTACATACATCTCGTGTGGCATTGTTGTGATTTATAACTTGCGGCTGCTTATAATAAGGCGCACCGATGTTCGCGGCAAAAGTAGTTCGACAATTCAACCGCGAGATGGCAATACCATTTGGTGCACCGTTGGCGCGTTAGCCGGACAAGCAGGAGCACTGACTTAGGACACGGGTCTGCCGTGGTCTGCCGTCAGTAGTCCTTGTGGCGTCACAAGCTTCGTGTGGGGGTTGCGTTAACGAGATACGAATGACAGGTGTGTCGATAAAAATACTCTGAACGCAGTGAAGATGTCATAAAATAGATAATTTATTCATTGACTAAAAAAGTTTCTTTTGAACTAATTGACTGAATAATAATTATGTTATAACACTCGTATTTTTGCTACAGTTGGACCGAATTCCATCAGAATCGAAACATCTCCATCCGGTGAGGATTCTGTTCTTATTGCAGTGAACAAATGCATATTCCACTTAATCTTTGGAAAATTAGTTGTACGAGGAAGTATATTACCACAATACAAATGGAGTTTATACTAGGAGAACTTGTTTGCCAAACCGAAAGTAGGGAGACTCGATCAATTGTGATATTACATACGTATTTATTCTTAGGAAACTATAACAAATTGTATGTAGTACTACATAACTTTGACAATAAGAAATATTATATCGAAACTGCATCAATAAATTCCTTACAATAATCGAATGCTTCGTTATTTCGCACCTGATATTGCGACTTACAGGCCTATACACCCTTCCTTTCTTCCCCACCAAAAATGTCAGTAGTTTAAGTCGAAAATTTTTGCTCCTGGTATCAGGAGAACATCTGACCCGAGGAGGTGTTCCGAAATTTTGGATATATGTATAGATATAGGCATTCATAGATGTCTTCATGCACGTCTCTATATGTATTCATTTATACTAGCGTTTTTCGGAGTTAGACAAATTTTAAGCCGAAAAATTTTGCTCCTGGTATCAGGAGAACATCTGACCCGAGGAGGTGTTCCGAAATTTTGGATATGTGTATAGATATAGGCATTCATACGTGTCTTCATGCACGCCTCTATATGTGTTCATTTATACTAGCGTTTTTCGGAGTTAGACAAATTTTAAGTCGAAAATTTTTGCTCCTGGTATCAGGAGAACATCTGACCCGAGGAGGTGTTCCGAAATTTTGGATATATGTATAGATATAGGCATTCATACGTGTCTCCATGCACGTCTCTATATATCTATTTATACTAGCATTTTTCGTAGTTTGAAAAATTTTAAGTCCAAAATTTTTGCTCCTGGTATCAGGAGAACATCTGACCCGAGGAGGTGTTCCGAAATTTTGGATATATGTATAGATATAGGCATTCATACGTGTCTTCATGCACGTCTCTATATGTGTTTATTCATACTAGCGTTTTTCGGAGTTAGACAAATTTTAAGTCGAAAAATTTTGCTCCTGGTATCAGGAGAACATCTGACCCGAGGAGGTGTTCCGAAATTTTGGATATGTGTATAGATATAGGCATTCATACGTGTCTCCATGCACGTCTCTATATATCTATTTATACTAGCATTTTTCGTAGTTTGAAAAATTTTAAGTCCAAAATTTTTGCTCCTGGTATCAGGAGAACATCTGACCCGAGGAGGTGTTCCGAAATTTTGGATATGTGTATAGATATAGGCATTCATACGTGTCTCCATGCACGTCTCTATATATCTATTTATACTAGCATTTTTCGGAGTTTGAAAAATTTTAAGTCGAAAATTTTTGCTCCTGGTATCAGGAGAACATCTGACCCGAGGAGGTGTGCTGAAATTTTTGGCGAGAAAAATATAGCAGTATAGTATGCATGCAATAAGGAATCGCAGAGAAGGGAAAGTAAAAAATAACGCTGCATTTGATCATTGTAGGGAATTTATTGATGCAGTATCGATACAACATTACTTATTGTTAAATTTATGTACGATTGACTATTGTTACTTGAAAATAAATATTCACACATCCCAATTGATCGACTTTCTTTATTTGCTACTGAACATATAAGTTATCATGATAAAACCTACATTTGTAAAACAATAATATACCTATACCTATACCTACTATCTAATATAACTAATTTTAGAGAGACTGCTTGTGAATTCAATATACTCTTGTATGTACATACGTTGTCGCTCGAATAGAATCCTAGCTGGACGGAAAGGTTTATACTCCGAAGGAAGCTTATTCAACTGTAACAGAAGAACGAGTGTTATATAACTATCATTCAGTAAATTACTGAAAAAACTGGAGACAAAGAATCTTTTTCGTTAATTAGTACATTGTCTATTATGCGATATTTTCTCTGCATTCGTAGTATTTCTACTCAGTCGCTTGTCACAGTTACATCTCGTTAACGCAATCCCCAAACGTACCCTTTGACGCCACAGCGGCCACTGACCCCACAACAGGTGCTCGTACCCTAGGTCAACGCTACTCCTTTTCGACCAGTCTTACCAACGGGGTGCAAAATGGTACCGCTATCTCGTGGTCGAATCGACGAAGTACTTTTGGCGCAAACATCGGTACGCCTCGTGTTATGCAACTCACATGCCATTTCTGTGATTCCCATCTTATTCGAGATTTATTTGAATATTTACATATAGATTGTTAATCAAAGTATTTTCATGTAATAATAATACTGGTAAAAATAAAAACTAATTGCTGTCACTATGCATTTTCTATTCAACATTAAATAATTCTACAATTTGACGCCTTATTATGTGCAATTAGTGAACCACCTGCCTAGGGCGATGATAGTTTACTTTTCTTTGGTTTACTTGATCGCTTTCCTACCATCCAGACTCCATTGTCTGCAATCTGCACAGTACGCCTGCTCGTATCACACATTCAAAGTGTTGATTGACATAATGTTATTAAACGAACCGGCTCATTGTCCCTATAATGGTCCAGAATGCAAGGCACTACCGGGTAAGATGCTTTTTTTTCCTTTATTTTCTTATTATAATTTACGTTCAACGCTGTCTTTGCAACAATCAATCTTTAACCGTCCCCGTATGGCGTCTTTGGTTCAGTTATCATGTTTTTATCGAACATTTTATTATCATGTCGGATCTCAGGTCTTACGCACTTATTAAATACTCTTTCATTAAATCCGCCTCACAATCGGTAACACTTGGCGAAATTAGGTTACCTTTAGCCAAACCCCACAGTATGTGAGTACGGCCCCCGTTTTATTTCCTTCATGCATTGAGATTGATTCTAGAACATATTACTAACGATGTATATATAAATAAGGTCTGTATGTACATTCCTCTAGGCATGGAACCGATTGACGAGTCCTCAGAATCCCCCCAGAGGCTGAAAGTGTTCAATTATTTGTCTGGACTGACTAGAGCCGTCGGAGCCCTGCTTCTAATTCTTGTTGTCGCATGGATAGGACAATATAGGAATGGTTTCGCTTCGTATATGGATACTCAGAGTCACTTCAACTGGCACCCTATGCTGATGATTCTGGGAATGGTATTCCTGCACTCCAATGGTAGACACATTGTGTAATATAATAATGCCTGATACTGTATAAATATCTATGCTGATTTTGATTAGAGCAATAAAACACTGTGCCTAGGTTTACCCACTTTTTATCTGCAGGTATGCTCATCTACAGGACTCAGAGAACCATTGGGATGCAACGCTTGAAGGCGATTCATGCTGGGATCATGATAGTCTGCATCATTTGTACCATTATTGGTCTAGCTATTGGATTTCAGAATCATTACTCAGCTGGAGGAGGATATATCCCGGACATGTACACCATGCATAGCTGGGTCGGCTTGACAAGTGTGATTCTGTTCTTCGCTCAAGTAAATAATACCTCTAAGTCTTAACTCTTATCAAATACGACGATTGAACTCTAAATTTACGTACAAACGATAATATATGTCATCAGTATTTCAATATCTGAAGACAGTCAGATGACTAAAATACAGAGATTTAATTTATTCACTTGACATTATCTATTTCAGTGCGCTGCTGGCTTTTTTTGTATCCTCTATCCTGAAGTAAGACCAGATCTACAAGCTACCTACATGCGGTGGCAGGTCTACTTAGGTCCAAGAATTTTCGTCGGAGCTGTTATTGCCTGCCTTTTGGGATTCAATGAAAAGGCTATTTTTATTTTGTAAGTAACAGGGAGAATTGAACTAGGGGCAAGTTGGGGATAAATTTCAGCCTATGCATGTCTCAGAAATGTACAATATTTTTATTCTTGCTATAGGCGTGACCGTCCAGATTATCTCTCGGAAAATACAATGATCTGGTTCATCTACTTGACTCTAATCACATTTGGAGGATTGTCCGTGTATCTGGTTTCTCAAGATCGTTTCAAGCGCTTAGCAAGACCAGGGGATGACGAGCCACTGACTAAAGAGGCAGTATTTGGAAACCTTTGCGCCGAGGATAAGCCGATCTGCTGTCTACCTTGGACTCCCAATGACTGTGCTCGATCTTTCCAAATATCTTTCTCGCAGCCTCATTCCAATGCCCTCCAAACTGTTGAAACCCATGTGCCTCCTGCTGTGGCTACACCACCTTTGAGTAACTTGAAAGATGTCGACTGAAAAATTGACGAAAATTTACGTATTTTTATATCAATCAAAGCTTATGTGAGAATACTTTCCATGAATATTATACAAAGATTGGACTTCTTTTTTTTTTGATAATAATTTACCAAGACTTTTTGATTTCATTTGGAATTGTGATGAATATTTTAACTCTTTGTTTAGACGGTGAATTTCTAAAACTTTAAGCTTTGCTCTGAATCGAGTAGCTATAGAGGATTCTACACATTTTATAGTCTTCTAGTGTTAAAGTCGTTGGAGTGAAATAATGAATTTCTTTAGTCTCTATTGACTTGAAAAGAATTTTTATATCTACTTATAATACAGGGTTTTATATTGAGCAACTATTTTATATATCTATATGTGTATATCTACTAAGCATTTGTTATATGATACGATTTTATCCCCTTTTAAATATGTCTAGTTGAGTAAAATGTACTTTATATGCAATCTTGTGGACATTTAAATAAAATTGTGTCAACTGGATCCTTATTGTTTGTCTTTCTTTCTCAATAATCTTATACTAATATTAGAAAACTTATAAATGGATATGTATGTAGATTTCATCGAGTTTCGAATTGATAATTCAAGGAAAGTTCAAATCACGTTGCGCCTGGTTATATGCAACTCACGAACCACCGAATAGCACTTCCCACTCACGACGCAGTTATCGGAACTGCATTCAGTGCGAAAATAGTGCAACATACATATATGGAAAACCCCATAACCCACAAATTTTCAATACTCAGTTAATTAACCATAACATTTTCAATTCTCGCTGATGATTCGTTGTGAAATCACGTTCGATCGAAGCATTATTATTCTACAATATGAACAATGATCCAGCTAATCGTCCTAGTGACGGTAAAGAATGCAAGACACTGGAAGGTTTCGTCTTCTTTTTTTTTCCTTATGTTTAATCAATCATTCACTCCTGACAACTCTCGATTATCAATATGGCTATCATTGGTTTATATACCTGGGTATTCTGTTTCTCTAGGCATGGGACAGATCAATGAACCCTCAGAAACACCCCGTCGACTCAAAACGTTCTATTATTTATCTCTATGCAACAGGCTCCTCGGATTTCTTCTCACTACTCTAATTTTTATATGGATATTTCAATATAGAGGTGGTGTCATGAAACACAATTTTAACTGGCACCCTTTGTGTATGACTTTAGGAATGGTGTTAGTATATTCCAGAGGTAAATTATACCATCATCTTTAGTATAACACCAAAAATTTGCAACTAGCTTTACCATTTTTTCAATTTTGCCTTTTTTACAGGCATGCTCTTCTACAGGACCGAAAGAACCATAGGAATGTCACGTTTGAAGGTCATGTACGCCAGGATGATGATCGGTAGTATACTTTCCATCGTTATCGGTCTGATCGCTGGACTTGAAGCCAATGAATTTAGTGTATCAGAAGAAACTGATCAGAAAACATCATACATGTACACTCTCCATGGCTCTGTTGGCTTGACAAGTCTTATTCTGTTCCTTTTCCAGGTAAATAATACTCCTAGGTCTTAACTATTATAAAATGCAGTCAGATAACTGACCCAAATTCCATGGGTATAATTCGATCATTTATTCTTCGTCTTTTTCAGTGCATTGCTGATTTTTACTCCTACCTCTATCCTGGAGTAAATCAACATTCACAAGCCACCTACATGCGGTGGTACTCTTACTTAGTAATGGGAAGTTTCGTCGGAGCTGTGATAGCGTGTTTCTTGGGGTTCAATGAAGTAGCTGATTTTGTTGCGTGAGTTATGGAAGAAACGAAACGAGTTGATAATAAATTTAAATCTGTGCATATCAACAGAATATATTATAATATTTTTTTCTTGCATTCTAGGAATCAAGCTGGGGATCATCAGTCCGAAAACACAATGGTATGGTTCATTTACTTGACTCTCATCACATTTGGAGGATTGTCCCTGTATCTGGTCTCACGTGATTGCTACAAGCGCTTGGCAAGACCTGAAGACGAAGATTCACTTACTAAAACTGTTTTTTTTAAACACCTTTTCTGTATTCCATGGAGTCTTCATGAGTGTACTTACTCTGTTCGAATGCTATTTTCGAGAGTACATTCTCCCACTGCCCTCACAACTGGTCATACCCGGTTGCCCTCTGCTTAGACTTTTCAAACAAAATTTTTGTGATCATTTACCAAGAGCTTTCACTACAGTACTGTGATAAATATTTTAAACATGACGCTCATTCGTAGTTGTTACCTACAAATATCACGTAATTTTAAAGGTCAATAAATATTTTCAGGTATTAGAAACTAAAATTGTATTTTTTATTCCATTTTTTTTTTTCTTGACTATACAAGGGGGGACAGTTATTATATATGAGTAGTTTAACTCAACAGTACACTGCCGGCTTTGGCTCAAATAATTCTATGTATGTATCGAAACATCAGTATTTCTCCTCAGCCTGAAATTAATATTTAATAAAAAATGTTTTGAAATGAGAATGCATTAAGAATTATTAGCAGGATTCTTAAGGAATTCGGGATGCGTAATTAGGGACGACAAGGCAAGCTCGCTTACTGAGATATTGTCGACTGAAATTTGGTTCTAGATGTACAGTAAAAATTCTTCTAGCTAAATCTTGGGCTTAGGGAACAATAAGCTTAGCTCCGTCATCAGCAGAGTCCAAAATTAACGAAATTGGTTCTTCAATGGGAGCGATGAACGGCTTTTCGATATTTTTCAAAGCTGGCGGAGCAGGATTGACTTTCAAAGCTTTAACGGCATGCTGGGTTGTTTCGTTCCAGTTTTTCCACCTGCCGGTTACCGTTTCGTTACCTGAAATCAAATAATCTCCGATTTTGCGAGCGTGCCTGGTCTTAGGTGGATTGCAATATTGGGAAACTTGAATATCTCGGTGTGGTAACGAGGTGTAATGTAATAAGCAAGCCACTACAAAGCTCGTATCTACAAACTTGAATATTTTATAATATGTAACTATTAGATATCTACATGATTAACAATGAACTTCGTATTTCTCTAATATTTTCTTTCTATTGTAAAATATTCGGTACTGGAAATGAGTAGAATGGAGAAGAGCACAGATGACATAATAGAGAAGCGTAGATTGATGTTCCGTCCAATTTGCCATTACTGCTTACTTTTGAGTTTCTCAGATAGATCGTCAAACGTTGGATCCTGGATGTTCAACATAAGACTGTTTCCACTCAAGTAGACACGGTTCTGTGAATTAGCAATCTGAAAATGAAAAAAAAGTTAATATAATACGTTCAAAAACTGTTTTTCGATATTACAATCGAAACTTTAAATCCCTGTAAGATTTCCCAAGTCTCTTAACTTTCACAAATCAAATTACCGTGCGAGATATGCTCTGTGCCGCACGAATCTTCCTCAATTTGAGGTACCCAGGGTTTTGGCCAACCGCTATACCGAGGTATGTCTTTGTCAAGGATAATTTAGAAAAGAATCAAACATTTTGATTAAATGCAAGGCGTGTATAATGATAATAAAAAATCAATGAGTTGTTGGTGTTAAAAAGGATATCATTTTAGCTGCCTCAGCTTCTCCCTCAGCTTGAACAATCTTTTGCTGTCTTTCCTGCTTGGCTCTTTCGACGACGAAAGCTGCACGTTGTGCCTCCTGTTGTGCTACTTGTTTGGCCTCAACAGCGGCTGTATATTCCTTTCCAAAACTCAACTCCGTTATAGAAACATCGTCTAATACAATGTTGAAGTCTTTTGCGCGCTCAGTTAACTCTCTGCGAATCATTATGGACACTTGTTGTCTCATTGTTATCAATTGAGATGCGTTGAACTTGGCTACAACAGACTTTAATACTTCGTTGCAAATGCTTGGCAATACCTGGGGAGAAGAAATTGCAGTTTATTGATACTTTGTTCAAACAATTGATAATTAAAACTCGATTTTTGATAAGTTTAAACGTAGTTAGGTCAATAATTGGCCAAATTTTTATTTGAAAGAGCTAAATAAGACAAAAGAAAATTATAAAGTATCGACGGGTTATTAGAATTACCTTCTCGTCATAGTCGAGACCCAATTGCCGGTACATAACAGGTAGCATAGACGCCTCAGGGCGGGACAATACTCTAAGAGATATGTTGACCATTTGAAGATCCTTAGAACCAGTAGGCGATGAAATCTTGCGGGGCCTGCTCCTGATGTCGTATATAATAGGGTAGTGGAACCAGGGAAGACGGAAATGGAGTCCTTCGGTCATGATGTCTGGCTGAATTCCACCGAGGCGTGAAAATATGATAGCTCTGTGGCCACCGTCAACTAGGGGTAAAATCAGGGGAGATCCATTAGCGATTGAATGAATGGTGAGAATTTATTTACATAGGGGATCAGCGATTCGGTTAAATTGAAAAAATCTGTTTTACATCGAGAATTACGACGGGTTTAATGGCGAGTAAATATGATAGTATATCGTGAGATATGAAATAAATAATTTACCCGTATACATGGACTGCGAGACTCCATACATGGCAGCGCCGGCTACAGCGAGCAATTTTAACCCCGGTCCTAAACCGTTCGGAGCTTTACCCAGTTTACCTGCCAGGTCGTTTAACTTACTTTGCGCCATTGTTAACTGTCCGAATTTATTCTAGACGTATTATTTATCTAATATTGTTATTTAATAATGGTGGATAAATGCTCGATCACTCGGGAATGGTTATACGTAATAATAAACGGGCTGATGCAAAGGTTAAAAGGCCGATAAGAGCAATGCCGACTACCGGTGAACACGTGCTCTGATATAGATAGACGACTCTATGCTTTATAAAAAGAAAATCAAAATTATTGATCCGGAAGGCCCTGAAATAACTGGACAACTCGACTTGCGGCGTACTCACTACTTTAGCCGCAAGCGACGAACGGCAGTTTTAATTTTTTATTTATCGCTGAAAAATTACGAATGTTGATTCGCGAGGATGTTGAACAATTTTTAATACCCCACAGTGGCTGTAAATCGTTTTCATAGTTATTCTGTAATTATCGAATGTATATGGATATTTTTATTGGATATAATGTAAATTTATTTATTCAATAAAGAATAATTATATTCACGGAATATGAAAATGTCAAAAACATTTTTATTTGTATAGGCGTATACATTCTTAATAACTATATGATAGATGTATAAGAGTGGGTCCATTTTAAATTCATCTTATATGACACGCAAATTTTTTACCACATAATAAACCGAACATTTTAACAATATTTGTACACCGTATAATAGATATTTCGACGCTAGTAATTTAGGGGTTCCTCATTGAACCCATTCTTTTTTTAATTCTTTTTTTTGGCGTTTTATTACAATGTATATTATCTAAACATTGTCTATCAACATAATAGTCAAATATAAGGATATATAATAAGTTATTCAATTATTGATGATTGTTGAACATTGTGTAGTATTATATGCTCTAAATCTTTCCAAGCTCTTGTACGTACGTTACATAGATATACATACATCCATACATTAGATACATATCGAGCGGGGTGTAACATATGAGAAAAATATTGATCCCATTATTATTATTATCTGGTGCCCACGAAAGACGATTAAACTTTTTCAAGTTAATCGTATCTTGATTAATAGTTAATAGTTGTTTTTTTTTCTTTTTTTCTTTTTTGCTGTATTATTTATTATAAAATAGTAAGATGTCTTAAAGACTAATTGCAAATTGAATCGATTAATAATCCATGATAATGATGTATATATACATACTAAATGTTAATAGACATGATATAATACAAACACATAAATATACGTGACATAACAATATTATTATTATATGCAATAACTAATCAACAAAATATAATGAGAACTAAAATATTAACAACTTCAATAGCCACATATTAATATACCTAGCTGTCTCAACCAGAACAAAAAAAAAAAAAATTACGATAATTCATTCAATTTTCAAAATTAGGAGACTTTCCGAACGCTTTTTACAATTTCTTCATTTCTCACAATAACTCGATTCGATATTTATCGGAAGTTAATTTCATACCTGAGGTGGATTCTCAACAATAATATTGATATAGCAATAAGCATCGACTCTCGTCGAAACAGCCTTTTCACAATTCTTACAAAATAATTCACGCTTCTAGTTCAATAAATTAATAATAAACCAAACAATAATCATTATCTCTCTTTCTTTCTTGCTCTGTGTCTTCGTCGTAGACGTAAAAATCGTTACAAACAGTATTAATATTGACATTAATTTCATCACTGCTCTTCAGTCTCAAAACTAATTCTTCATTCCATAGATCATACGCAATAAAACTAAAAAACATTAAAAATGCGTTCAAACATTCCGTTTAATACATTTAACTAATCCCAAAATAGAAAACTTCGTCAACGTAGAGTCCCTTCGCAAGGTAAAGTCGTATTATTCGGTTGTTTAATAATAGGAACAGCCAACGAGGTAACAGAGGATCTTGCAGGTTTTATAGGTGCGCATTGCGCAGCGAGATGGCTTTTGCTTGGGCTATTAGCTGCGTTTCCATCACTCCGAGGAAGTCTAAGTCTCGCTTCAATTTGCAACTGCTGTCTACTGTTCTGTGCTTGACTAAGAGCGAACAAACTCTGAAGGCTGGGGAACACCGACGAAAGACTGGGTCTTCCGCTGCTCGTCGGGCTGGGTAAACAAGACGGCGCGTAAACAGGGGCTCGCGAAGATGCCGGTAAAGGAATATCTGTTACTCTGTGAGCGGCAGGGGTCAGAGAACCAGGCGGAGCTCGATAATACCGCTGCCCGCCGACAAGGGTAACAACCTGGCCTTGTAGGGTATTATTTTCCCTGGCAGAAGCAGTGATGGATTTATTTTTCGGCTTTGAAACCGGCTGTGGGATCCTAAGCGGATGAATATCCATTTTTTTAGTTCCACTGAGGTCCAATGCATCTTCTCCGAGCTGGTCTTGATCCTTCTTGCGTTTAGGACTGGCCTTTATTTCCCTATCAGAATTCTTAGCTGGTTTTATTTTGCTCGGAGCAGGCATACGGATTTGGCCAGTCTTGAGAGCCTTGAGAACTCTCGGATCTACTGATCTATCGTTCAGCGTAATACTGGGATTAACTTTGTTTAAAAGGGTGATATTGCTGTCCTTTGAATTACCAGGATCGTTGGCCCCCGGGCTGTGGCTATTACTCGGTGACTTTGGAGCTGTTAATGTAATGCTTAAACTCGCCGGAATGTTCAAGCCACATCCGTCCAACAGATTCCTAGTGTTACTGTAAAGATTAGGACTAGACTTTGCATTTCCCGCATTAACCGGCGCCGGAGGAGCCATGGTGTTTCCTGCTACAGAATTCGTAGTAGAATTAGTTGAATTGGTTGTCGTCTGTTGGCTGGTCTTGATTTTATTCAAAGGTTTGACTGTCAGCTTCTTTGGCTGATTCTGAAACGGTAATTTTCTCCGTTTAGCTTCAAAGATGGGTAAGCCAGGAGGACATTTTCTCTTCACAGCACCGGGCGGAAGCGGAGGATCACTGGGAAATGTGTAAACATCGACCTTAGGGGCTTGGTTTTTGGCAGGTGATTCAGTCCTAGATTCTCTAGCAGTGAGTTGAAAGCTCTGAAGGAATTGTTTCTTGTCTGGAAGATCGGCTGGCTTTTTAGAGGCGGTAATTTCGCCGTTAACTTTCACAGGCGTTGGTGGCGAGTCGACGAAAGTAACTTTACGCTTCTGTTTCTGGTCCTGTTTATCCTGAGCTTCGACGACATCTTTTGTCTTCTCTCTCTCACAGGGTTTTTCGCCACTCTCTACACTGGGAGCTTTCGAATTGTTCTTAGCTGCCTTAGGAGTCTCGTTATTCTCATTCGGACAACGCCGCAGCAGCACATTGCTAATAACTTTTGGTTTTTTCGAGGTCAAACTGCTCGGTGAGCATTGTTTGAGTGTGATTTTAACCCCGTTGGAGTTCTGGCCGTCCCCTATGCTTACGACGCTGAATTCTGGGTTCGGTACTTTCTGATCCGAAGATATGGTGGTTTGATTAATTGGGTCTCGAACCAAGGGGCTCTTAAGGACCTCGTAACATCCTTCAGAGTTCTTCGATATCTTAATGGGGCTTTTGACCTGAGGCAATTCTTTACTTTCGACAATATCTTGCTCCGGTTCTTTGTCCTTATCTTGACTCTTTGTATCAATTAAAGCAGAATCTGCAGGCGGCAGACTTGCTCCGAGGCCAGGAGTAGACGGACGGTCATGCGGTGGAGCTTCAAGCCTCGGTTCTTCCTGAGCTATGCGATAGAAGAATCTCATAGGCGCATTCTGTGAATGAAAAATACATAAGAAATTAATTGGAACCCATAAATTTATCTGTCGGTTTAAAATTGGGACTAAAATGGTTTTCATATTTGAAAAACTCACCCTCTTCCACGCGTACATGTAGGCAACATCCATCAAGGTCCAATGCTCCGGTAGAGGAGCAGTCCGATGACAAACTTCAATAGTATAACGAGTTAGATCAACACTGTATTTAAGAGCGAGGAATTTCTTCAAATGTGCGATTGTTACTAAAGCTGGACACTGGAGGTATCTTCTGTTCGTGTTGCCATTGTTGTTGTTGTTATTGTTGTTTAAATTACGTTGTAGCAATTCTATCCCATTGGTACCAGTCCCAAGAGTCAAAGGGTCTGCTCCAGGTGGAAGAAATTCTAGACTCAAACTGACCGCGTCTTCCGGAGCAAAAATCAGCCTCCCACTCACATCTTCTCCTTTTTGTTCTGGCGTCGCCGCATCGGCTGTTTATAAGCGATGAAAAAAAAAACACATTGTGAGATTTTCCAGAAGAATGATGAGTGAAATTTAAGCGGAGAGACAATTGCTCATTCCTTTCTTTAGCTATTATAATTATTAATATTACCGTGCTCTGGATGTTTCTTATAAAATTCGCGCCTCCTACGCATTTCTTTATGATAAAGACCAGGGACCAATTTATAGACGATGTCTTGCAACGCTTTGTCGGCCCTGTAAAATTCCAAGAATTAAATATCCAAGTCTTGAAATATGCTTTATAAAAAACTGGGCATATTGTGATCAATATTCTAGATCTATACTCACTTAATATCGGGCTTAGCATTGTTGAGAACATGATTGCACGTCGGACAATGAGCTTCTGCACTCAGATGCTTTAATATACAGCTTCTACAGACTGAAAATAAAAAAGTAATAATGGCGAATTAGGTATCGGTTTTTTTTTGTTTGTTCTTTTTTCGACATTTTCACTGTAAGACTAAGAACAGCAAAAACTGATGCTGTAACAATTTATCGATAATAAATAGATGGGAATGTGTGTTCATTAATCTGTTTTACCGACTGAGATATGCTTCCCTTTGTTTAAAAACAAAAAAAAAAATTTATTGATAAATTCGGAAGTTTCTGGTAAATAAAAAGAAATTAAAATAAAGAATAGAAACAGAAGAGTGAATAAGAATTTTTCACAAGTTTGTTGATTTCTACCTATAGAGATATCTTGTATGTTTATATAGGGACTATAGGGATTGTTTGAAAATCGAATTCCCAGAAAACCCAGAGAGGTATAATTTATTGCTTCTTCTGTTTAGGATTTCAGAGTTTCTACGGTATTCGAGTCTCACTCTATTGGGAAGGTGGTAGATTATCGAGTACCCCTAGCCGTGAAAAAAAAAAGGAAAAACACGAATGCAAAAAAAATTTGAGAGAGCTTTCAAGTGATTCTAAGGTACAAGGACATAGAGACCTGAAGAGAAGATTTCTAGAAAAATGTATGCAGCGTTTCTTATTTCTCTTCTTTTTTTTTTCAATTTGAATCAAGCGAATGCTTTTGCTCTCGCTGTTTTCGTAGCGATCGGAATTAACGACGATTATGACGATCACAATTCAATTAGAGGTAAAATGATAGTAAAAATGTGTAGAATAGATGAAAAGAAAAAAGAAGCACGGAAGATAGCAGAGTATGAGGAAAATGTAATAAAACTCACATGAATGAAGACATTCAACGACGGTGGTGGCATCTACTAGATATCCTCTGCAAAGAGGACATATTAAATAGGGGTTCACGTCCCGTAGATAGGTTCTCCTGCCCATCCCCGCCATATTTATTCTTTTTTATACGACTAAAGTCGAGGCTGAAACGTAAACAAAGAGAGAAACTATATATAACATATACATATACGTACAGATATAGTTATATACGTGTAGCTTTGAGCTTCAAAGAAGTTTGTGAAATGAGGATTTAGGTTTTTTTAGAATCCGTGGGGGTCTGAAAATGGTTCTGTCTTTTTTTTTCTCTCTTTTTTTTCTTCTCTCTCTCTCTCTTTCTCTTTCGCTTTTTCATTTTCCCGTACCTTGTTCAGTTACGGACTTACGGTTACGGTTACGGTTCCCCGCCGGCAAGGACGGTATATGGGTTTGGATTAATGTTTCGATCTTTCTAAAACCGTCCTTCTCATTTACCACCTTCGAACAATAACGACAACCCATTATATGTACCGACATATATATATATATGAAAGCCTATTTTATTAGTAGATATAATATAAATTTACTACACAATGTTTTCGCAGAAATTTTAAAACCCCGGTAGATATACGTGTACATATACCTACTATATACCTATGTTACGTATATACATATATACATAGCGAACTACCAACGTTCTACACGTAGCATGTGTTTAGGTTACCCCACTTTCATAAAGGACTACTCTCAGGTAGCGAGATCCCCCCTCTTCCCTTCCCTTCCCTTCCCTTCCCTTTCTTTCCGTTCCCTTCCCTTCTTCCCGAAGCAAGAACCGTGTTTTCCGTTTTTCACTTACTCCATTCCCATCGAAAGTTTTTACAGTCTTTGTAACAAAAAAAAAAAAAATGCATAAGAATTTCCAATCGCTTTGGATAGAAATATAATCTAATGAATGAATCAATTAGACGCATTTGGAGAGATTGTTATAATAATAAGCGCGGCGATTTATTTGTAACGCCGCTGTTTTGATCTCTACAATATTCCGATCACGAACGTATATTCGTATACCGTAGTATGGAAGTATACTAAAAACTGTTCGTCGGGTTACGGAGCGGAGTGTTCTTTCTCCCCTCTTTGTGTGTACGAATATGCAGTCTACTCGAGAACTACGGCGAGGAGGTCTCTCTGAGTTTAGCTATAGAGCTGGGCGGCAGCGAACGAACGTATGTACGTATATATGTACAGAAATACGTACATATATGTATACATACCTACATGTGAACGAACGAACGACGAACGAACCAACGACTAACACATACGTATATGATGATCTAGAATCTAGACGAGGGGAACTAGTGGTCCGAACCATCAGCAGACGCAACAACAGAAAGAGTGTGACAAAATCATGCACACATTTATATTACATGTATCAATGTATAACGATTTAAATTTAAATAATGAAAAAATGTTCAGTCAATTGATGTAATATAAAAAGAGATTCACACACACACACCTTGATAATTCTTTTGAACATTCACAAAGCATCGAGACGACGACACCGCATTTTACTGATAAGAATACGACTTTTATAAAAGGAGTAAAAATAAAAGAAACGAATAAATAAGCGAGTAATGAAATCACAGAACACTGCAGTCTCGGGTTTAGTTGATTGTTTAATTCAGCTAGCTGGCTAGCCTAGGCTAGCAGTAGCCACTTCGTATATCCATATCCATAGTGAGTAGAATCAACAGCGCCATGTTGCACAAAGCGGTAAAAACCAGAACCCGATATATGAAGGAGATAGGAGGTAAAGAGAGGAGCGAAGGTCGGGGATTGGGGGATAGAAAGAGAGATAGAAACTGTACTAACTATAGGGAGAAAAAGAGAGAGGAGGAGGAGGGTCGTCGCTAGCGACGTCACTAAACGGCACAGGAACGCACAACCGATCACGGGGACGTCTCGCGCCAAACTAACAACCGAACCGGGGGAAGCATAGCATAGGACACTCTGCTCTCGCTCCCTACCCCCTCTCGTATTATTTTCCGAGCCCTTCTCTCTCTCTCCCGCCCCACACCGCCGGCAATGGTTACTCCACCGCCCCTCTTTGGGTCTGCCCTACCTCCCGTTCGCGTTTCCGATTACTATATACCTACTACTACCATAGAGTACCCCCAACGCCGAGGCATCGTCGAACGCTCTATGCGTGTGAGGTATCCTTTGCCGCTCTCGTGGCTTTCTATATGAGTGTATGCGGAAGGGAGAGGAGCGGAAGGGAAAGGGGAGTAACACACACGTGTGACGCGGTGCTCCCTTCTCTTCTCTTCTGTTCTCTGCTCTGCTCTTCTCTTCTCTTCTCTTCTCTCCGCTTCTTTGCCCTTCTCTTCTCTTTTTTCGAGTGCGCCTCGCCGCGCCTCGCCTCTTTGGTTCTTTTCCCTTCCCTGGGGTACCCTGTTTTTGACGAATGAAGGGAGCTCGGTACGACCCGGGTATTAAAGTACGTACGATGCGAAGGGCGCGTTCGGGCGGTAGGAAAGAGAATGTGAGAACTGAGTGAGAGAGAGAGAGAGAGTAAGAGAGAGCGGACGGAGTGGATAGAGAGATATAAGCGGGGACCATCGGTCGACTCTTCGCGGTTCTACCGTTCTTCGCTACGTAGCGCTGGCTTCAGAGCGGGACTACCGACTGCTGACGACGGCCTTACTGCCTGCTGCTTGCATTCTATTGTTATTATGTTTATACACATTTATGTGTGCCATTCGTACTAGAACCGATCCTCCTCACTCCTTGCACCTGTACATACGATTGCGATACAGAATAATAATAAAGAATGCTAATTACTTATCGAAATAGGAACCCCGTCTCCTTTCATTTTTTCTTCTTTCATATACGAACTTAGAAAGACTTCGTTACACGCCACTGCAGTTTAGTATTCGTATAATCTTTGCGCGAACGCTGATGTTTTCTCTCCGCAATCAATGAGCTTTTACAGTCGATACAGTAAACTCGCTTTCGTTACATCAAAGAACCTATTTTTCTTCAACAACTATGATAATTCGCAACTAAATATATACATATGTTTTTTTTTCTTTCACCAAAAACCTGCACCTATGGATATATTTCATTTCATTTCATGAATGTATTTCACGTACGTATGTACCTACTGTAGCTATACACCTCTTCACGTGGCACGCGGGTACGTACGCAATACAGACACATAGAGACACCGATGTAGAGGAATATTAGTAAGGGACCGGGCCTCCGCCCTGCTCCACGTTCGCCAGGGACCTTCTTGGTTGTTCCGTCTATGCCTACCGCCCGTACCTTTAATGCCCTCTACACACATACATTATTCATCGGTCGCACGTATGGGATATAGGTATATACGAATGCATAGGTAGTTAGGCAGGCATACATACTATAATAAGCGCGGCAGTGAGTCCGCCCGAAGGGTAGTACAGGCGAGGAGTAAAGAAAGATAGTGGGGAGAAGGAAAAGAAGAGAGAGAGTGCTGCGGGCTTAAATCACCAACGAAGTAACCTACACACGATGTAGAAACGGTCAGAATTTAAACGCCGAGATATTTCGCGGGGGTAAAACCGACCGGCCCAGTATACTTATATCGATGAGGAGTAGTCAGTGTCGTGTGACTTTGCCTTTTCGTTATTGCAGACCCTCGCCTCGCCCGGCTCGCCGCGCCTCTTCGCTTTTTCTCTCCTCGCTCTCTCCCCACGCCAGAAAAATTCTCTTCTCCCCCCACGACGCAGAGCGGGGCGCCGTTCCCCGCCGACGCTCTTTTCCCCCCACAGTTAAAACCCGCTCCCTCTCCCCCTGGATCAACTACGACCAATCAGAGGCTGGCCTGCTTCGCCCTCGACTCGGAGACCCTTCTCCCGCACCTAATGTGCCGGGCTGGGGATACGCGTGGAAGTATGTAGGGGTCGCTTTACCTACCTACCTTACGATTCTATATATACCTACAGCGCGGTGGTGGATGAAGTTTGCGATTTCTAAAAATCAACCTGTGGAAGCGGGACGGGCCAGAGCTTGGTCTCCTCTCTTCTATATCTCGTTTCAAACTGCAGTATGGCATGGGAAATAAGATGCGACGACGTGATCGAATGAAGTATAAGAAAACTTCCTGCTGGAGCCAAAGTCTCCGGGATTCTTCTAGCTTGTATATCGCAGATCTTGTTTCATGCTTTCAGATTCATCAGACACCGTATTTCCGACCGGGTTTACGTTTTCAGACGAAGACACGTACGTGGATTGCCGGGTTCTCCGGTCTTCGTATAATTACGATCCTCGCTGCAGCGTATACGCTGAAGTTTCTCAGCCTCGTTGTAGATTCTCGCGGTTTTTCAGCTCTTAGAAATATTCGTACGCCTTTGAAACCCATTTCACGTTCGCCACAAGAAACAGCGTCTAAGGTAGGTGCAGAGAGAACACAACGGACTCTAAATCGGGTCCAAGATTGGTCAAATTCAAGACACGAACGTCGAGGTTTGACGCCGCAACTCTTGCCCAGAAAACGCGTCGCGATTAAGCTACGAATTTATTTTTTCAGAAACGATCGTTTGAAACTATTCGCATAACCTTTATCCAAGTGCTGACTCAATTTCGAGAAAAAAAAATCACCACGTATAGGCGGAATCGCACCTATATATCTAAGAAATGAATCAAAGACGTGAGGATGTAACATACGCCGAGGCCGTCATTTCTTCGTTTTTTGTTATTTCCCAAAGATAATTCTGCCACATGTTTTTATGCAGGTAAACTTCGCGGTCTTTCCGACGTGACATTGAACTAATCTAATTAGCGGGTCTTCGAAATGGTTTTATCCCTCGTTAGACGATTATTCTATGCGATCGTACGCGCATGTTTATTTTATGAAAAGTGCAAAAAGCGATATATCGGCGGAATCTTGTTTCTCTGTCTTTCATTTATAGACGTTCGTGGCTGATTTTTATTTCATCACAAATTTATATGTGCAGATACAAAAATGATGATTAGCCGCGGGTTTCGATGGAGAATCGAGTGCACGTACATACATACATATCCGAGCATCCCGAGACCCCGTATATAGAATATATAGAAATTCCAACAGAATATGATCCTCTTGATAATTAATTGCCATAATTTCCTATTCGAATAATCAATCTTTTCGAGAACGGGTTAATTAACGATATACCGCGATTAATTAGCCACCACATTTTACGTCTCATTCATATCAATCTATATCATATACTATGTATATATATGTATGTGTGTATATACGAGTGTGTTTGCGGTTTTACGAGACGATACTTTGAACATATACTAGACACACATACTCATATAATACGTCGATGGTTTTCAGCTTCCGATATGTATATATATATTTACGCACTCCATACAGAATATTAAAATGGCGTTTAGTAGCCGGCTAAAAAGTACCTATATCACCGATAAATCGATACCAATCAAAAATTCAACGAACGAAGGATATAGGTTACGCTGCAGGTATAGGAATAAACCTCGGAATAAACAATACGATCGTTCTTCTCATAACGTTATATCAACATGATAATATAACACGCACGTCTTCGTATACATCTGACAGTACAAACGAACGTAAAAATTTTTTCTTCAATTTAATCGATCAATTGCAATTAATGATTATTTTAATATAATTTTTTTCTAATTTTATATTCTTCCCCCCTGTAATAAGAATCGAGTACGTGAGGCACGAGGTCGTCGAGATTCACGATCATCGTGGTCCTCCTCTCGTCCTATATATACGGTAGTCATCCAAAGTCGCATTATCGTTCGTTGGCAAGGTATGTGTCGCCGGGCCGCGCGCGGGCAGATATATCCTCGTAACAATTCGTGAAAGTTCGTATTCCCCCGTGTCAGCGAGGCGGGGTTTAGGCGGGGTCGATACGATAGCATTTGGTACAGTAAGATACCGTTCGCGTCTAACTATACCAAAAAGTTTATATCAGTGGTGTCTACCCAGCGCTGGCAGCGCTGGTAGTTAGCTACTGTGGGTTTTACATATACCGTACCATTACTGAACTGTATCAAATATATATCTGACAGTTGATAGAGAATTTGAGAAACTAAGAAACGAAGCCATAACCCTTTAAACAAAGAAGTTATAAATGTATTAAAAACCATTAAACCTAACGCTAATACAAGTGCTGCAAGGAAAGGAAAACCAGCCCACGACATGGTCCAGCCACTACGGTACGTCGAGGGTTCTTTGGATCGGGCCTTGAGGCTGTCGGCAGTGTTGCCGTTACCACCGTTCATAGCATAACAAGTATTCGAGCAGAGTAGAGACCGAGGCTCGGGCCAGAGAACTCCAGGCACCTCGTTGCCACGTTTACTTATACCGAGACCACGGTAGTTCGCCTTACTGATTTTTCTGCGCTGGTAAGCTTGTGGCACACAGCCTATACGATCATTTTTTTATCAAATCATTTTTTTTTTCTACCGTTGTTTTTTTTTTTTTCTTTTCTTTTTTTTTACCTCTTTTTCCGTTATCATCGTTGGATCCGCGGCTCAGACGTTTTTGGTTCGCATCCCTCGTTCCGTTGACAAGACTACATCGATAAATGATAATACGCGGATGAAATGTGTCTTACGGTGATAATTGGACCGTTCTTAATTCGTTTTTCAGACAACTTCTTCGACTCACAGAAACACCGGTTCGTCTTTTCTGTCCTGTACTTGTTTATCGGTAGATAAATTTTCATTTATTTATTTATTTATTTTTGTTGTTTATTTATTTGTTTATTTACTTATTGCCGTCGTTGTTTCCTGTTTTCGTACTATGGATATATTTAAGTTCTGATAAAACATTTCCGTTTCCTGAACTCGTTCGATCTTTTTTTTCTTCTTTTTTTTTTTTTTTTTTTAACTCCTGTTTATAAATCCCAGCTGATAATACGTGGCGTGCCGATTGATATATTTATTTCTCGTGTCGTTAATTAATTGGTTCGCAATGTGTGATGCAGTTCTTTACATATCATTACTTTTATACAAGACTAGTTTCTTTATGCAGATTCATTTCTCTCTCTCTCTCTCTCTCTCTCGCTCTCCTCTCCCTCTTTTTGTCTGTCATATGATGAAAACTGTGCGGTTTGTTATGTGCATATAGACTCGCATTGCTTCAACCTCGGATTCAAGGTGTAAGAATAAATAATTAAATATTGGATAAGACATTTTTACGGATTTTTTTTTTTCGTTAAAATATATATCTAATTCGCGAAAATACATCCCCTTTAAGCTATACGCGGATGGACCCTAAAGACGGAAATACGACCCTCGCCGAAAGACCTTGCGACGAAAAATATAATATATACGATAAGTTATTGAAAACAAGAAAAATTAGGGCATCATATAAATCTGCATCCATAACGCGGTAATGGAAATAGATTAGAAATTAACATATGTACCTATATTTATAGTATATAGGTATGAGAGGTATATATGTATATAAAATCGATGTTTTTATGCTATTAAAAAAAAGCGGATAACTTCGAGTGTCGTAGCTAGCAGACCGTAATTAGTAGAATCTGTTTTATTATATACCGTGCAGGGTAGACGTGAGAAAGTCACGTGCCGTTTGACCACGTGTTGTACTTACGGTCTGACATACTAGACTAGACCGTAAACCCTATTATATATCATGGGATTTCCCTAAGACTTTGAAAATAAAGAAATGAATAATAATAATAATAACAAAATGAATAAATGAATAATCGAACGCGGATTATTTTATGTAACACGATTTCCTATAATTTCGTATAAATATTTTCTCCGCAAGATAACATTTTCACATTCCTAATATCTCCTATTGTTTCGATCTTATAAACGTCCCGTATATCGGTGCATAACTATGCGCGTTACATACATACCTATGTATGTACATATAACTATGCCCTGCATGCCCGCGGGACTCGTGTGTGTATATATATGTATATATCTATATACATATATACCTATACCTATACATGTAGTACATTGCGCTGTACAGAGTATAGTAGGTATAGGTACCTCACATCTAACTGCACAGCAACGCGAAGGGTGAATTGCCATGTACCTTCTACACAGGGATGATGTGGCACCCCTCGGTCCCTCGCTATAACTGCGGTGCGTTATCCACCCTGTGCGCCTCGCGCGATATCTCCACCCTCGCTTATAAATCCACCCCAATACACCGAACGAACGAACGAACGAACGAACGAATGAACAGGCGCCAGCTCGCGCTCAGCTGATTGTGCAGAGTCTGCAGAGAAATGCATTTTTTTCCCTCTTCTTCTATGCACTACCACTACCACTGCTGGTGCTGCTGCTGCCGCTGTTTGCCCCTCGTTTCTCGCATGCACTTGCGCGCATGCGAGTTTTTGGGGAGACCCCGAAGATATACTTATTACAGTTTCCCGCGTCGCGTGGATGCTACATGTTACACTCGCTTCGTTCGTTATAATATCAGATACGCGATCGCGAGTATGTGTTAATCCAAGACTAAACAACAACAACGACAACAACGATATCAATAATAATAATAATCTAACGGATCTATGTACCACATTGTACGTAAAAATACCGGAGCATTACGCAAACCTCACTGACCATGTATATATAAAATTACATAAGCAGATATATAATATGCCTGTACATCTATATGTGTAATATATGCGGTGAGAAATACAAATACCGAAATGAGAAATTATTGTTTAAAAGATATTTTCCTTTTTTTTTGTTTTTGTTTTTTAGACTATACCTTTCGCTTGATATTTTCGTTCAGATTTTATAAGGGTACATAAAAGATTTGTGAAAATTGACGTGCCTCTTTTATTTCTCGCGATTTTTTTTGTTTCAGGACCAGACAAAATGGCGACCACTACCACTACCGCTACTTCTACTACTACTATTTCAAATAATGACGGTGGTAAACCATTGGTCAAAGACTTACACGAGCACATTGTGTGCCCACTGTGTCGCGGATACCTCATCGATGCTACTACCCTCGTGGAATGTCTACATTCCTGTTAGTATACACGTAATATTATATGATACATAGTATTTTTATAACGATGTACTAATTTTCGAAAATCAATCGTCAATCTTCACGTAGATATAACATAACAACTACAAACTTTGATTAGAAAAAAAAACAAAAGTGAATAAAAGAAAAAATAAAGAAACTATAAATTCCACACACGATTTTTCTACACAAATTATACAGCCAAAAGTTACCCCATAAAAATTTGCAAAACACAAACGTCTAAAATTCTATGAAGAAAAAAAATCAAAAACAAAAACAAACGGCTGACGCGATTTTTCGCTTCTTTGTCTTTGCTAATAGTTTGCAGGGGTTGCATAGTGCGACGTCTTGGTAGCGGTGCCCGAGCGTGTCCGGTGTGTGGAGCGTTAACCTTGCCTCCGTTGCTACCAGATCTGGCGTTGCAGCGTCTAGTATATCTGGCAGTACCTGGTCTCTACCGTTCAGAATTGGACAGAAGACGTCACTTCCGTTTAGTTAATCCCCAATGCCAACCGCCAGGCCCACCTCTCGGTGCTTTATCCCTGACTCTGGACGACGCGGTTAGTCTTAGTCTATGCGAGATCATAAACGACGATCAAGAATACGCGACGGATATCGCGGAGGAGGAATCCGCACTCGCTTTAAGATCGTCGAAAAAGAAAAAGAGGAATCACCACCATAATCATAGAGAAGATAATGGGAACGATAATTCGTCGTCGTGCTGTAACAGCACCAGGCGATTGATTAGATACTTGAAATGTCCCGCTGGTGTAACCGTTAGACATTTGGTCAGACTTTTGGCTTTGAAACGAGGCTGGGGAGACACGGACGGAAAATTTACACTAAAAAATATCGAAATGTTGTACAAAAATAACGTTAAATCAAACGACGACAACGAGAACGACGACGACGACGATTACAGGTGCAGGAACGATAAAATGCACAGGCTTCAACTCTCTTGGACGCTTCTGGACCTCGCTTGCATCTTTAAATGGGACAAGGTATGACGAAACATTTTTGCAACGTTATGTGTTTTTTTTTTTTTTTTTATCTTTCGTACGATTGTAGCTCGCGACTGTATGTGTGTAGACCGGGGCTTAATCGAACTGTGTCGAAATTATACCCGTACGTTTTAGGAAACACCGATGAAGTTGTTTTACCGTGTGGTAAAACGAGAAGAGCCGATAATCCACCTCCAACCGCCGGCTATAAGTACGTACAACGTACAGGGCTGCGGAAACAGTATTGTCAGCGGTAATTCTAACGGTATAGAAAACGTCCAAAGACCGCCGACTCCGCCACCGAGTCCTAAGCAGTCTAACTCGGACATTAGAAACGAGCCTCAACTCCAGTCTAAACCGAAACCAAAATCCGACTCGATTCCGGAAGTCGATACGGAAAAAAATGACAAGACGGAGGCTGCAGTCGAACCAGAGAAATCTTCCTCCTCCTCTTCCTCCTCTTCTTCCTCTTCTTCCTCGTCTTCTTCTAATTCTCCGGTTTCTGATCAGCCTCGAACTAATCCTGAGACGTCGACGAGTCCCGAGGTGCATAATGCGCCGGTTAATAATAGCGGAGAATCTCACGGTGTGAAAATAAAGAAACCGAGATGCGAAGTGACTCCGGTTATGCGTGCGCCAGGATTCAACGGGAGCAGTTGTACCCCTGCGGTTATAGCGACTACTGTTTCTGGGGCCGGGGCTGTCGTAGTAGTAGATAACAACATCAATAACAACAGGAGCAACAAGATTCCCAGGATCGAACACCATAAGAGAAGAAAACGCCGGAACAAGAGACTCATCGCTGAGATAACTACCACTCCTAGGGAAGACCTGCTCAAATTGAAGGTCAGACTCACTCCTTGTCCGCCAAGGATTACTTCCGGTACCGGGGGAACCGCGAAAGAGAAATTGCTGCAGATGAGGGCCGTGAGGAGAGAGAAAATCAAGAATAGTAACGAAAGGAGTCACACTCCGCCTCCTCCGGCTCTTCCTCTTCCTATTCCTCTTCCTCTTCCGCTTCCTCCCGTTGTTATAACCGTTAATAATTCTCCAGAAATGCCGCTGACTCCTCCGCCGTCCGCATCGGCTGATAATATCAAAACGATGCCAGTTATCGCGGGAGAAACGAACGACGATGATTGTGTGGTAATTAAAACGCCGATAAAGAGTAAGGAGGTTGTTGCTGCGGTAGAATCGCAGGAAGAAACTATCGAGGAAATAATCGATGGCATACCGGACGAGGTGGTCAGGGTTGCGCAGAACATGAACTGCCCTACAGGCTCGTGTGCTGCGGCGGTAGCACCGCCGATGGAAGAGTGCAAGCCCCAAGAATCGGGGAATAAGAAGGATCGAGAATTCGTCGAGGTTGCGAAGAAGAAGAAAAGAGAAAAGAAGCGGGTTCCCGAGGTCGAGATTATCTCGTTCGAAGACGAGGAGGAATTGGAGCTGGAAGAGGAGGAGGAGGAGGAATTAGACGAAGAAGACGAGGAGGAAGAAGAGGCAGAGAAGCTCGTTGTAAACAAGCCGAAGAAGGATGAGGAAGTTTTACGCAGACTCGGCCTAGTCGCGATAAGCGAGGCGAGCAAAACTCTTCAGGACAAAATCCGGAGTTCGAAAAAGAGCTCGGGGAGTGGCTCGAGCGGGAGTATAGATTTCAACAGGGAATCTCTCGAGAGACAATTGCGAGAAAGCAAGGCCAACAGGGTCAGGAGTCTTTTGGCTGAAAAGCAAATGCGGGATGCGTTGAAGAGCATAATGTCCAAATCGAAGAGCAGCAAAGGGAGTAACGGCAACGGGCCTAAGAAGGGGCCACCGCCTTTGGCCCCGCTAACACCGAAACAGGGGTTTTCGCACCCGCCGAAGAGCAGCCATCCCGTAAACCACCCGAAAATTCAAACGGTCGGGAAGGTAGAGAAGCCGTTGGATCTCAGCAGCGGGGCTAATAACGCGCTGGATTTATCACCGGCGACACCGAGCAGCAGTGTTAGCGTTAATAATCCGCCGGTTATAACAAGCACGACGTTTTCCAGCCCCGTTAAATCGAGGGGGAAGAATGGGGGGACGGCGCAGCAGCAGACGCAGGGGTCTAAGCCACCGGAGGAAAAAAAAAACCAGGATTTGAATCTCAGGACGCTTTCGGACGCCGCGGTATCACTCCTCGGTACAAATCAAGTTCCAGCTACGACCGGTGCGGGTGGTGAAGTTAGGATAACGAACTCGACACTATTGAGCAATAAAGTTGCGCTTAGGATTCCACAGCCGCACAATAGACTCTCTGGTTTTGGTAATGGTATGAAAATTAAACCGAATTTAGCTGTCAGACATATTCCTAATCCTCAGGCTTTCGTCGCTTCCCAATACGTCAGGAATCAGAGGACCAATTTTTTCAACGCTCAACAGCAACAACCTCCTTAAACTTTTTAACGAAAACAAGACAAGACATTAAAAAAAAAACAAAAAAAAAAAAATGAGAAATTCATTATCGTCGTTCCGCTATTGTTGGTAGAAGGTAATAATTAGTCGTGAACTATATTAGGCTGTATAATGTCGTACACTAACGGTTTTAGAAACTTTAAAAAAATATATGCTTTTTTTTCTCTTTTTCTTTCTTTCTTTTTCCTCGCATGATTTGCATCGATTTTTGAAATCCAATTATTATCGCAGTTTCATTTTTTATTTTTATTTTTTTAGGAATGAGAAATGCAAAAACACTCGTTATTTACTGTTTACAATTATTAAATTTATCACCGTTTCCTATATTACGTAGGTGTGTATGTATAGTTCTTGATAATCCCCCCGGGGGGTTTTAAACTATGAACATATATGTATATGTGTATGTAGTTCTGTTTTCTATGTTTTTTTTTCTCGTTTTTTTCTTTATTTAAAACACGCCGTTACATCCGATAATATGCATATAGTCAACTAAGCGTATAACATACAGGTACAGGTAGATACATGTAATCATGCATATTTATTCTTATCTATCTATATATAGGTACGAGCTATGAAAACCGGACAAAGGTCGCCTATATCGTGTAAAATATTCTATTACACAGGTTTGATTCAGACCGCGAGGTTCACATTTCGAGTACATAATTCATAGATGCCTCGCTAAATTCTAAGACTATATTTCCATTTGAGCGTCGCCCTGTCCTACGTGTATACGACCTATAGCAGCTATAACGCGTTGCGATTAGTCAACTTGATGTATCTCACGTAAAACTCGGAAATTATCGATCCCTCGAATTTTCGTCAAAGGAAATTGTCAGTCTCAGATTTTTCACGCTGTGAATCTATCATCAAAATATCACCCACTCAAACTGAATCGATCTCTGTATATTGAGTGTTAAGCTTATATCGCATCATCCCTGTTATAGAAACACGGCATGTAACAACATACATATATAATTATTAATTATAGACTATAGAGTGAAAAAAAAATATATATATAATATAGCGATCGAGACGTGTTAACGTGTAATTATTATTATTATTATTATTATTATTATTATTATTATTATTATTATTGTGCATTATTATTATTACTATTATTATTATTATCATTATTATTATGATCGTCGTAGAGATGCCAAAGAATGTAAGAGAAACGTGTGCAATGTCGTAGTGCAATCTAATTATAACTATATATATTAATTAACTTAAAGAAAAAAAAAAAAATGATGAAACGAAAAAAAATAAAAACAAACTAAATAATATCCTATATATTATATATACATAAATATGAGTACCTAGATACATATATTCCTATTTAGAAATATATATATATATATATATATATATATATATATATATTATATATATACCTATTATATTATATCGCGTTTATGCCGGATCTATACGAATTTTATACCTGAAATACTTTAACACAAGGCAGCATATTTTCTTCCTTTCAGTTTCCCATTTTTTTTTTTTTTTCTCGTAAAGAAAGTCAGGAGATTGGAATTTTGAAACCCTTGTGTCTTTACCGAATGGGGAAAACACGTGTCTTCTTTCTTTCATCACCGAGGTGATCGATGAGGGTTTTTGGTATATTAGCTAACCCGCGGACTGGGACTGCGGACTTTTTGAAACCTCTAAACATCATAAAATTCGAAAATATATTACTATCTGTTTTCTTTCAAACCACTATAGTTCAATGCCTTGGCTGCGGCTGTGTATGGTACCCATTCTCGACGTTTGAAACGGGGGAGTTTGTTAGGACTCGGAGTATTTCAGTCCGAATGAACTTTCGACGATTCAAGACGCGAGACTTGCGGTCAGCGAGAAATTTTTTTATTTTTTTTATTTTCTTTACGATTTCAATTTCACACGTATACCTACCTATATTGTAAGTCAGCTATTTTTCAATACCCGTAGATCCGGCGCTGATATATAAACCCGCATACAAAGCCTAACGAGTAACGAATGAATTATAATATATACATATAAGAAAGAAGTAGACGCATATATGTATATGTATAGATAAATCGAAGGGATTTTAGTGAATGATTATTACGTAATTATTTTCCTGCTTCTCTCCAATTCGCACTCTTACATATAACTTCCGATATATACCGTTTCAATTGATTACTTTCGTTTTGTTTCGTGTCTTTTTTTTTATTTTAATTTTATTTTCTTCCAATCCTATATCGCATAAATCTCGCTCTATATTTGTTCCCCTCGTCGAACCCCAAACAAACATACAATACCATTGGATAAGTGTAAATCATACGTATATAGGTATAGTACATACATTTAGACTGAGTAAAAGGAAAAAAGTAAATTTGGCTGTTAAAAAATCAGCCCTTTTTTTTCTATCCCCTCCCCCCGGTAATTATTGCAGGGAATTCGATGATTGCGGCCCGTGCAACGAATTTTTTAACTTTCGTAAAAAAACAAAACAGAACAAAAAAAAACAAAAACAAAAAAGATTACAAAAATAAACAAATGGATGATACAATATCCTACATATATGTATACCTATATAGCTGCAGAGGAGCGATTTAAATATCGCCTATACTACATATACATGTATAGAATATAAATATGTGACGGAGACTATTTTGTTACAGAGGTTATTTGAAATTCAAATTTCAAACCTATACTCCGAATATACCTATATATATACTTAACTTACCTAATTATTGTATAAGTATCATACGTATAGACTCGCCGTTTCGACGTTAGGTTTTTAGCTGTGTATTAAGGTATATATAATATATAATATATAACATATAATATATAAGATAATAGCTGATGAATACACATATATACCTACATACAATACCATATATAATATAATATGATATAATAATAATAATGAAATATTATAATATAACGTAATAAACTTTGATGCAGCGCGAAGTAAGATAATATTCCAAATATTACTTACTTTCATTTTATTTTACGTTTCAAATTATTTCTTTACGTATAACCGCGTATATATACTATATATACGTTATATTTAAATATGTTGATATTGTTGTTTATTTATTCTATAGTTATTTAAGATAAGTATTATTATAAGTAACCCATTTAGATAGTTGATAGTTTGTTATTATTATTATTATTGCTATTTGTCATTATTTTATTATCTCAATTATTTTCCCCAACGCTCCTATATTTGTTTTCGGCATCGTTTTGTTAATAATATACGCACGTACCTTCTAGGATTTTAGAATTATGTATATCGAATAATATGTACCTAGCCGTTTACCATATATAATTAATAAATATTATTATTACGTGTCCTATATGCGAAGACTATATAAACCCATTTATCATCCCTTCGCAAACTATATGTATATTTACGCATCACCGTCCTCTTCAAAGTTTAAGAAAAAAAGACTCCCACATCGTGTTACTTATAATTATTTTGTGTTTCCGAAGAAAAATAAATTCCGAGAAATTCCGAAAAAAACAAAAACAAAAAGAACAACTCTGTATATTCAATTGCGAATTTATTTATATGAAAAGTACTGGAGACAAATCTACACCAAGAATTTCGAAGGTAAGAAACTAAAATATTTCATTCAGAATAACGATACGGTAGCGTAATTAATATCGGCTATTCATATACCACATCGCAGCGTTTTCGATGCAGTAATATATATGAGCAGTATAATAATAATAATTCAATAGATACATGTACAGGCGGTCCTCAATTCGGTCATATTCGAATTTCAATGTTCCTACATGGGCCAGAATGTCTCGAAATATATACAAAAAAATGTAGTGAGAACCCCAGGCTCCTATCTCAATTCTAAGTACTGCCCCAAAGCCTTTGAACTTTCCCATTCAAATAACACACGATTTTTAGTACTCCGGGGTTATTTTTTACTTCCTATCGCACAATTATCGTTTCGAATAATCTGAAACTCCGCAACACTTCTTACCTATATAGTATAGTAGTAGCAGTAGATATCCGTAAAAAATTTACAGACTTTCTAACGACAAAATTTTATTTGTCACAATTTGGAGATAAGAAATTTTTTTTTTGCTGCGCTGTAGCTCCGAAAATTATAACAAGGAGTGTACAAAGTTTCAGATTTTTTGGAGCTATATACTGCAATGGTAAGAGAGAAAAATTAGCCGCGAAATGTCTTACAATCTTAATGATAATAATAACGTGAAACGTAATCGGATCTACCCGCGTCGATGCACGCCGCTACTATGCGAACTCCGTAACATATACGCTACCAGTTAGTAGCGTATTCCTTTGTCCGTAGCGGCGCGACGCGACGCGACGAACAGTTCGAGCATAAGAAGACGCGCCGCGGTATTCTAGCTATACAGGGACCGCTATGCACATACCTCGGGCGTTTGCGAGAATAGAAAATAGTCGAATGGAAGCGGGGAGATGCTCTCCTCTGTTCAATTTCTAGACTACGACGTTAATACGTATTCCGGATTCTGAATGCATAGTAAAAAAATTGGAAAAAAATAAAATAAAGAAAAATGAAAAGGAAGAAAGATGCTGACGCATATAATCACGTAACGAATGATACATGCGATGATCTTTCGGCTTAGTTTTATTCCACTTTTATGAAATGACCTTAGCTCGTAAGTTGCCCACTTTTGGGCGTATCCGAGATACAGCGACGTAACGGGGCGGGTTTAAAATGGCGACAAACGACGCCTACCGGTATAATCCCATTGGATAATATTCAGGGATAAAACCACGCCTCTTTTACCTCGCCAACGGGATTTTTATCAGACGTTTGCGTGTCTCTTTCAATCAATCGATATCCGGTTTATTTGTTATGTAAAAAAAAAATCCGAAATGGGATGAAAAAAAAAAGAAAAAAAACAGCGGAGAGATAATAATACCGTAGAAATAAAATCTGGTCAAAAATTAAGCTGCGTTCTCGCAGTTGTTGAAACGACAAAAAAAGGACAAAAAAAAGGATTTTAAAAACTTATCTTTAGTACCGGAATCACCGTATTCAAGCGCGTTGCGGCGCTGTATTACTTTGTTAATTATATAGTAAAGAGGTTAGCACGGCGACGCGGCTTACTTATACTTATTATAGTATACCAGCTACACCGGGGTTCTGGTGAAAGCTAGAGAGAAAGTGTAAAACATTCAACACTCGCGCCGTACCGTAACGTACAAGTTTCATTCGCCATAATAGTTAGTCTCCGTTTGGCCATACGAGTATAAAGTCGTTTCGGTAGAAGTCTACGGCGTTTTGTGATAATTATATTCATTCGAACCGTGATTTAGATACAGTTCGTAATTCTTCGATGATAGAAGAACTCTGCAGTGACGTTAGTAGCTTTTATACGTCCGTCAACGGTCGTCGAATCTCGCAGCAGTCACGAAAAACTAATTCGCAGGTATAACTTGTGAATATATACATATATAATATCGGGTATCCGTTCAAATATTCGTTCATCGATTTATCATTATTTCCTAGAAACCTCGGCTCTCTCTTTCTCTCAACACGTCACGCCGGTAAAAATGGACGAAGCAATAGACCGAAGTCAAGAAAGTGTTAAAAAACGAGATCCCAATCCCGAAGCTGCAGCTCCGAATTCTAAGAGTACAGCGTCAGGAATTAGATCGCATCTTCTGCGACAAACACTGACATCATTATCCCCGATAATATCGACTATAGGAATCGGCGCAACGTTTGGATACAGCGCTGTTCTTTTACCACAGTTAAAACCTGCAGCCCCTTATGCAAACCTCAGTGACCTAAGCGAGAACTCGTCGGTTTCTTGGCTAAAAAATGCTAACGCTATTCGATCTGATCATTACGACGAAGAAATAAGACTGACTACGCTCGAGGAGGAATCCTGGATCGCTGCTTCGGCCGTGATTCTAATGGCCCCAGGGTGTTGGCTATCTGGTTTTCTGATGGAAAAAATCGGGCGAAAAAAAAGCCAGATTATAATCGGTCCGATCTACTTCGCCGCGTGGCTTGCGGTCGGATTTTCGCCCGATTTTTTAACCCTTGTAACCGGCCGAATATTGTCCGGTCTATGCGTCGGTCTTCAGAGCCCCCTGGGCCCGGTTTATGTTGCTGAAACGAGCGAGCCGCGCCTGCGCGGGGTGCTTTTAGCCGCTATAAGCTTAGCCATTGCGGTTGGTATATTGATCTCCCACGTCCTAGGGACTTGGTTATCGTGGCGTGTCGCCGCCCACATTTCGTCTATATTTCCAGCCCTATGTTTTATCTGTTCGATATTCGGTTCCGAGAGTCCAGCCTGGTTAGTAAACAAGAAAAGAATACCGGAGGCTGTTGAGGCGTGGAATTATCTCCGCGGAAATGAAGCCGGGGCGGAATTTCAAGCTCTAGAAAAAACCGCAGCGTTGAAAACCGGCGACGGTGGAGTCAGAGAGGGTTTCTATTCCCTGTTGAAATCCCCCGGCTTTCTAAGGCCCCTTTTCATCATTAACGTTTTCTTCGTCACCGCTCAATTCTCGGGACTCAACGCCGTAGCTTTTTACTGCGTGCAAATAATCGCCAATGTCTCAGGCGACTCGGAAAAAATAAATCCGCATTACGTAACGCTGGTTATAGACGCGATACGCGTCGTTGCTAGCGTAGCGGCTTGCTGGTTAACGCGCCGATATCCTAGACGGGTTTTAGCCATAATTTCTGGGGCTGGTTCGGCGATGAGTCTTCTCGCTTTGAGCGGGGGTCTGGTTTTCGATTTGGGAAGGCGGTGGCTTCCAGCATCTTTACTTATCGTATATACCTGTCTTGTTTCTATCGGACTAGTACCAATTCCTTGGTTACTTTGCGGGGAGATATTTCCCGCCAATTTCAGGGGGCTCGGGTCTGGGCTTAGCTCGGGAGTCGCATTCATTTGCTTTTTTATTGTGGTTAAAACCGGGCCGGGTATGATAGCCGGGTTCGGTACAGCGGGAACTTTTCTTTTTTACGGAACGGTCACTGCCGTTGGGACCGTTTTTCTTTACTTTTTCTTGCCGGAGACCAAGGACAAAACGCTCAAAGAAATCGAGGAGAATTTCGAGGGAAAATCTAACGGAGAAATACCAGAAAGCGAGAATCAAATATCACGGTTTTGAAGAGGGGGAATATTTCCTAGAATTCGTGTGATCATCCAGGAAAACGGAATGAATTAATTTAGTGGGCGTGGCACTCCACGAACATCGGGGCTCCCCCTCCACGGGCGAAAATTTCCCTTAGCGGACTTAGACTGGATGATAGATTACAGCTAATGCGAGAACCGAATGCCGTAGAATTTCTTTCGATTTTATCAAAAAAGAGAAAAAATATGTTGCTTTTTTTGGCGTCGTAATAATAAAATAATTATCTTCCCGAAAGAGCAGGTCGAATTATCATGTGATAAAATAATTTCAGACTTAAGACTATAACAGAGATACGAGAATATGCTTGAAATAAACTTGACCTATAATTGCAGCGTCTGATCGAGAATCGGATTAAAAAATATAACACATAATTGGGGTAGAATTACTCATTCTTACCTTTAATTATGTCGCTCCATACGGCTGGCGTAATTAATCCATATATGTAATCCAAATTGGCACAGTTATTAATCACAGTTTCACTTTAGAGGCCATATTTCACTTTTTCACAGATAATAAAACACTTTTTATCACACACAAAACACATCGCTTAATGAGATTCGACTAGCGTAATATAATGGGGTTAGAATTACTCGATTTTGGCTATAATTATATGTCGATCCGATTGCTGGCGCACTTTTCACTTTAGAGACCATATGCCACTCTTTTACGAAGAATAAAACACTTTTTGTCAACCATAAACACAAACACGTAGCGATATAATGAAAAGAAACAATAGAAATAACTCGAGATCGACAAGATTTTGACGATACTGAATTTATTTCACCTCAATTCTCACTTCTAATATGAATCTCCGTTAGGAGACTATCCGGACTATACGTAGGAAGGAGTTTTCGATCTAAATAATGCCCGCGTACGTTGTTCAACCGATAAAATAAAGTAGAGAACACGGACTGAGAAGAATTTGAATTTTGCTACAACGGCCTGACAAATACGTTACGCGATTGTTTGGTGAGTGACTTCAGACGCTATCTCGAAATGATATCGAAAATACGCATACCTTGATTTTTAACAAACTACCAAACTGATCACTAATATTTATCGCTTTGATAGATTATCCATTCACTATTACACAATGACATGGTACTTTTTCTTCGTATTTCTTTCTTCAACCTATCGTTACGAGTCGAAATCACGAACTGACCGTTATCCGATACGTTGTTTATACTTGTTACCCACGTGCCGGCATTTGTTTTCAAGTAATCTAAAAAGATTTGTTTCTTAGGCGCGCATAGCGCGCCTTCTGTATTCTACTTATCGAACCCTCGAAGATTTCGCACCCTTTTTTTTTGAATTAGCGCCAAGTTTGAATTTGACGAAAAATTAACATCAGCCTGTTAATTATTATTTGTCTAGGATAGAGATGCATAGATCTAAAAACGAGTATCTATAAGAAACTAAGAATTAGTCAAGGACTCACGAAAAACTCCCATTCATTATACACGTACAATAGGAGGCAAATAAATATACACACCGCAGCTTTGTATGCTACATGCCTATTATAATTTGTACGTGTGTGTGTGTGTGTATATACTTACCCCTCCATCCCGACTTTCTCCCTCCTGGTCGTATACACACAAGCACACAGACAAATTCTACCCTTCTTTCCCTTTATTCTCCCTTCTTGCTATTCCAAGGAGTCACCTCTTGCGCGAAGGCTGCATCCTAAATTCCTAATTCTTTCCCTCATTTGCATCCTTTGAATCCATGTACAGAAAATGAATACACATATGAAAATGTCTAGACCGAAAAAAACAAAAGAAGACGGGACAGTATATAAAATATGATGATAAACGCATTTATACATATTTGTATAATTTTTTATTTTTTTATTATTATAGTTTATTTATGGGACGGAATAGATCAGGGAATTCACGTAATATAACATTATAAAATTCAAATATGACTAATTAATATTATATGTATGTATGTATGTATCTACATTCAGAATAATGTATAATAATAATAATATATTGCTATTTCACTCTTTTTAGGAAGAGTTTCTTCTACTATATAGGTACACTTTTCGTATATATATATATGTATAATATATATCAGTATAGTTATCATATATAAACACATAAACAAGGCGCAAATTTACGAATACATAATACTAATATAATTTCATTATAATATTTATGTTATAATTAAGGCCACGTTATTTATACTTTTATCATTTGTATATCTGTATATTGGAATGCATACCGTTTCATGATAAACAGATTTGTGAAAATATCTGATGGATAATAAACATTTGTTACGCTCCTGCGAGAGATAATTAAGGCATGTTGTCAAATACACATCAGATCATAGTCGTTTGAATAAAACAACAATTTTCGAATTACGAAAATAGAGTAAAAAATAATAAAAAATAAGATCAATTTCAAAAATTTATATAAAAAGATTATTTCATTTCTTGCACTTTCTCAAAACGCGCTGCTTTGACTATTATATACGTATATAATTATACCCAAAGTTAGTTATTCAGCAGTTATAGCTGCCAGAGCTTAAGATAGTTAAGTATAATCATTTTGATAGTTTTATATCTTAAACATAATATTTTAACAGAGCTTCTTCTTCATCATATAAATAATATAAACGTTATGGTCCCAATAATACGTTCATCAATATCTATCTATCACTTAGAGATTCTTTCTTCGACTTCCTACTTGAGAGTGTGAAATTCTGTTATAAATTCATCATCGACTCTAGCTGCCTATATGTTTTTTCCTTTTTCAATCATTCAATCCAATCAACAGATACTTAAGATTAAAGAAACTTGAATTATGCAATGATTTAGTCATTTGGTAAGGATAATAAAAATTGTAGATATTTTACGGATTGAGAAAAATCAGAATTTCTATCTTATTTACAAATAAATAATAACAATTTTGAATTCACGTTACCTGATTAAGAAAATAAATTGATACCTTTAAAAAAAAAAAAAAATAAATAGAAACTGAATAATTCTTCTAAATTTCATCTATTTTCTTTCCTTTTCTTTCTCCGCAACGCAAATCAATAGTATAACTGTAGGGAAGATATTCTTGTGTAACCAGAAGGACCGATACTGTATGTAATACGCTAACAATAATTAACAATACTGAATGAAGATCTGGCAGGATTCAAAGCTGCGTAGTTATAACCGTCTTTCTGGTGATTACTGTGTGGCGAGGTGGGCTTTGGAGCGACGAACTCTCTTGAGTGGGGTCAGCAACCAGCCAGGGACTGATATCCGAGGCCTCTTGACCGTCGTCCTGTAAAAAATACAGATAAATATTTCTGGCATTGACAAATGACAATCTTCGGTTAATAATTTATGCTCAAATGTATAAACAAGTGTTTCCCAGAGCACAAATACAGACAACAAGTAAGGAAAGACATGGGCGGAACTGAAAATATAAACGAGCGCAACAAACAATGCCGCTTTTAAAATGGCAAGCGACATCAGCAGCGACTGACCTTATGAGCGACGGTAGTCGTAGTAGTTTGAATTTCTTCAGTTTTAACAATTCTCGCTCCTCCTCCTCCCCGCTCAGCTTCTCTCTCTCCCTCGTCTCTCCTTTCTAAAATGAGCGGCTGTTCTTCTTTGAATGGATTTAGCAGGCCAAGGAATGGGTTGCAGTCAATGAACGGATTCGTGTTTTTGCTCTCTTCTTCCTCCCCGGGAATCCTGGCCAACGGTTTGTCATTTTCCTCTGAAGTTTGAGCTAGATCATTGCTGTCCGTGGTCATGAATGGGTTGAATGGATTCTGCGACTGATTTGAAACCTTGGGAGTCAGGGGCGTTGTTTTCTGCTCAATCTGTCCCCAACTATCCAGTGAAAAGTGGGTTACGGTGACGGAATCATCCGCCGAAGGAGTTGCCGCAGCCCCACTAACCGAGAGTGTCAATTTGTCCCCGCCCTACGCGAATCAGCGAAAGCAGAAGCAACAAAATATGTAGGTAAAGGTAAAAGCTAGCGACAAACAACAAACAAGGATGATAAAAACGATAACGACAACAAATAAAAAACCCAAACGCTTTTAATGGGTATTGTTAAGTTCCTGAAAGTTCATACAACAGTTTTGAGCCGGTGAATTGTCAAATGAACGAGCTATCTCTAGGTTGTTACTTCAAACCTTAATAAAACCGTGATAACTCACCACAGACACAATAGTCGCAGCATCAGGGTGCCGGTTCTTGTCAGAAGTTACCGGAGGAGTCTCAGCAGCGCTGACTGATATTAGATTAGAGTTTTTCCCCTGTTCCAGTGATTTTGCCTTCAGTATATTACACTTTAATGATTCTGGAGGAATAGGAGTTCTAGGAGGCAGCGTAGAGCCCCCACCGACCTGATTATTGGGTACCAATTGCGACTGCTGACTAGTCATACTCTCAGCAGTTAAACTTGGCTTGACCGGCTCAGCTTCTTTGTCAGCTGTACCCGCAGCTGTAGTTTGATTCCTGGGTTCAAGGGGATGTTGATCCTTTGCCAAAGATTTCAGCAAAGAATCAACCAGCGGAGATGAAGCGCCTTGGATGCTTGAGCTAGTGGAGTTTGAGCTGCATCTGCTTGGCTCGCGTCGAATTGCGTCGATTTCAACAGCTGAAAGCATAAATCAGGTAAAAAGAAGTGAATTTTTCAACCAGCAAAGACCTCTTCTTTCCCTTACCAACAGGAGGTTGAATTTGAGGCTGAGGTTGAATCTGCGGTTGAACTAAGGGCTGATCTACTTGATGTTGTCGTTCTCTGAGGACATGGCTTTGACGTCTAGCATATCTCTGGCTAGGGCGTCGCTCGAATTGCACGGTACGTCTGGCTCTGTTGAGTTGGGTAGTTTGGAACTCGGTTTTGCCACTGTATCTAAAACGAGATCCCATTCTGAAGAAGTTTTGGCGAGCACCGGCCCCCTTGACTGGTGCTCGAAGACGGAAAAAGGCATGATGTTCCACCGCACACTTCCAAAGATGTTTACAAGCCTTTTCATTAGCTAGTCGGAATACAAAGGTGTGCTCTTGCTCCCCTTGGCCTTGATCATCCTCCTCCACTACGACAAGAGTCAGTTTTTTCTTCTTGAAATCAAGCCGGCCTATTTTAGGCCAAAAGAATAATCCTATCTTCTGCGATCCTTCGAAGACCAGGATCCCTGTCGGTGTTAGACCAAGGGAATATTCGCACGCATCTTTACCGAGAACCGTGTGCATGTCTACACCGTACATGTCAAGCCATTTAGCTTTACCAAGATACGCAGACTCCGCCTGAGCTGGGCTGAGCCCTGAACACTTCGCATATTCCTCTAGGATTTCTAACTCCATTTGCTCTGTTTGATCATTTACAAAACGAAATTCTGATACCGTTGCTGCCGTGTGAATGGAAGGATCGTAGTCGCCCAGTTCCGCTGAGGAAAGATAACGAAATTTTGTACTGAAAGATCCTTTTTCAGGAGGATATGATGGAAAAATTGTGATATGGGATCAATATGGGGTTTAAATAGATATCAAAACCTTGAACAAAATATAACTGAAAGGAAATTAAAGCGTTAATTTACATTGTAGAGCAAGAGCAGCCATTTGAACAGCGATTGGATGTGGGCAGTGTAGTCTTCCATCAAGGAGGTCATGTTTAAGTTGGAGAAAGAATTGATATCGTGTTAATTCTTCTCTGAGGGTATTGGGCTCCGATGAATAGAACTTTACTTTTAATCGCAAAGTATATGGAGGTCCGACTGCGAAAAATTCAGAGAAGATGAAAAATTAATGAAAAATCGTTAAATCGATTGTTCAGAAATTGCAAGCCATATTCTTTGCTTTACTTACTCTTAACTTGCTTCTTAATCGGCTTAGTCGGGTCTAGCCAATGCTGCACGTTGTTACTATCCGTATACTGAAGGCCAAAGTAATCTTTCTCTATTAAATCCAAACTGTAGAAAACTTGTTCGTAGAGGTCGCTGGCCAAAGCTTTTTTCTAAGGAAAAAAATGAGAAAAAACAAAAAACAAAATTTGTATCTAGGAAAAAATAAAAACTGATGTCTTTCTATTTTTGAACGATTAATCTCAATTTGTAGAATGACAGAGTAAAACGTGTTTACATTTTCGTAAAATATTTTTTGAATTTAAAGGGATGGTTTTTTGGATTTTAAAAATCGAATGTATTTTTCCTATGGTTAATTTCTTCTTCTGATTAGTTTATCTTACCGATAATTCTATGGGTAAATCCGTCCCGTCCAGCAGGATTACCCTGCATTGTACAACATTTTTATTTCCCAATAATCTCTGATTTTTGATATGCGAAGAACCGCCCTGGGCAGTAGTGCTGCGTCCCCTACGACGCGACAAGAATCTCAACATTTTTCTCCGATTACCCGAGGCACTTTTTTCAGTTAAAAAATTCAATAATCATCACTATGCCTTGGCTGGAATGTTTTTAAATTCGGCTTAAACACGCACACGTTACACTCAGTATGGTTTTATAACGTTCTAAATATTGTTCAAACACACCCCTTCGCCTGTGTTGACAACGGCAGACATTTGCAATGCAGCGGTACATTCCCCCCTTTCGCCACTCGCCCCCTTAAGCATCGAATAAAATCCAGTAATCTCACATAGAGGGGATAAACCTTGTAGAATTGCGGTGCGGATAAAAATGTGACGTCATTGCATGCTGTCTATCCGCAATAGACTATGTAGATGTAATTCAGAAACTGGTAAATCTTGAAATTTGTCCAAATATCGAGTTTGATACTAGCACGGAAATGTTTCTTCGTCTGCTAAATTTCTGCTAAAACTTTGTGAAAAGATCAAACGGTTTTCCATTACATGGAACGTTTAAGAAATGGCTTTTAGTTTGCATAGGTTGCTGCTACGTCAGTTGAAAATATCTTCAAATCGTAAGTAGATTTGTTTTTAGTTACAGTAAGTTATAACGCTCCGTGTACATAACCTGTAATTTAACCAAACTTCTGTTCATTATTTCCAGGTAGCATTTCGTCTCAAAGTTATACATTTAAGACACGTCCTGATGTTTTTAAGCTTCCGTCATTGCAATTCGTCGCTAAAAATAATGAGACCGAGGTTAATTTTACCCCAAGAAGTTTGAATCTCGATACAAACTACCTTTCTCTCAACGGCTTCAACATAACATCGAAGAAAATAATAAAATGCCCGTTATTAACAAATCTGGAGATAATCGAACCCCCGAAAAGCGTCGGTCTTGATAACATCGAGGATTTTCCAACTACCTCCTCTTTTGAACTTCCAGCGCCAAGCGAAAGAGTAGTTGAAAAACAGGCCGCAAGATTGATTGTAATAAGAAAGAAAAAGATGAAGAAACACAAGCTTAAGAAGTTGCGTAAAAAGATGAAATTCGAATGGGCGAAAGTCAGGCAAAGGAGAGAAATGAAAAAAGAAAAAGCCTTCCAAGCTGAACTTATTGCCCAAATTAAAAAGGCAGAAGCATTTGACGCTGCTGCCTACGTAGCTCAGAAAATTAGCAAAGCTACTGAGGTCACGATACCTAGGTTCTGGAAGGGAAGGCGTCTCCCGCAATTCATTATTAGACAAAAAATGGGACTGGATAAGAACTGAATGAATAGAGAAAAGAGAGATGTGTTAAACTATTTCACAGGTGCATAAGAAAAGAAGAAAATATGATATAGAAAATAAATGATTGAAAATAATTTGCTAGTTTTGAAATTGTTATTTACCTAGAATCAATCATTCTGTAGAATAATGTGGAGTAATTACATTTCAGATCCAGAATTTGGTTAGATTAGACTTTCGAAAAGTTTACGGAGCTTAGAGAAAGGTTTTTAGGGTACTTCTGAAGTGGATTTGATTCCACATCACAGATTGCAATATTCTTTGATCTGCTTGTAGTCGTAAAATGCATAGCAAATATGTTTATTCATTTTTCCTTGTATTTTCCTTAACGATACAGCTTAGTGAAGAAAGTAAATGTATGATTTTTGCATGAGTTGGTTTAGTCCATGCGAGTTTTCAGGGTTCTTGTAGTGACTTTATCCTTCTCGCTGAAAACAAACACGTGAAAAATAAGTAAAAGGTTCAAAAATGTATCCTTTCAAGTCCCCACTTTTCAAATCTGTTAAAGCTGATACTCACATAATATGAACGATGCCTCCCCACCCAGAAATAGCATCTCTATCGCAGGCGTTGACCAAAGCCTGGCTAATAGTTTCAAAAAGATCATCAGGCTCTAGATTAGGCTCGTAAAGAACTTCGCACATTCCGTACAACTGCTCGGTACACGTTCCACCAACAACAAAATCCTCCGGCTCATTTGGGCAGCCGATTAAATCCATGTTACAAACAAACGGTTCGAAGGTAACTGGGTCTAGACCGGCAACAATGGGCTCAACAAAGTAGGGACCGAATCTCTTCTCGTACAATAGATTGGATATCATCGAGCTGAAGGTTTTAGGGTGGATTTTTCTGTCTTCTTTAAGCTCGTATAAATTCAGTCTAAATCTGAGCCTCTCCATCACTGTTAGAGTGTCTGTAGCCAGGCCGGGTAGCCCGAGGTATAAGTGCGGTCCCATTTCAAAGATCTTATCAAAATCGCATGATATGGTCTGAGCCTGTATACCAAATCTACGATCCGCTGCTATAGCCACGCAGTTTTTACCCTTCATTGCTATTATCGCACCTCCATTGTACGCCAAGATGCTCTGAAATGTTGAAGATGAATAAAATACCTTTATGCGCGATTTAAAACGTGATTAATATTTGGATGAGGTATCAAACTTCTCAAAAAGACTTAAGAAACACGATTTGAGACCGTTTTGTCATACAAGAGCCGTAATATCCAACGTAAAAATTTGCAGTGTCATCTGATACATGGTTTGACATAAACCTAACCTATGAATATTGTTTTTATCTTTTTAATTTTAACTTTCAGTACGCTGATTTCTAAGGAGAGTATTTTGGAAATAGGTATTAGCATTGTCTAGTATCAATTTAATGAAAGTCTTACCATTTTTACGGAGTTTTATCCTCTAAATACTGGGAATGATAAGACACAAATATTTTTGTGCCGCTTAACTTTCGGTGCGGTTTTAATCCACGGGCTAATCGATCTGTGGAGATAGTTCTCACTCTTGTCCAGAAATGTGTATTGGCTAACTACGTTAGCTTTGTTTTTACAATCTTCTAGTTTGATTCTCTAATTTGTATAACCTATGGTTAAACGTTCTTGACAATCCCCACCACAAAAAATATTTCTAAATGAGTTCATAAAAAAGTAAAAGTAAAAGATATAAAAAAAAAAAATGGCCGTGTAATGTTATTGAGAAGTTTAAGGTAGAGAGCACTGCATAATTATTAACTCTTTAAATATTGTTAGTTGATAAATAAACGTGAAAGTTTTATTGTTTAAGAAACTATCCGAGGCTGTTACGCAGTATAAATACGTATGTAAAAAGCGATATCTCTAACAAGGGACTAACTACATAGTTGGAATAAGAAAATATCGAATCACGCGTTTCAAATGTCATTTAGTTTTCAACAAGGACTGGAATGACTTGTCTATATTTAATTTCAACAATTATCACCAAACTGTTATATCCTCCTTTCGATATACGCAGCCAACGAGTTTTCAAAAACCGCTGATAATATTAAGCAAGAAAATTCACGCCACAATTACTTTTAATTATCACGTTTTTTGGTTACATAGAACGCTCATTACTTCATAATATTAAAACCCAAAGTTTCAGGGTACATAAAATCAAGGACTAAAAACCTGTCGCAGGTTTTAAAGCTTAAAAAAATTCTATTCGTTAATCTATTACCACAAAAATGTTCTGAAGTTCATTCTAGCCTTGAGACTGTCTCTCATATGAATTGATTTCATGTCACTGACAACTACGAAGAAAAAACAAACAAATATAATTCCATTTCGAAAACCTTGGTATTATTTTATTATGTAACATTATAGCGTGATATTGACAGAAGTATAATTCGAACTTTTCAACGTTTAATCTGTTAAGAAAAAATCTCGCCGATCACAAAAACACTCGCGCACACACATATCTATACATACATAGTAGAATAAGATATAAATAGCGCTCATCAACCAGAAATACATATATCCAGCGAATCCAGATATAGAATAGAATTATTCAAAGTAATTTATTGTACTAGTAGTACGTATAGCGTATAAGACGAAAACATGAATTTCACTATTTCAAATCTTTAGAATAATAGTAGAAAAATGGAGGTACGAGGCAATGACTATGCATTCGCGTATACCTTCTATATACTTCATCACTTTTGCAATTTTGCAATTTGGCTCGGGGAATATAAATACAGAGGTCTAAACAGCAATCATAAAACAAAGACGCTGCAGAGTTTTAATTTCCCAAAACATTTTATGATCTTCATTGTGAATTTACATTTCAAGGCTCTCCTTTGACTAGTTTTTTGAAAAATTGCTTGTCAAATTGTTAACGGTATTATAATAGAAAGAAGACAAACAGTTTCCCTGATTTACATAAATTGATTAACTAATTTTTTTTGTTTTCTATTTATAGATATTTTGCAGCATTAGCTGTTCTTTACCTTTCGTAATCCTGAGGCTTAAGCTACACCAAGCAATTGTTAAAGGATCTTCCAACGAGCTAGAATATATATAAAAAAAAACAATACAAAGAATGTCGCTTAAACCAAAACGGGTAGACTTCACTCAGACCTGGGATGTCCTTCAAGAAACTGTTAAAGGAGTCATCACCTTAGCAGACGTACCCAGATCAACGTGGAACGACAGATTTACGTACGCAATTTTACTCGGTTGTATGCTAAAAATGATCAGCTTTCAAAATTCACAATTTTTCTACCATGTAAGATGAAACCAGGAGTTAAACCTTGCAATTTGTATGTGCATGGGCTGGTTTTATATATCAGAGCTTTCAAAGACTAGAAAAAACGTAACTAATGGCTATCTTTTACAGCGACGTCTATTCCCTGTGCGTTGCTTACCCCGAACCACTTGCCGATCGATTGTACGATGAGACGAAGCAGTTTCTCGATGATCATGTGTCCGAGTTATTGTCAAGAGTAATGAAACAAGGAGACACTGGTCTCCTCCAAGCGTATCACGGAGCATGGACGGAATATTCCCAAGGAATTGACTACCTGCATCAGCTCTATCTCTACTTAAATCAGCAGCATATTAAAAAGCAGAAGACAACAGAAGCCGAAATAATATATGGGGCCGCTTCGGCCACCGCAGCTGATTACCAGGAGCAAATGGAGATCGGGGAACTTGGGCTAGACATTTGGAAACGTAAAATGATCGCTCCTCTGAGGACCTCTTTAGTTTCACTTCTACTTGCCGGTATTCACGCCGACCGAATGGGAAAAGCTCAACACGCTACCACCGATGTTATCTGTGGAGTCATTCAAAGCTTTGTTCGAGTTGAAGAATACAAAAAGAAAGGCCAGTTAGATGTACGTAAGAACATCAGCCTCTACATATATATAGATATCTTCTCGTTACTTGCTTCTATCTCTATTCCTGCCGAAAGAAATAAATTGGAAAGAAGAATCTGGAAGTATTTACCTGTTTGCCACTCTGATTCATGTCTTTATAGTGGTTTTTGTTCTTTCAGTTGTATCAGCAAATTTTTGAAGAACCTTTTCTCGAAGATAGTGGTGAATTTTACTCAAGAGAAGCTTCTGAGCTTCTACAAAAGTCCGACGTGTCTCATTACATGGAACAAGTCAGCTCGAGGCTAAGTCAGGAAGAGTTGCGTAGCCATAAGTTCCTCCACAGTACCTCAGCGCCGAAGGTATTGATCGGCAGATAGTTAAACAGCAGTATTTTAATTCCTGAACTAGTCTTGACCCTTTTTTCTTGGTGTTATAATGCTGAAAACTGTTTTTACAGGTGCGACAATGCTGTCAAGAGAAGATGGTCGCAGCTCATGTATCCTGGCTTCACACCGAGGCTATAGTAATGATGGAAAATGAATGCCGGAGAGATCTGAGTCTTCTTTATCCATTGCTTAGGCCATTACCATCAGGTCTAGCGCCTCTAATTAGAAAACTAACTGATCACATTACTCAGCAGGGCTTGCAAGCCGTTGGGAATCTCCAAGGAGACAATGTGAGCAATTCTGAAGCAGTAGAAGAATTTTTCTTAGCTTGAAAAAACTAATAATCGACGATTCTAATGCTCGGAAACCATTTAATTTATTAGGTACACACACAATTCGTAGAAAGCATGCTGGACGTGCATACTAAATACTCTGAGCTCATCAAGGTTGTATTCAAAGGTGATCAGGTCTTTGTCAGCGCCCTAGACAAGGCCTGTTCAGCCGTCGTAAACAACAGGCCAGCACCTCGACAACCTGCACGAGCCCCTGAGCTGGTAAATTTGATAGAAAGTGATTTTATCATCGATAGGCCTCACAGTTGTTCCCGCATTCTTTGAAAAACCGCCTATTTTCACCAATTTCTCGATAAAGAACATCAAATTTTCCTAAAATATTATTTTAAAGTTGAAAAGGCGTATTTATGACTCAAGAAAAAAATTGTAGATATTTTCTGATCCGCCCCAGTTTTTGGAATATCAAGTTCGACGTAAAGAGGAACAAAATTTTCGCGTGAGACTGATATTCGATAAATAAATCTCGAAATAGTGCTACTCCACTTAGCACTTTTCCAGCCATACTAAAAATCTCATATTCAGACACAGATTTCCTCCATTTTCTTTTTATATTGACTGCCTCAAGCGCTGTGAGGCCCGCATTGCTTAGTTCCTCCAAAATGTAAGGCAAAGTCTTTTGAGAGACATTTTTCTCTCTTAAATGTTGCAAAAATTCAATTTTCCTTTAGCGTTCATGCGAAATTAATAGAAAACCTGTTTCCAGTTGGCGAAGTACTGCGATTCTCTGCTAAAAAAATCATCCCGTGGAACGACGGAGGGTGAAGTAGAGGAAAAACTAGCCCGTTCAATAACGGTGTTTAAATACGTAGACGACAAGGACGTTTTCCAGAAGTTCTACGCCCGTATGTTAGCCAAGCGATTAATACACCAGCAATCGCAGTCTATGGATGCTGAAGAAGCGATGATAGACCGGTTAAAACAAGCCTGCGGATATGAATTCACAAATAAATTACACCGGATGTTCACCGACATGTCTGTATCCGCTGACCTAAATGCCAAGTTTTCCTCTAGTTTGAGGGAGAGGGAAGGGGACGGACAGAAACAACTGGGAATTGGGTTCGGAGTATACGTTCTTCAGGCTGGAGCCTGGCCCTTGGGTTTGCCTCCGTCTCCTGGCCCATTTCACGTGCCCCAACAATTAGAGCAGTCTGTTCAGGCTTTCGAAACGTTTTACCACGCTCAATTTAGCGGTAGAAAGCTCACCTGGCTTCACCACCTTTGTCAGGGTGAACTTAAGCTGAATTACTTAAAAAGAGCGTACCTTGTTACCGTACAAACTTATCAAATGGCTTTACTTCTGTTGTTCGAGCATTGCGATTCGATACCTTGTAAAGAGGCTGCGGTATCGCTTCGCCTCTCTCAAGAGCAGCTCGAAAAACATGCTGTCAGTTTAATAGACTGTAAACTATTGAGGAAATCGACTGACACTGAACTCGGCGAGGAAACGATACTCATGCTCAATTTGGATTACTCTAATAAACGTACTAAGTTCCGTGTTACCGGAGCTCTGCAAAGAGACGCGCCTCACGACGCAGAAGCTACTCATCGCAGCGTTGATGATGACCGCAAACTCTATCTTCAAGCTGCTATTGTACGCATTATGAAGAGCCGGAAGCTGCTGAGACACAATCAGCTTGTACAAGAGGTAAATTTTGAATGAATCCTTAATGGAGTGGAATAATTAACAGTTAGGATTTTTAGGGGGATAGAATTGTTGTTGCTTTAACTATTATGTTATTGTTTCAGGTTCTCGGTCAGTCTAAAGTAACTTTTGCACCATCGATTGGTATGATAAAGAAATGCATCGAGGCTTTGATTGACAAACAGTATATTGAGCGGACGGCGAATAGCTCAGACGAATATTCTTACGTTGCGTAACCCAGCAGGAGTCAACCTTTGCTAATTTATTTTAAATTATAAGATACTCCCGTGTAAAAGAAAAGAAGGAAAAGAAGATTAAATCTTGCGAACTGTAACTAAGGCATTACAATGGATTCAGGCGAAAATAATCAAGCGAATAATTTGTTTCAAAAAGCAAGAGCGTTTTTCTTTCAAGCCGATAATTCGATTCGATCAAATCTGTTAGAGAATCGCGTGTTACCTTATATCTATGCCAGGAAGATGAAACTGCACCCTGTTTTTATCAAAATCAAATTTTAAAAAAATATGATTAAAACAGGGCGAGGAAGGGAGTAACTTAGGAAACTTAACTACTCCTTAAAAAACCGATTAAAATAAATTAATTGAATAGGTAAAATGTAATATATACGCAGCTAATAAAGATGTCGTTACTATTTTATACCAACGTATTAGTATTTTAAAAAGTAACTAAACTCTTGCTGCGATTATTGTTTTCAATATCATTATCTCTGTTAATTTATCAGATCCCTTTTATAAGTTCTTTTTATTCTTTTTTTTTGAGATTCAACACCACAACCGCCCTTTATCGTCCCCTATTTTTTTTCTTTTTATAAATACTGTAAATTGAAGGCGACTTTGTGAAAGTAAAAATTAATTTTCTCACTGTATTTTAATAAGTCAAATCACACGTCGCTTATAAGATTATATAAATTTAATTAAACTATCAATTACCATTCTCAAATTTATATAAGTTTGATGAAAGATTTTTGAAATCTTCACATATTTTCTAAAATTTTGTTTCTCTTTCTCTTTCTCTTTTTCTTTTTTACCATATTATTTAGTGTATAAACTGTTTCTCGATCTTACAATTAGATTAACGAAGGCTGCTACCCTGTTGCTTAAATAAGCGACGTTCGTTGCTCTTCCTATCTCTTCTCGTCTCTCTTCTCTTCTCCTCTCTTCATTTCTCTTCTCTTTATCTTCATCACGCAACGAACTCAATACGCGTTATTAAGACCTCGGTGTTTTTAGCTGTAACAGCTCAGGGTCAAGCAAAGGATTGTCGTCATTCTCTGGCGGTTTGTTCATGTGATTAACTATCAGTGGAGACGGGGTCGCCGCATTTCCATAAGGCGAGAAACCCGCCCATTCCATGCCGAGATAAATCGGAGGCGGACTTCCCATCGGAGGTTCTAATAACAGATGATCTTGGGGCTGCTGTTGCTGAGACTCTTGGCAATCTGGAGACGGAATATGCGGAGCCATGTGAGTAGCGGCCTTGCATTGTTTTTCCTGTTTTCTCCACTTGGCTCGTCTATTCTGGAACCAGACCTGCGCACATAATGATATCACGGATTGAAATAATCGTCCTTGTAGATTCTTTTTCTCAATTTATCACATCTTACCTGCACTCTGGCCTCTGTAAGTTGAATGCGGAGGGCGAGCTCCTCTCTAAAGAATACATCTGGATAGTGAGTTTTCTGAAAAGCCCGTTCGAGCTCTTCTAACTGAAAATTAGTAAAGGTTGTACGATATCTTCGCTGTTTTCGCTTCCCCATTCCCGCTGCTGGTCTATCATCGCCGCCGGGACTCGGTGAGGAGAAGTCGTATGCTGAAAGCAATAATTTGGCGTTAGGAAATGTCTCTTGCTAGCTCAGAGCAGTCGCAGGATATTCGATACCTCGCGGAATGGGAATGTGTTTGGATAATTCATTTTTCTGATTAGAGATACTTATTTCATTAGGAAATCTGTTTATGGCTGTTAAACAGATTACCACTAACTCTATTTAAAAAAAGGGTACCTTACCGCTTAATGCACTTAGCAATAATTTAATTGACCACCTACCCCAAGAGAGTTAGTAGTACTTAATTAAATAAAACTCCATGTCCAGAGGGTCGTGTTCACTTACTGAATTTTGTGGGGAAGCAAACAGAGGAAGATTGAGTGCCCATCAGTCCAGCGAGAGTAGCCGATTGCAGATCACTAGAATGTATATCGTCCGTGGTACCATCATTAGTTATAATCGAGCCAGCGGATACGAGAGGATCCCTAGGAGCCCCGACCAAAAATAACTGCCTGTTGTTATCCTCGACTGTTTCCTCTTCCTTCAATTCCATTATTATCGAAGCCTTTATAACAATGATATCAATGTTAATGAATTTATTCAGTCTAATTTGATTTGTAACTGAGTTCTTCTTTGACGCGATGCCCCGCGTTGGATAGGCCGTTAGTAATTGAATCACCCTTAGTTGAGAACAACGTTTCAACCCCCGCTCAGACAACTCTGGGGTTCTGCGTCTACTTTCTCTCTTTTATTTGTATACTTGGTCTTTTTTTCTGCTTCTTTCTTCTTCTTCTTTCTACCTACTTACACCTGTGCAAGGTAGACTGAGTAGGGGATTGTATTTTCAACGGGAACTCCAAGGGGGGTAAGGAAGCCCTAGTCGTGCCCCGCATATCGCTTTGCTTCTACTCTACGAATCAATAATATACACCAGCCAAACAGTGCTAAATGTATATCAGCTTCATGCCTTACTTTATAAAGGATACCAATAAGTAAACAAGATCAAACAAAAACCACCCTCAAGATTTAACAACTTCTCTGACAGAGAAACCGCCGATGAAGTTTTATCAGAGGCTGTTCAACAGCGTCAATAAAAGCTTTCTGTAAGCTTGATATCAATCAATGATAAATCTCTTATCTTTTTAATAATATAATAGGAATGCAAGTTCTTTGAGGATATTAAATGGGCTCAAAGAGCCTAAAGTCTGTATAATAAGGTTTCAACTTTTCGCCAAAACGTCTAGATTTATAATGATAAATAGGTTTTGAGAAGAAGATTCTTTTCTAGAGCTTAAACAGTTTATTGCTAAGTGCGGTGTATCACAATATTATGTACAAAAATATGCCAACAGAGTTAACAGTAATTAGTAGTATATTAAGAAAATGCATTGTGCTATCATAGTTGGTGCTGCAAACTTTTGGTAAAAGCATAATCATAGGACGAATTATATTTACATACAATAGAATAATAGTTGAAATTAAAATTAAATATATAAATAATACAGAGGCTTTATTTTTGTTTTCTTTTTTTCATTCAATCATACCGTACTAATCAGCTAAAGTTTGTACTCTCCCTCTCTTGAATAAAAAAAACAACTAGTTTTCAAATAGATTTCTTTTTTCCTTTACCAATCTTTTCCTTTGGCTAAAGCTAAGGATTCCTTAAAATAAAAACCTGAGATCAGAGTCACCTCTTCTTAGATTATCAAACTCCACCAATACCATGTGTGTGTGTATACATTCAGTACTAACTCTGCTACTAAGGACTAACTCCTGTAAGTAGCCTAAATCCCATTTTTCTGAGCTTCTTTTTTATCGTCCTTGGTCCCAGGGTGGTCAAATTATAATGAAGAATCACTTAGATGTAGAAAAGTCGAACCCGACTAGTAGACAGCAGTAGATCGTCGTCAAAAAACTTCGTCTCAATCACCAAGTTCCCACTAAACAACAGAGAAAGTTTTATATCATCAAATATTGTTAAGTTATTAATTTTTCTTGCTTAAGGTTGTGATATCATTCGAATTTGACTAATTTCAATGCCTGTAGAAAATACTTTCTCCCTAAATTTCTTAGAAAACTAAAGAATATACTTCAAAATGTTGGCTGGCATCATCTGGCTTTCTGGAGCTGCTTCTATGAGGCTTTGCCAGGTGTTTGTGCTGCTTGGTATAACGAATCCAAATTCAAAGAACCATTCCTCGAGGCATCTTCCTTTGAACAATACTTTTTGCTCGAGTCTAAATCGCTCCATGGGTTCCGCAGAGCTGAAATTGATCTCGCGAGATACGGCGCGACACCGTAAGATTTTTTTCGGCACTCTAGCTTCGTGCTCTACTTCTGGCACCGACCTTGTAGTAAAGAATAATAGGAATTTATATTATAAAGTAGAATTAAGAATTCAAAGAACTGTTTTAAGGGAGTTTATACTCACAGATCTTCGTTTCCTTGCCAAAGTATTTTTCCGCTATCAGCATCGCGCAAATTCATCCAGTTACTGTTTCAAACAATCTTGTTAAGAAATTATCAAATCTTAAACTATAAATATAAAATAATCACGTGTTTATATACGATAAATAATGAAATTAATACACATAATAAGGAGAAGCAGCCTAACATAACCTAGAATTAACGCTGTCTGATATTTCTTGATTACGGTAAAAGCGACGCGAAGAAAAAGGATACACTTGAAAACCTTTGAGGATTTCTTCGCCTTTCAACGGCATGTTTTTTCACGAATCTTGAGTCTTCTTTACAGCCAAATTAAACTGTATTTTTTCAATAAAAATATGATACAATGACAGCGCGATGGACGGAGTATCGACCAGCCATGTCAATTATCACACACAGATGTCTGACAAATTCTAAACATGTGTGAATATCTGATATGCAAGTTGCGCGCGCGCAAGTCATTTGGGTTGCCTAGCGTGAGGCGCGCGCCCTTGTGACATTAGATAGAGCCTTAGTAAGTGGCGGAGAACGAGAAGAGCGGGGATTGTGGCGAAAAGAAGCGAAGAGATATCCGGCGGGATGTCGACCCTGATAAATAGCCCGTGAATTTATTTCTACCCGGACTTACGTCGGTCATATTTACGGGGAAAATAATACAATCGAATAAGTATAATACGGATAATAATATACTTGATATAATTTATACTAATTAACTATGTCGAAGATGTGTTACGCGCTTTCGACCTTACGTCAGAATAATTCATACAATAATTTATCGTTAATAAAAATGTCAAAAATCTCTTCGTAATAAAATCCGGGGTTTCAAAAACCAGTGCAGACGACGTAATGGCAAACACCGCGACTCTCGCCGCTGATGGAGACGTCGAAGGTCCCTTGGTCTGCGGCGTTTGTCACGATTATTACAACGAGCCTTGTCTATTATCCTGCTATCACAGTTTTTGCGCTCAATGTTTAAGAGGACCGCATCCTGAAGCTAAAGTATCATGTCCTATTTGCGGGTACTTTATTCAATATATAACATTTACACACATACATCGTATATCAATTGCAATATGACGTCAATATGGCTACGACTAACTCATACAATAATATATGATAACACTTTCGAGATTTAATTTGAAAAAATACATATATCATATTGACCGATAAAAATACTAATTTTTTCAAATAATCATTACCATTTCACACATTTCAACAAACCCTTTCACATTCGCCTCATTCAGACATTCAGTAATTATTCCGCTAATATATCACGATCATTATTATCCAGTGGAGCGTATATGAACAGTCTGCACCTCTCCCTGCAGTAACAGTTCCTTTTTTTTCTCTTTTTTTTTTTTGTTTCATTTTGTTTTCAGAACGTCAATATTCTCGAGCGAATATTCATCATAATTATTATGGAACTATTTCGTTTTCATTTATTTATTCATTTATTTAAAATATCGATTATTACTATTATATACAAATTTCTTTTATCAATTATGTATAATGATAAATAGTAATTCTATACTCATACTTTCCACACATGAAATTTATAAGTTTTATTCTTCCCCTTCTTCTTCCATCTAGTCATAGGTATAGTCAATTACCATTTTTATAGGCAAATAACGCAGCTGAAAGAAGGCTTACAGCTTCCTCCGCCAGACCACCTGATGCGCCAGCTCGTCGAGCTGGCTAATTCTGAGAATCCACCATGTGCCAATTGCGATAAAAGAGACAAGACTACAATGTTCTTTTGCACAACTTGTGGTTTGTATTAAAAGAACCTATTATGTATCATTCAGTCTAGGTTTCTAGAGATTGTTATCCCATATGCATCGATCAATAATCATCAATCATTGAAATAATAAACTCAAGTTATCAATAAACAGGTCAAGCTCTATGCAACCACTGCCGAGAGCACACACACCGAGCGAAGATGTTTTCCAGTCACGACGTAGTCCACATGAGTAAATGTGCCAAGGATACTCAAAGGAAATGTTCAACGCATGGAGAGCAATACATAATGTATAGTCAAAGTGCTAAATGCATGTTATGTGCGACTTGCTTCAGAGATACGCCAGCCGATGCTAGACTTCACTGCGTTGATATAGACGGAGCCTGGCAGCAGGCTTCAAAGAAAATGGAACGAGCTGCTAATTCAATATGTGAACTCCAGGCGGGCGTTAGGGACGGATTAAGGGCTTTAAAATCTCAATTAGATGAGCTCAGGCACAGCTTGGAGTCTGAAAAACGATCGTTGAACGCCTATTGCCAAGGGATGCAAGAGGCTGTGGCTAAGACCCACTCCTCTGTTCTATCCGAAATTCAAAGGCAGTTTGAAACCAAAGAACGATCAGTCAGGGCACAGCTTTTGTCTCTTGGTGGAGCTCTGCCTGTACTTCAAACACATCTCATGCTTTGCACCTCGTTTACTAGCAGTGCTACTAAGTATCAGTTTCTTGAACTCGCTCATCCCATGCTCGAGAGACTTGGGCGAGTTGCTCAGCTCGGACATCCAACTCGACCCCCTCTTCTCGCTGGACACTTGAAGACTAATTATCGCGCTGAATTCGCTCGCGTTCTTCATCCCTATGTTGGATCTGGCCAGAATACTAAGGACGCGCTTTACGATCAAACTCATTCTACTATTACTGCTGAATCCCAGCATTCACAGGTAGTTATCCCTCCAGGGTCAATGCCGGGGTCTAATTTTATCAAATTTAGAGACCAGAAGCTGAGAAATGATTAGTAAACTGATCCTGGGGATTCTAAAAGCTCTAAAAACTCGTAGACAATGACTTTTCTCACCTCGTTTTAGTCCTCTGAATGAATATCACAGTTAAATTGACTTTCAGCAGGGTAACAAGACCCCGCAAAGGCCTCAGCCCAAGGGAGGAACTGACGCAGGACCGTTTTCTAATCACTGTCGCAGTTTTGACACACAATTGAAGGAGCTGAGCCAGCAGTTAGTAGCAGTCAAGGAACGTTTGGGAGAATTACATCGGGACGTCGCTCTCCTTAGACGAGCAAACACCCCGCCTTTAGGCACACGATACGATCACGTCGCGAGAGATTGTCGGCTGCTTGAACAGCAGCTGGAGTCGCATCAGCTTGAGCTAGAAAGATTGAGAAATGTTTTCGATGCTCTGTGGGAAGAACAACTCTGTAGAATTCATATTGAGAAAGAAATCTTCCATTCGCAGGTCTGTGTTGGAGAAAATTGAGAAATAAATCCGATTTTCTCGACCCTTGATGATAACTCAACCTTTTTTATATTGTTTCTTTACAGATGAATGATATTCTGACTCTGAAAAGCGAGGTGAAACAGCTATCGACTCTCGCTCAACAACTGGAGCCTTTCGTCAAGTCATTCTCGGCTGGCGTTAGCGCTGGGGAAGCTAATATTGCCGCTTCTGAAGCCGCTGGTCATCAACACCTTCAAGTTCTCTTGGATCATCTAGCCCGGCTTCAATTACAGGAACAGCCTCAGTCCCAGCAGACAGCGCATACTAAAGACTGTCGTCATCCAAGAAATAATTCTACCAGTGCAGACAACGCTTTGTACATGAAGGGTAAGTATCGCCTAACTTTGGAAGAGGTAAATCTTTATCCTGAAGATAATCTGGATCTTTGAAGAGAATTTCTTCCCTTAATCGTGTTTAATTTCAGTTAATAATTCCACAGAAGCAAAGGAGATACCGACGCGATGTAGAACTCCGTCAGGAGGAGTGGGCGCAGTGCTTGACTCAAGCGGAAACATCGTAGTTTATGGCAATGCCAAGTCTTCGGATTCAAAGCGTGGGGTATTGAGTCAGCTGATAGAAAAAGCGCGGACAAAGGAGGACCGCAAGAAATCTCCCGGTCGAGAAGATGGAAGAGATAGGAGCCAGACTCGTCGTTCAAGAAAATCCCCTGATAATTCAAAGCCAAAAACGCCACCGGGTCATTCTTCGGGAAGCGGAAGCAAGGTTCGATCCTTATACCGTTCGTTGAAAGGAGGTGGAGGCGGCGATTCATCTGCCGAAATGGTTGACCAGTCTGCAAATGTGGAAACTCAACAGCAGCAACAATCCCAGACAGCTGCTGCGGCAGAGGAAAGCGAATACCAGAGAATATCGGAGGCCTCGACCGTCGGAGATGTGAAAAAACGAGTCCAGGCTCAAGTCCATCCCGTACCTCCAGAGGAAATTCCACCACCTAGTAACAAGGGCGTTAAAATTTATCCGGCTAGCGATTCTGAGGATGTATTCTATGGAACTGGTGAAAAAGGCGGAAATGAAGCCAGGAGACGGCGCAGAGCGAGCTGCGATAGCCTCAGCACAACTGGCTCAGCAAATAGCCGACGATCCAGCATCGTAGAGGGAACTGGCAACCAGCCTGCACCTGATGATAGAAAGACTTTAGTTTTATTAATCGGCCCTTCGCCTGCCCCCTCGACTTTGGTCCAGAAGCAAAGATCCTGGGAAACATTTCCAAGGCCTAAAAGTAAGAGAGGCGGGAACGAAGGGAGGGCAGAGCTTGGCCAGTTGAAAAAAGCGGATAGCTTTGAAGGTCACGAGGAAGCCGTCCGCACTTTGGTAGCCGCTGTTCAAGAGACTAGATCGCAGCTACGTCATCATCATCTTCACCATCATAGGCATCATCGTAAAAGCAAAACAAATTAGAGAAATTTGTTTTGAAAAGGATGGATAGATGGGTGGGTAGAATGATGTTTGATTGAAGTATTTATAGTACGTAAAGAATTTGTAGAAAATATGAATAACTTTTGATCTGGAGGAGTTTGAAAAAAAGAAAACCAAATAAGACTGCTTTGTTAATTTTGGTCTTGACCGCATCGACCGACTGCAATTGTCGTTGGGCATTTTTTTACGCCTTTTATCAGCCAAATTTTGTTACATATTACCAGTTGTTGATTTTTTTATTAACAATGAAGTATTTGAGCTCAGTTATTTGAGTATGAATCTGTTTTATTACGTATTGCAGAGTTTTTCAGCAAATAGAGTAAACGCTGTAGATTATAAGGGTATGAATTGATATATCTGTAAGGTTGCACCAAGAATGAAAGGAGTCTAGATGAATTGGACTGGTTATTGGCGCGGGATTAGCTGCGGATGTATATGACCGAAAGTAGTTTACGATATATACGATATTCAAATGTTTGAGAAACAGTTGTTGTAAATCCCTACGACTGAAATATAAATCAAACGTAGAGCTTGGACGAATTAATAAATAGAATTTCGATTAATATATAAACGATAAAGTAAAGGAGCAGTTAGCGACCCTGCACAAAGTGATTTTCGTTAGATATATATCTAACGAAGTAATAAGCTCATAATTACATTTATATAACAATATTATAATATCACGTCTGATAATAGTGTAATAGATTTTAAAACCCATTTATATAGACATAATTTCCGTACAAAACCGTATAAACAAATCATGGAACGTTTGACTAGCTAAAAACAATTCACAGGGAAGCTATTTGTCACAACTGTTCTTTGATTTGGTTTTAATATCGGATCGTTAATCGGGGAGAGACATTGTCCCTCCAGTTATCGGCTCTCCCTCTGTTTATCGCTAGGATTTAAAAGAATTGCACAATGTATCGAGAGAATAAATCCTACGCCCCTATAAGAAGATAAAGTCTAGCTTTAATAGAGTTTCTCCAATAATAAGTATATCATAAAATTGAAACAGTAGTCGAGACAGTCGTGTAAACAGAAACCGAATGAAACTTTAACTCTGAAACTTTTGAGATATTTCTTGAACTCTGCGTAAGAATTATTGTCAGTCCGCACAGTCCGCAGAGTTAAATAATAAAACCTAGTTAGTAAAGAACACTGCCAGCCACGGTATATTACGAATTTAATCGAAGGTACTTATAGTACGATTATTACGCCTAATTATTGAAACTGTATGTAATATTGAAATTGCCAAGCGCTCAGCACTGCACTACCATTGTCGTTACTCGTTAATACTTATATATTGTATATTAACGAAATGAATGATACACACTTACGGTTGTCATATTTAACTGAATTATATTATATTATATTATATTGAATTATATAAACCTATACCATATTATAAACTGATGATATAACTGTAATAATAATAACAGCAATTATTATAACGAAGTCATTGAACTGATGAGAAAGAAGAAAAAGAAGAATAAGAAGAGGATGCTGTCTCATGATGTGACAAAAAATAAAACTGATATTGTACTCTACTCTTAAGCGCATCAAGGAATCAAAACTTTGGAACTCTAAGGACGTTATATACCTTAAGGATAGAATCTAAGTATGTAAGAAATAATGTCATAACGCCGATATATAAAACAATTAAAAAGTATTAAAGAACGAATCGATTGTCTAATGGTCATTTCGAATCTACCCGCTAATAATAAATAAATAAATAGCATAATAGAATTTTAGTCCGAATGTACATCTTTATTTAAACAAATACAGTTGACATCGTAATATTTATTTATTTATATATATAATATGTCGTTTATGTAGTAGTTTTTTTTTTGTTTTTTTTTTTTCCTTTTTTCTTCGTTATCTTTATTTTCCTAGCATGTGCAGCGTGTATGCGCATATGTATGTGTTTGTCTATTGCTAATATTGTTTGTTCGTTTTTTTTTTGTTCTTTCTTTCTTTCATTATAAACAATATCAATTGCAGTTTATTTAACGAGGTAATTTTCAGAATTTTCTGTGTGCCACCTTTAATTCAGCTAAACAACGCATAATCAAATACGTAGATCAGCCTAAAGTGTACATATTGTGTGATTAGTTCATAAGTTTTTAGTTTCATTCATATTATGTATAGTAGATATTGCGCTAGCCGTACGTACAACGTTATAATTAAAACACTTTAGCGTATAATATTATCAATTATCATTACCCATAATAATAATGATAATACATAATAATAATAATAATATAATAATAATAATAATAATAATGATAATAATAATAAATTCCTTATAGTTAATATTGTTAATAATCTTATTAGTTAACACACAATCAGTAATTGGGAGGGAATTTTAGTCGGCCTATGATAATATTCGAACACGGCCTACCTATTCGGTGATTATTCATAATATTATTAATATTTAATATTTAATTATCATTTATCATATTTTATTATGTTTGCTTGTATATGCATGTGTCTTTATGTGTATTTGTATGTTTCTTTTTGTTTGTGTGTTTATTGTGTGTTACTTGCATATGTGTGTGTATATATATATAATATAATATAATATATTATTAGCTGCCTACAAAATACAATAATACATTACAAATTCATATTTTTTTTTTGTTATCATTATTATTTTACTTTTTGTTATTTCTTGTTATCTGCAAATAGCTTAGATATATATTTAATTATATATATCTTTAATAATATATATATATATAGTGTCTAGTTGGTTTGTTTGTTTGTTTGTTTGTTTCTTTCTTTCCCTCTTTCTTTCTTTCTCTGTTGTTAATCATAGTTTTAGTTACTTTATTTTAGTTTTTATTAAGTACATCGTTAGGTGCGAAGACCTAGTTTTTAGGTAAATTTATTGTATATCAAATTATCTTCAGCTGAATAATTAATACTATCGACTGAAATTTGGGGAAAAATTTACGAGGATTCGTACGAGAAGCCAGAGACTGTGTATTTAACTTTTACATATTATTATTTAAATTCTCTTCTCTCTTATCAAATTGCTTCGGATAATAATGTTTTATTCAAGATGCCGCAGTTTTATGTCAATTTCTTTCAGAGATCTTAAATGTAGCAATACGAAAGTTTAAGATTTTTTAAATAATAGCTTTTCAAGTTAATTCAAATTAATGCTCTGTTCGTATTACAGTTCAATCTTTCTGTCTCTAATTGATATTAGCTGCTCATATTACCCCAATAATTAATAAATTTATTACCAAAATACTGAGAGAGAACACATATTATGAAACAGTATAAAATTGTTTGCTCCTTTTTCTTCATTAATTCTTACGGGGTATAGATTTAAAAATTAATAACAAATAAATAATTGCTACATAGGAGATCTCGTAAAGCAAGACTCCCCTTTCTCTCTTAGCAGCTCAGATATAAGGCTGCGCTGCTGCTGCTGCTGCTGCCATTCTCGTATAAAAATGATATGATATGCACGTTGGAAAAATAAATTGTCTCATAGTTTCTATGAATATAGATAATAGATTTTTCATATCAATTATGTATCCGTTATATCGGTATACAATATATAGGTAATTATTTGACGCACAAGTTAGTAAAGTCGCGTCGATAGATCAGCGCGTTATTTATTTATGTTCCTTTTTTTTTTTTTCATATTTTTATGTTATTTTTTCTTCGCGTTAAGTATTTTCTACTAAAAACTAAGAGATTGCAAGGTAATATAGTCGAAAGGAACAAGGATTACGACGATTCAGTTTTAGCTTAATAATAAGAGAAAGCAAAAATCAGGCAAGCATATAGTATGTTGTTAAGGCGATGGAAAAAATCTATCTTTGATAGCGGTTATCATTAGTTTAAAATATTTGTCATTTAAAGAAAGGATTCCTTCTTCATCACCTTTTCTTTTGATAATACTAACTAATGAAGAAAAAAAAATGAGAAAATTTATTAAAAAAGTAAAGAATAAATGAGAATAGCGTTACAGTTAACTAACTGCATGTATTGTATAATAAAGTAAAAAAAGAAGCTCCCTATCCCGACTTACTAATAATTACTATGAATCAATAATATATATAATATATAAATCAATGATATTATATCTTAAATGCGTGTTTGATACCCGATTTCTAAAGGGTATCGAATTGCGTGTGTTTAATTGATGTGCGACGCACTGTATTACAGGTAGATATAAGAGTTAATATGTAAAACCAAACTCCCAAGATCTCGCTCTGATAATTTAGTCTAAAAGGAGTACTTGCGATTAAAATTATACTGATAAATCAATAAACAATTACACGCCGGTAAATCCTACCTAGCGGGACGGACACGTGTCGCGTACATACATAAGTACGCGATTATTCAACGATTCATTTAAAATTTAAAGAGCGACCGCTCAGTCGAGTCTAAAACCGATATATAACATTCCAACAAATGAATAAATCAACCATGCATGAAAACTCTCTTTCTCTCTCTCTCCCTTTGTGACCATCAATTTACGAGCATACCCTATAGGAACTGTGCGTGAGAATGTAGCGCGGATTTGTTTATTTTATAACTTTACTGTACTGTACTTTACTTTGTTTTTAATGACAAAATATAAAGATATCAATCGCGTAGTAGATTAATCCGTAATCTCACGCGCGCAAGGAATCGGAGCTTGTAAAAATTCTGTTCGCTAATCAGAGACTAACATCATTGCAGAGTGTAACAAAAACTGAACAGGGTATGTACCTCGACGATCTATCAATACAATACATAATGAATAAGATGAAAAAACAGAGAGCAACAACACAGACCTCACAGCAATCGAGGCAGTCAATTCAACAGAAAAATTGGAAAAATTTATGTCCTATTGACGGCGTATAAGTAGAATGGCACTATTTCGGTACTTATTTATCAAATATCGGTCTCACCCGAAAATCTTGTTCTTCTTTACCTCGAACTTGATTTCCTAAAAGCTGAGGCGGACCAACAAAATACCTAAAATTGTTTCTCGCGTAAAAAATTCGTCTTTTCAATTTTAGAATAACATTTTTTTTCCAAAATTCAACTTTGAACACTGCAAGCAATTATTTAGTGTTAATTGAAGACTTGAAAGGTCGCCTACTTTACTGAATGAAATGGATAAGTAAAGTAAAAAGGTTTGAACCGAACTTTTAGGACGGAAAATCCCGGATTTCAACAAAATTTGATATTTTCAATCAACAAACTGGAGAAACAAGTGCATATTTAGGGAATATCCCAGATTTCAGTGTTTCTATATCGATGGATGAACTGTGAGGCGTGAAAAACAAGAAATACTGTTAAAATGAATGTTAAATCAGCAAAGTACTCCTCCTAACGGAACAGCAAGCCACCGAGATGTATTGTATATAATTAGACGTCACGATGGTCCCACTCTAAATCATGAGGAGAATTATGGCGATGACGTTGGCTGCTGTTAGGTTCACATTCGTTTTCGCAATCGCTACTATCAAGATCCTCGTCCCTGTAAGAAGCGTCGTCAGAGTCTGAGCTCCCAGACTCATCGGCGTCCTCATCCCTCTGATTAGGATTACGGGAATTACGATGATCAGCGAGTCTGTCCATAGGATTGACGGTGATAGCCAGAGCCGAGTCGTCCCAAGCCATTTCAGTTTCTGCAGTCAATTCATCACCGGCAGATCGTCGCCGCTTAGCGGCGCCTCTGACTCTTGCAGCTCCGACAACAGCCATCAATAAAAGAAATCCTACGCAAGCAGCGGCGACTATTGTAACGGCGTGGCTGCCTCCGGCACCAGAAATAGTCCTCGATCCTTCTCTGAGCGTCGTAGTAGCATATTCTTCCGGCAAATCCGCGTGATGTGGGGATAACTGCGCGTGTCCAGGCGCAGGCTCAAGAATTCTGGCTATCGGTGGCTCGCCAGGAGTCGGAGGTGGAACTGCGGTGGTTTTTTCTTTGGGATGAATCACGGCCAAAGTTTGCACGTACTCGTTGCTTGCAAATCTTCCGCTCAGCTCGGAGCAAGTCAGTTTAAATACCCTGTCGAGATAGTAGGCCGGCTTTCGGTTTGTATAAGTTATGAATCTTATTAGTTGCTGATAATCGTAGGGAGTGTCCGCGCCGGAGAGAACTACTCCGTCTCTGTCGACTCGCGCAGTGATTGAATTAAGTCTTCTCAAAGCGTCTCCTGGTAGCCCTAAGCTTTCATGGTCGGGATTTAGGCTGGGGTAAACACTCACGGCGCAAGCGTCGAGTCTTGCTGCTGATCCAGCGGTGACTCTGGCGTCGGGAAAGACTCTTACGCCGAGGCGAAAGTCTGCGTATTCCCTGGCTACGTATCCAGTTCCGTTTACAGTTATGCCAGGCCGAGGCGGGGGCAGGACAGTGACGTATGATTGGACAGAGGGAACAGCTAGAGGTTTTGCTTCGTTCCCTTCGCAGAGAATCGTCGTATCAAGTCGGAAATTCCTGCGGCCTGGGGTCGGGAAACGACGAGAATTGGAGTATCCTATGCGGCGAAGAAGGGTCTCGATATTTGTGCGGTTGTCACCGTCGATGCTGACGTCTGTTAGGTCGGAATTAGCCAAGAGTTGAGTTCCAGGCTGTAAAAGATCCATTGGAGGCACGTGAAGGCCTTCCTGGCAACGCCGGAGACAAGACAAGACTTCTGGCTGCTCGTTTCTGCCTACTAGTACCGAAAGACCGGCCAAATAGCCTCGGAAATGATGTTTTGTGCGATTGTCAGAGCCCTGCCAGCAGGCGCCTACTGTTAAGGTGGTATTTATTCCTTTGGCTGGATGCAGAGGCCAGTCGTCAATAACTTCGGGATTTTTCTCGTCCGAATGACGCTCTACTCCGTCGATGAACAGAGTCACTCTAGGGAAGTCGACCTGTACAGCAAAATGATGCCATCTATCGTCACAGACTTGTTCCAACTTCCAGCGCCATTCCGCTGGTCTGAATATGTTCGGATCACCCTCGGAGAAGTCTCGTCTGAGCAGCAGTATGAGGCGGCAGTTTCTTATGAACAAGGCGTAGTGGTGGCGATTCATTTCTAGAAAAATAGGAGAATTATTGGTATAGGTAGTGGAAATCCACATTAATCATAGAGCTTGTGTAATTCGTGAAGATTATACGTTAAAAAACTGCGAAAATAATTTTTTAATACTTAAATATAGGCAAAATATTTACTATGATCGTCCGCAGCGCATAAAATGTGTTCCTTAACATGGGGATCCTGTCTGGGACGAGGTCTATGCTTGACCCAAACCCCGATGCTGAATTTCTGAGCTAAAGCATGGTCGAGTACTTCGTTAGGAACAATAGCCGCAGAGCTGGCGCCGTCAAATTCGAATATTTCGTCCGCCTCTCTTCCCTCATCTCTAGACAGTGAGGAAGTCCAAGTAGCGGAGGGTCCCGGTGTGGGTAGAAGATCTACGCTGTCTTTAGAAGCACCGCATAATTTCCTCTGGCTTTTTACTCCGTAAGTATCTCTGTCGCAGCCTTTTCCTATGTGATCCGTAGCCAGAGTCAGCGTGGCTCTCAGACTGCTCAAAACACACGGCGCGTCGCAAAGCTCCAGTCTAGCGGAGGGAAGAAGAGGCTGGGGTCCGGCCCCAGCTGCATAGTCCACTCTTTCAGGAACTCCTCTCCATCCAGGAGAGCAGACTCGGTTAACTTTGACTGTAACCATTGCAGGGGCAGACTGTTTCATTCCACAATCGTAAGCCACAACGCTGAGAATGTGATTGTGAGATCTCTCGTAGTCCAGGGGCTCCGTGTTGCGGATTGCTCCTTCATTATCGATCACAAACGGCTGGTCTGCCGTCAGGATCTCGTATTTACAAACGTCTCCAAATTTGGGGGTACAATCGCGGTCCGATGCTTCGACTCGCACTACTTCTTCGTACAGACGACCCTCGTCTACTGCACTCACATATGCTGGCTGGAGAAACTGTGGAGCGTACTCGTTCACGTCTACTACTGTTATGTGGACTGTCGCGCTGAAAAAGTGATATAAATGTTAATCTTTTTGCTTTTTCATGCGTTTCTATCATCTGCAAGTGTTCGTTGAATCATAGAGATAAACTGGGGCTTCAGAAAACTCAAGATTTATCGTTTTTGTGTCTTTTTTACATTGTTGAAACCGATTTTCATAATTGGTTATTGAAATTATAAATTCTCGGTACTTCATTAGCGATTCTTGGCACTTTTCTCATATAATTTGAAAATTCGAATTCTATTTATCAAATATTTTAAACAAAAGACAGTGAAATTTATTAACAGAGTGTTTCTAGGGACAATTTTCACTTTATTCAGGCCAATAGCTACGCCGTTGTATCTGAAGTCCAAGCGATCGGTCGCAAAACTAATTAAATATAGGAGATTAGTATTCAGGATCCTTGAACAACATTAATATACCTATGAAAGTCAATGAAATTGCCGAATTTCAATGTTCTAACTAGGATTTCAAAGACAAAGGGCCATTTTTCTCCATCTCCTATCAGTATTTGGCAATTTTTCAAGATTCTAACAACGAAATAACAAGAGAAACATTTTTAGATTGAATTCTATCACAATTAAGATATTCAGTGGTTTGAAAAAGCTCGAAGTTGTGTTAGAGACAATATTTTTGGCGATGAGTAACTTCGGCATTGAGTCATCCTTCTCGGATTGAATTTCTTAGAAAACTAAAACGAGCGAATGGGAAGCTGAAAAGTGTGTCAGAACCAATTGTAAATGATTAAAGTTGATAAAATTTGAATAATTATTTCATTATTATCATTTATACTTTCGTACTTTTCTGACTGCGCTCCAGAGCAGCCTACAGCAGCGATATCAAATTTGTAATTGCGCCTCTTCTCGCAGTTCAATACTCTCAGAGCTCTAAGTTCTGCGACCCCGTTCTCCTTCAGGACTATTTCAAACGGCGCATCTCCGTGGTGTTTATTCGCTATACGAAACGAACACACTTTTGAACCGGAGGCCCTTATCTGAGGCGTTACTTCGACCAGGGTTTCGTTCTCTTTTACCAGCCCGTGGTAACCGCTGTCCAAACTTTCTAGATCCAGTCTAGGAGCTGTTGGGTAAAAATTGTTGAGTAAAAAAAAAGAACAGAATTCATTCGTTTGTTCGTTTTTCGATGTCTTCGTACTCGAGAAGCAATAGAGAGAGAGACAGAGAGTGAAAAGAAATGAGGAGAAATAAGAAGAATTTGCGATAAAATAAAGAAGTGATGGAATCATTGCAGGTGTCATTGATATTTTTAATACAGTGTTTTAAAATATTCTAATTTGTTATAAGAATGGGATGAAGAAGTCCGAAACGCGTACATTTGCGCCAATGAAAGACCGTGTGATTTTCAATAGCGAATAATAAAGATGGAACGAAGTGATAAGACAGGTGTAAAGTTTGTATATGTATGTAAGATGAAATAAAATCGTAAGGGATGCTAGGAATTATTATTTCATTGTATTTTTTTAATGTGAAACATACATAATCGATGAAAAACGCATCGTGGAGATAAAGGAGAAGGATGGAGTAAGAGAGAGATAGCGAGTGAGGGCAGGTAGAGAAATCGAGGACATGAGAATATCACCTCCATGATTGCCGTAGGATGACGGCGACGGCTCGAGGGGAAGACTTGCTCGCGAATTTCCGACAGCCAGTAGAATTAGGCCCGTCGTAAATAGGGAGAGGAATAATGACATCGTCGTATTTTATTAATCACGGTATTGTTTTAGAGTAATTAGCGGCAATCACTCCGATTATGAGATTCTAAATATCAATGATTTTTTTCTTATAAGCGCATCACGGCGGTCCCACTTTACTCGCGGCACACTACATACAATCGCGTAGTCAATATTTGAGTGGAATATCGATTCGCCAGAGAGAATGTATTAGTTGGATGGTTTACTCGCCGGCGGCGCTAGCCTCGCCTCGCCTCTTACTACTCGGAGTTTTATATTATTATTATTATTGTAGTATTAAATGTATTATTTAATTCATAATAAATGACCCCGGGGGAGAGGGTTGATGATTAGGTTTGTTAATTCGCGGCACGAATCGCGGCGCGTTTTATCCTTCGCGTCTTTCTATCGCATTATATGAGTACACAATGCCGATGTATAAGTTCTTTGTATGCTTTTTCAAGCCTTTATTTTAGACCCTTTTTACATTAACTTTACGTTCAGTGCGGCTGTACGCGACTGTGCGAAAACAGGAAGTTTAGTCCAAAGAGCGGACCAGAGACTACGAAGATTTTGATAGTCGTGTAAAAATCTATCGAGTCGCACCTGCGCGTTCTACCTATACGCCCCCACCCGGTACCGTCTAATCAAATCGGCCCTTTATCGACCAAACACGTTTTAATGCAAACAAAAACCCCCAGCCATAGCGACGGGGATGATTAAGTACGGCAGGATTAATCCGTTTATCGCGTGTCGGGGTATTGCGTGGAGATCTTGAGCTCGAATTAAAACCGATTCATTCATTATTTTTGAATATTCATTAGGCTGTAGCACTAAACACTAAACCTCAGAAATACGAAGCGAAAGATATTCGAATTTCCCGCGGCCATAGACTACGACACTTAAGCCCGATGCGGGGGTGGGTTAAACGGTTCAAAATACGGCTATAATTGGGTTAATTAATGCGTAGGATTTTATAATACAAGATATTATGTCACAGATGATTTAAAACTCCATAAATATCCTAGAAAAAGAATTATTTTAGTTTTTAGATAAGCCGAATTTTGATCAGGTGGTGTTCGAAATTAAAAATGGCCGCCTCCAGTGAATCGACATAAAAAGGGCCGAAGTTGCGCTTGAGAGCGACATTTAAAAGCGTCGATAAAAATGTCTCGTGAATATATTTGACAAGGTTCGAGTCTGGGAAGATATGCAATCTTATCGAGAAAGTTTTATCAGATAATTGAATCAGACAATATATTATTACGAGGTGAGCAGCAAGCAGTTTCGGCTGACAATAGCTGTCAGAGCTTCGTCTGTCGTCTGCTTAATCGCACGTCTTTCCAGTCAATTTTTTTTCTTCTTTTCCACATACATAATTAAACCCATTTACACCCCTCTCCTTCATGATGGATGATAATTGCTCCCGAGTCTATGCGTCACTTGATTTTGATCAATTCTATTGCATATCATTCACGTGACCTGAACTATCACATGATTAATAGACTTTAGATTTCTCAAAAGAAATCAAATAGCAAATATGTAGTGTTCTAGAAATCAAACACACCACTCTCGCCTAGACTTCTACAAGCTAAACAACAACCTTATGTTATCGTCTATCGTCTGTAATAGAACATCGCTATATTCTTGCAGACAATAATATAAGGATATAAGCAATGACTGTGACAGAAGCAGCGACCGAAAACTTGTACCTTGCTTTAGTACAATGTTTCGCAATAATATTATGCGGGTGAGCTTATAAATACTTATAGATAATATAACAATTGAACTTTCCTGTTTTTTTTTTTTTAAGATTTTTTTTAGAATTTTTTCGAATTTCTCTTTCTTAATTACAGATACGTAGCAGGGAGGTCCGGGATAATAACAAAATCGGAATCCAAAGGCCTGAACACATTCGTTGGCACGTTCTCCCTGCCAGCATTGATTTTCACATCCTTAGCTAAGCTGCATCTCGATTTAATTAACTGGAAGTTTTTAATGGGCGTAACGATCGCTAAGGCAATTGTTTTCGCCGCTGTATTAGTCATCACTCTGCTCATTTCTAGACCCATTAATCTTGGGAGGGCTGCACTTTTTGCTATATTTGCCACACAGAGCAATGATTTTGCCATCGGTTATCCCATGAGTAAGTTATTCCATTCAAGGACGCAAAGAGACGAGAAAAAGTAGCCTTAAACTATTTTTGCAACTCCAGGGACCCAGGATTTGGATATTTAATTCATTTGAACTGCTAAGTGGCTAAGGAAGCAAATTTATTGTCGAGATTGAGAGTTTTTGCAAATTTCAATAAAAAGAATTCAGATTCGTTCCTTACTGCAAGTTATTCCTTCAAAATTCTCTTCTGAAATCTCTGAAATAAACAAGAAGTTTAATGTTCTGTAAATTTTCTTCACAGTTGACGCATTGTACGGAAAAATCCACCCGGAATATTGTGCCTATTTGTATCTGATGGCTCCGATATCGCTGGCAATTTTAAACCCTATAGGTTTCGTTTTGCTAGAGATAAACAAGCGGAGATCGGAAGAGCGAACTTGTGGCTGGTCTTTGTTTGGCTCAACTGCAAAGGGCATAGCGCTGAATCCAGTGCTGCTTATGACTGTGCTTGGAATAATTGGAAATCTGATATTCAGTCACACAATACCACCAATTCTGGACGCTGTGCTCAAAGTATTCGGCGAAGCCTTTTCAGCCAGCGCACTTTTTCTTCTCGGTTTAATGATGGTGGGAAAAATCCACACTTTGAAAGGCCGCGCTTTGGTCATACCCGGGATTTTGATATCCGTTAAGCTCTTGGCCTTGCCATTAGTGATCAGAGAATCTGTGAGCCTCTTAAACGCGGGAGAAAATTCAACCGATACCACAGATCTCAGCACTTTTGGCTTTCTATACGGAACCCTGCCCACTGCACCAGCACTCTTTGTCTTCACACTCCGTTATAATCTAGACGTTGATCTTATTGCTTCTGCGATGGTAGCCTGCACTTTTCTGTCTGCTCCACTGATGTTCGTCTCTGCTAAGATGATAGACGCGATCACTTCTGATCATAGCCCTGCAGATTATACTAGAGAACTTAGCGCCTTCGCTCTGGACGCCAGCGCAGCTTCGGCGGCTGCTTGCTGCTGGCTTTTAATATGCTTTTTCACCTTCGGTGGGAAAAAGTACAAGAGAGTTACGCACAGAATTACTGTCTGCCTCATCGTTGCTCAGGTAGAAAAGTTTTCTAAGATTTTTCAATGATATTTAACGCCTTATGATGTTCATTTACTTATCACACATTCATTTCAGTTGATAACAGCAATTGGAGTGATAATCTGGGCTCGCATGGACACCACAGGCACAAAATCTTCTCTCTGGTAAAGATTGGATAATATCTAAGATGTGTCTTAGCAGATCTGATAGTTCTTGCTTATATTTATTGAAAACCAAACTCTATGAAATCTTCAGGTATCTTCAGTTCTTGATGATCACTGGTGGAGTATATGCTAGTCGAATGTGGACAGCAGTCCTGGCCGCTACATTACTATTTCTCAGCAGTAGATCCCTGCCCTTTGTTCTTCAAGTGCAGAAATGGATCCTACCTATTGGTTGGGGGTAAGAAACAGGTCTTATATCGTTTGTTTGAGTTTTAGGTATCCAGGGTTTAAATTTAAACAAAGACTTTGTTTACAGCTTGCCGATTCTACTGGTCAGCCTCATGGTTGTGTTGATAACTCCTTCCGGATCGATGGAAATTGATAAAGGAAGTCCCAATTTCCAACTTGGTAGAGTTCAGGCTGCAATTTCGATCTTTTTACTCGTCTTTTGCTTTGTCGGTGAGAAACTCTTAGCCAGAGTAATAATTGAAACAATTTGAGAACTCACTGTGCTGAGAATCTGATTAAAAATATCGAATACAATTTAGTAACTCTGGGCTGCCTGGTCCTGCAGCAAAGATATCAGCGTAGATCTACACCGCTCGGATATTCTAGTCTCACAACACCTTTGCCAACTCCAAACGGAACTGTTTCACAACGAAATGTCGTTGACGTAGAAGATCTGATGTCTCAGGCTGCAGAGATATCAAGGTGGGATTTAATCACGAAGATATAAACAATACAAAGAAATTGTTTCATTCTTAATCTCCTCAAAACTCTTTCCACTTTCAGCCACCCATGTGAATTCGACAACGGATGTATGAACGGAATAGGATGTCCGAATAGTCGGGAAAGAGAATCAGGCGGCGCAACTGTTGACGAGAATTCTGACGAGGAGGTGGAACTCGAGCAGCCTGGGGACCCGCAGATTCTGCGCCATTTGGTTCTTTTGATTTTATTGCTGTGTTCGATGTTTGTTGTAAGCTAACATGCTCATTATCTTATTTATCTTAATCTTTTGAAGCTTTACAGCTCTAACTTTGTCCTCTCTTTCTTTCAGGGCCTCGCTTTGTCAGTTGGAACTCTGGTGATGGAACAATTATCCGGAATCTATGCAGAGCTGGCTTTCCTGGATGTTGCGTTAAACTTTGGCCAGTCTCTTATAGCGTTTGCGATTTTCGGTCTAGACCCAGGCTTGGGAGCGTTGGGAAGATGGGTGAAGAAGATTTTCGCTATGTGGCCGAGGTCAGAGGTGTTGCAGCTACCTGATGAGGAGGCTCTAACATCCGAAGCGAGAGAGGTTCGTGACCAATTTGCCCGTTGTCACTTGGCACAGTGTCGTACGCGGATTGTAGCGTGCCGAAGACGTCTGCTGCGAGTATATAGAGGAGTTTTTACCGGCACTGACTTGGTAGATTATATTATAGAAGTTGGACTGGCTCCGAATCGCACCGAAGCTGTGCGATACGGAAGATGCCTACTAGATGCAAGAGTTCTTTGCCACGTTGATGGCACGGAGCATTTCCATGATAGGAATTTACTTTACACCTTCCGCACGTAATTTGAATCAAATATCGATTTCTTTTTTTGTTTTTGTTGTTATCGCTGTTCAACAAATATATGTCATTATTCATATTGTATATGTATGAATATGCAAAGTTTATTTGTTAACTGATAGCTTAACGAGTTTGAATCTTCATAAAGTTGAGTCCTTTTGTTAAGGAGTTGAAAGTAAGCGTAGGTGATGATGAATATTGAAAGTATGTGCTAGATATTAGCACAATAGGTAGTGAATGAAAATGAGGACAGCGAGGACTGTGATTATAGTTAATTGATCAACCCGCTGTTCGTTGTTATTGCTATTATTATTTATTGAAGAATAGTTTGGAAGCCAGGAACTAATCTTTGTATAAAGCTAGTCTCGTAAATATAGATATTTATTTACTATTGTTTCTAATTATAGAGTCATTCGTGGACTGTGACTATCACTTCACTTTTTTGAAATTCTTTTACCATTGTTTAAAAGTCGTTGAATACTTCATTTTAAATACGAGCTATTGGAGATCATTAGCAGTAATTTTATTCTATTTTCCCATCAGTGGCTCAGTTTCAATCTAAGGTGAAAGGATTTTTATTGGTCACATTAGAAGGTGGTAGAAACCCTGATCAGCTTTTAATTATATTATTGAATCGCACAATTAGTTGATTTACAAAATAACACGGTCAAGGAATTAGTAATTTCTGAAAATATACGCTTAGTTTTATAGTTTGGGGTAGTTAGCTAAATAATAAATACGATACGATTGAATTATCGGTTTTAAATTACTTTTACGAAATTTTGAAGCCAATTATTTAGTTTACTAAATTAAATGCAACTAGATATTGTGTCTTCCAGATGTTGAAACAATTTTAATTTCACTCTCTATCAACATTGATAAATTTCTTTTGCAGTATTATATTATCTTTGTGTACATGTATGTATGTACCTATATCGCACAGAATTTAGGCGGCATTGTGATATCTCGAGTTGGGCTTTCAAGGAGAGGAATATTGTTGTGATATCGATGCGGCACAATTGACTGCAAGATTTAGCAAAATTATTTGGCTATCATAGTTTTATTATTCAATATAAGTATACTATATAAATGCACCAAAGTTAAATAAAGAAGAACAAATGATACTATGATAATTTATATATTTTATTCAATCAAATTTTGTATAAATCAATAATAAATATACGACAGATACTCAAATTATATTACACGATTATTTTATAATAGCCATCCAATCTATTACCCTAAATATACAAAAGATATTTAAATATTCAAAAGTCTAAGTCATCATCTGGGTCCTCTTCATCAAGGTCGTCAACTTCATCAGGTTCATAATGAATCTTAGACTCGCTCAAGGGTAAACTGTTGAGAGTATAAGGCAGAGGAGTAGCATTCCTTTGCTCCATTTCTCTATCGTTAATTTCTATCCTAAAAGAGGCTTGAATTTTCTCTGTACTTTCGGACCTATCTGTTCCAGCCTTTTGTCCCCCTTTATGAGTTACTTTCTCCGTTCTTATCTCGTAGGAGCTAATATTCTGATCGATAATTTCAATCTGTTGTAAAATACCACCCCCAGGTTTACAGTGAGAAGTTAAAGTCTTATAGGACAAATTATGCTCCAGTTTTACGCTCCGCGATGGCTCTAGCCTCACGTAACTAGTCCCCAAAGTCTTGATGCTGGGTACTTTCTTGTGGGCAAAATCCCTCTGATAAATGCAGACTAGTTGGGATACTTTCGAGCTCAGTTTGTCAATAAATCTGCAAGTTTCAGACAGCCCTTTGTACAAGAGTAAGGAACTCAGACTGTCTATAATAACGATCGAATTGCGACCCAAAGAATCCAGCTCCGGGATTTCCCATAGTTTATTATCTTCGAATGGGTCGATTTTATCCAAACCAAGAGTATAGAAGTCGTGAACTTTGACTTGGTTTTCGGATGAAGATCTCAGCCAGATTTTACTCGAACTTTTTGGACCAGAAAATAAGAGAAGATCGATGATTCGGGACTCTTTCGATTTCCATATCGGTAGCCAAGCTGTGATCAACGATTCTGCGTACTTTACTTCGGCTCCTAGAAATTTTGGATTTAGGAAAAAAATTAGAAGATTTAAAAAAAAATTTTATACCGATATTTTTTCTCGATTTTTGCTAACTGAGTTAATCGATCGAGTTTACTTCTATTCAGATTCTGAAAGACTCGTGTAATCAGTTGTAATGGTATGTTAGGTTAGGTTTACGGTTCAATGCTTTATCTACTATTTACCTTCGTCTACAACAATGATTTTGGCACCGTCGAGTATAGGCAATGTTGAAATAAGAGACATTTTATTTTATCCTATAACAATATGCAAATTAGGTTAATGATATTGTTTATGACATTGACGGACATCGAGATTTGACATCTATCATCTATGATTAATATTCGTTCACACGCTATAACGGGGATAATGTGTGAGTAAAAACATGTGTGCTGCCCTCTACGAGGGCGCGATATAAGACAGCAGTTACGTTCAGAGGGTAACGAAAGTCGATAGCGCGGCTTATCTTTCCGCACACTCTGTTTTACCCGATAGTTTATGGCCGATAAAAAAGCCGGTAGAAATAGGGGTCTGTCCGGAGCAACAGGTCCTGTCTCGACACGCGAATTCCGAATTCAACGATATTTGAGGTAATATTATTAACATTCGACTGATTCATGTGATAAAAGAAACCCAGATCTGTTTGAGGGACGAATAATCGTGTTCATTCGAACTGTCGAGTCGCGTATTATGTGCATTCGATCTTTGTCTATTGGGTTGAGCGCTGACCAACGTGAAATTAGCAACTTTTTGAACCATGTTTGAAAAATATCGTTGATAGCAGGGCTTGAAACTAGTAGACCTACGTTTTTAGTTCTGACTTTATCTCGGTTTGGCAACGGCGTCCTGCTGCCCCGTGTAGTGAAATTCGACCGATTATAGTAATCCTTACTCAATAAACGTAAACAACATTCGGTTTTCTAGTCATAAAGTACTCTGGCATTGACGGGATGGACGCATCGACGTTCTATTTGGTTTTTACGGTTCGATATACGATTTCGGGAAAATCAGTTGACGGTCGGGTTATACGACAATACAAACTCGAATTTGATTATCGTCATCAGTGTCTAGTGATTGTTCTCTTATTTCTGGCCCCATTGGGATTATATATTCATTTCCAACATCTTACTACCACCTAAGCATAGAAGTTGTAAAAAGATGAGTTCACATATCATCTACTAATAGCTGTTCTCAATTCCTTATGGCGCCCCATTGTGCGGATGATCGCGACAACGCGAATCATAAATCTACATGAGTGAACCCCTATTAACATAATATTACCCATGACTCCCCGCGGCGTACCGGTAGGCAGTCAGCTCCTTCGCGATACGGTAAGCAATCGGTGTTGTATTTGCCATCTATTAACGCGAATTAGTTAGAATTTCGATTAAAGTCAGTGAAATTAGGCAGCGGAGCTGAGTAGTGCATCGAACAAGTTAATATAGTGATCGTTATTCGCATTTCTTTCGATTTCTATTCTTTGTTTCTTCGTCTCATTCATGGCGTCCCCCGATAGGGGGGCGGCGTCGCTTTAGACAATAGTTTTCCAGTCCGTCTTACTACCCGTTTGCCTCCACTTATAAAAAGGAGCTAAGAAACTTTGTCCAATTTCTAACTTCATTTGGAATATACATTTATTTTTACCATCTTACTATACCACCTAGGCATAGAAGTTGTAAAAAGATGAGTTCACATATCTACTGATAGTTTTCGGTTCCTTATGGCGCCCCATTATGCGGACGATTGCGACAACGCGAATCATAAATCTACATGAGTGAACCCTTATTAATATAATATTACCCGTGACTCCCCGCGGCGTACCGGTAGCCAGTTAGCTCCTTCGCGATACGGTAAGCGATCGGTAGTTATATTTGCTATCTATTAACGCGAATTAGTTAGAATTTCGATCGAAGTGAGTGAAATCAGGTAGCGAAGCTGAGTTGTGCATCGAACAGGTTAATATAGTGATCATTATTTGCACTTCTTTCAACTTCTATTCTTTGTTTCTTTTTCTCATTCATGGCGTCCCCAAACAGGGGGGCGGCGTCGGTTTAGATAACAGTTTTCTAGTCCGTCTTATTACCCGTTTGCCTCCACTTATAGAACGGAGCTGAAAAATTATCTCCTGCATTTCAGTCGCGAGTTTTCTTACGTTTTTTCATTACATATGTATAGAGGAATAAGAAACTCGATCGGAGGTCAAGCTTCTTCACAAGCTAGCGGGCGGTTAGCCACAAGTCAACAACGCCATCTTGTTTCGGTCTTCATTTTAGATTAAACTTTATATTAATTCCGCGTATAGAGTAATGTTATCGTGATTCTTCTCAATTGAATACTACGATACGTATATTTACCTTACAGGTTTTGGAACGTATTATAAAATATATTCTCTCGCGTTTAATCGTAACGCGTTTATAATTCCGTCTTCGTGTATAAAATAGGGCTGTATAGAAGTAAAGGAATAATATTTTTGATTAATATTTAACAATTATTTTTTTTTCTTATCAAACTTAGAAAAAAACACATAAATACATAATTTTTTTTTTCGTGATAACACTTATAGTATAGTAGAATTATCGAATATAAAATCCCTCCCTGAGTTTTCAGTATCCCAGATCACGTGAGTAGGACTGCAATCAAGCGGTATATTATATTCTTTCAATCTTTTACGTTACTCAGTGCCATTTCAGATCACAACAAGGAATATAAATACCACATAGTGAATAGTGATCTTTAAATTTAAATTTCTCGTGCGAAATGCATATATAATATCAGTGTTATCTAAATTCTACCCACCGTATGTTACACATACATATAATATCGCAGTGCAGTGCTAATCCAGTGTTATCTAAAATTTATCCACAGTATGTTACGCATACATATAATATATATCTAGTGTTCTTAAAGCCCCCAGCCCCTAGCCACTACCCCCCCCCCCCAGCCCCCCAACCGGCACCACCACCACCACCACCACCAGCCCAAAAGGATTACATGTTTTTGGATACCGGATACTACATACTGGATACGTCTTCAGCATCTTTCCCGAGTAACTTGAGATCGCGGATGATGATTGGTGAGTTTCGCATGCGATTCAATTCCTCGGTTGGTCTGCCGATGTACGATATGATTAATCGTTAGCGCGTTGGCAGAGAGGCCGTTGTATACGGACTGTTACTACTTACTGTACCTATCTCTATCCTTTTCTATCGCGTAGCGTGGCGGTACCCATATTGCATATCTGTATATGTATATCTATATGTCTTATTTATTGTGTTATATATTTATAAAAATATTTTATTGTTTATTTCATGATTTTTAGCTCGCGTTTTTACCCACATGGATTTTGAAATTAATTTATTTCAGGCCTCACAGTCGTTACCTTTACTCTTTTGAAAACATACGATTTTTGTTTTTTGTCTTTTCACAAACTTTATAAAATCGAAGCCATTCATGCTCTAAAGACTCGACTACTTTCACCAGTTTATTTATTAAAAGTATTACATTTTTTTTAAATTCGTGATTCTTTTTGTTTTTTTCTTTGGCCTACTAGTTCGGTACGAAACTTTTTACAATCCTATAATTTATCACAATTCTTATTCCGTTTTTTTCCCCGTTATTAAATTCGCTAAATTTAATCGCCATCACGTCCGACTGCAACATTAAACGAATAGGATCTCATAAATTAACCAATTCTCTTTCCCTACAGGTAGAAGAAAAAAAAAAAAAGAAGAAACAAAAAAGTAAGTTGTGCGTGAACGATGATGAATACATGTGTTGGTGTGAACGTCTAGGTACACACGCGTCGGCTCGTATTAGGATTCGTCATAGCTGCAGAATTACGCGGGTATAATAAGTCCACGACTGGATTTTCCGGTCATTTAACCGAATCGGGGGAGTACGTATGTCGAGTGCGAAATGTGTATTTTAGATATATCATTTCCGCGTTCGTTGGGCTCGGGATTAAGGCGAGGGGCAGGCAGATCGCGATAGTTTAATACCGCACATCATTTTCTCCTATATTCCACAGCGTCAAGTGATTAGATCGAATTGGCACCGTGATTTACCATAAATCAATCTATTCTCCGAAAAAAAAAACCGCCTGCGTACTCAAACATAAAGCAATTTTCCTTTTTTTTTTACAGTAGTTATAAATAATCGTATCCATTGCACTCGCGGTGCCAATAATTAATCATTTGAATGGGCAAGACGCTTCATCTGTATCCTCTGCGCTCTCGTGGTGGGGGCGCAGAGGTCAGGGATGCTGCGCCCGAAGAGGACGCCGACCGCCACGCTACCAAACCTTGCTATCCGCTTGATTGTTCTTTCCTTTCAAATTTTCTTCATTTTCTCGAGGCATTTATTTGTGTTGTGCTTTTTTCCCCTTGCATACAGGTCGAATTCACCGTTATTTTCTTTTACCCCATCATTTATTGAATATTATAGGTACTATATTCCACCGAACGATATTCTTCCGAACAAAAAAGCGAAAACATTGATTTTTAAGGAGGTATTATTTAATTGGATAACAAATACACCCGTTTCTGTATTTTATTTTTGTTGTACGCATCGAAAAAAGGAAAAGGAATTATTATATGAAAGATATTGAATGAAAGAAGCTATAAATAATATATTTGAGATGAGGATTTCATTGTTTAAGGCGCGTGCTGTGGGTTAGCAACAAATCTCTGGCTTATAATATCGAAGACGTATAAACCATCGTAGATTAGTTACCGCGACAGAGTCCGGGGTACACTTACTCTCCCCGTGAGTCGTCGTTATAATCGTCGTCGTTGTCGACGGTCGTCGTTGTCGTCGTGTTATCTAAATATAGCGCTGCGTCCACGAACGCGAATAGACGCGTGACGTCGCTTGGTCCATCTTGAAGAAGAAGCGAAACGAGTGAGGGAGGAGGCTGCGTGCCTTGCGGGGTGATGCTAGCTTGGCAAGGCATAAAATCGGGCTTTATTTATTCGCCGTATACCTCGGTACCGTATCTCCCTGATCGCTGCATAAATTAGGGGCTCGGTTAGAGTTCAGAATTCTAAAACTTCCGAATTCGTTTCAGACGATCTCGAATTTTCCCGGTACCCGAGAGCCCAAAAAATTGTTCTTTCTGATCGAGACACAATAGACAGGATTTTGAAACTTTACTTTCCAAAAAATGCATTTCAAGACGATCGATTTGACCCCTTATTGGTCTCGATACGATCGATACAGCCCGAGTTATTTAACGCCGAATGAACACATGCTCGAATTTCAAGTTTCGGAGGTCTGGCCTTCCCGATCTTTAGCTTTCGAAATTTCGAATCTTCGGTGTTCTTCGTGTGAAAGTTTTTAAAATCTGCCACGCAGACTTTCGGGGAAACACTCCTCGGTAAAAATTTATAACTATATAATTTTTTTTACAGCGTATAACAGATGTCTCGCGTTTTTACCCCGTGTTAATCGTAGAGTAGATATAGACGTGATTCAGTTTCTGTAGTATTACTACTTTGGTAGAATAAGAAGAGTAGGAAGGAGGGTGTGGTGGTCAGATACTTCATTCGTCGAAGATGTACGATGATTCAAACGCGGCTGACATTTTTCTCGATGAAAAGTAGTCACGGTTTTTTTATTGCAGCAACCGTTCGTCTTCCGACTGCAATTCGCGTCAATAGTTTCACTTTACGAAGAATCTCTATTTTTTTTTCCTCCTTAGGTGTCTCTATACTTCGTCCGCTTTGTTTTAAACATAAAGCGACGTTCTTCTTCTTATCTATATTCTTTTATCAGTTTTATTCGTTTTTCGGTTAATCATCGACCGACCTATGTACTAAATAATCTAATTTTACGAAGCGATTGCTTGATGTCAAACATACATAAATTTTATTCCATTCAAGCGGGTAAATTATGTACGCGAATTATGCTTTCAAGTTGTTTTCTCTTCTTTTTTTTAAAGTAAAAACATGCCTATACAACACACGATTAACTTTGTACGCAGGGAGTCGTGACTCGGTGGGCCAGATGTTTGCAGTTTCAGAAATCATCCAAAATATGCCGTTTTTTTTTCTTCTTCTTTTTCTTTCATTTTTGGACAGAAAAAAAAAAGAAAAAAAAAAATTCGGAACTAAAATATTCGTGCGTCTTTTTTACAGAACCGCGTTGTAGTCCAGATCCCTCGCACGTGTATCCACTTTTCCCTGATATCTGTTTTTATTTCTTGTTTCTCGTTTCTTAATTTCAAATTCTATTCCGAGCATCGGCAGCTTCGGCTACGTATCGAATTGAAATTCTTTTCTAAATTTCAATTGAAATATATGACGCTATTTAAAATTATTCGAAACGCTTGAAATAGTCTTTCTCGAGTCTTTCGCAGTTCATTTGAAGCGATCACGCGACTCGTTTAACATGACTGTCCCTTCCGCTTTTGAATTTTCAATTTAACACTTTTTTCCTTCTTAATTCTCTGAAAATTATATACGGCAATTCATCACCCGCATATAACTGACTATTCTGCAACGTATAGTGTGAAACACTCGTCAACTAAATTTCCCTCGAAAATAAAAATCATCTACCCTTTCGTACGGTCTGTCCGTCTCTCGAAAGCCGATCAAAAACCGACCGGAAATCGAAAGAAAAAAAAATAAGAGACCAGTACCTATGAATATGTATAAAATCGATGAAATGTTGATTGTTGAGAGACCGCGTAAATTTTCCAGGAAATAAACAAACACTCGAGTCGGTAAGAAGTTGATCTTGCAGAGAGGTTCGCTAAGAGTGCAGGCTATATAAACTCCACCGCCGAATTTTAAAATAAACTTTGAAATGAATTTTATCAACAAAGAAAAAGAAATCCCACGTAAAAATCACGAGGGTTTAGTTATTAGGAAGACAGGGAACACTTCCAACAATAATATTCTCTCGAATCGAATATGTAACGTCTTTTCTTTCCCCGCTCGTATCCCCGTTTCATTTCAATGTCAATTTGTCTTCATTTTATTTCTGAACCGATACAATTCCCTTGGGGATCGAGTCGATAAATTGGGAATAAAAAAAATCGTTGCGGTTCCTCGTATACCGAAAGCGATTTTGGAAATTCCTTTTATAACCCAATCGTAAGTTAGAAATCGGTTTCCGATCGATCTGCAATCAAAGGTCTCGCATATACAGTATAGCGGGTAACGTGTATCGTCACAGATCGTGAAAACTGGTGAGGTTAGTTTTAAAGAGACGAATTAAGTCGAGTCCGTCTGCCAAAATTTGAAGAACGCGTTGACGAGCACACCAGCCAGCCACCTCGGTCGCATCGGCAACCAGCGAGCAGCAGGCAGCGAGCGAGCAAGTAGCAGCGTTTGGAAAGACATTGGTTTTAAAATAGTCAAGCGTCGTCCCCAGCAGGCAGGCAGAGAGACTGCCGATGGAAACTCTGAAAAAGCACACTGCAGATGCCAGTTGCCGATCGCTCTTCGAGCTTTGAACACTGTGAACAGTAAAGAGTTCGTAGCGCATAATATAACTTATATGCGATACACACATCATTCGTATATGATTTATCGCTAGAAATTTAATTACCACTGTGACTTTAAATGTTACGATATCGTGAGTGGATAAAACGTATGTGATAAAAAAAATCTATTTTATTGTGAAACGTAAATATATATAATTTAAAATTTTTGATTATAAACGAACGAAAATGTGACGATATTATTATTATAATACACATACACATAATTTTTTTGTGAAACGTAATATATTTTCTTCTTTTTTAATTTTTTTTAATTTTTTTTTTTGAGAGAGAGAGAGAGAGAGAGAGAGAGAGAGAGAGAGAGGGTTATACTTACGTATATTGGGTACGTGTAGGTATCTATGCCTATTTTGACGTCTAAAATTAACGTGACACTTTTTCTTTTTTTTTTCTCTCTATTTTTCTTCGTCTTTACAATATACGTGCGGTTAGATATTAGCTGAAGGATTAGTGTAGGTAGGTGGTAGTAAGTTATCCGCACGGGGTCGTCGTGTTATGCCGTATGCGAATATATATATACGAGGGGGTGGTAACGTTTTAAACTGGTTTATATTCTCAACGGATATTTCGTTAGAATAATATTAATATTTAACTTAAAATATTGAAAACGAAAAAATCTCGAATCTCTTGCTAGCCCCGTACGGATTGATATACATATACATGTATACGTATATATTTCTCTCTTCTTTTTCTACCTCGATATTAACCACGTTTTTATAATTCTTGGTTCATTTTTTTCCTTTTTTTTTTTCATTCATCTACCACAGGAATCGGAAATCATTCATGATTTTCGACCATCGAAAGGGTCCGAAAGTGTGCTGAAATGAAAAAAAGATCAATTAACTATACGATAAAATAAAGAATAAAGAAACAGTTGATAAATTTCATCAGCTCTTTGTGTATTATATATACACTCTCAAGTGATATATTACACTTCTGCTACCTACACACTACACATGTCTTATACATCGAAGAAAATTAAAAGATAAGAAAATTAAACGAGTTAACTTTTGTAAAAAAGTTTTTTTATTTTTATTTTTTATTTTTATTTTTTTTAATTTTCGATTTTATTCAGTGGATATATTATAATGCATCGTTTTAAACTATTTTGATGACCATCATTGTGTGTAGTGAAATAAACTGCGACGAGAGATATATATTGAAAAAAAAAAAAAAAATCTATAAACTTATATAAAATAAATAAATTAATATTTATATACGTGTACTGTATATCTTCGTTATACACTGTACATATATAATCGAATCTGGCACTCATGGGAATTCAAACCACCGCACAGTTCGTCGATAACTACCACCAAATTATCGGTAAGAAGGAAAATGAAAATCTGTTCGAATTTACGAAAAAAAAAGACGCAATACATTAACCCGACGTCCTCTATTCACCTCTGAAAACTCTTCGATCCTTTCCAATCAAGTTCTTTTCATCATATTTGTTAAAAGAAATTATTATAGGTGGAATACCATGATTTGTTAAATCTCTGTTTATGTAATAAAGATATTGATGATGATCATTACGATAATCGAGTTTGTAACGTATCATCGAAAGCGTAAAAAGTAAAAAAAAAAAAAGAAAAAAAAAAGAAAAAACCACGTGTCAATAATTTATTACCGCTATATATACACCATCGACCTGGGTATAACTATATGCGTGTGTACTACTACCTACTACCGTAGTAGTTCATTAGTTGTACTATTAACGATCCTATAACTCTGACTTATATTTATCTGGCCAATTATTTAAATAAACCTGGCATCGTTTTGTCGTTTTATAGTTTTATACCGTAACAGGCGTATGTGAATGTGCGCTTGCGTGTGTGTATGAGACAATCGCGATGCGTGTAAGTTTACATATCGTAATCGATGCGTGAAACGAGGCGAGGAGTTCGATTTTCGATGAAATTCCGAAAAATAAGAAGAGGAGAGAAAAGATAGGAAAAAAAAAAAAAAATAGACGAATATATCATAGGATGAACTAGATCCAATGAATCAATTTTTGAAACGTAATTTCGTAGACGTGTGTCAACGAACCTTTACGAAGAAATGAAAAAATAGATTCGTGAAATAAGGATAAGAATAAAAAAAATAAAAAAAAAAAACCGAACGTTGGAGATCGAAATTGTAAAGTAGCTAATATATCTTCGATCTTTGAAACACGTGCGTGGCACACTGCTACTGCTACTGCTGCTGCTATTACTCCTGTTGCTGCTGCTGCTGCTGCTGCTGCTGCTGCTGTTATATATCCAAAATAAAAACGAATAGACGCGTCGAACTAACGTCAGCATTTGCTTGTCGACGTAGATACATATAACCGATCAGAAATAGCTTAGAGAGCACCATCGGGCTTCTTCTTCTTCTATCCGATTCAACTTGAAACAGCAGACAGACGTCGTGGTATAAATTGTAACATTGTACGATTCGGAATATTTCGCCCAGAGAATTTTATCCGAATTTCTCTGCCCCTTTTTCTTTTTTTTTTTCTCTTCTAGACCTTTCGACTTTTCTTTACGGATTTAAAAATCCCGTATCTGAGACCCGTGACGATCGTTCGTTGCAATTTTTTTCATCCCTCACTTTTTCTGTAACGAGATAAAAAGAATAAATTTATTACCTTTGATTTTACATTTTGTTGAAAAAAAAAAAATAAGTTCCGATTCACATATTTTATACTCATTTTAGTTAGATACGTGCAGCAGCAGGTAGGTGCGTTTCGGGTCAGTGGATTAGCGCCGATATACTTATGTATATATATGTATATTCATTTCCTTAAAATTTATTTTCAGCTTCGCTCATTTAGTGTTTCTAGGTACATAAATTTCTGGCTTAGAAGCCAAAATTACGTCATTGTATATGCATATATAAATATAGTATATACATATATGCATATATATATATATATATGTATATACCTGTGGCTTTATCGTATTCCACACGTGTGTAGATAGATACCTACGTATATAAAATTAGCGAAAAATCGCATTTATGGTATTCGTCGTATTTTCTTTTTACTTTCTTTCTATTCAAATCAGATAAATGGGTAGATCTTCGGATTGGTATACCGACTCGATAGAATCTTCGAAAAAAAATAAAAAATAAAAAAAATATACGGAGGTTTAAGAAAATTAGAAGATTTTTAGTAACGCCGAGGAAAAACATTGTTTTAATAAAACCGGTACGTATACGTATGTAGTACATGACAATGGTCGCACGTTTCGCTGTACACATATTTATAGAAATTTATGCTTAATTTTGGAAAACGTTGTTGTTTTATCGCTTTGCCTTTTAACATACCTACTCCGTGTAAATAATCGTGTTTATCGGTCTACAGGCAGTTAAATATCTTGCGTGAAGGTATTTTTTGTTCTTTTCTTTTCCTGCTAGGATGAAAAACAACGAAAGATGCAGATTTTGTAATTTTTAAATTTATGAATTGAAGTAAGAACAGAGAGAGCAAGAGAGAGAAATGAAAAAAAAAGCGAAAGAGAGTAAACTCACGTTGGGAAAATACAAAGAGAAACGGAAATAAAACACTGGGCATTAAAGTCGGGATAAATGAAAAAAAAATACAACAAAAAAAAAACAGAAATCGGTTTATCTTGTCACTCAACTCGTTGAACCTTTCCCCTCTCGGTATCCCGGCTGGTTTTCGCCATTCACCTACCGAATGATCCTCTTTAAATATAGAATTCTGAATTTATACACCGGATTAAACAATCAAATCCATATAATAATACGTATAAAAATAACATCGTATAAAATAAAATAAAATAAAATAAAATATATCGTACGTATTATATTTGATGAAATGGCGATACGGTCGGGTGCGAAATTATCCCTAATCTCAGACGGAAGAATATTATCCAAGGAAAAAAAATATATAAAAATTTAAAGGGCGTTTTTCAGTTGCGCATAAAAAAAAAAAAAATTGAAGTTATTCGCAAGAGACGAATCGGGTTTAATTTTCGCACGAATATTAAGAATGAAAATTACTCGGATCGCATCGGATATTAGAAAGAAAAAAAAAAAATTTCGGTAATTAATATACGAACGAAAATAAAAGCCGTTTTTTTTTTTGCCGGGAATAACAATGGGTACCTTTATACTTCGCACAGCGAACCATTACCGCATTAAAAATGTGTGGTATAGGTATATAGGAAAGTTCTCTGTTAGCACGTTTCATATTTTGAATGCGTCGTTGCCAAAAATTTGTCCCAAAATAACCGACGAATTTTGTTGAAAATCATAATTAACTATATCTCCCCCGCGTTAGAAATTTGTTGTATACGTATATGTGTATATATTACATTTTTTTTCTTCGTGTCTCGCGCGAGACTCCGTTATATTGTACCTGTGTGTATGTAATATGTTTTCACGCGTCTCCGCGTGCCCACAAACGCGGTAATATTAATAAAAAGAAGTCACACCGCTGTAGAGACGGATATTGTAAATTATTGAGGAATGATAAAAGCGAGGTAAAGAACGAGGAGAGAGAGAGGGAAGAAAAAATTTAAAAAAAAACGGAAAAGTCGTTACCTCGTGCGATTTTCGTTCACGTAGGTAATACCGTTGCCATCTCGCGTCTGACCGAAGAACGAATATTATACGGTATATTTATATATTATCACGAATATATTTATATATTTTTAATAAAATTGATTACGGATAGTTATCTAAATTATTTCGTATATAAATATATAAAAGTTGAATAATAATCTTGAAGAGTGGAGAAGAAAAAAAAAATTTTTTTTTTTGTTCGCGCACGTGATACAAATATTGGTGTGGATATAGGAATTCTAGTTTATTTATCTCTGCCGATAAAATACCCTCGAATTTATCGCGTATAGAGAAGAGTGGCGGCGTACGTACACCTCCGATATATATCGCATATCCCATCTGTAGTTCGAACAACGAATCAATTTGCGGAACGTAAGAGTTTGCGCGTGTGCGTATATCGTGGGTCAGACTGCCAGGTAGTGGCGACGCGATCGTCCCCTAACGGAAGCTCGGTCATTTCTTGACATTCTCTTTCGGGAACGCATTTGCGAGAATATAAAGAGAGAGAAAGACAGAGAGAAGCTAAGAAGAAGAAGAAGTAGAAGAAGAAGCAGCAGCAGCACCACCACCGCCGGCAGCGGCATAAGTGATCGCGCGTTGGTCCGCGGGCGTCGGCGACCTTGCGATATTTTTGCGCAACTAAAAATAATCACGTATTTTATAACCACTAAGCAAAGCTGATCGGCCAGACTATCCTAGTTTTATAGACGAGTAGATTCACCAATTGCCAAATCAAAGCTAACCCTTTTTTTTTTGCTTTTCTTCAATTTTTTTTAATTTGTTTCTCCTCTTCTATTTTCGATCCTCTTTCTCTTCTTTTTTCTACTTTTTTTTTTCTTTACTAATCTATTCATCCTTTATTTCCTCCCTCTTCGCTTTTTTTTTTTTTTACGATCTAGGCACTTTCGTCGATTGAATTTTTTTTCCTTCTTTTTTTTTCTTCTAAACTTTTATAAACGATCACGAATTTCGAGTCGTTTTTTTCTTCTTCTTTTTCTTATTCTTTTCTCAATTTCCGTTCGCTTATATGAATTTCAGATCTTTAAAATCGTATCCTATATTTTCAATCATTTCTCTTTAATTTCATTCTCAATTTGACATTCGGAACTCGACGTCTGATCATTAGCTAATACATGTACTTCAACACGAGGGTCTAGTTCCCTTGTTGTTTATTATTTATCTCGTATAGGGACGGATCAATTTCTGTAATTACTTCATCCCCCTCTTTCTCCTCCTCCTCCTCCTCTTCCTCTTCCTATTCCTCCTCGTCCCGCAGGGAATTGGCTATTTACTATCAACTATCATTTAATCAGAACAAGGTGGCGTAAATCCTTGACCCTGACGTCATACCCACGCGTATGTGTAGAGCTGCGTCCTTACTTCCCTGCGTTTGCGTAATTGTGCAGGAGAATCGATTCGACGAGAATCCTATACCTTCTACCTACCTCTACCTACCCACCTACCCATCAATCTATCTATTTACTCCTCACTCAACTCACTCACCGTACCTAACCGAGTTAATTTTCCAAACTCCGCAATCTTGTTAAATAATTTCTAATGAAATAGACGCTGGAAGTATATAATATATTCATACGTACGCGAGTAAAATCGCGTTTACAAGTATACCTAATTACATTTCTGTGGTTCTTTTTCCCTTTTATTCTCGTCTTCTTCGTCTTCGGGGATCGTGAATCGTTATTCGTTGGCTAAATAACGGGTTCAACGCGGTATATCTATATACGGGTGTTAATCCTGCGAGAGAAATATACCTTGTATCCATACAGAGCGATTCAGGTTTAGCGGAATATATTCTCAGGGCGGATTCCTTGCGAAATTCTAAGACTGAATTTTCTTTGCAAAAAATTCGAGAAACCGATAATTTCCGAGATACGGAAGATCCTAGTTTTACGCCCCGCGTTTGGTCAACTGAGAATTTTTGGGTGAAGGAAATTTAGTCTTGGATTTTCCGCGAGGAATCCTATCCTCGAAATATGAACCGCTCGGTTTGTATCACCCTGTATAGTTGCCACCGCGACGGTGCGGAGAGAAGCGCGTGGTAAAAGAACGACTATCTTTCTAATTAGGAATTAGAGTCCTCCGTTATTTAACATAATTGTAATTTAGGTGTAATCCGAACGAAATGTCTGGCGTTGAACTCAATTACCTAGTATGTACCACGAGTACAAAATTACAACGATTTGTCTCCGACATTTGACTAGCTGGAAGCTGGAACAGATTCGTTTGAATTATATCTTGAAAAATTCATTTTCTAGTTTTCCCTGGCTCCAAAATCTAACACCAGGCTATCCAATCTCTTCGTTTCGAAGTTTTCTTTTACGAAAAAAATATGATTAAACAGATTTTTTCGATTAATTATCGCGTGGTGAAAATTTTCGCTCCGTTTTTTATGCTACGAGAAAAAAAGACGCTTCAATAAAAATTTCGAAACTAGTGGAAAATTCGATATACATATATACGAAAGTTTCTCCCCGTAGAAAAAGAAAAAAAAATAAGAATAAATAAAAATAAAATAAAATAAAATAAAATAAAAAATAGTAAATCCGTTTATCGGGTGTAAGTAACGAGTGATTACGTACTGTATAGAGGGTGGGCTGGGTTGGGACGATAGTTTCGTAGACACGCCAGTGTGTTACCCTCGCGCCATCTTTTAATCCGTACGCCGGTCTATTTCTCGCCAGACAATCGAGCCAGAAATACCGACATGGCTGCCGCGTTAATTTTGGTCCGCTCACATGACGGTCACTCGTCATTCGTCGCAGCCTAGGTGTACATACATACATACGTACATACACACATGCATACATATACATATATATCATATATCATACATATGTATTTATAAATATGTAAATCGTCTGGATTAATTAAACCCGTATCCCGCAAAAAAAAAAAAAAGTAAAATTTAATTGACAGAAATGATAAGCGCTTTGGTACACAGATTTTATAGACTATATCGTATCTCGATGTTTCGCCTACTCTGAGGTTGTTTTCAATTTCTTTATTTTTTTATTTCTTATTTTTTTTTTTTTAGATATGTTTTTCCGTTTCGTCACAAATAAGTCATATATATATTTAGATACGTGTATATATATATATATATATATATATATATATATATATACATACCTGCTACACATGTTCAGCAGCAGTAGGTATACGTGTGACGTTTGATATTTTCCTCCCTTCCTCTTATATTCTTCTTATTTTTCGGCCAGTCAGCCATTTATTAAGACACGCGGAGGTATAAACGTGTATTGCGATACGTACATACATACGTATATACGTATATACATATACTACTTTGGTACATGTAGGTATGGGTATAAGTTAACACTCGTGACGCACCCTACTCGTCACATATACTTAATGACCCGCGTCGACTCTGTCGCGTGTCTCTTCCGATATAATATATTTTCAGCCTTCAATTCACTTATCGGGCATTTTCCCTTTCCTTTATTTCTTTTTCATACTCATAATTCGAACGTTTTTTTCTTCTTCTCTTATCCATTGCATACGAAATATATACGCGGATCTTGGATTTTGGTGAAAAAAAAAAAAAGAAAAAAAAAGAAAAAAATTTGTTTCTTTCACGTTTATATATAGAATTTATTTATTTCCCATCACTCAGCACACCTCTCGCGTAAATAAACGTACACCCAAATATTATATACACCTATACACCAGATACACATATGTATGTACAACGGGGGTGAGAATTTTTACTTCAAATAATATAACCATCAGTCGATGACTCCGCGCGCGCTACGAGGACACTTGAACGACTTACTACGACACGTATACCTATACATACACATATCCATACGTCTATCTAATATGATCTATGTAATTTCTATACCTCGTGCCAAACGTCCCGTGACCAATCGGTGACGTCATGGAACAACATGTGTGTATAGGTATATCCAATCCATATAAATAATATAATTATCATAAGTTATCATGTAAATCGGTTTTTGCTTTATCGTTTGATATTTATCAATGATTAGAATTCTGAAGTTTTTTTTATATTAAAAATGAAATTTCGGAACGATCTTAGAGCTGATTGTTCTAGGTAGTATATAAATCTGTACATAGTATACCTACATGACGTATTAAATATATACCGAAAAACAAGAAGCGAGGAGGCGGATTGCGATTTTTTTTCTCCGTTTTTTGTTGCCTCGTTCTTTCATTGAATAAGAGATTTAATAGCTCGACGAGACTGCACATTAATAGTATGGCACAGTACGGGGGTGGGTTTGATAGATATATGTCGTATAATGTCTAGTGTCAGATCCATGGCTATTATTAACTTTATTGACTTCATAATAAAAGTTGTATTATAGAGGATCTTCTTCTTGTTTATTATGACGGGGGAGGATCAGGTGGCTAACGGTGCGTTGGGTAACCCATACGACACATCGCGAACACGTCGAAGATCCTCTCTGCACCGCGATATAACTTTATTAGATATATATATAATAATGCTCGTATATATTTACGTATATATATATATAATAAATAAGTTATTGACTTTTTATTCCATTTATTAATTTCCTAGTTCGATCAAAGTTTGGGAGATCGTTGAAAATTCTGATGAAAATAAGAGAAGAAGAGGGATCTTACCTAGGGATACGAGACGCGAGTTGGGTTAACGGCTTTAAGAAACGATAATATGGTACACATAGCTGATCCATTTACGAAGCATGGTTGTCTATTTCCATAACACAAATATTATAGTTTGCGGTAGGCATCTCGCGGATTCGGGAAACCGACGTGCCCCGTGCCACACTGTTCGTTCGTTCGTTAGTTTAGTCCGTTTCGTACGTTTCCTTCGAGATTGATCCTAAAATAAAATTTCTAAAAGGTACCCATCTACCTTCCTTATACCTATACTTATCCCTGTACCTACGTGCGTTCGTTCGTTCGTTCGCCCCTTTTTCGTCGTGACGTCACTTGTCCTCGCGTATTGCTCAACCACCGCGTTAGATAGCTAGATATTTCCCGCATATTATTATACATAAGTCTATACACACTATTTCGAGACCTCTTCTTCATCCTCCTCTGCTGTTTCCCTCGCGAGTTTCCCAGCCTTTGGTTTTTAATATTTTTTTTTTTTTGGTTCATCACACTTCGGATTATTCGATCGTTTCGAAAACTAAAAATTGAGGATAAAAAAGAAGGAATGAACGGTCGATTTTATTTCAGAAGAAAATAACGAGGGACGTACTCTTTGCACTCTTGTTGTCTTCCTATCTTTGAGTTAATTCTCCGAATTTGAAGTAGAATTTAAATTCAATTCATGTTATTCATTCCCTCGGGTAAAAGTTCGGCGTCTCGGTTCTTACCCTAAGACAGGATGCTCCGAACAATACCGTGAGGCAGCGGTTACACCCAGTATCGAAACTCCTCTCACAAACGGTTCAACTTATTATAACGTAACGAGAAGAAACGAACAACGAAACAATAATTAAAACGAAAATAATACATTTCACCGAAACGGAGTCGAAGTGTATGTTACACAACTAATTATAGGAATCTGTAAATTTCAATTCCAGTCTTTCGTCTTGACTAATGGTTTTGAGAAAAAAAATATGTGCGATTTTTACCTGTTGGATATATTCAGTACCATTTTATTTACGTGGGTTATACTGAAATACTGACCTACTGCACACGTCTGCGCACTTGGTTACTTGCATACTCACTTACGATTAGTGACGGACGAGTCTGACCCCTAACGTATTACACCTTGACTGACTGCACTCTTCGCTCTTTGACGTCGTCCGTCCCGTTCACCCGTTTGGCCCTATATGTTTTACGCGCGATAAAATACCGCAGCTTGATCGAGATTCTATTTTTGTCTTTAGATATATGGTATTTATACCCTAGTGTACGATGTGCGTACATTGGGTTACGAATTTTGAGTATACGGGGTGATTCGGGTTGAGCCGGATCGCATTTTGAGGGTGGATTCCTTGCCAAATTCTAAGGCTGAATTTCCTTTGCCAAAAATTCGTGGGACCGATAGTTTCCGAGATACGGAAGATCTTAGGCGACCGAACGCGGAACTTATAGGTGACACGGTCAGGCCCGGCCACGAGTGGAAGTCGCGCGGTGCCCCGGCCATGCGATCCACGCGCTCCGCGTTCGGTCGACTAAGATCTCGCGTAGCTCGGAAAGTACGGGTCCCACGAATTTTTGGTAAAGGAAATTTAGTCTCAGATTTTCGCGGGGAATCCACTCCCGAAATATGACCCGCTCGTTTTCCTCTTTCAGCCCGATATACGCAAGACTGAAGGAAAGATCATTCGTACAGGTACATAGATATATGAATGTTTTTTTTATCTTCGCGAGAGACGCGAGGAGGCACTTGAATAAAAAAAGAAAAATAGAAAATAAAAAGATAAATAAAAATAAAATAACTCGACAGAACCGTAGCCAAACACGTATCTATATCTAGAGATATATATACCACATACCGAAGATTACATTTATTGCGTAGAAGATTCCTCTTCTTTTTTTTTCTCATTTAATTTCTCTGTATATTTCACACGATTCAATTAATTGTCCTTGTCGTCTATAAATTCGAGGCAATATCCAAATAAATAAAGGACAACGATTGTTCTCAGTTTTCACTTTATAAACTTAAGCTAGTTTTTTTTTTTTTTAGATTCTCTCCCGCGTCGTTATAACGGAAAGATCGGAATTAGCTAAATTTACGGTGGTTGTTATCTATTTTACTCGTTCAATAAATTTTCTTCTTTAATCCCCTGCTCGAGGCCCCCTATTAGAAGATCGCAATTTTTTCCCTCTCTTCGATCTTATAACAGAACGATTCGTCTCTAATTAATTTCGTAAGATATGTTCGATCTACGTATTATTTATCCATAGATCGAGCGAAAAATCGGACGCTTTTAATTACCGTTCGAAGATGCGTATGACGATGATTGAATGAATGTGTGCGAATATGATATATTCTTTATCGCGAATATTATAATAGCGACGAAAAATTTACAGTTTTTATAGAACACGAAATCCGATTGAAATTTATTTCAAAAATATATCAGTGCGTCATTCGGTCTAAAAGGAATAGAAGAAGGGTATGGAGACCGAAGAATAAGAATAAAAATAAGAACAAGAATAAGATGCTGCGGTATATACCTACGTACGAAATTCTCACAATTCAAGCTGCTGCTGCTGCTACTGCCACTGCTGCTGCTTTGCACGGCTTAGTAGTAGACAAAAATAAATCGGTATAATCATCAGAGACAGTTGAGATTTCTCACCGTTCATCGTCGCATGAACAAAAAATTCTCACGGCTCTTAAAAAAAAAATTTTTCTTTTCTTGTTCAAATCGAGAACAAAAAATTTTTCACATATTTTACCGTCTCCGAACATGATTCGATATACATATTTATATATCGATAAAAAGGAAGAAAAAAAGAGAGACGAGACCGTGAAATCGACCATGATCTGCAAAAAACGAAAACTTGAATGAGGAAAAAGGAGAGAGAGAGAGAAAAAGGAGAGAAAACCCAAATTCGCTGCGGGCAGAGTCGAGAGTCGAGTCGATTCGGAGCAAGTCTTCGCATGAGGCAGAGATCTGATCTGATATACGAACTAAGAAAATCTGCAAGCAAATGGGAGGAGGAGGAGGAGGAAGAGGAGGTATAGAGGTAGTAGAAAAGAGTAGAGATGAGGCCTGACGGTTCCTGGCTCGCTAACCACTCCCGGCTGACGATGAAATCAAGGAGAGATGCGGAAAAGCGGTTAAGGGGAGGGCCAGAGACGCTTTTAGACACAGAGCGTCGACGACGTCGCGGCGCCCTGAGGCAGTAGTCGCGTACCTTGGCGAGCCTCCACCTTGCCGGCCGAAGTGAGAAACATACCGAGTCAGAGAAGAAGATACGGGTATAACCCGTATAGTAATCGACAGATCGATCCGTCCCAGGATCTAGTGAAACGCAAAAGAGAAAGAAAAAAGAAATAACCCGCGATTTTTCCACCTCGTCCGGATAAAACCGAAAAATCAACAAAGAAAAAGAAAAAGAAAAAGAAAGAAAGAAACGAGTGACGATTGATATCGTTTAAGATAATATGAGGAGAGAAGAGTGGTGAAAAAAAAAAAAAATAATAATTCACGTATCATCGTACGTTTGTAAATTATAAATGGTTTTGGATTAGAAAAAAGCAAAGGAAAAAAAAAAATTGATCGATCAAGATGTGAAGAAGCTTCTTTTCTATTTTTTTTCGTTTCGGGTTTTTTGTTGTTTTTTTTTTACTTCTCTTTTTTTTTTTTTTAACTTTTGGGTAAAAATTCTTCCGCCCGACACGATCAACGCCCAGGATTTCTTATATTCGTCTTGGTATCTGGCCAGAGTCACTCATCGCATAAGGGAAGGGAACGCGGTGTTATTATTTCGCTATATCGCATCTCCGCGTACTTTACTTTCGTTCAGAGGCTCGGAGAATGAGAAGGAGATACTAAAATACGGGTGGGTAATTATGGGGAATTATCGTATCAGTTATCCCTGAGAATTGGGGGTTAACGACCCGCCGATACGCCACGTACACGTTATGTCGAAGATTGTTTTTTAATCCGACGACACGTGCCGGATTTTATTAATTTATCTAGCCAGTGATGGTTAAGTGAGAGGAAAATGATCGCCGGCGAATACGGATGGGATACGGTGAGGAAGTGACGTGTGTACAGATAGAATTTTCACTCTTCTTTTTACATTTGTGATTCTAAAAGGGAGTGACGTGGATATCATCGTCGGCAGCGGGTCTGTCCGGCGATGATTTTTGTAATATAAATCGAGTGTCTTGGAGAAGAAGATTTATGAGAAGCTGGGAACGGGAAAAAACGGATCTGTAGAGAAAGAGCGTTTAAAAAGTTTCCAAAAGTGGTGCGGGTAGCGAAAAAAGAGGACGGTGGAGTCGGGGGTTTCGCTATGGCGGAAAGATCCGGTGCGAGGAGACGTTCGCGACGGGATAGCAGCGAGGCAGGAACCTCCCGAACCAGCGCTCCAACGTCCAAAGAAAAACGGGGTACAAAGAGGTCGACCAAACCTCAGAAAGAGAGATGGCTCCTAACGCGCAAGACCTGGCGCTACATGGCGGACGCGGGTCGAAAGCTGATACCCGAAGGGGCGAGCAATCGACAGGAAGACATACCCAAGATCGAGGAATACTTTCAGGAGATTTGCCAAAAGGAGCCGAAATTTTTGCTCCTAAGAAAAGCCTCCTATCCCAGTTCACTCGGGTTTCGTACCCATCGTAGACGCAGAACCGGAAAGGGTGGAAGCTGCAGAGTCAAAGCCAGCTCGGCTGATGAGGCTGATAATATAGAACCCAGGGTACCAAGTCCGGGGTTTCTGGCCCAGGCAACGTCCGGGGGTAGATTTGACATAACGAAAATGAAGCGCGACTTCCTCCAGGGTAACACCGCCGCCAGCACTCCGGCGTCGCCGATATCGCAGCGCAGGTTAAACCCGTCGCCTCAGGAAGATTCGGAGGGAAAAGCTCTCGCCGATATGTTGCAGAGGTATTTGAACATGCGGAGTGACTCAGCCGGAGAAGAGACGGTCGCAACGGCTAAAGAAACCGCGGCTAGAGAATCCCGCGGTATCCAAAACGAGCAATTCGACTATCAGAATCTCATCGACAAACTCCAGCAGCATTTAGACATGATAATGGCGCAGAGGAGCCGGAAGGACGGTGATGTCGGCCCAGGGAAATCCGGCGTTCCTGCGGCCATGCTTCCCTATCAGGGCGACTACGTGCACAAGTCGTTGCTCGATACTCTGAGTCGTTATTACAGCAAATCACCGAACCGTGAACACGTCATATCGGACATACTGACCGACCGCAAACTCCTGGAGAAGCTATACTTCGATTTGAGGTGCACGAGGGGCTTCAGAGGGCCCAGATCGACCGGGGCTTACACCTCGCCGTCTTCTCAATGGCGGTTTAACCCCGGATTGAATAGAAACCAGAAGGATTCAGATCAGGACTGGATCCCGGGGCGAGGAAAGAGAGACCTCACATCACCGCCACCGCTCATCGCAGTCCAGGGTCCGAGCACGGACAGAGGACCCGTCGACGATTTCGTACAGACCGATCCCGTTCCTAGAGAAGTGGTCGAAGCTTGTCTCCACGAATTCAGAGAGGAGCAGTTCACCCGTGACAGAGATAACCAGAAGACGGGGTCCGCCTCTTCGCGGCGAAGGAGCAGCGTCGATAACGACGACGTTTCTCCATCGGTCAGCGACACGATTAAACGATACCTCAGAATGGCCAGGAAGAAGTCTATGGACGCTGACAAAGTCGACAGGTTCAAGAGGGTCAATTACGACAGGAATTTGAGAAACGTTAAGGGAAAGTCGGTCGAAATTAGGCCTAGCGAAGATCAGGGAAACAGCAAGGGGGTGCAGACCGATGATAACTGGGCCGTTAATTACCGGGAGATTCTTTACATCGGTGATAATTTTTCCGATCAAGAAACCGCATCGCCCGGAAGCAGGAACGCCAGTTCTAGGAGCAGCATCGACGCCGGTTTAGGCTCCGAAGACGCGGCTCCTTCCACACCTAAGACGCATCAATCCTTCCTATCCCATCTCTTGCATGGCTCTAATACTAACAGAGAAAAGCCGCATTCCGCACCAGGATCTCCAGCTATGATGTCATCGAATTCCGCAGGTGGCGCAGCGATGCAGAAAAGCAAATCTTCCAGCAGCGTGGTTCACCATGGCAGCCGACTTGTTGCTAAAAAAATATGGCGATCGAGAAGTAAGAGTACTTCGAGAGCCAGTAATCAACCTTCCACTTGGACGCCGCAGGTGAATTTCCTTTGGCAAAATCGTTTCATTCTCGGCTCGGATTCGTCGCTGATTTTTAGTTTTTTTTCTTATCGATCTTTCGATTGATTTGTGATCGAAAATTGCGAACTTCGCTGAATCATTTTCACCTGTCTTTGAGAGGGAAGGATAGTTATTTGTACCGATGGGAACAAAGGGGGAAAGAAGTTTTCAGCATTTTTCTATTATACTTTTTCACGTACGAGTCCGTCTATAATTTTAAAGTACAAACCGTGAGAAACGGCTCGTCGGCCCTCTCCAGCTTTTACGCTATTACGTGAGAATAACGCGTTTATTAAATTGCAGAATTTCACAAATTTAAATCAGAGAAGATGATTTTTATTTTTTTGTTAAAAGGTTAAAGCGTAAGAAGATTGACCATTATTTTTCCTCCCTTTCTATTTTCGCAAATATATTTTATCATCGAAAAGTTGAAAGCCCATCGATACGCGGTGAATCTAATTTTTGAAATTATGAAGGTACTGAAAGGATCTACCATGATTCCGAACGAATATTTCGCACTGTCTTCTCCGGTTGAAAATTCTCACCGTTTACATTCCTGTGTCAAACTTCCGAGCCACACGGTTTTTTTTTTTTTTTTTTGTTTTGTTTTGTTTTCTTTTTTTTTTCTTAACATTTGTCACATTGAAGGGAAAATGCACTTGGGCTGGTGCCGGAGGGCGTAGAGTTACTTTGCAAGATACGTCACTTAGAGCACTATCGGATGTCGAACGCCGAGTGCTTTGTCAAGTGGCTGTAGCAAAATTACAAGCCCTAAATCTCGGGGTCCACATCAGGCCACCTACCGGTAAGTACTTCTATTCATTCATTCATTTATTTATTTATTTATTTATTTATTCATTTATTTATTTATTTATTTATTTAGAGCTGCATAATGGTGTAAAACGGGAGTTTTCGACTTTCGCTCATCCGTCTAGTTATTTTCTTTATGTTTACAGAAACTCTCGGTGGTTCGGTAACTACGAAACCAAAGCGACGGGCTTATTTATTAAAACGTAAAGCCCTGACTACTGGATTTTTCGACAATAAGGGAAAGGACGACAAAGACAAGGGTGAATATCTATACATATATATAGATATTCTTTTATAGGTATACGTATCGATTCAAACGTATCAATAAACACCTTGTGGACTGAACGACGTCGAATAACAATAACAATGACGATAATTTTTCCTCGTTTTTCTTCTTCTTTTTTTTTTTCTTCTTGTTTTCTTTCTCGTATACTCACCAGGTTATTTTTCAGTCTCGAAATAACGCAGGTCAGGGTAAAACTGGTAATTAAGTTTAAGGTTGCCTCACGATTGTATTAGGTAGTACCTACCTACGTAGGGGAGATCGGGGCGACGCGACGCTACGTGGGCAGCTCAGCTGAAAATTGATAAAAAAAAAGAAAAAAAAAAAAGAATTTGTTTTTCTAAATTTCTTCTTCAAAAACAGTTTTTCCGATTCGAAAATCGGAGAATAATAAAGCAAAAAAAAATCAGGAAGATCCAAAAAGTATTTTTTCATTTATTTTATTCATAAAAGTTTGCGGAGAGATATACGCCACATGCATACACGCCACGTTTGTATATTACGCATATATCTGTGTATACATGCATATGTACGGCTGACGATGAGACAGAAACGGGCTAAAGTAGGCCTATTTATATATATAGCTGAAAATAGATAGGAGAGAGACGAGACTCCCGTCTTTATCACATACCATCCTAATGACCACCGTCCCGAGCAATTCGCTCAGAACGTCACCACCGCCTATATCTCTATGCCTCCATATACTCGTACGCGTCACTCATATTTTATTAAACTGTTTTTTTTTTTCCATTTTTTTTTTCTTCTCATTTCTTATTTCCTTTCTTCGAATCATTCATTCATTCGTTTATTTATTCGATTCGTTCATTTATTTATTTATTTATTTATTTATTTATTTATTTATCGTTCGAATCGATTGCTCGGAGGTTTTTTTTTCTTCATTGATAGAGAAAAATAGAGAGAGAGAGCAAGAGAGAGAATTTTTTTCCTATTTATACAGTCATGGGAAATTTATCGATTATATATGCTATAGGAATACGTATACAGGTATTGGTGCAGAAAATTTGAAGTTAGTAGCGAGTGGAGTGACCGCGGACCAAAGAGACTCGCGTTTGATTGACGTATAGTACTTAGGAAACTCGAATAAACCAAGTATACGATGCACCTATACGTATATTTATAACCAACTTAGAAAGAGAGAGAACCTCGTTTGTGATTGTGCAGCTGGGTATATATATATTCATACGCACGCATTTATATATATATATATATATACACAGAAATATGCAATTCCTTCATCTTCTTCATCTTCTTCTTCTTCTTCTCTTCGCCGCGCGGTAGGTAGCGAGATATAGGTATATAGTTAGTTATATACCGTTAATTTTAGACTTCGAAAATCCCTCTCTCTCTCCCTCTTTCTCTTTCTCTCTCATTTCATACGGAAAGATCGTTAGGGTGACACTTTAAACGTATGTCACACCGCGCACACGCTATAGGTACCGCTGCAATTCGCAACGTAAATTTTTTCTCTTCGTAGCAAACTGCAAATCCGAAATGGAAAAACGGAATTCATTCATTAACATCGATTTCATTGATCGGAGGAGAGAGTCGATAAGATGGAGGAAAAATAAATAACAAACAAAAAAAAAACTAAAAAAACTAAAAAAAAAAGGTCAAGGGACCCGGGTTCGAAAACTATCGCGGAACATGATCGGGCGTATAGTTTAGTATAGCGTTGTAAAGTCCGTGGGGGCTTGCAAGCGTTCGTCGATGTCCCAGATTACGTTCTATATCGGGATGCATATAGGTAGAGGGATTATTTCGTCGGGGTCCCCCTGTGTCGGTCTCTACACGCGTTCTCCTCCTACCTATACGCGTATAGAGGTACCTACGTACGTACATACGTGTCCGAGTACGATTTCGGTGGATTGGCGTAGAGCGAAGGTGGTCTTTTCATACATATAGTATATACACGCATATAATATCATTTATATAATCTATCCCATGTATATATGTAATACGTGCTACCTACACGTGCGTAGGTATGCACGTGTGCGTGTGAGAGAGAGAGAGAGAGGGAGAGGGAGATCTCTCTTTAATTCGATATCCTCGATTTCTATGAATCAGATTATACAACATAGGTACGAACATAGCTGAAACGATATTGATCATCTGTTAGAATATAGATACGTACTACAAGCCTATCTATATTATGTATATATACGGTTATTATTATTTACTCTAACGCCAGGCCACGCCGCGCCAATCTGTCCCGAAAATAAGAGAAGAGAAGAGAAGAGAAGAAAAGAGGGCCTTGATATAATTTTTTTTTCTCTTTTTCTTTTTTTATCACTCCGAGATACCTGAAGAAAAAAAAATGAAGATTTCGATTTCGATTTTGATTTTGATTTTGATTACATCGCATACGTATATACATCGATGCATATTACATCGGAAGTGGGTACCCTTCAGATCCTATCGCATACCTACTTATAGTAAATTTGACCTGATCTCCGCCGCGTGCGCATAAAAGATTTGAAATTGGCTTATCTTTCTTATTACGGTAGGTACATCTCAGGTGAACCGCGGGTGCCTGTATTTGATCACGCGATATTGCCGCGAATCTCATCTACGTAGGTGATTTCATACTTGAATATGAGATGCAAAAAATAAGAGGTGACTCTTTTCTTCTTCTTCTTCTTTTTCATTTTTTTCTCTTCTTCCGCGGTGCGAGAGGTCACATGTCACCTCGGTACAGACAGATGTATTATTATTATTATTATTATTATTATTATTAATTTTCTTTTTTTTTTTTTTTCTGAAATATTAAATTTTCTGAAAGAACCTCTTCTCCTCCCCGAGATCAGATCCAGAAAAAATTCCTCCCTCTCCCACCTCTATTCGTGCAAATTGAATACGAATCGAGCAGATCCACTCGAATTTCTCTCTCGCGGTCCCTATATCTCTCTCTCTCTCTCTCTCTTATATCTTCAGATCGAGTTTCGGCGCGAAAAAAGAGAGGGAAAAAAAAAGATAAGAAATCAGAAAAAAAATTGAAAATCACCCAGGGAATATTTCATTTTCACTATCGATGAATAAATTGAGAATGAGAAAGAAATAAAAAATAAAATAAAAAATGAAATTACAAAAATGTAAAAAAAAAAATCGTCAATGAAATATAATTTTATAGATTTGGCTCCCATTATTGTTATTATTATTAATTTTATTATCATGGTAATAATGCCTGTAGAATCAGCCGGTGGTCTGGTTTTCGGAATTCCTCTATCTCAGTGTCTGGAGAATGACAGAATCGCCAGGATCGCCGCTGCCGGTGAGGTGAGCGACGTTGGTAGCCTGACGAGAAACAGCAGACACGGAAGCAGGGCGAGTTTTACAAGTCTAATCGAGACTCCGAGCGCCGCTGCGAAAACTGACGAGGTATTATTGGGGGAGAAAAAAAAAAGAAAAAAAAAGACAAACAAATATGAATAATAATTAATCGTGTCCCACGTATGTAATAAAATAATAATTGCATTACTCACATTACCAGCGGGAATTTCCTTCTGATAACATTAAATTAACGTTTATATTATAACACGTCGTACTAATTGATAACAGTGTGCAATAAAAAAAAAAGAAAAAAAAAAACATATTTGTATATGTAAGTGTTGTTTTTGATGACGTGTTAACCCAGGGTGTGTATGAATATACATGTATGCATATGTGTGTAACATAGTTGAACGTTAATAATGACGTATTAACATATACTAGTTCGCGTTTATCCTCGTATAACTACGTCATGGTTGAGGAGAAAAAGTTGGCTGGTATAATGTACCGATGGATATATACATATATATATAAAAATACATATACCGTATGCATCCTATGAGTATATGTATATATATGAGAGATAGAAATCTTAGACGCGTTGCGTCGCGACGCGACACGACGCCATAATATTTATATATATAAAAACTCATTTATTTCGCCTCATGCTTAAAAGTAATACATAGATACTACGTATGTACCTACCTACCTGACTACCCACGTCATATTCCAACAAAGTGTCATCTGTGCTAAACCGTAAACCGTGACAAAATCAGCCCCTTTCGCCAACTTTAAGAAACACGTCGGGTCGGGGAGAGAGAGAGGCGTATGGTATACCTATAATTATCGAATCCCGGAACTTCTTACTTCCTACATCCGATCCGCGTATAGATTATTATTTTCTTTATTTTTTTTTATCAAACCGTATATTTCTTTATTTTCATTCGTACGAATAATTTTGAGGAAAAGAAAAATTCGAGAATCCATATATACATGTAAGAGAGAAAATTACATTTTCTATATATTTATTCAATATATATATATATATATATATATATATATATATATGTATTGTGTTATAAAAGCGTTCTGACGGCCTTTCTCATTGGAGACGTCGAAATTCGAATCTGATCTATCGTGGAAAATGAAAAATAAAAAATTCTCATCGTTTAATCGACCGATCAAAAAGTGGAAATTGAAAATCGAAACGGGAACCAGTGAGTGACGAGATCTGACAGCCGTAGTACGTGACAACGGTTGGTGTTGACGTATAGTACATAATATGAAAAGTCAGATATTTTAATAGATATTTCGATATCCAGATATACATACGCCTATATATATATATATATATATATATATATAAATATAAATCAGCCTTAAAATATCGGAAGTAGAAAAAAAAAATATATATATACACGTACGCTTCTTATTTTCGTCGTTTCAAGTTTACCTCATCGTCGTGGTACCTATATATATATACGCGAAGAAAAACTTGACGTCAGAACACCTGCAGATCGATTAAAATTTAAGTGGCATTTTATAGTCGTGTGGGGGGCTAGATAGGTGTATAGGTTCCGATCGGAGAACGTCACCGCTGGTACGAGGGGGTAGGGATTCGTGACGTCATAGGATCAGGGATGGAAATAGAACAGGGCCAATGGGGCTAATTTTATCGGTCGATTAATTAAGATCGCTTAATTTTGTAAGAGTCGTTTTATTTAAAGGACGCTACGCTCGTCGCTATCACCTACACCGCTGCGTATACACGTCTACTACGCGGGCTATTTGAACCTATACATCGACGCGAACTAACGTACCTCTCGAGAGCCAGAATTTTCTATATGTAGGTAACAAGCAAAGCTGAAGCAAAATTTGATTTTTTAGGAAATCCGTTCTACTTATTTTTTGTTCAATTTTATTCATTTTTTTTTTTTCTGTTATTTTCAGGTAACTTTCGATGGGTTTTTGAGTGAAATTTTTATTTTCATGAATACTGAGCAGCGATAATTGTCTGACCCTATACGCGATGATATAATCGTTTCTGTATAAAGACAATCGGCAATTAAATCCCGCATGTATGCCATACTGCCACCCGCCCGTTATATCAGCGTTTTAATACCAATTAAGTTTCCTTTGTCGTATAAGACTCACATCGGCCATATACGGGATATTATGTCCATATCCGGGTATCGTCGAGGTTATAAACCGCCGCGTTTTACCTCCGGAGAATATACTCGTCATTATTTTCCGTCTAACGCAAAGCTAACGATATAATCCGCTAACGTAACGGAATGATTAGGTTTTAGATGGAAATAATCATGGAACGCTTTTCTCTAACTCCTACCTGTACGCTTTTCGTTTTTTTTTTCAAAGTAACCGAGCTTTTGCATCATTACTTTATCGTTGATTTGACTCTAAGGGTGGCTCCTGCGAGTCTTTGCCTTCCAAAGGTGGCGCACTGACCTGCAGCAGTGATTCGGGGCTGTTAGAATTGAGTGACAGTGGTGGCGGTGGCGGGTCTTCGAGCGAATGGGACTCCGTTCCTGCCGTTGTTCAACAGTGTATAAAACACCTTGAAACCAACGGTTTACACACTCTTGGTATATTCAGAGTATCACCTTCGAAAAAACGTGTGAGACAGGTGAGTCTCATATTTTTTGAAAGAATAGAAAACGAAAGAAGTGGAGAAAAAAAAAATTTGATAAGACCGTTTCCATGTTTCCACCCTGAAAAAAATCATTCACCCTCGTTTATTTATTTCTCCGATCTTCCGAAGCTCCGGGAGGACTTCGACTGTGCCAGAGAGTCGAAAATCGGACCTGACCAGTGTCCGCACGACGTGGCCGCCCTTCTGAAAGAATTTTTTCGCGACATGCCGGATCCTCTCTTGTGCAGGGATCTCTATCAGGCGTTCGTTCACACTCAAAGTTAGTCAGTCAGTTAGTTTATGAGATAAAAAAAAAAGGATGGTGAATTTGTATTTTTTTTTCATCGATAATTTGAGAACAAGAAAAATTAAAAAATAAATAAAATTTCGCAGAGATAAGAAACCGACGATTGCAACAAGAAGCTCTCCAGCATTTGATACAATTATTGCCGGCTCCGAATCGCGACACTCTTTGGGCCTTGCTCAATTTCTTAGGTGAAGTTGCTGGGAACAGCGAGGATCAAAAATGTGAAAACGGGGAATGGATCGCCGGTAACAAGATGGACGCTACTAATTTGGCTACCGTAAGAATTAATGAGCATAGAAAAAAAAAACAAAAAAGTCTTACGTATCTTCACTAGCTGGATCGTAAAAAAATTTGCGTTTGTGAGATAAAATACGCACGAATACATGAAAAAAAAAAAGAATTGAAAAATATATATCTAACACAGGTCTTCGCACCGAACATCCTTCACTGTGTGAAACCGGGACAAACCCGGCCGGAAGTATCAGCCGAAAGAGCCGAGGAACGTATTGACGTTATAAACGTCGTCAGAGCTCTGCTCGAACATAGTTCCGTACTTTTTACCGTCCCATCGGCACTTCTCGACGAACTTTACCTCCACATGATGGACACACATCCTGCCGATCTAGACGCGGCTCTCACGCGTCGAGCGGACGAGTGAGTCTCACGTATTTCTCGCTTTTCACTTTTCGCTTTTACCTTTTTTTCTAAATACTATAAAACCAAAAAAAAAACCAAAACAGGCAATGCGGGGACGAGGTAGATCCTTGTAGCGAGGCCGAGACCTTCTCCGAGGAAGCTAACAACGTGGCAACTTCGACCCCTCGCAAAGTATGGACCAGAGAACAGTGCCTTCATCAGACCGCTGGTGTCGGTGGTGACATAGGGCCTCGACCAAGGCGGCCCAAACGTCCCGGCAGCCGGAGAAAGGACGGCACCGCTAGGAGCAACAGCGTCGACAGTGGTTCCAGCGAGGACCCCTGCGACCCTAGGCGGAAATCTTCGCCCATGGTCATCACGGCTAGTCTTACGATCCCGATGACCGGAGCTTTTACGCTGAACCTCGACGATCCGGATATACCGTTCATCGAGGAAGGACCCAAGCAGCCTTGTCCACCGCCGAGAAGACAGAGGCAGAGGTCTATCTCCGGATGCAGCGAAGGTGATTATTTTTTTTTAACGCGATTTGTTTTTACCGTCGATCAACGGCGGTGTCGGGAAAACGAGGGATTTTATTAAGGGATTGAATCCAGGTGGCGGAAGACACGGTAGCGATAGCGCCGTGGGTTCATCGGCGACTTTGTCCGGCGATCAACCGCCCAGTTCGCCACCTTCCTGGGCTTCGAGTCCTCCGGCTAGTCCGGACAGCGCGGTAACCGCGGTTTCTTACATACCCGATCACCACGCGGTTTTGCAGAGGGTATCCTTCACCACTTCGAGCGAAGTCAGACAGATATCGAGATCTACTAGCCACAATAACCAGACCGCTAATCCAACGCCTCCGCAAATAGCGGCGGGAAGTTTTCAGGAAGGTTCGAAGAACTCCGCCGGATCTTATACCCCGAGTATCACCAGCATCGGCGGTGCCGTTTTGAGGTGAGGGGACGGAGTGGCATGAGTTTCATTCTTTTTCTTGGTTTTTTATTTATTTTTTCTTGGGAAGGAAAATTCGAGTAAAATTGAAAATTCGCGCAGGTCAAAGACGGCGGATATTGAGAGGATGCTGCATATATCGAGGCCCGAAGACAGCGGCTCCGGGGGTTCCGGGGGTGGGCAAAATCAGAATCAGAATCAGAGTCAACAACCGATCGCTAAAGTTAACAATAGTTCTTCCAACGAGAATAAAAAGTATACAAAGAGACGTTACACCGACTCAAGGCATCAGACCAGACATATACCAGACGCTGATACCTTAGCTGGTAAATCATCATCGACTACGGCAACTATTGCGGCGCCTACGACCCCGGCTACCGCGGTACAGACGCCGCAAAATAGTAGAGCCAGTATTACCGCACCGGTTTGGAAACGAAGAGAACTCATATCAAGTGCTCCGAAAGAACGTGAGACTTACTTCTGATTTTTTTTCTCTTTTTTTTTCTTTTGTTCTTTTTTTTCTTCAAATATATAAAATCACGCTACGTTTTATCGAGAAAAGTTTTCTCATCATTTTTTATGTGTATGTATATAATTATGTGTGTAGAGGGTGCTTCAGGTTTGGTAGAGGGATTTTCGGGGTGGGTTACTCGCGAGATTCTAAGAAAATTGAAATTTACGTTTTCTAGACACTGTCTACGTTCGGTGGAAACTGAAGATATTGAAAAAATCGAAATCGTAGGGGCGTTTCTCGTCGATTTTGACCAGATTTCAAATTTCGATCAAAATCCCGGGAAGATTTTTTCCCCTCGAGAAGTTTCAGATTTTGAAAATCGGAAAAGAGTGGTGAAATAATTTAAACTCCGTGGCTCGATCATCTTTGCACGCTTTACCCTTCACACACACATGCGTATACATGTATATACATAGCTGTAATTAAATCGCGATGTTATATTTTTCTTACGATTCGTCTAATGCGTTTTTACTCAACGTACACGTTCCCACGTGTATATGTGTACATAATAATTCTGATATTTCAGTCTGAATGAAAGGCAAGAAAAAGAAAAGAAAACAAAAAGAAAAAAAAAAAAGAAGAATAAGAAGTAAAAATGAAAAAAAAGAAAACAATATTCTGTAATACAGACAACCGTCCTCTGCACAAAGTACACGATATACCTAGATACACCTGTGCACCTATATACGTCGTCCGAAAGTCTGAAAAGTCGAGAAAATATCGAAAAAACGATCTAAAAAAAAAAAAAAAAAATTATCTTATCGTTAGTTGAAACCGCGATGGCAGAAGATGAAGAAGAGGATGGAAAATTTCGTCAGAGAATAATCACGGATTCATATAGGTGTAAAATAAGGTGCGACGAAAAAGAAGAGCAAGGAAATGAAAAATGAAAGAAGAAATATAAAGAAGAAGAAGAAGAAGAAGAAAAAAGAAAGAATTGAACAAGTAAAAGAATAACAATGAATCTATTTCTAGATGTGATCTAGAGCTCGTGCCTTGAAAAGGTGAATTTAAAAAAATAGCCAATTATTATTAATTACGATCGACTATCGAATCGAATATATCCAATTATATATCTCCTGGCGAGAAAAGAGTTGATTAATAATTACTGATAATGAATATACTGTATGTGTATAGTATATTTGTTACAATATCAACGACTGTCGCGTACCGTATCGAGTACGCAATGTATATCCACGCGAAAGAAATATTATAGGAGAACTAGGAGGAAGGTACTTACTCTGAACTTTCGTCGTTAAGTTTTTAACTTGTAAACTGAATTATACAAATAAATATTAATTTTTTACAAAATTCACACTCTCTCCATTTCCTCCCTTCGATTTTAATTTTTTTTCTCCTCTCTCACCAATTATCGACCTTGAACGGAAAATATTTTGAAAAATTTTTTTATCGATGTTCTCGTTGAATATTATCTGTTTTTTTTTTCGTTTTTTTAACACGTTTATTACATCCGACATGTATATATAATTATTCGATATAATCGATATGTACGTACAGGGTAGACCCGAGGCACAGTGGCGGTCGTCTCGGGATGATGATTGATGCAATATCGTTTTTTTTTTTTTTGTCTTTTCTTTCCTGCGAAAATTTTTATCAAAAAAAAAACAAAAACCGAAGTGCCACCACTTCCTTCCGGGTCTCCCCTACATGTATATATTGTATAACTAATAATAATAATAATAATAAGTCGTTGGATTTACAGTTTTGAATATCAAGAGAATCTATACAATACATAATATTCATATATATATAATTAATCATTGCATATATCGTATGATATATATGAACAAATAAAATAAAATAAAAAAATGAAAAACAAAATAAAACGTATGATAAAAACGACGTGTGATATGTCCTCGCAGTGTGCAGCGTTACGAGAAGGTACTATATAATCTTCTCGATACAATATATAAATTGTTATCTCAAGGTAAGTATATATATATATGTATATATATGTATATGTATTATCTATGTTGTTAAGTACACCGTTCCATACAACTAAACCGACCTGATTCGATGATTATTACTGTAAATATTGATTCAAATATCTATAGATATACAGGTAATTTATTTATATATGTATGTATGTTTGTATTTGCTTGTGTGTGTGTGTGTGTGTGTGTATGTATCGATATACCCGTATGGAATTAATAATACGCGAATGTCGACCGAACTAATACTGAAAAAAGATGACCATTTTTTCTGCTCTTTATTTTATTTTATTTTATTTTATTTTATTTAGTTTCATTTAATATTTCTGAACAATTTTTTAATTCGTGATATGTAACAATAATAACAATATTCATAATTTGTCCATGAAGAATATCTCAAAATCGCGGTATAGTTATTTCAAGCGTGTTAAATTCGGTGTAAAATATATATGTAGTACGAGTAATAAATTGATTCATTGAATTAGATAGTATTAAATAAAATAATTTTGTGATTAGAAGAAGTAAATTTGACGAGACCGGCTCCAAACAATAATAATAATAATAATAATAATAATAATAATAATAATAATAATAATAATAATAATAATAATAATAATAATAATAATAGTAATAATAGCAGTGAGAATAAGAATAAAAAATAAAAAATAAAAAATAAAACACGTAGTTATTTAAATATTTTAGATAATAATATATTTATGTATATAGGTATATATACATAAAGTATAGTATATAGCTACCGTGGTGTAGTCGAAAAGATGATAGCATTATATAATATATATAGATATATATATATATTTAAAAAATAATTAAATATATAATATGATATTGATTGTTGGAATAAACTAATAATAATAATAATAATAATAATAATAATAATAATAATACAAGGTATAAGTTTTCCTGCTTTGAATTACATAAATGATTAAAGATTCATAAAAGTACACTATCTAGGTATACATATATATGTATGTGTATATAGGTATGTGTGTATAAATTATTATTAGAAATATAAATATCTTATTTACCCATTTAACAACAACAGAGCTGCCTTATAGATAGAATCATAGAATATTATAGCTGCCGTATTTTATCGGGCTGGACGGATAATTTTCCTTTTTTTTTTTTTTTTTAATTTTCTTTTTTACGAGTATATTATATATAAGTATCTCAGACGTATTATTAATATATCGATATATGTATATATTATATATGATATTTTTCAAATATCATTGTATATAATTATTAGATACTATATATATATATATATATATGTATTGTATAATAGTTCGTATAAATATGTATAATGATAATAATTTTTTCTTTTTTTTTCTTTTCTTTTTGTTCTCTCTAATTTTGTTTCCTAGTCAATTTCTATAACTAATTACCTGTGTATGGAAAAAAAATAAGAATCACTTTATTATAACAACTAGATAACAGGTCTCGTATACCTGAACAGCTATGTATACCTATATATAAGATAGGTAAATTAATGGGGATTGCATTCCCTAGTCTCCTAAGTAGTTTTGAACAAAAATTCCCAATCAGACGATCGTAAAGTTTCGATTTACAATTTTTGAACATTTATATTTATTTTTATTTCTATTCTCTTCTCTGTTCTTCGAATTGTTTTTTTTTTTCTCTTTTTTTTTTCGCAACTCAAATTCTCGCGACGACACGTCGAGAATTAAATATCAATACGGAATCCACGTATCACGTTATCATTCTCTATCACTATAAATATACAATCTATTCAAACTCTAATATCTAACTTGTGCTGTTGTTTTTCTTATTTTTTTTTATTTTTTAAATCTCCTTTTCTTTTTTTTTTCTAAACATTATTGGTACCGTAACTCGTTTTATTTTTTACTTTCTTCACATTTTTTTTTTCTTTCATTCCCTTACCCTAGTACAGGCTCCCGATCTATCCATCTATCTATCTATCTATAGAATAAATATTTTCCATACCCTAAGTAATATCCTTATAATAATAATAATATTAATAATAAAAATAATAATGAAAATGATTTTAACGTCATATAAAATTGAATAATAAAATTCATTTATCGTTCAGCTATATACGTATCATAATATCATATCAGCATCGGAAAATCTGATCTTTGTAATACAATTAATGTTCTTCTCTTTATTTATTTTTTTTTCTATTATTCTTTTTCTTCCATCTCGTTCTTCCGTATTTCTCGTTATTTTATTATTTGTTTTTTTTTTTTTTGTAAATACATGTATTAATTCAGACCTCCGTCGAGTGCGTCTGAATTCGTACCTTTTTCTGCGAACCGTTTCTCGAAAGTGTTGGACTGTGCGATGAGAAACCGGGGTTCGGTATACCCATAGGTTTTGGCTTCTTTAATGAACTTCTTAACGGCGATGCGGTACTCGCCGCACTACCCGACGTCGCGACCGATGCCATTGACCCGTTTCCCGCACCACCGCCACCGCCACCACCGCCGCCAGAAACGTGGTAAGGCTTACCGCTCGCGTCTGTCATAGAAATACCACCGCCTGAAATAACGTTGAAAAATTATAATTGAAAAATGAAAAAAAATTAAAAAGATTTGAAAAATTAAAAAAATTGAAAAAAAAATTGGGAATTCGTATTTCACACACAACTCACCGTTCGTTCGATGGGGGTGTTCCCGGTAACCGGGATTATCGATGGTGGTTCCATGGGAAGTTTGGATATCGCGAAGTTTCGTCGGGTCTCCGCCTCTCCTCGCGTATATACCTTCGTAAACGGCCGATACGAGGACTCCGAAATTCAAGGCAATCGCTGCTAACTGAAAGTGAAATGATGAAAAAAAAACAAAAAAAATTATTGACCAGATACGATTTTCAGAAAAAAAAAAAAAAAAAATGAAATTCTAGATAAAGAAGAAGAAAGTTTTCGGCTGCGAACGACATAATTTGTTCTTTTGATACGTAAACAGCCCCATATTTCAGTCCCGTTAGAAGCCCCCTATCTAGACAGAGATTTTTCCCATTTTCCTCAACGAATTTTACCGCAATGAGCGCTGCGAGGCGTGTTTTTATTACCATTATTAATGAATATAAAGGAAATAAGAGCCTGGAATAATTACTTCTGTAGAGAAAGCAACGAATGTACTTCTAGCTGTTTGTTCCATTTTTTCTGTTTTTTTTTTTCTAATAATTTTTCTTCACCACAATATGCAAATACGGGTACGCGAATATAAACCGAGCTAGAAAAATGAACGAGATAATTAATTATCATTCTCCTTTTTACTCACCGGCAGTGAAATTTCTATTCTTTTATTACCCCCCTTGTTTGTTACATGATTCAATTCGCCGCCGATGCATGTGCTACACGTGTACCTCGTATAATAAATGAACGAAATGTTTTTGAGAAATGAATCGACTCGTTGCATGCATCGTGGATACCTATAATTATTTCACTATCCTCAACGTCACGTGCAATAATAAATTATCACGTCGAATAATCAGTCTTTTTTTTTTTTAATTTCATTAATTAATCTTTTTCACAGCATTTCCCATGAAATAAAATAATTTTCCGTAAAATTATCGGATAATCTTGTAATTTATGTCTACAAAATTTCGGTAACTGATCCAAGTAAATAATTGATTTAATTTCGAGAACCGGAGGATTACGGGGTAGAATTAGACTTCAGAAACTCCGTCGATCGTGAATTTTCGAGTAGGCACGGGGGTCCAGGGTCCTCAGGGTCCTCAGGGTCCCACTTCAGGCTCCTTTCTCGCCCCTTAAATATTTGCGAGGCACGCGAATAATACGCGACGAACAGATGTTTACCCCGAACTGACGGTGAATGGCCGAATCGTTATTCGTTATTCGCTCCGTTCAAACATCTTTTCTTTTTTTTTCCTCCGCAAAAAGAAGTAGAAGATACAACGAATCACTTTTATATTCCCAAACTAACGCTAAACGGTAGCCTAAACACACGAATAACGAAAACATGTGTGCGATATCCATTCTCGCCTTTTTTTTCCTCTAATTAAACACGTAAGAGCCATTGAATTAACGTCATTACCGAAATTTGTTTTCTCTTTGAAATCAAGGAAAGAAAAAAAAAAAAGAAAAATTAATCGAATGGAGTTAAAAAAAAATTATTGCACAATTTGCACGCTTTTCAAAAAATTTTCTAGAGCCACTATTTCCATGGTGAAATTGCCGGATAGAACCCGATGAACCTTGCAATGCATACCAAGTGCCTACCCCCCAGGGTCACGTTGTAAATACATTATTTGCATAAAACCTGGCCGGGGGTATTATTTCCGAGTTTATCTAGGCGTTGTACAAGTGGACGTGATCCAAGTTTGAGGAAAACATCGCGAAATTGTTATTCTATCCCGTAGGTATATTTGAATGTTAATTTCTACCTTTCCACGTTTTTTCTTTCTTCCACGGTCTAGCTTTATTTCATCCTTAGCTTCTCTCAGCAATCGTCGTCTTTTCCTTTCGCTCATAATAATTTCAATTTTATACCCGGTGCTTCCCCACCCATCGGGCTTTGTACCGATCAATTTCACTTCGCTAAACTTTTTTTTCGTTTTCTTCCCTCTTTGTTTTTTTTTTTACATTTATTTTACAATTAGTTTCATTCTTCTTCGCTCGGATGTCGCTGAGAAAAACAGCGTTACTTGTCACGCGAAAATCCAATTTCGGGGTGGATTACACGTAATATATATCAAACGAAGGAAACTAGGAGATTCTGAATGAATAAATAAAAGATTAAATTGCGATCGGTTGATCAATTAATTATTCAATTAATTAATCAATTTATTGATTCATCGATCCATTGAAAAAATTTCCGATAATATATGCTCACGTGATACATGATAAATAATTTCTAGAACTTTCGATATCGAATTACAGGACGAAGGTTAAAAGTTATTCGACGATTTTTCCTCTTTTGCAGTGCGTATATAGTATATAACAAACCGCAGACAAAAAATAATCTCATTATTATCATTATTATAATTATTATAAATATTTACTTTAAAATAAATTGAATTTGATTAATGAATCGATGAATAAATAAATTCCATTAATAATCCCATAGGTATATCCTGCACCTCCACTTTTTTCTCCATATACACTTCGGTTATTCCTTCTTTGATATGTTATTAGTTAATTAATTAATTAATTAATTGCTATTTGTCATGGTTTTTTTTTTTTTCTCCTTAATTTATATTCCAGCGCGTATAACGCGGTCACTGTGCGTGTATTTCGATTTTTTTTTTAAATTTTCTTTTTTTCTCTAACGCGTTAAAAATTACCGCCCATACGATATCTGCGGACGAGATTAGAATCGCGACTGTCCAGTTGACAACGTCTCCTTATTGTTTTTAAACTCGGGTCCCAACACCGTCGTATACATACCAAGTGGCTATATATTGCATACACGCGTGTGCGTGCGCGTGTTCGTGTGGATTCGTCCGCCACACGTGTGGGAAAATGTGTCTGTCCTCCTGTGTCTATGTATTGTTCCCTCGTGGTGAAATATACTCGTTTACCAGTTTCACAATCGGGTCGCGGGTTATATAGGCGAGAAATATCATGCAGGTGATATACCTGACCATCGAATAATCGAATCTCGAGCTCCGCTTTTTTTTGAAATTTTTTTTGGAAAAAAATACTTTGGAAAAAAAAAGAAATGGTACCGCTTCGAATAGTACCTGCTGACTCGCCCCGTTATTTCCTCTGAATTTATTATTTTTTTTATTTCTATTTTTTCCCCTTCTCTTTCTCGCTTCGATTTTTTTTTTATTCAGAATTTTTCAAATTTTTTCATAGAACTATACTATACACGCTCCTCGCGAATTCGCGCGTTCCATCAACCTTCGGAACTCTCCTGGCGGCATCCATCTTCGCCGACTTTAATCTATTTACTACACACGCGGGGACTAGGGTAAACTTCCCGATTCTTATGAGCCGGACTATAGGCGAGGGGTGGGCGGTTAATTATTATTGATTTTTATAACTTTGGACCTTCTGCGCCGAATCTTTTAGCCGCATACCTTATTTCCATACCTACAGCTATGTCTACACGTACTAGGCTCGTCGCCTTATCACCTATAGGCGTACGTACGTAGATATTTAGGTATAGGTACAAAAACGGTCTGATCGGACACACCCATGTACATACAAAATTGCAAAATTTCGAATATCAAGTCATCCACGTCGTGCCCAAAAACGTGTGATCCTGTACGTCGATCTATTCATCCAATGCGTATGAAAGTCAAAAATGAAAAATATTTTTTTTCTTTACGATATCGTCGTACAAAGTCGTCGACCGTAGATCGTATAATAAGTTCGTTCGGAAATCAATATTATTAATATTGTAGGCGCATATGTATGTAACTATGTATATACATATACCTGTATAAATTTTCCCATGTATAATCATAGTATAATTATATCTACGCCACCTGCAGGTGGGCTACTGAATATCTCTTGATATTCATACGTATACGTATACCTACCGACCTATACGTGGCCTGCATAAATATTTTCACGTTGTATATATGACGTATGACGATGCGATAGAGAAGAAGAGAAAAAAAAATAATGAAAAAAAAATATTCAATTCGAACAATATTTGCTTTTACAAGTCAAATATTGTAATAGTAGTAGATTGGATTTTGTGTATATAGTTGAAAGATTAATGTATGTATGTCTATATATATTACCTGCATGTAAAAAGCCTCTCCTCTACTGATCAGAAAACTGTTGGCTCTGTCGTCTGTTTGTAGAGCGAATAGACTAGCCCCAACTATTGCCAGCAGAGCTGAAACGGAAAAAATAAAGAATAAAATAATAAAGAGGAAGAAAATTGAGAAATTGAAAATTTAGGATCAAAATTGGATTATTTTATAAACAAGCTAGGAAAAAAAAAATTATTTCTTACAGGCAATTTACGTCCTAGATCATTATTACTATTATTATTATTATGTACAGGTGTTGTAGAGTTGCAAAATCAGGTGAAAATACGGTCTAATAATTTTATTTCTTATTTCTTTCAATTTTATTTGAGGAATCGAACGAACCTTGAATAATAATCAGCGTTCGGTAATAATTATTCTTTTCGAAAGTAATACCTGGTCGTTGGTATTATATTTCATTTGACGCATCTCGCTTTGTTATACCGTGTAACTATATACATATATAGTCGCAAAAGAAGAATTTCATCTTATATATGTATGTATACATATACGGATAAATGAGAGAAAAATGGAAAAAAAGATTCGGTTCATATCGAATTCCGCGAAGCAAATAATGAATCGACGTTCATATTGTCTAATATTAGGTATATTAATAATATATCTATACCGAATTGGATATTTAATATTCAATATATTAGATCGTAGGGATCAAAGAGGAAAATAAAGAAAGAAAGAAATATAGATACGAGAGTCGAAGAACTTCAATGAAGAATTTTATTGACGAATATTTTAATTACTAATATTCATTAATATCCTTACTGATTTATAATATCGTTGAGAAACTTATACACTCGTCACTGACAGATACAGATCGATATATACGGTCATGGATCTCCGTAATTCAATACGCGCGAGTACCGGGTATATTGGTTGAAAATATGTAACTGACCCTCTATATATATATATATTTATATATATCTCACTGATTTTTATATACATATACGTAAATACATATACTATACAGTTCGATCTGAGAAAACGCCACAGGAATTTTGGTAGGAAATTAATCATCATTTCGATGCTATATAAATTATCGACTATATTGACTAATGATTGTATGTGTTAATTATCGTTATACGATTTTACTGGAATCGCCACATTTTTTTATAAGTACTATATACATATGTATGTATATGATGGATTATTAATACCGGATACGGTAGAATTACTAATCTTCTGACGTATTTTTATAAGGTATATAATACAGTGTATTATATATATATAGCTATTATTAAATGGCTTAAAACCTACCGCAATCTTTCATCCTTGCAAAAGAATCGTATGTCTCTGTGGCAGATTTAGTTACATTCAAATAATCCTTTCTAATATATAAGTGACTATATATACATATTTCAATACACTATACTATAATATATGAAAATATATATATAGTATATGTAGGTAGTTTGAAAAAAAAAAAATCTCAATTTTTATTTTTCGAGATTAACGAAAATTTTAAATCGTGAAAAAAATTTTTTTTTCTCTGTTTTCTTTTTTTTTCTAAAAATATCTAAATTTGTAAACCGAAGAAAAATCTTATCCATAGCTCAGATATATGTGTGCGTATATTCAGTAGATCAAAGTGAGATATTAAGATCGTAAATTGAAAATAGATCGTTAAAAGATTTATACTTCCTGTATTTGCCGAGATTTTTTTCTTTCTTCTTCTTTTCTTTTTTTTTTTTTGATCTTTTTCCCTCCTTTTCTTCCCATCATTTATGCAGTGTATATGCAAAAATCTTATATTTTATGTAGATACTTGAGAAAACCGCGAAGACGAACGAGAAGAGAAGGATAAGTTATATATCGATAGATTAATTTTGAGCCTTGTGACTCGACTTGATCATCATTTTCATTACCGCGAACGATTTATTGACGAAAACGATTTTTTCAAAAACGAGGTATTGACGGAAGAAAAAAAAAAAAAAAAATTAATAAGAAAAAAGGAAATTACGATTTGCAATTATGACATCTTTCAGCTTCGGTATTAGGCAAAAAAATGTCGAAAATATTTGCTCAGACCTGAGGGTATAATATGAAATTTTCCTCGCGTTTTTTTGTTTTTTTTTTCAATTTTTTTTCAATTTCAACCACTATGTGTACAAGCGACAAAAATGTGCGGATGGGAAGAAGAGAATTCTCCGCTCGTCGTGTCTCGGCAATGTGTGTTTGAGAAAAAAAAAAACCCTAAAAAAAAAAAAAGAAAACAACAGCAAAGGAGGAGGAAAAGGAAAAAAATGTAATGAATAATAATGCGAAGAAAAAAAAAAAAAATGAAGAAACAATATTTAAAAAAAGTTATACGAGGAAATTATACATACATATACATATACATTATATAATAATAATAAAAATATCATTTGATGTATATTTAAATACTAACTTGCTAGAGTCGCGAGTGCCACTTTTGCTATTAAAGCTGTGCTGTAAGACATGAGGACCCTCTTCTCCGAGGATGCCATAGCTAATTGAAGTACACTTACGACGACCAATATCGTCAATAGAACGGAAGCTCCGACCGCCGCGAGGCCTGCTACCCACACAGCCACTGGAAAAAGAAACGTGAAAAGAAAAAAAAAAATTACGAAATTACAAAATTACAAGATTCTTTAATAATTTTATACGTTTCGTTCCCATCCGGTGAATCTTTTCTTTTTTTTTAATCTTCTTTTAAATTTTTATTTCACGTTCATTTTTAATAGCAATTTTATAACCGCGCATTACAAAATCCCCTGCAGCGGGTAATACAGGTGTGTAGAGAGAAAGTATAATTTCATTAATCCTGAGCACGTATGCCATACATATATCTATAGGTATATCTGTACTTGCGGGGGTGTAGTACGGCGGATGGAGGGTTGAGGGTGGTGGGAATAGAAGTAATTGAACGTGAGACGAGGCGAGTGCTTAAAAAATAACAATTATATTCCCTTCGCCGGTGTTACGACGAGAAGAAAAATTTGAAAAATTTGAAAAAAAAACACAACGAAAAAACTGTTATCTCTACATCGCGTCTCGCTCTTTTTGGGGTAAGTGGAAATTAAAGGAAGATATGAGAAAAAGGGAACTGGGTTGAAGCAAAACTTCCGAATTTTTTTTGAGACGATTTCAAATTTTTAGAAAATTCATTTTGAAGTTTAGAACGTTGAAACTTCCGCCTGTTTTTTTGAAATCATAACGATTCTTGACTTACTGACTGGTTGAAACCTCGATATCCCTTGACCGCATCTTTCTCTACCGTAAAGCAGCTCTTTGCACTGTCTCCAGGGTCCGAAGTATCCGTTCTCGCCCGCTGATCCAGCTGGAAAGAGAAAAAAGAGAATATCGTAAAAACTGATTAACGAAAAGTAAAAGAAGAAGAAGAAGAATTAAAAAAATCATCAATCAATTTGCTCCCATCTATAAGCGCCGTTCGATGTGCGTATAGCCAAAACCTGATCTCATCTCATTAGGTATAAATCTCTCCGCGGCAGCATATATAAATTGATTGACGAGCCACTGAAAGGAAGTAGTTAAGGGAGGAGGGAATAAAGGGATGGGTGGATTTTCTAAGCTCATAAGTTCCAAACGCTAAATCACCCATGACACGCTTCTTCGCGGCGTGACAAGCCCAGATTAAGGGTGGATCAAGGGATCGAGCATTAAACTCGATCTATAAACACAGAGGAACGGAGAGAGCCTGTAAACCCTACGCGTGAAAGATTATCAACCGACTAAAAAAGTCAAAAAAAAAACAATTTGAAAGAATCGGAACTAAGTGAAAGGATTTTTTTTTTTTTTTTTCGTGTATATTTCGTGTATCGATCGGGATTGATAGATACCGATGATCCATGGATCGGAGTGAGAAGAAGAGAAGTCATTGTATTCCCTGTCATGATATAACAGCTTCGATCTTTTTTACCCCGTCGATAAAATAGGATATTGTACGAACTGTTTAAGCGACAGAGTTGGTTTCATACGGAGACTATAATTCGATTTACCTAACGATCTAGCGGACTACGAACGCGAGCGAATCGCTCGATCTTTCTATCCTACGCGTTTCCTATCCATAGGATCGGATTGGACGCACGAGTGACTACGGATAATCGAATTCTAGATCGTTAGATCGAATTGTGAAGGAAGAGAGAAAAAAAATGAAAAAAATGAGAAAAAAAATTGGAAAAAAATTGAATTTCATAGCGTCGAATAGGTGGCATTGAACCATAACTACGTATGCGTGTAGCTATAGATATATTTAACATTATCTCGGAACCCACCGTCACTGATTGGTCGGTTCGATGACCGTTAAAAGTGAAAGGTAAGATAGGTACTATTATGGAACAGTATTACACGTCGTACAGTATTTCTCTAGCTTCTCGTCTTTTTCTTTGATTTTTTGATTTTAAAATTTTTTTGAAAAACTCATTCGAATATAACTACTAAATAATAAAATCGAACTTTACCTGGAATTTGATTTTCAAAAACCTGAGAACGGGTCCAAAAATATCTGCAATTGTTTCTCGCGGACAATGAATCGGTATTTCAAAAATTTTGATATTTTTAATCAAAAAACTGAAGAAGGGTAACGACTTTCACATCTTCAGACCGCAGTTACGCAAGCCTAGGTATAAGCCTCGTGATTTAAACGGGATGGACTAAACCTTGCGACATGGGTAGCTAGCCATAGGCATAAGTATAGGTACTCGTACTCCAGAGTTTACTGATACTATTAACACGTCAGGAACCGCGATAGAGGAGGAGAGAAGAGAAAAGAGAAAATAGAAAATAGGGAAGAGAGGAAGAGTTATGGATGCCCTGAACCTAAACTACCGTTAGGAATTTTGAAAGTCTATTTCGTCGTTTATATTATACCTTTATTATGTACCGTTAATTCATGTACACTTAAAGTCAAACATGAATCCATCGGGTATCTATCGTGCTTGTTATAAAACCAGGATGTGCATGATGGAGAAAATGACTTCGGACGAGTCTCTCGTACCATAAATATATTTATACGTTATACAAAATTCTCCGTGACGTATGAATATTTGTATATAGATAGATGCCGGGTAATATGGTTATCGTCGAGTTTGGTATCGCGGTGAAACGCGTATAGATTGAATTATACCCGTGTACCACAAATATGTACAGTAATATACCCACAACGCACGTATGCTCTGGCATGCATAAATTCCTAGACAGACGCCGGTTTAATTAATATCACATTCTGTCGCGGAGTATACCGTGTGACTCAGATTTTACGAGCCATATTTCGAGGGTGGATTCCTCCCGAAATTCTGAGACTAAATTCCCTTTGCCAAAAATTCGTGGGACCGATAGTTTCCGAGATAGAGAAGATCTTAGTCCACCGAGCGCGGAACTCATAGGTGACAGCGCCAGGGCCGGCCATGAGTGGAAGTCGCGCGGTGCCCCGGCTATGCGATCTACACGCTCCGCGCTCGGTCAACTTAGATCTTCCGTAGCTCGGAAAGTATGGGTCCCACAGATTTTCGGTAAAGGAAATTTCGTCTCAGATTTTCGCGGGGAATCCACCCTCAAAATATGACACGTTTAACCTGAATCGCCCCGTACAGGGAAGACCGGGAACATTTTATTGTAATCAAGTTACACATAAGTTCAGACGGCGTTAAACGGAGGTAAAATACGAAGAAAAAAGGAGCTGAAAATTATAGTTTCATAGAATTTTATATCGAACAAAATATGTATACGTATACATGCATATATATAGTTAATGTCAGCGAGAAGCGGATAGAGGTGAGCCGACAAACTTCCGGTGGTCACCACCCGGAACACGAAAGTCACTCAACCGCGGATAGAGTAAAGAAGAACAGGAGGACGAATCTATACCGCAGATCCCGTGGGTTTGCTTTGTGTCTTTAATAGTTAATTTCTTCCTTTGAAACCGAGCGGGAGTTTATACAAAATTTAGTACCCAGTCCAGAGTCGAGGGTGTCGAGGGTTTATCCCCTTATTTGTGCTCTGATTTTATTCAGGGTGATGAATAATTGTTTTCACGTGTAAAACATCAAAGGCGATTCTCTCACGATTCGTGCAATTCCTCTCGACCCGTTGTTTAGACTGATCCGACCGTTTCGTCTCGTCTCGTTTCATTTCGTTTCGTCTCGTTTCAAGGTGTTTCAGATCTGGCAACGGCAGAAACTGTCTTGGAGATAATCCAAAAAAAAAATAACTCGACGGCAGTCTATACCATCTCTATATATCTACGAACTGGGATTCTATTTCTAATTGCAGAACAACCGCGATGATATATTCGTACATACGTATAAATATATCGGTCGGAATCGTACCTTGAGATATATTCGACTCATAAACGCCCCGACGAAGCTCGTGGCAGTTCGTAAGGGAAAATTGTCAAAGTCTGTATCTAATTAGCGGATTTCTAATGCGGCCGGCTTTCCATATTCGGTCTATTAGCGGAATGGCACTATTCCGTTACCTATTTATGAAATATCGATCTGAGGCGATAATTTCATTCCCCATTACCCAGAATTCGATTTTCGAAAGGCTGGGAAGGGGTAAAAAAATATCTGCTATCGTTTCCCGCGGAAATAATCGGTCTTCTAAATCTTAGAATAATACACTATTTTTTATTTTGTATTTTTTGTTACGATTCTTCAAAATTTTGATATCATTTTTAATCAACAAACTGGTAATTTGTCGTTCGAAAGCCAGAATTAGAGACACGGTCAAGGTAGGTGTAACAACCGCAAAGTAAGCAGCTCTTTCTCGGTTCCGACGACGAGGTAGAATCATGGATTGTACTAGGTACCGCTATGAAATCTACACACACACACGTAAGCCTCCGTATGTATCTATGCACGTATTTATACCTTGTCGACGTTGTTTCGAAAGTGCAACGTCCTCCTTTATAGTACGACTTTTATATATTCAACCGTCTAGCTACCTAGGCAACACGACTATTTCTCTTTGCCCGTGTGAATACACGTGTAATAAATTTTTCAACAAAAACTAAAAATTATCGCATATCTAGTTCGCGCACCTACGCGTCATCGGGTCCTCTCGTCACGAGCCATGCGATAATCTAACTGGCAATGAACCTAATTTCATTTAACCTAATCTGACCCAACTAAATTGATGATTTTAAATAGTAGGTATACACATGTAGATAGGTACGTATTTTTTTTAAATTTTTTTTTCACATGGATTGAAAATTTTCATCAGATCTTCCGCTCTTTTTCATCGCATGATATAAACGATGAACCTGATTTTCTTGCGATCGGGATATGAGGTACTGTGTATAGGTATGCGTGGGGATTTCCCTCGTCGAACTATTTGCTGTGTAGGTATATATGAAACGGATATACAAGGCTGAATAATGTGTCATCGAGGTATGTAGCTTCGTATGTATACAGTCGTATGGAGGAAAACAGGTGCTTCGTAGAAACACTTGCACGGGCACGTATGGCTGTACATACATACATAAACGTATATTTAGGTATGCGACTCTTTTCGTATTTTTTTTCTTTTTTTGTACACATCAGGATACGTGTTTCCCCCCGTATGTACTGTACTATACTATGCTATGTAAAATATGTATATGAGGGACTATTGTGTATATATATACACATACTTTGATATAATTCGTTATGGGGTGTTTCTATCTACATATAGATTTATTCTTTCTCTTTCCCTCCATATATCTCCGGCTCTTTTTCTTCTTTCTATATAACCGTGACACGAATAAAACGGTTCGCGTATGCGAGGAAGCGGCGAACGAGACGAACGACGGTACGGGAATATAAGGGAAAATACCTATCTAGATATAGATGTAGACGTATACCATACCCATCTACGGGAGAGAATTAATTAGGTTCAAGGAGGAAGAAGCCCCATGTATGAAATGGGTCACATAATATACGCGAAACCTTACCCGTACGCACTTCCTCTATATTAGTTGGATATTTAACTAAAGTGCAGCAGCTATACAGAGTGATTCAAATCGAGCGATTCATATTTCGAGGATGGATTCCCCGCGAAAATCTGAGACTAAATTTCCTTTACCGAAAATTCGTGGGACCCGTACTTTCCGAGATACGCAAAATCTTAGTTGACCGAACGCGGAGCGTGTAGATTGCATAGCCGGGGCACCGCGCGACCTCCACTCATCGCCGGCCCTGGCTGTATCACCTATGAGTTCCGCGCTCGGTGAACTAAGATCTTCCGTATCTCGGAAACTATCGGTCCCACGAATTTTTGACAAAGGAAATTTCGTCTCAGAATTTCGCAAGGAATCCATCCTGTATGTGAATTGTTTTTTTTTATTTTCATTTTTTATCTCAATAGGGAAAAAAGTTGGACTTATATAAATTTCGTTGGCACACATGTAACGAAGAATTATTAAATTCTCCTCGCACCTACCTCTAGGATTCGAGAAATAACCCCAAGTCGGTGTAGCAGCTGCGGCAGATTGAAGAACCAGCGCCAATATACCGATTGCCAAAACTCCAGCAGCCCCACGTGCCGCTAAAGCGCGTTTCTCCTCATGTGACATTTGCGTCGTCGATGTCATAACTCGATGATTTTGATGGTGGTTGTTCGATTCCGCCATCCTTCATACCGTTGATTTATTAATCAATTTATTAATTAATCAATTTATTTATATGCATATATTAGTATTTATTTTTCACACACAGATCTGATAATCATACGAAATTATACAATCTAGTAAGCTTTGCTATTACTTTTCTTCTCTCATATAAAAATTCGATAATTTATTTTATATATATTTTATTTATTTATTAACTTTTTCTTTTTGTACCTGTGTATATATATGAATATATATATATATATCTGCGAGTTTAACCCGAGTATATTGAACACTTTGAAAAATTATTATTTAATTTAATTAAACAATATCGTTCGAGCTTAAGTCAAGATTTTTATTTTATTATAACAATAACAATGATTATTATTATTTTTGTTATTTCTCACGCTTTATCACAGCTAAATATCTATATAATATCAAGGCAATTAATCGATTGATTAATTATCAACAATTTTCGGTATTAAATTGTTGCTTCTCGCCCCCCACCCCCCACCCCACCCCCCCCCACCACGGCAGAAATTTTTTTTTTTCTCGAAATACTCAAAACACACGGTTTCTATCGACGTTAGAACAATTGTTGATCGAATCCATTCAGCTTCATCGACGGTGTAAAATTTTTTCGCGATCTTCTGTTATACTCTTCAACGAAAACTCGACCTCTCAAATAATTATCTTCAATATTCATTAAATCCAGTTGCGTTCAGAGTTCAGAATTTATTATCTATAATTCAGCTCAGATTAGTTCATAACATTTGAATGGCCCGCTGTGCCGATACACTTTCGCAACGAGAAACAAACAAACAAAAACACACATATATATAGATGTATGTATATACGACTCGACGGAACAATATATATATACTATAATAGTTTTCCTGTTTCAAACTTCACAATACTCCAACTAAATTCCCGATTTCCACTCCTAGCTAAACTCCCCGCACGTGAGCACCACCCTTCGCAGTGGTGCCTTACGATTTACGAACAGCGCTAAAGCATAACGTATCGTATTTATCCATTCATCGTGCGTTGTGTAATATTTGATAAAGTTTCGAATCGGAATCGTATTTCCCTTTTCGTTCTTCTCTCTCGATTCTTTCCTCCGTATAAAATTTGTTGCTTTTCTTTTCGAGGGTTCTTTTGCTTCTTTCTTTTACAAGTATACGTGTGTATAGAGAGATTGATTGCGGCGGGGGTTGAGGCAGCGTACCACGCCTCTATTCTCGTTTACGTGTTTACCTTGCCTCTCGCGGTATCGGTATATAACTTCCTTGGCTATACCTCTACCTAGTGGCAAACTAAACCATATGTGGTACCGTAAACCCGCGCTGGTTGCAATCAATACGTACAGCGTAGTAAAATTCCACGCGGTTGGTCACCGCGCGCTCGATCGTTCCTCGCGACCGTTTTACACGGCAGAGACTCGCGTGTGTGTCAACTTCTAACCCACACACACGCGCGTGTGATTATATGCGTGTTGATTTTTTTTTTTTTTTTTTTTTCAACGTCTCTTTCCTTATTCTCACATCCTTGACGTTCTTCTCTCGGACTTTCCTCTCCTTCTCCTCCTCTTCGCGATTTTTAATTAGATACGAGACTCACTTAAGAGACACGGATAGATGGATCGAGAGTGAGTATAAGCGAGAAAGGAAGGAAGAAAGAGTGTTTGAACCGGTTTTTACGCGGTCCTTTTTTTCCCTTCTTATTTTCACTGTTTATTCTGCGCCTTTGGCGAAAATAAACGGCGATAGTTCAAACCGATTCTCGTTCTTACGCAGTCTATGCCGAATACCTTAAACCGGCGTGCAAAATTTCGGTTCGAAAAAGTCGTTTGACTCGTTTCTTTTTTTTATTCAGAAAAAAAACTGATCCTCGGTATCGATCCGTATAAATTTATACATATAATACATGTAGATATGTAGATGTGCGTTTCCTGCTTTTTCAAACCGTGCATATACGTATGCGTAGTTTTTATTACACCGCATCCATCTGTCTCACCTGTGCGCCATTTTGATCTTAAAACATATACGAACGTAGGTAGGCCTCACGCCTTCGCTTTGTTTAAAAAACTTATTCCCAAATTCCGTTACGTTCAAACTGTCACAGAGTCCAACTGCCAGATTCTCCTTCTCCGTCTTCCTCTCCGTCTTCTATCATCGATTCATAAACCGCGTTATCGATTCTCTCGCGACAAACTCGGAGCAGAAACATTTCGTAATCATATCCAACTTTCTCTCTCTTTCTCCTTCTCTTTCTCTCTCCGTTTCTCTAGTCGCACGGCTTCCTCGGTAATTAACAAATCGCAGGGTAAGCGAGGGACGTAGGTGTTCCTATTCCCACATCCTCTCTCTCTCGCTATTTCTCATCAGATTTATAAAAACAGGACGGAGGTGTACGAGCTATAGCACAGCGTTTAGTATAGGGCTGGTTTAGTGCGGTAACCCAGGTAACGACGTCGACGACTTCGATCAGTATATCACAAAGTATGAACAGCATATATCATATCGCAGCCATACGCAAATCACACGATCCGCTTGACTTGACTTAAACTTAACTAAACCCCACTTCACTAGCTTCTCGTGATCGTACGTAGCTTTTATTATTTAAATATCGAATGTGTAGAGGTATGCAGGTACGCGTATTATCGTTACAAAAGCCTCTTTGCGTCTTCGCTAGGTATAACTGGTACAATAACTTGGGCGACGATCCTCTCCCGCATCGCAGGACTATGGAAAGAGTCTTTGATCAAACGGCGAGTATATGTACGCGGACACACCTGTCTCGTGTGACATTTTAAATCCGCTAAGACAGCGATTATCCTCATATCGTATTATCTCCTTTATATTTTATTTTCCCCTCGGGTTTAACGACCCGAATTTTGATCATTCATTACTCCGTTCAATTACGTAAAAATTATTCACAAAACGGTTCATATAATCGAAGAAGAAACAGAAAAAATAAATAAATAAAAAAGAACGAAAAACTATTCGGACCGTGATGTATTTCCTCGTTAATTTAACCAACGCGCACGAAAAAACATTTTCCTTTTCCTCGTCGCTCGTTGTATCGGGGGTTTTTTTTGTCTTTTTTTTTCGAATTTTTGGACGGTTCTCAACCCCGACTATTACCACGAAAGCTAAAAACCACGCTGTTTGTACATGCGTATTGAGAACTACGGAAGCGTGCGCGCAGGCCTGCGCGATGGGCAGCACTGAACTGATGTTGCAACTCTGTGCCACCAGTGCCAAGGCGCCGCCACGTTCGCTCAGGCACTCCCCGTTCCTGTATAGTCACACGCACACGTACGAAGCTCCATATATACGTGTGTATATATACGTATATATATATATATATTTATATATATTTATATACATATGTATGTGTATAAGTATATGTGTATAAAACTGTATAGACATGTATTCTTGGATTATAGTAGTTCCTCGTTCCACCTCTCGAAAAGCTGGACGGGGCTCGCTCCACCTCTTCCTCCTCACCTTGAGTCGCGAGAGAAGAGTCGACGAGCTAACGTAACGTAGCGTACCTCTACACCTACCCACCGACCTATACCTTACTAGCTAACTAACGTGTAAGAGAAGCGGACGCGGGAGAGTCACGAAATAAAAATCCAAGTAGAAGTAGACGGCGGAGCCGCCGAAGACGGACACGTATGTTATAGGTGCGGCTCTCGCTCGCGATGCTATTGGCCCCCCCACGTACCATTGGCAAACTAAATTTCTGATTACTTTATCTTAACCCTTCTTTCTTTCTTTTGTTATTTCTTTATTTTCTTTATTTATTTCTAGAGGCTACGATGACAGGGGGACGCGCCGAATATGTTGCGAGTTTCGTACAGCGTTCGGCGTTGTACCGTATCCCGTGTACGAGATAACGCTATACGCTATGTGGTGCGCACCACCTGTGTTTAATATTCATGATTCTCTCGAGCGAGCGAGCGTGCAGTACAGTAGAGTACAGTACAGTACAGTACAGTTCGGTGCTAGCAGGCATTCATTGCATCGCATTGCATTGAGAATACCGCCGTTACCTAGCTAGCCTTGCGACGGGCGGCTACTCGCATTTATTCCGAGAGCTCCGTTATCTCTCGGGGGTCACTCGCTTCCGAACGGTGCGGGCGACGCGTCGCGATTTTATATTCTCGATTCGCCCGCAAATAAGAAGAAGAAAAAGAAGAAAAAGAAGAAGAAAGAAGAAAAAGGAAGAAGGAACAGCCTGTTTCACCTCCACTATATTTTTAATCGCATCTATACATACGTAATCGATTTTCGGGAAAAGAAAATTTGTAAATTTTTTTATTTTTTTTCTCATTTTTGTTGCACTTCCTCATTACTATTCGACCGAAGAATGATGAATGTTTGATATCTCATAACAGACGGAGAAACCATGTATCGTCAGATTCTACGAGTTCAATGACATACCATCGTTGGTCCTAAGGAAAGTATTACAGCGATCGAGAGGTAGAGAGGAGCGATGAGGAAGAAGATCGCTCGTGGTCAAGGGTCAAGGATTAAACGATGAACAGGACTATGTAGAGGCGAATAAAGAAGCCTCGCGAGTATACGGATTTATGTTTTTCTTCTTTTTTTCTTTTTTCTTCTTTAAGCTCGTTTTATTTTCCCCGTTTCAAATCTTCAAAGGCTATGATATACCTCTGGGAGACTTCTCTTTCTCTTTTTTTTTTCACATCGCTTTCGGGCTTATATATATAACGTTCTTTGCTTTATTTATTTAAGGTATATGTGAGGAAGCTAACGATTGAAATTCCTGTCACGTGCGAATAAACAATATTCTTCTAATTGCGGTTGTTTAAAAAAGTTAAAAAAAAATGGGGGGGGGGGGGGGGGGGGGGGGGGAAACTAGGTCTCTCTAAACACGGTGCCAACTAAACGTACGTTGTAAGATCACATAATACGTTAACCTGGTGAAGCAATTGACCTATACACGGGCGAACAATGCGATTTGAATCGTTTAGTCAATTACTCCAATATATAGTACGTTCTCCAATTATAATCCTACTAATAATTGATAACGATAATAATAACAACAATAATCACAATATCACATATCAAAGTACAGAAATTATTCGTATCTTGTTTTCTTCTTTCGAGAAATAACGTCGATATTTCAAAAATCCTCATTGATCATAGCTGATACGACCTGAAATCATAAAATCGTGAAAATTTCGCCTGAAATTTCGAGTTATATATAAACGTGTACATATGTGACGCATAACTTGTATAGTCTGCGAGAATATCGCACTACGTAGGTCGAAGCTCGGGGTTAACTTGGTTAACCCTAACCTGCTTGGACGATCGCCATCGAGAAAGTTGTACACGCGTATGGTACGCGTTATACGTCTTCCCTGTATCTATCCTTCTGACACAATTCGTGTGGCAAGACTGTTAATTTAGTTAGACGTTTACTGCACACAGGTCAAGTTCCCGACGCGTCTTATTCGCTCCTAAAATTAGTAAGAAAAATGCGAAAAATAATTAGCGGGACGAAGGAAGCTGTTCTTCTTTACATTTTTATTCTTTACTTTGACGTCAGATAGACCCTGAAAAATAGGGTTTATATATTATATACAGCTCGGAAACGCGATCATTTTAACGCGAAAATCCTCCATTCATTCTCAATGGGTAAAGACACCGGGCAGACCGTGTGTGTATAGATATAGATGTACGCGGCCAACCGCAACTATACTCTAGCAAGGGATTTTCTACGAAGAATATGTGACGGCATTGTGCTCCCCGGGACCTCTAGGATTAAGCTCTTATCTTGTCACTGGATAAAGGTATGAGACAGGGACTCGAGCCCGCAATACTCCATCATGTTTATCGCGAGATCTTGCAGTGACCCCGTAATCTTTCGCGGATTTCTTTCTCCCCATGTGTCATAAATAAATAAATTGCATCAAACTCCGCACTGTAGGGTGATTCGGGTTCTGTAGAGGACCATATTTTGAGGGTGGATTCCTCGCGGAATTCTGAGACTAAATTTCCTTTGCCAAAAATTCGTGGGACCCATAGTTTCCGAGATACGGAAGATCTTAGTCCGCCGAGCGCGGAACTCATAGGTGACACGTCAGGGCCGGCCACGAGTGGAAGTCGCGCGGTGCCCCGGCCATGCGATCTATACCCTCCGCGCTCGGTCAACTTGGATCTCGCGTATCTCGGAAAGTACGGGTCCCACGAATTTTCGGTAAAGGAAATTTAGTCTCAGATTTTCGCGGGGAATTCGCCCTCAGAATATGCCGGGGTGAACGCGAATCAGGCTTTGTGGATGGTTTCGCATAATGCGAAACGTTATTTGAAAGGCATTGGATATTATTATCGAGATCAAAACTCTAGCGTATACATAATTGATCGTCAAAACTCGTTATCATATTAATTAAGTTTCAGACTTTCGCGAAATAATTATAAACTCCCTTGTACATGTATAGGTATGGTATACTCGTTATTATCTGTCTCTAGGTGCTCCTTATACTTTTTGAAGTACATCTATCTACCCTGTAACTACAAGCCATCAAGAAATATAGAGAGGGTGAAAAGTTGGACCGCATAAAGGGATAATATTTTAACCGAAAGAGTGAGAGAGAGAGAGAGAAAGAGGAAATGAATTTTCATACGAATTTATAATTTATAATTTTGAAATTGTGATTTTACTACGTTACGGATGGATTTGATAAACCAATCTACAGTCACGTTATAGGTACGAGTACCACAAGTAATTGGCTGCTATTTGGCGTTGCGTTTTGCAACTGTTCATTGAAATCCTGCATATTTAGCTAATTAAAAAAAAGGATTGCAAACGAATTTGAATAAAATAAAAAATATCCAAAAATCGGAATTTCAAGCTTCATAAGATTTTTTTTGGGATACGAATGGATGTTCAATTATCTTCCTGATAACTCGAAGATCGACTGTAATGGGGTAAAAATTGAAATAAATAAATAGAAAAGACAACAAGAACCCAGAGAATTTTGATTACATTTTATTTATTGGGTTAACTACATATCTGTTATGTGTATATATGTATATATATTTCCATAATTATACATTTGTTACACGTACATATATATAGTACATTCAAGGTCCATCGTTAGAGAGACATAATTATACGTATGTTATTACATTTATAATATAATATAATATATACATATATATATATATATATATAATATATATATTTAGATATTTATTATATAGCGTACGGGGTAGTGTAGGTATAACGTAAGTATTTTTGATAAATTTTTCAATGCTGTTCAAACCGTAATCATTTTGTTACAAAGGTGATACATAATAATGACGGTGATATTGATAATAATCATCTTGATAGGTTTTTTTTCTTTTTTCTTTTTTATATTTCTTCTATTTTTTTTTTTTTCCTCTCATCCCGCGTTTACCCGTATCTCATCGGCGATCATTCTTTCATTCTCGTCCGCGGACTTAATTGATCCTGTCTGATCTTCTACTACGCTCACATATTAGAACTTATACCTTGATATACAGAGAGACATGACAATCTAATTGGAGGATATGGCTGGAGTTATCCCCAATCAGAATGCAGCTCTAATTTATCAAACAATTCTTCTTCTTTTATTTTACCACTGTTTTTTTTTTTTCCTTCCATTTCTACCGCGATATCGGTATTTTCGAGAAAAAATGACAAAAAAAAAAAAGAAAAAAACGAAAAACCCATCGAAACTTCGAAACTGGCTCGAGAACCTTGTCGTAAAAATCGATAATATGCTTATCAAAATACTATACAGGTATTTATTTTATTTTGTTTTATTTATTTATCCCGTTTTTCAACGGCGAAACTAAGAATAACTTTCTACGTTCAATGATTTCTTTTTCCTGTTTCCCAAATCGAGAAAAAAAAGGGAAAAAAAATCTAAGATCAACCTTTAATTATTTCTTTGAACCAGATTCGAAGGTTCTTAATTTTCATTTGCTATTTTTTTCACTTCGTCTTCGTCCGCGTCTCTGTCTTCTATTTTTATTAAAATATATATTATATGTATCATATATATTATATATATATTTATATATATATATACCTATATATGTGCTATATACCCTTAAATTTACATATACATAATATAGATCGTACGCAGTTAATAGGATCCAAGCTGCAGACAGGTGTATATGTATTACGGACGCACATTATTACACGTATAGGATTTCTTTCATTTTTATTTGTTTTTAAAAATTTTTTTCTTCTCCGAGACGATCTCACGGTCTTTTTGAATCGAGCGAATTTTTTGTTCTTTTACTTTTTATTTTAATTTTTTTTTTCTTTTTTTGTTGATTTTTCTTTAAGTTTGCTTTTATTTCGTACATCTCTATGGGATATGTCTGACACGTGCGGGTCGTTATTTGCGCGTCTTAAAAATATAATATACTATAAATATATGTATGATATACACAATATATAGGTATATACCTATATATGCCGAATCTTGCGAAAAGCTGAGAAAAGAGAAAAAGAAGAAGAAAAGAAAAAAAATAATGGTCACGTGTCACTTTCTCAAAAATTTGACTGCCACTCGGGTTACAGAAATTTAACGAACCGCAAAATTCCCATATCGAACTTATTTCCTCAGTTTCGGAATTATAGGGAAAATTGCATAATATTGATTATCCGTAAAAAAGAAAAAAAAACAAACAAACAAGTGTCTAATTTAACTATACAACAAAATTCGACCATTTACGGCTAGCACGTGTTATATATATATATATATATATATATATATATCATATCATATATTTATCATATCATATATTTATAATCATATGTACGTAATAATTGGGGGGACAACGATTCTAAAAGTATTACACATATACACCATATACTCGTTATACATTATTATGATATATCCTATCTACGGTCTGGCGGTACGCGAGTAAACTTGGTTATTAATTAATCAATCAATCAATCAATTAATTTTGAGATTTCGGTAGTAATATGTTAATAATAATAATAATAGTGATGATAATAATTCACGATAAATGATCTTCTCGCGTACCGTAGTCGAGGAATAGGTATTCCGTTTTTTTTTTTTGTTTTTGTTTGATATAATCAAAAATCAGGCTTATCCCCATTTTTGGAAGAGGCCCACCCGTTGACAGCGACAATTTGAACCCCACAGGTTGCATCGACAGCTCGAATTGTAGCAGCAATCGTTTCGTCGATGATCGCAGTTCCCGCCGCGACGCACGCAAGAGCGTCTGAGCAAAATTTGATTAAAGAATTTATAAAAAATAGGAAACAGTTGGGCTGATTATTTTTCGAGAAAAAAACGAAAAGTTTCTCTTTCTTTATTTTCTCTTACTTCGGGTATAACGGAGCGAGACAAACTTTGATACTCACTTCTGTTGAGGCGCGTGAAGCAGACGGTCCAACGCGTTGTCCGAGTAATCGAGTTCAGCGAGTCCCTCGTCTTCTGCAATTTGTTGAACGTCTTCTATAACGAATACAATTATTACACGAATTTATCCTCGCCGGAATTAAATTATAATCGAATTATCTGAAACAGGGGTAGTTCGACAAAATGGTCAGCGATATTCGTTCACAGGCACGTTCTACCCCATTCGTAATCTCTGGTCCACAGAGTTTGCTCAGGGTTTCGGTAAAATCGGTGCTTTTAGGTTTTACCTATTAGATTTTAGATTCCGGGTTATACCCGCACCGCGTAATCTTTGCACACTGCGGAATACCGCTACGCGGACACAATAACGTCGAAAATGCTAATTCGAATTCGCCCAAAGCGCCCCCTCGATAATTTGCATATCAAATTAAAAGATTATCTATCTTACCGCGTGTTTAATTTTCGCATTCGCATTCGAGCACACGGTTTTACCAGTTTTTATGACGAATTGTTACTTTTTCGAACAATCCTCGTTTCGACATTCGGTAAATAACGAAGAAATTCACAAACGTTGATCGGGTGAAATTTATAATTTACATCGAATTTGGAAATTTTTGAAAAATCGTAACACAGTCGCACGACTATTTGCCATTTTTCGCACAATTTCGTACGATATTTATACGCGAATCATTTTCGAACTACCATATATCGATGTACAACGAATAAACACGAACAATTAAAAGAAAATATAAATATATGTATACATATATTTATAGATATATATATACAGACTCACCATCGTCGAAGTAAGGATTTGCATAGCCACGATCAGCTAACAGGATAAAGAGTACGCAGGCAAGTGCCAATAAGCTGGTCTTCATCTCGCGATTTTAATATCTTCTTCGCGAAACTGCAGTTTCTATACGATTATATTTCTCCCGCACTGCGATACTTTTCAGTTCTTCTTTACTTTTATTTTCTTCAAGAATTTTTTCTTATTTTTTCTTTCAACTCTTTTTTTTTTATCAAAGTAAAGAACCAACGAACACCTTATCTTTGTCCGTCACACGCACTCTCTTTCTCTCTCTCTCTCTCTCTCTATTTCCCTCTTTACTCGATACTCCGTCCTACTTCAATCTCTCTACGTTTCTCCCTGTTTCTATACAACACGCACGCATATATCTATACTCTACGTTTCTCTTAAGATATTCGGATATCTCTACGTATATGTATATCTATCCGTATATCAACCCTCTATCTCTCTCTCCCCCTTTTCTCTGATTTTTTTTATCCGCCTGAACGCGTCTATCCTTATCCTTATCCTTATCCTTATCCCTGTCTCTGATCTTATCCTTCTCTCTTTCTCTCTCTATGTCTCAGTCGGTAAGTTTCTTTGTTAAATCTTTGACTCGTTGGCGGGCTGATGCCAGAGTCGCGAGTGACGCGCGCCAGTCCATTCCACCCTTATATAGACACGGGGGGCGGGGGCGTGGCTTTCGACGGGGGTTTCCGTGGGTGTTGTGGCGTCGGTATGGGGTGGCGTGGGGTGAAGTGGGGTGGGGTGGGATGTTTTACCCCCAACTTCAACACTCAGTACCCCAACCTCAACCCCCAACCCCCAACCCCCAAACCCCCCTTTTACTAGCTGCTACTCGACGAACCTTACGGTGATGCTGGACTCGGAATCCAAACGCGTAGCTACGAACATAGGTATACCGTATATCCCATAATCGAGCAACCGGTGATACCGTTTATATTTGCCTTATATCATTCAAAGTCGTTTTCATTTTTACAGGATTTAATTATACGCGTCGAAAATGCGTGGTATATGTTACACAATACATAATTATGTTAAATATTGATTCATGTGTACATATGTACGCAGGAGAAACCGTAAATGGTTTTTTTTTTCGTATTTTCGCATTTTCGCATTTTCTTTGAATGGGTTTTACGTATAGCTACGGATAATTATAATTCTGTGTAAAAAGATGAATGAAAATTGTACGAGAAACTTGGGAGATCTTGACGTCGTTAACAGGTCCGGGGAATTGGCTGAGGATCTGACTCTAGGTATTCAATAGAAAGTTGCTGTGCAGACTGGAAGAAATTAAAAAATAAAAACGAGCAAAAAATTGTCTTCGAATAATGATTATATACCTTAATGAAGGTGTACGATGCGCGTTAATGTTTGAAAGTGTGAAAGTTATGGGAAAAAGAAACGAGAATATATATCTATACACAAAATTTGTTAATTAGTTCTTTGAAGTCGATAGAAAGGAGAAAAAGTTGTGAAAAAAAAGGAAAAAAAGGGCGAAGAAAAAGTTAATTAACGCGCGATATCTTCCCTAATTATCGCAAACTGCGTTATACGGGTGACAAGGGCGAGGTGGATCGAAGGATGAGAAGGAATTAGCCACAGTTAAAATTATCTCACCCTACGGCCTTCTTGCCCAAAACCCAAACCTATATAGGGTTTATTTCTATCATTATACCTAATAAGGTGTAGCTTTTTTGGTATAACTATATAATCAGCTATGGTATATATCCAGGGTTGAATTTCTACACCTTTTGGCACCCGAGTAAGATACGAGTTATAGATAATCGATAATTGGTGTTAGTTTTCGTATATCGCATTAAATTAACTTCAGATTTATAAATTTTGACCATATTTTGAGGAGGGATTCCTCGCCAAATTCCGAGACTAAATTTCCTTTGCCAAAAATTCGTGGGGCCGATAGTTTCCGAGATACGGAAGATCTTAGTCGAGCGAGCGCGGAACTCATAGGTGTCACAGCCAGGGCCGGCGATGAGTGGAAGTCGCGCGGTGCCCCGGCTACGCGATCTACACGCTCCGCGTTCGGTCAACTAAGATCTCGCGTATCTCGGAAAGTACGGGTCCCACGAAGTTTCGGTAAAGGAAATTTAGTCTCAGATTTTCGCGGGGAATCCACCCTTGAAATATGGAGAACTAAACTCGAATCACCCTGTATATCTACACCGAATCTCGTCCTGTTATTAAAGAGACTGAAAAGATTATTAAACACCGCGATTTCATGAGGAAGGAAAAGTTAGTTAATTCGTAAATTAGCCGATGGGGTTTCATAAAGAAAAAAAGTTGCGCGTACGCGTTACACTTTCTTTTTCGTAAAATTATCGTTTTTGTATGAAAAGTGATAAAGTATCGGAAAAGAGTGAGCGATATATACGTAATGTGATAAAATAGGTATCAAGGGCGTGTTACAACACCGGAGCATTAATTTTAATGACAATTTAATGGTTATGGAGTGAAGAGAATCGGAGAAGAGAGAAGAAAGGAGAAGAACAGGGAATAAGGAGAAGGATAAGAATAAGAGATGGATAAGAGTGACGTCAATGAGCTACGAGTTGCCATGGTTACTTTTACGATGTCCGGTACCACCGCCACACAGACCAAGGGCCATCAGCTCCTATTCTGTATCTTTGATCTATATACCCATATAGATGATTACACATTATATCTATACCTGTATATATACCCTTTGCTAAAAGTTTGCCAAATGAAACCGGATTCCTGAACGAGATTTTTGTCTAGCGACTTCATATAGGATTTCAGAAATCGGAAACTTCACACACACGTTCATATATAAATTTTACCAGATATCTACCTATATAGTGAAAGTAATATTGCGAAAACTGTTCAAAAGAAGGTAGGAAAGAAAAGCGTCGATTTAACGCGATAATTTCATGGTCCAGATAATTTAATTCCTACCGGTGCCTGGGGAACGAAGGTGAAGAAAAATAAAACAGAAGAAAAAATGCGAAAATATCTCGAGGGGTTGGGGAAGAATTTTCGTGTCAATTTCGCCGACCAAGGGTGTAAATTCACATTACTAATCATAAAACGATTAGAAATCTTTCTTTTGAATTCCTCATGCGTTTTTCAGTCCAGACATTAATAATTTTCAGAACCTTTTACTCTCTTCAATCAACCCTTTGATTCCGATTAACCCGGTCGGTGGTAGAGGGTCTGTAACCGGGTTCTGTAACGTCATCTTTAATATGCGTGGGTTGACCCTGTATATACACATCCACGCCTGTACCTAGCCGGAGATAAAATCACCTCGAGAGAAAGCTCTGTCGTATGCAGATTCTGATTCAATTAGGATAACTTATCTCTCTTACAGGGGGTGTTCTTCTGCCTCGCGAAGAAGGATCTGTTCGGGCTTCCAGACCAATGACGGAGGATCCAGAGGCCGCTCGGACCGATTTACGTTTCCAAAATTTGTTGGAAATTTTTCTTTTTCAAAAATAATTATAATAATTAATAATCGTCGTTCGTTTCGATCTGAAATGTTAATTTCCAACGATTTTCATTCCCACGAATATGCATATATATATGTACCAAATTTCTGAATTGAATCTCGTTTGAAAAAAATTTCATTTCATGTAACATACGGATAAACATTTGTACAGTTTATTCAGATATTTCTCGATGTGCAGGACCATTGAGAAGGAAATGTCCTACCCTTTTGTTATTTTTGTTGGAAAATGCGAGAGCAGGGAAAGCCGTTGACTTTTTCTTCTTGCCTCACCCCCTCGCTCCCTCTCGCTCTTCCGTTTTCTTTTTATTCTCTTTACAGTATATATATGTATACATTTTTTTTTTTATTATTTAAATTACGAGAGTCGAATAAATTTACTTGAGACGACGGGGCTTCTTCAACCGCTGAGCGACCAAACAAATTCAGTTGCTGCTTCCTTCGGGATAATTTTTTTTTTCCTCTTCTCTTCTCTTTTCATCTCTCTACTTACTTACTTTTTTTTTTTCTTTTTTTTTTCTTACTTCTTCGTCAATTATTGTATACGTACACCCTACCCACGCGATAAATTTTTTTTTTTTCTGTTCTTTTTTCCATTCAGAACTACCCCGTATATACTCCGTGTACATAAGGGGTATATATTTACATAAAATATATAACCGCGACGAATATCTGTCACTCAATTTTTATGAATAACAAATTAGGGTACGTTCACCTTGATCTTCGGAATCTTTAACATTTTTCTTTCTGCCTCGGTTTCTTCTTCGTTTTTTATTTTATTTTTTTACATTTTTTCTCTACTCGTCAAATTTATCAAAAATTTAATATAACATCCGTTATTCGCGTGTAAGCATAAATTGAAATTTCGTACCTGTCATTAATATCGTTTAGTCAAAGAAACCCCACGCTGTATACAGTAGCTGTAATATACGTACCTACGTATCTAGGAAAGAATCCTTGTAGTTCTTCTCACGTTTGGCAATACTCTTTGCCGCGAGAAATTACGTGACTTATAACGAATTCCTCTTATCCTCTTATTTTTCTCCTTTTTTTTATTTTATTTTTTTTTTACAAATTTATTTGTTTCTTTTCATTTTTTTTTATTTCTCCCTCTCTCTCTCTCTCTCTATATATATATTTTTCGCAGATATTTTCCGGGGAAAATAATTTCCAAAATTTACATATAATATAGTCGTCGTTGCCAAAAGTGTAGCTCGGTAGACGCTATTAGTCTCCGGTGTGTCGTACGATACATGTACTACGACGTTGAAGTTCTGATATTTATTGGCCCAAAGAATTTTTTCGTCCCGCACCGAAAATTGATTGGAGTGAAAAAAAAAGAAAAAAATATCGAAGGACGATTTTTTAAGAATCTTTTTTTTTTTCTTTCGCCAATTCCCCGCGATTTTCAACTCTCCGTCGTATCAGGGGTAGATCGGGAGGTACCCGATAGTAGATGGAACGATATCCGCTTGAATTTTTTTTTTCTTTTTTTTTTCACATTTGTTTGATCGCGAATGACATCGCGAGATATCATTTATACATTAATTCAAAGCTCAAAGATAAAAGGCACATGATGAAACCTCGGAAATTATATTTCCAGCGTAAGAAGAAGAAGAAGAAAAAGAAAAAGAAAAAGGAACAAGTAAAAAAAAAAGGAATACGAATACGAATTTTAAAAGGGAACGGAAAACGAAGAAATCAGCGAGCGAGAAACGGGTATATATATATCACTCTTTCGTATAGGTACGAGAATCGTGTATTTCATTTCGTGAAAAATGCTTCTCGCACATATCACATATGTGTACGTACGCACATATGACGGGGGGCTGAAGGCTCGGGGTAGTAATAAACCGGGCGGTAATATATCCACCTATAACATAAAAGAAGTGTCAAGAAATCATATATGTATGTATCCATAGGTATACGTATCTTGCTCCAATAAATTTTCGCATATGCGACGATAGATCCGGATCAAAGCCACTCTCAGATCATTTCTTCCGCCTATACGTAGGTATACTATGATACCTGAGATAAAGTACCGCAGCGAGGAAATCAGACGCAAAAATTTTGCATTTCGTTTCATTTTTTTTTCTTGCAAATTATTTTCGGCGGATAAACGTCACTGCTTTGGTCGCACTTGAATCGCACACGTCATTCAAGAAACAATATTGGCATTCTGTCATCTAGAAATAGTTAGAGTACAGGTAAAATCGATAGTGTTATGATTGGGGGGTAGGTGGGTGGTTTTCGCGAAGGAAAAAGAAAAAAATTTGTTTATTCACAGTTAAGGTAATCAGCCGATGCTTCTGTTTTTTTTTCTCTTTCATTTTTTCTCTAATTTTCTTTTAATATTCTTAACTACCCCCGTATTTCGATTTAAAAGTAACTTAAAGAGAAACCGATCGACTCTTCTGCAGCCCAGCTTTATCTCGATTGAATATCGCGGCTCGTTATACATATTTTTTTTCGTTTCTCATTAGCGAGAATTCTTTATTTTTTATTTATATATATGTAAAGGATGATGACGATGGCGTAAAAAACGTAACGCAAACACTTTAACCGACTCTCGCGATTCCGCGAAGGAGTTTTCCCAGTCCTTCCATTTATTTCGCTCGTTATCATTATTCGCGGATATTTTATTTATGCCGTATATTTTAACGTCTAATATCCCATACACGTGTATAAGTATACATATAAATATATATACCCACATCTGTATCCATAATATAAAATGAAATTCTTCGAACCGAACGACGCGTAATTGAATTTTTTTCTTTTTTATTCTTTCTTTTCATACAAAATTTGTCCTCCAATGAAATTTTCTCCTCCAAATATTCTTCCAGGTATTTAAAAATAAATTTATAATTTTACTCGTACAGACTCATAGGTATAGCTATAAATAGAGAGGCAACGTTATTCCGCAGCAATTAACTCGCTGGAAAAATGCAAACCCCCGCTTTACTTTATTCAAAGATTTTTTTTCCTTGCACGTATAGAAGGGGCGAAGATTTATCAAAGAAATTTGATAAACCAGATACGGTCTACGTACGTAATTGGACAATGTTTACGACGCTTTCGGGTCCCATTCGTTATGCATATTCTGGATCCTAGCGGAGTCTGGTAGACCAGCTCCTTTAATAAGATACTGGATCTCGCGGTGATATAATTGGACACTCCGTAGAGACGGGACGGGGTATAGGTGTACGCGTGTACCCTGCCCCACTACCTACACCCTTTTTTCATTTTTATTTAAGCCACTCTTCGCCGCCGTGAATAAAGTATGGTTTTTTATTAAAGGGCCGAAAAATACCACTTAACTCTTTGATTAATAATTAAAAACATCCCCTAATTAGGAGCTCGGGATATACCCGCGAATGCGTAAGGGTGAAAAGGGGGAGAAAAGGTGACCGAAATAAAATAAAGGCGTAAAAAATACCGCATTTCTTTTCCGACGATTCGAAACTCCGAAAAGCCCCCCCCAAAAAAATCCGAAAATTTCGGTCCGTTTCTCTGGGTGTAGAGAAAAAAAATAGTCGGAGTAACGACGAAGGAATTTGAGATTTTGGAGGCAGGAAATACCCGGAAAGAATTTTTTGGACTCGGTCCAGCCTCTCCAACTCGCTCGCTTTGCTCCTAGATACGTCTTGCCTAAAATTAAGCGATAATTTGATATTCCGATCGAATTAGAAAGGGCCGAATGTCTGATGGACTCGACCCCTGGAAAGGTCCTTGATTATACTGTGTAAGGAGAAATTTGACGAATTTCATCGAGTAAATCTGCGACGGTGTGAAGTGTACGAAACTGTTTTGATCCCACGAGCATGGGAACCTGTAACGCGGAAACCTCGCGATACGAAAAGCGATAAATCTCGTTACTTCGCCTTTAAGAAGGCGAAACTTATATCTGCGATTGGTTATCTGGTATGGACCGGCTGCTGGTGCTGCCCGGACGCATTACGTGCGCTCGAATAACTGGGAAAACGATCAGGCAGTAGCAATACGATGAGATGAAAGTCGGAGTTGATCAGCCCGAAGTTCGTTTCCGCGGCAGGAAATTTTTTTCCTCTTTCTTCTGCCTCTCATTCTTCTAAGAATAAACTAATTCCTATCCGATACAGTCGTACGGATCAATCGAGTAAAGTCGAGTAAAGTAAGTTCCAATTGCTTCGAATCGAACCTCGATATCTGATCGATATAAATTTCCATCGATCGTCATATCTGGCAAAAGACAGGATCCAACAGTCTTCCGTTTTCTTCCGAATAAAAAAAAAAAGAGGGAAAAAATCCCGCGATTTAGTTTCGAAATTAGCGGCGCAGAGTCGCGCCGGATCGACCGCAACTCGTCGTGCTTTTCCCTCGGACTAATTAGCGGCTTGTAAAATCAATGATAATGTAGTACAGGGATATTCCCTGAGATGGCGAGACCGACTGGCGAAGGTAGCCCCTCACACTTCAAGGATTCCAAAAAAAAAGAGAAAAAAAAATACACAGAATTTTAAAGGTCCGATTTTTTTTAAAAGCATTTTTCTCCGATTTTTCTGATCGGATTATACCGAATTCTAGATTTCTGCGTCGCGCCTTATCCTGTGCAATCTGTAACCCATTCGTCGCACGGTTTCTTATACCTACATTCGATAAACGAGCCCATCGATTGGTCGAGGAGGTAGCTTCACTCCGCTTTTTCGATGGCGAAACTGGGAACTAAATTTCGCGCGAACAGCCGGCGCGGCAATCGGTACGAATTTCTCTGATTCGTGAAATTCATTAATTAGTTTCGCAAATGATCAGAAACGACTCGCAAAGGGGTCGGATATAATTTTTTCCGGATTTTTCCACGCGGAAGAATTTGACATCGGATGCTTTTTTAGATCGGGAAAGCGGGGGACGGAATTATCGAACAAACGTTCGCGGAGTGAACACTGTGAACGTGTTTTCGAATGCCAGTGGGAAGAACGGGACTGGGTAACCGTGGAAACACTTGTAATCAAAGGTATCGGTGCAGGAATTGGAATAGGCGGAGAGAAAGTGGGCTTTTTCAAGTTCTGGAAGTGCCGAGGGTGCGAGGATCGCCAAAAGCATGGGAAACGAGGAGGTGGATCTTGTGACCGTCGCTAAACCCCGAGAGAAATTACCCCTTTTACGTAAATACGATATTCCGGTGGAACACCTTTCCTACGAGTACGTGACGCGGTCTTCGAGCGTCAAAGAGCTCGAGCAGATAGTTTTGATTCTCAGGTAAAATTAGCACTAGGAGAAACGTGCCCTGTGCGTCCGTCTTGAGTAAAAATTGGGAACCATGACAGATCCGGGGAGGAGGGAATCTTCCCGGACCTCGTAAGCCACGCCGAAAAATGCCTCGAGAAATTGAGCCCGAAGAGCAAAGTTCTTCGAGTCGAAGAGCCCGTCGTAACTCGGGCGATGCTGGACCCTGACGAGCGCAAGGTGATCGACGAAGATATCGCGAAATGGATGAGCGAGATGCAGGGGAGAGAGAAGGACCTGGAGGAGGGAAAGGCGATGGCTTTAACGCTGCCGATTTCGCAGCCGGAAATTCGCCGAGTGCCCGAAACGAGCTCGAAAGTATAATCGACGATTAATTAGCCTACTGATACTTAGACCTGATTGGGAAACGATTTTCAGAGATCGTCGACGGGACCGAGAGCCGAAATTACGAAACAGAAGTCCATTGCTTCCTGCGACTATTCGGCCTGGGATAAATTCGATGCCGATGCCGAATCGGATCGCATAGATCTGCGGGACGAGAGAAACCTCGCGGTGGCTAAAAACGCGCAGAAAATGAACAGGGAGAAGTTCGAGGGGGCCAAAAATCTCACGAGAGAATCGGCGGTGGACAAACGTACGTCAGGGGTTGGATAACTAAAGAAATTTATCGAAATTATTAATCAACGAGCGGTTTTCCTCATTTTTGGATACTTTTTTCGTTCGCAGTTACATTGACAGCGACTGAATTGACCGTGATGGCAGAGCAGGAAAGAAACATAGGAAACGAGGCCTACAGAGCCGGAGATTACGAGGAAGCATTGGCCCGTTATAATTCTAGCATTAAAATAAACTCGAGTGTAAACGCGTACAATAATCGAGCAATAACAAGTAAGAGATAGGTTCGAGTGCGTTATCGTCGATGAATTATTCGCACTTTTCACAGCCTGCGCCGTTTCCCTCCTATTATCTCGTCGCAATTGTTCCAGATATAAAACTACGGAGATATAAAAATTCCGTCGATGACTGCAACGCGGTGCTCAGTATCGAATACGATAACGTAATTGCCCTGATGCGGAGGGGACTGGCCTTGGAAAATCTTGGAAAAAAATCCGAGGTGATTCAGGCTCACGAATTTCGCGGGGTTACCATTCCCCCAAATATTTTTCCACGTTTTTCTCACCCTCTAAAATTTCGTCTATTCGTATCCAGGCGCTGGTTGACTATCAGACGATTCTGCAGCTCGAACCTAACAATAAAATCGCGATAGCCGCGGTCAACAAACTCCGAAAACCGTGCGATTCGAAGAAAGTAAGGTAATGCAAATTTTTTCACAGCATTTATGTCGGTTCTGCAATTTTTGGTTTTTCCTTTTTTTTTTTATTTTCGTTTTTCAGGATGAGAATCGAGGAGACGGAGGATAGCGGCGTAGGGATGGAAGGGAAAGGAGGGGGCGACAGCAATCGTGGCTGCGATTACGAGAGAAATGATTCGAAAAAAAATGTACCCTCGGAAATTTGCTTCTGCGACAGAGCCCCGGGATTTTCTCGCAGTCCGAAACCACCGCCGCATTATAAAAGCAGCTATTGTCTCTCGCTGAACGGATCGGACGACAAGACGAGACGAAAGGCGGTCCTCGGTCACAGCAAGAGTCAGAATTCGTATTTTTCCGACGTGAAAATGAACGGAGCTGACCATACCGAGAGGACGAAATTGGTGATCGAGGAATTGCCGAACGTCGAAGATAAGGCGAAGAGCGATACGCGGTTCGCGAAAATCGATGAAAAATTAAAAACGGTGGGGAAATCTGAGACAGAGATCAAACCAAGAGTCCCGGTGGCTAAAGAGCGGAAGAAAATCGACGTCGCTGTCAAATATGAAAATTCTGCGATGTCTAGACCCAGCGGTGAAAAAAAATTAGCCACGGAGGTTTCCGCGGTGAGAAAAAAAATTTTCTTTCTTTCTTACGGTCAGAAAAATTACGAGATTATCAATTCCAGAATCTCGACTGCGTCGATTCGCCCTACGAGTTTCTCCACACGTGGGAATCGCTGAAAAACGACCCGGACTTCTCACTCCGTGCCAAACTCCTCAGATCCTTGTCTCCCGAGGATCTAGACATCGGTACGGTGATGCAAAATGGTCGAAAGATCGTCGATCAGAGATCTCCGAGTCTCTGCCGCGGTTTACTTCTTATCAAAAAAAATAAAAATAAAAAATAAAATAAAAGGAAAAAAAAAATCGTTTTCGCAGTGATCGGTAACAAACTGGACGGGAACATGTTCAGCGTTATCCTCCGATGTCTGGAAAGGCATTTCTGCACCGTCCAAGACGTGGATTTGACGAATCGGTTCATGAAGCATATGGCAAGACTCAGTAGATTTTCAATCGTGCGTTTGTTCATGGACGCCCACGATAAAGAAGGTACGACGGCATTGCGGGTATCGCATCCATCCACCTATCTCCGAGTATCTCATTTTTACGCTCCGGTAAACTCCGATAAGATAATATAATTCCCGCGATTACACCTTTTCCAGTATCTATGCTCCGCGCCAAACCTAATTACCTACTTGTTACAGTTCTGAAAAATATCCTTCGCTTCGTAGAGGAGGATGTCTCACCCCAGGCTGCCGCCGAACTGCGCAAGGCTTACGACGTCTGATCCGACCCAATTTATATTCACATCGTTTGAATCTACCGTTTAATATTTACGAACGAATTAAAAATAAATATATATACATACATTACTGTGGAATTCCTTTTTTCCCTCTGATCTCTGGCTAGGAAACTCATCGCGACTTTTCCCTGGATCATTTTTTTCGTAATTTTCTATTCTAAAAAAATTTTCCGCAAGGCTGGAAGAGGGTGTGCTATTTTTTTAAGGACGCTGAGTGCGCGATCGATTTTTCGTCCGTCGATATCTCGAGAACGAATGATCGGATCAGATCCTTCCTTGAATCTATCGACGCGGTTTTTCCCCGCTTAGAACTGATTAGATTTTCAATTTTATCGGTGGGGTAGTTCACGAGTTATTCGAAAAAGAGTATTTTTTTTTTCGAGTAATTTTTGATCGACGATATCTCGAGAACCGACCGACGGATCTTAACGATTCTGGTCCCGATCGATGCCACTTGCCCCGACTTAAATCTGGTCAAATTATAGAATTTATCCATTCGGTGGTTTGTCGTCAAAATAAAAAAATATGAAAATTTTGGGCTGACCCATCGAGACCGACTTACCTGCCAGCGTTTCTCGACCCTTCGGCGATAAGAAAGACTAGGGAAAAGAGTAAAAATGATAATATTTTCCGTTAAATTCTGTTTCCGAAATTCCAAGTCCCTGACGATCGGTCCGGGCGTTGTTCTTATCCTTAAAAGGGTCGTTTCAGCGTTTGCCGAGAAAAGAACTGAGAAGGTTCATTGTTCGCGGTTTTATTTATTTATGATTCCATTTTTTGGAGCTCGAATATTTACATAAAAATTATCCGCGCCGTGCATACATGCAACGGGAAGAACGGAACGAATTAACAAAATAATATCGTAATATAATCGCAACAAATTTTGAAAATCCTCGGCTAGTTTACAATTCGAACGAGCATTGATCGATCGATTGATTGATTGGCAGCTCGCCTTCATTCATATCAGTTCAAAGAGACTAGATCGGCGTAAATAATCCGAATCAAAAAACTTCAGGGATTATTCGGACTAGCTATCGGCGTATAATTTTAGACTAGACGAAATTCTCTCGTCGACGTGTCGCCAATTTATTCACGGCGATGGAAAATGTTAACAAAAAAAAAAAAAACGAAAATTAAACAGTTCACAGAACTAAATATGTACAGAAAATACTCTTCGCTGATTTTTTAGCAAAATTTATTCATACTTTGGTGATTTTAAAAAAAATTCTAGTGTCTAGCCTACGAGACTTCCACCTCGAACTTTTCGTGGTCCGTATAAGTGAACAGGAATACCAGACAGCCAAAAAAGACGCCCCATGCTCCCGGACTTATGCTTTTCGTACCCACAGGACACGAGGAATTCGTGGCAATGGTTTCCAGGATCCAGTTTTTGAACTCTTTGACGTTCGTGTAAATCCCTGGGAAATTAGCGAGCCCGCAGTCCTTCCCCCAGGATACCAGGCCCGTGAGTAGATCGTCGCAGATCAATCCGCCCCCGGAATCACCCTGAATAAATTTTTAAACGTGTTTGGGTTAACAATTTATTTTTTTTGGTCAGAGTTATCGAAATCTTTTTTTTAAAGTAGCTCATCGATAAAACACGACACGACAGAGATATACCTATCGGTCAGCAAACATAACTTATCGATCTCTCGATGGTGTGTAATTAAATTCCTGCGTTCTTACCCGACAGCTATCAAAGCCACCTTCGATGTACCCGGCGCAGATCATGACTTCGGGTATATCGGAATAATTGACCATTAATTCCTGGCACAGGGTTCTGTTGATCACGGGCACTTCTATGTAAAGAAGTTCGTTGTTAGATACGGTGGTTCCCTAAAATCGTGAAGAAAAAATAAAAAATAGGGTTTGAAGTCGAGTCAAAGTCCATTTTTTTCCTCTTCATTTCGTGATTTATTTTTTTTCCCAGTTCTACGTGATTTCGAACGTGTGCGAAGGCCTAGTCTATCACCTGGCAAATCCCATGTTTTATTATCACAGGCTTGAACATCGATAGTGTAACTTGTCACGTGAGAGGGTATAGATAAATAGTAATGGGAGAACGGCTTCAGACAAACGATTCATCGTCACGAAGGGTTGGAAATAATTGATTACGCTTCATCGTTTCAGCTATGCGTATATCATTCTCGTTATAAAAGTTTAATGAGCCGATCGAATTTATAAAAAAAAAAAAAACAAATCGAATTTACTCAAATTTTTTCGAACGTTTCTACTCACGTATTGGGTCACTCCCCAGCCAGATACTTGGCACGGTGTTCCATCGGCGACGGTCTCATTCCTCAGAGCTTTTGCGGCGACTGTTACGTCGTCTAAGATCAGCTTAGATCGAAGCTGTGGACAAAAAACGAGTCGCACTCATTTTTATCACGGGAGAAGGATTTCCAGATGCCCGAAAAAAAAAACCAAAGATCCGTTTCTCAGGATGCGAAGACAAAGAACGGCTCATTCTGACCGATACATGATCGACAGGCTCTCGAACCTTTTTTTCCGAAAAGCTCGTCTCGAGACGATCGATTTGACCCCTTATTGATCTCGATACGATCTATACAGCCCGAGTTGTTTATATATTTATGCTCACCTTCAGGAGTGCGATATCGTTCTGCAAAGTCCTCATATTGAATTCTTGGTGGACTATGATCCTCCGCACTCGCCTACTCTGGGACGATGGCGATATTTCATTGAGCAACAAGTCTCCGGCGTAAATCTCGATCGTAGACGCTGCTATGAGCTTGTCGTTGCTGAAACGTGGGAGGAAATCGATGTGAAATTTTTTTAAAAAATATTTTTATTAATTTCCCAAAAGTTTATCTGGTATAAATAAATGCGGAAACGCTTACCTGTACATACAGTGTGCAGCGGTAACGATCCATTGCTCGTCGATTATGTTACCTCCGCAGAAATGCACCCCGGTTTTCGATCGTCTGAGGGAAACCTGACGTGAAAACGAAACGGGTATAAATAATAGATTTATTTACGATGAATCAGAACCGCGATTATCTCTTTCAATATTGGTAATGTGTCACTAGAGTCTAGACTATCGGCATAAAAAAAAAGGTGATAAGAATGATCGAAATTCTCACCTTGAATGGAACGAAAATTTTATCAGGGTATATCCGTTAGTTTATAAATTTCTGAATCATTTATTTATTTATTTTTTTCGAAAAATTGAGTCCAGAATATAAAATAAACCTCCTCGTTCCCACCTAGCTAATTTTCTATAGCCGAAGAATACCGCAGATATATTCTTGACGCGATTTTCGTATCGTTACGTGGACGGGGTGTAATTAATTTTCTCGTTTCTCTGCGCGAACAAAATAAAAAAAATGAAAAAAATGAAAAAAAAAACGCGTTTTAATTAGATCTAATGAATTATTTCGCGTGGTTGTGACATGCACACATGTATTCGCACATTACTTCGTACCGTTTCTGACAGCGCGTGTTTCTCTTATTGTTATGTATGTAAACCGCATTGTCATAACTAATTAGAAACGTATCCTCGCGGATTAAAAGCGTCAATTTAGAAAACTACGTCAGTCTTTAAATTATCCCGTCGTTTTAACCCGAACGGCCTTCTAAAATGACGTGCGAATTGATTAACGACCCGTTGCAAAAAAAAAAAGAAAAAAGAGAAAGAGAAGGAATACCGGAAAACGAACTTTTGAAAGGTCAATCAGTTTCGCCTAATGCTACCGTTTTAAATATTTAACCCACCGACGTAACGCCGATTGATCTCTCATCGATCGGATGTAATAATCGATCCGCCGGACGTTCGTGACACAGAGAAATATACGCGGGTATAATATACAGGGTAACGCGAGTCCGACCACTCAGCTAAATTTGATTTCGAACTTGCCCTTATTATCCGCTGTATGGCATATGTCCGAAAATTTTACGCCCTTAATTAAACGAAAGGGAATTAAAAAATTGTACATTTTATTTATTTTTTTTATATTCTTCCATCGGAATAATTCAGAGACTCGATTTTTTTTTTTTTTCCTCGCGTATATCTGGATCGAACAGACGTATGTACATGTGTGTTTCACGCGTTTAATTAATCCCAGTAGAAAACTACGCGACGCCTACTCCCCGAGCCGTAAATTATTACGTATAGTAAATTATAAATATACATATGTACACATGTGTGCGTCCGTCGAGACTGGAGATAGAGGATAAAACTCTGATAAAATTAATATGAGCGAGCGAGCGATCGGATCGGATTCAAAGATTTTTCTCTCGAATGATGAAAAAAATGAAAATAAAAAAATAGAAGAAATAAAGAGACCAATTACCTGATGAGGGAATTGTCCGAGGGCGGCTTCGACCCCTCCGATGATATCGTTGGTATTAAAAGTGTCGTTATTTGTTCCTCGATGGTCAAGCGACGTCCCACCGTCTCGAGACGAGGAACTCACGTTTTCCGGGGTCTCGATGATCGCCCTCGTCCTCCATCTGGCCATGGGCTGTAATTGGGGTGGAAGCGTTACGTCCACGAGGGATACTTCCGGTGGCGAGAGCACGTGGAATACTACCACGTGAATCGCGTATATTGCGACTAGACATAGGTAGCTGTGTCCGTTCGTATTCAAATTTTCGTTCATTTCCTTTTCTTACCCTTTCGCGACGGGCCTCCCCCTCTTCGAGGTACCGGTACAATTTTTTTTTTTTTTTTTTTTTACTGTTTCGAATTATTTATTTTCTTTTTTTTTTCCAACTAGATTTCGTTCCTCGTTTTTTTTCTCGATAAAACCGTTTTTCACCCGCGATTTATTATTTCTTACTTCTATCGATGAACCGCAGTTTCGATGCATGTACGTGTGACACGTACTCGTAGTCGTTACAGTCACGCAATAAAATTACCTTGAAACTGCCCACCTCCCCGTGACGAGTTAATTTATAACATTTATTTAATACATTATTAAATAACTATAACTCACACACTCTTGAAATTTTTTTTCCTTTTCAAATTTCTCTTTCAAAATTTTTACATATATCTCTCACACGCGCACACGCACACTAGTAACAAAATAAATAACAATACAACCGGCTATTATTGTTAATCCGAATCGACGAGGGGCGGAGAAGAGGAGAGAGGAAAAAAGAAAAGAAAAAAAAATATTCACCCCTTTCTTCTTTTCTTTTTCTTCTGCACTTTTATTTTCTATTCATCCGCAACTCTGCTATCCTCTATATACGTTTCTTACGCTACTATTACTACCACTACTAGCTGGTCAAAATTTTCTGTCCACTTTCACCGCAGGTACGGTCCTTCAGTGGGGTTGGTCTCTTTTTTTTTCTGTTTTATTTTTTTTTCTCGTTCTACAGGCACGCAAACTCTTCGGATATACCAACTCGTTCAGGTACAGGGACGTCATGCGATACGCGGTTTGACACTGACACAAAAAAATGTAGTTCTTCCTTCTCTAGATTTTCACTTTCGTCGGAAGATTTTTTAAAAATTTTTCTATTTTTTAATAATTTTTCTTCGACTCTTCTTCTTTCTATTCAGGTTCACGTGGATCACATTTATTAATTAATCCCGATTAGTTATCCCCTCGAATGTCTGTAACCTCGTATATGTATATCGCGATGAAAAATCATCGCCAGTTCCAGAATCAGCGGTTTCATTTATATATATAAATATATAGAAGTTTAATAATTATTTAGAACTTTTATAATTATTTTTCGCCAATGATTAACGGAATTAATTTATCCAACGTCGTCAACATGAACTCGAAGACCGCGTATAACATCCCAGAGATGAATTTTCCTTCCCCGTTTAATTTCGCTAAAAGAACACTCCGCTTATGACTAGCTGTGCTGTGTATACTCTATTTACGATTCGCTACTGTGAGACACGCACGAGGTTCCTATATTCGGGCATCACCCGCACGGTTCTTTTCACTTTACTGATCGCGAGCAAACCGCGAATGGGGTCGCTAATAAATCTGCGTGTTTTAGGGTAGAGAGAGAGAGAGAGAGAGAGCGAGAATAAAAAAAAATATATATATATATATACACACACGATGCGAGTTTTGAGCTCACATCGGTCGAGTAGCGGAGAAGTCAGGGTAGACGTAGACGTAGAGTAGATTCGAGTCAAGGCCGTAGTATATGAGGAAAAGATCAGGCACTAGAAATAACTGTCCGACTTCTTCTTCTTCTTCTTCTTCTTCTTCTTCTTCTTATTCGTCTTCTTCTTCTTTTTCTCCACTGTCTGGTCTTGATTCAACTTCAACGAAACTTTATAAAAGTAATTTCATTGATTATTAAACAAAATAAAAAAAAGAAGACACAAGAAACTTTTTATCTTCACGTTCGACGATTGAACAAAAATATACTCAACAAATAAAAAACCACGAGAAAACGATTGTTATTATTTAAGAAACACGTGTTTCATGTTTCTATTTTTAAATACTGCTTATCATAATATATACACACACATATACATATATATGTATAAAACAATATTCAAATGGTTCACTTCCGTCGCCGCGCTACAGGTACAAGTTATTATTTCATTCCTTCGTTTCTTCTCACTGTCGTGTAGAAAAGTTCTTAGTTATTAATTAATTAATTGATCGATTAATTAATCAATTAATTTATTCATCCGACATAGTCAATTTTTAACTATTCTCTTCGCTAGGTATAATACAGTTCCCGCGGCTGCGGCGGCCGGCGAATCACTACCGCTTTTGTAATGTCTGATGCGCTAGAGCGGCACGGAAGATAATGTTGTATTTTTACCAGCTAGCTTATACTATCGCGATTGGTACCGATTGGGCAAACGGTCTGGTCAGCTGGGACAAGTACTACGCGCGGTGGGCGTGAATATGGAATCGTATGTCGTTATTGCTTATTTATTTATTTATTTATTGATTTGTTAATTAATTCAGTTATTTATTATATAAACTACGCGGTCGATTATATGAATAATTATTTACAAACGCTGATTATTAGGTTGTTCAATGCGAAAGCATGAGCCCGAGTAAAATATCGCGACGTTAAACCTGACTTCCACAATTGTAAAACGTTGGCTAATCAACTGTGGCTTCTCCTACGGAAATGCCTTCATTTTCTGAAGATAAAGAGTTGTGTACGCTGCCGCCTGATTGTATATCGTATCCGACTCATTGTCGTTGGAATAATGGAATAATTAGTTTTAGTAATAAAACTTCTAATTATTATACCGCGGCTGAAAAAAAGAATAATCATTCATACAGCATTACTTTAGGACTGGACTGAAGTAAGTTCCCAATTTTAATGTCATCGACTCACAGTTTCCGAAAGGGTATTTCTCCGGGAGACCTAACCTCCAAACTTGAATTTCGCGCATCTATTCGTTCAGGGTTTAATAACTCGGGCTGTATCGATCGTATCGAAACCGATAAGGGGTCAAATTGATCGTCTCGAGACGCGCTTTTTGGAAAGTAGAGTTTCAAAATTCTATAAATTATTCACGACGTCGTGAAGTTATCGATCGAAGTGGATAAAATGGATTTCCGTCGAGGGGCCCATGGCCGCACGTATTTACAATTGACACGTCGTCAACGTGGAGAGACTGTGTCACATGATAAACAATCTCCACGGTTGTGAGGGAGATGAGTCACAGCTCGTCACCGTAGCTGCATATCCGTTAGCGGAATCAGCGAAATGACTAATTCTTGATCCGCGCTTATCGGCTGTGGTGAAATTTCTTATCTAAAGATATTCCGGGCCATTATCAGTCGTTCGATTATATATTCGCCGATTTACGGTTCTGCGATTCGTTAGGCGCTCTCGTTGAGGAAAGTTTCACCTTATCTAGCGATTTTTTGTTTTTTTTTTGCGACCAGAAGCCTGAGGACAAAACAGAAAAAAATCACCCGAGTGATAAAAAAAAACAAATTGAAAATTTTCCCGTCCACGTATCTTCGAGAAATACAGATAAATGTCGTTTATATATGTCATTGGGCGTCTCTTTGGAATCATACGAGGATGAACATCTATCTGTATAGATATGAATCTATACCGTCATTGTTTCATAATAACCGGTGTATTTTAGTTGTGTATCGTACCGGCGTCGATAACGAGTGTACTGATACCGTGTAACGTATCGCGTCTTTATCTACCTCCATATCTCTCTGCTTGCATGACACATTTTTCGTACTTTGATCTCTCCACAGCTTTACACACGTACATTTTCAGGTATTTCCCCGTTAGAGGTTCCGGATGAATAACGATTCTCGAAACTCAGGACCCCAGAACTCGGTTCCGATTATACAAAAATTGAATAAAAGTGGAATTCGTTGCAAAAATGAAAGAGAAAAAAAAAAAAAAATAAAATTCGTATTGATTATCGGTAAGTTATGTTACCTTCTATGCGAAAAAATCCTTATCGCCCTTCTGCTACGTGCTTAGCGGTACGCCAGGGTGTGACCGAGGATCGATTCATAGCCGGACGAAAAGCATCGATTTATTATCACGGGTAATTATAGCCTGGACTTATAGGCGTATATATACACAAACTAGGCGAGAAAGGTCAATAAATCGATCGCAAACGGGTGTACGGATATCCCGAGCGGTTTCCGGCTTCGGGTGAACTTCCGGTATTTGAAAAGTGCTAAAAAGGATGAAAATATAATCGGAGTGGGCGAACCATGGACTGAGAAACGTCGATCGATCGATATCGATAACGTTTTTAGATTTATCTTCGATCAGGTTTTTTTTCCTGTTATTAAACATCGAGCGTAGAAATATGGAATCGTTCGATAAAATAGGGATGAGATTTTGGGTTTTCAGAGGGTTTTTTTCCGTCCGTAAAAATTTTTTTTAACGCTCTGAGACGCTCCGAAAATTCAGACGCGTGTACTCGCGGTTAGAAACTGAAATCCGGTTACCATTTACGGAGATCTCTTATTTCCGAGAGACCCGAGAGTGAGATAAGCTCCACCGTTATCGGCGTACGAGGTGCGATTATTTTTTCCACGTACATACATGAATTTACTGATTGTATAGAAATACTCGGAATAGCAGAAAAATCATTCCGATTCCGGGAATCGCAAAATTCCGAAAAGCGTCGATGCATATACGAGTACCGATTATTCTCAGCGACAGACAAGCCTCGTGGAAATCTCGATTTGTTTTATGGTCTAATTTTCAAGTTCGGATTTTATCATCCGAATATTGCAATCTAATCTGTGTTTTCGGTGTCAGCTGTTTAATCGCGGTCTGATGAGAGGAGCGCTCGTTTATGGGTAATCAAATTTATTCAGGAACACCTGGGAAAAGCTGCGGTCTTGGATACGGAATATTAGTTCACCGGGAATCGACGATTTTATTCGTATGTATAAAAAAAAAATCAAATAAAATAAAAGTCGTGCCTACAGAAATTTGAGTATACTTTTTAAAAAAATGTCGATCTGATTTTACCCGGTTTGATTTAGCTCTGGATTTCGAATTCGAAATTATTTTATTAAGACTTCGATGTAAGTATAGAAACAATGCTTCGTCCTTGATATATGTCAATAATATCAGTCAATAATGGTCATAATCACTCGAGATTATAATTGTCAAGAGCTTCGCGCGAGGAGTGTAAGGTATGTTGAGAAAAAGAATGTCAAACGTCGTCTTTGCCGCCAAGACGAGGCCACGGAGTAGGGGGATTTTTATTATCCTATTTAAACATGTTTCACGATATACCGGAGGCCGATGATTTATTTTAAGAACCTCTTCAAAAATAGCTTTCGTTTGGGACAAAAATCAGCGCGATCGGTACCCGGAGAGCAGAGATATCACTCTTCTCAAGTTACGGAATCGGGATCAGATCAGTTTCGAAGAATCTCACTTATTTCGCGGACAGAGTTCGTCGGGGAGCAAAAATTCGCGTGGGAATCAACTCGGCATCTCTCTTCGCACCCTAATTAAAAAATTTTTTCGCACGTGTATAAAATTTTCAGCAATGGTATCATAAAATTTATAAACTAAAAAATGACAGAAAAAAAACGAGTCGTATATCGGACTCCAATCGGGAATAATTCTGCATTGCCTGCAGCAGGATATACTCCGACGAAAGATAATTGGTCAAATATCGACCGTCGATTTATTACCAATAGATGGTCCAGCCTTTTCTTACCAACCGTAGCTCACGGTCTTTCATTCCGGCAGTCGGTAGTCTAGCCTCGTATGATACGCTGCCGACTGGGTACAAAAATTTGGTAAAATTTAGTCGCGAAATTTTCTCCGACGATTTTTATTTCGATCCGATGAGAGGGAAACGATTCTAGAAGAAGAGAAAAAAAAAAAATCATTTTTAGGGAAAGCTCATCGATCAGAATAATTGGGATCAGTCGAAGCCGGAGTTAATCGGAGAATCTGGGTATAAAAAGGATAACAAAGAGTGAAGATATTTTCCATTCTTCTCTAAAATTAGACACGGAAATGATGGTTCACTACCTCTCTACCCCTGCAGAGGCCCTCGCCTCCCGTAGGCACGGACGTATAGTAAACCGGCTGCAATAAAGATGATTTATGTGACGGTTCGGAGATGAATGAGTTAATAATTACCGAGGTATCCCAGCGTCGCCGTCGAGGTCAAAGATCGCAATCATTCATCATCGTATACGAAGGATGAAAGATGGGCATAAAGAGAGAGAAAGAGAGGGAGAAAGAGGGAGATGGAAAAACGCTGATGAAACAGACTGGCATGACACGGCATCGTATACATATGTCATACATGGATGTTACTTCGCACGATTATCATAAACCTATTCATACGCGATAATCATAACGCTATAAATTTGTATATTTCAATTATTTTCTCTCAATAAAAAACAAGAAGGAAAAAAAATTATCAACTTACAAACGCGTCGGATCGTTCTTTAGAAAAAAGATTCAACAAGGTCTCGTTAATTCCCCATTAATTAAAAATAAGAATAAAATACAAAAATATATAAAAAAAGGTTTAATTAATACCACGAGTATCTGATATCGGGATAATTGATACCGGAGACGATTAGAGTAGAATTATCGCCAGTCTTTAACGTTTATCGGTAGAAATATAATCCGCGAGTCTCTCGTGCGAGTGAGAGCGAAATTCGAAGTCCCGAATGCGGTCTCCCGGTCCATTATCTCAGGCATCGAGCCAAACCGAATGAAACTGTTGGGTATAATACGTATTAACATAGAGATTAACATAGCGTTAATATTAATGCGTCTCTTTCCCACTCGCCCGAGTTTCGTCGTACCTATGAAATGATCCACGGCTCGTCTCGCACGGTCCTCGGCCAGGATCGGACTCGAGATGAGACGAGATGATTTTACATATTTATAAGCATCCAATTATTATACTCGCACCTATACGTACACATCTACCCTTAATTTATTTCATTACTGACCATCGATAAAAATAATTGCTTTATTAATGCGACTAATGTCATCCCCTTCAGGTTCGCGTTTATATGTACGTGTGTGTGTGTGTGTACGCGTGATATGTGTGTTGGAATAATTATACGATACGCGATGATGTTGCCGCGATGACGCGTAGAATTAACAGACTCCGACTCACAGCGGGGGTCGTACAACGGAATTGTATGTAAACTCCGCACAAATTTCTTCGACTCGTTTATACACCGTCGTTTAATTTATACGCGATATTAAGACCGAGGAAGGAAAAAAAGGAGAAAAAAATAAAAAAATTTAAAAAAAACTTACGTTCGCGTCAAAATTTAATCAACCTAGAACGTGTATAACTCGTATATAGCTCGCGAGATGGAAAATATGAAGATTCGATAGCGAAATTTATTATTAAAAATTTTGTAGAGAATTTGTTGAACAGATTTTTCTCCTGATTTTATTTTATTTCATATATCTACGATATGTGTACGCGTGTGTATGTATGTTATGTATAGGTGAAAGTATAGCGGGGCATATCGGTGTAATAAACGGAGTTGATAGATTAGCGCGTGGCATGGGGTAGAGCGTTATAATTAATTGACTAATTTACGAATTTCTTGTTTTAAAATAGTCGCGGTAGCTCTTATATGTGGCTTGTCGAGCCTGTCGAGCTGTCCAACGCGTTTTCTAACCGCTCTCGGATACGGAATACAAGATCATGTTTCCGTTACGGTACGTTTGGTCCCTCGAACAGGATGGAGAGAAAAAAAGAAGAAAAAAGAAAAAAAAATCTCCACAGCTATTTTGAAGAATTAATTTTTTCAATTTTTTCAATTTTTTTTTTTTTCTTTCAGCCTCTTTTCGTTTTTTTTTTTTTTTGTTTCTCTCCACGTAAAATCATTAAATTGTTTATTCCAATTATAAATACAACTCTCATATCATGCATACGCATTTATTTATAAATATAATTTATAATCAATTATACATACGTGTAATTTGAAACAGTTTAAATTACAAAGTATCCTTCAGCTCGATTGAAAATTCTTTTTTCTATTTTTTCTATTTTTTTTTTATTATTCTATTCAATCAATTTATATTATATAGTTACGACAGCCGGTGATTTATATTTCGTTGGTGAAACTTCTCACTTCTTACATAGGTATATATATATATTTTCTTTTATATCGTAATTGTATTAAATTACCGGTTAAATTTATATTACACATATGGAAATTTATGTACGCCGTAGAAACGTATATAATTATATCTAACGGTCAGATTTGATATTTTATAAGGAAAAAAAAAACAATTCGAAATTTTTTGTTTTTATAAAATATCCTATACTTATATACCTACAAGAAAAAAAGGAAAAAAAAAAAATCATTCTTTCGTGTACCGACGCAGACACAAAACTCATTTTTGTTCCGAGTAAAATCGACGGATGCCGCTATACTCGGCGTTACACGGTACCTAATACATTTCTAGGGCAGTCTTCACGCGAAATTCCATCAAAGATTAAAATTCGACGAAATAATCGTACCGTACAGCGGGGGCGACCTCGGTGTGAAAATTGACGAAAAAAAAAAATAAAATACGCTAGAAAAAATCGTTTTTTCTTTTCTTCTCTTTTTTTTTTTTTTACCAAAAATTAGTACGAGGGAAAAAAATCTTTCACGCTCCGCGTATGTACGTATGTAGTACGTCTCTGCTTCTAAATATCCGATAAACCAAATCGCGACGATATAATAGTCACAGATCGGGTCGAGAGACCGGGGGATCTCTCTCGATCCGGCAATAACTTATCTGTTTAGTGGTATAGTATAGACTATAGCGTTGTAGGTATACACACATATATATGTATATATATAGTGTAGATATGAAATCGGCGTGGGGGTCCAGACCGCCTGAAAGGTTGAAAGCAGCCGCCTTACAGGCCTTAAGGCACTTTTATAATTAGGCAACGGAACGAATTACGGCTGACATCCATATCGACTACCTCGAGATACCTAACTCAAACTTTAACTAACGAGTGTTCGTTTCATTCGATCGCGGCTCAATAAATCTCCGTCCTCCTGGGGTATGGTATATCTACCGCGCGCCATTATCGTAAATCTTTTTATATGGCCGGGAGTCCATATGTTTTTTTTTCATCTTTGTTTTTTTTTTTACTTGAATAAACCTTTCATTTAGGTATTTACATTCGTTATAAATCAAAAAGAAGAAAACCAAAAAGAAAAAAGAAAAAAGAAGCTAAACCTCGGCCCCGTCTCGCGCACGGATCGAGAAAATTCTCGCGACTATCCGGGAGTCCCGGTGATTCGCGAATTTTGTAACCGAAAAATAAAAATAAAAATAAAAATTTCCGAAAAATAAGAATAAAAAAAAATAAAAAGTAAAAATTCACGTCTACGATTCTCGAACGAATTAATCGACTCCGTACGAGAGATACGGCGCGGCGGTTATAGGAGCAAGTCATCAGTCAGTCAGTCAGTCAGTCAGTCAGTCGGAGAAACTAGTAGGATTAGTTGTACAGAAGAGAGAGAGAGAGAGAGAGAGAGAGAGATGGAAAGGAGTAAGGGGAAGGGTACGGGGTTAAGGAAGGAAGGCAGTGAGGCCAGTCAGCAAGAGTTGTTACTGACAGGAAACATGGCCTCGCCGCACCACTGCGCGATCTGATGCTGGAAGCAAGCAGAGCAAAGCTGAGAAGAGAAGAGAAGAGAACAGAATAGAAGAGAATAGCAATAGCAATGGCAAGAGAAGAGGAGAGCATGTATATATGTATATGTATACAGCAGCATCAGTTCTGTAGAGAAGATCGAGCCTTGCCTCGGGGCAGGCTTAACAACTTCTCTCGCCCGGCTTCTTGTTCTTTTTTTTATTTTTTCATTTTTTTTGATTTATTTCTTTATTTTTTTTTCGCTCATTTTACCGAATCACTAGAGCGTTATTAATCGCTTGATGTGGATTTCAAACTTATTACCACGGTTTGACGTGACAGACGTCCAGCCCGAGGCCTTACCCTCAGGGTTAAGGCTAACTCAAACTCGAATATCCTCCCTACCCAAGATAATTCTCATTTTAGAGTTCGCGCGCATGTATGTAGATATACAGAGGAATCGCCTTCTGATCTCTGGACGGTCTCATTCCTTTCGATCTTTTTTTTTCTTCGCTTTTTTACCAGTTTAAAAAAAAAAAAAAACGAGATTTCACGTGCTCCGAATAAATTTTTTTCCAAGAAAGAAAGAAAGGGAGAGAGAGAGAGAGGATTTATTTCAAAATTGGGAGATCATTGGTCTTTTTTGTCCGTTTAAAAAAATACACGTACCGTCGTGTTTCAACGTTTTAATTCATACGATAAGGGAAATTGAATACGGTCTTCGATTTACCGACTAATTAGTAATCATTAAAGCTATAATCTTGTGGTATGGGTATAGGAGGTATACACATATATATATAAATATACTTTAAACCGTAGGATATATGGTACGTATGAATGTGCCTCGGAGTTTGATAGTCTTGTTTTGTAAATTCGAGAGAAAAATGTCTGTATTTAATTTGAAGAGGTTGTAAAAAGCTAATTAACTATTAACGAAAAGTAGAGAGACTCGAGAAAGAGAGAGAGAGAGGGAGTAGTTGCGCGCGTTGAGTAATGGTCTAAAGACACGAGAGATACATCCTTCTTCTTATTACTTATACATACAAATATAAAAGTGTTTTTTTTTCTTTCCTTTTTTTCTTTATTTCTCTTCCTGTTTTTTTTTACACACAAAAGTTTTCCATTTGAAAGGGATTTTTTTTTTTTTTTGTTCGGATCGATTCGCGAAAAGTGTTGATCGGTTGATTCACGCGGTTTGATCGATAGCTGTGAATGAATAAAAAAATTGAAAAGAAAAAGAACACCTCGCGTTTGTAATAATACAAGTTTCGTACAGAATTGTAAAGAATAAAATAAATAAATACCCGAACCATGGCAGTGACTCAAAAATTTCGAATTCAAGAACGTAGTGGCTTTTTTGTTTTCTTTTTTCAATTTATTATTTTATTTTTTAACCAAGCGCGAGGAAATCGAATCACTCCGAATCCTTTGAATCATTCTATTCGCGTTACTCGGCGTAGTTCCATGCATACGTATTCATATATGTATACGCGTATATGTATATTGTATATGGATATGGATATAGTATACCCCGTATATAAAATATAAAATAATTCCCTCTTTTCAACGCGTTTCAGGGGCGAGAAAGAAGGGAGTATGAAGAGTCGGTAGGGGGATCTGGCCTGTCCGCCTACACGACCGTCGACCGGTGACAGTTGCGAAGATTTATTAAGCTATAAAATATCATTTGTATTTCACGTCAGACCGCCTGGCCATGATTAATGCACTGCTCCCTGTGTACAATGAATAACCGACGTGTTGTTATAGTAACATCAATCTGAAAGAAACCGGGATATACCTACTACTACTCTACACTCTCTCTCTCTCTAACTCTAACTCATATACACGTATACACAATACTGTTGCTGTTGCTGCTGTGCTGATAAATTGTCTAGATTGTACTAGGTACCAGAGGATCAGAGATACAATCAGCACCGACGTAGGTACTGCCCTTTCCTTTCCTTTCCTTTCATTTCCTTTCCTTTATTTTCTTCACTTTACTTCAATTCCATGATTCAATCCTATAATACACTGCGTTTTCCGTGTCACGCTGTATATATATATATTAGGGTGATCCGATTTTTTTTTTTTTTTTCCAAACAGGTTCAGAAGTTTCATTTAGTTATAAAGATACGCCTGTTAAAATTTGACCTCTTAATATTAATATTGAGAGGTGGCGCATCGCGAATTTCTATTTCCCATTTAAATAACGTGGGAAAATTTATTTCCGCTTCTTTTGATTTTTATAACTAGCTAACGATGCGTTGTACGGAAAATCGACAAACATATTTTTGTAGAGAATTGAATGCTCTACGAAAAAGGTCTCTTGCACTTTTTTGATAAACTTATTTTAGAAACTCATTTTTTGTCAGAAAGGTGGTTCTTTGAACTCGAATATCATTCGAATGGCTAAGTTTATCGAAAAAGTGTGGGAGACCTTTTTCGTAGAGCATTCAATCCCCTGCAAAAATATGTTCATAGATTTTCTATATGACGCATCGTTAGCCAGTTATAAAAATCAGAAGGAGCGAGAACAAATTTTCCCCGTGTTATTTAAATTAATATTATCATTAATATCAAGAGCTCAAATTTTAACAAGCGTATTTTTATACCTAAATGAAACTTTTGAACCTGTTTGGAAGAAAAAAAAATTTCGTTTTTTTTTAATCACCCTAACATATATAGTCGATCGCAAATTTGACAAGAATCGGCTGAAAAGTTAGGAATTAATTTGATCGCATCGTCCGCGTGTTTCATAGACGTTATTTTTTAATTTTGAAATCGTGTCTTTTTCCTCGTAGAGCGTGAATAGTTCGTATATTGCCCGACAACCGATTCTTCGGATCGAGGAAATACCGGGGAGAGATAATCTCGCGAAGTCTCTGTATCCGCGTACTTATTCGCGAGAATTTATCCGCGTTGATTAATCGCTGTACAACTTCGCCTACGTACGCGTATACCCGCTGCTCCCACATTTCATTAACTGTTCCGGTGCAGCTTAATTAATTTCTCACCCAATTACGGGTAATTGTATAGAACGGTACGCAATACGTACCACCTAGCTACCTACCTACTGAATATACACACGACTGGCTACAGATAGGTATAAAATTATAACGCAGGTGTGTAGGGGTATATTTGCTAATTGGATTAAGCAGACAGTATTTAACAATTAGTCAAATATGTTGTTGTATCATAATTATCACACATACATATATATCTCGCGTATTACAGTTCCTATCGCAAAACTGTCTCGTTGGAATGATTATTCGCGGGTTAAGCGTACGCGCGAATCAATGCGCGTAGATCCTCCTTCCGAGATCGAGATCGTCGCGATTCCGAATTGGCATCAAAGGGATTACGGATGTATCGTGTCTGCGAGGTCATAAAATAAACCGCGTAACGCATCATCGGTATATATGGTTTGATTATGTATATGTATGTATGTGTATGTATGCATAGGTGCGTGTAAATATATTTGCGGATCGTTGATCGTGATTTTAAAATTCCCGTGGATAAATGGTCACACAGTGAAACGAAACTAACGTGGGACAAGGATTTACGCGTGCGGTACGACGACGCGGCCGCCGCGCGAACACCCTTTGTACGACGCCAGTAATATATGGCAGCTATAGATCACAATTACGCGTAATGGCGCTCACTCTTGTATTCATGGCGATATTATTTCTGGTTGCGGCCGCCACATCCTACTATACCATTCTACCGTTATATCTTCCTATATACCTACCACTCGCACCACGTACCACCATCACCCCATTCATTCCGTCATGCTTGCGACTCTTGCCCGTATGCTAAACAGACGCGGGTAATTCCCCTTTGATTTACTCCCTCGAACACCCCGCGCGATTTGGTACATATACTACATTCGTACATACGGAACCCCATGAGAAATAAATACTTTATGAAAATTTACCGTCTTTTCTTTTTTCTAATTATAAAACGAAATTTATCTTCATACGGAGTTATTCAAATTTCGAGGGTAGATTCCCCGCGAAAATCTGAAACTAAATTTCCTTTACCGAAAATTCGTGGGACCCATACTTTCCGAGCTACGGAAGATCTTAGTTGACCGAACGCGGAGCGTGTGGATCTCGCATGGCCGGGGCACCGCTCGACTTCCACTCGTGGCCGGCCCTGGCGTGTCACCTATGAGTTCCGCGCTCGGTGGACTGAGATCTTCCGTATCTCGGAAACTATCGTTCCCCCGAATTTTCGGCAAAGGAAATTTAGTCTCAAAATTTCGCGAGGAATCCACCCCCGAAGGGTATATTTTATTTCGCGGATAATTACGACGACGATAAAAGATAAATAAAAAATGAAAAATGAAAAAAATAAAGCAGAGTTAACCAGCGGTTATAAACCGTCGTAGAAATTTTCAGGCTATGGGGTACGTAGGTAGTTAGATAGGTAGAAATAAGGTCGTACCTGAAGTTGAGTAACGAGGGTAGTTTATCTCCGACGACGAATGTTCATGTAATGGCAACATTCGTCACGACGATCTCTCCTCTACTACATAGGGCTATATTCTCTCCCCGTGTAATTTTCGTTGTTATAACGCGTACATACACCTACTTACCTTCGTCAGAAGAGATTTTCCACGTCAAACGGACATTCCCACCGTATAATTCAGTCCAACAAAGATCATAATGACATATATATCGTAATTGTTTATTTTTTTTTTCATTTTGTTCTTCCATTATTTTTCCCCCAGAGTACATATTCGTATGTGTAACGAATATCGCTAATGTAGGGTAGGCGAAATCGTTGGCGCCGCGATATACGCGTAGATGGCTGCAATGCCGGATCAGCAGCGGTGCAGCGGAGTGCAGTGCAGCTATTACGGGATAACACGCGAGTGAACTCACAGTCCGGCGTGCGGCAGCCGTGTTATTACCGCCTTTTCGCAGTCGTGCCCACCACCTCTGTAATTATGATTTTACTTTTATGGACATAAATTACATACCCCGCCCAGTCATGTCATTATATGGGATTTTAATTCAAGGCTGTGGACATAATGGTGAGCTATACCCGCGGGCTAAATATCTCGTACAGGCAGAAACAGCCACGTCGTAGCCACTCTATACCCTCCTTTACGCCCTAGAGCCAAAAACCACCATAGAAGGTCCCGAAATGTTGAAAAAAAAAAATTTTCATTTTTTTTTACAAAAATATCTTCGGTAAAATTTCTGGAATTTTTAGCTGGGATATACGTACATATAATTACCGGCATGTGTGTGTTCTAACGAGGCTAAAAGTCGTATAACTCTCCTCGAGAACGACGGACAACTTCATAACGTGGCTATAGGTGGCTGCTGGCTGAAAGGATCGGTGATTACGGTCGACGTTAAGCTCATTCCGTACTGCTACGTATACGTGTGGGTATTTATATATGTATAAATAAATATAGGAAGTTGAGCTAGTAGACGAACGTCACGAAGGACATAATTCACTCGTACTTTAACGCCCATGAATATTCTACTAGATTAACATCAAACATGCGAGCAAATTTAATAGACGTCGATAAGCTGCTGCTGGCGGTGCTGCCGCCCCTGTCCCTGTCCGAATATACACATACCTCGGTATAACTTCAACCTAGTTCATTCGTTAGTTCGTGACAGTTCATGGAATATAAAACCGTGCCGATAAAGTCCCCAAAAGCTTCACAAAAATCCCTGAAAAAAAAGTAAAAAAAAGAAAGAAAATTAACGAATCGATTCGATTTTTGAATTTTTATTTCTTTTTTCTTTACCGTATCTTTTCGCCTGTTTTTGACAACGATCGATAGTCAAAAAAGAAACGAGTCCGAAAGATGAGAAGAAGAGAGGGAAAAATGAAAATAAAATTCGGAAATACACACACACGCGGGGGATAATAAAAATGAGGCAACTTTCGCGGCTGGTTTGAGTCACAGGACGTGGCATAAGCGAGGGGAGAAGAGCGGACCAGGATGGGACGGGATGGGAGGATGGGATGGGCTCTGGGCCGAGGCACGAGTGAATGACAGACATACGGACAGACAGCAACCAGACAGCGGACTGACAGCGTGGCGGCTGGCTGACAGGTTACAGCTTACAACCGAGTCGTGCGTTCGTAACATCAAATATTACCGGGGCTACCGTGTTGAACCGTGTTGATCTCTCGAGCGGGTCCTGTCCGTCAAACCAGAAAAGTTATCAAAATTTTCTACGCCCCCGTTGATATAGAACTGTCGTACACCTACACGTCTACAGACGCTGGATTTAATTGCCATCGATTTCGATCCCTGTCGTCAACGTTTTTGATTTAAATTTTCATTAATTTATTTTTTATTTTTATGGAAAAGTCAAAATTTTGTCAATCGAGATGAAAATAGGGAAAATGAGAAATTGTCAGAAAATTGAGGACAGACGTTTGTTCCGGTATGTTTAAGGAATGAAGTAAGTTGGCGTGGTGGTTGTGTAGGGAGAAGCGAAGTGACAAATCACGTAACGCGGGTAAGACGTTGATGGAGTGTTGGTCCGACCCAGAAGAGCTCCCGACAACCACCCGCCAACTACCGACAACCGTCGACAAATGCGGTGCAAAAATACAACAAGCTATGTTCCCGGTTCCCGGTTCCCGGTTCACGGTTCACGGTTTCTCTGGGACCCTCCAATCTTCCGTCTCCACCTTCTCCTGTTATACCAAGTCTCGCACAGACCCCCTAATGACCCCATTTATTTCCCTTTATGAGCCAAGTGACGTTACAAAGGTCCTACCATTCGTCTCGACGTCTCGCGTGCGTTTCTCACTCGGAACGCGGTTATATCTTTGTGTGACGCACACGTACATGGGTTTCCGTGTGTTTGAGCGAAGAAAGAGAGAGAGAAAGGTGTTTTTTATTTTATTTTATTTTTTTTTGAATTTTTGTTTACTTAGTGCAAATTTTTTCGGGGTCGGCTGTAGATAAAAAATTCGTTCGGAAATCCAAATTTGTATTTTGGGTACGTGGTACGTATATGCGGGTCAATGCTGGGAGAAGAGACGTGAAAAGTGTGCGAGTAAGGGAGTATCCAGGGAGGAGGGGATGAGGCGAAGACAAGGAGAAGAGACATGGCTCTACGGCGTAACCAAGACGTACGAGCACTTCTCTCCATGGTGAAAAAAAGAAAAGAAAAGAAGGGAGAGGAGAGAGGGAGAAAAAAAAAAAGTGTTAAGGAATTATGCTTCGGAGAGTAAATGAGATGTGTCTGCGCCGGGACATAGATCACCCGGGCGCCATCCATTCCCGCCACCACGGAAATAAATACGATCTTCTTCTTCTTCCTCTTCTTCTTGGCTAAGGTGTGTGCGCCGAGGTAGGACCGAAATCGAGAAAGCAAGAGAGAGAAGGAAAAGGAAGGAAAAGTGTCAGGGGTAGGTAGGCGGCACGTATATGTATCCACGTATATGCGTATACCAGCTACTAAGGCCGAGGCGAAAACTGAGACTGTGATAGTGCGCGGTGCGCATCCCGTCGCACATTTTTCTACCCGACACTCTGGGGGATCCAGGAGCCATTTTTCCGCCGCGTTTCTCCTCTCCACACACACACACACACACATCCTCTGCTTATATGCATGTAGGGAAGGAAAAGCCAGGAGAAAACGACGGGGTAGTGTACGCGTCGAGTCAAGTGTGCAAGGGGTAGAGAATCGTATATGTACATATGCATGCGTACGTGTGTGCGGAGGGCAAATAAATTGATCCATTACTCAACCGCGAGCAAGATTCTTTTTTTCTTTCCTTCTTGCGTTCTTTCTTTCTTTATTCTTTCATCCCGTATCTGACACGGATTCGCCCTTTACCCCGTACACCTTGGAAAAATTCATTATTCGTTATTCTAAACGTTCGTTTTTTCAAAAAAAATTCGAGACGATCGATTTCTTTCGCAATTTTCGAATCCGGGGAAATATCTTTTCGGAAAACTACGAGACCCGACAATATGAACTTTTCGGGAGAGATTCCGGGTCGAAGATTGCGGCAACAGCATCTCGAGCGATATATACGTCGTCCTTGGACGAAAGAGGGTAGTACCTAGCCAGGACGACGAGGAGGAACCTGCAGCAGCAATATGGTAGTGGGTCTCGATCCATCATGGTACCCAGGACGATTAATAACGAGGAGGGCTGTCACTGGGCTCATACCTACCGACGCGTTACTCGGCCTCATCAATCTTCTCATTATAAATGCGAGCCACTGCTTGCCGTTCGCGTCAGACCAGCGGGATAAATGACTCCGCATTACGTTTGTAATTTCATTTTATATTTAAAATGATCCTCCGCTACGCCGACCGGAGACAAATTGCCCATTTACATAATGCCGTTATTTATTAACGACTTCACCGATACCCACACTATACACGTACGTACCCCACGTATGCTTCTGGGGAGGTAGAATCGCACCACGTAGGTAACCCAGATCTCCCCGCTCGAGAATCGAATCGCTCTTTCCTCGCGATAATTTCGCGAACGATTCCCAAAGATTTTCTCCCCTTTTTCTTTACTTTTTTTTTTGTTTCCTCATTTTACGCGGAGTGAAATGGCGACAGAGGGGAATCGTCGTATGCACGCGTATGTGTATCTATGTATATGTATGTGGAGAAGAAAAAACGGGGCCTTGACGCCGACTGCATGAGAAATTAATTCCGACTCGGTCGTTCTTCACGCACTTCACGTTCCAAACGTGGCATGAAATGTCCTCGACATACCTCTACCTACCAGTAGGGGGCCATATACGTATACCCATGCCCACGGACGGCATCGTGTGCTCGATCTAATCAATTGAGTTGTGTTCTACGAACGATTTTATGCCTTTCCGTTGAACTATAATACCAATATCAATAAAACTTTGTAAAAGAATCCGTACCTTTTTCCTTTTTTTTTCTCTTTCTTTCTTTCTTCACGCTTTCTCGTTTACTCGTTTTCTCATTTTTTCCATTTCGTAACACACAGATTCGATTTTTATGGTATTTAGCTCTAAAGAAGAAACTCTATTGGGGGATATAGCGTAGGGATATATGTAGCATACGCGGTGTTAATGTTTTCTGTTGCAGCTGCCGCGTTTCTTTGGTATAGTTAGGTGGCGTTAACGGGTCGAATAATAGGTGACAGGGTAAAACGGAATGCGATTTTATAGTCGAAGAAACAACCAAGAGAGAGAGAGAGAGACTGGCTTCTGTAAGGCAACCATTATGTTGGCCATAGGCCAGAAGACTCGCTCTCGGATCGCGCCTATCCGCACCAGTCAGCATCCGTCTTTTCGTCGCGACTTGTTTCGGCTAAGGTGGATAGATTGATGCCCCGACACGAATGACTAACGGGATTCATCTGCCCGCGTCTCAATCAAAGAACAAAAAAAGAACAAGACCGAAAAAAAGTACCAAAAAAATACAAAAAAACGCGAGGAAAATTTTTGCGGGGAACGAATATGATCTTACGGGGTGTCCGCGAACGATTCGCGACGTCAACCCTTCTCCGAAGGCCCGCGGAAAAATTCTCGCGGAGGATCGAGTCCGTCGAATCGAATCATGGTTCGTTTCTTCGATACGAACGATGGAGGGCTGAGACGGGGGACGAATTTTCCGCGGGGTAAAAAATGAGCATTTTTTAGGCACACGTGGAACGGGGGACGAACTTATCCTTATATCCGCATGGCACACCCGTTAAGTTCTAGTTTAAACCTCGAGTCACAACAAAATATCTCCTAAGAGAAGCCATTTCTCAGAGTGTCACTTACCAGGCTCGTTCATTCTATCTAATGTGTTTGCCTGTCGCGAAGAAGTCGCGTGATAAAGTACCTACCCTAGCCACTATAAGCACTAGCGACGCGAGTCAAGGCTTTGATAAAACATTTTTTATTCTTTTCTTCTATTTCCTTCTTTTCACCGATGTATTCGTTAACTTCTACTCTCCATAGTCATCGGACTGATCATCGACAGAGGAGAGAATTTCTACCCCCGAGGATAATTGCCGAAAACGAATTTTTGATTTTTTTTTTTTATTTTTCTCTTTCGTTGCGAGGGTTGATCTTACGGGGTCGTCGGAGCGGTCGGAAATCTCTGGTCTAATGGCCGAACGAGATCTCGTTGCGTGCCAAAGAACCTCTTTCAACGAAACGTACACGTATGTGTGTTGCATGTGTGTTTATATATGTATATTGTCCGTTTCGGTTAGTTTCTGTACGGCAGAACGACCGACGACGCCGGGACGCGACGCCGCCGTCGACACGGGGAGTTGAGTGACGAAGTGAGTGCCGAGTGAGGCCTATTTTTGCCTCACGGGCGTATATTCGAACGGCAAAACAAACAGACGATTCTCTACAATTCTCTAGACGCCGAAGCGTTTTACTATATAACGTTCCTCTCCGTACCTAACTTCTAACAAAAATACCCGAGCTACTTACTCACTTACGTGTTTTTTTTTTGCTCTTTTAGAAATTTTTCTAAAACTCCGAATTCGATCGAGTCCGTGCGAAACTCCGTAGGTAAAGAAGATCGGGGACAAAAAAATAGAGACCCTGTTCACGACGTCATAAACGATCGATATGTTTCTTAAACTTCGATTTCCGAAAAGCGGATCTCGAGACGATCGATTTGACCCCTTATTCGTTTCGATACGACCGATAGAAGCCGAGTTATCGAACGCTGAACGATTAGATGTGAGAAATTCGAGTTTCGGAGGTTAGGCCTCCCGGATCTCCGTAGCGTTCGGAATCTTCGTTCGAAAGTTTTCCTGAAACCTTAGTTATCTTTCCAAAGTGGGGTATAAACCGCCTTGGCACATTTTCTCGGCTCACTTTGAAAAATAAAAAAAAAATAAATAAAAATCCCCCGAGTCTCGAGGCTCCGATGCCTGCACGCGTACGCTCTTAGTCACCCCGTTGTGACATTAATGTGAACGTTTGAGGGCATTTAATAAAGTTATTAGTAGCAGCTGTAGAGCTGTATACCTCCACGCGTGTATGTGTTTAAAAAAAAAAAAAAAAAAAAAAAAGTTCTCGCGGGAGTTTTCGTCGAGGAAACTATCGGGCTTTAAAAGACGTCGACGTTTCTTCCCGGTGATTTTTTAGACTCAAATCGGTGAATTTTCTCACCCGCATAGAATATAGCTGAGCGGTTTTCCCGGCGATCTTATGTTGAACGATAGTTTAGTCAGCTTCATGAAAATTGTACGGCAGCTATAGGTGAGAGAAATGAATCGAGGAGATAAACGGGGAGACAGATATACGCCGAATTCTGTATACAGAGGAGAAAAATAGCGACGACTAGAGGAGCCTCCTTAGAAAGGAGGAAGAAACGAGAGGAAACTTGACTCTTGGGTCAGTGAGGGATCGCCTGTAATTGAAGCCGAACGTAACAGCCATTCCGGTGTTTCATGGCAGCACTTCGTTTCATCCGTTCCCTTTTAATCCGGAAAAACCAATAGCTCTTCACCCGGGAAATTACAGGGGTTCCCTGTCATCCTGACAAATTTAAAACGATCTTATATCTTTATTTCAATTTATTATTATACCTACACTTACACGTCTAGAAGATTTATTATTATCTCTTTCGAAAGGGTGAAATAAAATTTATCATTAAATTCAATTCTATGCGTAGATTCGTTTTGGATTATTTCATAAAGATTTTTTGATCGATTCCATTAACGCAAAAAATAAAAATAAATAAATAAGATCGAAATTTTGTTCTCTTCCTCGTCGTTTTATACGTATATACGGTCATTATTATACTAGGTGCCTATCTACGCGTTTTCCGCGTTTCTAAATTTATACATCGCATAACGAACCGAGACAATAGGTCGTGCCGTTGTTAATGGGGCAGTAACTAACCCCCGTCGTAGTTAATCTCACTAATCGTGAGCCTTTTGGAAAGGAAGAGGCGAAGAGGCAGCGAGGAATTACTTTCCACGCTGCTAGGTACGCACACACACACACACACACACATACCTCCGACAATTTGTACCGTTTGAATTTAACTTTATTATAAAAAAAAAGAAAGAAAGAAAAAAGGAATCTAGTCTAGGCAAGTAACGAACGAGATCTTTTTTGTTTTTTTCTTTTCATTTTTTCTAGTCTTCTTTTTTCACGAAAAGAGACTCGGAACCCTCAGACTTTGTTTCAGCTGTCTACCCTAAATCCTTGCTAAGAGGTTCGGGGGTGTCTCACCGGCGCTCTCGCTTCTTCCGCAGCGTTAATTATTCCGTAAAGAAAAAGAAAGGGGTGTGATAGGAAAATGGATAGATTTGAAGAAAAAGAAAAAAAAAAAAGAATTGCGGGGTTGTATTTTCTCCTTGGAGTATATTATCGAGTTGTTTGTTCTCCCGGAGATTTCTGGGTCCCCTGCACGTTTTAATACCGCAAGCTACGGACTACAGCCTCCCGCCTCCGCCTCCTGCCTCCTACGCTCTGCGGAAAATCCGAGCCCGCTCTGCCTCCTCTCGGTTATGAATATAAATATAATAGCCCCTAGTCGTAATATATGGGCAGAAAACAAAAGCGGGCCGTAAATAATGCCTCGCTAATTCTGCCAGGAAACCGGCGGTAGGGCGGTTTTCCCACCGAACGGGGAGGAAAAAAGAATAAAAAAATAAAAAAAGAAGGAACTCGTATTTCAAACGGATTGCGGAAAAAAAATAAAAATAAAAATTCAAAATTCTTCGACCCGTTTCACAGATTTTCGGGACCCCGCTATGTATTTTTCTTTTTTCTTCATCTCAAAATTTGAACCAATTTTTTTTTTTTTCATTTTTTTTTCCCCGAAACAAATACGTGAGGGTACGTGCATCGAGATCAGCATACGTCCCGCGTTATTTAGAATTGCTTCGCGATTTATGTTCTGGCTCGCGGTTCGCGGACGAGAGGCGTCGCGACGGTTTCGGCCGTACCACGTACGTCGTCGACGTTGAGAACGACGAAGAGGAGCAAAAGCGGAGGAGAAACGCCGCTACCGCCGCCGCCTTGCTAGCCAATTCCCGGCGGCCCGCCATATTTACGAGGTCCATAAAGTAGCGGGCACGGCCACGTATATTGCCGCGTAAATATCAGCTTATGGAAATATAGAGCTCAATATCTCCCTGCCTGCCTTGGTACGAGCATTCCCCCCTTCCCATTCCCGTTCCCATCCCCATCCCCCGCCGAAACTCCCTTCCGTCCCGTCCCCTTGTCCCGGTTCTTGTCGTCACGTTAAACCCGACTGACGTTACTCATTATTACCTGATACAGCTCGGATCCGATCTGTACATCGATAACAGATTCTTACATCCTATTTTTCGACCTCTATACCCCACCGAGACTGCTTTACGATACTCAGATGCCAATTAATCGAGATTTACATGACAGGTTCTTGGCTTCCGAACGACCGAGCTCGCGCACGTATGGATATGCGAGTATATAAAGCGGATCGACTTTTGGCCGCGCCGCGGCTCTCGTAGCTGCGATACGGTCCAGCTTCCGTTTAATGTATAGAAAATGAGGAAAGTGCGAAGAAGTGGCGATATCTGGGACCTCTTACTCCCCCGTACGTCTCGGAGGAGCTAAACTCGTTCGAAGTTTTAATAATCGCATACGGTGGCGTTCGCGCGTCGCGGTTGTAAAATAGGCGGTTTTACCCCGGGATCAGGAATCGTTTGAGTATAGTTTTCGCGGCTCGTTCCACGCGAAAGTCGCTCGCTCGGTGTACGTATACCCGTATATACGGTGGGGCGACGATTGGTTTACCGGGATGTATTTCCCAGGCGTGTCGTCGTCTTATCCACTGCCCAGCATCCAATTTGCGGCGTAGCGTGTGGCGCAGTTCCCGAAGCGACTGTTTCCCGTTAACCGGATTTAACCCCCTGCCGCGGTCCTGGGAGTAAGAGAAAAACGGAGGATGGGGGAAGAGGGAAAAGAGGCGATATCTTCGCTGATCGTTTCGCGACGTATCGCAGAGCTTCGCACACGCGTGTAGGTGTGTGTTCACGCAAAACGCTTTACACTCGAACGAAGGAAAGAAATGGAAACTAAGAGAGGAAAAATGCGATTCGGCTGATCCCGTTGTTCGAAGGAATAGGAAGAAATTTTCTTCCCCAATTAACTTCGGGGCGTCGCCGAGAGCCGGGGCGAACGCGGACGGAGAACAGAAGAGAACCCGCTTGTTAGAGAACACTCGTCACTTTAGGGCGGAGAAGTAACCCCCTGACTCCCGGTGCACCGGCTCTTCTTCTTCTCCGGTGGTTCCTTTTTTTTCTTTTCTTTTTTACGGGGCGTGAACGTGATTAACGTCCGCTTTTCATCTCGAGAAAGACACTTGAGGATTCCGTACGACGCGCCCACATTTCTTCGATTCTTTTAATAAACGTCTCAAGCTCTTATATACCCCCCGCCATTATACTATTCCACCTCTTACTCCTCGTCGATTAATGATCGCCGCATCCGGCGCTCCTCAGTTTCCTACGGAAAATTTATCGCCTCTCTTTTTTACGGACTCTCCGATCCTCGGCTCTACTTCCTTCCTCGGTCTTCCCTCTTTTTAATCGAACGAAAAACCAGAGTCTCGAATTTGGATTCTGAAGAGCCGATTTAGAAAAATTTCTAAAAATTATCGTCGTTTTCGCGTCTCGAAAGAAAATACCGAAATTTTTCGTAACTCCGATCGATGTCTCGCGTGAAATGATAAAAGTATCGGTAAAGAGGGTAAAGAGAGAGGAGAAAAGAGAAAACAAGAAAGCTCGGGCTCGAGCACGGATCTTGTAACCCGGCTGTAAATAACCTCGGTTATTGTTGAATCGCCGTGGTCTCGGGATCATTAACTCTATCGCAGATCTCACGGCGCAGCGGGTGTCGCTGTAACTCTTACGCGGTGCGGTTCTGCGTGTTGCCAGCGACCCGCGTACAACACAATGCGGGCTAATGATGCCTCCGAGGTGCAGCCACCAGCCAGCGGCCGACACCAGCTTGGAAGATCGAAATATCGCGTACCGATGTTCCTAAGTCCAGGGACGCGTATTCGCCCTTCGTAATCCCATATGCGCATAGAAATTGACAAAAGGAAGGGAAAGAATGTCGAAGATTCTTTTGCCAAAATGTATAAAAATCTACGCGCGTGTGTGTAGAGAGGACACGGAGGGAAGAGGAAATCGCCGGGTTCCAAGAAATTAAATAAATGACATCATTTGGCAAAGTTATCCCATTAGGAAACGGGAAGGATGGAATAAACGGCGGACAGTATTGCCAGTTGGTGTACCAGAGCCGAGGATCAGAGTACACGTATGTAACAACTGGCGTTCTCTATTTCATCGCTGGGATCGGGGTGGAGGTGGAAAAGTATAGAGGTGGAAGGAAGGAAGAAGGAAGGAAGAGTCTGGATCATCGGAGGTTGGAAAAGTAAAGTGGTTCCGTTCGCAGAGACGAGGTCGAAAAGAGTTCAGCCCGTAGGAGAGTGACCGGTACGACCGGTGCTAGAACCGTGTGGAAATATCCCGGTAGCCGGGGTATTTCTATATAGAATAGAACGGTGAAAGAGAGCCAAAGGCGACCACAATTTTGCCACGTAATCGCGACTCGGACCGGAGTCGAAGAGCTTTTTGTACGGCCGAAGCCGGACACAGCAATACTCTGCACCACCCGCTTTCTCGTTTTACCGAGCCATTGGTACAAGATGGTGCGTGATAATGGTACCTTATAGGGGAAAAGCAATTTCAGCTCCTTCTACAGACCACCGCCGCGGCTCACCTCCTCGCCTGTCGAAGGTTACGACTTCTGCTAAGACTCTCCTCGCCTTTTTTACTCTTTTCGCACTTATTCCCGATTTCTTTTCTCTCCGCTTTCTCACCTTGTACATTTTATCGCCCGGCGACCGGATCGCCAATTTCAGAAAATTCTCTCTCCGGTCAAGCTTCGAGTATGGTCAAAATTTTCGTTCATTTCAAGTGTTTATCGAATGTCTCATTAGTCCATCCATCGGCTGCCGATCCTGTCCAGAATTCCGGTCAGAAATTATCGAACTCCCCTCGTTTCGAGAGGGTTCACAAAACTGTATACAGTATCCGAATAAGAGACGGGGATAAACGTTTGTCGGTTCGGAATGGGCTCGTAAAGTTAGCCCATGACTTTGCCTGACATCAGGGAGAGTGTAACGCAGTCATACGTGTACCACGACGTATACACGTCTACGTCTATACCACGATACGTTGAACGCATATGTGGGAGCGGAGGAGTAGAGACGCGCTGACACCTACGTCTCAACGATGGCTAATAAATTCACCGTTTTTACAACGCCGAGATAATATATTCGCCTTTTATCAACGGTTGTAAATATACCGAATATACATAAACAGAACGTTGCGTCACGACCCCAGGGTCGGTGTAGGTGCACACACACGCATGTGCACATGTATTCACGTATCGTTTCATTAAAATATTCAAAGATATCATAGAGAGCTATTTTGAGTAAACCGCAAACGTAGGTCGATATCGTATCATAACTCTCGATCCTGCTCGTTTGTACCTATATAAGAGTTAGGATCTGGGTATATGGAATAGAGGTGGTCCAGGAGCGGCGGTGGGCAGCGAGATCTCACCGCTACTGGTGGGTATACCCCAGCTACCTACCCAGATATATAAATTTCCCGATATTCGAGCGTTCGTGTCATTTGAAATGGGGCAGTTTTCTCGAGACCTAATGGTTATTGCCTTTCGTGGCGGACATATTGCGTTCCATCCACTGCAATGTGTGCGCTCGATATATCAACGGTTCTCTTTTCTCCTCTCCTCTCCTCCCCTCTTCCCTTATTTTCCCCCCTTTCCAAAAAAGGGAGGAAGACCTCGACTTTCCTATATACAAGGGTATATACGAGGTCGAGATGTCGCCCAGGCGCAGTTACCGGAAGGTCCTCTTTCCTCCGCACCTCAGGGTGGTCAACGAAGTCGACGCTATGCCCACCCTGCCATGGTTCCAGACGGGAAGTGGTCGAGGTGTGGCCGGCAAGTTGAATTATTGCAAGGTGCCCTGTGCCATTCCTACCTACGTTCGTTCCCAGGCAGGACGTATGCTCCACCAAATCCTGTAAATCAGTTTACCGTAAATTACTACCCGAAACTGAAATTCAGTTCCGAATTCACCCCCCGTTTTCTTCTCCAAATTATTTCAAAAATTTTCCCGAAGAGAAGTAGGAGAGGAAAGGAGGAGGAGGATCGTGACCGGTCAGCTCGGGGTGTTTTCTGACGTCGGAACAAATCTCTATACCGTCGCAAAGCTATATCGGCGTGCAGTTCAATTTAACTAAATCCTTTCCATACCTACACCCACCTATACCAGGGCGAGCAAGAACGAGCCGAAGATGCCGGTTTGGTGTGGGTCGATCGTTGGACGGGATGCGCGAAGATGAGATTGGAAAAGTTGTATAAGGGGCGAGTTTAACAGCTATATAACCATTACCGTTCACGATAAACTAGAATCTAGTGTCTTAACGGTCTGGAACGAAATTCCTATACCTATACCGAAATCCCACTAGTATTAGTCCCGTATATACCAATCGAGTTTAACGGGATGCTCTCGACCCTGTACAACCCCGTTGATCCACTCTGACAGTAAACGTTAAGTAATATGCATCCGCACCACTTAGGGCTCGGATTGTGGGTTTTATCCCTTTCGTATCGTCGATATGCTCGTCGTTTTTTATCTTTCTACGGTGAATATGGAAGTAGGATTTCACGGGTATCGTCTCGTCCCCGTCTTCGTCTCTTCAGCAATTTTTTGACGTCTTCGACGACGATACTTTCTCCCTTTATTATTTCTCTTCCGTTCTACCATTCCACCCCGTTCCGTTTCAGTCTCTCCGGTAAAACCGCACGATCAATCAAAGCCACGTACGAGATCGAGGTGGGTGGCTAACGAAATGCTCCCTACGAGCCGATAAAACAGTCAGATTTTAATGGCGGTTAAGATTTACGCCTCTCCGGGATCAGGTAGTGCTCAATTAATTTCATGCGGATATACATACACATGTGTCCAGAGCATGCGTGTACCGCGCCAAGGATTGCTAGCAGCGGTTGCAATTAACTGAAATATTTCTATCAATCATTCGACGAAATTTTTTTCGCTCGTAAGGTAAATTTGCACCGGCTCTTTTCGCTCCGTTATTCTCCACGGTGCGGTATGTAGGTACCCCCACACACGCGCACACACACGTCGGGATAACGCGCTTTAGTCATAACTTAAGACCTGGACTGACAGCTTGCATAATAACCGCGAAATTGGTTTCTTTATGAAAACGAAACCAACATGCCCACACATACGCACATGCACACACGCGTGCGACTCTGCGCTATTTCATAACAATGCTATAAACGGTTTGTTCGACTAAGTTATTACTCACGTATAACAGACCGCGAACGAGACAGCGTCGCCCAACGTCGCGGCGCCAGTGCTAAGCCATGTTTAAATTTGCTTCTCGGTTCCCCGGAGATTGGGTTCGAATTCGATCGGAGAAATTTCTGTCTATTCTTTGGGATTCGAAGAGGAGACATTTTTTTCGGTTCTTCTTGGCTCCCTTTTTGCTTTTGGTAGAAAACGACCGTCCGGTCGTTATTAGCATGTGTCGTCGGACAAGGCGGCTTACTGTTTCGAGATATTGCGTAGTAGGTGCGGGCTGGTTATATACCGGGGAGGAAGTTTTACCCCCGCAAAGTTATAACGGCCGTACCATTATTGTTTTATTGCTGTCCCATAAACAACCCGAGCACACTCTCCGAGAGAGGAGAGAAGGCAGAGAGAAGGGAATAGGTAAAGGAGGGAGAGAACGGCCGCACAGCTTGCCGCGCTGTAGAGAGTTCCTTTCGGCATGTGTATGGAAGCGCTACATGCGTTTTGTTGTGTACGTCGCTTCAGCCTCCGGGGCCCATCGCACACGTACGTACGTACCCTCAGCTTGATTTATCGCGAGTCGTAAATTTTTTAACTTATCGCGGATTAGATACCGAGAGTCGAGACCGACGTGCGACGACTGCACTAGGTCTGCCCGTCGTATAGGGGCGTAAATTAAATCCTCTGAAATACCGCGCGTGAATAAGTCCGCAGGAATTAGGAGGAAAAAGCGGAAAGAAAAAGCGCGAAATTAGCTGCGATTAGTTCCATACGAAAGACGGGTTGGGGTGCGATTGGCTGCCATTACGGTTCACGGTGTTCGGCTCTTCGATGGTATTATTTAAATTCAGCTTTTCACGTCAACAAGTTCGCCGATGTGTAATAAAACGCGCGCACATGGGTACCTTACCTTCCGTAATGTGTGGGGATGATAGGTACGTCGTAATCGGCGAAAGTCCTCCTTCCCTCATCCCTCGGTCTTTCATATTCATTATTTTCCTCCTGTTTTTCTTATCTCTCGCGATAAATCCCGCTCGCTATATCGCAGCCAATTTGGTAAACGTGTTTAAGATGTAGCCGAAGGTGGTGTACCTTCGCCTTGGCATTTTCGGCGACGAGAGAAGGAAGAGCCGTTCCGTCCAGGCGGGAAGTTATAAGGTACCGACCAGCCCGGAGTCTGGAGTCTCGAGTCTCGGCTCTAGAGTCTGGAGCCAGTGCGCCGTGGCTGAAACGGCAATGGTGTCTAAAGGTGGGATGGCGTCAGGGTGATTTAGTGAGCGAAGTCGCGGGCCAGATTACCCCGGGCAACCCTTACAGCCGGGGTTCACCGAACCCCTACAATCCAAAATCAGCTACAACGAGAAACCGCGCCCACCCACGCGAGACCGAAACATGATGAACCAATTAATACTGTGGCCCTTTGTCACGTTCTCGCGGATCGTTGAAATACCGATAAATCCGCCCTGGTCCAATATGCCGATCGGTTTGATCAGCGACTCGTTATACTCGAAACGAAAAAAATCCGAAGAAAATTTTTCACCTCTGGCGGAAAGAAACTCTGAGGATGATGGCCTTCCTTTTCTGGACACCCCGTCGTGTCGTGGGTCATTTTCGTTTTATAAAGTGGGTCTGCGTACCTTATACCGTACCCGGAGCACCAGCCATGTGTTTTATTACGAGACTGGCTGTCGGAGTTGGTGCGGAGCTGTGCCCACCGTTGAACGCGTCCAGTAAAATGATTAATGGTGTGGCGGAGCTCGCGGCAGTCTCTCTTCATTCTGTTGCAGGACTGAATGCGGCACCAGGACAGGACTTTACGTACGGTACGTATACGTTTGTTTGTTCCTGTCACGGTTACGTTCGGAATTGCGTAGTTGGTTGGCGTCGTTGGCTCGTTGCCTGGTCGGCTTTGGTTTATATTGCGGAAGAGGTGGACGGAAAGAATTCATGCCATTCCGCCCTACATCCCCGAAGCGTATGCATCACGGGTTGTGTTTCACTGGTAAAAATTGTACGAGAGAGTTACGGCCACTTGCAGTATCATCAATTGAACCAAGTGCAGCGTGAAAGCTCCGGACTATCGGATGAAGCGTTGGAAAGGAACGGTCGTCGCATTGTTTCGTCAGCTATGGGAGTAATTCGTCGAAGATTGGAACCCGTCAAGATCACTTTTGCGAAAGGCAGGTCGATGGCGTGTCGGTCGAGCATCAATCTTCTTGAATTACCTAGCTACCCGCGCGGCGGAGACGGAGGGGTATGTCTCGCTCTGGCACCCGCCTCCGGATTGATAAATTGCCTGATTCCGTTCCACGGAGACACGTAACGACGACCTCTCCCAGGTCCTCGACGCCGAGACGGCCACCCTCCGCTTTTTTAAGGGCGTTCCATCTTCGCTCGAACGTCTTTCGGGAAATATTCAAACGAGAGGTCCTCCGCTCTACCTGTTTTCTCAAAAGACCGTAAAGATTCCTCGGAACGATCAAAACTCATTTCCCGGGCTGAACCAGTGCTCCTCCGAGCTAATCCAGCTCTTCCTCGGCTCGCGAATACCGCATCTGGCCAGGATCAATCGAATCCCGAAGTCAAGGATGAGGTAAACGGCTGGCAACCCGGGGGTCGAGTCTCGTTGCTCGTTACAAGAAAGGTTGTTCGCGCGTGCACCGCATTTGCTATTATCCACCGGAGCCTCGGACTATCGCGGTTAGATCCTGGCCGCACCGATGAAGATAGCTATCGGTTCGTTATGGCTCAACGGGGGCTTGCTAGACGGAAACCATAGGATGAGTGTACGCGGTACCCACCACGCCAAGCATCGCCACCTAGTATAAGGATCAGCGGAAAAGATAGGAATGAAACCGAGCTGGTAAGCCAGCTCTGATAGGGTCTCTAAACCCGCGACTAGAACCACCGCACGCCGCGTACTATACCCGGCTAATGGGTGCCTCCGCGGTTTTCCGAACACCGATGGTCGACTCTGCACCAGCGCACGGTGTCGTGTCCGGTAATCCTAAGGTACCGTGGCTTGATCCAGGGATCTTTATTATTCTTTCACCACCGAGAGGTTCTTCCACGGTTTTGTCGGATCCATCCGTAGGAGATCGTAGCTGCAGTTCTTCCCGAGTTTCGTGTGTGCATAGGTGAGCCGGTGTCTCTCGGTTCGTTATTCAAACCCACGGCGTTCCATATTTATCTCGTTTTTAAATCGCCGAGGATGTGAGCGGCGTGATGATGTCGGTAAGCCTCGCCATGCATTATTCAATGTATTATATTGAAATTGTGGGGAAGTTTATCATTGTATGCCTGCATATATCACCGCTCTCCATAAAAAGGTTCGAGGCTCTCCTCCCCTCCCTAGAGACGGACAAACGCGTAATGAGACAGAGACGAAGAGTCGCCGGAGCGGCACATCGGTAGTTGACAATTACGAACCGAGCAATTAATCGCACCCACATTATCGCACTGCTTGAGAAAAAGCCATTTGTCACAAGCCACCGCACGACGCGCGGTGTGAACATCTCCGTTACACGGCGTTCCCCGCATGATCCAGGATGCATTAACTCCTGCAGCTCTTCTCCATCCCAGTGATATGTGTAAATAATTTCCATGAGAGAGTCTCCCGTCAGTGTTGAGCGTAATAAAGTGTTGAAGAATCAAACTGACTACCTACTCCTTAGTTCTTCTAAAAAAATATACAAACCAGTCGTCTTCGAGGTGGTGTCGACGTGTCAGCCAAGGTGTACCGGTAGCTGACGAGATGGCGAGCAGGGGTCGTCATCTACCTACCTACCTACCTTCCTTCCTACCTGCGTCGAACAATGCACGGTGAACAATGATATGCGGTGATGTATGTGGGTTACGGACTAGCAGCAGCTGTCAGGGCTGCTGTCCATGCCGTTGGAGGCCCTGACACCGACCAACTGGTTGGCCGGCTCCAGTTCCTTACACTCCCGTGGTCCCTGACAATGTCACAATGACGTCGAAGCACTTGTGACAGCGTCGTGTGGGCCTCGACGAAGCGAGGTGGTCCCTGAGTTCGGGGTGACGGGATGAGAAAAATGGGATGAGATTTCTTTCCTTTTTTCTCTTTTCTTTTTTTTTTTTTTTTATACTTTTAGGGACGGGAAAAGCATGGGGGGTGAGCACACCAGCCACCATTCTGCTCCCGGATCCACCACCCGTGGCAATATGTACATTCGAGTTTGTATTACAAGCGCTTGGCCGCCCGCAAGGGTGCAGCAACGATGAACGACTCTTGACGCTGAAATCACAATGGAAACGGTCAGGGGTATATTCGAAAGCCGTACCATAGAGACCCGCACGAGACCCGGGTGGACTATTTCCCGGCGATTATCAGCCACTGTCAAACCTCACTCAACCGGGATCAGCCGATCAAGTTAATTACGAAAACCTGCCGATCATTCGTATAGCTGCATACGTTCTCTCGTCGCTATGCCAATGTTCTATCGCGCGGAGTCGGGACGTTGCTTCACGATCGGCGCAAAGTGGTTCTTATACTTTCATTCCGAATACCAGTTTTCGGTTTATCGGGTTTTAACCTCGAGGTACTTACGGCCTAACGATCTCTTCTGCTATCTCGGGTTATACTTTATAGGTACCTTTCTACCTCTCTGCCTCCTCTCTACCTACATGCATTATACGCGTGGTGATGCGGATGAAGAAGAAGGATCAGACGCGCGTCGGTTCGGATCGCGTTTCGCTCGCGACACTGATCGGAGATTAGCTCCCCGATTGCATTGAAATCACGCACAAAGAGCTTGAAAGAGCTCGGAGCTGAAGAGCCACTCTTTTCCTTCCCTCTGCTTCATCTCTCGTCTCTCGTCTCTCGTCTCGCCGGTTTCGCCTCTCCTCATCGCGTCCGTATATTGTGCACAAAGTCTATATACAAGCGCGCTAACGGAACGCCTATCTGACAGCCGCATCTAACGGATTTTTAACGACCTTTTGTTACCCGAAAATATGACCGTTCAATAGCAGGGTTTTCAGGTCCTCGAAAGAGGCCATAGGAGAGATACCCTCGCATCAGATAGCCAGACCATTGCTTGCCTTACTAAGGTCGAAATCACTCGAGAGTCCTCCTCAAGGACGACCATAGTCCATCGGCCATCGGCCATATGCCGATCGGTATCGGTTGCGGATAATCTGTGTCGGTGTTTCATCATTCGTTTCAGATTTTACGTTTATTTTCCCATTTTCTTTTTCTTCTCTCTTCTCATCTTCCTTTCATCTTTCACGAATTTTCACACCGTTGCAGAAGTAGCTTCCACAAATTCACCGATGGATAATGTTACGCTACTAATCATGCTCGAATTACTTCTTGGTACACTGTATACTACCATTGAGTTCACGTCGCTGGTCGTTTACATCAATCGTTCACAGTTCGAAGGAGCTACCGTGGTGGAGCTCGTCTTCTAAGAAATGAATATGGATGAAGTTCGCCTTCATTTTTCCCTCTTTCTCGGTAGTTTGGGTTAATTAATCCCTACCAAATCCACCCAATGCTGCAATACGGTCGTCTGAGATCCAGACAAACAGTTATTGCCTCCTATTACATCTCCGGAGTAATAGCTGTTAGCTCTTTTCTACCTCGAGTCCAAACGACTCGCCTTACTATCTTGTTATCGAAGCTTGTTGACGATTCCCTTTCGGCTCTGGCTAGACGATGGAAAGCGAGAAGAAGGACCCTTTCCTCGAGTCTTCTCCCAATTTTTCTTCAATACACAAGTTGGAAGTCTATTTTTTGGTTTAATCTTCGGCCCCGTCCAATCCCAGATAGCTATAATTCAAAAATGGTTATTTTTTGGTTTCTTACACTTTTTCCATGAATCCCGTGGAAGCCAATACGCCAGTTTACTTCTTTTCCTTTATTTTCATCTCCTTACTCGCGGCGGTGAACGGGCTATCGAAAAGTCGCTCGCTTCCACCGCACGTCATTCGTCATGGCTTCGAGAAGAATAGGGTGGGGATAAAGGGAGAGAAGAAGAGAGAGTATGATAGAGTGGATCGATCCGTTCGCCCGGTAAATAGCGTGATTGATCGATATTATATTCATAACAGGGAACGACTTGTCATCAATCATGCGTCGCCACAGCTCAGCTCAGCTCGACTCGACTCGACTCAGTTCGTGGATAACTGCACCACCGCCAGGTATAATGTAATATGCCTAAAAGTGTCTCTTTCTCTCGATTTACTTGTTTCGAAATTTTTCTGTTTTTTCGAAAACGAAACATGCCACGAAAATGAGACTAAGGAAAGGAGGATGAGGCCGCGAGTGATGTGGCGCGCGAAATCGTACGTCTAATCGTTTTTATTTCACCATATGGTGTCGGTGTGTATGAATATCCATATCGCGCGATGACAATGGGAAAATCGTTCGGGATGGATGACACCCAGCGGAAACCGAATGAATTCCACAAATCGAATTGAATGCCGGGTGGATATTTTTCATTATTTTTTTTGTACCCTCTAAATAAATGAAAGAGAAAAAAAGAAAAGGAAAAAAAGACCGAAAATGAAAAACAGCCCCGCGACGTATTTTCCCTGAATTTTCTTCTTTCACCCATCGCATTCCCGGTGATTTATCTGCCATTTTGTCCCGCTCAACGATTCCAGACTCTATGGGACTGCGCACACCGTTCTAGGTAAATACTGATTTATGGAAACGGTGCGTTTACTCCTTTGTGCTTTTCGGAATCGCGTTTATTCATCTCGAATCAGGTCCATCGATCAGAGTGACTCTTCTCGGTTATTTATTATTTAAAGAATAACGGGAGACCCGTGCCACCAGCTGCTGCCTAGGAAACATCTCCTCCCATTCCTCATCCTCTCCTCTTCCAGGTACGTATTTATAGCAGCACGATTTTCAACGTTCGCGTCGGTTCAACTAGTTAGCAACTACACGTTCACCGCAGCGTTGAATCCCTGATAATATTCCATACCTCCACCTTCCCCACCTACGGGAAAGAGACATTTAGCTATGTTCAACCACCTACAACCCTCTAATCACTTGGACCAGCCGCAAGGGAGGTGTAACTACTTGGTTTCTGTTACTACCGAACAACAACCGTCCCGGAGCCTTGAACCTTCCGCAACATTTTCGGCACCGGGACTTTCTCTGACCCCAAACCCCGATATTAACCGGAATTGAACCTCCGGGAACTACACCGTGTAGCGTAGCATCGCAAATGCCAGTGATTAACTCGGCGAACAACACCCTCAACGCGCGGAATGTACTCGATTGAAATTGTACTCATCTTCTCACGTGCCACGAGTCTCGCTCGTTTGAGACGATTACGAATTTCCAGAAAAAAGGGGGAAGCACTGTTTCGGGAAACTGTGACTCGGTAGCATCCGAATTCGGAAGACAAGGAGACTTTTGAACGGACTTCGACTTCTCATTCCCGGCGATAATTCAGACATCAAAAAGTCCCCCGTGATTGACGGCCTGCCGAGGCATAAAAACCGGCGAATATACAGAGTGAGAGGATAGTAACTAGCTCCTTTAATTGGGGCTTGAAAAGTCCGTGTTTGTGTGCGATCCACGAACGTATCCACACACGCGCATCCACGCACACATACACGTATAAAAAGTCTGAGCGCAGGCAGGCAGGCGGCATGCTTGTAAAACACAATGGGTTACCGCTGACACGGTAGCCTTACCCTGGTGCTGCCACTCAAGCTTCTCCCCTCAGGTAACGCGATCCAGGTCTGCCTAAATAAACACGCTAGAATAAATAAAAGGTATTTGAAACGTCAGCTCGATGTTTGGCTAGCTGTCAGACGAGCGGTAGGGAAGGGCGGGAGCTCTTAGGCGAGAATGGATATTGAATTGGCCGCTTTATGGCGCCCACGTTACAGCTAAACTAATTGTAAACCCCGTCTCTCTCCTTCGCCCTGGTATATTTCTTCATACTGATTCACGCTGTTGGATGAAAAAATAAGTAATTGATTGATCGATCACACATCTACCACCCATAACTGTAAGTGCGGAACGAAATATGAATACGAAACGAACGTTTTTTGAATTGTAATTGAACGACGATGACGACGACGATGATGGCAGGCCTTGTGCTTCCCGGCATTCATATTCAAGAATAAAGAGAGAAATAATATTGTGGTAAGAAGTGGAAGGTGGAAGGTGGAAGATGGAAGATGGAAGTTGAAGAGGAGGAGGACACGCGATGGAAACGAGGCTAGTGAAACCGACAGCCGCCTGTCTGTCCGTCTGTCTATCTGTCTGTCTGCCAGTCTGTCCTACGTGTCTGTCGACGTGACATGGCACGACACCCTCTTTATTATACATTCAATTATTAGGTGCTGTGCATGACAACCGCTGCTGCATATTTATATCTGGTTATACGGTGTTGGTGAAAAGGTGGAAAGGTGGGAAGGTGGGAAGGTGGAAAGGAGGTACGGGTGCCGAGCTAGGCTCGAAGACCGAGAGAGGATGACAGCCCGTCACCAACATACGACATATACATTCTTAATAAACTACGTATACGTGTCGTCGTCGTAGTCGTAGCCGCGTCCCTCTTCTGGCACCAGTATAATTTGTATGCATGAGGAAGCTATCAACTTTTATAACCTGTTTATTACGATAATGTAATAAATTTGCATCACGTGTTATCACGCGTTTCTACATTATAATCTTTATTTAGGAACACGCGTGTGTGTGTACGGGCATAGATACTGCCTGGCTGGCTCACGCACGCTCGCCCACTTACGTATCCGTCCGTCGTACCGTTTTTACCTCAAACTCTGATTTATATACGACGACTCTCGCGTTCTCGTTGTTTAAAACCGTCCGTCCGACGTGTGTAGTCTTTGTTCAAACTTGGAGTAGGAATTTTTGAATAATTATCGCGTTGTTGTTAATATTAGCGACAATTCAAAGTCCCGCGGCTATTACGACGGCGCGGATACTCGCCGTGGGACGATGTGGGCCTGTGGGTTTGTTAAAGGAGGCGGAATTGGTTTTCAGACCTACGGGGAAATCTGGGCACCTCGTTAACGGGAACAAGTCGTCGTCGACGAGTCTCCACGCCCCATTACACCTCCGCCACTCGACTCGAGTGAAGTAAAGTAAAGTCGAGTCGAATCAAGTCCGTAGCCCCGGGTCTGTCAAACTCTAATTATGTCCTCCTTTATTCTCGAAATTGCTCCTCGCCATTTCTACGACCAGAAGAATATTCCCGGACCCATCTTCGCCCACGAGTAGCTGCGGCGTTGACGTCGACTGCCAATACCAACCGACCGACCTTCGCAGAAGGAAATATAATCGAAAAAATGATATCGTTCAACGCTCATTTTCCACTTCTTCTTCTTCTTCTTCTCTCTGCCCTAATAATCGAGACTCGAGCCGCGACCCAGGGCCCTGTAGACGTTGACAGAAGGCTCTCTTACACGTGGCTGACGGGTAACACAAATTATTGTGGGCGCAGCTGCCGCGATAGTAATCGCTACACGGTAGGTAGCGGTGTAGAGTGCCGGGATAATCATTCTCCACGTAGTACCTACCGACCTACCGACCCATCTACATCCGAGCCTTTAGCCTTTAAAAGTTAGCGAAGAGTTCTTCTCCCACAACCGCCACGCATGTGTGCATACGGTGTTATCTGGCAGTGGAAGTCTCTGCCTTATGGATGCTTCAAAGGTGGGGCTGCTGAAGAGATCCGTGGAACCGGCACTGATCCGAGGCGACACGACGCGCGGCCTTCTTTTACCGCGATCGACCATCGAGATTGGAATCCTGGGCTCGCCCGTCTCTCGATGTTTACATCAATATTCATGTGTCCCATTCCAGACGACAATAGAGTCGGAGATGGGTAGGTAGGTAGCCCGTCCAACCATCCAGCCATCCAACCATCCAGCCATCCAGCCATCCAGCCCTCCTCCGGTACTTTGACAGGTATTGTGACGGGATAATGTCTCTGCGGCGTTAGATGCTACCGGAGATTGCACCCTCGAATAAACGCACTGCTATTCGTTCCGTATAATATAGTATACCTATATGGTACCCATGGTTTAAAACGTGCTATAATCCACCGCGGCTTTCAGCTTTTATTTGTACAGAAAAGAGAAGAGGAGAAGAGATGGGAAAGGAACGTGGTCGTGGGTCTGCGGATCATCACACACCGCGCTATTCAACGTGTCTTTCAAACTACGGGGAGAAGTGAGAGAGGGAGAGAGAGAGATAAATGAAAGAGAGGGAATTGACATGTGAATGTGTGCATATTAAGTATTACGTCAGTATCCTACCTACCGGATACTTTACACGTGTTTAGAAGAACGGTTTAAGCTTGATCCATCTCACTTGTGACATGTGTTTACATATTTTAACGAAAGATTTTTAACGCCGGAGGAAAACGTTCTTTACGTCTTGAAAATTCGGTAGGGAACGATAGTTCGTATTCCCTCTTCTTCTTCTTCTTCTTGGGTCTCGCTTTTTTGTCCTTTCCTTCTCTTTTCCTCTTTTGACGGACTTGACGACCAGCGCACTTGACGTTTGGGAGTAGTACGGTGGGCGTCTCGACGCCTTGAATTTATCTGGTGCGGCTTGCGGCCTGATGGAATGAAGATGAACGAGTTACGTCAGACATGCGTCAGTGCCGCATGCCGGTACATATCAGACCGAGTTTTAACTCTGATCTATGTAACCATCTCACTTGTATATATGCTCCTTTTTTTCTCAGAATTTAGACACACGGGAGGCGCGACATATTGAAATATACGCGCGATCATCAATCTCTATAAATATTCGCCAGTGGTTGATGGTAAATTGTTATTCCTCAAGTTCGGAGGAGAGAGGAGAAGCCCTGGTGCGAAGAAAAATGAAATGAAATAGCGAAAGAACAACGAAATGAACGAGTGAATGAATAATTGAGTAAATAAATAAATAGACAAAACATGTCTTTCTCGATCCTGACTACTCCTCGGGCATAAATAAGCACGTCGACCAGCTCTTCAGAGGCGGTTTCATTCATCCGCCACTCCCCGAGATCCTGGAGGAAAACGAGCTTCGGCTCGCCTCGCCTCGCGTCGCGACGCTGATACTGATTCTGACTGAGTGACGAGCCCCCTGTATATAATGCTCATCCGTGTCAAGTTCCGTATGTAACGTATAACGAGATTAAACCGCATTGTGTCGCTACGGCGACTCAAACCTTATTTACATGCTAATCCTCGAACTTCGTTCCGGCTGGTGTTCGCCCTGCACGAGATGCATCTTGTTCAGGAATAGAATCTCTGGAGGAGATCGGAGGCACAATAAACGACGGATTCTCCCTTTACAACCGTCCGAAGACTCCCACTCCCGCCCATTCTCGCCTATCGATCTAAAAACGGTGATAGATCACTCGGAAACGGCAGAAAGTGGACTCTGCCAAGGTGGAGGAGTCAGACTGGAAGCAGGGTCGAGACCCGGTATCCGGGAACCGGGAACGCTTCGTCTATTAGCCAACGGCACCAGAGATCTTGATATCTTCCAGAGAACTTGCCAACTCCTTTATAGAGACATTTATTTCCGGGGTAGGTGGGTGCAGCAGGGTATCTGTTACGGCCAAGTACCAGTCTCGCAGATTGTACTACTTTCCTCGTTCTCTCGACTCCGCTCCAGTGGAAGGCGGCGGTAAAACTCGCTACACCATAGTATCCGCCGTAAGGAAAAACATTACCATTAGTCACAGCGTGGATATTCTGGCTGCAAGATTCTCTGGCACTTACATACACCACCCTCGCGAGAATTCGGAAATATACTCAAAAATATTCTCGAGGTTAATCCCCCGGGAGTTTCCGTGCACCCTCGCGGCCCAGGAAACCGATCGACGGCCAAAACTGCACCTGGTCACTGTCCGGGCTGAAGAAAGTCGCATTATACGTACCCACCTACCTCCTCGAGGAGGAGCTCGACCTGCTAATGAGCGTCTCTTCGAGGCATACATCTTTCCGTCTAGACGGCTATCCCCCTGCCTTAGACCGATGACAAGAGATATTTCGCTGTCCGAGCTCCGCCATCTGTCTCCTCTTTTATTATTCTTGTTCTCCCTCTTCGTCTTGTCTTCGTATCGTTCTTGTTCTTCTTGTTATCCCCGGGTGCAGTTTGTCCCACGAAAATACACTCGATCGGTGTATGTATATGCCGAGTGGATTCTAAAATACACAGCCCCGGAGCCATTGAACACTGCAGCTACTACCTACACCGGAGATTATCTCCGGGTAAGTATGAAACGGATGCATAATGGCCTGGGGGATAAGTTTAGAGGCCGTGTCTGTCTCCATCATTTTCTCATCGTATAAACTACTAATCTCATTATCACCTTCGTTGAAAATATATACTGGCTCTGAACTAAGCCGGCGTCGTCGCCGTCTAGAGTCTTCGGCTCCTACCAGGGGTGCTTAAGTAATCCCGCCAAATGGAAACAGGCTTTCCAAAGCCACGCGTGAATTTACTTTAAACCCGCTTCGCTGGATTCGGTTGTCAGTTTACTCGGTCATGGGAATTTCCCGTCTCGTTCACCGACCACACTTCGAACAACGGATTACATCCACGCTTCAGTTTATGCCGGAAACTGTCCTCCCCTTTATACTCCATTCCTCGAAAAAATTTCTTCATCAATTTCACGATGGTTAAGGGTCTTATTTGCCGCGGATCCATGGGCGAGAGCTGCTATTAAAATTATTTACGATCCTGCGAGGAAGGAAGGAAGGAAGGAAGAAAGGCGGGCATGGTATGTTGCAGGGGCCTAGGAATATCAAGATATTCGAACAGCCATGGCCGCGTCAGTTCCATTTCCATAATTACATATAGAGGCAGGTTATATTTGTTACCGAGAATTCATTATCCCTTTTTACAACCCATAAAATAGATTATAAACCCCGTAGCACTTGCGGTGGTGAAGGAATATTATACGAAGTGAGGGGTGTAACCAACGGACCTTTTTTTCCTACGTGTAACAAGAAAAACGAGGCAACCTTTAGCCGAGGAGTAAAGAGATGTAATAAAATTGTGAAGTGGTGGTGACGCGGAGTGTTTGTAACGAGCCGGTAATAACTGGGGAGACGGAAAGAATCCTCCGTCTCGGAATCTACTCCTAGTCAGTCATGAATTAAATTACCTACTTTGCTCGCTCCGTTCGCCGCGAGGATCGGCTAATTTTAACTCCATACGAATGGAATGGTCGCGGATGTGTGATACGCGCGTGTATGTGGGAGAAGAAGAGGAAGAAGATGAAACGAGAGGGGTAAGTTGGGTTATAATTTATAACGTTAAATTCGAGAACAAGAACATGCCGAAATTACCACCCAGTGGCAGTGTAAAGTATGTCCGGTCATAACATCTGATGAAGCGAAACATTAACTGCCCGATATATCAGCGGGAACGTTCGCACAGAGGGGTGTGGGCGAGAGGCTCTGGTAGAGGCGGCTTGGAAATCACCCAGAAGAAACTTTAGGTGGTAGGTGACACGTGAGAGATGCGATTCGGTGACTGAGACCTCCGTCCGTTAAGCCGTTAAGTGATAAGTCAGACGTCCTCGACTATTTCGAGGAGCTGCAACACCAGACCCAGTCAAAGGTTCAAAGAGAGTGAACGACGACGAAGAACAAGACGAAGAAGATCGAGAAGAACAAGAAGAAGAGGAGGAGGAAGAGGAAGACGAAGAAGGAGAAGAGACTGATATCTTCCTCTTAATAATACCGTGCCTTATATACCGCTCGTAAATCGGACGTGGGCCGGGTCTCGGAATTAAAACAAATGATTGTACATTTTTTACGACTATTCCGTATACAGTATACCGGACGGAGAATGGGCCATACCCGAAAATGGCGTAGGTATAGGCCTTGGCTCGCGTTGCGTTGCCGAGTCTGTGACGGCGTCGCAGTTTAGATAATAACGCGGGTTTTATCTCCCTCGTAAAACCTAATTTATAGCCGCATCCAAGTCCATGGGCGTGTTATGGCCACCGGGAATATAGGAGGACGATGAGGGAACCCTCCTCCTCTTTCCTGGATCCGCGAAGGGGTCGTCAACTGTAATATTACGGCTGTTTTACTCCATAACGAAAAAAAAAAACGAAAAAAATGAAAAAATAGAGGAGGCAGGCATCGTCAAATCCTTTAATTAAATCTTTGGTATACCATGTAGCTAATCTATGTCGAAAACGGATACCGGACTCCCATCTCGCCTTCCCTTCAGCTTCCATTCTCGTCCGCGGAGAAATGAAAGACTCGAAGACACGTTCGAAGGTTCAATTACCGTTCGACCCGAAGAAAGAATCGAATTTTCTCTCGGCACGTGTCTCGCTCTGGTTGGTTGGGTGTCCGAGTGTCTATCGGGGTATGGGGTTACCCGACATACATCACGTTCTGAGTTTATGGTCCGATACGGTCCTAGGAATTGGCACCCGGGCCATCCGCAAGCGGCAAGGCGGGCGGGTAGATATGAGACGTTATGGCTCTTCCTACCTCGTAACCCGCGGCCATAAAGCTACCACGAGGTAAAATATATTACCCACCACCACCCAGACCAGCTCCACGCTGCCCTATATCACCTCCGCCTCGCTACACCGGCAGACTTTTCCTCCCTTGCTTATACTTATACCCTTATACATTCTGCATCCATACGAACGTGTATCCAACCACTCTATCTTAACGGCGTTACGACAATTTATTAACCCTGTGTATGCAATAATTCAATTCCGGGTACACGACGACAACCTGTCCGGGTGCCTATAGATCAACTGCAAACGCACACACCCCGGTACATTACGGTATCTACGGTGGATCGCGGTACGGAACTGACACGTGCCGGAGAGTTTACGTCCGATTAAATACCGCCGCATCACCACCCAGGGGGCAGACATTTCATTTAGTGAACCTTATCTGAACGTCAAATGTACACGGGTGTGTTAAAGTGATGAAATTCTCTGAACGGATCGTCAAGCGCGGGTTTTACTGGCCCGTTCTTTACCTCGGTGGTCACGATTCCACATATCTCGTGGAGACCGGTGCTTTGGACGATACACAAAAGAGGTGAACGCGAACGTGAACGTGAACGTGAACGTGAAACGTTGTAAGTTACGATCACCTTGCGAGGAGTCTGGGTATTAACCCAGTGCCCACTCCCGGTGTTCCCTACTCCTTTATACTTTCACGTCTTGGTCTGCGACACCGCGAGCAGGAGTGCAGTTCAAGAACGTCGGGACTGTCGACGACGGCCATCTTGACAGAGAAACCGGTTGTCGTAACTGGAGGGGCATACCTGTACACCTCTTACGTCCAGGAGTTGTACAGGTTGAGGAGTAGGAACCGCGGCTTGTTCTTTAACTTGCAAAAAGCATCCTCGTCCACGAGATGCTCGCGGATGCTGCCCTCCGGACTAGCAGGATTGTTCCTCGAATGTAACTCTCTTGTCTAACCTGGGATTCTACATATACACCGAGGTGTAGACCGTAAATGCCATGCCGCTTCTTATTGACACCGGGAAAGATACACTAGTTACCTTCTTCTTCTTCTTCTTCGTCTTCTTTCGACCGGATTAAACGACGCTTAACCGTCAGCGGTCTTAATTGCCGGAGGAACATTCTGCGCTGATTCTTCGGGGGCATTTGTGTATCCTGTCTATACGGAGTGTCGAGGAGTTTCAGGAATGAAAAAAGGCCGCAGGAATGACGTTTCAGGATCTACCCACTGGTCGAATGCCATCGGGGTACATGATCTGACGGACGTATATACGTGCCCTGAGATTTATCTTTCATTAGCCATCGCTGGTCGGGTATGGGTACGGCGGTGCGTATCGAATAGACACGTTTGCCTACGCGTCCGGTTAATTGATCCTTGTCATTCCTCGTTCGTTCCGAACGGTGGGACACGCACCAGAAACTTCGACAAGTCAAACGTACCTGTGCAATATATCCTAACGTTTTTCTACGTGAGATAGATCCGACCGATAGTCGATTACACGGACCAACGACGGAATAAATTTCGGGTTCTCATTCCCTAGTTGGAAAAAAATTCAATTAGACTTACGCCCCGATCGTTAGGCATTAAAATTCTCCAAATTGACGCTTTAACGTTCACCCATACCCACCGCGAACTTGACACGCCATGCCAAGACGGATAAATCCATTTCACGTTGTTCCAAGGTGCCAATTATCAGGCCTGTAATCTGTAGCCGGTAGACCAGATAACACTGACCACTACCACCATCTGACAGAGTGGTTTCACCCGACGGTCACCCTTGCCAGTAGGTAGAAAAAAGGAGACAGAAAATATGCTGTAGAAGGAGAAGCCAACTCCTGCTACAGGACCCTGCCACATACATTACGCCTGTTAGAAATGGCGTCGGTTGTATATTATCCATGTGCTGTAGGCGACGTTGGGGCAAGAGGCGAGGGGGGTATTCGCGAGCTGGCTGATAAACTACCCTCGACACACTCCGCGCCAGGTAGGAAGGTAGGTAGAAAGGTAGGTAGGTAGGTAGGTAGGTATATAATAAAATGATATCTGAGCGGCTGTATCGCTACATGGCATGGCACAAAGTTGCCGCCTTCTACGCGCCGGAGGCGGTCGTGATAAATTATTACCACCAGCACCCATGCATGGCCATGCGTGGTATAAACAGTCCATGCGTGTACGTACGGGGTACACATACCCGCATCGATGTGCCTCGATAAAAGTCATCAGAAATCATCGAATGTCGTACCGAGGCTGGTGTTTCTTGATCAGCGATGTGGAACAAGGGTTGTTTGCCGTCCCTACTTCGATCGACACCTTTCACTCGATTTTAAAGAACTTAAACCACCTTTCATCCGCACGTCAGTCGGTTCATTCATCGTCTGTCTGGGTCCTGGACTCCCCTGCCCGCCCATGACGTCTCGGAAGAGTCAGCCGTCAATCAGCCGGACGGATCCATTACCGAACAATGCAGGTGATTAGCCTCGGCCTGAAGGCGACGCTAACGACAGCCAAACAAATCGTGGATTAGCCCGAGGATTACAACTCCCCTAAGACTACTTACTTATCCGACAAATCCTGGATTCGAAATCATCGGCGTTTACTTATCTCTTGTATGCACCGGCTCTGAACTTTGGGGTCGAGATGCTTTTCCGAATTTCACTCGGCTGAGCTTCGTTTCGTCCTTTTCGCAACCGAGGAGCATAAAAATGATTATAACGGTGATAAGGGAGTCTTTTTGTTGTTTTTCTGTCGTTTTATCACCCGAAATAATCCACCTTCGCTCTCGTCTCTTTCCATTTTGCCTTTCCTCTCGGCGTGGTCGTAAAGAGTAACGAAAAGAGAGAAGGATCCAACGAAAGGACGACCATGCAGTATATATCCTTGGGACGTGTTTATACGAGGATCTCGGAGTCGTAAAGTACAAGGGGAAACACTGCCGCGCTGGTATGGCATACCGGTGTCGTCTTACATCCTGCTCCTACAGAAGTTTAACCAAAACCGTGGATAGAAGGCAAGGCAAGGGACCGCCGCAACGCAGTGTCATTATGTATACCCGGTATAACAGGAACAACCCTTAAATCAACTAACGAATGATTAATAAATTATTCAAGAGGAAATGGGAAAGGAAAGAGGGCATAAAGAAAGAATGAAAGGAAGGGTTGACACCGAATGATCATTTGATCTACACCGAAGGCATAATACATCGACGGTGGTCGTATTCCGATAATTCCTACTTATACACGGACCACGGATTCGGTTTTCACTCCATTCCATCCGAATACTACAATAGAATGAATCGGTGTTTGAACATAGGAAAGATCGTATTCAGGAAGGCGCGGCCAGGCCGCACAATGCCTACTGCATAATGTATCCCCTGAATGCGTAGTGCAGCCCTGAGTAGTGGGTATTGTGGATATGTGTTGTAATCCTAAATGGCCGTCCAAAAAGCACGCGGTTCACGTATATAAGTGGAACGAGGAGTAGGCACACAGATTTAGGAGAGAATCGTGTTTCGTTCGCGGGATCAAATCCGATCAAGGAATCCGAGCAAATATCATTTCTGTTCGTTAGGCTGATTTTCCGAACCTATGAAAAGGAGAGGAAGAAGGAGAAAAATGAACGACTTTTACGCATACAACGGGGAAGGAACGGTTGGCTCAAAAACTGAACCGTACCGAACTTGGATCAACGAAAACACGCGGGTGTCTTCCGTCAGCTGGATTATGTCAGTCAGTGATCTTTACGCCGGTTCGTTTGATCTCCAGCGAGTCTGTCAAGCCCCGATATTTCTCTACAGCGTTGAATTATGTCTGGTTTAACCGAATTAGACATTCGGTTCCTGGTATATGGAATTTTGGTGCTACGAGCGCGATAATGATCGATAAAATCAGTGTTTTATCGGCGGAGAAGATGCGGTCGGTAAAACAGACCCTCGATCATCCTTTCGTCTATTTTTTTCTCGTTTTTTCTCGCGTTTGTTTCGAATTGGGAAACGAAATGCTTCCGACGATGATAAAACTGAATAAAAAAAGGGGAACAACGACGTGTACACAGAGTGTGGCGAGAAATGACACGGCGTGTATGGCGGAGAAGCTACGGTCGGTAAAACAGACTCTGGATCGTCCAATCGTCTGTATTTCGTTCCTCTTTTTGTCGGGTTGTTTAAAATTGGAAAACAAAACGCATTCGAGGTTGAAAAAAAATGGAATAAAAAATGAGAACAACGCCACACACGTATAGAACGAGCATTAACAATCATGGCGAGAAATAACACGTCCTGTACGACGGAGCATGGTGCAGACGTCACGCCTGCTAGTCATCGGGCTCGTCATGTCAGCGACGCGGCGATATTCCCGTGGGCACATAACGCGCTGGTAGGTAAAGGTAGGAAACGTGTATATCCACGCGTGTGTATTCGTACACGTTCATCCGTACACGCGACGCACACACGAGAGAGTAAAACACATATAGACGGTACGGAGGAGCTGTCAGTCGGAAACGTGTATAGAGAAAGAGAATAAGGAGAAGAAGCTCGACGCCGACAAGCCAAGGCAAGCCAAGCCGAGCCAAGTCAAGTCAAGCCAAGCCAAGCCATTCCATCCCAGTCAGTCAGGGTATACCAGGCGGTCCGACCAATGCAAGTAAGAGACAAGCGCACGCGGGCAGTAAGAAACAGAGAGGTATAAAGAGTACAGCGAGAGGGAGAAGAGGAGGAAGAGGAGAAATAAGAGGAAGAAGAAGAACGAAAGACCTCTCTACCAGCCGCCACGTCGGGTCTTGCTAATCAGTTATGCCAGGGCCCCGCTGTGGCAATGTATGTACCACCGCTGCACGCCTGCCTGCCTTCTTAACTTTTCATTTTGTTTGTATGCCAGCTCGGCTCAGGGGCGACCGACGCGACGTCCGATCAGTGGCTCTCATTTCTCGAGATAATTTGACAAATCGAAAAAACGAAAAAAAAAGAATGAAAAAACGAGAAAAAATGGAGACTGGGAGGAAGAATCGTTACGTTTGGAAATTCTTTCAGAGATTTCGTTATTCCAATCGCTAATTAGTATCCACTTGTACCACGTATGGGTGTACGGATGACTTAAGTCTGTTGGACCAAACGGCGGATATATAAAGTGACGTAATCTTGTGCTTAGCGTCAACCGAGCCGCCATCGCCTCACTCAGGCTGTCAGCCTCCTGGCAGGAGGGCCTCTGGACCTCCCTGGTAAACCCATCGCTTCTATATCCCTGAATCTGAACCCAAACCTAAACCTGAACCCGAACTCCGGTTTCTATAAGCTTTTGTCCTCCGTCAAGGTGCGGAGGACCACGAAGACTCCTACATTTCTATATCGCAGTGACAGATTTTTATAGATCTGCGTTAGAAGAGGACGAGGAAAGGCGGGGAGACCCCTGTGTCAAATTCGCAATTATAAACAGCGATAAATAAAAAAATGAATGAATGAATGAATGAATTAATTAATTGATGAACGAATGAAAAAAATTCTGCACTACCGAGGCTCCTCCGAAGTCACGGATAGCTTCGCGAGCCTCTCTCCCGGTCGTGTATACATATATGTATGCGAATAAATAAAGCTATCTCGAGTCGCGTTTATCATACACTATCCTGCCCGCGCCCTCGTAAATCTGTCTGCCTACTAGTTCGCCTGTCTGCCTGGAACTCGATAAGAGATTCCCGCGAAGCAATACGTACGTCGCCTCATATGCTCGGCTATATATTATATCCGTCCATACACGCGCACACACGCGTATGAATATATACGCGCATGAGAGCTTTCCGCAATCGATATATAGAGCAGCCAAGTGCGGCACGATTATAGACAATTCGGTTCTCTCCTTAATTCGAGTGCTAACATTTCCCCGCGGTGGTCTCTCCTCCCCAGCCCCGTATACCCATTCCAATTACTTGTAATCGTATGCAAATGCGGTGATAAACTACGGGCCCCCGTCTCGGAGAGAACCATAGTCGACGGTGCGAACCTGAAATATGCGCATCCCATACCCGCGTCTGGAGTATCTAATAGCTTTGAGGTTAAACTACTTATTTGTTTATTAAATAAATTATTGATCGGTTTTATGGCTCTATATCTCGTACGACAAATCTCTCGCTTCTGTTACACGAGGAAGTGTAGATCTGAGATCGAGTCGGATTCGGTTGGTGTACGAGGAGGCCCGTAAATAATGCGCGGAGATTGAGTCCGGCCGTAAACCACTACCGATTCTTTTTTTTACGGTGAGTTAAATCAGCGTAAGATGAAAGGCGAGGAACCGGGACGAACGATCGTTGGTATTAACGGAGCGACTACTTGACGGGTCGCGAACCAGTTTGTGGCTTCTTTGATCTGAGGGACCCGGCGACTCTTCGCTTCGAGCCCGCGAACCCCGATGCCTAAACCCTGGAGGCGGCGCCGACGACGCCGAGATGGTTTTACGTCGGACAAAACCCGGGCTAACGACTCTTCCCGGATGCGTGGGCGCGTATTTATGCTCGCGTCAAGATATCCTACTAAAAGCAATTCTCGACGCACCCTGCACCCCGTGTACGCCGTACTCTGCCATGCCATGCCGCACCGCGACGCACGAGACGTCAACCTAACACGCGAGAGTGTGGCTTTGGACAGGGCCGTAACTAGGAGCCCCGAATAAAAGGGGCGAGAATTCGTCTTGGATGGAAACTGGGATCGAAAATCGCATCGGATTTCGATAAACGAATGCGATTTGATTATTCTGTACGAAGATTGAAGGAAATTTGTGATTCTATGGTGTTGATTTGGGGCTGGGGACGCCCCCCGACGTCGGGGTGACGGGAGACACGGTCGGAAATCCGTCCCTGAAAGTTTGAGGCAAAGTTGTGGCAGAGCTAACAGCTGCAACGGCGCTTAAATCTCTCCGGAGAAATTAGCGCCTTTGAACTCTCCTGGCTTTTAATAGGAAGTCGTATACACACAGCGGTGTGATGGGTCGGCGATGCTGCCGTTCCCCGTGCCGCGATGATGAAAAAAAAGAATTTATACGTTTTTTTATTTTCCATTTTTCATTCTTTTTCCGATTTTCTTTCTCCGATAATCGACGAGGAAAAAACGCGACGGTTCGCGAACGATCGAGCCCAGGTATGACCGAACGAGATAGCGCATTATCTGTTCGAAGATTTCGTTTTACGTCTTTCTAGATAATTGAGCAATTAAACAGACTGGTAATAACGGAAGTCGTAAACATAACGAATGCAACCGTTGCCTTGGGCGCGCAGCGTAAGTCACGCACTTCTCTACGTACACGTATACGTATGTATTTATATACGTACGCGATCTACATGTGGCGTATAAAGTTAGTTAGTTTGTAAACCAGGAAGAGACGCGAACGGTGCAAAATCGGCTATTTAGCAGCCGCGTGAGCGGGGCTGGTTACTAGATAGAGGTCGAGGTTTGCACCACGCGATTCTACTTTTATATACACACATCACACGTAGACCTACGTGTGTGCTGATATCTGTGTGCAATCACCGGATATATCAAACTTATTTATTATCTCTTTTCACGTTTCGATTCACCGACAGGAACTCGCTAATTAGGCACGCTGCTCCTCGCTCCTACTTCTCGTTCTTACACCGACTACCTCATCCTGCGTTATACGTACGCAATTCGCAAATTTTCGTTGCGAAAAATTCTTGGAGTTTGAGAAACGAGCCGATAACGTGTAGAGAAAGGTCGAGTCTTATTTTCGAAAATGAAATTCGCTCGCAGAATTTGAAATAATTCTTAATTACGTCGGAGATATCGATGGTCGGGAAAATATATAACACCGTTAATTCGCGTGGTCAGAGGGTGGCAATAGAGGAAGGAAGGTATACGTAGGAAGAGTGGCTAGGGAGAGGAACGGAGAAACGGTGCGGGACGCGCGAACTCGCGGACTCGCGATTTATGAGGCCGTCATATTTCGCAAGTTGCGAGCCGGTAATTCCTGGCCAAGCGGCGATTTATGGCCGCCAGTGTCCCTCCGCTTTCCCCTTTCCCTTATACTCGCCACGTCTGTACCATTAATCCTGCCGGTATACGCCTTAGGGCAAACCTGCACCAGCTCCTATGCTATACCAGGACTCGCTGGCTGTGTTCTATCCCAGTCCTATATCTGCCTGGTTTGATCCAAAATTTTTGAAGTCGCAGTCAAGCCGCATCGAGGAATAATGTGATCGGGATCGCCTTGATCAAACAGCGATCGACCGTTTGTCGCCTTTCGAGGATTCCTCGGGCTTCGAAGATCGTTCGCGAGCGTTTCGCACGTAGCTACGTAGGCCTGATTGCAAATTCGCGTATCGTTTCGAGAGGGCGTCTGGGCGAATCGATATATTCAAATTCTGCCCCGCGGAAAAGAAGAGGGACATCGGTACGAGCGAGAATCTCGCCGGAGTTAACGAGCTCGGACAGTTTAAGCGGAAAATTGAAAGTCTGTAGCGCAATGTCGATGAATGAAATGAATAATTAATCAACGAAAGATCGAAGCCAAGAAACGGACGAGGGAACAAAATCCCGAGGAACAAAAAATTCGATCGAATTTATCCTTTCTTTCAACCGATCGCTGTCCAGCAGCAGACCACGTCCCTCCTACAGCACACGTTACATCGAGGAGCTATTAATTACCTTTATTGAGCTTCTGTGCCCCAGTCCAGGGCACGAGAAAGGCAGGCAGGCTGGCGGGCAGGCAGGCAAGAAGGCAGGCAGGCAGACGGACAGACAGGCTGCCGCTATCACCGCCAATCAATCTTCCCCAGTCAGGTACGCGGCTTCATCAAACGCTCCGTAGGAAGCCAATCTTCCGGGAAACAATGCCTGAGCATGACTCGACCTCGGGTCTCTCTTCCCGCGTCTCGTCGGCTCCGCTTCGTCGACGTGAAATCTTTTCCACAGAATAATTCGAGCAGACCTTTACACCGGTGTATTTATTTATCGAAAAATAATCGAATGAATTATAAAAACGGTCGGAAGAGGAGGGTGGAATCCTCGGACAGGCCTGAGGGTCTCGGAATCCGTCGTTCGAAAGAGTCGGAATTGACTCTTGACATCTGTCGGCGAGGTAATTGCCGTTAAGTTATTTAGCGCGGCTGGTGGTTCGGAGTTAGCTATGACGTGTTGAACGAAATAAATGGATAACGAGGTATGATGAGATATCTCGCGGTTGTTCAAACCTCACAGTCTGGGCACAGGTAGGTACACGTCTCTTCTATTCCTAATTGGCTCGGTATTGGCTCCGGTTTGGTTCCCCGGTCGGATATCCGATTGTGATTAATTCTATGATCGTTTCGGAACGGGTTTATCCCCGGAAGTATAGCCGATTCCGAAAAACATTGTCTTGAAAAAAACTGGAGGTTCAAAAAAAAAAAAATTTGAAATCGTTTCGAACGGGTGAATTCGACTTTCTTCATTCGGATGGAGGCATGTGAGTGCGGAGCGATGTATATCGATGAGAAGGAAACGAGCGGCGAGAAGAGAAGAGGAGAAGAGACTCTAGAGATGAAAGACCGAGTTGTGTTTATTGTTTTTCAATTTTCTAGGTACGTATATGTGTCTTCGGCGCGAACGGGTTCTCAGGAGTTGGAAGAAGAAGCGCTGCGGAGGTGGAGGTGGAGGATGAGATGTTAACGCTTGAATCAACATCGCCGAACCGAATCTTCTGTTTACCCAGATGTAATAAATGACAAGGGCGTCTGTTACCGTCGTGTTCATAAATCAGTTAACGCAACTAAATGCAAGTAGAATGACGCACACGTACGTACATATGTGTACACATCCATATACGCCAAAGACTCTACCGCGTTTATCGTTCAATTAAAACTAATCATCGCAATATATTCCTCGTTATAATTACAACAAAAATGACCATCGTTATTACGACTATTTTTTTTTCCACACAACATAATCATCGCGATGACCACTCGTCCGTGAGAAGGTGTACGGATCTCAGTTCCCTACGTCCCGCATAATGCTCTAGCCGTGTCCGGGAGTTCGTTTCAGTTTCGCTCGCCATTTGTTTCAATTTATGGACAGCGCTAATTACGAGTACCGCGCGGTACGCACACATGCATGGACCTACGTACATTCACACGTCGTACGTAAGGTACAACGCACGTCCCTCTCTCTTTCGCGTGTTGTCCGTTTCGCCGCGTCGCGTCGCGTTACGTTACGTTACGTTACGTTAGGTTACGTTACGTTGCTGCAGTCATGGCTGTTGCCGCAAGGCTGTCAGACATCATGGAGACAAACGAGCGGACAGCAATCAACGCCGTTAGCCTTACCGACCTTACGCGACCGCCGCACAACGTCGCGACTCCAATCGCCCATCCTGCTACAGGCTACTAGCGCACCAGAGAACCCTGCGTTCCTCCTTTACGCCTCTCTCTACCGCTTCATCATAATTTATACTGACACTGTCGTGTTAATAACTCAATTTATTTCACTGTATGTTACAACATATGCATTCATACGTACACATACATTACACACACGATATCAGATGCCGTGTACGTATACCGCCAAAAGTTGGCTATTTTTTTTTTTTTTTACCTAAAAGTCTCGAATTTTTAAATATCCCATGGATATGGTCATCGGATTAGCGGACTTTGAGAACCTGTGGAGGTTGGTGTACCGTATAGCGGGACGTCGGAGAGATGAAAGCGTCTTTTTAGTGGACGGAGAGAAGTCGCGACTTAATCGTTTGAGACGCGGGTCACGTCGTTGTAGATCGTCGACCACGAGGTCCGGCTTCGTCTCGGATGTCAGAATTACCGAGGCGATTCTTCCGTACGTGTTATGAGCGTTATTCGAACGTCAGGGCGTCGTTTTCGTTCGATGAAGAATGAAATCGGCGTTGAACGCGATTTCGACGATTATAGTGCTTTCGGGGAAAACGCATCGTGCATTTACGGGACACCCTGGGTTCCAGTGTTCTTAAGTGAACATTGCCGCCGTTCCGAGAAGCTAATTAGGCCAGGGCAGTAAACTGCGCATATAATGAAGAATTCCTGAAAACCGTGTACACACCCAGCCCGACAATATTTTATTAAGATAGTCGAATAATGGATACCTCGGATTTGTTCCAGGTACACAATCGTCGCCGTTGTTGTATTAGCCCTGACAGCGGTTCCTGGTAAAAAGGAAACGGCAAAACCGCGTAGGAGGTAGGCGATACGAATCTTGGACGTGAGTCGGCGGTACCCTGTACGCACGGTTCAAGTCGTTAACATTATTTTACTGTCACCTATCTACCTACCTACCTTTCTGCCTCTGCCTCTACCTACCTCGACGACAATCACTTTTTATTGCACGTATAGTGGGTACCTATTAATGATAATAATACAGGAGAAATGTATGGGGCAATTTAGAGACCGGATACTATACTCCGGGTATCTAGCCGACGAGGACGATTCTATCTGCGTTATATATCCGTATAACCGGGGCTCGTATAACCACTCGATATCGCCCTGGGTAAATGAGATCCGCGGCCGCAAGTACCTAGTCCCAAGACTCGTTAGGCACGGCTAGGAACGCTGAATCCTTTCTGATACCGTTCGCGTTAAGACCGCGAGAGCCGGGAGATAAGGAGGAGAAGAACCTCGCGAAAATCCGTTCCTAAATTCGTCCGAAAGTATAAGAAAAAGACATGTGGTGAATTTTTCTCTCCACCGCGAAGACGCGGTACGGTTCGATGAATTATTCTTTCCCTCTCCGTGCCCGCTAACGAAGTGGCGATAAATCAGTTCTCGGATGGAACGAGGGAGCTGGCTGGAGCTGTGCCATAGATCAATCTCCCGAAAACATTAATTATCATTAATAGAAACCGGCTTGTGATCCACCGGCTCGTTCCTCGGCTCGCCTCGCCCTAAATAATACCCTGGTAGCTCCGCGGTGTAGGTATATGATGATCGCGCGAAGATATCTGGTCTCTGCTATTTGCTGTCTGTTCGTAAGTAAGTCCGACTGACTGACTGGACGTGCCTCGTTGACCGAGTCCGTTACACCAATCACAATTACAGCTATGGGCAGCGGGCGGCATACTCCTTTGTAGTTTCGTAGATTGAGAGATAACCCGACGCTCCTTAGTTCCCGGTCCAATAATTTAACGTAATTACAAGACTGCAGGCTTGAAGACTGTGTACACACATGCTGGTAGGCACTGTCTGATCAACGCCAGTCGAAACGACGCCAGCTGTTCGTTTCTATCAGACTTTTGACGTCTTCGGTTCCGTTCGAGGGACACCGAAGCCTCGGAGAGTGCGGAGAGAAATCCGTTTCGGTTTACGGTTTGAGGAGATTTTTGACAATAAATAGTCTCGTAACGATGATAAGTAGCGCGTGGAAAGGTTCGGGTTTTGGTAGCGGTGAAATTCTGACGCGGAGAGCAAATAACGCGGCGAACTCGCCGAGCTGGTGCTGGTGGTGGTGGTGGTGCTGCTGCTTTCCTCGACATTAATCACTTTCCGAAGGCGGGTAGATAGCCGCCGAAGGCTTGCTTTCTAAAGCAACCTGAAGGGGTGACGGGTGTGTGATAGATGAAGGTGATGAATGGCGCCGCGACGCTTGACGATCCATCATCAACGTCGACGTCACCCGCTCAGCTCTGACTCCTGCTAGCTGGGTTGCGTTGGTAAGAGAGAGATTTCGTGCGAGAGGTCACTTCGGCTAATTCATCATATGCCACTCCGGTACCCCACCAACCCTTCACGGGGGTTGAGTCGGGACTTCATGTACTTTGGGACAGAGAATTATATTCCTCGTTGGAAAATATTGCGCGATAGGTAGTTGAAGAGTTGCGTCAAATTTTCGGTGTTATTCCGCATCCGAAATAACGATCTTCGGCGAAAGGCCCTCCCTGTTTTCTGCACGCCATTATATACAGGCGAAGTGTGAATGTCCCAGGTAACGAGAAGGCGCAATATGTCACACTACGCGGCGTGTGGCCTGGGGATAAACGCCACAGGGATTCCACGCGATCCTGAACTTACTGACCCAGCCATCTGTCGCACCCCCGTGATGCCGTGACACCGTGGCAATAAGTAAAGTGAAGTAAAGCGGAGGAAAGGAAACCGAAGGAAACCAAAGGAAGGGAAAGGACGGAGGGAACAATAGAGGAGAATTGTCTGGACTGATGTAGCCGTGAATGGCGATGGTAATGACCAGTGGTCGGTGCCAAAATCCGCCTTTTTATTTTCAAACGTTAATAACAAGTAAGAATAACAATGATAAATAAGAGAAGGCGAAGAAGAGGAAGAAGAAGAGGTTCCCGATGCCGGAGGGGGTCTCTTTGTGTTTTATTACAAACGATACGTCAGCGAGGGATGTATGGTCTGCTTTTATCTCCGGGCTGTTATTGATGTGTTACATTGTCCGTGCGGTAGAGTGACTCGACGTTGAACGTCGACGATGGCTGCTCTTCCCGACTTATGACAGCCGTCGCTTATGGCCAATAATAATCCGACTTGGTCCGTCGGCTCGGTGTGTCAAGCGTAAATAATAAGCGTCATTAAGACGTCAGTTGTTAAATAACTTCCATAGTAATATAATCCTTGTAACCAACGGTTGTATCTATATTATAAATTGCCTCTCGGAAATCCCTGGATAATTATCTACGCGGTAGATATACAATTCTACCCTCGCGTACACTCTTATTTATTCAAACAATAATTAACAACGTTTGAACTATATAAGGGTGTGTTTTATTTCTTAGAATATGGGAATCGAGGCGATAAGGCGAGTAGCGTCGAGTTAAAATAGGGAAAGGTGTCGGGGTGTGTGGGTCGAGAAGGCAAGGCGGTTAGCGGTTAGTCCTGACACGTTACTAATTGAGATTCAGCGGGGCACGTAATGGGATGAAATAACAGGAATTCCAATCTGACGAATGGGCTAGCGAAATATGGGGACCCATTTATCCTGACATAAAATCACCGAATATTTCACTCGAGCGTGGCGTGGCGTGGCAGCTGAGGGCCGAAAGGAGAGAAGAGACGTGTATATATACACCCGAGGAAGGAAAGAAGGGTGGGTGGTGGGTTTCCGTAATATATATAGATATAAGTGTCTAGAGTTTCGTTAGAAAGGAAAACCAGCAGCAGATCGTTGGTGCGAGCGCACGTTCTCCTCAGTTTTCTCTAACGTTACCTCCCAGCGCGCGACGCAACCCTTGGGGGTGAAAGCGTCGCGACGCAACGAAACGTAACGTAACGTAACGGAACGTTTCGACTTCAGATTTATGCCCTACGCCTTGCAGCGGTGATATCCAAGAGCTTCGCTCGTAATGAAAGAAATAAATTCTCTCTCTCAGCGACGCGATCTGGCCCGAAGGCAGGCAGGCAGGCAGGCAGGTCAGCGAAGATGGAAACTGGGCTCTTATTCTTCTTCTACTTCGAACACAAAATACTGCTGTACTTCGGTTCTAATAAAACTTTACATACTTTCCCTCCTTTCCTTTTTTTTTTTTTCTTTTTTCTCCTCGTTTTTCCCTTCTTTCGTCACGCAATTCTGCAATACGGAATTGATACGATCGTTGAACATACGTCTTACTTTACTATATATATGTACTATGATTGGTGTATACATATATATATTATAGATATACGTCGCGCGTACTCGTGGATGAGGATAAGGATAAGGATAAGTATAAAAGTGTAAAAGGCGAGTTATTGAAGTACAAAGGTGTAGATAGGTAGGTAGGTAGGTAGTTAGGTATAGGGACAGGGGTAGGGTAAGGACTATGGGTATATATGTATACGTATACCTTATACATATTAGGGTGAGTTGGGTAATAATAGTAAGTGACGGGTTGATTTATAACTTGCGTGTATATCATTCTACAAACATGTTTATTAAAGCGGTATGGAAACTCAACGATATTTACACGGTGTCTTATTTACAATTCGTATATATATATATATAATATATGTATGTTATATATTTATATATCGTAGACTTACATTATACACGATCAAGTAGATTATTATTATTATTATTGTTATTATTAATATTATTATTATTATTATTAATATTAATTCCTCTGTACTTCTTGTGAGAGTTTCTATTTCCTCTTATCATCGTATTAGGTAAATGGGTATAATTTTTTTTTTTTTTTTTGTGGTTGTTGTTGTTGTTCATTGAACAAGAACCGATAATTGTATATTATTATATATACACACCTATCTATGTATAATAATAATAATTGTTTGAATTTAGAAAGATAGGAGCTGATTAATTTAATGTGAAAATGATCGATGGTAGGGTCTTAATAAGCTGTTGAATATTTTTTTCTCTTCGCGTGAGATAATAAACTGTTTTATGTATATATATATATATATATATATATATATATATATACACGCGCGCACACATGTATATTTATACATCTTTTTTCTCTCTTCTCAGGCTTTTGGTTCAAGTATAGAAAATTAGATTTATCAGCCTCTAACGAAACGATGCTGAGCCGCATACATCAATTATTGGATAAAATCGAATACGTATATGTATATACGAGTAAAGAGAAGATCGGTCGGGAGAAATTAAGAATATAAGGTAATAACGTAGATATACATATATGGATATATGTACGTGCGCGTGCGTGTGTGATAAAAATTTGAATAAAACAATTTTTTTTTTTCTCTCATCAATATTTGTATTTATAGATATATAATTAATTTTTCTTCATTCATTTATTTATTTATTTATTTATTTATTCATTTATAACTCTCAAAGAATAATATAATATCACAGTTATATTATGGACATATTGTATGTATGTATAATTATATAATATATATAGGCATAGGTATTGAACGCTTGATATTTTCAACTTACACATAATAACTGTTCCTCTTCTCTCACAGATAATATGAATGAATTTTTCTTTATACATATTAATAATAATAATAATATTTCGCATTCGCACGCACACACACACATCGGTATCCACGCGGAACGCTTGTACTTAGTAATCGAACGTACCCGATCCTCTTAGTACGTCTACCGAAGAAAAAAAATATCGTATTTGTTCCGTTTAACGATTAAATCCGTTGTACAGAGAAGGGGAAAGAAAGAAAGTAACGATAACGATAGCGATAAGAAAAATGACGGAAAAAAAGAAAGAAATAAATAAATAAAAAAAAAAAAAAAAAAAAACGAGAAAGAAACTAGACTTTAAGCCGAGGTGTACACTTTTCGTACACACGGGTCACGCTCCGGTAAATCGTAAAGCTAGAACCGATTGGTTCCACTTGTCAAAAAAAAAAAATGTTCCATATATCCATACATATACATTTATTATATATTGTATACACATAGAGAGCGAGAGAAAGAGGGAAAGAGAGAAAGAGAGAGAGAGAGAGAGAGTACAATAATACATACTGTACCCGAGAAACTTCTCTCTCTTTTACTTATGTGAGCAGCAGCAACAGCGAGACTTATTATAAAGAGTTTAAAATCGCGACACGAGAAGAGAGATTTGCTCAATAATTTACGATACACAGCCCCCGCACGTTATCGAAATTCCGAATGAGAAAATAGACCGTGAATCGATCAAATTTCTTCCATTTTATTTTGATTTTTTCTAATTTTTTTTTCAAATACTACGAGGCGTGTGTTTTTCGAAATCGCTCTTCCTGTTGTCAAACTGCACGTGACCCCTTCCGCGCCTCTCTCCATCTTATCACGTACGATAGTCATAATAATAATAATAATATTATCAATAATAATAATGACAATAATAATATACTCCTTCGAAACGTATAGACATATTTAATAAACTTCCAATTTTGATAATATTAATAATAATAATAATAATAATATTTAAATTATATATATATTCTTCACGAATAGAATATAGATCGTAATGATAATTATTTGAATATATATAATACACAGTACCTCATTTACATCTCGCACACCGTCAATCATAATCACACATATTCCTACAATACATATATATGTGTATATATATACATACATACCAATATTATTATTATCGTTTATATATAATATTTACAGAAAACAAGAGAAAAGAGAAAATATATATATACACACACACATATATATGTATATATACACGTATGTACACATAGTTTTCGAAAAATGACGATCCTCGTCGCGAGAACACGCTTTAAACAATGATAAGAACTCACTGATGGACCGCCGCCCCTATACGTTGACCGTATATAGCATACGGAGAGTAGTAAGGTCCCAGAGCGTTGAAAGCACTGTAAGGAGAGGCGGCTAGAGAGGCTGGTAACGGTCCCGTTGGTGGTTTACCGTAAGGATGATACCTCGCGCTTAGCGGACTCAGCGAGGGAGCTGGATACGAGGCAGCTGCGGCCGCTGCCGCTCTGTGAAGGGCTGCTGACGGTGATAACAAGGGATGCGTGTGCGGTGGTCCGTTCATTAAACCCGGTCCCGAGGCTGAATTGGCGCCCGGATCACCTCCCAAATTCGTATGGCTCCTCAGATGCTGCAGCAGCTCGTCGGAATTCGAAAATCTCTTTCCACAGTAAGTCTCGCCGCCTATCCAATTGCAGACGAACGGTCTTCCGCCTCCCAGCGAAGACTGGTAAGACAGCGACGGCGGCGGAGGCATCGGTCCTAGACTCGATAATGCCATCGCCAGTCCGTATTTCTGATGATCGCACTGGCTGCAACCGCTCGGACACGAGCCTGCTCCCATCATCATTTGGGCGTTGTGCATGCTGTATTGGCACCCCGTGCAATACGGGTCTTTGCAGACCGGGACCAAGGCTTCGCCACCGGCGGGTGTCTTCACTCTCGCGTAACTCAGGTAAGGGCTACCTCCCGAGGACGGGGAAGGGGTTGGATAGCCGAGCAAAGCTGCGGCGGCTGCGTGGTGATGCGAGAACGGCGAGGCACCGGCGAACGGTGGTCTGAACGCTGGGTTTTCCGACAAACCGGGCGGACAGCAGAGCGGGTTACCCCCGAAACTCGGGTGTTTGTAACCGCCGAGAGAAGACGGGTCCTTCTGGTGTCCGGTCAGGATTTCCATTCCGGATCTTATGATCGGACTAGCCCCGGTGCTGTTGTTGTTGTTGTTTTGATTGTGGGCGTGAGGGGAGTTCGTCTTGTCGCGAGAATGAGAGTGGGAATCACCCGGGGTCTTACGGTCCGACGGTGAAGCCGATTTGCGTCCTATCGGCGTGCCGCTTCCGGACGACGAGGACGAGGACGAAGAAGAGGAGGACTTCTTCTCCACATTGTTTATCATACTTTCACAAACACCAACGGAACCAGCACTTTCATGGCCACTTAAACTGTGAACACTTGTTTTCGAGCCGGGTCTGACATCGTCGGACGATTGCGAGGGCTTCTTGGTGACCACGTTCGTCTCGTAGGGCTTGAAACCCAGCGGTTTCGACTCCGGGGGACTGCTGCGAGCCGATATCGTGCGGTCCATCTTCGCCGCCGGTGAAGACCTCGTATTCGAAGCGGAGATTCCGCCCTTGGACGGCTTTTCGATGGGCGATATCATCGGCTTTGTCGGAGAGTCCGCGCCGATCTGGCTGCAAGTTTGCGCCAGGAGAGCCAGCGGGCTCTTTTTTGCATCCAACTGTAAAGGAGAAAAATATCGAGCTTTAGTATCATCGGGTGTCGACGAAATCGGTCGAGGTTCCTCGTTCGTTATACTAACCGTTGTTGGAAGTGGCGAAAGGTAATCCGGCTGAAGATACTGATTATGTCCGGAGGTCAACATACCGCCTTCTTCAAGCACAACCATTTGTTCAACACTGTATGCGGTCAGACACTGGTACACAAGTTCATTCACGACAACCACAGATAATCACTACGTTTGATACGTTTTCTCTTCCAGGATTTATCGACTTTGTAGAAAAACCGAACAAAGAACGAGGCGTTCCGATTCCTTTTCAAGGAATATCAGAATACCGTGAACTTTGTCATAGATGTAACGAATCGTTCGAAAAGTACGTCTCGAAAAAAAAAGAAACGACCGACCAACGGCAACTTTCGCGTTCTATATACTCGTACGCAGACGTTCCGAACAGTCCGAGATCCGGTGAAGAAGTGAGGAGCTTCTGGTGGCTCGGCTCTTTCTGGAGTGCGCTGCGACCCGCGCGCCGTCTACCGGCTCCCCTCCACTTTTAGAAACTGCGATTCTACACTCCCCACCATTTCGAGCCAGGCTACAGCTCCACGGGCTCGAAAACCCTGCGGGCTAAGGGACGAGGGAGGAATCGAGGGGAAAGTCGGAGAGTGGCGAGCGGAGAGGGGCGGGAATTGGAAGGGGAATAAGTCGGGGTGGGGGAGGCATTCTAATTCAACACGCCACCCATGATGTTAGCCCGACGATGACAGCTCCCATCCCGACTTTGATATTTCACCGCTTTTACAGTCCCCTCTCTTTCGCTCTTTCTCTCTTTCTCGCAGCGGCGTTGGTGCGGCGCCGCAGCAACCCGATATTTTATACCGTGAAACCTGTCTATCTCCTTCCTCTCTCTCTCTCCCTCTCTTTCTCTCCTTCTCTCTGCCCCGCTTAATAAGCAGCTTTCAAAATAGAAACGTAATGGGGTGACGTGAGGGAGGTTACGGTGCGAGGAGGTACCCGCGGGGCAGACATGTCGAGTGATTGATTGCTCACCGGGCGAACCCAACCAACCGACGACTCTTCGTCGAATAACGAATGACAGCCACTTACGAGCCTGTTTGCCTACAATTTCGTGAAAAGCATTTTAATTGATAGTATCGACTTACTCTAACGCTGCTACCGTCACTCTCCCACTTTCTATTCACATTTCCTTCTCTCTCCTCGCATATATAAATATATATATATATGAACACGAATTGTCGTTCATTTTTAACGAAAAATATGTAAAAAAAAAAAAATTTTTTTTTTTTTGAAAAAGTAGAAATAAATTTGAAAAAGAAAAATGTATCGGGTCTGGTAACAACTTGGTGAGTGAAAATCTGGTTTCTGGGCGCCGGAATTCCGCCGAATATTGTAGCGACGCCGGGCGGCGTTGCCGGCGTCTGTTCGTCGGTTGGTCGGTCGGTCGGCACCCTGACGCTGACGGATGAGTTTACAGCTAATACAGCGTAGCTTTGAAGTTGCCGCTGGCAGGGCCGATTTTGAGAAGACTGCTATAAACGTCAGTTTCCAAAGCCGACAAAGGGTGCCCGGGCGCTATTGACAGCGACACGACTGTAAACAAGGTGTCTAGGCTCGGGGTGGAAATTAATTATACCCTATCCTACTACCTCACCTACTTGTTCACGCTCATATTTCTAGCCTATATAATACATCTATACCGAACCACCACCACCTAGCTTATCGCACAAACTTTATTTGGTCTCATTTTTAGAACCCTCCAAGCCGCTTCTTTACACGTTATTTCAAACTTCGATGTGTAAACGTATTCCCACGTATATCTAGTACAAATGTATTAGGGGGATTCAAAAAAAAAATTGTTTTTTTTTTGTTTTTTCCAAACAGGTTCAAAAGTTTCGTTTAGTTATAAAGATTCGCCTGTTAAAATTTCAGCTCTTAATATTGATATTAAGAAGGCGCATCGCGAATTTCTATTTCCCGTTTAAATAACGTGGGAAAATTTGTTTCCGCTTCTTCTGATTTTTATAACTAGCTAACGATGCGTCGTACAGAAAATCTACAAACATATTTTTGCAGAGAATTAAATGCTCTAGAAAAAAGGTCTCTTGCACTTTTTTGATAAACTTATTTTAGAAACTCATTTTTTGTCAGAAAGGTGGTTCTTTGAACTCGAATATCGTTCGAACGGCTAAGTTTATCGAAAAAGTGTGAGAGACCTTTTTCGTAGAGCATTCAATTCCCTAAAAAAATATGTTCGTAGACTTTCTGTACGACGCATCTTTAGCTAGTTATAAAAATCAGAAGGAGCAAAAACAAATTTCCCCGTGTTATTTAAATGGGAAATAGAAATTCGCGATGCGCCACCTCTTAATATTAATATTGAGAGCTCAAATTTTAACAGGCGTATTTTTTTACCTGAATGAAACCTTTGAACCTGTTTGGAGTAGACAAAAAAAAAAATTTCGTTTCTTTTTAATCACCCTAATATGTATGTATCAAATCCACGAGACAGGGGCGAGATTTTCATTTATTGAAACATCAATTTTCCTAATTATACAATTTTAAAAAATTACTTTTTCTTCATGACAGAAGGATAAAAAAAATTGTTATCCGTATTTTTCGTCAGAGATAATTTCGTACTTTTTTAAATATTATATTAGTCGACAGACCCACAGCGTGAGGTCCTCTCGTCGAAACTCAAACTAAAGCTCGCCTCGGTTCGCCTCGCTCGGTTCGCTCGTCAGTTTGTTTTGACTAGGTAATAATTTTGCGGCCCATTGTCAGTCAGGATTAGTAAGGACGAGGAGGACGCAGGAATATACGGTACGGTATTACCTACTGGGACGACGGGGGTTGAAAAGGGGCGGATATATGCGAGGAGAGGAGAGACGAGGAAAGCAACGCTGTCGTTATACGTATACTAGAATATGACAAGAGCTTTGTTCTCCGCTATACCGACGTGTGCACAACAATAGTGGGTACTACCCTCTCATATACCTGCATATCCACCCCGTACCTTATTCCCACCTAATCCGGGTCGTAAAATTTCGTTTATATTTTTTCTCCTAGCCGTTTTCCCCGGCGTTATGATCACCCACTTCGCTAAATAATTAGAGCTCATGGACAGGTACAAATCGCAACGAAGAAGGAGAGCCTTCGTGACAATAAATTATCGAAAAATATGAAAAGACGAAACGTTTGGAGCTAATATCTGTATAGAATTTTACAGGAGTATGAAACGAGAATAGGTCGGTGGGTAGCGTAGGATATAAAGGACGAAGCAGCGAGGAGCTAGCAGCGAGCAAAGCTATAACGTGGTACTGGATAAAAGTGTAAAAATGCTGACAAGCGAATAATAGAGGAAGCAGTCAGTCACTTTGAGAGATGGCATGAAACAGGACGGTGCCAGGGTTGGCTGCTCGACGTTGTTCGTTGAGCCGTGAAAGGTAAAAAGATGGCAAAAGATGGATGAACCCAGCCGCGGTTAGCGTGTAGAAGAGAGAAGTAGAATTTGCGGCTCCTAATAAATCATACCGGTATATATGTATATACGCCTCTCCCCATCTCGCTCTCTCATTTACTTCTCTCTTTCCTTCTTTCACCTCTCAAATATATATACATATATATATATATATATATATATATATACATCTTTCCCTCTTCGAGGGAGCCCTGACTCAGCCACAACGCGTACCCCGACTCGACGAGATGCGGAGTTTTTCCAAAACTTCGCCATTCGACGGAAAAAAAAAACAAAAAGAAGAAAAGACCAAAAATTTTCGCGATTCCTTGATCGATATCGAAGCGTTTCATGGAAAGACGATCTTTCGACTCGACGAATTTGTTCTTTCTTTCGTATAATTCTGTACCACGAAGAGACGTGCGATGTGCGAAAAAAGATCGCACGGTTGATTTTGAGAAAAAAAATGGTTCGCGCCGATTTCGTGCGTCTCTTTTCTCTCTTCGTTTTTACAGATTTTGAAAAATTGTTTTTCCTTAGGATTTGTAACCGTGCTTTTGGTCCGCGATGACACGAGTGAAGGCACGCGCATTAGTCAGTTCGCGAAAGAATATATATATGTATATATATGTATATTCGAGCGTAATATACGATCTTGAAGTATATACCTACGTGTATGCGTCGTATAGGTACGAAGCTGTATCCTATATCCATACGTGTACGGTACGTACGGACATTTTTATAGCATCCACTTATAATCTTATAATCTAACAACTGATTACATATACTTATAAATTTAATTAACGTGTAAATATTTTTACCGTAAAGAAGTTAATTTCAAAGCTATACGTATACGTGTATACCCATACGGCTATTCGATAGTAATAAAATAACGCGACGGGCTATTAATTTATTACACAATTATTATCGCCAGGTATAATATATAACCGAGTGGGACACGCATGAATATCAAACACTCGTTTTTTTTTTCCCACTCGCGAAACGTCCCGAATCAAAAAACAAAGAAACCCCAAAAAAAAAAGAAAAATCAAATTTCGAATCGTTATCCACGAATCCATTTTTTGATTTTCTTTTCGATTTCACTTCACCGTGAGAAGGGGTTGAGGTACATCAACGTCTGATCTTTCTATCGACATATTATACATATATAATGTGCTGGAAGAGAATAAGAAAAGAGTAAAAAAAGAAAAGAAAATAAAATAAAAAAGAGAGGGACTCGCCTTTGTATTTGTTGAATACGAAGTCACGTATTGAATACGTTACCGGATGGCTGTATAGTCTATACGCATGTGAAGGTTTGAAAGGCGGGCTCTGGCAGTCAGGCAGTCAGGCAGGCAGGCAGGCAGGCAGGCAGGCAGGCGAATATATTGATTGTGTAGCCGGCTGGCAGCGACAGTGACATATGTCACCGGGGCTTCTCTTTATCGCTGATTTAAACATGAGGCAGTCAAGTCCTCGCCTAGCTGCCTACGTCACGTAGAGCAACACCAGTATCTAGATATATTTGTGTACGTATGTACGTGTAAATATGTACACACATGCGTGCGAGTATATAAGAGAAAATTGTGTAGATGTGCGTCCGTGTGCGGAGAGGCACACCGTGCGCGGCCGCGTGTTAACCTGTTATTATTTTAATAACAGTCCATGCCTCAAGATTTACCGCAACGCTGACCACATTTCCCACTCAATGTTGCCAGACACACACGCGCGCACGCATATCCATACATCGTGGATTTTCATTCGCTTCGAAAATGTATAACTACGAGTACGTGGCGGAAAAAAAAAACGAGAACGAATTCTGACGTATTTGTGTCAGGGTGAAGAGTCGTCGTTTGTATTTTCGTACGCGGATTGTTCGATGATTGGAAAGCGGATAAAAAACACCGCGTTTTCGATATACAGGGTAATAAATAACGAATAATTTTGAGGGTAGATTCCTCGCGAAATTCTAAGACTAAATTTCCTTTACCAAAAATTCGTAGGACCGATAGTTTCCGAGCTACGGAAGATCTTAGTTCGCCAATCGCGGAACTTGGCGACGCAGCCGGCGCCATGAGCGGAAGTCGCGCGTGGCGCCGTCTATACGCTCCGGGATTGGTCAACTAAGATCTCTCGTAGCTCGGAAAGTATAGGTCCTGCGAATTTTCGGTAAAGGAAATTTAGTCTTAGATTTTCGCAAGGAATCTTTTCAGCGAATTTCATCCCTTGATAAAATGGTTGAATGATTGAATGATTAAATGATAAAATCGTTCCGTTCCCGGTTCGAATTCGAATCCCTGGAGTCCCGCGATAGCTACCTACGCGATTCTGTCGAGGTGCACGGTGGTGAGTCCCTGTATAGTCCCTCGCGGTCCCGTAAAGCTCGTATTTCACGTTTTAATCTCTCCATTGTTCCTGCAGCGCCTCCTCCCCGGTAGTATAACGGAGTTTAGGAGTAAAAATAATGCCTACCACGAAACACGCGAACCTGTCGGCCATAAACAAACCGAGAGGGCAATACCGAGCGCCTGCGCCCTCACGACACGAATTTTTATTATACATCTTTCGAGAGTTTATATCTACTACATACAACGTATATTACCGAGACGTATACCTCTACCCGTATCAAAGAAGGGAGAGAGAAAAAAAAAAATTATATTTTTTTGTCAAAAATTTGCAAAACAATTTATTTCCCGTACTTTCTTGGCGAAGAAGAATATCGATATTTGCGCCGACCCATTATCTGGCGCCACGAATCTACGGGAATACATTTCCAGCCGTCTGGTTTTACCTGAGGACGTCCGACGTCGGTTAGTCTAATCCTAATCACTTCGGCGTCAGCTTTTAGCGCAATTATACCTGGCCAGAGTCCAGGCTTCTACCTATAATTACGAAACGAATACCGTACAGCGTTCATTATACTCTGGGACCGGATGATCACCTATTTTCGAAAAGGTAATAAATGTATTAAAAAAAAAAAAAACGGAATGGATCAAAAATCGAATCGTTTTCAAGCAGCTTCACTCCCTCTTCCTGATCCCATACGCCTTAATACTGCACGCGAATGATATACCCGCGTCAACTCTCGCTTCGTTATTACATCCCCCTAACAGGTATACCATAGATCTTTGGTGAAAACCGAAAGCGACGTGGACCGCGACTCGCTCGTCAGATTCCCGGTGGAAGAGCGTCGCGACGTTCCGTCACTCGCCCGTCTGCTTTCGACGGGACTCACGCCACTCAAAAACCCGTGAGATACATATACACGTAGACGAGCATGGCAGGTACCGGTCCGATCGGTCGATGACGGTTCAGTCATCGAAAAAAAGGCTCATATGAAAATTAGAAGAAAAATAAAAGGCCGTTTTTCACTTTCACGCTTTTTTCGATAATCGCGTACTCCACGGCCGACCTCTATGCACCATAAATTCACAGAATCACGAAGAGAATTCCAATATGTCAGCTCGTGGTGACCGGTTAATCCCAGAGATTACGGGAGACCGGTACGTCCGGGCGTCGGCTTTCGACGTCCGCGTCGTACCTATACATACACTGTACCATATACCGGCTGACGGCGTCACTGTCACTGTCACCGGACCTGTCATCCTATCAGAAAACTCGAGTCTGTTTGCCAGCCACTTGGGGCTGTCCATTCGTCCCTTGTTGTTCGTTGTTTACTCAATCGGACAGCAAGACAGCGAGACTGACGTACTGAGAGAGAAAGAGTGGGACTACCGTCCAGACGGACGCAGCTTGGAAACCATCGGGTCAGGGGCGATAGGATAAGACATATGGATGTCATACGGTGAACGAAAATAACAAAAAATGAGAGAACCGAAGAGGAGGATTTTTCCTTTCGGATTCGCCAATTTTTCAGGCTCATCGTTCCATTGCAAAGTTCTACGACTTTCATTGGAAAATCATGCAAAGGACTTTCTTTGAAATTCTCTAATCGATCGATCGACTGATAAATTAATCCAACGGAAATTCATCGGGCTAATTCATATGCGTAATGGCGACTCCTGGTTTAACAAGGTCTTCTGTCTTTAATGACGCCTGGTTCAATCGAGTGTTTCAAAAACACGTGTCGAGGGCGGTAAGCCTCTGTCTGACTCGAGCACAGGACGGTTCTTTGACGGAGAGAACCGACCCGTGGAAGGCACCGTTACGGCTCATCAGAAATCCCGAGAAGCACACGTCGTCGACGACGTCTTGTACATAGGTATGTAGGTGCGCGAGGAAAGGAAGCGGAAGAAGAAGAAGAAGAAGAAGAAGAAGAAGGAGAAGAAAACGAGGAAAAAAGGAGACTGCGACGCGTCAAAAAAGTGCGAAAAAATGAAATTCGCGGTTTTCGAATCTCTTGTATACTCTTCCCTCGCTTCCTGGGCTTTTATCGCATCGTCAGCGGTGTTTCTGCGACCGGGACTAATTGTCGTCTCTCCGGTCCGCGGCGGGATCAGGCCGAGCATCGGGGAGACGATGCTCCCTTCTCTCTCCGGCCCTTTCTCTTTCCCGCGTTCAGCCACCTTATAATTACAACTTCCCGGGCAAATGGGCGAGCTGTCAAGCCACGGGGTCCATTTGTCTTCGACCGGGTTGTATCTACCTATCTACCCCCGGTTATACCGACCACCGACCACTGGCCACACCACCGTGCAGCGTCCGGGTCCCGGAGCTTTCGGAGTCGACGCCGAACGTGTGATCCTTATCGCTAATGACCAGCTTCTCCCGTCTTACACCAATACGGCCAGGACTCATTCGGGAAGCGACTTCCACCTTCGGGTAGAAGAGTGCGAGCTTAAATCCACTTCGATTAATTTTATGGAATTGAATCGTTCGGCGATAGGAAACGCTCACGAAGATTTGAACCCTGGCCTCTGTCAGTCCGTTCTTCGTCCCTACCGAAACATAAATAACTTTTGAACCGACGTGAGTCGTTTTTCAAAGATAATTGTAATTTTACCCCGACGCAGGCACGATGCGGGCTCGAACGATTATGATATTCGGCTTTTAGATAGGAGATAGGTACCCCGTGGCTCTTCTTCTCGTTTTCCTCGAACTCGCCGACAGGAAGTTGACAATAATCGTTTACTCAACCCGTTCCCTTCGTTCTCACTCGTAATCGGAGACCATGGTGCGCGCGTGGAATAACTTATTTCAATAATATGATCAAAGGCCGCAGAGCTCTTTGTAGGTAGGAGCGTGTGTGAGGTCCGAGAACAATGCGCGATGGCTATTTCTTCATTTTTCAATTTCTCTCTCAACTTTACCTCCACATCCTAGATGCGATGTCGAGGAACGGCAGTCGATACCGCGGCTTTCCATTTCAGCGATTCCCAACGATTTGAACACTCCTTAATAACCTCCGGCGACAAAGGACTCGGAAAGGTCTGACAGGGTGCTGGCTCGCTGGCTCGCCCTGTCACGCGTATTGTGTTCACCCTTCGTTTCGCGGCTGGTCAACACAATGGGAAACAGTAACGGCGTTGCACCTTTACGCGCCGTGACCAAACCGGGTTCTTACATTACGTGCGTTTAATTAACTTTCCTTGACTCCCTTCATCACAGCTCATAGACATAAACTCCTCTCTTGTTCAGAGGCAAGGTGGAAACTTTCGGTAATTTTTGGCGCAACTTTAGGCCGAAGAAGACGGTGCTGAGCGCCGAATAAAATAGTAAAAATTCACCGGATCGTAAGGCGGTAATTACCTTCCTTTTATACCCAAACCCAGCCGAATACAGGAATACAGCTCTTCCAAAGAAACGACTTTACTACCTCTCACCGGCAATAAAACTATATTATCCGAGCTCTAAACGGAGTGAATTCCACATCGTCGTAGGTACGCGGGGCATTGTGTACCCGAAAGTGTCTTTCTCCCATTGAAAGGTATATAATGTCTGCAATAAACCGAGAGACTCGGAATCAGTGATTCATTAACGAACAGTCGATTTACACCGAGTTACTCACCGAGTTATTAGTACTTGTACGATTGTATTTCGTAATTGCCGATCGCAGGGTCCCCGCCCTAAATCAGCCGACGTCGTTTCCTACCCTAAGCGAGTGGGGGAGGGTTTAGAAAATTCTCCATTCAGATTTTATTGGGCTAATTGAACGGGGAAATTCCTGAAGGCTTTTCCCTCGCGAAGATCAGCCCTGGCGACGTGTCGCCTACTTCGATGCGATTAGTTCATCGCGGCGAGAATAGACGAGCGTGAGGTGTAATTGTGTAATTAGATTTAACGTTTTACAACCGTAATTCTATAGACTGTAAAGCCTCCTATGCTGTGTTATATTTATACCGAAGACGGAACGGGGATGACGTGTTTTAATACACCGCCGTATAATAATTACTCCTGCAATTAGTTCAAGGAACTTTTATGACTCAATTGTTTATTACGCTTTGGTTTACCCGTGGGTTTTTAGTTATCGGTATATCGCCGTTCGGTAATTAAATACGCGTTACATACGTGCCTTTTCGACGATTTTTTCATCATTTTTTATCATTCTATCTTTGCATAAAGTCTTATAACGCTCCAAGGAATATCGTACGAATATACGTACGCATGACGTACCGAGGAAATTAAGCTGTCAAAAAATATTCGATACACGTACACGGTGGCCCGTTACAGCTGTCAGTGTACCATGTACGGTATAATATACGTCAAACAGCTGAATCGACGGAGAAAAATTTGTTATTAAAGTATTATAGCATATTTTATATATCATTGTATTATACCTGTACGCCTGAGGGAATCAACTGTCATTTCGTCAGTCAGTGTCATTATTTGGTTGTCGAGTAGGTAGGTATAAGCGAGGAGAAAAACGGTAACGTAATCTTATCTTACGACGAGGCACATACGCGAAGCGAGGTGCCCTAAGCCCCTGCCGATCTACCCGCCTCCGGTATACGGGGTAATGGGAACTCATCAATTATAATTCAGTGACACAAACATGGATTTGACGTGTCGTTAGGATATACTTGATCGATGACACGCTCGCCCACGAATACGCTATATATATTCTAACAGCGAAAAAGGAAACGCGTATCACGCCTTTTCGTTCTTTAGACAAAGATCCGAGAGGCCTAACCTCAAAACTTGAATTTCGCACATTTAATCGTTCAGGGTTTAATAACTCGGGCTGTACCGATCGTATCGGGACCAATAAGGGGTCAAATCGATCGTCTCGAGATTCGCTATTTGGAAAATGAGGTTTCGAAATCGTATCAATTGTTCACGACGTCGTGAAGAGGGCCTCGATCAGACCGGACTATTTTTTGTCTCCGCATGCTGAGAAACAGACCGAAGTTTTGGGATTCTTTTGACTTTCGAGACGGTCGTGGAATCGAATTATTTATTACTTCGTTCGTGCTATCAACGCGGTGTGAGATACGAGTCCAGACAATTTCTCCTGTTTTTTTTCTCAACAAACCAGCGACAAGGTCGGTCTATATAATCACCTGTATCCACATACGTTTACCAACACGAGTAAATAAGACCTGAGAATAAATATGGCGAAACGGGGTTAAACGAGTCGATTTTTTACGCGATTATTAAATCGAATATATCGCGATGTTAAAATTTATTCGCGGTACGCAAAATTTCGCGAATCGCTTAATCCCACGTAATATATAAACGTATTCTCTCATATACGGTGCACCTGTCGGATATCGAATTCGCTTTAATTAATATCGATCTCGATCCAGCTCGTTCATAGTTATAATAAGAATCAGTTCTCGTAACCGATCGACGATTAACCTAAAGTGGAGTTTCACGATAAAAGAACGTGATTCGACCACTTCTCTTTAAATGACGATCACCTCCTATCCACGCTTCGTATAAAATACTCAGAATCACCGATACCACTCGACAAATACCCTCCGGGCTGTTTAGGAGATAAGATTCCGTCTTACAATTAACGAATTAGTCAACCGCGATATCAGATTTGATTTTTTCAACTTTTCCACACAAACAAAAAAAATTTTATCAAAAGAGCGAATTCTTTTTTCATCCCTGATTAGTTATTATTCCAACTGGCAGCCTTAGGTGCTTGTAATCCTTATCGTTATTAAGCGATTATCAGATTCGATTGCCTCTGATCTGATCGGGCAAAAGATTCGAAATGAGAAAAAAAAAAATGAATAAAAAGGGGAACAAGAAATCAGCGAATTTATTCATTCATTCATTAATTCGTTCATTTTTTCACCGACATATGGGAGCCTCTGCTTTCGACTCGCCGTTCGGTCGGATCGTAAAAGTAAAAAATCAAACGGGGTGTATATTCATTCGTTGTAATGTGTTCACAGCATATAATATACAAGCCTGACGTATATATGGGAGAAAACGAACGGCTATTCGCAAGTGGTGTGACACACCTTGAGTACGGACCTGTGTTCGCTCATATACGCGTTATACGTGTTTGCAGAAATACGCTTTGGCTCGTAAACCTCACCGCGGACTTTACTCGCGCGTATCTTACGCCGAATTTCTTTCCTTTTTTATTCTCCTTTTCACCTTATTCTCTCCCTGAGCTTCGATGACATTTTGTATAACCGCGAGCAATATAATTAGCCGACTATTATCGTAAATAAATATATTCGCGTAAATTTGTCTTTTTTTTTTAGAATAAAGCTGTTCTTACCCAGACATGTACCCTGTATCAAGTTTGGGCCTCTTAATTTTCTTTTATTTTTCTTCCTTCTCTGTTTTCCGTTCGGGTCTTTTATAAACCATTTCGAAATCGATGTAAATGATTTTTTATTTCTCTTCCAAACAGGTTCAAAAGTTTCATTTAGGTATAAAAATACGCCTGTTAAAATTTGTGCTCTTAATATTCATATCAAGATGTGGCGCATCGCGAATTTCTATTTCCCATTTAAATAACACGGGGAAATTAGTTTCTGCTCCTTCTGATTTTTATAACTGGCTAACGATGCGTCGTAAAGAAAATCTACGAACATATTTTTGCAGGGAATTGAATGCTCTACAAAAAAGGTCTCCTACACTTTTTCGATAAACTTAGCCGTTCGAACGATATTCGAGTTCAAAGAACCACCTTTCTGACAAAAAATGAGTTTCTAAAATAAGTTTATCAAAAAAGTGCAAGAGACCTTTTTTGTAGAGCGTTTAATTCCCTACAAAAATATGTTTCTAGATTTTCTGTACGACGCGTCGTTAGCTAGTCATAAAAATCAAAAGAAGCAGAAACAAATTTTCCCACGTTATTTAAATGGGAAATAGAAATTCGCGATGCGCCACCTCTTAATGTTAATATTAAGAGCTCAAATTTTAACAGGCGTATCTTTATAATTAAATGAAACTTTTGAACCTGTTTGGAAGAAAAAAAAAATTTCGTTTTTTTTTTAATCACCCTAATAAACACGTACGTGTATCAGGTACGGTCTTATCGATCACCGACTCTACTCACCGATGGATAACGGATCTGCATCGTATGTCTATAAAGGTATTGGAACGGTTATCGATGCGTAATCATATACTTATACCCGAGGTACTTGAGTCGTTCTATATCGAAAGTTGAATAATTAGCCAAGGTGTATTGGCCCGTTAATTGAGCGTGTGATTTAGCGATAGTAATCGGTATCGTAAAGCCGTGTGTTATAAATAAAAATCTATATAAAATGTGCAATTAAAATTGAACGCGGGTGATAAACGCGATTAGCCCGAGAACTGTGCTGCCGTGTCTCGTTTTCCCACTTGGAATATTATAAAATAATGATTGAAACAATGATAAAGAAAATGGTTGAATTAATAGAAACTTATTTCAACCGACGATAAAACCTCCGCGTCAATTAACGATCGATCAATTCGATTGATTTATTTTTTATTACCGTTTCCTTTTTCTTTTTTCCTTTTTTTTATCGCTCTAAACCTACAATCTACACGTGATATCTATATTGATTTATTATTGCTCGATCTATAACTCGAGAGGTATCGTTAGAGTAACGATAAAAAAAAAAAATGAAAAAAATCATATATATACATTCTAATCTCAATTATACACGGTCTATGAAAATAATTACACGATTTCTATTCACTTCTATTGGATATAAAATATATATACTAACGCTTTACATAATACTATGGTTCGTTGCTTTTTTTTTTTAAATCTGAAATTAAATTTTTGGAATTATAGCGTATTATGTATATATGTATGCGTATACATTGTATATATATGTATATATGTTCGTATCGGTACGTATAATCAAAGTGCCAGAAGTTGAGAAACTAACGACTCGAAAATTATTGGCTAATAAAAATTATAATCAACTACTCGTTTCGTTATGGACGGACATTAAATAAAAGTTTTCAAGGAGGAAGGCACCCGTAGCCCGAGAGCTAAAATTATTTTACTACCTTTGAATAATAAAAAGATCACCGGTATAGCCATACGGCTATTATAATAACCCGCGACACGAATTTATTCGCGTAATCGATACACGCGAGTAAAAATAAAATTGGGAAAACAGAAAGAGAGAAAATATAAAAATTAAATAATTTAAAAATTTAAAAAAAAAATGAAATGGACAAGTGATACGAGTTTAGGGATCTTCGCCGCCGCAGGTACCCCAACGGCGCTGGCTACGCCGTCCTACGCCCCTGTTAGTCGTTTGTGATGCGACTGAGCATTGAGGAGGCAACCGACTGCAGTTTCTTGCCTAGCATACAAATGAAGAGTATAAACATGTCGTCATTATCTGTCGGATTTATAGGAGGTATAGAACCGACTCGCGACTCGACTCAACCCGACTCTTGACACACAGGTGCCACGCCACGGTGGTTAGAGGCTATACAGTGGCTCTCGATTCTTGTTGGACTAGCCAGGACCAGAATTATTAAAAAAAATATCTCATACATGCGTCCGTGAATGGAATGAAAATTTTCATCATTCGGTTATCTGTTTTCTTTGTTCTTTTTACCCAAAAAAAAAAAAAATGAGAAGAACATAAAAATTGAAAGAAAATAAAAATGGAATAAAGAAATATGAAGCGAAGTGAAGAAGGAGAAGCTAGGTATATGCATCGAGACTTTAGACAGGTGTCGGTAATTTAATGTTTTTTTGTTGTTGAAATAGTACGTATTTGTCTCGAGTAAATATATGCCCACTCGTGTCACTGTGGGTTTAAGGCGGAATTAGACTCTTAACTCACTTAACACGGTCTACTACTCGGACTATACAAATTGACGAAATATGTAGTCATTTTATTTGACTTTTTCAGCTTTTTACGTCATTTTTTTTTTTCTTCTCTCCTCCACCTTCGTTTTTAAGACGCAGGGTTATCGCTCGGGTTCCGAGCAGTTAACGCCGCATCATTTCTACACTAATTACTAGTACAAGTATTATGATAGCGCACGATCTCGCGTTAACGTTCGAGCGTCAGGAAGGAGCGGGAGAGAAGGAGATAAAATAAAACGAAGATAAGGTAAAGAAAAAAAAAGAAAAAAATCTAGATAAATACATTAAACGTTCTACGAGCTACAAAAATATCGTATGTATGTATATACGACAACGTAATTTTATGAAATGAATTAATATAGCCGGTCGAGTTGGTCGAGGCCCCGCGGGGTTTTAAAGTCGAGAAGTAGAATGAGAGAGGAGGCGATGAACGTTGTAAAATTGCGGTTGGTGGGTACGGGGCGAAGGAAAAAGTAAGGGGGGAATTATTTACTGCTAGCCCAATTAACATTTGCCTCGTTATTTCATGTCGCTCAGCAATTAACGATATTTACGGGAAACGGTTACCCAGTACGCTTAATTATCTCTTAATGAACCAACACGTATCGGAGTTAAACCTCGCTGGTATATATATACAGGATCCTGATGAAGACGTCCTCGTCGCCCCGGCTAATTGCCCTGGCTGCCTCCTCTCCACGTCGCTTCCTTCAAGGGTGAGATATTGCGTCATACGTCTCAAACATATCCCCGTACACATGCGGCTGAAATCTTCCTCTCACGTCACACCCGTAATCGATAATCATTCGAGACAAGAAAAACGAATTTCGAAAAAGTTCTGCGCTCCACGCAGCGGATTTCGGGGCAACGCAGCAGAAATTTTGCCATTTTATGCATATTTTTTTTTCGCGCCGTCTTCCCTCTTTCAAATTCGGGGTTTGGGCTTTTTTCTACCCTTCAGGGGGGAATACGTGTCTGTATATCCGTAACGTACGTGTATACGTGCGTTGGCGCGGATATTACGAAAAAGTAAGAGTCAGCTACGTCCGTAACGGGTCTCTGCAGATTTTTCGTGACAAGATAAGCCACGTCCTGTTTACTCTCTACCTTCGAAGCGTAGCGAACCGTCGACGGGACTCATGCCCTACGAAGATGCTCGTTAAGCCTTTTACTGCCTGGCATGGCGTGGCGTGGCGTAGCAGTCCGTTAAGCCGTATATCACCAAGGGACCACCGAGCAACGAGAAAAAAATAGAAATTCCGCCTTTTTTTTACCTTCTCTTCTGTATTTTAATCAATTTTTAAAACGATACAAAAATCGTCGAAGTCCTCATTCTTTCCCGAATATCGTGAAAGACGAAGAAGGAGAAGCTAAATCGTCGATTACAACCAACGAACGTGTTCTGTGTCTCGCATTAGCCGGGTATCTCTCGAGAGTACGTAGAGAGAGGATCATGAATCATGACTTCGAAGGTAGTACGTGGTAAGTAAGACCGGTCCCCACTGAGTTAGATAGGTAGTGTACATACATACTACAAGAGGGAATGGCTGCAGGCATGTCTTCTAGTAATTCAGTAGCCAATTAGTTATACCGCGGCTCGGCGCGGGGAAGATTTCTATCGTGTTATGGTCGGGGCTGACAAGGACAACGGTTCATGGGGTGGCAAAAACGCGTTAACTTCACCACTCGAGAGTTGGCGTATGGCGTCGAAGGGGAACGGGGGGATAATCGAGTCTGCGAAGAAACCGTGAAAATAACGGAAAAAAAAATGAAAAAATAATGGAAAGGAACACGTTCGTTGTATCGTGCACCGAGTCCCTTCGAGGATCGTTTCAATTATTCAATTACACGTAATTCTGAGGTGGGATCGATTATTCAATTAAAATATCCTCACCTCCGAATAACAAGGCATAATTCGAATCCGAATGAGACTCTTTCAATTAGTCAGAGTCCTCTCCGCGCTTCGTGAGGCCGATAAACTAACGAGGCGAGCCCCGAGGGGCACGGGAACGCGTACTCCTCTCCTGCCATGGAAGGCCTACGGATAAGGCCCACGCTTTCTAACCGAGATGAGAAGGAAGAAAATACGCCCAGTTATACTCGTAACTTAGACCCGAGTCACCTCCTGCACTTATCTAGATACATACCTACTCTAAGAATACCTACTACCGAGAATAAAGAAGGCGAAGAGAATATCCAGAGTTGCTAATGAGTATAAGGTGTTTCCTCCCCGACGTACCTCCTACGGACACGTTTTACGACGACACTTCTATCGCCCGGGTTGATATTCCTTAACATAGATCAGACAAGAGGGTTGATTTAACGGGGTTTTGTAGGGCTGGCTCCGATTTTATCGCCCGATGTCCGTCTCTCCTCCTGTCTTATACAGTGTCGACGTTAATTGACATTTTCACCTCATATTGTTTCATCCGTACCGACGTCCCCTTCAAAAATACCCTCGTAATTAACGGCAGGTACTACGAGTCGAGCCGGTGGCCGTTCTGATAAAGGCTGGTTGTATAATACGGTCGTTAGAGATTCGATTGCCGAAGGGCGGTCTCCTGCCTCGTATGAAAATCAGGGGATCCGGAATACGGCCGCGGCGGGACAATTGCTGCGGATCTTTGAGTCTCCGGTATATTCCTGTCGTTATTTCGACTCCTGAATAAGGAAGAAGCTGTTACCGTTCACCCCGATAAACAAACCAGCCAACCCGACGTTTCCACAAGGACGACGTTGGCGCATGGCTGCCGCCGATAGAGGCAGCCAGTTCCGCTTTATGATCCCATAAATATCTCAATAGGATCTTAAATTACCACCACCCCCTCTATCGCGCCCTCTCTCGCTCTCCCGCTCTCCCGGTCTCTCTCCATCGTTGGATTTCGATGTGGACGTCGACGTGGATATACATTTACTCGGTAGAGTTTTCGGTGGAGACGTTACCGTTATTTATGGCCTCGTTTATCAAGGTGGCACCCCTTTCCTCTATCGTAGTCTGGCTCGATGCAGACTATCCGCCAGTGCGAAGGCAATCCCGAGATATATCGCCTCGATACCAATCCGCCGCACGGTACCGCGTAGAGCGGTGCTGATCCTTCTTTCAACTTTTGCGTCGATGCCCGCAGAGGCAATGGAAGTGGAAGAAGAGGAAGAGGAAGAGGCGGAGGCGGAGGTGAAGGTAGAGGGTTCCAGGGTGATAAATGCCCGACTGTTCGGTGCTCCATGCTCAACCATGAAACCCCGACGCCCTTTAGAGATAACGATAATTAGCGAGGCCATCGTTTGTCTGAACGTCAGAGGTCTGAAACTTGACGCCCGTGTTCAGACGTGTCTGTGTTCTCCTATGTACAGATCCATTACATTTAACTAACAAATTGTGGTAGCCTGTCTCTCACTCGGATACCGTTCGCGATACTTTACAGCTAATTAAACCGGAATTATAATAAACTTTGAGAGTTTCCAATCGATTTTTATCGCCTCTCGGATATCGGGGAAGATTGATCACCGGCCGTGTCTCATCAGTTTCGTTCTGAATAGTTTCGTGATAAAGGCGTCTCTCTCCTTCTCCCCGGAGGCTCGTCCAGGTTCATAGACAAGCGTCCATCCCTCGGGGGAAGAAGAAGGTCGTTCAGTTTTCTTGGCATAGATAAATAGCGGCAGTCGACGCGGGGCTACGGCCGGGGATAGAGGAGGGCACTTTGTCCCCTGGTATGTCAGACCGAATAAACGCCCGATCACTTATTTCCTCGGGGTTCCAGAAAACCCGGTGGAATCTTTTCCGAAACGCTGAAATTTCGCAATTCCAAAGGTGCGCCGGTGGAGAGAGTCATTAGCGATTGACGAGCGCTACGGAGACCCTGAACGTTCTGTGTCGAGAATGAAACGATAATGTGTTGGACACATAAAGCAAGAAAATACTGCGAGAGTACATAAATAAAATAGAAAAAAGGGGAGAAAAAAAAGAAGAAATTGGAAGGGGCTTTCAGACGGAGACAAATAAACGAGGGAAAACTACGTCGTGGCACAAAGCGAGGCAATATCCTTTCCTCCTCTCTGCCTTGGGGCTGTAGAGACTCGGGCCAAGAGCTAATAGCAGTCCCTGTGGTAAACAAGATGCTTTTGTCGCCGTACTTTCAAGCGTTGCGCATCCCCCCGAAAACTCTGAAAGCTCGTGGTACAGTTTTACTGCACACTGCAGTCTACGTCCCACGTAGATACGACAGTTTCGTTTCCTCCTTTATTTGTAGGGTATGTTTTCTTTCGTCGCTCTATGGAAGAACTGTTTCTTTTCTCGATAAATATGTACACGCCACGAACGAATGTACCTACATGATTTCATCCGGTTAAATCTCTCAGAAGAGTTTCAACCCTCGTCGAAAGTACGTAGCGGAATAAGAAGACCCTCTTTAATCTCTCCGGGTCTGAACCGTGTGGGCTGGAAGTCATCATCCGGTTTCGCGAATGAGGAAAGAGACGGGAATTTCATCCCGAATGCGAAATTTCGAGATCTCGTCGAGCTATCGACCGGGCGAAGTTCCGTTGCAAAAAATCGACGACGGTATCAGGGTTTCGCGAGGAGAGTAGAAGCGCGTTAAACGTGTAACGTCTCTATACACGGTAATAACGTCGGGCACACACAACTATATAAGTCTGAACCAGCCACCGTCGACGTGGCGGAGGGTGAGACCACGACGAAGGGTAGGAAGTGAGAAACGAGTGATTTAGCGGGGTGGCTACTCGACGACTGCCCGCGATAACCTGCCTGTCTACGGAACAACCCCATTTGTCGGATGTCTTCCGCTACAAAACTGCCGTTCGCGCCCCATGCCCATGACCATACTCATACCCGTGGCACGCTCGTCCCACACGCCCTTTCTTCGTCGACCCCAACCGACTTCCGCGTTTCTGTTCCGCGTTCGGTTACACGTGAAAGAAATTTATCGCGTAATCGTCGCGCGGAATTACGCCGCATCGCGTGTTTCGCGGTTGCGTAAAATCCATACCGCGAAGTGCAGGAGGTTTCCTTTCGAAGTTGGGGTGCAGCGAAATCTCCTCGCGATCGTCGGGCCTCTAAAACTCTTGGCGAGGCTGTGGACCAGGACTTCGACGTTGGTTAGGGTTCCGAATGGCCCCTCGGCAGGGATTTATACCCAGGGCAGCCACTTTGAGCCATCAGCGGCTCGTTTGAACTCCGCCGCGGCCTCGCAGACGTTATAAAGACAAACTATGCCTCGGGCAACGTCATTCCCCTCCACTTTATGCCATAATTCTTCGGCTGTCCGCCTCTCGCGTCTCTCTCTCTCCAGCTCTCCTGGTCTCTCGCTTTCACCGTAGAAAGAGACGTCCTTCTTCTTGGCTCTAGACCTCTCGCTCGGTTTACGGTTACTGCCTGCGGGTAATAAAGATGGTTCTGGTTATGTACAACGGCAACGCGGCAACGGAGGCGGAGCTCGACTGCCCTCCGTGGGCAGGACTAACGCAAATGACTCTTCCGTGCAAGATGGCGTTGGTACCTACTCCGTCCCGGTCGTGCGTTTATATTTAGCTCGCGTTCTGTCGGACCCGCGGTTCTGACGCTACTTCTGATGTTGATGATCATCGTCAACCGCAGAACCGAAAACGCCCGGAGGTTGCACGTGCTACGTCCCGGTAAACTTCGCCCGATTGCGCATTTCTCGCGGTGATTAATTCACCGAGAACCGAAAATTTCATCCCACCGCTGGCACCTCGAACAATTCCTCGCTACGCCGCGCTTCTGGTGGTCCCCGACTTCCGGTAACCGTGAAATAAACCAAAACGTTGCCTCGGAGAAGAAAGCGCCGTCCTGCGAGGGTCTGGTATATTTTGCGAGCTCGCGCATCCTGCGGAACTAGCGCGAAACTCTCGCCGGTTAGCAGCTGGGCGACACGGACGGTTTTATAAAGACGGACGATTCGTCCGCCGAGGTGAAGACGACGACGTCCGTAGTAGGCGATAGAATGTTCGGTTCTTTCGCGGAGAGTATATCGCTTGGTATTCGGTGTGTATCGAAGATTTGAAGATCGTAATTTGGACGTTCTTACTCGTCGTAAGAAACGGCGATCGTTGCCGGTGCCGGATTCCCTTTTTACCGGCGACCGCTCACGTTTTGAATTATTTAATTCTTCCCGTCCGGTTTATCCGCGGATGCGGCAGACCGATTGATAATAAAATAAAACCATCGAAATGGGGCATGGTCATTGCAGTCGAATGTTAACAACTTCGGAATTCCAGCTGCGGCGACTACCTATCTCGACGGACCTTTGCGGCCCTTTGATATACCCTCGGCCCTCGACTGACGGAGACACATGCCTACTTGCCAAGGCAGCTCGCGGCGACTCGCGAAGACGAGCCCTGCGCACGGAGGAAACGGAGAACGTCGCGTCTCGTCGCGTCTCGTCGCGACGCTTGATACTTCAGACTACAACTTAGGCGATCTAACGTAAGCGGTTCTGTGGTAGCGGTCGCTTTGCCGGTTCCGATGGCTGTTCGTCTACGTCCCGGGAGGATTGATGGCACTCGTCTTCCTCGAGCCATCCGCTTCACTGATCGCATACTGGCCCCGGCAACAGCGTTCACCGAGCGACAGAGACGCGACGCGGAGATACTGCATTTATGGAATATCTTGAAATCTTTCGACTTTTATACCGAATAGACGCCCGGCAATCAGCCGATTGTCTCCGCATCGCATCCCGTCGTATCGGGTTCGAACGTTCTCTAACGCGGAGGCTCTTTCATCTTGTTCGATGCGTTACTATACCCTAACCGTAACTCAACGTCAACTTATCCGGCTAAAACATTTCGCCTAAAGACAGTATCCAACGGCTTTTTAACTTCTTCTTCGTATTCTTCTTCTTCTTCTTCCTCCTCTTCCTTCTCCTCTCTTTCATCTCCACGTCGAACACGCTGCACGCACAAAGGGTAATGATACCACGATATCTATTCACGTCATGTATTCTCCTTCTTCAGTGGAGTGAAGTGAAGTGAAGTGTGCAGCTAATAATACAAGATACATACTTAGAACGCCTAAAATTTCTTTCATATTTTCGTTGACGGACATTGATTGATGCCCGATGGACGAAGCCTTGACCCTGAAGAAGCCAGAGGTTCGTTCCTCGTCTGGCCTGACGCCAAAGTCTCTGTCGTTTCGTTTCACGTACGTATACGTACGTAAGCCCTGCGCGGATCAGGGCCTGCTGCTGCAGAGTTGTCAGTCTAGTAGATAGGCATCTGGCGCGGTTGCTTAATGACGGTTCTTGACTGACTCGGATCGAGACTCAGAAAAGACGAGAAGGGCAGGGAAGGGAAGGGAAGAGGAGAGATGAGACGAGACGAGACGAGGAGTAGTCGTCAGGGAGTCGAGAAGTCCAGAGTGCGTCACATCAACCAGACCGCGAGAGATCTACGACTTCCCCTCTTACCCATTGCGGTGACCAATAATTCCAGGATCGAGATTCCGCCTCGCCTTGTCTCTTCTCGCTGGTGCAGTTTTAATGGTAATTTTATCCGGCTTTATTCATTCCGGCAAAGGAATAAATATCGTACGATTTCGAACCTATTACCGATTCCGTACTTTTATACACGCGATTTGCCCCGGCACGTATAAGAGGAAAATCTCTTCTGTATCAATTTTCTGGGCAGACAAGTATAGGACGCGATCCGTCTTCTTTCATCGATACTAACCCCAATCCCATCATCGCATCGCTTCTCGGCTCACCGCACCGCGGTATTACTCAATAGACCTGAATCTGACAAGTTTTTTTTCTTATTCTAAAGCATAATAAAAGTCAGGAGGAGGCAATCTATTACCCCGGCTAGTGCAGCGTACCGGTGTGCTGTGCTCGGCTGTGATGTGGTGTGGTGTGGCGTGGTGTGGCAAGGAATGGAAGAGCAGAAGAGAACAGAACTAGCCGCGCGCGGGCACGAAGAGAAGAGAAGAGGGACTAACTCTGGCCCTGGAGTCTCTACCTCGGGCGGTATTCTTTGATGTCGATGCGGCGTCCACCGCCTCGTCTCGTCTTGGCTACTGGAATTTTCTATTTACTATTTAAGGCCGGTACTTATTGCCGGGACCGTCTCGTTAATTTATCTACGCAGTGTACGCTAGAAGTTGTTGATGCCGTTGGTGCCTCAGCGCTGCTCCTCGTCGCCGTTCGTCGGTGGGCCGAAGAGTCACGCTGTTGAGGAATAGGAACGAAGATGGCTGAAGGGATCATCGGTACGAACATCGGGATGAAAAAGAACGTGGGGGGCTACGGACTGAGCGGGGGAAAGAGAACAAGAATAAGAAGAGGATGACGAAGAAGAGGAACGAGGTAAGGGACGGGGGACAGCATCGGTGCGTAAACATGTCAGCCTTTGTTGCCACAGTCGAGAAACGAGAAACACACACCGCGCTCTCTTCTTCTTCGGCATGGGCACCGGCGGTGGCGGCAGAGCCAGTCTTATACGTGACGTTGCTGCCTAATGGTTTCATTATGTTCTTCGTGTTCCTATATACTTATATACATTCTGCCGCTGTTATCTTGTCTCTCGCTGAAGGGATGGGAGCCGCATGCCTTCGGCTAACCAACCGCAGGTGAAATTCCTTTAGATCCTGGTCAACTGATTAATCTTAGAGTGGTATCGATAATTGACATTCAGTTCAATGCATTACTGGCTCGGTCATTTATTTAACCATACAGCTGCGGATGCAGTTGCAGTTGCGGTTGCAGTTGCAGTTCCAGATGCGGACGGACGACGCCTCCCATCCGAGATACCATATTTTTCACACAGTTTACATTTCGCATTAATAATAGTGAAAATAAAAACGGGACGCGCGTTTATTTTCTTCTCTTCAATTCTGAGCCGTAAAACGGTGCCGCCGCCAAAGAGCGTCACTCGAGAGCTCTGGGTTACGTAACTGCTTATTCTCTCAGAACGGACAAGGTGCACTAAATCATTTCGTCGAGTGAGCCATTCTCACCGTTATACCTGCCCGCGCGAGAGGAAAGGAGACGGAGTGATGGAACTGGGAGACCGAGTACCCACTTCCACACTCGTTTGTTATCAAAACATCCTGTCGAGCCTTCGAACAACATACCGATGTCGGCTAAGTCAACAGTCTTGACTTGTCGCGTTATTGTTACTTCAACAAAACTACGTTAATACATATTAATAAAGGCGGCGTCGTATGCCCGAGGAGAGAAAGACTCGGGGCCGTATTCGGCCGACCGGAAGCCAGCCTATTCATCATCACGATTTTTAAGCTCGGCGAGTGGCTCTAATTCCCGTCTTTCCACTCTTTTTTAATGCGTGTTTGATCGAGCCTCGTCATAACCGGGAATGAAAAATGGGCTTTACACGTACCTCTCGTATCCCAACGAGAGCGGGAAGCCAGCCCAGGCAGGGGATAAGTTGCGCAAAGTCGATTTTGACGTCTGACTAATCCGCGCTCGACGTATCTTTGCGTATCTCCGGGATATCTCTGTCGTATCTCGACGGTTCGATCGATCACGAGCCATTAAATTGTCTGGGCTCCCGCGACCGCAATAAATTATTAGCCTCGATAAATCGGTAAACAGCACCGTGCCTGCACACGCTGAGATAACTCCGCTTTTACTAGTAGCAATTCCACGCGCCGACACCTTCGTCATCGTCGCGGTATACCGGAGCTAATATATACCGTACACGGGACCCCCGCACTCTGGCTTCCTATCAATATTTCATTACCGATGTTCCAAATGATTGTCAGTCTTCGGACCACCTCGACCCCACGTTTCCACTGCATCTTTTAACGCTATGACTAATTCCGTGCGTCATGAGCTAGTCGCCTGTTCCATGTGTCCATCAGCGTCCGTAACACTTCAGCTGGTCGAAAATCACGAGTATATAGATCGGAGATAGTCGATTGCAGATATTAGATAGCAGACGTACTTGGCGCGATACCACTTCAGTTGTCCCAGAGAATCGCTACGCCGGATTATCTCGGCTGTATAAATAGCCGTTGGAATTGAACGAGTAGTATCAATAATTAAAGGGTCAATTCATACTCGAAACCATTCCTGGGATCAGGATTCAGTCATCATTATCAGTCGACTGAATGGCTGACAGATGCTGTCTCGGAATTATGACGGATCGCTCATATAACTGTCGCACTAGTCGCTCCCGATGAGCTCCCTATCTTGATTTACCGTTCCTCTGTGTATCTACGTGCTTAAGTGCACGATAATTGTGTACTATTCTTCACTTTCAACGCGAAATGGGTGCGGGTACGATCTTTGGATCGTTCTCGTTGTGACTAAGCAACTGTGATGGATATCGGCAATGGAAAAACTCCAGAATAGGTATATTTTGACAGGAAATTTACAAGGCTGTCAACCCCCGATGTCATCGACGCCTTATGACTAAGAAGAAATATCAGTGCAACGATTCACTGTAATCTTTACGTCACTCGACTTCAAGACATTTGCTCTTCATTGGCTAATGTCGTCGTCCGGTCTCAAACACGACGATGGAAGGAATGGAAAATGGTAGCAGAGGCAGTTCTCCCTTGGCCATGTAGGTACTTCTCCGTTTGTAATAAACGAGAGGTTTTCAACTGTACGGCGTTGAAGGATCGAACTGATTCACGTATCGCGTGCAGATGCCGTGTTCTTTTTATTTTCTATTTTCTCTTTCCTCTTTCCTCTTTACTCTGCCTGGTTCCTTTCTCGTCCTCTCCACGCCCCCTGACTGCGCCTGGTCTCCGGTCTCCGGCCACGAGACATCATTCATCACCCTGATGCATGGGCGCCCATCGACCAGCTCTGGGCGACTGCCTATAGCCCCGCGCAGATATATTTCTCTCGTGCGATGAAATTAACGCCTCGTCATTAACCCGTACCGTGCGCATGCATGGAAGCCAACCGACTTTTGTAAAGAGTCCGGACAGAAATTTCCTCCTCGTATTTCATACAGCCAAGACTGAAATTATGTCCAATGGACATTCGTTCGTACTAGGTGAACTTGTTCGATACAATGGACGACTGCGAAAGAACCTTGCGAGCAATGTTCCTCATCCCTTGCCTCTAGCCACCTCCAGGGTAACAATGATGTAGAAAAACAGCAATTACCGGTGGTGAGCAGAAGGAGCCGCCGCGAGTATCAGTCACGGTGTGTATTCTCCTGTAGGAAGGTTGTTGGTTGTAGGCTGCGGAGGTTGTACGGTGCTTTCGAAGTTTCCCTTCCTTCCATGTGTGCGTATACGAACCTATATGTATGAAAGGTGGAAGAGGGCGGGAAAGTAAAGAATAGGGCTTGCAGGGCCGAACAGTCAGGGCATTGTGCGCTGATAGATGTGTCAAATCCGGGCCGCATTGTAACGGTGAAGATAAATGGCCTCGGAGTGAAGAAGCAAAACATGCCTTTGTTGCCACGTCTACTCATCGAAGGTAATTTAGAGCGATCCTTGCCCATCCTGGTCCCTGGACTCGGCTTCACCCTGCATGCGCCAGCGTTTCAAGTTCAGAGTATCGCAGCACGCCTTATGGCACGAGGAATTATAGGTGAAACAGTAAACTGGTACTGGTACTGGTAATGCCGCTGCACCCTGAAGAAACGTTTTCAGCGATATTCTCCCGCAGAGTTTGTCTCACGCGCTACACTTGCCTGGCATAAATCATCCCGACTGGCTAGGTCGTAACTGGGGACCAAAATAGACGCAGGCTCTCTCAGCTCGGCGTCGTACGCTTATTGTCGACTGGTCTGCAGCATCCCCGCCGGTTTTTGACATCCGATGGCCTCGACGATGACCACCTTTCATTTAGTTTTCGGGACAACTTGCTGCGGGAAGAACGCCGCGCGGTACATAATTCTTGGAAAATTAAGACCTCCCACCTCGCTTACCGAACGGTTATGTTTATAAAGAAAGCTGAATGATTCGTTGCGTAAATTGCAACGAGTGGTGGGTATATAGGTAGCCGACGAAATCGTCGCGGATATATATCTCGCGGTCCTCCAGCTAGCCGGCGTCCAGTAGGAAGATTAATTTTCGTTCCTGCGGTGGCAGCGGTTGGCCATTTCTCAAACGAAATCCGTTTTGACGTTAACGACTGCCTTCGCCTTCGCCTTCGCCTTCGCTTTCGCCTTTCCCGACGCTCGACTCGCGCGACGCCCAAGCGTCGTTTTCCTGCGCGGACGTAGCGTACGCAAGACGATCTTTACTCCACCCTATACCTGCTGTGCAATACTAGCCGCGGTTCACAATGACGCCACGCTTCGTTGAATCGCCGATCGTAAATCTACTCAAATTATTGTTCAACACCGTTGGAGTCTTAGACTCTAGACTGCACCTCGAGGACGTTGACCAGCCGGTAAAAGATGCCGATTTTCAACATTACCAAGCTTTGTGCTACACGCGGCACGCCATGCCCATGGTTCTCGGGTTTCGTCGTAAATCTCTTCCTTCTTTTTCCTGCACTTAAAACTCTCCGAGTTTAACTCACCCGCGACCTTTCGCGCCTTTCGTCAGAAGGTCGGACAACGAATCTCACCAGAAATCGGATCTTGATAGGGAAGTAGAAAATCTCGTATCAGTTCAGTTTGATTCGATGCTAGCGCGATACAGAGAGACGGGGGTTTTCGTTTACGGATAAATAAGAATTTATGATCAATTTGCCGGCGGGGTCCTCCAGGACGCCCGTGCCGGCGGGGGTATCCATCAGTTTATTCTCGAAAGTGCTCGTTTCGCTCGCAGAGCAACAAAATCGCCGTTGAAGTTCACTTTATGAAGCTAGAATAGATTAATGCCCTCGTTTGTTCAGTAATGGCCCCGATAAATTATCTTAATAGCTGGGGCAGCTATAAATATATTCCGAGGTTCTACATTCTTATGCTTGTTTTCCCACTATCTTCTCCCTTCCAGGCTATACACTTTTAATAAACAGCTATCAGGGTGCCGGAGCTGTGGCGACCGAGGGAAAGTAGGAAAGAAGTAAAGGAGGAACGAAAACAGCCATCGAACTTTTCAAACTCTCGTATAAACGATGAAAAAATACAAGTCTCTAAACCCCGTATTACTTCCACACATCGGGCCGCCCTTCATTTTGAATCTTACGAAAAAATATGGGAAGTTTTTTGAAATCGTTGAACGACGAAATTTACGATCGCTCCCTTCGGCCATATTCGTGTTCCTCCAGTGTTCCACTGAGTTCAGCAAAGTTGCGATATGGGCTTCGCACATGCGGGGGTTGAGCAACGTGAGTTATTCACTTAATGCGGCCATTACGGGCACCTCGATGGCTCTTTATCCTGATTTACTCGACAAGCGTTTATTGCTCGGTGCTGCTCTCTCTGTTAGCTTACAGCCAGATATTATTAAAGTTCAAAGTATAACCTGGCTCCTCTCTCCTCCCGGCGAGCTTTCCGAGCTGCTAACAGGAGATAAAAGAACTTCGGTTATATCATCGCAACCTACCGAAGCCCAACTTATCTCCTCATTAAACTCACTATCGTACACCTACCTAATATCCGATGGAACATAGGCACGCCCGCGAGGATCGAGGAGATGAAATACTGCCTCGGACTGCGAAATAAACCTCGAAATTATCTCCCTGCCATACACTATGGAGAATTACCTACGCCATATACTTATACCCTCCTAACTATCAGTTTCAAGACCTAGTAACAGCCGTGATCTGCTAAACCTCTCCAACGGCAAAGGAGCCGCTAATGTCCGGGCCTCCACGCCTGCCGACAGTCCGGCGTCACATCCGTTCCTCCGAGGGAAGAAGAAGTTCACTTTTTGGTATCAGAAGTGGGAAAAGTGAGTCGTTTCGATCGCGATGACGCGAGGGAGGAGAAGAAGGTTTCGCGGTTCGAATTACCCTTTTCTCGGACTATCGCGACCGACGTTAACGCAACGAATGGTGTACGTACGAATACGTTGAAGCGGCATTCTGCTAGCCGCTACTCGACGTGCCGTAACGAATGTTTCCGGTGACGGTCACCACCGCCGGTTTCGGAATGCTCGACCAGCACACAATGCGCTTCGACCCACCCGCGCGTGCAGCGCGATCAACCGCATTACGGTTTTCTACCACCGCGGTGATCGCGCCGACAAAGTCGACCGCGTCTTATTCTCCGAGGGCAATTCCGCGGCGGGATTCGAGCCACGTGTAATTTCGTCGAATCCGAACGGGCGAGCATTGGGAAAGATCGCGATATAAAGACTGAACGAAAGTGGGAATAACCCGGCGAAGAATCGCCGCGAAATCCTCAAATCCAGGGATTCCGTACCGAGTGCGGAATTCATCAATCTAATCTCCGCTGTACGAACGAAGCGGAATTCCCAGCGGACACTAACCGCGCTAATCAATTCCCACGGAGTGCGACAGTGGTGGCAAATCGCTGCACCGTGAATTCCGCGGGATTCTGCTTCGCTGCTCTCCTCTCATCGTTTGAATTGTTTCTTATAGTCGATAGCTAGTCGGAATACCTGGGCAAGGCAATCGCGCATTCCTCATAATTCGACGATTCCTCAGTGATCGTTGGAACGACGAAGACCCGGAGCGAAATTTCGCTCAGTTTGATAACATAATCGGCGAACTTTTGCATCCCGGACTTTGACGATGATACCTTGATGATGATACAAATGTACCGTGGTCCGATTAACACATAAATTGCGGGCTGTTATACCGTGGACAGTAACTAGTACTAGTAGTAACGGGCCGGTGGTACATGGTCGAAGTCGTCCGCTGTCGACGAAGTAATCCTGGTACAGGGTCGGGTGGATGGGTAGGTAGGTAAGCGAGTAGGTATATGTTGAGCTTGTGAACTGGTATCGCGCGTGCACGAGCGGATCGCAGGATTAAGTAAGCCTGAACGTCGAGACATCCGAGTCTCGCGCTTCGTCCGCAGGTTCTCCTGCACTCCTGACTTCTCCCTGGGGCTTGAATGGTACGGGTATGGGTATGGGTTGGGGCGGGAAGCGGTAAGCCGTGGATCACAGCCGAGGTTATCTCCTGTCTCTGTGTGGCGGCCAGATGAAAGACACCGACGCGACGTCCAGCAGCGAGCGGTACGTTAGCCAGCGGCTTAAGTAAATAAGCGACGTCCCGCGAGAAACCCCAAATATAATAGAGCCTCGCGACGTCTGAGTTGCATACCGGGTGTTCGTCGAATAAAAAAACGAGGAGGCGGATATTTTTCATTCGATTTATCATCCAAGTTCGAAAAGTACATTCGTCGATGAAAAAATGGATAGTTTTTTTAGAAACGCGGGCATAAAGCATCGACGTTTCCGACGTTTTAGATAAGTCGAGAGATACGAGGCCCGTAATACATTCGACAAGTTGATCCTCGAATATACGATCTGTACCCACGGTGTCGCGCAGGAAGGAATGATATTAAACGGTCGGAGCTTAGGAGCCGGTCGTTCGATCCACAAGGGAGTCAAGCCTCAGGCCTTTCATCCTTATGGTTGTCCGATAAAATATCTTGAAATAAAATAGCATTAGACACGGATGAACCGGGATATGCTACAGGCACGTTTCACGGGTGAATATAATACAGGTAATGACGAGTTATAGTTACGTTTATAGTACACCGAGTTAGTTGTCTCGTTTGCCTGCCTGTCCGACTCCGGCAGTTAGGAGAAGATTTTTCCAATAAATTAGACAATGAAGAACCACGACTTGGTAGCGGCTATAGAAGCGAGAAGAAGAGGAGGAGGAGGAGGAGGAAGAAGAAGAAGAAGAAGAAGAAGAAGAAGAAGAAGGAGCAGAAGGAGCCAACAGACCGGTATAAGTAGCAGCGTCATTCGGCCTAATGTGAACGTAATTTATGCTTGATTAGCATTAATCCACCGAGTATTAACTCCTCCATTGCTTTTATTGGCTGATATTCCTTAGCCCTGTATAATTTATATTTATTATTATTTACGGGGACAGATTTATCGGGGATTAAAACAGAAATATTAAATATAAAATATAAAATAAAGGGGACGTAAATTTTCAACGTTGTATAAACGTATGGGTAGGGTATGTGTATGTAAAGCGACCTAACGCGCGTTATAACGCGCTTTATTCATATCCGTAAATCAAAAAATAAAAAATAAATAAAAATTATTACTATATATCTCTGTGTAATAAATAAATACACATCCACGCGGGAAGGGGAAAGGGAGAAGGAGAGAAGGAAGAGGACGAACCTGAAAAGGCACTAAAAATTTTTGAAATATTATACCGAGCTTCGCCAACATTGTATAACCACCTCGCTCTGCCCTGATATACGGTGAGATCGAGAAGAATTCACGACGTAGGTATGAGGTATAACGAACCTACCCACCTCACATTTCGATTGAGAAATCGTGAGATATCGTTTCAAGTAGCTCGACGCCTGCGGGACTTATTCTTCTTCTGTGGAGTCTGATCTCTACGGGGTTTTACTACCATCCAATTTTTGTTTCAACATCAGGATATCAAGTCCAGATCATCGAAAGCCCGAAGAACCGAAAATTTCGATCTGTTTCTCGAGATGCGAAGACAAAAAATAGTCCGGTATGATGCAGGCCCTCTTCGCGACGTCATAAATAATTGATACGATTTTGAAACTTTACTTTCCGAAAAGTGCGTCTCGAGACGATCAATTTGACCCCATATTGGTTCCGATACGATCGATACATTCCGAGTTATTAAAGACTGAACGCTTAAATGTGGGAAATTCAACTTTTGGAGGTTAGGCCTTTCGGATCTGTGATTCGGTGGTATTAAAATTCGGAATTCCAACCCAGTCCCATTAGCATCGATCTTGGCCGAAGTTTGATTCCAAAAAACGCTCAACGACGCGTGTTGTCAATATTCTGATTCATATGGATCTCCGTGCCCTCTGATCGATCCATTCCTCGATTAACCGCTGTCTCGGAAGAGTCAGCGAGAAAAACAATGTTCGGTACTTCGATTAATATCGACGAATTAAAATCTTAATGCACGAAGTTCGATACGTCAGTCTACTAGATTGACGTCTACCTGAGTGGTAATCTAGATCGTTAATACATGTTTATATTAGTCGTTGACACCGCGCAACGTCCGCGTCTGTCACATAAAGTAGCATATCTGCTAAATATACCTACTAGCGTTCGCGTTATCGGGTTAATGATAGACAGAATCAACCGGCCGGATGATGGATGAAAAATACGTCAGACACAAACAAAAAAAAAAAACAACAAAAAAAAAAAACAACTAGAAAAATAAAAACGGAATTAAAATATCGAATGATGAATAAAAACACATACATGCGGTATACGTATACACGCGTTGATCTGCGTACGGGTGTATAAAAGAGGAATAAAAGTCGTTCCTAAAATACATCGGAATGACTAAGCCAGATTATATTTACGTTGATTAATAATCCCGGAATAATAACGTTACGGGTATACACGAGCGACTGAAAGCCGAATTAAAAAGTGAATTATCGAGATATGATTGATGGGGGGTACGTCAATCGAAAATGTCGCCATGGAATGCGGTTGTACCTATATAGCCGGCGAGGTTTATAAATTGTCGAAAAATCAATCGGCCGGACGAAACTAGGCGATGATTTTCGCCGATTCTTTTTTTCGTATTCGTTCGTCGTTTGATATACGGATACGGATAGAAATCGCGGAACGTATAAACACGTATTCGCACTTAAATATGAATTATAAAGGCGATATACATACGCGGCGACACGGTTGTGCCATAATTTTGAAACGGCGTCCCTGAGACGAGAGGCATAACAGGTAGGATAAGCGCGCGTGTGTACGTGGGTATCTACCCAACTCTAGCTGCCGTTAGAGTAGGTAGGTATCCATTTAAACGAAATGTCAAGGTGTCACGTGATAATGCTTGCGAAATAAATCAAACGCGTTGAAAAGATGACGGAGATAAATGTAAACATGTCGGGCGTAGACTCGGAGATAGTTGCCGAGATAGACGGGGCAGGTCGTGACTGATGGCGGTGTCACGAGATGTGGTATCATCATTATTCATAAAGGCTAGCTCGGGAGGATGGACTAGCTTAATCGCTGATTAATGAGCGAACCGAGTTGTTTCAATTTATTAAACTTTTATTCACCTCATTTTCCCCTTCTCTCTCATTCGATTTCTTCTCTTATTCCATGCCCACCTCTGCCCGCTCACCTTATTTTTATACCACATACACCCGATACGTACATGTGTTCGTTTCGGCGATAGGCCCAATTAATGTTGCCCCGGTCCTATCGGTTCGTCGAGTCCATAACTCACGCGGCTATGCCCGTGCGACCGCCGCTACTTCTTCTTCTCCTTCTCGTTCTTTTTCGTCTTATTTTTATTCCTCTTATTCTCCTTTGCCAGGGCGAGAAACATCGCTGGTCTCAGTAATGAGACGTCGAGGTTCTCGCCGACAGACCGGTCGCTACCGCTGACGGTCGACATATCAAATGAAACTTAACGTTGTAATGAAATTTGCGACATTATAGTCTCGCCTCGTTCGATGCCGATCTTTCCTTCGAACAAAATTGATCTTTGCGTTCATTTTTCCACGTTTTAATAACCAGACTTCTGTTCCAGCGTTCGATTCGAACCGGTAGGTGTAATCGCCCGTTACATGTGTATATATATGCATAAACTCACGCGTGTACGTATGCGTTTACACGTATACGGGGTACGGGTACATTAAGCCGCGGTAAAACGAACGCAGGGGGCTGCGTGTCTGTCGGTAATCACGCGGCGCGATAAAGTTATTCCGAGGCATAAATAACCGACATGTCTAGAATAAGGCATTAATTTATGTTATTTATCGCCCATTACGTCGTAAAGAAACATTCACATGGGAAATAATGTATCATTCTCAACACGCGTCTGTTCAGACCTCTGAATCAGAAATGAACCTCGGTTTTATACAACGCTGGTGTACTCGTATACGTATTATCGTACGTGTACGTACAGCGAGTTAGGGAAACGGTAAGAGTAGGTTATAAGGCACGATATAATTGCAGCATCTATTAACCGAGTTAATTTCAAACTTTTTTTCCCTTTACCTCAAGAACCGAAAAAAAAAAAAAAAAAAACATTACCGTGCGGCTGAAAACCTCGTAAATAACCGCGGCGGTCGGTCTTCGTTTTCTTATACAGTTAAACAATTATCACGCTTTTGGTAGAACCGTTCGGTCCGTTTTGGTACCCGTAGACCGAGTGAAATTTACAGCTCAATGACTGGACTCTAAAACTGATGTATTTTCGGCTTTGGCTGCGGTCGAAATCCGGAACAAAGATTGAGGGAAGGCTGCGAGGGACACTGACCACTATCACAGCGGTGGAGAGGAGGAGATAAATTTGTTCACCAATTGAGACTGGCTCTTCAGTTGTAAATCTTTCTCTATCGACTTACTATCTCGTAGTTTCCTTCCTCGAAATGCCTTTGGCTCTTATTATTCTTCTTCTTCTTCTTCTTCTTCTTCAGGTATAAAACTACCTAAGAGAAATAAATATACTCGAAGGGAACGGAAATTCATGCATTCGTTGAGTTATACGTATACCTACCCACCTACCCACGCCGTGATCAGGATATTGCACGCGGAATATAAATGAGCCAGTTTCTCATTCTCTTTATTTTTATTATACCCGTTTAATTTAGAAGTCGTTTATTATTTATGTATTCATTCTTAGCCCCGGCAGCTCTTTATCGTATATAATATCACCCGCGTGAGTGGGAATTAAATGTTTATTGCTCAACTCGTACGCGACTCGCAGAGTCCAGATAGAAATCTTCGTATCAGCGATCGCCGGCGAAAAGGACATTCGCTTCGTCGGGCATAAAATTAGGGGATTTCATTCAATCGCCGAGATTCCGTAAAATCGATTCGCACACGGGTTCCTTTCTCCCGTTCCTTTCGACGCTTTTAAAATATGGATTTACAACGTTTCCAGCACGGTTCACCGAGCCGCAGGACCTTTCCCGGTAACAATCGACCGAAAATTGGCTAATAAAAGGATTAAGTATTCATTCGCAATTTTCGTACTGAAGAGACGGTACTTACTCGCTTTTCTACACGCCACACGCGAGGGGTGACTCCCAGGTCTGGTCAGGGCGCGGAATAGAAACGCGAAGATATTTCGCACGCGGAGATAAGCACGTCAGATTATTCGCCCGCGTCAGAACGTAGGATTTCAGAACCGAACGGAACGCCATTATCGTATTCCGCGACTCGCTGGCCACTGCTTTGTTCTCCTCGCGGCAATAAAAGCATAAAACAGGCTAAGGAACAGGAAATAGAAACGAGAATGAGAACGGTTGCTTTAGATTTTACGATTCGGGTATTCGCGCTCATAGGCAGCGAGGTACACCGATTTATTTACGCAGGCGAGCGGTTTCTCCTAGCATTGTGCGAAAACCAAAGGTGGAACGTGTAAGTCGTGAAGTTCAGAGTCCCTGTTCACGGTGGGGCATAAAGTATAACGTGGACGTTATAAAATGACAAAAGGCAGAGCCGTCAAGTAAAAGTTGGTATTTACAGTGTTTAGACAACCTGTCAACCGAGCACAAAAGGGAAATAGTATACACAGGCTTTAGCCGGTAATAAATATACTTTCCGAGGAGAGGAGAGTGGAATGAGCGGTAACCATCCCTAGGTAGGTACTTTAGTTTCGTGGGTATGTGTATAGGTACGTCTGGCTCGTACCTCCGAACCTGGCCAGGGTGTTTAGCCTTCCATAACTAACTGGAATAGAAACCCCGTGGCTAATTTAATCAAGACCGGAACACCCCGTCAGTTTAAGAGAAAAGGACACCGGGGTTAGCCAGGGGTGGAAACGTTTCAAAGGGACTAAAATATCGCCCCTTAAACTCGAACGATATTCTCTAATTAACAACCACGCCATCGTACCCCCCTCGGATGATTCCCAGGTGTATTTTCCACCCGAGATTATTCTCCGTGCATGCGATACGAGGATATGGTACACAATTCGCCTTGTTTTTCAACATTGATTGATGTTACATCGACGACACATGTGTGTGTTTTATCTTTTCTGATATGTGATTAGCTCCGGAGTTGAGTACCGGATGGCGACGTTGTATATCGACGAACAATAGTAGTTACTGACGGGTGCAGAAATGGAAAGAGCGAGCGAGTGAGTGAGTGAGTGAGTGAGTGCGTGTCAAGGCAACGGCGTTGGCCTGAGTATATAGAACCTCGTCGAGTGAGTATGATGAATGAACGTTCGGTGGCTGCCAACCGGGCATCGCACCGGAATGATGGATGATCGTAGATCGTCTCCCTAATTATTTCATACTTTGCAATCAGAACGATAATCCATCCACAGTGCCTACAACCTGTCAGGGATAAATCACCGTTAACCACACGGACTAATACTCGGGCAGACCCGCGGGCTCGCATCATCATGCCAAATATAATTTAGAGGAAATTTTCTGACGACGACGACGACGGAACAACAACTGCGTCTAGTTCGCTAAATTTATCCCACCCATGTCATACTCCGCGTTATTTATTGATCGGGGCCATCGCTCAAAGCGAAGCCTCCGGTCATCCCTAAGCCAGAAGCCAAAAACGCTTTTACGACGTTCGAGCTTACCTCCTAATTCCACCTCGGGATCATCGCGATGCGGTAATTGATAATCGGCCTGAAAATTTCGAAATCGAAGTTCAAGATTAACATTTGATGAATATCAAGGGTGAAACATGCCTCGACGGTTTACGTCCCGTCAGCACATCATTGTCGCGGTGTTAATGCGTCGTTTTTAAGTCCGTACACACGCATATGCGTGTGTATACGCGTCTCGATGGAGAGTTTGTTAATTTACGTGCCCCCGTCGGTTTACGATCTTCTCTTACTACGATTTCTGTTTACATATGCGTTCCTTTCTCCTCTTCCCTCCCGTTCTCATCTCATTTTTACTGCCTCTCGTATACTTTTCTCCTAATGCCTGAGATTCCCCCTTCATTCAAGCCACGTATGGATCTCTAACAGGCTCGACACTCATCCTGATCGTTCTCCTCCTCTTACCGCGGTATACAAGACTTTATCACAAGTTTCGTCATTAAGTTAGCCTCTCTCCTCTCAGCCCGCAAAGACTCACTTGACAAGTCGATAACTTATTCCATACTATGGGGACCATAAACCGCGCCACGGATGGGCGTCTTCTTTTCCACTTTATACCACCATAACGAAAGTGATTCCCGATTCACCGCCGTAACAATAATCAACCCGAGATCATCACCGGAATATTCATCAGCCATGGAATTTCCCGAAAGACCAGAAAACCGGTGAACACCGTAAGCCCTTCGCTCCACCACCGAAGAGATTCGGAGACATTGTTCGATCCTTGTATCTCTACCGGGACCAGAGAGTTGCACCTATATTATCACGAAAGTAGGTGGCACTTAGCGTGCTGTTAACACAGTTAACATTCATCAACTGAGTTAACTCCATTTGCGGCCGAGGTGGGTAGGCATTATGTACGTGGATGCCACGGCGTTGGCCACTAGGTAGAGACTCTCTTCCAGTAGCGACCCTAAACACACACTGCACGGTAGCACTTCGAGTCCGGTGTTAACTGACAGGGTAAACACAAGCCGTACTTTCCACCTCGCTACTTAATACTAATATTTTCTGTACTGATGCTGATGGGCGTTGCTGTACGGCTCCATGCAGCTATGAAGCTGTGCCGTGGCCTGGAGGCGAGAGAGAGGAGCAATGGCACTTGTGAGGCTCGGAGGAGTGACGAGATTAGTGTAAAAATGGTTGGATAAAGACAAGTTTGATATTGTGTTCGGGAGATGAGAGATTCGGGTCTTAGAGCGGCGCAGCTAGGTGTAATAACAGTTTTGTAGAAAGCTTTTGTGCGTTCAGACCTGGTCGTAACTTCAACTTTGTTATCGATGCTGAGGGGGTTGCTTCTGCTTCTGCTTCTCGGTTCTCGGTCCTGGGCGAGGATAAAGCGGATGAAAGAGAACGGCGGTAAATTACGACCTCGTGATTCCCGTTTAGACGCGAAAGAGCGTATGAGACATCGGGGTGGTCTAGGGGCGGTTTATGGTCCTCCGGATGGCTTCGAAGGAGGTCCCGCGGCCGTCGTACAGAGGCCCAGACCGCGTTACGGTCCTACGCTACACGGTTCCTGCATTCTCGTAAAGATCACGAGGCGCGGACCTCGCGGAAGGCGTCGTTCATTAATTTTCCCTTATTTATCGCCCCCCGCGCGTACATCTCCACCCCGTACACCCACTTTCCCGAATCCTGCCTCGCCAAGGACTCGAATCCGAACAAAATCTGAGACCCCGTTTCCTCCGAATCATCCCCTTCGAATACTATCGCTAATCAATCAAAAGATCCAGTAGTGGCTACCAGAGCCAATGGATATTAGATACAAGGATGAAAGGCCCTCGTTAAATTAGATTCTAATCATCGCTCCCCGATCTTCGTGGATGTAGTTACATATATACCTCCGCGCTGCTTCGCCCCACAGGATCTAGTCTGGATCATTAATCTCTGCCATCCGGATGCGGCATCGTCATTGATTTAAATCATCCATACGGTTAGTTAGCATCTCGGAAAGCGTCCGTTGTGTGAAACGGTTCCTTTCACGGGATCGAAAATAAGACGGGAAAAAAGTCCCGCGGGACACTTGTCAGGGTGGAAATCGTTCGAGGAATAGAAACAGGAAGAGGTGGTGGTCTCCGCCAGGGCGCAGACCTTGATCCTTTGATGGCAGGCACCTTTCGGCGAAAATCTCTTCGCGTGGTTGTGGCGGCTGCGGCGAGGCCGTATCCCGGCGGTAAATCAAGTCGGTAAACTCTCGGCGTGTAGGAAGAGGTGGTATAGGTGCCCACCGCCTCACTTTCTCTCTCATCTCCGTCCCGCGTCCCATTTTCCATCCCTTTCCATCTCCTAGCCAAAGCCAAACAATACGTACACGGCGTGACGAAGGCTTTGTCGAGTTTACGCCCTGCGGGGTGCTGCAGCAGCGAACTCTCAGTGGCCGACATATCCAAAGCTTGGCGAGGCGGTTCACTCGCCATTATTGTTCAGGGCCATCAATTATACGGGAAATTGCGCGCGTGTTATTTACGCGCTTATATACCCGCCGTATGTAGAATACACAGATATACCCCTAAGTCCTTAGCCCCAGACCCTAGACCCTAAACCCTGAGCCGGAGTTTCTCTGGGTAGAGGAACGCGTGCGCGGATTGCGGTTCTTAGATCCGCACAAAGTCGAGATGCAATGTACGCGGGTATGCGTGCGATATGGGTTCGATCATGGGAGGAAAAGGAGCCGAGAACCGAGCCCTGAGGAGTATCTGTGAAGCGGCAGCTGCCGGAGTATCCGCTGCACCCTGGATAGTTGAATTTAGTTGCAACAGACGCCCCATAAATAACAGGAGCGGTTTTGTCGAGGAAAAGGGCACGTCGAGTCTGCGGGATGAGATATAGGACTAAGAATGAACGAGAGGGGATCAAAATACGAGGAAAAAAACTCACGGTACCCCGAACGGGGTTCGTGCGCTCGGACTACTCGAAGGGATTAGCTCATTACTCGCGCGTTATGCTAATCCAAAGAATCTAGTTGTGATTAATCCGAGCGTGAGAATAGCTCGGAGGTTTGTTATTTCCCCGAGAAGAATATCACATCCCGAAATGTAATTTTCTCGCGTTATTAAACAGCGGTTTATTTTATACCGCATCGCGTAGGAACCTGCCGCCGCTTCTGGACGGAGGCTCATATCGCATAGAATCTAAAGATTTATTCAATGGCTGTGGGTTTAATTTATCGGCGAAGCGGCAGACGCACATAATGGCGAAACCCGTGGGTAGTGGTATTGGTACCTCGACCTACCTACTCGCGCGTTGGTCGCTGCTGCCGCCGCTGCTAGCTGGGTTGGCAAACAATAAATATTTCAGAAGGGGAGCTGACAGGGAGATCTATAGATTACATCCCCCTTACCTAATAAATACGTTATTGTCTGCCCGTGATCTATGGCCTGTACTAATGTGGAGGATCGTGTGATTCCGGATTCACAAACGCTTAATTCAGAACGGGCATATATACATTATCTTATATTACCACCGTTCGCGGGGTGACGGTCCCCCCGCACTTATTGTCCGCTTAATCTTTACACCTTAGACCCAAAACGGAACGAATCCCGCGGAGGAAACAGATAAGCCGAAACGGTGTATGGGCTGGGGATAATTTCACAGCGACAATCGCGTCTGTCGTTTACACGAGTCTTATATTCTCATTCTCGTAGCTGTATGGGAGTAGGTAAGTGAGCGGGTGATTCGGTTGAATCATTGCGACAGCACTTGGCTAATAGAAACGACAATGTGAAGGATTGCCTTGATAATTTATTCCGTCGAGATACAGCCTTTCATTTTTACTCAGCTTATCTCAACCAGACGTTAGCTAGCTAGCTAACTGCTCGGTGAAAAGCGCCGGTTATTATTCATCGTACGGCGATAAATCATCGCTATTTTTCTACCGCGGAGTTCTAACAGCGGTACGCCAGCTCTACGTATCAAAATTTCCCACCCACTTATCCGACGCTTAATGTTCTTATTTTTTTTTCAATTTTGCAAGTGCCTTTATTCCCTCCGTTCGGGATCGGCACCACTCCGCCGATCGCAATCTGAAATCCGTTTCGATAAATCACGTCTTTGCTGAACCCGTGATGTATACCGCGGGCTGATTATCTTCGAGAAAACAACCGTAGGTCATTTAGTCTAGGGGTTGCGTGACGAGGTGAACTAAATTGCTACCACGGTACACATATTTTCATTTTTCTACCTAATCGCCCCGAGGCTCACGGTTTGATAAGATTTCAGGGGCGATAATAATCGCGACTAATATACGAGGTCTGATCCCGCGAAGAACCGAGCGTACGGCCCTGGCTCTCTTCTCTCCTCTTCCTCGCTAGATTTCCTTGTATCCTACCCTGGACAGGGGTGAAACCCTCCGGCCATACATCAAATTTTATATTTTGTTCCGCCCCATAATGCGATAGTGTTGCTTTATGATCAAAATTCATATAAATCCATTTATCACTGTTGACACAGCACCGGGTTACTCTAACTCCTCCCCATTTTTCATCCCTCATTCATCCCCCGGCCTTCTCGAATGCACCGCAACGTGTGTTCGCACTGGGATACAGCTTGTCGTTGTACCTATTCTGCGGCTAGTCCTTGTCTACACTCGTGCGATGTCACTCACGAGTGACTTCTACTCTCCATCGCTCAGTTATCGAGAGAATGAAAGAATCGACGACGAGGGTCGTTTCTCCGTTATTTCGCATCGTTTGGTCATTTCGCATTATCCACTTGCCCGGTGCCACTTGGTTTTGGCACCGATGTCCGGCTTTGTTGTTCCCCGGCTGCAAACGAGCCGTTGACATTGTTCTGGCATCGAGAGAACGGAACGGTGCGCAGCCTCCGGTTAGCTCGACGTCGCGACGTGCCCGGAGGGCGTCGAGAGAGTACCGACCCGTCAATCACGGTCCAGCTACAAATAGAATCTACTTCAGTGGTCTGACAGCGACGGAATGACCGTTCAGTTCGGCAACAGCCACGAATGTCGACCGGCCATCGTTCCCTAACAATTTCCGATGCTCCGCGAGTACTCGTTACCAAAATATCACAAGGATGTCCACATCGCGGTTGGAGAAACGGGGGGTTCGAAAAATCGTTTGAAAACCACCTGCCGCGACTAATTATGGCAAAATTTCACACACCCATCCTCTTCCACGTCGATTAGGTACTTGATAATTACTGTCTCTGTTATTGTAAGCCGCGATTTGGCTCGTGCCACATCCGTCGTCGGTGGGCTGGGCACATCGGGCTAAAAGAGTACGGGAGTCAATCGGCGCCGGATAAACATGTACCGAGCAGTTTTCTCCGAATGTCATGAGAGAATGGCGGATAATTAGAGTCTGGCTCAGTCAGCGTCGGTTTTCCCTGGTTCCGCATCAGCTCGTTTAGCGGTAATAACCGCGTCGCTCAATCGTGGAGACTGTTACACGCGATGGCATCCATCCTCGGGCTTGCCATTGCTCGTGGTTAAAAAAAAATTGGTATTTAGGGCCGCGATGAAAGCGTAAGGTCCTTGTAATTAGCCTCTCTTCTCAGAACCGTATCAACTCCGAGAAGAACGAGTATATAATCGTAACGAATGCACGCTGCACGTCGCATGATCGCGGCTGGGCCCTGACGGTCCCGGGTGTGTCTCCTTTCGGGGCAATTAAGGGTAATCAATGTTTATCTATGGGCATGTTTACCGTGAAATGAAATTGCGCTTTGGGTCACGGCAGGGAGGTAAAGGGAAGCCGGAGGCCAAGGGGGAGGTCTGTACGACGTAAAATACGGTCTGCAATAAGGGTAAATGAGGTGCGGAGAAACGGCCATTACTCGTTGTCTTACTTGGGTCAGATTATTATACCTACCTGGTTTTATATTAATTTCTCCTCCTCGGTCTCCGTCTCCTTTACGGTTTCAATACTGTTCTCGTTCAATGTTTTACGACACCGTGTATATATATATATATATACGTGCAACACGGACCGGGGATTATAAAGTAGCGTCTATTGTCTATGTCTTAGAGGTGAACTGTACCACTACGGGTGAATGCAACCACCAGCCTTTTGTCCCCGCAGACAATGAGCACCGAACGAACAGAGGTAGGTATAACGCTGTACAGGTAAGAATATGGAAAGTGGAGCGTAGGTAACGACTTCGGGTCATATTCTCTCCGAAGGATATAACGTTTACGACATATTACCGCGAAAGTGGGTACGGTACGTGTACATAAACGGGCGGATAGGTGTGTATGCGTGTGAACGTGCACAATATTGTGTTTAACCGATTTTCGAGACTTTCGTTTCGAGGATGAAGAGCATGTACGAAAAAAAAGGAAAAAGAAAATTTGAAAAAAAGGGAGAAGAAGGAGGGAAGAGGAGGGTACATAATTTATCGCGAGTTAACCGCATCGGTCGTTATTAGTCCCGAACGGAGATGAATAAGAGAGTTCGGTGAGGTGGAAGTAAAAATATAACCGATAATTGATTCGGACGATGAGTAATAAACAACGACTCTTTCAAGTATCGAAAATTGCTCACCTTGTGTAGCACACGGGTATCTCGTATACCCGCGGAGCGGTAATTTCAAGAACGCTGAAATAATTGACCAATTTGGTTTCAACGTTGCAACTTTTGGCTGCAGGTGCAATTCGACCTGTACAAGATGTGTAATCATCATGTTTCTAAGAAGGCTAATCGAAGCGGAAGATCTCTCGAGTTTACCATACAAATGGATCGCTACCTCCTCGCCTCCTCCGTCTTTTCGAAAAATTAACCAACTCCTCCGACATCGGTGCACCGGCGATCTCACAAAACGATCTAAAAGTACGTAAACGATCCTCCCGGCATTACTCAGAGCCGTAACACTTAATACGGTCGGAAGGGGTGGCTGAATGCTAAACCCTGAAACGTGGCAATCCTCTCATTATCCAAAACTGATCCCCGAAGTGGTAAGAGGCGGTGTACGAAGACGCAGGGTGGAAGGTACCGAATTCACGAAAGGTTCAACGGTGTGGGTTCGGGGTGGAGGCAAGGGTGGGGGTGTAGGTTTAATCGTACGATAATATAGCCGGCGATTATCCCGCGGCGGGTGACTCTTCGCTCGGCTCGTTAGCGGAGGTGGTATGGGTCGACGGGGGTCACCCGGTCGGCTAGGGGTGGCGGGTCTTGACACATCGTTCACGGGCTTGGTTAAGCGCAACAAAAGTGTCGGCGCGTCGCGGCGTGAACCGACAACCGCCGACGCGAACGCGAACGCGAACGCGGACGCGGACGCCGTGTCATGGCGACGTAGGGGAAATTTCGTTTGCGTCGTCAGTTTTAGGTGGGGATCGAGGGGCGGAGGGGAGAAGAGGGAGAAGAGGGAGAAGAGGGAGTAGGGGAGGAGAAAACTGGGAACTGGGGGATACCGCTGCCTTGTCGGCATATATACCCGCAGAGACGGGGGGATAGGGGAAGATTCTACCCGAAGGGAGGGATGGACAGAGACATGGCCGTCGTTCGGCCAGTCGCGATTCAGAGCTTCGAGTGGTAGCTTCGACGCGGTCGATGCGTTTTGATCCGTTTCGTAATAAAAAGGGTATAACATCGTACGATGTATCGTTCAGTGGCCGACAGTTAGAGAACCGCAACCCCACAGGCATGTTTCGAACCGTCGATATCACCCGGAGACGCGAAAGCTTCCTGACAAAATCGCTGATCACGAACGGATAATAAATTCGGGATCGTACCGATACGTTCGCGAGTCGAAGAAGAGAAGAGAAGATACTTCTCTCTGTGGTTTAAAGAAAATAATAAAAAATTAAGTAAACAGGTAAACTGAAAAAGACGATGTACAGAATTTCAGTGAGATCTTAAACTCGTCCTATAATCCTCGTTATTGTTGTTTACATAAGAGTGAAAACGGTGTTGAAATCAAGTGCGACTCTTGAAACGGTGTTGAGTGACTAAATCATCATCATGCTGACGTCTAGCGCCAATCAGTATCTCCGTCCGGAATATCTTACTCCTCTTCCAACCACGGTTAGTCTTTTCACCCTTTCGGTATAGAATTTATGTCCGAGGGTCGCCCCCGCGATTCGCTTCATTTCTCGGCGATGATCGTCACCTCGTATCACTCCTGTAACGAATTTAGGGAACATGGAGTATAAGTCGGGAACGAGGGGAGCAAATTATTCGCAGGCGTGCTGCGGCATACCGGAGTTCGGATTTTCGCATCACCGAATCGCGGGACTCGCGCGAAGCGATTCCACTTTCTCCTCGATCATTGCGAAGTTTATTACACAGGCATGTCTCACGTAACTAATGCGTCTGCCTCTGCTGGCGGGACGTGGCTGTGTAGGTGAACGGTGATTCACGAGCCAACCTCGAGGTCTGCGATTCTAAAAATCCGAACGAAATTTTCGCTCTATCGCTCATGGGGTTGTTAAATTTCGCAAATTTACGTTACTTCGGTTTTTGCATAGGCGTACGTCTGTACCTGCAATAGACGATATAAATCTGTGAAAATTGGCTTTCGCCGATTTTTGGATCCCCGAACGGTTTCGCCATTTCGAAAATTGCGCAAACGTCGAAACGCGGGTTTTCGCCGATAGTTTGGACGACGAGAAAAGGGACCAAAAAACGTACGCGAGCTCGATAATTCGAAAGGCCGCGCGCTCGCGTCTCCGACGATCTTCTGCGCGAGCGCACGCACAGGGGCGAACCAAAACCGTAGACTGCGGACTCTGGAATAATCTAAGAAATCCAAAAAAGGGGGAAAAAGTTGCGATGAATCGAATAGAAACACGAACGGATCGAATCTATCGAATACGAAACGCGCGAGAGACGAGTTTATCGCAAGGTCTGTACGCGGCTGAAATCGGCACGACGTAATATCGCGCGAGTGCGAGTAGGTGAAATAAGTCGTTTCGAATCGTGGCGTATGAAAAATCTGATTTTATAGCGTCGTTCGGTTCGACCCTTGGCCCGTATCGCATACGTATGTCAATTTCATGTTTACTGGTTTGTTAATTGGATTCAGTGAGAATAATTCCCGGTCTTGTAACGTGCGCGTCAGCGTATATGCATATATGCATACGTCCACGTATATATTTACATGCACTAGCCGTGTATATATATATACATGTAGATATTTCGATTGGCAAAATTTATGGCCTATATTTCACGCACGTATCATAAATTCCATTTAGTTTTAAATCCGCTCAAACGTTGCTGGTCGTTCCCTTTCCCCGTGCCAATCCCGAGCCCCGATCCCCCTTCCCGTTCCTTTACCTCTTCTGCTTCTGGTTCCACGCATACCCTGCGAATCGCGAATCGAATCGAATCGCACGTTGCGAAATTTGTTCGATATATATTTTATAGCGAATATAACCAGCCGGCAATCTTTCGCAAGATCTTTCTCGCCCGATAAGGACTCTCTACCCACGTGCGAGGTTCTGCCCAGCAAATCTCACCGTCGTATAAACTACGGTTCGAGCTGCCGTTGGCCGAGTGAGGCAATTTATGCTAAACGATAAGATTCCAACTGTAACTAAAGACTCGTAGATTAGGTTTATTGTATCGAATTTTATTCGCCGATAAAATCGAAGTGTAGAAAGCACTCGGCAATCACCATCCCCTCGCCGATATGGAACTCTTAGAATAATGAAATACTCTTCTATTTATTACAGCTGGACGCTAAGAAAAGTCCATTAGCGTTACTGGCGCAGACCTGTAGCCAAATAGGAGCGGATCCCCCGACGAACAAGTCGCTTTTAGCGCCGTTGGAAAAGTCCTCGACCAGCAAAACGGCGAAGCCGATCGACCAGCCTCGAGAGAAGTCATCCCCTTCCTCGACGGAATCGGTCAAGTCGAGTTTCAAGCCTTACGAGTCGTGCCTGGGTCGCGAGAAGGCCTCGAGTCCCGAAGAGCAGCGTGCACCGTCCAGCCACTCGTCTTCAGGCCGAGCCCGGACCCCGGGAAGCGGAGGAAAGCGGTGCTCCAGTAATCAGAGCGCTTCTTCAGCGCGAGCAGCGACTCCCCAGGGCCGTAAGACCGCGACACCAAACGGCGACGTCGTGACGAGGGAGTCCCCGTCGTCGAGGTCAATTTCTCACTCGGAAATCCACGCCTCTCAAGTCCCTGCCAGCAGCCCATCGCTGCCCTCAAAATCCTCGCAGTACAGTCCGGCCGGGGTACTGGCGATGACCGATCCCGCGATAAAGGATCTACCCCTGGGCACTTTCAAGCCAGGAAATTCGCTGCCGGTTGTATCAACCTCGGCGCCGTACCTCGGCTACCCGCCCCAGCTACCGATCGACGTAATGGCGAGTTCGCTGATGTCGCAGCACCACGCAGCCCTGAAAAACGGACTGGGAAATCCGTACCTCGGTTACGCCAGGATGAAGACAGCCAGTGGCGCCGATACCCTGGTCCCGGTATGCAGAGATCCTTACTGCACCGGTTGCCAGCTGAATTCGCAGCTCCTCGCGACTTCTACGGCGAATAAAATCCCCACCTCGTCAGCCAGCGGTTGTCCGGCCGGTTGCGCGCAGTGCGATCATAAACCGTCGTCGAGTTCGCCTTACGGGCCACTGGGGGCGCACAGTCCGGTAGCCGCAGCGTACGCGCATGCGCAGTTAGCCGCGCTAGCGGCAGCTTCCCAGCTTCCTTACGTCTGTAACTGGATAGCCGGCGACGCTGCCTATTGCGGCAAGAGGTTTTCGACGAGCGACGAACTGCTCCAGCATCTAAGAAGCCACACGAGCGTTTCGGCCGGTGATCCGGCCGCCGCCGCGGCTGCCCTTTCGCTCGGTTTACCACCCTCGCATCCCTTGCTATCCAGGAGTTATCCCACCCCGCCGTTAAGCCCGTTGGCTACGGCGCGGTACCATCCCTACGGTAAACCGTCACCTTTGATGCCACCTACCTTGTCGTCGCTGGGTTTGCCGATGCCCCCGCATCCCCATCACGCGGCTGGCCTCCCCCCGTATTTTTCGCCATATTCGTTTTACGGCGGTCCTAGACTCGGCGCGGCATCGGGTATGCATCCTTGAGCCTAAGGGATAACGGGAAAGGAGATGATGGGACAATTCTTTCCTCGAACGTTTCGCCTATGGCGGGGTGTAAAGTGATCAAGGAAACAAATAATATCAATGTCGTATAGTTATTACGTGAAATTCTGTGATTCCCGCGAGGTTTTAGGGTCTCGATTTTGTCTGTTCTACTTTTCTTTTCTTTTTTTGGCCTCCTGTTTATAAATTTTTTTTTTTTCAATCAAACTGCAAATCCCTGTGCGCGAATTCTTTTTTCTTTTGCATCCGCGATACGTTTCGTTTCGCCACGATGTAATGATCGTCTCCTGTATTAAATTATTGGGCAAAATTTCTGTAATTATAGTGTTAATATATACAATACATATAATTAATATAATTTCAAATCGGCGAGAATTGTCGAAGAGAGAAAAAAAAACAACAACAAAAAACAAAAAATTTCGTGCTACGAGAAAAACGATTCTTCGATGATGTATATGTATATGCGTATTTTCCGTTATGATATTAGTATATTATTATGCGGCAACACGTGAAACGAATTTATCGATGGAATAATTATCGGTAATAATACCAGCGCGCTTTCCACTGCTGTTGTTATCGTTGTTGCTGATTGTTGCCCTGTTGTTGCCTGTAATTGCATATACGTATAATAAATGCTATCGGTTTTCTTACGTCGACGACTGGGTATACCTATGGTAGGTAGGTATATATATATTAAAATATGGATCTCAATTTTGAAAAGCTCAATCAAATATTCTTATTGCGAAGCGATAACCATCCTCTCCCGTGTATCATTCGTCCCGCGTGAGTTAAACACACATACACACAAACACACGCGCGCACACACGTCTTTCCAATTAAATAAATTTAAAAAAATTAAATAAATAAATAAACGAATAAGTAATGAAAAAATAAAAAATTGAAGAACGATCTGATAATCTCGTATCTGGGTGATCAGTGATGATTATTATCATAATCGCATACGTTGTGCACTATATATATATATATATATATTTATTAATTATTATTATTATCATCATATCCAACAATCTTTATAATTATATTGTAATTATTGTAAATTTGTTCATAGTCGTATGTATATGTATACCGATCGGAAGAGAGCAAAAGAAAAAAACAAAAAAAAAGGTGAAAGAAACCATCCCCCAAACCACCCAACCAAAACCATCACACTAACTTCCTCATTCCCTCAGAAAAAAAAGAAAAAATGAAAGAAAGGAAAAAAAAACACAAAAAAAATTCGCTAATCACACATATAGTATATATATATATATACACAAATATACACGAGTAATAAAATAATAGCTGTAATAATTCCATCGTCTATTTTTGCGTAACCAAAGTTTTAGTATCGGTCCTCGTATAGTAGATATATATATATATATAATATACATACGTTGTTACGTGTGTATATGTACATACATGACAATTATTATAAAGGCATATAACGACTATTATTATTACTATTATTATTATTATTATTTCTATTATATTATTAATCTTATTATTATTATTATTATTATTATTATTATTATAAATATTGAATGTACATAGTTTCATTATTATTATTATTATTATGATGATTATAATTATTATTATTTTTCTTATCTTCTATGGCATTGTGAATGTCGAAGGAAAATTGCTCAGTCATGTTTTTACGTTACCGAACTACTATATATATTTGTGTACCTAAATGTAGCGAGAGAGAGAGAGAGAGAAAGAGAGAGCGAGAGAGACAGAAAGAAAAAGAGAGAGAGAGAGAGAGAGAGAGATTCTTACGTACATCTGCGGTATTAAAGAAAATAGTAAAAATAAAAAATAAAATTCAAATAATAGAATGAAAAAAACGTCTCTTGAAGGAGGTGTGCGGAGTCATCTCGAATGCAGACTTTATTATAGCTACGTCCGGGTTTGAAACACCACCATTATATACTATAATATACAATAGTTTCTATACTGTTCTATATAGGTATATGTATATATATATATATATATATGTGTGTGTATATATATACATATACGTATATATATTATCATTGTTATATTACGTAATTGAATTGAAGTTGTTCGAATCTCCCGGAACCTGAAATACAACAAATATGATTTCTTATTATAATTAAAGAATATATATATAAAAACAGAAAAAAAAATGAACTGACTTCGTCTTTATTCTTCTCCCTTTGATTTTATTTTCTCCCTTTCCTCTTCTCACCGCCCTGATATTTTTTCAAAACCGTTCAAATCGCATATTTATTAACAAATTGTTGATATAATATAATATATGGATAAGTTTCTTCGTACGGTGGATTAATTCCCTGACAGGATATGCGGCTATGGTTCTTTCGAGGACCAGTCGTATGAGACGTCGAATAAAACAACGATCCCTGTTTCGTCGTTAGTTCGTAAGTAAGATAAAAAACCTTAACCGAAACGACAGATGGACCAGAGAGAAAGAAAGAGAGAAAGAATACGAGACAACATCTTGATACGACTTGAGATAAATTTAAGTTCGCAGACTGAAACCCTGACGAAATTTAAATCCTCGTCTCATACCTTCGTACCTTTTTGACTACGAGATAGAAAGACCCTGTTCAGTGTCTTTACTTTTTTTTACTTTCCTTTCATTTCCTTTCCTTTTGACTTTCGAGCGACTAGAGTCGAGACTCGAGTGGCAGCGAGCAAAGATACGAAAAGCGGACTCGAGTGTGTCTCTCGCCGAGGAGCTAGTTCCGGTGACGCTGGAAAACGCATAAAGTCGCTTTAGTACCGGAGAAACGTCCTCGACGACGAGACCTCACCGTCTTGAAAAAATTGTATCTTTCTCAGGTACGTGTAATAAACTGTTCGTATTATCCAGGCCGGTTCTCTCCCACCTTTCGCACCGAATATCGATCGTTAAACGGAAAACTGAGTGGTCTCGCCTCCGCAGGTCAACCGATTCATTATTGAAACGAGCAAAATCACGCCGTCGTGTTCACATTCGAAGTAAATGGACTGGAAACCCGCTACGCTTCGGCTACGGCGCGGCTCTCCTCCTGTTCTGCGGAAATCAATCTATATATAGTTATATATATACACTTACCTTACGACAGCTGCTGCCGACAGCTCAGACTTACACACCACCCTGCCCGGGACCTGGACGTGTAACGAACGTCGATTTTCACCGATTCGTTTGACGCCGATATAAGGGGCCACGGAGAAATGAGACATTCATTTCGTTTCGTCGATTATCTACGTTTTTTGATCATTTTTCTTTCCCTTTTTGTATATATTTTCGCGATTTTTTACTCCCCCGAGTCTCGATTCGGAGTTACGCAGACGAAATTGATTTGCTCGGGGTGCCCGAGGGTCTTGGGTGCCCTTCGTCGGTGGATTAACTTTTCGGAAAAGGTTCGAAATCTTTGATTTCTGAACCGTGATAAATGCCCGGGAAATTGGTATCGGAGGCTATTGCAAATTGGATCCATCCACTTGCAGCACCGCAGCCAGTATTCGGTGTACCGACTCACCGAGTGCCTTTCTCCGATGCTAATTAATCGCCCGGTAGCCCCGGGGCACGTAGTTTAAAATCGATTCGACATCCTCCTCCTCGCGGCTTACCCTCGGTCCGTCTTTTTTAGTTCGAAGCGTTTCAATCCTCTCAGGAAAAATTTCCCCGTCGTCGTTTATTCGCGCGCGTTTATCGGACCCCCGATCCCTCTTGACGTGTCAAATAATTATCGGAAAATCCCTGACCGTCTAGGTGGATTTTACCACCGGGGATCGACGCCGGACAAACGAGGAACCCGATTACCCGTTGACCGGACGGACCGGGTAGGGGCTGATCTACTCTCAGATGGGACAAATCGCTCCGGGCTTCTAGAACCTGACGTTATACGGGGATGGGAACGGGAGTCCAACCCTTGCACACGGCGAGAGGAGGACGTCGAGAGGTCGAGAAGCGAAACGCGTAAACGAGTTAGGAGCGGTAACGTAGTTAGGCTGATTGGTCTTGCGATTAGGAAGCAATTACCGCGCGAGGCAACGAGATTATGTGGCCACGGGTAAACCGGGGTGAGCCTGAGAGGGTTGGAGTGTCTTTTCGAAGACGCGGAGGGTCTCGGTCCTCAAGAAAGGGAAAATATTTGGCAAAAGCTTCGCCAGCGAAGCGTGAACGAATTCCCTGACGTGAGGCACATGTGTGATAATCGGCTGAACCTTTCCGACAATGAAGGGTTTTTGGTTTGCTGCGCCAGGTTCGTACGCCGAGACGAATTTCTATGATCGGCAAAGCGTGCCTTCTGGGTCGACGGTATTTGTACAACAAAATTTTCATCCCCGCAGGGTGGCGCGCACGGGGTTCTATGGGGATTCCGCAGGGTCTTTACGGGGCAACAATGAGCGTTGATTCACCACGAGGAAATATTGCCCGCGATAATCGATTGCGTTTTCACCAACAGAAACAGCGGCATCAGCAGGGGCTGTGCCCGTGTGCCCGGTGATGCTTGAATAAGAAAGAGAGGAAATCAGCGATTCGAATGCCTGATTCTTTCCCATTCTTACTGACTGCAGGGCTCTTTGCGGTGCAGCTTTGTCGCCTTGTGTATAGCCCATTTATTATTTAGGCATGTGAGTCCCACTGTCAGAAATCCTAGGATATATGGGGCGCCCAGTCGTTTATTAATACCAACTCTCCAGCCCGTGGCAAGGGCCCCACCTTTTTGCCATTCAAATCAATTACATAGGTGAACGAGCTGCTCGTCCAGGCGACGAATCCCGGGTCGAAGATCTCCTGCGGGGACCGAAGTTAAATAACTACTCCAACAGTCCCTGGATCAGGACACCGGTCCGTCACATTTACCTTTGGCTTTCGTGTTTACGGCTTAGAAGAACCCCAGGATCGTCGAAGACTCGACTAATCGCAGCCCAGTCGAACGCGGACAGCTGATAGGGAATAGCGAGCGATATGGAATGATGAAACAGAAATGATGGGAATTGTGTAATCCAGGTGAAACATTGTGACACGGCTGATGGCCGAGAGTTGGTTTTATGTAACCGAGTGTAAGCCGGTGCAATTGACTAGCTTTTTCTTCGCCAGTCGGTGAAGGTATAAGTCGGAAGGAATGAAGGCTGAGAATATGGTCGGCGGTTGGGGGACGAGGGGGAATCGGACACACCTCGTCATCTAAAAAAGTAATTAATCACACGTATTATACAGAGCACGGGTGAGTGAGCGACAGACGACGACACAAACAGCCCATTGCTCCCTGCCAACCTTTATAATAAAACGATTAATCATTTTTTGTCGAGTCAAGTTATTGCTACAAAATCAACCATATTGATGGCTGACAGCCAACAGCCAAGAAAAATAAAAATAAAGTAGAAATATTGAAAAGAACCGACGAGAGAGAGGAAGATACGGACTTCTCCGCGACTTCTGCGTCGTCGAATAGATCGATTTGGCAATTTTTTTTCTTTTTTTTCGATTTCTCTTGTAATTGGAATACAAATTTCGAGTCGTAACGTGAGTCCGCATCGAAGGTCTCCGAATCACAATGCAGTCCTGAATGATAGGGGAGGTAGAATCGTGACTAGGACGAAGACGCCTTAGCTTACGTTAGCTCGGATCCTCCAGCCATCTGACTCAGCTATTTTTATCTCGATTATCGCAGAGCCCAGCACGCACAATTTTTTCTCATTAATCTTCGACCAGCGTAATTAATGTCCTCGGTGACTGTGACGATCGTGACTGGACGAACTCACCGTTACACCTTTCGCCGTCGATGTATTGGAGGTACACACACGTCTGGGTACAAGGCGAAATATTAGGTCCGGTATTTCATTATCGAGGAAAATTTTTCGCCCAAATTATACCCCCGAGGATCGTCATCCCCACTTTTCACCCAGCATTTCGTATATGGTCGGGGGAAGAGCCGGGCAGGTATAAACAGGGCGACAACAAGACCAGAGTCCGATGCCGCAGGTCGGGCACAACAAAGCGCGTGGTTTTGCTCCAGGGATTTATTATGGTGGTTCCAGGGGCACCAGGGGACTCCATGAAGTGGGAATGAAGTGGAAACCGAGTAGGTAGGTAGGACAAGACGAGAGGAGTAGTTTTACAATAGAGTAGTTAAGCTCCTCGCCACAAGAGATCCTATAGGAAACCATTTAGCTACGACCATCTGAGTCCCGGAGAAATTCACCGGCCAGGTGATGAAGGGGGAACAAAAAGAGATACCGTTTCCATTTTTCCATGCCCGGAATGTTTATCGCCAAAAGACTGAGAGGATAAATGAATAGAAAAGGTGTCTGTACCCAGTTTGGCCACTTTGAACCACGGGCACTTTTCTCACCGGTCACTCCTTCTGTGTCTATATATTTATATATGTATATGAGCATATGCGCGGCTCGTTTACTGCCGCAGTGTATATGCATTAACATATTTATTTATGGGTATTGCTATAAGGTTTAATCGCGCTGCTCCTTTCACCGAGTCTCTGAGCCAGACTGGCGAACAGCCTTTCTGCAGCTTTGCAGCAATCTACGTGCACATACCCAAGCTTCTCCGACGTCGTATAGGAGAAAATAATGCCTGCATGGCAGAGGATGGCATCAGCTCGCTTGGAAATAAGAACCCAATATAGATAGTCGACAAAACTTCATCGATTACTTCTCCTCCTTTTTCTCATCCTTTTTCTCGTTCTTATTGCGATCTATGCGCGTGTAAGTGTGCCGATGGAGAGACAGGATATTACGTACCGTTGGAAAAGACACTCCGCACACTCGCGCACCTTCTCACTCACATGGGAGTCGGTTTATATCGGGTAAACTCTCTAAGTATACTGCGTTCGCCGAGGTACAACTCAATCCGTGTAACGAATAACATTCACTATCTGGTCAGACCGTTGCAGTAAGCGAATAAATACCCGTGAACGTTCCCCCATAAGTAAGTAAGTAAGTAAGTAAGTAAGTACCAACGAGACGTGTTAATTCCATCTCAATCCCAGCTCCCTGAGTCTCTTTCATTTATAACCGAACAGAACAAGGAACAAGAAACCTTTTCTCATATTTAATCGTTTCAATACCAGACACTCCGCACATGGTGTGCTCGTGGCCACCTCTGACAAAGGATACCGAACCCTGTCATATCCGGTTCGCTGTGTGTTCAACGTGCTCGCTCTCTCTCCCCGGGGGTCTCTGCACGTGTGACATTGTGGATCTGACGGTTTCGAAACACTGAAAGTTCACCGGGCACATGGCAATTCGTAGGGTTTTACCTCGTTGCTCTATTTTCCGCGATAGCAAACCATGAGAATCCCGGCCGGCGCCGTTTATCGTCTTCGTTGTTCACCGGAGTTTGGAAAATCCTCGGGTATTAGGTCCGGGAAGGTAGAGGCGGGTAGAGCTGGTCAGAAAACCAGAAAGACTAATCCCTGGCTGCAACAGGGATGTTCTAGGTGGAAGTCGATCCGAGGTTGGGTTAACTAGGTTCAGAGTAACTTAAGCTTCTGTTAAAGCCAGAGAGCTCCCGCCTCGCCTCCCAGTTGCAGTTTAGTACGCGATATCCATTACCCAGGCTTTATAAACCTACGAAATGAGTATCTCCGCAGATATATTCTCATCGAGCTGCCATACTCGCACGCCGATGTGTGCGCGGTTTTAGCATACCGATAACTTTGCTCTGTCAAGTTTTGACACGGTCTGGTGCTCCGCGGTGCACTGTCGATGAGGCCAAAGATTGATGAGGCCTGTCCGAGGCTGGGGAAAGACATTGATGTATTATGACCGTGTCCTAATTCTATAATCTTCGGGTAATCAAGGTCATTATTATAATGCCTATCTTCGAAAAGGATGATCCATTCACTGCCGGTGAAGCTGCCGAAGCTGCCGTTGGTGGAGCTCTGGCATATGAACCGCTGATTACTGACGGCCGCGGACGCGGTCACGCCGAGAAATGATTGCACACGTTTATTTGATTCCTGTTATTTTCAATCATTACTTCCCCGAAAAGCCTTGCCTTCCCTTGCCTCTATAACCGCTTTTGACCGGTATCGAACCGCCTGTATAATCCCCCGAGAATTACACCGATCCCTCTATCGCATGGGACACGTATCGCGTATTTCGGCGAAGAATGGTCAGCGATCGAAATTGCTTTGGGATTCATTCGCCATTCGTTCGTGCAATTAATTCGTCATTCATTTACGGGGATGAAGGATGGGGAGGGAATTGGAGGAGCGATCGTAGGCTGGCGCTAGCCGACTGCACGAGGTTCTGCGGGATGACCGTTATTAGACAAATCTCGTTAGACTGGTGTAATTTTCCACAGCCACCGATAAAGATCGTCCAGGTTCCAGGAACCTCTTTTTAACGAGGAGGAACGTGGAGGACTGTTATTACGCGGCTGGTAAATGCCCACTGATTCAGGCTCTTCGGCACGCATCTTACCTCGGGCATCGGGACGTCAAGATCGCGTATAAGTATAACAATTTTCCATCCCTGACATTAACTGCATCACAGGTCTGCAATTTCGTCAGTGCGATGTATCCTCGCTTACCTCCTTGACGAGAAAACCATAAAAAACGGTAACGAAGACCGATGCTACATCCTCGTGTCCGAGCGAAGGTGGAGGAACACAGATCCGAGTATCGGTACGTAGCACGATGCGTTTGATCTTTTCAGTTCTAAAACCATTGGAAATTTCGACCGCTTCAATGGTCACGTTCTGACCGAAGCTAAGCGGTTTATAACCGTAACATTTCCTACGTCATTCATTTATCGCACCGTGTGTACATATAATACCGATTTCATTCAGGGGGGAGAATTCCGTCATTCGATTCTGTCCATGACGGTCCCGCACCAGGGAACAGATTGAACGACCTCTTTTAAATGTAGCGAAAATTCTCGTCCGCTGAGCCAATCTCCGAGCTCATACGCGCTAATACGCCGTCCGGCCGATCGTCTAAGGTCTAAACTTTCCGGGAATAGAGGTTTGCGGGTAACTTAGCTGTCTGGAACCAGGGCTCGGAGGTGTACATAGAACTCACCTTAGAAGTAGCTATACACCGCGATAAAAGCAGCTCTAAATAAAGCGGTATGTATGGTAATCGCCCCATGGCGATGGCGCGAACATATTCTACCCATACCCGGTCGATCGCCCTCGGTGGAGTACTTTCCGAAGTGTCTATGTGTGCGTGATACCCTATCAAGTACTTTTGTATCACCTCGGGTCCCGCGACGCCAGACTCTTACCTTGTCTCAAATTTTTGTCTCCACGTTCGAAAAAGCAACGTTTCTAATGTCCTACGAGAGTATCTTATCCGGGTTGGGTGCAGGGAAACGAAGGAGAGTCTTGATGAATCGACGCTTGAGATAAATCCCCGTGGTTGTAGTTGAGTTCAGTTCAGTTCTTGGTTCTCTTGAGCAATTCGTCTCTCGGTTTGTTGGCAGGTGGTTCCCACCGGCGCGGGAATTGGCGCATTTACATTTTATTGGTATAGGAATCGAGACAGGAAAACGCCTTTATCGTTTCCCATCCGCACCCTTAAATTCCGCGGTGCGGTGTCTATACCGAAGTGATAAAATTACACCGCTTAAGAAAGATATTGCTCCGGCGTAGCGGAAGATAGGTGTATAAAGCCTTTCGCAGCTATACGGCTGAGCAGACTCGAGAGAAGCTATTCCTTTGTATCGTATCCAATTTCTTTCAATGCGGAACTAAGAATTTACGCGATTCGCGATCCCCGGGAATTTATTCGAAGACCGTTATTAGCTCCGGAGTTTCACGGCTCGCACCCTCTTTCTGCATTTTATCAACGATTCTAGAGCCGCGAGTTTTACTCTGTTGTTGGTTCACTCTTCAAGTTTAATTACGGGGCAAAAGATCTGGCTTCTCGTCCTCTTCTTTCCCATTTCCCTCTCCTTCTTCTTCTTCTTCTTCCTCCTCTTCTTCTTCTACGTCTGCCTATGTTCTTATTCCTAATAAGAAGTCGGGAGTCGGTATAGAGGTGCGGGAGGTGTGGGGTCGAAATTGAATTTTTTTTCAATTCATTCCACTCGACGCGAGCGGGTATTCTTCGATGGGTATCTGTCCGCGACAGCCTACTTCTGGCAGGCTTATTATTTTTAAATTGGAAGTGTGGAGTGCATTACCGTACTGCCATACCAGCTCCGCACTCTTCTCTGCATTGCGATGTACACCGCGGACTAAATTACGCCTCGGGTTCTTCTTCCTATTATTATCAATACTATCCCACGCTTCTCAGACATCGAACATCAACTTTGTCACGGCGTTAATTAAATCCCTTCTTCCGGATCCCGGGTATCCTCGATTCCCCTGAAATCGGGAGTAGGTATCGTTTCTCGTCCGTTGACTGGTACACGGCTCTGGGAAGATCAAATACCGGGAACCGTATGGAAAACTAGTTCCAAAGTTATCGGAGCGGAGTCGCTCGGCGAAATTCCCGTCACGTTTCGACCGTATAACTCAATTCCAATATCAATTTTGATAAATATTTTATGCATGATAGAACGGAGAGAAACAGAGAACGAGATATAAAGGTCGAATTTATCACAGTTACCCGTCACTCCGGTCATTACATGTCCACGGAGGAATGATCCTCCCTCTTTCTCTCTGAAATCGCGAAACCCGAAGTCAGCGAGACGCCAACGACGGTTTCCTCTCCTTTTTAGTTTCATTTAATTTCATTTTGTTTCATTTTCTGTCGCGGCTTGGATATAAACGATAGGCTGTAGAGACCCGAGGCGCATAATGTAGCGAGATAACGACGCTGCATTTCGCCCTGCCATCGCCTGGCAGGCGTGGAGTCGTCGCGCACAGGATCAGATACAGATACCTCGGCTTACCGAGGTACGGTTTGTATCCACACCATAAGAACCAACGGAGTTTTGTAAGGTGTGCTGCTCGCCATACTATCTACTGGTAGCTGGTACACCAGTACCCATACCCATACAACACAAGAACGGAACGAAACGAAGGGACGAAGTCGGGTGCTTGTGGCGGTAGCCGTCCTGCCATGCTCTCAACAATAACTCGACAACTCGATACGCCGCATAGATAGCTCGCCATTATCATAATACCTGACCAAGGCCCGTGTATTCGCAAGTATTCCCGGTACAGTGTCACGAGATGTTGCCCAGGATATCGTCTCGCCACCCAGGTCGACCGCCCACGCGTTACAACGTCCATGATCCAGCCACCCGTGGCCGACGAGGACGACTACGATTGTCTCGCTGCTTCTGGTTTTATTGAACGCTGTGCCCGATCGTGGATCTTTCGGTTCCCGTGTTCCAAGCGACTTTTTAACATCCCGGAAAATACCGGGAGTCTGAAGAGTGCGGAAACTCCGGGTCTTCTCTTCGGACTGATCAGTGCTCGGGGTTTCGTGCCGAGGAACATGGGTACGGGGGAAAAAATGACGTTGGAAATTATAAGGGTTTAGTGTGCAGAGCTGTAGTTGAATGTGGTGCGATGCAGGGTATAATTGGTGGCTACGTAGCCTGCCATCCCGTGGCTCGACACCTCGTCAGCTAACGGCCGTACATCACTCTGTGAGGTTTCACTGGCGAACGTACATTCTACCTACGAGCTATAGATATACACGTGTACACGTTGCTCGGCAATTTATCTCGCTCTATCTTTCGCCCCATGTTTCGCACCCCTCAGCTCCTTCTCGCTCCTGATTTACGAGGGGTAATTGCACGCGGTGGGCCCGCATCATCGCCTCGCCTGGCCTCGGTTCGCCCCTCTCGCACTCCTGGTAATTGTACCTCGGGGCTGGTGCGTTGCCGTCTGACAAAACCGGGCGAGGATGTCGTTGGTGGTTCTTTGAGTCGCGGTGTCATCGGCTCAATCAGAGATCGAAGCAAAGCGTTTGTTGATAATCAATGAACCCCCGGTTTCCGATTCGTGGAAATCTCAGTCCTGGAGAAAAATCAGTTCCATTCCGCGAAGGTCTGAGTCCGGAATTGGCGAACAGCTGGCAACGGCGTTCGGTTTCCCAACCAGAAGAGCAAAGAACCGGAACGAGAACGAGAACGATATCGATCGGTCTATTAAACACTTAACTCCCATTTATCAACGTCAACCAGCCCAAGGGTCTGGACAGCCAACGGAACTCCAACATTTTGGCCAGGGTGTCGGCTTGACGAACGTTACCCTAATCACCGAGACCAAGTAGCGCCGTATGCCTACCGTAGGCGAAACGCTACTCGGACAACGAGTTTGATGGAAGCGACGTGCTCTTTTTCACCTCGTGTGTATTTTTAAGTCCCGGAGACATTGGCTAGGTATTAGAATCCAGAAATACCTCTGACCGTTTCTGAGGAAGAAGAAGAAGAGGAAGAAGAGGTGGAAAAATAGTATGAAATTCTGGCGCAGATGCGTTTAAGTAATCCGAGGAATCCGTGTAGAACAGAGTGTTGTCTGAGATCGGGTCGCAGAAGAGAATTACACCGAGGATTAACCGGGCGCGTTCCTGAGTAGAAAAACGAAGGAACCGAAGAGAGCGCGAGAGGAAGAGAGATGAAAAAGAAAAAATCATCGGTACAGTATTTTGCGGGTAATTTGTGGTCCTGGATATTTGAAACCGGTTGTAAAAGTCGCGGAAACAAGACGGTAGGACGTCGACGGTATACGGTCTCCACAATTAGCTCGTGTATAAGCGAGAATTGATGGCCTCATTCGCGGAATTTTATTTTTCACCTAAAGCGAATATTTCTACCACGTGTGTACGTGTGTGCGCGCGTGTGTCCGTAGGGGAGACGCTTGTTCATCCGTTCATCTCCGACACATGGCAAAATTGGGTATATTCCACCGCGCGGTGTCGGATTCCGTTTGAGAGTGTATTCCAGCCTTTTACCTAGTGGCATAGGCCATTGTGCGGTCTGTCCACCGGGGCTTTCAATTGCCACCACTCAACTACAGGGCTTAGGAGTGGAACTGCTCAGTGTGTAGCCTGTAGGGACACAATGCCTACCTCGTGAAAGAGATTAATCTCGTCACGTTTCGTACCAAGGTATCAAAATCCATCAAATACATTTCGTGTTTTTCCTTTATTTCCTATAGACCCCGTGTATACATTAGGGATATTCATAAGCCAGCCGGTGTACACCTCCCACCTTCGCACAATGCCTACCTCCCGCGGTCTATTTCGAAATATGTATATCGCTATCGCGCCGGACAAGCTGAAGGCTGATCTTAGACAACGTCTAGGCGGATTAGGAACACGGTTTATAATTCGAACGGTGGAAAGGAGCCGTGAGTGACTTACGGAATCGTTTGATTAAACGAGGACTGACATATCCAGTCGGAATAATGAACACGAGATTGACGCCGAGGCGGGGAAGGAAGTCGATTCTTCGTTCCATATCGTCCCTGGGCGGTTTTGTCATATCGTCTGGTGAAAATTTCGGTAAACTTTTCCTCTTTGATCTGCCTATGTAATATCCATCTAAGAATACAGCCGCACGGTGTATCCGCGAATATATGGCAAAGGGCTAACAGGATTATCTACCTCGACGGATGATTACCTAAGGTAGGCCAGAACCGTGGCTCGTACAGCTGCCCATTTTTCGTTTACACTCGACTGACAACTAACAAGCAATCTTCCGTTGGTGCAAAGTGCCCCGGGTGATCCGCACCCTCTTATTTTATGCCGCGTGGCAGAAATAGAGAGGGAAAATCCAGTATATACATGCTATAAGCCACCACCTCGGGATCAGGACTGGTACTGGTTCTCATTATGCCCGTTACTCGAGTCTTTAGTGCACAGGAAAAATCTTCACGGTGTTTAGCTAGGTGGGTATTGCGATTGGTTACAATTCCCATAAGCCCTTGAAGAATCTCGTGAATTATTGATACTTGAAAAAAATTGTTATGGTGGTTGAGTTCGCCCTGTCATTGTCTAAAAGTGGTTCGCGGTGTACCGTGCAATATGTCGTTGTAATCGAGAACTTTTCGTCATTTAGATATGCGCACGTGTGTTGTAGGTACGTGGATGTGTGTATGTAGTGCGTATAGACATTGTGTAGTTTGCTCTGTGGATTTTATGCATCAATGAATTAACGCTGTTGAACACACGATCCCATCACAGCGTGTTATCCATAGCTGTAAAGTCATATTGACGTTATCCGCACGTAGGGGTACCTATTCTCTTTCCATATGCATATTCCACCTATGCACACATGTTGAATAGTGACGAATTCCGTTGCAAGGCAATCACCCGGAAGTAGTGGCCCACGTATGTATGTGTATACGTAGATGAATCGATCGTATGTATAGATATATGTGTGTATATGTATGTATGGACGTATGAAAGCACGTGGGAACACAGACTGCAACGTAGACCGTCATCATTATAGAATAAATTAATTTTCACCCTGCCTTCGGGGCCGCCCAGGTGATCAATCAAGTGTATAGGGATAGGGTATTCCAACCAAGCAGCCTAGGCTGGTTCATAACCAGGGCAAAACTTGTTTATATGCAACTATGTCACGCGCGAACGGCTGACGTATTATGGAATTATGACAGAACTGATTGTGAGTGATATATCGCTGCGGATAATTTGCAACTGAATTACTTAGGTGCCTATATACCATCCACGCACCGCAGCTGTATATGTTATCAATTGTGAGTGCATAACGCTTCGAGTATTCGAAGAACCGGTGAAATCAGTAAAACGAAAAAACCTCGACGGGATTTTTTCCGAATGGGACCGGAATTCCGAAAAAACTCCGAAACCCCGGAAAAGTGCATCTCGAGACGATCAATTTGACCCCTTATTGGTTTCGATACGATCGATACAGCCCGAGTTATTGAATCCTGAACGTAGAGATGCGCGAAATTCAAGTTTTGGAGGTTAGGCCTCTCGGATCTTTGGCCTTCGAATCGTCTATGCAGACTTCCGGGGAAATACCCTTTTCGAAAAGTACGAGTCTGTAATATTTGAATTCGCAAGTTCACCCAGGCTCCCATGAAGTGTTAATACGAGGGTGTTTAACATAGCGTAGAAAATAAGGTGGTAATCAGTGATTACGGTGCAGGAGCACCGCATATAGGAATTAAAGTGGCTCACGCAGTATAGCCTAGCAGTCGTTATTATACTCCATCCATCGTCGGTGCATACCGTGCGCGAATTTATGCACGGTTGCACTGATAATGGGTTCCTTTTCACCCATGAGTCTTATTAAAATTTCTGATCAGAGCTGGAGGTGAACGGTATGTAAATTGGCTCGATGGTGCTTCTGGAGCGATATATACTATGCCCGTAAACGATGGGGGAATAAGACTACACGTATATAATATATACACACACATACATACTCAATACGATCGCGAACGCGAACTCGAACTCGGTTCGCTCGGATGTGCAATTTATACGATATAATTTATAAAAGACGTGATCGAAGGCTTCGCGTATATTAAAATATACCTAATACACTTAAAAACGAAATAAAAATGAATTATATTTTTATCGCTATTTTTTTGCTCGTTTTTTACCACCGTTTTATGGAATTATTTCAAGCTAATTAATTAACTGATATAATTGCAACGATTTTAAGTATCGTATTCCGGTTTAACGCGTATATTCGCATGGTATAAGCGGTACGCGGTATGTCGTAAGATATTAAAAGCGTCTTTTGCAATATAGTATCATTTATTTAGTCGGTATATATGTGTACGCATACGCATACCGAGATGTATGTATATCAGTACCAGTTTTTTACTTTTTTCTTCTCTTTTTTTCATTTCGATGTAAATTATAACGCGCGCGCGGTTATAATATTCCGACACTAATTACCTGTCTGTAAACAGTAATTATAGTCATTGACCAATCTCTCTCTCTTTTCCTATATACATCCAGTCGCTATTAACGCGAGTAACTCTAAACAACACGGACGTCTACGTACACCTCGTACGAAACAACCGAGTTTTAATAGTCATTAAAATTTCTATGTAATATAGTATAATAATACCTACTCTTTAATTAATTACAAACATTCGTTACATACACACACACACAATTATAATACGCGTGTGTATCGAATATTTCATCAGCGTTTGATCGCCGTCTATTTCTGCAGCACCTTTCCGGCGATTTTATAGTCCGCAAAGTACCCGACGTTACGAGTAAAATGCTTTACGAATGATTCTCTCGTCTCTTTATTAAATATGTGATAAAAATAACATCGAAATTCGCAATTTTTACCCTCTTTTCCCCCAACGCGCCTCATCGTCGACGATAACTAATTAACCCATTCTATCCCCACCTATTCAGCGCGAGGCATTTATGCCGTGTAATCTATGCCTCGCTCACCGAGGCATCAATCATATTGTGCAACTGGAAACGTTACTAGTTATTTATTTAACGATCGTATATATTTATATCTAATGCCGAGAGACACGGCAACGTTTCGCACCGCGTACCTTTCCGCCTCTGCCTCTTCTCTCCCTCGTCCAGCTCACCTCTATGCGATATTCCATGCGAATTATGCAGAGCGCGACACTTTTCGCAGACACATTTCTTTCGCAGACAGATTTTATACCGTTGAGAGTTTTTTCCATTTTTATTCTTCATTTTTTCGTCGTTGTTGTTGCTGTCAGGATACGTACGCAGATTTTTGATCGATCGATTGATTGATCGATGGGTTAGTTAATTAAACTATGTGTCGCCGATACGCTGTGCATGGGATACACGATAGTTATAGGTAGGTAGGCGTATTATACCTCTCACGATTACGTATTAGCAATTTTAATCGAACCGTGACGACGACTACGACGAGACGAAGAATAGTGGGTCGAGCAATATAACGGGTATATTAATAACCCCTCCGATGTATAGATTATAACCCAGAGCCCGCAGAAACCTATAATGTTTGAACATTATTCTGTAATTTATTGATAGTTTAATAATTACCTATACCTGACTCTACCCTGTTATACACAGGCCTAGGGATACGTGTGCGGCAGTAATTACGGTAATGATTCTCGTGTTTAAACAACACAGATACATCTGAGCAGGTATTCGTGTATGAATAATCGTCCGCCGGTTTCGCGATTGTCTGTAAAGATTTTCTACGGAATAAGATAGGAAAGGATCGATAATTTATTTACTATTAAGCCAGAGATCACGTCGGGACGAAAATCTTTACAAAAAGAACTGTCTGCGCGTATAAGGCGAGTGATAATTATTTACAACCGAGGCATCGGATTTTGAGGCGATAAATTATATTTTTCGTACCGATGTAACAATCTTTTGCTCATAAAAGATTTTTTTTCTCTAATTTATATATATGTTTTACGGAATTTGAAATCTCGAATGTTTATCTGTATGTTATACACGTATTTCTCTACCCACGTGTATATATATAGATGGGAAATGGTCGATGATAAATCAAGCCGATTAATAGACTCGTCCCACCTGGTTGTCTGGCTCTCTCCTCGCTTTGGGACGTTTGATTATCTACCAGTCAAAGATCAAAAGCTCGAGGAGAGTGATAAATGGAATAATATATATTTTCGGTTATTTCAGTTTATGTAATAACTTTATAAACGAGAAATAAAAGACGAGGAAGAAGAAGAAGAAGAAGATATGCGTAAGTACAGGCCTCCACGTATCTAAAAGCCGTTTACCCGAACCTCGTTCTTTCCTCCATCTACATTCTCCGACCGAGGCTGAGATCTAGGTATAAAAATGGACGAATTAATCAATCAGCTCGATCCGACGTACGTAGGTCGTAAACGATCGACTCGTGTGTAGAATATCGAAGATCGGTGCTGACAATTGGATTTACCGCTCTGAACCGCGCGGAGAGAAGGAGGGCTTTGAACTCGTTAACGTTTAGTTTACGCTAGAAACTTTACACGACTTCAAAATCACCCGGAAGCCTTTATACCTGGACAGGGGGATACCGGATAGAAAGTACCAGTGCCGATCGATCGATGAATCCGCGGTTATCCGTCCGCAATATCGCTTCATAGATTAGCGAGAATTTCATGGCATAAGAGAGGCCCGTGATCACTCCACGCGTTTTGTAACAGACCGCATGCGATATCCTCGGGAATTCGCGATATCTCGGTACCGCAACGGTACCGGAGATAACCGCACGCGTGCATATTCGCGATATATCAGCAAACCGTGGAGCAACGTCTCTATTAATATATCGAACGTTTAACCGGGAGAACGGAGCGAAGAAAGGACTTCATATTCCGGTTACAAATTTGTGAAAATTTCGGGTTGAAATTCGGGCGAAAGGAATCGCCGCTGATTCGCATATACGCGATCGATCCCGAGGTACGTATTGTGTTAATCACGTATTCCCGTCACTCTATTAAGTTATTAATAGTGCTGTTTACGCATTCCGGTATGCGGGCGTGGCTGGATAATTTATTGTACGTGATTTGTAAGTAAACTATACTCGTTCACCTATTTCATAGCTACTTTGATACGCGCGCGTGTGTGCTCCGTCGCACGTATCGAAGTTGAAGAGGTGTAGGTGCGCGAGTAAAAGCTTGGTGATTTCTAATCGCTTTGATCTTTCATCTCGATTAACGACTGTCGAATACAATCTCGATGAATGATTAATAAATCGAGCAACGATAATCCGTCCGTAAAAACGTCTGGAATTATTATTTCGCAAAATTTGCAAAAAAATGTCAAACAATAAATATTACGACGCGCGATATATTTTTTCCTCTCCTAGAAGCAGTTTATTTCCCTATTCTCATATAATTCTCGGGATATGTAAAATTCGGCCGTGATTTATGCGAATCGTTTAAATTATTCATAGGTACATGTGTATAATGCATACACACACGTATGATCTGATCCGAAAGATTCTCGATGTGAAGAAAAAAGCTGTTAATTATAATATAGGTATTTGGAGAAGAGTTGACGATGAGAGATGCGAGCCATCGAAGACGAGACGAATGGATAAATGAATGAATAAATAAATAAATAAATGAATGGCGGTAATGGTTTTTTTTTGGTGATATTTATTATTTTTATTTTCGTCAATTATTGGGTGTAATTTATTTCACTGGCCTCACGGATCGACGTCGGTATGCGAGATAATAAAATTCAACGAAGTTTAAGCAACCCGGCCATTACACGATAATATATAACAAATAACAAACAACTGTGATACCCTGTCAGTCCAGGTTTTCTATATACCTAGATGTGTATATAGATATAATAGGTTTAAATTCGTTTAATTTATTTATGCAATACTTAGTCGAAATTTACGACCGGACAGCTGGCACTCGGGATATAATCTTCGTTCTGTGTCTTTCCGCATATATTATATCACCTCGTTGGCATAGCGTAGCGTATGGCGATAGGCACATGTGTGTGTGTGTGCGTGGAGATCCAAATCCCGGCTGAATAAGTGATCAGAAAATTAGAAGCGTTCACCTGTCGCATTTCTAAGTCACTCGGCCAGGGCCAGAGCCAAGAAAAATATAAGATCTATGCGTCCACGCTGCTTTATCTCGTTTCGTACATGCCTACACGTGTACTTTTTTTTTTTTTTCTTTTCTTTGTTCATCAAAGAAATTTCCCTCCATTTGTATAAAACTAGACGCGCGTGTGTAAAGGAGTGTTGAAAGAGAAAAAAAAATGGAAAAAACCACGTTTCTGGTTAAACAAGGAAACTAAGCAGTGCGATGTGACTGCGGTAGTTCTTTTTGCAAGTCAGGAAGTTGGCGTTCAGCTGCACAGGTATAAAAGCGAAGTTAATTCGCTCGTAGGGTGCCGGAGCGGCGATGGTTATAGTGGCAGCGGTGGGATGTAGAGGGTAAAAATACGATACGACTTGGTATGTAAATTGGTCGTTTATCCGCGAAGTAATGCCTGATAAAAATTAACATATTTAACACTTAGCAGCAGGCAGGAGGCACCGACTCCCACCTCGTACCTCGTACCTCGTACCTCGCAGTTCCCACTTCGCGGGTAACCGAATGTCGAGTCTGCTGGATCTCTGGAGATAAGAGATGTACGCGGTTGACGCTGATGCTGCCGCACGTATCCCTTACTTTTTTTATAAATTATACAAAATCAGCAACGCGAGAAACCTGCAACGTCGACGAAATTGAGACGCGGCAGCCCCCCTAAAAAAAATCATATATATATATACATGCATCATTTTTGTAACCGATGTACAGTTATTACAGAGAAGAATCCGCGAAAGCTACGAACTGCAGGGTATCTACGTATATATATGCCGTAGGCAAAGGGGTGTCGGTGGGCGTTGACGGGAGCGAGGGTAGTCATAAAACAACGGGCGCAGTCTGCTTGTTACCCAGACGCCGTAAACTCCGGGTATGAATCTGAATTATGGAATTATATGGCGCAATAACTCATATCCTTGGCGCTGCCGGGGCGGAGACAGCGACGAGGGTCGGGACCGTACAGGAGCTAGAGAGGAAGAGAGAACGAGCCGAACGGGAAGCGGGAGCAGGACCAGAAGCGGGAGCGGGAGCCGGAGAGACCCTCAAGAATAATACGAGGCACTGCATCAGCAGCATCAGCAACAGCAGCATCCATATTGGATCCGGAGAGAAAGATGGAAAGAGCGGGAGAGCGAGGAGAGGAGAGAAGCGGATTCACGCGTGTTCAGAGATCATCTGATTTAGTACGATTCATTAATTGTTATCCGACCCAGCGCCCCGGTTCTTCATGGAAATTTAAAAGAGCTGCGGCGAGAAGGCCGGAGATTTATTACCGCTAAGTGGTTACAGATCATCCGGCGTCTTATTACCGCAACCCACACAAACCGGGATGGTTTATCGATCTGAGTCGGAAAATACGAGCGTGAAAAATCATTCATGGCGCGAAATATCGGCTTGATTATCCTCGAGGATCCCACCAGGACGTGTCAACGAGCGTGTGGCACCGTGGACCACTTCCTGGCACTGCGAGGACCTCGTAAAGACGCGCCCTGACCATGCCCTGCCATGTAGCCGAGGGAGAGGTTGCGTCGGACGTTAATGGCGGTCGTAAAGATGGGAACCACCGCCTGCTCTCGGCGTATCTAGAGCATAACTCACCTCGAGTCATCCCGCGTCAACCCTTCGTGCGTGGTCCTGTCCCGCGCCTTCCTGCCTCCGCCATATGACTCTCCCCGTCACGGAGGCACCGCAATGATCATCAGCACCGTGGGATTAATTAAGGCGATGAAATACCCGCTCGCGATTTTTCTCGCGAATTTTTTCTCAGGCGAATTTTTTCGCATACCGGCTTCGGAATTCATATCTTCGGATAAAAATGCGTCTTTTTTTGTCTTGAACGATTAAACATCGAGACCGAGTATACAAACTAGAAAGCGACTTAATTATCGATCAATCTAATGTATGCGAGGCGGTTTCTGGCTTCTGAAGAAATAGTCGTCGATCGCAATCCTAGTTATGAAGCGCAACAGTTCGCTGAGCAGCGACCAGATATTAAAAGTCGGTTAAATAGTTATTAGAATTAATAATTGAGATTGTGACAGACCGGATCGAGCGCGAATGCAACAATATTGCAAACCTACTATTAGGCGATCATTTTATGAAATATGATCGTTACCGAGCCTCGTATATTTTCATATTAATATACAAATCGATTAACCGAGGGGCAGAATTCTGCCACTTCGATCGATCGTTTCTTTACAAAGTATGCGGTACGCCGGATTCGTTCTGCAACTCCGATTCGCTCGATTATCAGCATAACTCGAAAGGTAATTATCACCGCTCTCCGCACCCCGAGGAAAGAAAAGCCGACCAGTTGATCGCGACAGGTAACGGGCCAGCTTTAATTAATCCGCGATACAGTTTTCCGAAAAACTCGTATTTCTGGTCCCAATTAAGTCTTGGAATCGAGCCGAGTACCAGTGCTCTTTTCTTTCTCCGGTTCTTTTGCACCTTTACCTACGTACGTGACTCGCGGGTAGTTTTAACGGTGATATCGTAAATCGTGCCACATTTTTACAGCAATTTAGCGATCGCGTTTACCCGATTACTGCCCGGCTATGCTAGCTCAGCCCTGCCAGATAAAGACGTTTTTATAATTATTGCGTGTGCGGCTCGCCAGAGCTTGCAGCCGTTTTAACATCGCACGCATTTCCGCTCACGCACCACTAGCTTCGCGGATTATGCTGTAACGTGGAAGCATGCGAGTCGACGCGATAGTTTCGTGTTGAAAGGAAAAAAAAAGGAGAAGGAAAATTTGGAGGAAAAAATTTGGAGAGAAAGATTCTCTTTCGAAATCGTTTCGCGCAATTATCTACATCAGAGGATCTATCTGACAGCCGCACTGCCTATAAATCGTTTCGTGTGTTTTCCAAATTAGTGAGGCGCGTGTTGTTCGGGGGCGAAACGTAATAATTAATTCTGGCAGTCTAGGGCTGGTTCGTTTGCGCGAAGGGAGGTGGTCGAGCCCGTTTCTATCTATGGGCTAAACCCAGGCCAGGAACTACGAGGGACGGATTGACGCCAGTTACGTTACTAGCCGCGCCGTTTATGCCGTCAGAATTTCCACCGCCACCAGTTGCTGGTCGTCGAGGTTTGTACAAACCGCTATACTACCGAAAACGGGGCTGGGTTCAGGTTCCCAATTTCTAAAGCCGAAATTCCGAGTTTCGATAGAACCTGACGATTCTCCACGAAATTTGCGGATGCTGAAAATCCGAAATATGCGAAAATCTGGAATATGCGAAGAGAGGAATAGTCGCCTTTACTCGTTACCTCGTTGGCGATGGACGCGATATGTTGTGTGTTTCCGCAACCGATCCTTGGCCATTAGAATCCACACATACCGTCTTATATCCATCGGCGAAGCGATTCAGAGCAGTTGACGACGGTCTTCTTTCCCCGCAGTATTTCTCAACACTCTAGACACAGCTCTTGATTTATAGCCGTACAACTGTTTACCCGACAAATAGCCGGCGACGTAAAACTGTCATCTCTAACCAGTGGTAAACTAGAAACTGTAATAAAAATCGATGAAATAAACTAACCGAATAATAATCGTGTAGAAGACATCACGAGGTAGTGTCACTGTAGTTCTTCCCCACAGTTACATCTGTCAGCTTCAATTAAACACGGCGTCTTATTCTCCTTCTCCTTTTTCCTTCTTCTTTTTTATTACAAATAAATTTTTGTATCATCCTGTTTAATTAGTTGTGAAACGAAATGAATTATAAATATATGTACGTATATACGTGTACTGGTTCGCTTGATCTTTGAATAAAACTACAGTACCCACTACGTCAAGGCTTGAGGAGAGACTCTATGCGTGCAACATGAGAAGAGCCAGGTTTTAATGCATCGACAACGGCTGTGACAGGATCTAGTGACACTCAGCTTCTTTACAGCTTCCTCTTACCAAACAGCTACGCGACTAGGAATATACGCTCGAACAACTTTATGGCTGACAGCTTTACGCTGCAGACTGGCTGCAGGGAGGATCTGAAACTTACCGAATGTATGTGTAACATCGCCGACTAACAGCCCTTGGATCTTATTTTATATTTGCGGTTGATGTACGGTTCTTCGGGTTCAATATTCCCAAAGCTCGAGATCCGAGAGACCTAACCTCCGAAACTTGAATTTCGCACATCTATTCGTTCACCGTTTAATAACTCCGGCTGTATCGGTCGTATCGAAACCGATGAGGGGTCAAATTGATCGTCTCGAAACCCACTTTTTGGAAATTCAAGTTTCAAAATCATATCAATCATTTATGACGTCGTGAAGTTATCGATCGAAGTGGATAAAATGGAGTCTCGAGCGAATTCGGAATTTTGACAAATCGAACGAAGAAGAAGGGGAAAAAATCTTCGATCGGAATCGTATATTAATCCGACAGACGTATGCATCGGTACGTATTTTTCGACGATGAATCTTGACGCAGATAGAATCGGGGGTGGATATGGTAAGGATCGTTATAAATTGGAGCGTTGAGAAGATGGACAGTGGGGTGATAGCGAGGGTATAAGGATCTGTCGCTAGAGACAGCCAGGACAAACGCCCCGGTGCTCACGGGACGATGGTCGGGTGTGGTAGTGGTGGTGGTATAGGTGACCGAAGACCCAGGGTGAGTGATGTCCCTCACCCTCGACCCTGCCTACAGCTCGCGAACTTCTTAGCCCCAAGGGGGCGCACCGCGGTGATGCATGGGCCAGCGATTGCACGCAGACTTCGACTATAAATCCCTACGAGCGCCTTCCGCCCCAATTCTCAACCCCCAACCCCCAACCCCCGACCCTCGAAACCCCCGGAACGTTACAGCGGTGCTTTGCCTTCCCGATGGTTATACCGACACGGTTTATCCTTCGACTACCCTCGGACAACGGCCACGATTCAACCCCTCCTCAGTCCTCAGTCCTCAGTCCTGATCCGAAGCCTCTCGGACATACGTATGTACATGCATTCGACATGCTTTCCGAGATTTTCATTCCGTCAATTATTCCAAGGGATGTCTTCTCTCCCTTATTTCATCCGAATAAGAAACCACCCTCGAACAGAAGGACCTAATAATTTCCTTCCGAAGTGTTTTAGTAGTTATATCAAGGCACAGGAATTATCTAGCATGGTTTCGGTGTTGAACACGGTCCAATTGACAGATTCACGGTGTCGCTGTCAACACCGATTCCCCGTTAATCTTCAGGCCATCTGCCGCTGCCGCCGCGGGGTCCACCTATTTCTTGTTAAGCGTAAGCACGCCTTTCAAACCGTGAATTGCCCTAACTTAGTGGCCTCGGTCCGCTGCCCTGTGGGGTCCACGAAGCCGACGCTGAGGCTGAGGCTAAGGCCGAGGCCGAGGCTGAGGGTGAGGATGACGAAGGTGGTCGTACGGTCCCGGGTGATGGATGGTCCGGAGCTCTGACAGCCACCCATTAGTTGCCATCCAACGATCCGCTGTCACTTAGCTATGACCTATAACCTCCGACCTATGACCTAACGCGTGCTTTCCTGAGGTATATACCCTCCGCCTCGACTTCTCGAAAGCTTATCGGCATCTGATCCACAAGGATTCCGTTTTATATCGTAACGATTATTTGTTGATCCGATGTTCTTTGTATTTCTCCTCAGGAAGGATCGGGGCGAATCCTTGTTTCCTCTACCCGTGCAGCTGGTGCTTTTCGGACTTTTTCGCCTCGCGGTGTCCTGAGCTAATGGCTGTAACTGCGTTCGCACTTTTTTGGCGAAATAAGAGGACGTTTAAGTCGATCCGGGAAACAGATTGCGTCTTTAGAGAAACTGGTATCCCGTACCTACCTCGGCCACGTTACTGCAGCAGCACTACCATCATCTCCGGGGCTGTTCGCATTCCGTATGTAGGTATATACGTATGTACGAAACGTCGAGTCGTCGAGATAAAGCCCGATCATAAAAGATGTCGGTCCATTCGCGAGGCGGAATATACACCGGCCATTTCACAGCATCTGATTGGCTTAATGGTCCTTTCCTATCTAGTCGTAAATACGGATGCTTCTTATTCTCATTCTTATTCTTATTCTTCACCCTCTCGACTCTGCTGTACGCCTTTGCACGCGGTGTAAAGGATTAAACCATGCCTCTGGGGATAAACGCGTCTATAAAAATCGCGCTTTTTTCCTCTCTTTCAAATTTGGGACAAGAACTTATGGCGAGCCAGGAAAGGAGGAAAGAATTTTAATAAAGTATCGCGGGCGACTCCGCGAGGTAATACCGAATCCTGTGTATATTAATAAAATTTTTGCGACATCAAATAAGTTGTTCGCCGTCACAAACACGGGGCACATGTACCTGGGCATATACGAGCGTAACACAGGACGTACCTGAAAGCGAGATAAACTTTTTCAATTTATTTTTTAAACCGGAAAGAGAAAGAGAGAAAATTCCGGAAGTTGGTTACTCCGATCGAGTTTTCTTCCTCGTTTTTTTACTCTTTATTTTTTATACACAATTTGGGGTATTTTGGATATTCTGAGAGTAAGATACGCGTGAAAGAAGCCCGGAGCTCGTATAAATCACTGGATGATTCTCACAGTCGATTAATCTCGGAATTCTTCAACGACGAGTGATTAACCTTTCGTTTTACAACCATACCGATCCGATCCTCGTCGATCCGTGGATAGAATGCGTCGCGGCGACGTGCGTAGACGCTTTCTATGAAATATTAATTGGTCCTTCGGCGGCTTCTTCTCCTCTACAAAAGAGAAAAATAAAATAAGAGAGAACCGAAAGATCCCACCGATCGAAATTGATCGCTCTTGTCTCAGCAACGGATTTCAGCCCGCGTGCCGCGTGCGTGAGCAGCCGCGATATTAAAAATTGATAAGACACGGGTGGGATAATTGTCCGGGGATATCTACTCGGTTTCACTCTTCTTCATTTTTCGTTGGTCTCTTATTTTATTTATTTTTTATCTTTTCTTGTTATCGCGCGTCTCACGCATCGTCGCGAAGCGTGCAGTGCGACGTAGACGCATCGCGGCCTACCGTCTCGTCGAGGAATATTATTATAACGACGCGTGACTCACTGGTCCGGCATATATCGTGTAATTAAAGAAGATACGAGGTGACTACGCCACCGCGAGACGTCCAGACCGATCCCGGGAATCCAGAGCCCCGAGAGACCGCCGAGTCCTCCCGTACCCAACAAATGATTAACAAGACAGATAAAAACTAAGACACGATGTTAATGCGGCGTAACGAGCTGAGGAATCACTGCCCTCGGGCTCTTCCATCTTATTTAAACTCGAGGGACTCGGCAGAGCCAGAAATTCGCTCTTTCATCGAGGAGAGACTCTCTTTTCCTTTCATTCGTGCGATGGATTAACAATTTTTTACATTATCTTCTAATTGGTCTCATCTAATCGGATTCCGTTCGTATCTAGCCCTCGAAGGGAATGTGTAAGGAAGCCCGAGCCCTGAACCTCGCATCCGTTAGCGAGGTTGAAGTTGTCGCGAAGCGTTGTTCCTATCGCGATTAAAACCGTCGCTGCAGATCCGGATCTTAAAACTTTGGTAAACAGAGCTCTAGCGCCTACGATAACCTTTGAGTTAGCCGAAAACTTGCGAAAGTAATTTACCTAATCAACGGAAGGTTAATTATAGAAAATTTTAATTAAATGATACAGCCGTGAGACAAAACCGGATTAAAATTCATTTTTCTAGAATTTTGTGATCGAATTTTTTTTTTCCAAACAGGTTCAAAAGTTTCATTCAGTTATAAAGATACGCCTGTTAAAATTTGAGCTCTTAATATTAATATTGAGAGGTGGCGCATCGCGAATTTCTATTTCCCATTTAAATAACGTGGGAAAATTTGTTTCCGCTTCTTCTGATTTTTATAACTAGCTAACGATGCGTCGTACGGAAAATCTACAAACATATTTTTGTAGAGAATTGAATGCTCTACGAAAAAGGTCTCTTGCACTTTTTTGATAAACTTATTTTAGAAACTCATTTTTTTGTCAGAAAGGTGGTTCTTCGAACTCGAATATCATTCGAATGGCTAAGTTTATCGAAAAAGTGTAAGAGACCTTTTTCGTAGAGCATTCAATTCCCTACAAAACTATGTTCGTAGATTTTCCGTACGACGCATCGTTAGCCAGTTATAAAAATCAGAAGTAGCAAAAACAAATTTTCCCGTGTTATTTAAACGGGAAATAGAAACTCGCGATGCGCCACCTCTTAATATCAATATCAAGAGCTCAAATTTTGACAGGCGTATTTTTATACCTAAATGAAACTTTCGAACCTCTTTGGAAGCAAAAAAAAATTCGTTTTTTTTTTAATCACCCTAATCCGTACGTATAATCGGCAACGGGTACAAACGAGATAGCGGGCCAACGCGAAGCGTCGTATAATTAGTATGACAGAGTTAGGACCGTAGCAGCTAGTGTAGCCGGCCAAATCCGTTCGTCCGTAAAGACAAAGAGAGAGAGAGAGAGAGAGAGAGAGAGAGAGAGCAAGGGGGCGAGAGAGTGAGCGGGAAATAGGAACGGTAGATAAAGAGAGAGTGAGATCGCGTGAAAGACAAAGTGCCAAGTGCAGTCGCGTAGCAGAGCCTGGTAGTGACCCCCGCGTTGCGTGGCAAGAATTAATGAGCTGTCGTAAAGACAATTGCCAGTCGTTAGTCACGCGGGATACCCACTCTGAGAGACCGGCGAGTAATGTCGGGTAATGCCGGCACAAGTTGTCTGCCTGTAATGGCGCGGCCTACTATACTAGTTCGCTTTATAATATCTATATCCACCCATAATTCAGCCGAAAGGAAATCCATAAATTTTCATCGCGGTATATCAATCGCCTCGTTCACCCCCAGCGTTTGATTAATCAAGAAGCAGTTAACGCCGATGATACGAACTCCTCGAAATTTCCGAAGGGCTTACGTAGATCGACGACTCGTGTCTATGAAATGGGTGGCTTATCGAGTTTGCGGCATGAGACGATGACCGTTCTTCGGCGCGAATGAATAGGCGATAGGGTTTGGGCTGGTGGTTCTTTGGCAGCGCGTCCGGAGGCTTTGTCTCGGGTTTGTATCGGCTAAACGAATCCTGAAGATGTTGGGGCTGATAAGACCGGAGCGAGCTTCGTGAATCACTGCTGGGGGCGTCCTGGACGCGGGTACATGCGCGCGAGAGCGTCGGTGTACAAGAAAGAGGAACAGGATCGGGACGGGAGCTGTGAGAACGGGAGAATCGGGAAGGAGTAACGCCTGGCTTCTGGCGCGTAAGGAACCTCGAATTCGGGGGGTTCAACGAGGCCAAGAGTCAAGAAGATGAACAGGGTGGATAACGCGGGGTTAACGGGGAACTCGCGCCGAGAGATTAGGGAGGCGGCGTCGCTCCGCGTCCCCCGGCCCCGGGGGCGCCTCGGATAAATCACCGACGAACGCTTCGAGCGCTACTCTGCGAATGAGGAGGAGAGAATCCGGGGGGTTGCTTTCGTATACGTATATTTCCGCGTGTGCGTATGCGGGGGTTGTGCGGCGGGAGGTAAAAGGAGATAGCCGCACGAGGACACGGTTTGCCGGGCGATTAATGACCGAGCAAATGTGCCGCGACACACATGTCTTCCGGGCCATCAATACACGTCGGAAACCAGCTCCCCGCGGTCTTTCCCTCTCTATTTCTCTTTCTGCTACTCCACTTTGACTCTACCGGCTCTTGGGCTCTCGGCCGCTTTACGAATCGTCGATTTATTACCGTTTTACCAATTTTCGCGATACTCGTGCTCGAGAAACCCGCCCCTCTGACACCGACGATCACAGATTTTGCTTGACCGGAAAATCCCACCCCTTTCTCTACGTTTTTTACTGGCTTACATCCAGCCACATGTATTCGAAGTGACTCTGGTCTCTTTGAAGCCAAAGTTCATCCCCGTTCGGTCCACGCAGCATCTCGATTCGCGCGGTTCTAATCTACACGAGGGTTTAATTGCCGGGCAGAGATTTAGCCCCTTTTCTCTTCATTTCACACTTTTTCGCTCACGAACCCCTGCCTTCTTTATTCTTTCGCCATTTACAACCAGCTTCCGGTTTAGCTAGTAAAAAGACTAAAAAAGGAAAATGAAAGATCGGTTCAATCTCTGAGAACGTTATTTCTTATCGCTCGTATTTGCACCCTGGCTAGTTGGTTGTGCAATTATTTATATCATCGAACCGTACGACGAATTGATAAATAATTAGATAAATAAAGAGAATAAGCAGAAAAAAAAGGGAAAGAAAATTCTGGGTCACCACAGCTGCGATATCGATTGGAAAAAAATTTCACCAGCTTGGAGAATAATCGGGGCTCTAACCCTTCCCTTATTTTCGTCAAGAAATAAAACATACGTCGAGTAGAATCGTTTTGAATCTATATTTTATTTTGTTTCAATTTTTTTTCTGTTTCTTGTCGATTGTATAAATAAATTTCGAGTACACCACGGCTCGTACATCTGTCTGTAATTACGTACCAGGTCCCTCGTTATAAAGTCCATAAACCCGGCGTTCGAGATCTCAATCAAGGTTTACGCCTCAGTCATTACGCAACGGCAACGATGCTTCCCACCCTCTTATTCCGGCTTTCTCGGTACACCCCTAACCCTACAACCCTGAAGCTTAAAGCTCGTTTCATCCTCTCGAGCTTCGCTTTGCTCTGACTCCGGCTCTGGCTCTGGTTCTGGTTCTGGCTCTCCTTCTTGTCGAGTATTCTCTTGTAGCCGCCTATTAAATACCACCGAGCTGTTAACCCCGGAGATGGAGAGAATTACACCCTCGGCATTTTCGTTTTACCACCTCGAGTGTACGCGTTCAATTATCGATATCATTAGCCTCTTCTTCTTCTTCTTCTTCGTTTTTTTTTTCAGCTTTTCTTCGTTCGACAAAATTTTACAGAGAGAGGAACGAATCTCGAAGAGGTATTTCGAGTGACCGTGCGATATGCGACTATACGCAGCGTTGCAAAAAGTATACTGCAATACAAATACTCGAGGAGTCTTTGGGGCTCCGGGGTTCTCGCGAGGTATAATACAGGAAAGCCGGGGCAATTATGGTAATTCTTTTGAGAGACGCAGTTCCGCGTAATTGGCGGTATTAAATATATATCTGCAGGGAACACACTTATTCCGATTCGAAAGCAATATCTTGTTTTACGATTATACGATTATATACGTACAGACACACGTTATAGCATCCGAGCAACAGCGGCAGGTAAATTTATGCACCGATCAGCGACCTTGTTTGTCTCACAAACGTATATTTCTTTCTCGACGAGAGAGAGAGAGAGAAAAAAATGACAAAAAATGAAAAATATAAAATATAAAAAATAAAAACCGAACTGTACTATTTTGAAGAGAAAATTTATTTAACGACACACCCGTTACAGAGTAAAAACATAAAAGTATGCAACTACCTATGAGTGTATGTATGCATGTATTTGTGTACGTATGTATAGGACGCATACGTCGAAAAGCCTGTTATAAGCGCGCGACTCGACTCGACATTATTCTCTTCGGCGTTGAGCAACGTATGATTATGCCAGGTGATAATGGCGCGTAATGTTACCTCTGGGACGCATAAAATCTCATGATTTATAACCGGGCATCAATGGCAAACACAGGCAAGTACCCATTAATTATATTATACGATAATACCAGCATCACTGGAATATATCTGCGCTCAGCTCCCTCTCTCTCTCTCTCTTTCCCTCCATCTCTCGCTTTCTCTCCTCGGTGAATTCTCATTTGCCCCAAAGGTTTCCAGGGCACGATAAAACCAATCAATCAATCAATATAAACCTCTCCTTCGATCTCGTAAAGAAAATCGACTTTTGGTCGATAGAAAATTTTCATCAAAGAGTCACAACAAGCCATTGGTTTTTTTAAAAAATTTTTATTTGCAATAGGGAACAACGACATGAGGCAAAGGAATTAATTTGTACATCGGGTATAGGTGCGGAATGATCGACGCGGTATTCGCCTCCTAATCACGTCAAGAACGCGGATTATAGGTGCGTTAAATTTCACCTGTGTAACTCGAAGGTGTATTTACGTGTATCCTTATATAAGGGAGGTACTTAGATACATCGAGTTATAAATTATTCCGGTTTTAAGTAGCGGACGATTAGCGTCATTAGCATATAACGTTAATAACAAAGTTCAAGCCGGATTTTAAGCCGCTGTTACAGAAGCTTCTGGCTGCTGCTGCCGCTGCAGCGCCGTGTTTACCGTATACAGTAAATTAGTGGAGCCAAAAATCCCTGGGATATATTTCACGAGGCGAAATCATCCTCTTATTATTCCCTCTCCTTTTCTTTTTATCATTATTCACGTGATAAATATTTTTCGTCGACCGTGTCGTTGAGAATTCTCAGTATTATATACACGCATACCGAATGCCCACCGATCGACGAAAAAAACTATAAATATTGACCAGCCTCACATGCGTGTGCGTACGCGCATATATCGCGTGCGGTATCCTATCTCTTTAAGGAATATGGACGGCGAGAGACGGGAGAGGTTGATCGTTATACTCCGAGAACGAGGAGGTTAATTTATACACGGTTTCTGCACCCATTAACCATATAACTACCAACGAATATATTTTAATTACGGCTATCGGCACTCTAGACCCGCCATCAATTTACTTCATCTCGTTAAACCATACCCACGTAGAGTTACACGGGTATATATGTAGAGATTATACACACCGAGTTCGTTGTATAGGCGCGAGGTCGCAAATCTTATTTCTTATTCCGCTATTCACACCGGAGATTATTATTTGAGAAAAAACGCTGTTCGCGTATCCAAGTAATTAATTTGAAAAAATTATTGATCGGATTTAGCGACTGGATTTTATTTATATTCTCCGTATTTCAACGTTGTTCATTCATCTCGACGCATTCTATGAAACGAAATGAAATTTCCGTAATTTCAACGTATACACGGTCGTGAATATACCGAGAGGAAACCTTGAAAGTTAACACTCAGTCATAGCCAACTCGGCACACTCCAGGTTTTCGTCTGTTTATTGCAGGCTGGCCATCCGCTATTTTCTTCTTTTTCTGGTCGAATTGATATTTTCAAGAAGTAAATTAGGTAAGTGAACATAATAGTGGATGGCCAGCCTGCAATAAACAGACGAAAACCAGGAGTGTGCCGAGTTGGCTATGACTGAGTGTTAACTTTCAAGGTTTCCTCTCGGTATAATCCTACACCGATGACGATACGTGATGCGAAATGTTCCATATAGTTGCGTATTGCATTATACATACAATAAAAGAAGAAAAAATTCATCGGTGAGATAGAGAGTGGCGGACTAAGGTATAGGTACGCCATGACTAAGTAACGCAATTAATCTGTGCGATCCGCCAACTTATCTGACCAATTAATCTCTTGGTACAATAAATTATATTTAATAGCGCGTACATATATGTATATACAATGTAAGCACGTATGTATGGATATTGTATACAGAGGGTAAACATGGGAGCGCGATAGCCGCAGCTGAGTAACAAATTCGAACCTAAACCCAGCGCATTATTTTTTCAATCCAAAGACCTTAGAAGTTTGATTTTCCAATTTTTTCGTTTTTTTTTTTAATTTCTGATCGAATAGTCGTATCGATTTTTTTTTTGCAGTTGTTAAAAAAAAAAGGATTCTCTACTAGCTCTGCTCGATTGTTAGGAGAAGACAAAGCCTCTCTCTGCTCGGAGCAATTAATCAAATTCCGAGCGAGGTGTAATTATATAGGTTGATCTGTGTTAATTAGCATTGTCGTTATTTGTCGAGATAAATTATAATTAAAAATATGGAGTATTGTATATTATTCAGATTATAAGTGTATTCGTGGCTGCGTGTACGTATGTTACAAGCTTTCACGTGAATCTTATCGCCCGTTTGTTACAGGGCAGGGCGTCTGGGAGGTATATGCGTGTATTTGTATATATACACAGACATGCGCGAGCGAGTTGAAATTAATTAAACATTTAGCTGGTAAAACCTTAGTTTACACACCTCTGAATACATTCCGGTATAAGAAACCAGTTTGTAGATCGGTACCTACCTACCGGCCATATAATATCTTAATCTAACGATCTTATCGCGGACATTAAGTTCGGGATATATGGAAGTGGTTTTAGTGTCACATAAATTAAGATTAGTCACTCCGCACTTGCCATTAACATTTGCCATTACGGCTATTAACGTTAATTATACCTCGGCTTCCATACTATAAACCATTCTCTATATATACTCTCATACACGAAACCTATCCGTGTGCAAAGGTCGCTCCGGAGATCCACCACATATTTTATACACATATACACATATACCCATAATATATCATACATATCTATTACTAAATACTATATACATTTAAATAACGATATTTGTAGAAAAGGAATTCCAGCTTTCACTCGTGTCATTATATATCCCTTCTTTTTTTTTCTATAATTACAACACACCTCTGATAAATAAATCATACGTATTATATACCCCCAGACATCTACAAAAGCCGTAAATAAATAATGAACGAAAAAAAATAGAATAGTAAAAAAGCGGTCGAAAAATTCATCCATGTATGTACTTTATTATTCGTACACCTTGTATCGTCGTCTATACATACGTGTGTGTGCGTGTGTATGTATATATATACGTGCGGAGAGTTTACAACAGGTATAAATTGAAACGGTATAATTATCATCTGGTTCGGATCTAATTAGGCTGGCAGGGTAAAGCGTAACGCAACGTAATGACATACGGACTGACAGGTTAATTAATTGTGAGACCGCCGTTAACTAACTGCCGCTCTGTCGCTCTCGGCACTTTTCTCTCGGTCTCTTCTCTTCTCTTCTCTTCTCTTCGCTCCTCAACTTCGCTCCACTTCTCTTTGCTCTTGGCTCTTCGCGATTCTCACCGTTTCTCTTCCTCTCTGTTATATATTCTTCATCGGGAAGGACGCGGTCGCGCGTAACCTGTCCGAATATCTGCTAAAGAACCTTTCACCGTTGATGTATGGACGTCCCCCACTGATTAACCGACACGCTGTATTATAATACGATCATAAAACCCGCGGCCGAACACTCCTTCGAACCAATGCTCTGTCTATGTCTCGTTCACTCGGACCATGGTGCGAAATACAATATTGCACGCCCGCGCGGATATCAGGACTACTATTTTCTTCCCGCTGGTTCTGCCTTCCCGCCTCAGGTTAGTCGGAAAGCCATGGTCTACAGCTTCTGGTGGATACTGGCGTGAGTTCTTGTGCGGTAAAGCGTGCCTCGAGTCGATCTATGAGTCCGATAATGAGCTACACGCCCGCCCACACCTCGGACTTGTTCGCGAAACGCAGATATCGCATTTGCCAAGTAGCCCCGTGGTTTCAGACGCTAATTATGATCATCGAGCGTTCCTCTTTCGCTGCTCCGAGTCCGCGAAAAGTCGCGAAATTCGACGGTTGAGAATTTGCATATAGTTTCCGGGTGACAGCAGCGAGACTCTGTTCCCGGGACACGAATATGCTCTCAGAAAGTTGCTCCGTGTGATAAAACGGATTATTCAATGGCCAGACGCGGTAGAGACGGGAATTAATTACATCGGGTGAAATTTGAGCCCTGATCGGTCCTGGGTACCGTTTCCATCCGTCTGACACTTCGTTGAATTATCAGTCTCAGAACGGCACGAAATTCAACGACGAGTTGTTCCAGTCGACGAAAGAAACTAGAACCGCTATGAATCGGTGATACCTAAACAGTAGCAGCGTCTGGGGGTGGAGGACGCGGAGTCCTCAGTCTCAGGGCTTGGATAAGGGTATTTCATCGCGTATGTGTGTACGCGTGTGTCCGTCGAAGGGCTGTGATCAGGCCGCTAATTCATTGCACGAGCTGCGGTCCTCGCAGACGGTCAAAGGAGCCTCCGACAAAGAAAGTTGTTTATCCTTACGCGATGGACTCAAGATGGTCAGTCGTCCATCAATCACTAATGCGGGAGACAGACGTTGGCCGTAAAAAACTGCAATTACCCGTTCGCCCTGGCGCTGGGCTGCGGACTGCTGGTATACCTGCAGATATCCCGGACTCTTACGGCGCTCGGAGATCCGTGCAGATATTTCCGGCCAGCTATCCGCATGCGGCGATATCCATTTACGCGATTATTTGGTAATTAAGACCGAGAACGTGGCCGGAGTTTTTGGGCACCGAATTTCAGCTTCCGAGAATCATGCGGCTGACCCGATCGATGAACACATTACGTCCTCGTATGTTATTGCACAAAGAAGAGAAACCGAACCTCGGTTCATCGGATTATACGGTCTGAAATTGGCAAATTTTTGCACACGTTTCAATCGACCGCAGAGTTAAATTAATCGCTGTAAAACCCCCGATCTTTATGACTCTATCCGATGAGGAGGAGCTGGATGCGTATTCCGAAGGGTTCGATGGATCAGACTGATCAAAATGCCTTCGGATATTCTTTGGCGAGTGTAACGGGGCTGGAAGGCTCTTCGTCTAATTCAGATCCGGATTCCCTTTGATTTCCTGAAGGATCGTACGAGACAGTTAACCTACAGCCGATCGGATTGGGACTGGCGGTATTTGCATAGCTATGTCCTTTGTGTCGTGGTCGCCTCTTTGTCCGCTTTGGGAAAGCTGCGGTAGACCGAAACCGTATTTTTGATTCCTGGCACCGTAATTCACAAGCCTTTGAAGGTACGTATAACGTTTCAATAAATTCGGGGTACGATCGTGCAGAGGTCATGTTCCGCGATCCCCGCAGGACCCGGGCACCGGACAAACGTACCCTTGAAGATGACCATGGACCGGACCGTGGAACGGGCACGAGAGATCCTCCAACGCCGGGAGGTCTTCGTCGGAAATTCCGCAATGTTTCTTTACAGATATTACCATAACCGCACGTCGAATAAATACCGAAACGGCGGCATTCCGAACCCCGAGCTACCGACTACCGTGATTTATATTCACCCAGTAGCAGACTTCACCCATCGGGCTACCCGCGAAGCTAAAAAAGGGTCAAACCTATCGAAAACGATCTTATTTCTCCTTTATTTTCGCTTTTATTTCTCTTTTAAACCGCCTCGTCTCCTTTCCCTTTGGTCAAAACTCAATCGACCCACTTCAATCCTTCTTTTTTTGCTTTTTCATTTCGGACAGTAAAGAGAGCATTTCCTCGACTTATATGTGTAAAACGAGTGCTAATTATCCTCGAGTGTCAGTGGCTTGTATCCGGCTTACTAGAGCCCATACAAAGCCATAGTAATCGTGCCGCATGGGGATAAACTCGTGGAAAGAGTTACAGCGCCTGAATGCAGGCAACCCGACACACCGCGGCGCGTTCTATGACGAACGAAGAGAACAGGAGTTCGCAGACGAGATACGGAACGGTCGGTTTAGCCGCTTCGACATAATTCAACGACTGTCGTTCCCCGATAATCTACCGTTTAATTTCCGGTTAAACGTTCGAGGAATTTCCTGAAACAACCCGCAAAATTTATAGGGTCACGTTATGTAAATTAATCCATTGGTGCCGCTGCAACAGCGCAGTGTTAGGCAACTGGTTTAACCGCTGCGTAAACTTTGATGGGAAATTATCGACTCATAAGTTTCTGGTTTTTTTCAAAAAAATTCTGAAGCATCCTTTGTACGCGTTGTGGAAGTGAACCGTACCTTTCCATCCAGCCTCGGTTTCAGGAGTCGGGATACTTGATCGTACATGTGTGTATATATACAAATGTACAACGGGGCGAGAATGTTTTACGAGAATCATAAAACACGTATACTGCTACCTTTATGGGCGCAATATTTTATCGTTGATAACCGACAGGAGATTTGAAATAGATAGCCATATGTTTGAATGGAGGATTTACGAGCGCAGATATTAGAGATATTCGTATCTTAATTAAAAAAACACGATTTTTCACCCCGAAGCGCGGTTTCGAAACATTGTATACCGAAAAGGGAAGCGCGACTCCCCCGGCCCTCTTCCCTCGCGCCGGTGAACAAAGCCAACTAAAATGTATGAATTAATGAGTGAATAATTCCTAGCGCGATAATTACACCCCCTGGATTTCTGGACATGGAGAAAACCGGACATGTCAAGGAAACGACTCGCCCGTGATGGTGTCGTTAACGAGCTGGACTGCCACGTCCGCATCGACAAGTTGTTCCCTTCTCGGTCTCTCCCTCGGGTTCTTCTCTTTCATGTCAGCTCCGACCGACCCTGTCCCGTTCGCCACGACTTCCGGGGTGGTTACCGTCATTAGGAAGAATTTATTTGGCATCAGAGTGGGAAGAGACGAATTCGCAAAGAAAAAAGAAAACGTGAAGGAGCCTGGAACGTGTTTTGAAAAATTCTGTACGTGATCGAAACGACGAGTTCCAGGGTGTGTAGCGACATACGGGTCACATATATCAAAACACCATCCACCGGTAGCAGAAGCAGTAGCCAACAGCCATTGAGGGTGGCGTAGGTTGTGACACTAAAACGTTTTATATTTCATCACTGCAGGGCGGCGTCCGGGCGTCCGGGCGATATTGATATCAGTGATGCACGGCTATCCCAGTTCCCGTTCCACTAACTAGCCAGCGGGGCGTCGGCCTGTCGGCGGGAGAACCACTATTATATGTTCACCATGTTTTATGGAACTGTCCGGGGTTCCGGCAGCTTTCATGATGTTCTTGTTGCCGTTGCTGCCGTTGCCGCCGTTGCCGGTGTTGTCGGGAGGGTACGGCTGTATGCTGTTAACCGACGCAGTTTTATGCATCGTGTATGTATACGTGGATATGGTGCGCGTGCCCGAGTACATATCCCGACTCGATACGTCATCCCATAATGGAAGGGATGCAATATGGATGGGACGTTGAACGTGCGAAGCTTCCCTGCGAATCCGCGTATCGTGTCGACGACGAAAAACCAACCCGACGCGATCACATCGATTCCAATCTTTCTCCGAATTCGCGAAAGACGGTCTCCTCCTCATCAGGATCCACGTATGTATGAACAGAGAGAAAGACGCGCGTGCGGTGCTCGCGATACGGAATCGCCTCGCGTGAATATATACACCCTCGGCATATTTTCGTGCCGGAGGAAATGACGGTCATCAATCATCTCCTACGTCGCACGCGATCCTCGGATGACATTTTGGTAACGAGCCATGGCCACTCGTCCACCGGCAAGTAAGGTGTAGCTAATCTGCCGCACGCATATACGTACCCGTGTCTTATACTCGCCTCGGTATTCCGCGACTAGATGGATTCATTTTGCGACTACCTGTACTCTCGTGAATATGGTGTTACACGCTCCTGTATACTTCGTCTATTATACCGTAATACACATTCCCGTTTAGCAAGTTGTACATACCTACCTTGCGGGAACTGGGATAAGGTCCCGCGTTAATCACCCATCCTCATACCTCCCTTCGCCTCCAACGAGGCCTTCAACCTCTTCCGCGACTCCCTCTTCTCCTTCTCAGATCTGCCCACGCCGTCTTCTTCCTCTTCCTCTTCCATTTCTTCATCTTCTTCTTCTTCATCTTCGTTGGTGCTGCTGCAGCAGTTATCCTCGCGCCATTAACGATCTCTGGGATAGCTGCCACCATGCCATGTCGTTGCGGGAGTCGAACGACCCAAGCAACTCTATATATACGCACAGTTCATAACCGTATAACCGTGGGTAATCGTCCTGTATCATACGGTAGCCGTATATGTACTTTGAGGTCTAAACTTTACTTTGGATCATGAGATTTGTGGCCGAAAGTGAACTGCGAAATTGTCATATCGATGACTTTGGTCGTGCAGAGTGCATCGGGTGGAGAAGGCATTTAGCTCGTGGTGAGAATTATAGAGGGGTCGATTCAATCCGTTTTACCCCAGGGATTTCGGCGGCAAAATCGGGCTCAGAGAAATAGAAGCGAGTTAGCCAGTGGCTGTACAAAACCACGTTCTGCAGACCAGACGTAGCAGGGCCTGATCCGGTTCTAACCAAACCGATCGACGTGTTCGACAGCGGATTAACTGATCGCTTTCTTGTACCCATCGACCCTCGACCCGTCAAACCACCGGCTTAATTCGATGCTCGGTGATGCGGTGAGCCGGAATTCTAGACTTTGACGTTCACCTGTTAGGGTAAACCGTGTGCCAACGATGGACCACCGGGTTTTCAAAATTCTTTTCTGCTATTTGCTATCAACGAGATGCAAAACCAGACCGTGCGATTTCTTCGTCTCGATGTCCTCTTTCCGGAAAAAAATATCGCTCGACGATCGAACTGATTTTTCTATCGATTATCGCCGGTAGAAATTTTAGCGAAAATTGAGGAAAAACTGCGACAGGTTCGTCTTCGTCGAGGAGAAAGAAGCGTGTGCGGTATTCGGGTAGAGGGTAAAGCAGCGGCTACTGAGGGCGGAAAGCTGTCACATCCTACAAACGAGAGGTGACGTGGCCTGATATACACCGCGTCCGAGAAAACTGGACGTAAATAAGTTACTAGAGGAATCCGCGTGCGGGAAGAATTCAGGACGGAAAAAAGGGGAGAAAATTGTAATTCTCTAATCGGAGATGAGAAGCGCGTCGTACTGGTAGCCGCCTGAGCCCCGGGCGAATTTCCTCGATTCGAAATATCGACGTACGCGATTTCTCGTTCAGCTCCTGTCACCGACACCGACATCCCGAGTCCCGATGATCCTGCAACTCTGTCCGGGAATATAAATATTTCCAAATCCGTACGACGAACGGAAGATTTTCTAAGCGGAGGTAATTCGCGTTGCTCATATACCTACTCCGCGAAGTTTCGCGATAAAATCTGATCGCTCGTACTTCGAGGATAGATTAATCTTCCTCCTGTGTTCGCTGCTCCGCGAACGAGCCCCTCGAGGGTGTGGGATCCCGTGTAAGGTACGTATCAGATGTACCTTACGCGAATTCTCTTAGATCCTAGGGGTAGTCCTGGACCGGGTATACAAGGTGCGCGTTGCGGATGGAGCGCGTTCACCCCACTCAGAAATGGTATAATTTCACGGTTCCGTACCCTGCATTGGTTGGTTCGGTAATTATTTAGAGCCTGGTTCTTGCATCGGGGGAAAATCCCCGAGGAGGATTTTCACCGCGACGGAAACCGGAATGACGCGTATTGATGATCCGCCTTCGGCGACCAGCGACCGAGCGATAAATCGCCCTGGATTAATTCCTGGAGTAAAATTTTCCGGAATCGGGGAAACGCGAGATCTCTCCTTCCCACGTACGCGCACCCACCTAACTAGACATTCACAGGACGGAACAAGTCCGAGGGGTTAAAGTTATAAATGGAAATCTTATTCGTGGCTAAATTTACTGGCAACAGCCGCACGCAGCGCTTAGACTGCGCTGGTTACTCTAGTACGCGGTTATTAACATCCCGGTCAGAGAACACGAACATTTAATTGTCACTGACTGATGAATATCGGAGGATTATAAATAATTTAAAATTTGTAAAATTTGTGTTTCCAGATTTAATTATACGTGAACTGATATATTTGTAATGATAAAACGGATACGTAACCACGGTGGGTTCGGATTAATTGCTATGGTGAAATATAGCTAGTTTATGGACTGATGTACATCTCGGTGTTATAATTTATAGTATAGGTGTATATAGCGTGTCGGGTATAAGGTTCGGGATATGATGTGGCAACACAAAAGGAGGCAGCTGCTGCCTTGAGCCCATTTATCCCCCGTCACGTCTTACAATTAGGTATAAATTGCACTTCTGACAGATCGACTTATCATCGGGGGCTATTACTCATCTATTTACGTCTGCCTCCCGCGGTCAACCCCTATATTAAACCGCTCAAACATCACTAGCTGAACATCATGCCGCAGAGACTTCCTCGTCATCTCTACCTCTCCCCGGATCCAAATTTTGCAAAAAAAAACAAAAAAAAAATATCAACCAAAAATGAAAATCGAAAAACCTTAATTCCCTTTTTTTTTAAATTTTTTTGTCATTCGACTTCGAGCTCGTTTCACGTCATATTTCCTCACGTCGGTCCGGGAGGCACAGGTATGTCATATGGGCTCGTATGGTGCAGCAGGGGGCGATGCGTGAGAGACAGCGTGTAGAACCTGGCCTGTCGTTGAGCACCGGTAGATAGGTAGACGTTATAACGACGGCTGGAGTCTGCGCTGTCACAGAAGGCAATATGGCGGGCTCGTTTAATGATTGAGCATCGAGTGATAAATCAGGTGATGTCTATACTCAAAGCTTGATGTCTAACTTCGGCCGATACCACGGTGTGTGCAGTTCTCCCATACCTACACACATGCACACATGTGTGTGTATAGCCGTACGCCTGCACACGACTAATATAGACGAAAATTTCTATTATACTTGTGTCTGTACCTATATACGTATAAAAGAGATATATCCGCGTTAACGGGTGTCTCGTAAAAAAAAAGAAGAAAAACGATTCAGAGATTTTCGGAAAAAATCCTCCATTTTTTCTTTCTTGATTTCGTGGCTCTGACAGATTCACGTTTTTTCGCTTTTCTGACGATATGCGCGTTTACCCAAAAGACGTTTTTTTTTTCTCAAATTTTTGGCATATCGTCGATTCATACTTTGTTTCTTCTTTTTGTATGAAATGCATATATGCACTTAGAAAAGATTACTTTTGACATTTTTCTGCGTCTCGTCGATATTTTCGCGACACCCTGTGTGCAGTAGGTAACTGGCAGGGAACATCAGTCTCTGTCACGGACTCCGGCACCAACGGCGGCGGCTGCACCTCACGAAGATGGATGCCGATGAAAATAACGCTTGCCGTAGCAGTGGGGGTCATTACGACCGCCCTGCTAGAATACCTATCCTACGGTTTCAGCCTCACTAGCTGACGATCACTTCTGCCCTGTCATTTAAACCGCAAAGATGATTCTTTAATTTGGAACGAAGAAAAATTAAAAAATAACCAAAACATCCCCCCGTCGGGGGCTCCGGCAACGCGCCCCCAAAGTTGCGAAAGAAGAGTCAAAAAAAAAAAATTGAAGTTTTTTCCAATTTTTTAGATTTCTTATTTTTTATTTTTTATTCTTTGAATTTGAGAAAAAAGAGAAAACATTTCGGAAAATCAGAGTGAGAAATGAGTCGAGGCTTTAAATCCTTCCCTTTCCTGTACCGGAAGGACTTCGCTTCTGGTTCGACTGAAGCGTTCGACGCACGGTTTCGTGATCAAAGCAAGTGCGGATGAAAGGGAGTAAAGGAAGGAAAGTTCGAGGTACCAAACCACGGGGGAAACTACGACACGACGATTACGTGTGTATGGGCATCGGGGTAGCGTAACTCGAGGCTGAAATCTCCCGGGGTAAAATCAAAGCCAAAATAAATACCGATTCAACCCTGCGATACAAAACCCGTGAGAGTCGCGTATCCCGGAAGAAAAAAAAATTCGAAAAAAATAGAATAAAATCAAAAAACGTGAATTTTCTCATCTTTTTCGTCAGAAAGAAGGAAACTCTTTCCACTTCTCGTCAAAAATCGAACGAAATCTGAAGATCGGTCCGATTTTCGAGACCCTGCGGAAAAGACGAAGCGACGGATCTCGAGTTGCGGAACGGAGAGGACGAGGTGGCAACGTTTACGAGTCTTGTTTTATAATCGTCCAACTTACCGTAAAGTATGAGTATAATAAAGAAACAACAAAAAAGGAAAATGAAAAAAAAAACACCTCATTCCTGGCTAATGCGCGCCTCCCTGGGCCAAAGGATACAAGAGACTTCACTTTACGTTACGGGGGTGGCGATAAAGCATCCGTTTTATGTCAGGGCGGTGTCGAGCTTAGGTACCTCTCATACCTACCCGCCACACACGCGAGAATCTACGCTCATGCTCCTGCTACTGATGCTGTAAGGAAGAGCGACTCCTACCGCAGTAGATGAGGAAAGTGGCAACGGGCTTTTGCCTCTGCATCCAGAGCTCTCAGCTGCAACTTTTGCTCGCGTTTTATACGATTCTAAAATTCACCGCTTCTTCGTAGTATTTTTTTTTTTTTTTGCGAACTTTGAATAGTTTCGAAACTTCGATCGAATTCCTTTTTTTTTACGGAAAAAAGTTAAACGGCCGATAGTCGAAAATCGATTGGAAAAAAATCAGTGAAGCCGATGGATTGATCGGGTGTTCCGATTGCAGATTTTGGATAAGAGCATAAACGCAGAAGCTCGTGTTTTAGTTGAACCGTCAGACGTCTGGTCTGGGTGTGCCTGTCCGTCGCACGTCACCGAGAACTTGTTAATTTACTCGTTACTCAACCGGCGTATAATTGCCGGCGTCAAGAGGCACGCTTCCGCGCATTCTGAATGCGAATTACGTTCATTATACGTCCTCGTTCCTAACCCAACGACCCGGGCGAGCCACCTCTTCGCGCGGATGAGGGATACGCGAGAACCCCTTCAAAGACGGATCAACCCCCAGTATATAGAATATTTAAATAGCCTCGGAAGGATCTGACTCGATCCAAAACGCCCCGTAATAAAAAAAAAATCGAAAGATGAACTCAAAAATTCGTTCATTCATTAATTTCGAGATCTTTTGGCCGAATTTGAAAATCTGTATCACCCCTCGAGTATGAGGGAATCGAGCACACCTTCCCTCGCGTAATTTATGGTCCAGGTGTAAGAATTACGTCGGTGTGATAAAACGCATCGCGTTTTTCCTGCGGGTTTTTTCATTTGGTCCTGTAATTACGAGCGTGCGAGTTCAACGCCGTCCGGTCCGGTTCTAACTGAGAATTATGATTTCATTTTGGGATGAGGGTGGCCCCTGTACCCCGCAACGCGTGGGGTTGCGGCGGGATAGAAAACCCGTGGGGATACCCTCGAAATTCACCTTTTTCTAGAAATTCTATACAAATTCTCCACCCCCTGTTTTTTTAATTTACAAATTTGATCAAAAATCGTTTGTGTATCATCAGCTTTATCGTAACCCTGAGCTTAGGGGTGCCTCTGGCTACTCTCCCTCGCCTACACGCACGCGTATATCTGTATAGCCGAGTCTGCAGCACAGCATCTTCTACAGGACCTAAAACGTAGGACGGAAATGAAGATCCCAGTCGTAAACACGCAAATGCTCTCTTGCGAGAGACGATTCTCGCCTCGGGCTCTACTATGTATACCAGTACCTACCCCTGCCAGTTTTCCTCCTCTTCTTCTTCTTCTGCTTCTCTCGAAAACCCCTGCTAAACAGCTTCTCCAAAAGCCTCCTCTTCTCTCTGTGTATAAGGCAATATCTTCCTCCCCTGGAAGAAACACTTCCCTCTAAACGCCCGCTAGAGCGAACGAAAGTTTCATGGTTATTGCCTTAGATGCGCGTATATATGCACGCATACATGTGCGCGATAAGGGATATTAAAAACCCCCGAGTAGGTACGTATAATCGAATGAATTACCGCCGTTTGTTACCCCGGTAAAATTTTCTCGAATGAGAACCAAAAAATTACAAAATTAGGAAGAAAAAAGCAAAATTTTTCGATTCCTAATCCGAAGGGATCGAAGGGTTGTTCTAAGGGGGTGAAAAATTTGATTCTCAGTTAATTCCTTTCCCCCGTATTCTCGTTTTTCGATAAACTTATAGGGAAGTCGCAAGAAGTCGAGTAGGTAGCTATTTTGAATATCTCGTTGTCGCGGGGTGGTGGAAGTAGAGCGAGGGTTGATACCCCGGAGGATATCGCCGTTCCGTGTTCCTTTCACACTCAATAACAATTTGCGAACCATTTGCGTTTGAGGTAATGGTGTTTGCAGCGACGTTATTTCCACGGCTAAGTTAAACCTATTACGGTTGAATTTCGCTGCAGGTTTACCACCTCTCTTTGCCTCTCTCACCCCTATACTACACCATATCCAACAACCACCGGTCTCGGTTTACAGTTCGCCCAGTATCGGTGTTATACCGCATACACCTGTACACCGGATACTGTAACTCGGTGTAACAACGCTCCCCGTAGTTACCTACTTATCGCTTCATCTCGTATCCTGGCTAATAACCCCGTTAATACCAGAGGAGGTTAAATGACGTTGACTTTGCGAAAAAAAAAGCGAAAAAAACGAGAAAAAAAATTGCGAAAAAAAAAAGAAAACATAAAAACTGATGACGAAACCCCTCGTTTCGTAATCTTGATGACATCCTGCTGCTGTTGCTGCCGCTGCTGCTGGCGTTGGTCGTTAGGAATCGTTTTTTATTTTTTCTTTTAATTTTTTTTATGAATATGTATAATAGGGTGATTCAAAAAAAAAAAAAAATTTTTTTTTTTCTTCCAAACAGATTCAAAAGTTTCATTTAGTTATAAAGATACGCCTGTTAAAATTTGAGCGCTTTATATTAATATCAGGAGGTGGCGCATCGCGAATCTCTATTTCCCATTTAAATAACATGGAAAACTTTGTTTCCGCTTCTTCTGATTTTTATAACTAGCTAACGATGCGTCGTACGGAAAATCTACAAACATATTTTTGTAGAGAATCAAATGCTCTACAAAAAAGGTCTCTTGCACTTTTTTGATAAACTTATTTTAGAAACTCATTTTTTTGTCAGAAAGGTGGTTCTTTGAACTCGAATATCATTCGAATGGCTAAGTTTATCGAAAAAGTGTAAGAGACCTTTTTCGTAGAGCATTCAATCCCCTACAAAAATATGTTTGTAGATTCTCTATATGACGCATCGTTAGCTAGATATAAAAATCAGAAGAAGCAGAAACAAATTTTCCCGTGTTATTTAAACGGGAAATAGAAATTCGCCATGCGCCACCTCTTAATATTAATATCAAGAGCTCAAATTTTAACAGGCGTATTTTTACACCTATATAAAACTTTTGAACCCGTTTGGAAGGAGAAAAAAAAAAATTTCGTTTTGTTTCTTGATCTAATCAATCATTAACGATTGAAAAATCGAAGTATAAGAACAATACGAGTAATCAAGGGATCAGTTAAGGAAACTTTTGTTTGTTCGGTTCGTTATTTTCCCTTGTTCGTTATTATTGTACTCTATATATATGTATATAGTACTTGGGACGTGACATCAACGGACACGTAATTGATGTACTTTGTTTTAGGTGCGGCTGCCAGCCATAAATCATAATCACCATCTCACGCGGCTGCGAGGAGGAGGAGGAGGGCTGTGAGATAGAATGAGCAAAAGCTAAAGTTGACGTACTGAACAGATAGGCATTATCTCTCTATACCTATACACTCACCCACACTCTCACAACCCGGCATGGCATGGCGTGGCAGGGCATGGCGTGGGATGAAAGCCATCAGCTAACTGATTCCGAAATACTAAGTGTCCCGTTATCTCATCGACTTATCGCTACACCCCCGTCTACAATATACATCGCATATACGTACATCCTCGTTAATCATTCGACGTATCATTAATTAATGATGATGAAATGAGTGAAAAAAAATGAACAGATGATCGAGTTTTGTAAAAAGATGCGAAGCTGGTCTCTAAATCTTGCATTTTCTTTTTTTTTTTGGGACAATTAATCGAAGCCGTTCGAAAGGGTGAGGGATGGTTTTTCGACCAGCGAAGCGATGCCTTTATTGATTAAATTTGCCGAACAATTAGAGCTTAGATATTGGCTTGAGAAGCTTACGATTATCTCAGTCAGCTTAAGCTCAGCTTCTCGTTTCCTACGCGTCATATTCCTCCTCTCGAAGAAGAAGAGGAAGAAGAGGATCCTTCGGATCTAGTCTCAGCCACGATTCCAACCCGCATAAGTAATCGTGTCAACAAATAAGCGGCTCGACTCTCGTATCTCCGAGGACCGGTAGGGCAGCTATTTTCTCTCCTAATTTTCTCTCCTAATTTTCTCACCCTCTCTACCTCTATCCCTCCTTTCATCTCTCTCTCTCTCTCTCTCTCTCTTTCTCGCTCGTTACGATTTTCACCATTCTGGCAACAAATTAGCAGATTTTTCGCACCCGTTGCGGTTTCACGGTTGCTGCAACGTTGATACCGCCTCGCTCCGCGGTTTAATTATCCCTACGTTTTATGATATTATAGGTATAAAGAGGCTGAACCCCTAGTCCCGCTATCCAAATGTATCCTCGATGTCAAATGTTTGTACAAAACTTGAGCCGGTATTTAAAAAAAAATTGCGAAGAATACCGGATTTTTGATTTTTTTTTTAATTTTATTTTTTTACACAATAGGTATATATATATATATATATATGTACATCGTCAACCTTTACTCGCGGTCGCGTGGCACTGATGGATTGTTAATGAGCCACGATGAGGGAGACCAACCACCTACCTCACAACGCGGTCATATCTCACCGCAGAACTCCATTAGCGGTCGCCTAATTGGACCCAGGGATAATTAAATGGCACCCAGTCTTTACTGCGCAAGCGTATATATATATATACTATATATATATATATACTATATATATATATTTATTAAAAATATATAATGCGTCGTTCATCACGCGAATATATTTTTTTATTACATGTGGAATCGGAATAAATAAATAAATAATAATTAGTTACAGCCATTAATCGTAATTATATCTTTTATTCAATACCATTGGAAAAGTATCGCGCTCTGTTTTACCGATATGAGAATGAACGCATATACGCGTCGTACGCGTGTGCGACAGAGAGCGGAGAGCAAACCCACCCCAGATTTGCGCGGTTCACCGTTCGACGCGCGTATATGTATCTCTTTTGTAGATTTAGAGAGAGATCGGAGTGTTTCTAGACACGGGTTTGGGTTTGGAAAGGACTTTGGGGTTCGTTGGTGAAACAACAACGACAAAAATGGATAAAAAGGGGAGAGAAACCCCGTATTTTGGATTAGAACCGCGTCGGAACGTGTGCCTCGACGGAGCAGGTTACCCATCGGCGCGGCAATCGCGTGGTCTACCCCGGGGCGAATACCGGTGAAACGAAAGCCTCTGTGATCAAACAGCTGCACCTGATCACCGGCTAATTACATTTTCACTCCCGTGCTGGATAGGCGATCCTTTTGCGGTGGTTTAATACCGTCGACGCGACGTCTGGCGCCGATACAGACCCACGTACGTTGGTCGAAAGGCTTTTTTCACCTTCGCAAAGGCTCCGGCTGCGAAATTATATACATATATATTTTTTTCTCCGTTTCGTCCAGCGATTGACTCCAGTTTTTCACGGGACCCGGGGATTCCCGGTTTTTCATTATTCTTTTAACCTACCAGCACGCCTGTTTGTGCGAACGAGCAGCGCCGGAAGAGTGACGTGGTAATTAACGACTAGTCAATACATCTGAGCGACGAAATATCGGAATTAAATTGTTGGCTCGATCCCGATACCCTTTTCATTTCTCCCCGTTCTGTCCACTTCTACATATCGCCCAATGCCGTTGGCTCTTCAATCTCAACCCTCGGACACCGACGTCGCAATCATCGCCGCAGTGGTCACTGATGGGATAACGAAATAAAGCAAAAACAAAGACTTCTGCGAAAAATCAGCGAGCGCGTGCTTTTTTTTATGGAAAGTAGCCTACCAGCCGGATGTCCGATTACATCAATCATTGTGGAAAAATTAGTAACGAAGAGCTGGAGAAAATTTCCACGTAATTGTAAGCGCTGGTGGTTTAACCAGGTGGATATGACCGCAATGGGATATCATCATTTGGATAAATTTGCATGCAACATTGTCTGACTTGATTATACGGGCAATTTTCCTTAAGTAATTTCTCAGGTAGAACATCGCGGAGGTATATGTCACGCTTCTTGCCTGAGAGGCAAGACAGCTGCAGTGAGGCGTTTCAAGCGCGGTTCTGCAGGTGGGTATCATTTCCTCGGATAAATGCGACCAGTTCGTTCCATCGTGTGTGTATAACGGCGTATAACGTGCATCGGGGGAAGGGTGGAATAAAATGAAATAAACAGTTCGCGCATAAATAATTGGATTTGTCTGGAAATGCTTTTTAATTTGCATTTTAATTATACAGAAAACCGAGCGCGAGCCCGAGGACGCATACGTCTGCTGACTCCGCACACTCCGCGTTTTTCCATATACATTCATAATTCGACGCATCAGCCTCGAGCCCTCTGTCTATAGGGATTGTGTTAAATTATGCCGGGGATTTTGTCACAATGTCTCTAATAATCTCAGCGTAATCATCACTCGTTACAATTCGGTACAAAGCTTCCCAAATCGATTACCGAGTTCAGGAATTATTTTCCCGCCCTTTTCACTCTTGAAAATCCAAAACCAGACCATATATCGAATCTCTTCGATCGTATTTTCGCGTACGATGAGTAAAATTTGAGATTCGTTGGTCCATGCCTTCCGAATTTTGCCACGATCTCTTGAGGCCGTCGTGAATATACGGTGCAGCGGTATTTCTTCGGTGTTTATTGTAATAACAGTGTAAACACGCTAGTTCGCTATTCTGTCGAGCTGTCACGAAGGTATTAAGGCGTAGCTGATTGCGAGCGTAAAATTCAGTCCGGGGTGGTTCGGCCATAAATTTTCGTTTAAAGCAGAGCAGGAGCCGCGATAACATCGCCCGGTTTAACGTCAACAACTCGCATTCGTCGTCTCCGCTCCTGTATTCCCTCCTCGTTCTCCTCCTCGTTCCTCGTTCTCGTTCTAGTTCGTATTCACGTATCCACGAGCCGGTGTTGCGGCCATTTGCCCCAGCCCTTTATAGACTTTCGAGCATTTACGACACCGCGGTCTACGCCATCAGCGAACGGAACCCAGGCCGCAACCACGTACCGCCGATAATACGCGGTATCAGACCTAACTGCATATTGATTTCCATGTCGCACGCAGCCACGGTATACAGGTGACGTAAAAAGGGGATCGAAGATCGGCAAGATTCGAAAGAAAAGAAAAAAACAAGATATTTTCTTTTTTTTTCGGAAAACGGTTCCAATAACTGAATTTTCCCACGTATCTATAGAGAATTTCGTTCTTCCCAATTCGTGGGGTAGAGATAGGACGAATTTTGAACGCGTTTATACTCCGAGTCAATTTTACGACGATTTCTTTCATGGGAAAGAGAGACGACGCGATATTCGCAGCATCCAATATACAGACTCGATCCGATACCCAATAAACCTATACACCCACGCAGGCGAGTTATATTGCCTCGATGTGGGAGGAGATGCTGCTAGTTTTTTTCGAAAATTTTCTATGCGTCGAAGAATCTTTTAGGAATCTTTGAAAGCCCCCTTCCTCTCCGGGAATCGATCACCGAATGATTGAGCCCCGCATTTGACGCTCGGGAACATCAGCCAGGAGACATTCCTCGAGGAGATTACACGATAATTTGCTTTTTAATGTAGGAAAAGTATAAGCGACTACGACTACTCGACTGACATGAGTTTCACAATTTTAATTTAGCGACTTCTGCGCCCGCGGGAGGATGCGAAATTCATTTTCATCGGAATAAGGTAGTCGAGCCCGGGGCTCTGGGTAAGCTCTTTCCTCTCGATTCTCTAGCTGTCTGAGCGGTTTCCGGGGCTCAAGAACGGCGGAAGAGGAAGAAGCGGAAGGCAGAGGGTGGAAGGAGAGCGCCCATCCTCGTGAACGTAACAATATTTGAGGGATTTTCGCGTTAACGGTCAGCCGTCGTTTGGCTGAAGATTGGATCAGCTTTGGTTCGGATATAACCGAAGCCGGGCAGGTCCCGGGGCCAATTTGCGCGCCCACCAAACGCCTTAGCCTGTCAAGAAGGAACGATGAAAAGTGGCTGAGGCCCCGATCTCGGGCTCGGATCTTCCTCCTCCGTTTCTCCCTTCCTTATTCCTCGGGGCGCCAATATTTAGAAATACAAACAATTTCTCTGATCCTATTTACAAGCCCCGGGAAAAGGATCAACGATCGCATTTTTCCTTTCAGTTAGAAGTCTGAAAGAGAACGATGATCGAATACACCATCCCCGACAATTCCGCACATGTTTTACCCCGTTTATCCTCAATCCGAATTTTTTTTCAAAGGATAATTTTCCTCGCGAACTGTTCGAACCGCGCGTTGGGAATAAACGCAGCGATTTCTCCGCACGCCTTACCTCCCTGATCCCAAACACTACGGCCTCATTTCGCGTCACCGTCACCGTCAACAGCGCGTATAGTAACTCGACGAGGGAGTTTCGTTTGCGGATTATCTACCCGCGGCGTAATGACGGGAACTGGAAGTGACAGCTAACGGAAGAGCGAAATCCTTTGATCAAAATCCTTTAATTTTTCATCGCAAAGCTGGCAGCTCGTTCGTTCCCTGCCTCCCTGCGACCCCCTCGACCCTCCCACCAGGAGCAAAGTAAAGCAGAGCAAAGCGAAATCCTGTTCCACCCGTTTCCCATGGTTCTTCTTACTCTAACTACATCAGAAACCAATCAATGAACGCCGATCGATGAAAGCCCGTCGATATAGTTTCCAGCGTTTTTCGAAAAGAAATTTTCGAATATTTCCACCCTCTGTCTCTCCGCATGAGAAAATCGATGATAGAATTGATAAGCCGTTGGCTAGAAGCACTTTAGTTGCGAAACGGAGGCGAGATGAAGAGGGTACTTTTACAATGCGAATCTACCTCTCGCCCTCACCCTTGTATATTCTAACGGTTGAAAAGTATCACTAGAGGAGACTGGCGGAACGGAGAATCATCGATGCCTGCCTCCTCTACCTTATGGTGGCGGTAAGACGATCCCAGAGCGGGTCCAGGGTCTAGAGTGCTCTGAGACACATCTTACATAAAATAGTGTATAAAAACCGTCTACGTGGGTGTGGGCTTGGGTATTATTCCGCGGTGCGAAGTGGTTTGAAAATTCACCCTGAGCGACCGGGGAGATCGAGATATAGGTATCTGTGCGATGTGCCGGGCCGCAGGGCTCCGTTGGGGCATTAGGCACACTTAGTTATACCATGAAGTATACCGGGTCTGACGTGCCGGGGAAAAACCACCCCGATATACTGTACACAGTTTTACCTCGCCTCCGTTCCGGCTTAAGGGAAGATTAAAAACAACGATATCGTACGCTGCACTCGACTCTTGGTCTCTTCCTCTCTCTATCGCTCCGGAGAGGCTCGCGGAGAGGAAAGAGAGGGGCCGAAGGCGTTTCGTTCCGTTAATTACGTTATTCTCGATTACGTCGACAAAGGAGAATTTGACGGACGCGAGCTGCTCGAGTCCTCCGGGTTTCATCCAATTTTGGAGCCACTGCATCAGCGGGGAATCGGGGGCGAGAACCTCGGCTCTCTGTTTCGGCGTCGAATTACCCATTTTCAGTATCGCCGAAACTTTTGAAATTCTACACCCCGCGCTGCACCAGAAAACACGCGATGGGTATCGCGCCGACGCCCACCCTCGCGGGGGATGACAGCGCCGAAAAATCCTCTCTTCGACTCCTTTTCCGGCGAAGAAACAATTTTAATCGCTCCTTCCTCTCGGCTCTTTTATCAACGGGCTTTCCCTAATCCGCGAGGATTTTCGGGGTAGAAATTCACGCCGACTAGAATGAGCGGAATAAGCAGTTTCGTATTAGGTACCCGGCCGGTGGATGCTGGGGAACATAATTCAAACCGTATTACAGGGGTTTTCGTGCGGTGTGTAGTAATATTAGCTGCGGACACTCCATTGTCATGGGGTTCCTGCGGTCTCCTTGTTGCCGGCTTTTGGTCGGCTTTGTAATTGATCCGTCGCGTCGTGCCCCGAACTACCCTCTTCCACCGTCACCCCCTCGACTTGGCTCCTCTAGGTGTATAATTCCGGCTTTCCCTTATTTTCCTTTTCCTTTTTTTTTTTTGAAAATGTCTAAAAAAATTCTTGCCCGCTCTCTTTCCCCGCCCCAGTGACCCTCCACCCTACCCTGTCCTACCCACATCCTTTCTCCCCCTCGATTTCGTACAGTCGCCCTCTGGCTCGGTTTCCGCTGCCCGCGGGGGCCTCGGCACCGTACTGCGGGATGATAAATGACGTACTCACGGTAATTGCCTCCTAAGTTATGGCTTATACCGAGTATGAAATATGGTATCGTTCCTCGTGCAATTACTGCTCGGCTGTTTATCTCCGGAGGTTCAGACCGCTACGGGAATACATAGATAGAAGGCAATACCTCCGGGTCACTAGCTACATATTTACACCCCAACGGCGCGCCCGAGTCTAAAACTATCCAACGATTAAAAACCGGTTCAAAAATCCCGATTTCCGAGACCCAGATTCGAAAAAAAGGATTCAGAAGCTCAAAAAATCGCCCAAAAAATTTCTAAAAATTTATTTTATAGACATAAATGTTTTTCGGATGATTAAAATTCCAAAATTCGATCAAAAACGATAAATTTCAGCCTTCATCGCGGCGGCAGCACTCGCTGAGCCAACTCGTGGCGCTATCGCATGAATTTCTGGTGGCTTAAGGCGACGCGGTACCGACTAGTGATATATGTATCGAAACGCGGGTTGCGGGTGTGAAGGCGCAGGGATTTACCGCTAGAGGGAATCGCCGCGTGTACCTTGCGGTCTCGGGGTTCTGTTCGGACTCGTTAGTTCAATGATGCCATCGTGAGGTGGCGTGTATCTGTCCAAGCGCCATCTGAGGCTGGCCGAAGCCTTACGGCTTACAAATAAGCCGAGAGCTTAGTGCAATGAGAAACGCCGCGGTTAAAGCGTCAAGTTATACTTGGTTGCGCGTATGAGAGGAAAATAAGTCGTTTAGTTATTCATTGTGGTGTTTATAATCGAGTTAGTGCAATATCATCATCGCCTCGAGGGAATAAGTTGGATACAAATATTCGAACCGTGTAAGAACGACGATTTTCAAATACTTCAAATCCGATTCATCGACGGCTCACGCGCTCCTGGTTTTCACCGTTATCTCACGTTATTTCATCGATAAGAGGTCGGAGACTGGTATCGCGGACGATTGATCAAGCGCTGCTCGTCTTCGCGCACTATCTTCGCCGCAGAGATGCGCCGATTGATTAATTGGCCGTTATTAACGTTACGCGCAAACGAAGCGCTCGGAAATTCGGCGTGTTATTAAACGTTGATGAGACCGATACGATCTGAGAATATCGAGAGTGGAGAGGCCTCTACAAGCAGGTGGTTCGACGCGAGAAAGAATTCGAGTTACGCTACGCGAGGCCGATTTTTCCGGACTTTAAAAACCCGTTCGAACGTTCGACGGAGAGACACGAAGCGCGTAGAAACTCGAAGGAAACTTTTTCGAGATAGAATCTCCGAGCAATATGGCCACTTCGAACCTCTCGAAGAACGCGGTGCGCTGTAACAGGAGAAAAAATCTGGCATTACGATCATGGCCGATCGGTTACAGCTGGGATAATAATAACCGTAGGGATCGTAAGGCTTCGATTTATCCCTTCAGTACATCGTCAAGTAGGAGGAATCCGTAGGGGTATAAATTATTGCGGAATCAGGCCGCGCGCGATTCGTTTGATTGACCGCGAACGGGAAAACGGCGTCGAAACTCATCCCGAAACTTTTTCGAACTCCGATCGATCTACCGATCGCGATGATTGTTTGTTTGCTTCGGGTTCGCTACGGACACATTTACGCGAATCGGAAGAGAAAGAGATTCGAAAAGCGCCTCGATTCCGTGGAACGAAACGGAGCGATTTCGTCGACGATTATTCGCTGCCGCGAGCGAACTCTAGGCGAAGAGATAATTAAAAATTCACGAGATACCTAAATAAATTTAACTTGTTATTCACGCAGCTGTGTATAGGTGGACGCGACCTTCGTCCGGAGAATGGTTCACCGCACAGTTTTACCAACATTACAAAAGCGACGTGTTCTTCTTTTTCTTTAACTATATCTTTACGTCGAACGCTAAGAATCGGAGATTGAAAATTAGGAGAAGCAGAGGAACCGGGAAACTCGAAAGATCGGTTTTCCAGACGATAAACGAGTCCGTGAATAACACGAAGGAGAAATTATCGCTGCGACGAATCGCGACCGATACGATTTTATTGTTGTTGAACAATGACCAGTCTCTGGTTCGCCAATAATTTATTGATCAACTATTACCGTTGCATTAAAATTCTGGCACGCTAGAATTTGGGTCAAGACTTCAGGGTCGGATGTACGTAGGAGAGAGAAGCTCGCGGTTTTGTTTGACTAGTATAAAAATTTAGTAGATCATCGTCACTAGATGGGAAATGAAAGTTTTCGAAAATTTATAGGGAGGAGATAATCCGAGGCTGCTTATGATCTACCTCGCGATATTCCGGAGTTGTTTCGTTTTTTTTTTTTTTTCCCTCCATATCTGAATCCAATTTGTCAGAATTACCGCGGCTATTTCCATCCAGTGAGATTTCGAATGCTATACTGCACAGAGCGATTCAAAGGCCGAAGTTTATCCTCGATTCTGAAAACTGCGTTTGTCAATTATACATATTATTATCTAAAGTAATTAAATATACGGGGAAGAATATCGTTTCGGTTTAAATTCACACATACGTCTCTCATCCATTTACCCACACGTACGTACTTCCGGATGGTTTCCAATTTCGCTAACAAGATTCTACTTACACAATACCTACGCGCGATGAGCTCTCTTACAGCCCTATATACTTCGCGGTTTTGTAAAACGTTCGGTTTGGTCTGTTACATGTTACGTCACACCGATTCTTACGTGTGAAAGGTACTGTTTCTCGAAAAAAAACGGCCATAACCTCCAAAACTTGAATTTCACACATCTATGCGTTCAGCGTTTAATTACTCGGGCTGTAGCGATCGTATCGATACCGATAAGGGATCAAATTGATCGTCTCGAGATGCACTTTTTGGAAAATGAAGTTTCAAAATCCTATCGCGCTGTCCGCATATTTCCGAGGCAGAAAGAAAGAAAAACGACGCCATGATGACTAAATTCCCATCCTTCGAACAAAATGGAAAATTGCTGTCGGAACGATTACGTAATGTTCTAATCAGCACGTTATACTTCTAAGATCACGTCCTCGGCGGTATTCCGAGTCGTGATTGTATCCACATACAAACGTGCACGTAAGTTTGTCACACTTCTTGCCTCTCGCCCGATACACTCGAAGAATTATACCCACTTCTTGCGAAATCCTTTCCATTCAATGGAGCGACTCCAGACCGATGTGCAAATATGTGTACTCGCATATTTCCGTCCAGCGAGTCATAAATTGCAATTGCTTTTAGAAAAAAACATGTTTTCGCTACGATATCAGCTCGTCTTTCTTCCCGAAGATCGTAGCTTCGTATCTTCTTTTATATATACGCTGGAGAATTCGATGGTATTCCTTCGCTCCCAGGTTGACCTAAAAGTTCTGAAAATTAGGGTGTTGGTCGCCGCAGTCGTTGAGCGAAGAGAATGCGGTCGGGTCAGTGTCTACCTGGCACAACTCGTACCTCCTATTCGATTTCCTATAGCTCCTCAAACTATATGAGTACACATAACTGTTTCGCCCAGGCCAAGTTACTGAAATACAAAAGTTACTGTTATATTCTTGTCGGTTTCGAGCCAACGTCGTGCACGGCCGATGCACTGTCCGAGGCAGTTTTTCACGGAGACTGAAAATTAGCGAGTGTAACGAATTCGAAAAATTCCTATAGAAGGGAATTTTTTCTTTTGTGTCTTTCGTTCAGTGTGTGTGTGGAGAGTTTTTCTCTGGTGGTTAGTCTTCGTCATGAAAATTCAAAAACTTCGAGCACGAAATGGAAAATGAATGGAAAGAGGGAGAAAGAGGAGTATGTACTATACACATGACTAAAATCGATATATTCGCTCTGAGAGGGATGATGCAGAGCTTCCTTTTGCGGACATCATCTAGTCCAAGGTTACCTAGCGAAGGGTAGGGATACCGCACCCTCGTTCATACTCTTTGGGGTCTTTTCACTCCTTTCGAGTTCGCTTCGATCGAGACTAAATTTAGTTTTTCGGGGCCGGGTTGAACTTCCGTAAAAACATAGCTCGAAATTTCGAAACACAGACCTCCGAAACCCCAGAGATCTATTTCTCACCGGACATTCTGATGAAGACCCTCGTCATAAATAATTGATAGGATTTTGAAACGCTACTTTCTGAAACGCGGACCTCAAGACGATCAATTTGACCCCTTATTGGTCTCGATCCGATCGATGCAGCCCGAGTTATTGAACCCTGAACGTAGAGATGCGAGAAATTCAAGTTTTGGAGGTTAGGCCTCTCGGATCTTGGGCTTTCCGAATTTTGAACCTCCTGCGTTCTGCGTATCGAAGTTTTTCGAATCGGCTATGTAGACTCCGGGGAAATACCCTTTCCAAAAACTGTGAATCGGTATAACATTCATAAATTCTGAGTTTGGACTCAGCGCCAGTTAATTTTCCGGCAATTGAATCTATCCGAAAGAATCCTGAAGCATATTTTCCTCGAGTAGACTCCGTTGTGCTCACACATTGCACATGAAGAGAAAATTTCTTATCTTAATTCGTGTTATGGCTCCGCTTATCTTTATGCTAGTTATAATGTATATAGTAGAGTGCACCTCGTCTGTGAGTACAAATTATCTCCTCGTATATACGTATCCGTGCACTATAAAACCTGAGAGATGATTAACCCCGTTAATAATCAGTAACTCGTTCATTTTTTCGTTTATATTTAATCATAATGAATAATTAATTATTTATTTAATTAATCATCGTCGATACATATCCTCTGAAAGGCGGTTCTCATATTATATCTAGATACATGCTCGTATATGTATAAAATAAACAATTGCGTATTCTTTCTTGATCGAGGATAAGGATCTTTAAAAATAAACAATCGCGTGCAGATATTTAAACTGCGGATAGTAGTATGCGTTATGGCAAACCTCAGCCGTTGTATAGATAAACTTTTCAGCTATAAATAGGAACGCGATGATGCGGTGTATACGAGACAGTTCATACACTTGTACCGATGTCTTCGTTTATTTGACAATTTTGTTTAAAATTTTGTATTTTTTTTTTATCTCGTTTCTTCTCTCCTTTTTTATTTCCACAAAGAATCTTCTTTCACGTGTATAACCAGTCGAGAAGAGCGGGGTGACGTCAGTGGGCGGAAATAAGTTCTCAAAGGAACTTTTGAGCCAAGTTCACTCTTTGTCTTTAGACTCGCGTATCTTCGTTAAGCGACAGACTTGAAAAGTGTTTTTTTTTTCTCTCTCTCTCTCTCTGGTTTCTAATTTTTTTATTCATCTTTTTTACCCCGAATCCTCGTAAAATTTCAGGAAGATATTAAACTCGGTTAGGCAAATATTATGCGGCTTGAACTGTAACCCAAAGTTCAAACACACGCGGGGCCTTATAGGCATATATGCACGTGAGAATTTATGTTGACTCATAGATAAGTGAAACGATTGTAAACTCGTGATAGAAAGAGAGAATGAGAATATGTAAATAAATAAATAGATAACAACAAAGAAATCAGCTGGCAGGAAGTTCAGTTTAACATTCGTCGAATGACTGGCCTTATCTTCTACGGCTTTATATCATTCTTAAATATTGTATAACAATCCGCGGTATTGTAAACAATTCAGATACGCATATTCTGTCTTAGGAGCCGAAAATGATACGTGAATATGCCCTCGGCCTGATATCACATGTATAGAGGCATATGGGCTTCGTAGACCGCGTGCTGTGGACCGAACGAAATTGATTACCCACTTCCGGGTGTAAATCGTCCTCGTTAAAGACCCTCGGTCCTTACGTGTACGACCTATGGGTATTATTATTCTTGAGGAGACTCGTGGAGCGGGTGAAATTTACCCACGCCGAATTATAGGGGTTGAAACGACCCGTGATATCGAGATGAACGATTGACACAAAATAGAAAAAAAAAAACAACGACGGTATTTCGTATCTGTGAGACTAGAGTCCGATCGGTTTCGGCTCAAAAAAATTGTAACAAAGAAATAAGTGCCTCGTGTGTACATTTCTTACCGCGATACGTATATGTGTATGTGAGGCCAGAAACGCTGAGTTGTGAAGAAACGTTCCACTGACTCAGTTCGTTTTTTTCTTTCCTTCACAGCTGATTAATCATTCGTCATTTCAAACGTGATTCAGAATCGTTTTGGATTTTGGGGAGCTCAGCCCGGTGCACGGATTTATTCCATCGAACGAGAAATACTAGAAACTTCGGCAAATATTCGAGGAAATATTCTACATCGATATACACATGTAATTTCGTTTTTGGATCAAAATTTTTTTTTTTATTTCTCTTTCGCAAACTTTGAGAAACGAGATGGGAGACTCGTTAACTCATCTCCATACGTAACTGGTTTCCTCCGAAATGACATAGTTTCGAAAGTATTCACTCGAAATGAAAAAGGAAGAAGGAAAAAAAAAGAACTTTCGATCAACGTGCATCCTGTGCGCGTATGTATATATATATAGTCATTGTTTTAGCACGTTGTACAGAATTTAACGACGCGTATGATACTACGAGGCCAAGTCTCGGTATGGGACAATTGAACGAGGGGTGCGTGCGTGCGTGTAGTACACACATCGGGTGTGTATCTACATACGTGGACGCAGTGTCACTTGGAAAAAGCCGAGCCCGGACGTCACATGAGTTGTTAAACTAAAGGGAGCGGGACTGAGCGAGCCAAAAACATCGATCTTTCTTTATCCTGTATAAAAAATGGAGCAAACGCAGGATAACTGCAGAAAATCAGGATCTAGCCATTTTCCGATCACGCTATCTTCGCTCATCCGAGCGATTTCCCGAAGGAAAATTCCTCCTTCGAAAAGCGCGACTCATGGACCAAGAATTTGTTTTTCTTTGTTATAAATAAAATTCTGTCATTAAATTTGGGGAGAAAAGTGAAAAAAAGAAGGCAGATTTTTGTGTCCGGCTCTGTGATTCTCCTCTGGGTGAAAAATTCTTTCCCCATAATCGGAAAATTTCGGAATCGCGCGTCACCCGCGTGCGTAATTTCAGTGATAATCCACGTAGATTTATCGCGAAGGATTTTGCGGTTTTTCGCAACGATACGCGCGTACGTCTTCCGCTCTTATTCAGCTCGAACTTGATCCCCATTTACGAGAGGATTGCGGAAGCCGCAACTGACGCGCGAAATACGTACGCGGAACCGAACTTCCGCGATGATTGCCATTACCCACACACCTTACCGAGTGCCTAGTTCAATGCCCTCGTTTCACCTTGCGGTACAATTAAATCATCGGAAATAATTAAGGTCGGAATCAAGACTTGAATCGATTTTTCCGTAGAATTTGAAAACCGGACATTTTTTTTCCTCACTTTCAAATTCAGGAGAAAAAAAAAAGAAAATCGCTTTTTTATATGCGAAAGAATGAAATCAGGCGTCAATTTCTTCGTCCTTTTCTCTATCAAATTCATCCGAGCTTTCATCATCGATCATTATCTTATCAACCGGACTGCGTCGATCATTTTGAGCCGCATCGTTGCTTCTAGGAAATAAAATCGAGTGTCATTCAATACGTGTATATATATGCACACGATAGCCACGGTGCGATGATGCACATCCCTTGTGTATTATCTTCACTTACAAACCGCAACATCCCGAGTGACTCAGATTTTTTCTTTCCTTTTTTTTTATAATTATCGTATCAAGTTAATACGTACACATAGTACGTATATATATAGAAGAAGGTCTCATATCTGATTCGAGAGATTAATCAACGGTCTCCAACATTACAATCGTGATTCATTATACGATCAATGATAATTTTATGTATGTGTAAAAATGGAAATGAACAGGGAAATTGGGTGAAAGGATACGATAAACTAATATCGAGATTTAATACTCGGGATACGCGATTCACGTGATGACACATAGCTGGCTAGATACACTTCCTGCTTCATCATCTCCCCGCAGAATCACTGGAATTAGTTATACGGATGTAAATTACTATCCGTCTCGGTTCATGGTAGTAAAGGTATATATTGAGAAACGGATAATATACCGTAATTATTTGATGAATGAATGAATAAGTGATACTCTTTTTCGTTTTCATTTTCATTATTTTTTTTTCTACTTTTTTCATTCCGTTTCTGAATCACGCGAGTTCTTACGATCATATGTGGTACATATTGAAGGTTTTTCTTCTCGTTACGTCAAAGTATACCACAGCACGCGCGTACGCGGATATGTAACGGCGTCGATGATTCAGAGAAGCTAGGAAACTTTTAAATGTCTATTAAAAACACCGAGCGGTTCCTAGAACGGAAAATAATCATTAGTTTTCGTCTATCTAATGGACCATGGCTCTACGCTTTATCCCTCGAGGAACAAGATCGCGAAGCTCAGAATTTAATCGCGAGGAAAACGGAGGCAAGAATATCAAAAAATTTCGTAGAAAATAAAGAAAAAAGAAAATTACAAAATCGTTGGACTCTCGTACCGTACGATACGAAATTCGCGTAACGCAATGTGTACGATAATTTCCAGTGAAAGTTTATTGCGGAATAAGTCGCGACCAGCTGCGCTATGACGTATACGTTAGCAGTTATTAGACGTAAAAATATTTCAAAAGTTGCGAATATTGTTCTATGCAATAAATTGCATACATTCTCGTCCTTTTTTTCTCTCTTTCTCTTTTTCCGTCTCCTATTTCAGCGTGAAATTATTACGATATATCTATGGACTTTGGAGCATATGTGTACGTGGAAATGTGGACGAAGGCGGAATACAGGCGCTAGTCATTCCCTTTGTTTTCAATTTTATAATCAAACGATTCGCCGATGAGATTATGGGAAAGAAGTCGTTTTCGCCCGATTTACATTCGCTGTAACAAACTCGCTGCGTACGGGTGAGATAGCTAATCGAATCGGACGGAACAAGGCGAAGCGAAAGGAGATAAACTTTTTCCCTCTTTGATAAAAAAAAAACAAAAAAAAAACAAAAAATTGCGGGAAAGAAGGATGTTTACGCGAATATTTTTATTCCAATTATTCTCACGCACGTCGAATGCAGTCATCGTTTCGATGACGTCGGAGACGAACCGTGGCGTCTTTTCAGTCGCTGACGAGCGTGGAAAATATCGCATATCTGCTAAACAGATAAACACCGATACGAACAAGAGACAAATACGACGTGGGTTGGCTCTATCTCCGTATATCTGTCTCTCGACCGGACGGAGGCTGGAATTCAATGGTATTAGTGCTCTCCGACACAAATGAGAACACACTTTAATACCAAGTTCATAAATCCCAGCAACAGCTTCTCTTTGTCCGATATAAGCGTACATAACGGATACCAAACACCAGAACGCTCCCTGGTATGAGTGAATAAGTAAATATAAATAATACCCACGCGTAGTCAAGGCTAAGCCGTATTATGACCGACAAATGATTCCGCGAAAGCAAATTTTTCGCTGTCATTACGCGATCGGTTCAAAGTTTCTCGAAAATTGTTGCCGATCCTTTTTTTCTTATCTTTCCGTGTCCAGAGAAGATCATTCCTTGAAACCCGAGTCATTTCTAGTCATGTGTCACATTCGGATGTGGATAGTTAAGATTTTGTTTCTCGAGAAGCGAGCGATTACCTACGCGATACGTAAGCTGGTGGATACACTGACATTTGGCGGACACGTGGGTGGAGAGAAACTAAACTGGCAACTCTAAGCGTCGGGCTAGACGAGGAGTCCGCTTCTGTCCGCATAGGACCCTCGTCGAAACTAGCGTGGAAACGTAATTTTAATACCCGACAGATTTTAGACGGGAATATCAGCTCCCAGCATGTGATTTCGTTCACCGTTTCCATCGGATTTCATCCGCCACTTGACACCGGAGAGCAATATGGCTCAGCTGCTTTTCTAATCTCTGTTTTTGCTCGGGGATACCCAGAGACTCTTGAAACTCTCGGGATCAAAGTCGTGCGGTATAACCTTTGGGTATTTGACGTCCATGTGGGCGGTGAGCCGTGTATATCCATGTACAAGGCGATTGGCAAAAAGGAAAAGAAGAAATTTGCCAACCGGTCGATTCTCAAAACTCGATCGAATCTATAAGCTCGGTCAATTATCAGTTTACGGATGAAATGGCAAACTTTTAGCCAATATTCTCATCCGGGAACGAAGACCCCGCGACCTTTATTGCGAAACCGCAGGTTACGGACGGCGTTAACCTCGGAGGGCAACCAATTCAACGAGTTAGCGTTCTAATTAGCAATTTACTCGCCCCAATTCTCACTTATGAAGTAGCTGCTAAATAGCCGTGCAGGGTTCGCCGCGACCTAAACGCTGGAATACTCGCTTATCTCGTTTTAGTAAATATTTACCATACCCTTTCCTTCTCTCTCGTACAGTTTTATCGATGTTTGATAAGCCGCGTATCCCGTTTCCGGTTATCAATTCTGGTCCACATCGTCACTCCGATTCTCTTATCCCTCGAAATAGGTTTCGTTTTATCTCCGCGGATCCGGAAGTCTCTTGTGTCCAATTTTGGACCGCGATGACGATAACGAAAGTTTGTCAATGATCGTAACAATTTTTCCTGTTCATTGTCTGTTCCAGATGTAAAGGCGACGCTCTCGCCGCGCCACGTCGAAAGCAATGCTAATTATCCTTATCGCTATTCGCAGGAATGAAAGCGTTATAAGATATCTCTAATCATTATCAAAAAGTGCAAAAATACCGAAAGAGAATGGCGCGGATCGCAGTAGCCAGACTCCTCGCAGCCGCGGCGATATTCACGGCCTTGTTCAACATCGTCGACGGTCTTGACGGACCGAACGTCTGTACGAGGCAGGAAACGTGAGTTATAAGGGGATGAAAGACTCTTTTCCAAAATTTAATACAGACTCGCGTTTCTGACTCGAAATTTTATTTTTTAGCTACACGACGACGGTAACGGTCTCGGAGAACAAACCTTACCAAGTCAGAGCCTACACATGGTGCCTTAACTTCCCGCCACGATGTTCCAAGTACAGAATGGAGTACAAACAAGTATTCAGGACACAGGTAAGCGACCAGAGTCTAGTTTCATGGAAATATCTTTGCATTCACTGTTCCGCTGATCGATGTGTGACATAACGATCCGCAAACTCCTGCTGTACCCTCGAGCGGAGAAACTGCAACAGTTAGTCGCACACTCTGGTTACATAACCGGCGTGCTTTTCGCTGTAATTTGCGCTATGAGCTAGAAATACTAATTCCTGAAACCGTTTCACCGATTTCATTCAAGACGTTGATAAAACGAAGACCGGTGGAAGAGTGCTGCAAAGGATACACGAAAAGCAATCAGGAGGATCGGTGCATCCCGGTATGTTCCGAAACTTGTCTTCACGGTCGCTGCGTGGCTCCTGACGTGTGCAAATGCGAATCAGGATACGGAGGACCATCCTGCGATATTTGTGAGTATATTTATCCCCGTCTGGAAGAAGGGCTTCCCTAGTTTTACTCCGGTGATCATTACCAACGGTTTGAAATCCTCGAACAGCGTGTCCCTCGGGGTACTGGGGTCGCCACTGTCACATGGAGTGTTTGTGTCGTAACAACGGCACCTGCGACCCTTTCAATGGGAATTGTAAATGCAGTCGGGGCTGGACGGGGGAGCATTGCGATCAGATATGCCCGCCCCATCATTACGGACAGGATTGCGGGGAAGAATGTAGGTGCAGAAACGGTGGAAGCTGCCACCACATATCCGGGGAGTGCCATTGCGCCCCAGGATACACCGGACCTCTGTAAGGATCTTTGGATAGAAATGAATAGCCTTTTTTCCCCTTTTGTCACGCGAAAACGCGAGAGTTCTTCACGGTCTTCGTTACAGATGCGACTTCAACTGCCCGGAAGGAAAACACGGGGACGAATGCAAGTCTGAATGCAAATGCCAAAACGGGGGATCCTGCAGCCCGACGACTGGACAATGCTATTGCACTTCTGGATGGACGGTGAGAAATGAAATTCGCCTTTGTCGGACCATTTCAAGTTGAATAACTCCTCGTTATACGATCTCGTCGATCAATTTCGCCCGCGAATCGCTTCCGACACCTAAAAATGATTCTTTTTTACCTAGAATAATGATTTCAGGGATTGGTTTGCGCCAATCGATGCCCCGATGGTCATTACGGTGCGAACTGTTCGCTACCGTGCGATTGTAACAACGGGGCTTCGTGCCATCATATAACTGGCGAGTGCATTTGCAAGCCGGGATTTATTGGCGAGAGGGTAAGCGGTGGTTCATGCGATACGATAAGTGGCTAGAATTCAGTGAAACGGAAATTTATTCGGCTGACCAATTGAAGAACTCCTTATTTCGAGATTAATCGGACTCCGTGGTTTTCTCAGTGTCTGGACACCTGTGCCGAGGGAAAATATGGCCTGAACTGCGAAAATAATTGCACGTGTAAAAACGGCGCGACTTGTTCCCACGTCGATGGATCATGCACGTGCCAGCCCGGATGGAAAGGCGAACTGTGCGACCAGAGAGCCTGCGTCGATGGTAGATGGGGTCCAAACTGCAGCCAGGTACGCGAGACTCCATAAAATTAAAAAAAAAAATGAAACAGGGTACCAAACGGATGGAAAAAACGGCTCCAACTCGCAAATCCTCGTTCATTATTTCCAGGTCTGTCTCTGCGACGAGAAGAAGACAAGACTCTGTCACCCTTGGACCGGAGAGTGCCTTTGCAACGTTGGATGGGACGGTGAGACCTGCTCACGCGTTTGCCCAGTGCTAACATTCGGCGAAGGATGTCATCAGCAATGCGACTGCAAGAATAGCGCCCAGTGTTCACCGATCAATGGGACTTGTACCTGCGCTGCTGGATTCAGGGGCAAAGATTGCAGCGAGTTGTGCCCTAAGGGTACCTTCGGAGAAGATTGCGCGCAAAATTGTACCTGCAAAAACGGGGCCACTTGCTCACCGGAGAATGGAAGATGCAATTGCACAGCAGGTATTCGATCCAAATTTACCTCCGCTTTTATTACCACCGAGAAAAATTTGGAGATTTGCTTATCATTTTGAATTATCCGCGATTAGGGTAAGTAGTGCCGTTTTTATTTCCACGTTTGATTGATCAGGGTGGAAAGGGGTTCTATGCGATCGGCCATGCCCGGAAACTTCTTACGGTAAGGGCTGCAATGACAAGTGTCAATGCCTTAACAATGCTGCCTGCAATCCACAGAACGGTAAGACACATCCATTTCGTTTGTCCATTTGTTATTTCGATTGATTTATCCCCACGTTTTGTATTATCGAAGTAGATAGCTGGTGTAGTATTTGCATCGTGCTCCTTCCTCATGAAATTCGTACTTTGAAAGCGTCTTGCTTCTTTCATCCCGATGAATCCGGATTTCCCATGTTTTTGAGCCATTAGATATCCGTTTGACAAAAGAAAATAGCGTTTTGCACCCTGTATGTAATCGTAGGCACGTGTACATGTGCGGCTGGTTTCACCGGAGAACTGTGTCAGGAAAAATGTCACAATGGATTGTTTGGTCACGATTGTAATCAGGTCTGCAATTGCCATGAGGATAATAGCGTAGGGTGTGATCCGGCCACTGGACGTTGCATATGCAAAGACAATTGGCAAGGTTCGTCCATTTCATTTTCCTTTTTACAAATAGTAACTTAAGAACAGAAGAAGTGATGAACACTCGTCAGAAATTTAACGAGGGGAACTTAACCCACGTACTAACACAACGAATGATAGTTTCGTTTTTTGTTTTTATTTGTTATTTTTTTAATGAAAATTGATCGAAGTAGTAGGAAGTAATTAATAACCGGGTGCGCTTGAGCATAGACTGACAAATTAATGAAACAGGAATACAGTGCGAGACCCAATGCCCAGACGGCACGTACGGCATCGACTGTCACTCCCAGTGTAACTGCATGAACAATAGCTCATGCGATCCTGACACCGGAGCTTGCATTTGCTCCAGAGGTTGGGAGGGTGAAAATTGTTCAGAGCGTTGCAAGGAGGGCTTTTACGGGGTTGGATGCAAGGAAAAATGCCCGGAGAAAGTGAACGGTAAGATATATCACGTTCCACGATTTCGGTGTATCGCCGGGATTCAGGATCGACGGTCTCGCGAGATCCTCATCGAACCGAATTTCTATGCAGATCTTGAATCACCGCCGATCTATCGAAACCCGTGAACGAAATAGACGAATAGACACCTTTCATCTCACCCTATCAATAACCCAAACACTGCTTTTGCTTGGTCTGCTTTTATCTCTTAGATAAACCTAAGTAGCTACTCGTTAGTTTTTCAGGCTTTCCTCTCCAGCCTCGAACTCCATAATCAGGTGGTACATATTCTGTAATCTCGGCATTGCATTAGCGACAAACTTCTCCCCTTGAACCGTGAGACTTTTCAGCTTCTTCCAATCTGATACCACGATCCATTACCTTTCAGGAAACATGACGTGCGATCATGAGACGGGAAAATACATCTGCCGTCCTGGCTACCTGGGAATAACTTGCGAACACCCTTGTCCACCCTCGATGTACGGTCTAAACTGCGCCAAGATGTGCCACTGCAAAAACGGCGCCGAGTGTCACCATGTGACGGGTAAGATTCAACCCCGAAGAACTCGACAGCTAAATTTCCCGGAAGAATTCCTGTCTCATTTTCCATTTCACAGGTGAGTGCCAATGTCTGCCAGGATGGCAAGGAGAGTCTTGTCACACGCCGTGTCCGGACGGTATGTACGGTGTCAATTGCACTCAGCACTGCAGATGCCAGAACGGAGGAGAGTGCAGGAAAAACGATGGCCACTGCAGATGCCAGTCAGGATGGATCGGGACACAGTGCACAGAGCGTAAGTTCATCAATTTATACCAAAAGCGAAATTAAAGGAAAACCGACGACACAATCCGTTATTAAATCCCCAGTGTGCCCGGAGGGATATTTCGGCGACCATTGCATGGAGCCTTGCGAATGTCCGAACGATTTCTTCATCTGCCATCCAACGGAGGGTTGCATATGCAGACATGGCTACACAGGTTTGTGAAAAAGCCATTTCGCTGTTCCGTTCTCGGACTTTTTCCCAATGTCTTACGTGGACTGTTATTTTAGGACCAAATTGCGAGGACCAACGCTTCGCTCCTAATGTACAGAAGAAGGAAGAAGCCGGGTACGGGAACGTCGTTGCGGGTATCGGCGTCGCTCTGATATTCATCGCGATAATATTCGCCATATGGATGTACTACAGACGTAGAGTGGCTAATCTGAAGACGGAAATAGCCCAGGTTCAATACATAGCTGAACCCGTTACTGTGCCAGGTAAATAAATGCAGTGATTCAAGAAGAGGGAATACATCCCTTCGGTAATAGAGATCTTGACGAATCCCCTTCTTCCTACTTTCAGATCGCAACCATTTCGACAATCCCGTATATTCGTATCAAGGATCGACGAAATCGGACGATGGAACAGCCACGCTGTTGAACAACGTGCAAATAAAGAACGATTTGGGTACGAAGAACGTCAACAGCGAACGAGCAAAGCTTGGTCCAAGACTAGCCGGATGTGGCGAGGAGGATGACGATAGTTACAAAGGTGATTATGATTGTAGATTTTTTTTATAACAGTTAGTTTTCATCTATTTATCAATTTTTTTGTTGTAGATTCTTGTGGCCAGTTCCAATACGACCATGCAGCGTTGAAGAACAAAGACGCGGACCTCGGGAACCCGAACGTGAACGTGTATCACAGTATTGATGAGATGGACGGTAAAAAAGTGGCCGAACATCTCTACGACGAGATCAAGCAAAATAATGCAGAAATGGAGTACGACCACCTCGATTACACGAGGCCTACCAGCTCGTGGAAACCGCATTACCAAAGAATGGCTAACGGCTTTGGAACCAAGGATGGAAGCGGTCCTAGCAAGTCTAGGGATCCTGATCCCGAAGCTGGCGGAGATTAGAGTAGCTCAAGGTAACTATTTTGGAAGGGGCTTTAACGAGGAACAAAATAAAACCGAGGGTTGGTTAAATCGTGTGCCAAAATGATGTTGAAAATTTTCACGGACGCTTAGTGATAGTAGGATTTCAAATTAGGTTGTTTAAAAATTGAAGAACGAATGGGAAAAGGTCAATTCTGTTCAATTTCATATTTGGAAAAGGAAAAAAATGAATTGAGGGAAAAGTAAAAATTTTCTGTATTTTTTTTTATTCTCATTTTGTTTTTCTCGAATGAAATTTATTTTGGTACGACGAGTTTGAGAGGAAATTTAAAGACGGATCGTTGATTATTCTCCGTCTGTTACATGATTACATAATTTTGACTGACTAATTAAAACAAAAATTGTATTTTTCGAGCTTCAGCTGAAACGAGCTTATGCCTAGCTATATCCGAAAGTAAGAATTTAATGTATATGGTAATATTTTACTGCAATCTCTTAGGTCTTAGATTATATTACACAGTTTTCTTTTAAGTGGTTTGAGGATTTGAAGAGGAAAAAGAAACTCGGAATCTAATACAACTAGAAGAGAGTATAATAATAAAATAGTAGAAAAACTTGACGTAAAAGAAAAGAAAAATAATTTGCTCTAGCGGTTTTTTCAGAACCGTTTAAATGTTGCCATTTTTTCAATCGAAAAAATAACGAATTCATTCAGTCGTTAGAACTTACATCGATCTCTCTATATCGGTTGAAGCTTCATCCCCAACGATAATTAGTATTCATTTTACTTAAAATTCTCTGTTTCAGATCTGTATAATGTTTTCCTTCAAATTCAATACTGTAGTATATGGTATGATTAGGATAGACATAGGTATAGCAATAATGCGCGATAGTATTTTTTAAGAAAAATTCGAAAAAAAGAAAGAAAATTAATAAATTAACGAATTAACGATTATTAATTATTGTACATAAGTTATTGTTGCGGAACTGTACGTATGTAAGACGAATTCACAATTGATCTTTGAACGAATTAAAAAAATGAATGAAATAAAAAATAAGAAAATACGAATTTTAAAGCAATAATAATTTTAACCTGCTCACGATCGGTTAAAAGACCAAATGTGAATCCGACTATAACGAATTTCGAATTCAGAAAGTCTAGTTCCGCCGCAATTGTTGATGTTATTGTAAATACATATATAAATAATATTATCGTCATTCGTAACCAACTTTTATTTTTAAATTACTTTATAAAATTAATCATTTCTTAAACATGAAGTAAAATTTCAAGGTATGATAATCGACGTTAATTCTACACTACATAAATAAAATTCAACCACAACTATAGGTATAAGAGAATTTTATTCAAGAGGAGTTGAAATTTCTAGCTAATCTCTTTCACTCCTTATTTCTATTTCTTATTTTTTTTTTTTAAATCTATGAAATTTCACCCTCTCTCTCTCTATTATCATCAGCAGTTATTAATCTACTCGTTCTTTCCTCTATTAAAATACAGAAAAGAAATTTATTTAAGGATTCAAAAGTATTTTTCTAAAACATACACATATCTCAATATACAATATATATACCTATATGTGTGTATCGCTGTGCGTGGGGATGTGTGGGTATTCGTATGTGTTTATGCGAGTGTGATGTCACAATAAAAAAATCTATATATTATATAATTCTCGTATAAAAAAGAATATTATTTTTATTATAATCGCAAACTATGGTAGATATATATGTATAATCGAGAAATGAATGCATTTTATATCCGAAATAATATTTTATTTGTTGTAATCGTATTATATACATAGTTTAATATAAATTTCTTTTTGTTTTTCTATTTTTCAGTAGGTATGTATTATAATATAAATATGTGCATGAGTTTGATCACCTGTGATAGACAAAAAAAAATTGTATTTTAATGATCATGTGTTTTTTTAAAATTATTTTTCCCGCTATTTTGGTTTTCTTTTCGAATTGGCTCTCAGATATATGTTAGGTACTACATGCATACATACACAATTGTATATCGTATTAATTCAATAATATACTGTATCTTATATTTTCGAATGAGACAATTATAGTATAATATGTTCCGAATTTACTCAATCTTCCATCATTTCATCTAGTATACAGGGCAACCGCATCGATTCCAAAAAGCGATATTTTCAGGGTCGATTCTCTATAAAAGTCTAAGACTAAATCTCCTCTACCGAAAATTCGTGGGACGGATAGTTTCCGAATTACAGAAGGTTGAAGTTGACTAGACACGGACCCTAGATGCACGTGTTTTATCGTGCTCTTCGCGCTTAACGCAACCCCCAACCTCACTCTTTGACGCCACGGGGGCCACTGACCTCGCGGCAGGTGCACCGTGCCTCATAAGTCAGTGATCTCACGCGCCTAGCTATTCGGCTCAACGGGGTGAGAGATGGTATCGCCATCTCGCGGCAGGGTCGGCGAACTACTTCTGCCGCACATCGCTGCGACCTACGATATGCAGCCGCAAGTTAGACGTCGCAATAACGTCACGCGGGACACAGCGATGAGCCGTACCTGTGTTGCGGCAAAAATAGTTCGTCGATTCTTTATTTTGTTAGTTCGTTGACGCAGATAGCTGGACACGCAGGAGAACTGACCTTGGGTATTGTTGTCATTTTTATAATAATTAGTAAACTCAGACCTTCCGTATATTCTGTATATTAATAATATATTTCCTACGTATAGAGATGTATACATACATACATATATAATATCATTGCAGATTAATATTTAGAACAATGTTTTTGTCATTTCGTATATATATTTTTTTTTTCTTATCGTTTGTATTTTTTATTTCTATTACAATAATGGTTCTCGCATGCTTAATTATTGATGGTAATTATTATATTGCCGGTTTAATAATATTTACACAAACATTAAGTTGATCGTAGCCTTCGGTTCTTAAATTGGTAGTGATCATTACATATCGTATTTCTATAGGTAATTAACTCACTATTACAGGCAGTAATAAACGTAGAGATTTTTTTTTCTTTTCTTTTGTGTTCCATCTTTGTTTATTTATTTATTACGAGTTTTGAACGGTGGGACTGCAGCCTCGAAGAAAAGAGGCTCTGGTAATTTTATTTTCATTTAATTTATCTGTTCATCTATTTATTTATTTATTCGTTTCAAATACCTATATACTAATAAACTTACAAACGGATAATTTAAAAAAAAAACAATCCATCAGCTAAAGAAAATCGTCCAAATTGTATGAAACAAAAATTAGAAACAAAAAAAAAAGAAAAATCGTATCGATGTTGTACATAATATATACCTATATATATTATACCGGTACAACGCATATAATAATTATATAATATACTATATCTAAATAGTTAATTATTTATTTACAATTATATATTATTATATATATATATCCTTGAGAGCGTAGGATCGTAAATTTATTTAACATTAGTATGTACGACAATTGATTCGATAATAATATTTTTTAAAGTTTTTTTTTTTTTTTGTATACGATTTTCGAGTCAAGTTTAATTGGTTTTTCTTTTTTTTTTCAATATTTTTGGCAGAAATTGGCCCTCCCGGTTACTAATCCTTTATTAAAATTTAAACACTAATATCATTACCTTAAATATTTATTCATAATGTTAATTATCATACCAGGGTGAAGATTAGTCTAAAAATAAATCGAAGAAGAAACGCAATATCAATAATAATAATAATGATAATAATAATAATGATATAAAAAACAGACTTTCAAACTGTTTGAGCGTTTTAGCGAAACATTTATATAACAATATAATAATTATTATATTTTATATTCGTCAAAAATTAATAACTGCGTGTATACGTTATAGACACGAGAAAGAAAAAGATTAATCAATTTTTGGCACCAGAGCCGCCGTCCTCCTTTTTATATATATATATTTTTTTTTCAATATGCTGAGAAGGAGAAAGAGAATGCAACATCTTTTTTTTTTAATAATAAACCTGAGCAAAATTTGGACAATAATATATACGTATATATTTTATATCTCTAGTCTAAATAATGGCACATCTAAGATCCAGCTATATCATTATCAAATAAATTCATTACTATAGATATATAGATATATTATAATCATATACTCATTAATGGAATATTTTTATCTTTACTTTTATTCATTTATTTATTTGTTTATTTATTTATTTATTTATTCATTTATTTATTCATTTAATTATTTACTTATTCATTTATCTCATGTTGCGTGTATTAATATTTATGCGCAAGAACGATCATCACACACTATATAAAATGCTAATAATGTAATCATCACTGTTCAATCATTTGACGTCAAACATCGAGTCGTACTTTTTCTTTTCTTCCTCTTTCATCTCATGGGGATGAGGATAATCAGCGATACTAATAATAACATATACTATATATTCGAATAAAATCGGCAGTAGTATTTCAAATTGAATGAAAAACAATTTGAATAATTGGAAAAAAAAATATAAAATAAAAAATAAAATACACTCGTACAAAGAAATGTATATACATACATACGTCGTTATTTTTCTTCTTTTCTTTTCTTGAGTCAGTAAAAATTATAAACCTTTGTATGTATGTATATTTCGTAATCAATGGTCAATAATAATTAATTGCCCCATGGAATAGCTGTGACACATATCATATATTATATTATATTATATTATATTATATTATATTATATTATATATATATGCAGACATGGGCCAAACCGGTTAGTGTATTGATTTAACGCTTATCCAGCATGACGGTCAATCAAAGATTGTCATCGTCCTCGTCTTCCCCACCCTCTAGAGTCTCCTCACTGTCCTGTGATTCGAAAGCGAAGAATACAGCTGAAAATCCTTTGTTTGATATCGTGTCGTCGGATCTAAATCTGATCAACAATGCCTCGTTCATTGAAATGATCTCGGTTGGATTCTGGGGGAAAAAAAATATACGTATATATATGACGAATAATAAAAATCGCAAAAAATTAATAAATAAATAAAAATGAACAAATTTTAACTCCGATCAAGTAATAACGAAGCTATTTACCGAATCTCCGCAAAACTTTCCATAACTCGGTCCCGACGAATCGAGACTCGAATAAATCTCGACGAAGTCATAACCGCATCCGCTCTCGTATTCAAGTTCGAATGACTTGAATGTGAAACGTACGTTTTTACCTATCGGAGCTTCGATTGCCCAATCGCAGTCCGATCTGTGCTCGTAATTGTGCTCGCCAAATCTAGCGTGGGAGTACAGATACTGCGTCGTTTCGGTCGCAGTTAAATGACCACCGCAAGCTAAAAGAGAAATTTTTTATTCGGGTTTTTTTTTCTTTTTTTGTAATTTTTGGATCTTCCTTCGAAATAATTTCGGGATCATTTATTTTCTCACCCGTGGTATGGCTGGCTAAAAATCCTTTCCTTTGTACCGAGGGATCGCTCTTGAACACCATGTACATTTGATTTCCTGTCGCTAATATGGGATGGGGTAATTTGCTACCGCAAAATCTACCCAGGGTATGACTGTCCGGTGAATCACCGTCGTATATCGCTATATGATCGTAGGCACACTCCTGGTGAGGCTCCATTTCGAACACGTTGAACATCTGGAAGTACAGGATCCGTTTAGACGATTTTTTTCATTTTTTAATTAGCGAAAAAAAAAAGGAGAAATAAGAATCTGCCGATTTCTTCTCACCAGTTTTATTCTGTGTCCAGGGGTAGTCGTGAAGTGCCAAACGCAGTCTTTCCGGCCTGGATAGTACTCGGGGTAGTTGGGGGACGTGATGGTACCGGATGGCGAAGTTATCTCGTATTTGCATCCGCCCTCTTTACAGTCGTGTCCATTTTCGTGTAGGGTGAAACCGTTGTGACAGAAACACTTGTAAGATCCGATCGTGTTACGACACTCGTGTTGACAGCCACCGTTGTTACTTGCGCACTCGTCCAAGTCCGTGAAAAACACGGCGGCGAAACCGGACTTTTGTACGCTGGGGTAAAACGAATAGATAGAAAAAAAAGGGGGAAACCAAAAAAAAATTCGATATCGTTGTACAATATTTTGGAGATCTACCTGTTATCGGACGTGAAGGCAATCCGCATTGAATTTCCGTCCGAGGTGAGAAGCGGGGGTAATTTGCACCCGCAAAATATGCCGTGTTTTCGCAGCAAGTCGTCTCCAAGCTTGCTGTGTACTTCGACCGAATCGTACTCGCATTCTTCTTGGTGAACGTTGTTACCCTCCAGGTCGAAGTGGGTGAAATTTAACGTTATGCGGTATTGGGGTGGCGCGATTATTTCCCATACGCAATTCTTGTTGCCAGGATAAGCCTCGGGGAACGAAGGACTCGTTATCGTACCGTTGCTGGCGTCGTAAACCCCGCCGCAGGCGTCTAAGAATGAAATTTTTTTTAATTCGAGGTGAAAAATCGTCCGCCAGCGACTACCCCGAATCCAAACTCACCCTCGCAGTGTTTCCTATCGGAGTGCAACTCGAATCCAACTTTACAGGAGCACTCGTACCCTCCCAGGGTGTTTATGCACTCGTGTTCACAGCCGTGTTCCATCAGCGCGCACTCGTCGAACTCTTTTTTGACGTTAGAAAATCGGTTAGAATCTTTTCGGACTATGAATAGACTGGACACATACCTTTCATGAACGTGGCCGAGAATCCAGCCTTCTGGACTGAACCGTCGCTGACGAATTTCACCAGGAGTTGATTACCCGTGGATCTGATATCGGAGGGTACTTTATACCCGCAGTAAACACCGATCAGGGGTGAGTCGGGGCTGTGGCCGTCGCGGACTTCGACGTAATCGTAAACGCAGTGATCGTGGTTTTCCACCTCGAACGATTGGAACTTCAGGGCCACCTGGTAATCGTCCGGTACCGATAACTTCCAGACGCATTCTTTGCTGGACTGATACTCCTCCGGGTAGTTAGGTGACTCCAAATGACCCACACCGTCCAGTTCCAGCTCCCCGCCGCACACGGCTTCGTAATTCGCGGTGAATCCGCGGTGCGGATTTTGGTGACCCGAGGTAACGTAGGTCACCAGCATTCTGCTACCAGTGGATATCACCGGGTCCTGTATCCTACCGCTGCCGCAGTATCGTCCTGATATATTTTCAGACCATTCGTCATTCGCGACCCTTCAAGAATCTGATATTTTAAGGACACTAGGACTCACCCAATACCGCGCTCTTGTGCCAATAGCCATCCCGTATCTCGATGTAATCGCTCCTGCAGTAATCGCTGGTAAATATGTCCAGGGATGTGATATTCAGCACTATTCGTTCCCCGTGAGTCGCGGTTATTCGCCATTCGCATCTTTCGCCGTCCGGTGGTGGCGTGCCGTTGGGATGATGGGGTGAGCCAAAGCTGCCAGCGTTATCCTGAAAGGTTCTCCCGCACCCTGAAATAACGGAAAATTAATTACCAGAGCCTTCTTCTAATTTCTTCAATCCATGTAACTTTTCCACCCTTTATTCTCAACTCACTGTAACACTTGTAGAGTAAATTAGTCTGGGCGATGTCCCCCTCGCTGAGTCGAATCCGCTGACCAATTTCGGGTCTCTTTTTACCGTGATTTTCCATCGGAAGTATAGTGTCGAGGTAAGTACCCTTCGAGAATGTATTCTTGGCGTAATGCATTATGGAATCGTAGTCGTAGGGAAGTCCGAGAGAGTTTACCTCCTCGTCCGTGAGCTTGTTGAAGTTGTACTCTTGACCTGCATAACAAAGCCCGTCGATATTTGACCGGTTCTTTTAATTTCTATTTTTTATTCGCTCTCAGTCTCGACCGAGCGAATTTTTTCCCTCGATTAGGTACTCGGCTTTGGTATAATAATCAACGTTATTATCCCCGGAGTTTATACAGTCGTTGAGTAAACCGAGGGCGGATTTACACCCTCGAAAATATCTGTTCTACATAATTATCAAACAAACAACTTTAAGCAACTGTAATTAATTAACCGGGTAATTTAACTTTGTTTGTTATATACGGTATATGCAGTAAGTAAATGTTTGACTTACCTCCACCTCCCCACCTACCTACCCCTTAAATATTATACAATCCGGCTAAACGCCCGCAGGAAATCTTGATTAAAGGATCAAAAAAATAACTCACCGCTCATTATGTTGTCGCGAATTATTTGCACGTGTCTATCCCGATCGGGGCGAGTGTGTTCGTGCCAAAAGCCGACCACGTGTCCAAGCTCGTGGACGACTATGCCAAACTTGTCGCAATTTTTGCCAATGCTAATGGCTTGAGGGCCGTTTCCCCTTTTGCCAACGAAGGAACAGCATCTGTGGATGAAAAAGGGGATGAGAATTTCGATTCAGAGAATCGATTTTGGTCTCTTTCATTTTTATTTGGTGGTCTTAGCTCACCCGCAAGGTCTTTCCGTGAAGACGATGTAGTTCGGATGTTCGCGAGGTACGCGTTCGACGAATTTAACGCAGGTGAAATTCTCCCAATGTCTCATAGCCTGTTTGAAAAGCGCCTTATGAGCGCCCGAAAAATTCCCATCGATTTCGTAAGGGATGACACCGTGGTCCCATACTCGTTCTTTCCGAGCCGTTGCGGCTCTACGGATTCTGTTACGGAACGGTATCCTCGACAGGGATGTACCCCTCGTGTTCAATTGATATTTCGGTTTGTGCTCGTTGTAGAATTCTATCGAACGCAATCGGCGATCGTGCAAGGAAACCACCTCGCTCGATGAGTCGAACTCCTTTTCATATCCGTGACTTTCTTCCCTGATAAATGACCAAGATTTTTTTTTACCAGGGTTTTCCCTTAGCTGTACGAATCATGCGTGCATTTGCCGATCACGAGCTCGCCGTTCGCTTAATTCTGATAACGCCATAGACGGCGAGGTGCAGGGCTCGTTTGAACCAAGGGATGGGTGTAAACAAGCCCTTAAAGCTCGAACAATGAAGTTTACTCTGCAGACGCGTTAATTAATAATATCACCGCAGTTGTGTATAAACATGTGTGTGTGTGTGTGTGTGTGAAATATCGTGCGAATCAACAGCGACGAACGAGGATGCGAGATGGAAGAGAGTAACTAGCTAAACTGTCGATGGGGTGTAATTGGGTTTAACGAAGCAGCGGTTTCTGTCTCTAAAAATGAATCCACGGGGATTAGTACGAGGAAAAAGAAAGAAGAATAGAGGGGGTATTTTTAATTGAAAATTTGTAAAACGTTCGTGTTTTTATTTTTTTATTTCACCCTCGAATTTGAAACGAGAAAGATGTTTCCCCGTTCCAAAGGCAGAAATTTACTGTCACGTATGGTGTAGGTATGTAGGTATCATTTTTATGGTAGAACGCGTCAAAGTACTTACCGTCGAGGAACGACGGGCCTCCCCTAAACCTAAGCCCCCGGGGGAACAATTCTAGTTTTATTTTCGTACCTACCTACCTATCTACAAGTACCTGTGTAATATTCCGCAAGTATAACTTCCCAGTCAGCATCAGCATCCCATAAATACATTTTTTACACACCCCCTGGTACGAGGTGGTGATACAAATTTGAGCACGCGTTATGCATAAAAAAATAAAAAAACGCTGGGTTACTCGCGATTCGAGGAGGAAAGAGGAAAAAAATAAAAAATTATCTCTTTCCTTTTATTTTTCGATTTTTGATGCCCGCTTTTCCGAAAATACTTCTTATCACATCCCCGAACCTCGATGGAAAAAGAGAAAAGAGGAAAAAAAAGAGGAAAAGAGGAAAGGAAACGAGGGAAAAAAAAGAATCGGTCGAATAATACGGAAAATGAAATTATTCACTGTCATTGAATAAAATTTAGTCACGTACTTTCGCCGACTCGACTGAATATGAATATGAATGAAGAGGGTACGGCTGCTCGGGGTTTCGCACAGTGACACTTTGTGTATACAGGGCCTCGTATACATTCCGAAAGGGAAGAGTAGCTGTGCATGATTTTACACGTTACGTTTTTGATTTCTGTTTTCTTTCTTTTTTTTTTCAATTTTTTTTCTCTCTTATTTTTGGAAAGTAAAAATCGTTGATAATTCACCCAAATACTAAAGCGAGAAACTCGGTGCTCTCTAATAGATGCTAAATAGTTTCGTTAACTCGGATCTGAAAACCACCCTACAACTTCATGGAACAATTTTATACGTAGGTGTATAGGTATGTCTCTACGCGTGTGAAATGAGACTTGGCTTACTTCCAGGGTGCGGAAATTTACCGGAATTGCAAGTAAACCGAGTAACGCGTATACGTGCACACACGTACACGTAAACGCGCGCGTATCGCGAATTCTGCATCGCAGTTTCGGCGCAGACAGTGGTATTTAACGCTGTCACATAAATACATAGGTACATGGGAGAATGTATGTACATATAGATATAGGGCGGATAGGTAGATGTACCGGGGGGTAATAGCCAGGTAACTAATGCTCGCTTGGTACCTAATCCCCATTGTTCGAAATCCAACGCCACTTGACGTAGGTTTCAATCGTGGCTTTCCCGCACCTCTCTCCGGTGCGGTACGGTGTGCAGGGCATAGATCATTCTATTATCTCCGCAGCACCGGTGGGGAAAGGGGCGCGCGGTTTACCCATACCGTTCGCAAGGGACAAGCCATCCCCTGTACCGCGTACACTACCCCCTACGTCCTCTGCAGACCCGGATGTCCGCGTTTCAGAATACCGAAACGGATATTACGGTACGTCACCGCCTTATACATGTATACGTTTAGAAATACGGGAGACGGGGGTAAAAATGTATTTCCTTTTTTTTTGCCTCCCTCTCTCTTTCAACCTTTCGCGTATAACTTCGATTTCCACGAGAAAACATGAAGAAAAAAAAAGAAAAATCGAAAACTCTTCCTTTTTTTTTTCTTTTTTCTTTTTTCTTTTGTACTTTGGCCATTTTTTCTTTTCATTACTGGAAACGGAAAACGTTTTATGAGATTGAGGAGCGAATTCTAACCGCGGGCAGGTTTTTCTTTTGTGTGAATAATAGGTAGGTGATTTTGTGGCCGAAGGGTGAAAGTCTCGTGTAGGAGGAGATGGATACTGGATCTTACTCCAGGCTCCGAGACCTTGAATATAACGCTTTTTCGCCAGATCACGGGGTCGGCTAATATGTCCATAGATCACTCCCGCCTATATGGCGGGCACAATGGAAAACGAGGAAACCTACCGAAGACGGTTCTGTTCTTTGGCAGCCTTTACAGCCCCCCCAAATATAACGCCTCAAATTTGTCTCCGAAACCCTGGCCTCATTTTCTTTTCCTTTTTTTTTTGTCTTTCTTTCATTTTTCATTTTGGAATTTTTTTTTTTCTTTTTTGCTTTCCGAGTTTGAAAGAATCGACGTACATACCTGTGTCTCTGGTGTCGTCTGCGACGTCTTTTCTCTCCGATATCGAGGTGCTCTCGAATATCCGGATACGTAGGCGTAGATTCTTCCGGAATATTTTGGGACTCGGTGGGTCGAAAATTTTCCAAAATTTTTTCATCCACTACCTCCTTCTCTCTACGGTGATCCCGGATCCCCAGATGATTCGCGTGCCTCAATCGGGCCTTTTTTCCCACGTCGATCGATCTTCGAATAATTATATCAATTTTTAAAAAATTTACTTTTGTAAAAAGAAGCGAAAACGAATTCGCTGAATCTAATATCGTCGAAATATTTTAACGAAACAATTTAACGGCCGGTCAACTTTACCGAATCGTGAAATTCAAAAAAAAAAAAGAAGAAAAAAAATACGATAATCGCCGTCTGAATTAGATTAGCAGAAGAGAAGAGAGAAAAAAAAAACAATCAAGAAGAAAAAAATTAACGTTCTAATTAAAATTTTAATTATCGGTCTGCTGGTCGTGTTGCACCAAGTTTTTCAAGTTCCCATTTTTTTTCTTCTTCTTTTTTTTTCGGGGCAGGAAAGGACAGGGGTAGGGGGTGGGTTTTTAATACTGATCGAATTATGGTAATTAATCTTTTGTTTAAGGTTCTATAAGACCGGCTGAGGAGAAGCCAATAAAATAAAACTCTTCAGAAATCTTAACTTATGTAATTAAATGGGTGGCTGTATATTATATATAGAAAAATTACGGAGGGGTAGGTTCAAAGTACCTACCTCACGTCTACTTCAGAGTTGGGTAAGTCAGTCGTGTCTTTTACTCGAAACTCGAAGGCCTCGCCAAAATCACTTCTAACTTCGTACTCGTTACGATCTACCATAATTGCATCTGTGAAGGGTGTTTCTGGCCCTTCGTTTTCATCGTCAACCTCATCCTCGCCCTCTTCTCCGCCCCTGTTCGCCTTACCGTGTTCATTTTTGAACTGTAATACCTCTGCGGAAATAAATAACAAAAAATGAAATGAAAAAAATGAAAAATTTCTGAAAACAAAAAAAAGGGTAAATAATTATTCATCTGTTTTCGATTCACTCACCGGTCAGGCCCTCTTCTTCTACCTGGAGACCCTCGTGGAGTATCTCTTCTCTGTACTTTTTCAATTCCTCTAAATAACTTTTGTTCAATTTTTGCTGCCGCCATTCGGTTTCGTAATGGATATTCGGCAGGGCGATATCGCCGAGGAATCCACCTGTAATTAAATCAGGAATCAATCGTGTATACAAGGTTCACGATTTTTTTTTTTCTATAAAATGTGAAAATCATTCGATCAATTATTTTTTTTACAAAATTTTGTAGAATTATTATTGATTCATTCAACGAAATTTTATTCGTGAGACAATATCTTGGCTCGGTGAATCTGGTATGGTACGGTATGGTATGGTATGTATGCCTTGTCTCGAGGGACAAGACAGAGTAGAGTGTAAGACGAAGAGAGTGAATTATCGTTACCCATAACTCAAACTCGGTTATCGGGACGGGCGAGAAGCCATTCTCAAATCGTTTCTGAATGTAAACAGTACCATTTGCTATCTCTAGCGTTCGACCTTTTCTCGGGAATATCTCATGGAATTAAAGCTGAGTGTATGTGTGTGGGTGTAGTGTGAGATAAACTTCTGAATATACGATATACAACGTACAGTTGACGGACGAACGAACTAACGATACCAGAGAGACTGAACGAAACAGCTGATAAAAATTTTCCTGTAAGTATATACATATGTGGAAGGTTCTTCGCTTTGTACTAACCGGCCTTGCAGATGTCCAGGTCCAGGTCACCGGTAATGACGTTAGGAAATTTGATATAGTAAAGTTCTTGGATCGTAAACTTCTGCCGGTGTTTTAACTCAGTCCTTGAAACTCGCGCCTCGGTGACGACGAACAACGCGAGGATCGCGAGGACTGCGGTGGAGATCATCTTCAAAGCTACGGCCAATCGAACTCTACTAACTCGATTCTATCCCGAGTCATAACAGCCGCGGGCGCCGAGCTGATCGCAACCCTATCGGAGACGCGCGGGACGCGCGAGACGAACTTTACGCGAGACCAGAGTTTTCGCGAGGGAATCTTTCACATCTTTCGCCCCTCTAAACGGATCCTCGTATCCTACGCGGTCCTCGTATCATTCCACCGGTCACGTTGCCCGGAGTCGATTGCGTGGGATCGGGAACTTTGAGTCGGAGACGGAGATGAAACGGATCGGTCGGTCGCGAGACACGCGCGAGGGAGGCTGAGAGGTTTCTGGAGTCGTTCGGCGTCCGGCGTCTCCGTCCACCGCGGGACGGTCCGGTCGCGTCAAAGAACTGACCCGTTCGAGATACGCCGCGGCGGTCAAAGTTCGGATCTCGGTCAGAATCGGCGTCCGCGGCGGCCGCGGCTCGTCAACATCTCGCGGGGGCCTCGGAGCTTTTCGCCTGACTTTTCCCTCCCGTCGAGGTCCCTCGTCCGTCTATTTCGGGGCCACGGAGCTGCGAAAAAGGCGCGAAGATCCCGAAGGACGCGGAGGATCGCGCTGCGCCGTGTTTAGCTGATCCTCGCCGGTCTGCGACGCGCGCGAAACTGACTACCCGGCTCTGGGAAAGGCGCGGATCGCTGGTCGGTCGTCGTCGGCAACTTCCACAACCCTCAACCCCCAACCCTCGACTCCCAGACCCCCGTCCACCCCCGGCGCGGAAACTCCGAAGCTCGGGTACCTGCGCATTGGCATGAATCGGACCATCGCTATAGTACACGATGGGTTGGAAATTTGAACGAAGTCGGTATAATAAACCTGAAAGTGTGAATAAGGTTCGAGAAATGGGATTCCACGGGATTATAATTTTCCACTGTACCTACTTACACCACGAACAATGTACTGTATAATTAATCCACTGTCTTTAGAACATAAAAACAGGTACTTTAATTACGATCCAAGTACAGTACCTAATTTCATCAGCATAATAGAGTCGCCGTTATACATGTATATAAAATCTATAGCTGTATATTATATTATTAAATATTCACCGAACAATTCGATATTCAAAAAACGACATCACCTATGATTTCTTCCGTATCATAGAAATTCGTAAAAAATAGTACTATGGCATACGTTGCGGATATGAATTTTCATATTTCGCAGATTACACGTACACAGTCGTCGACGTTCATATTCCGTTAATAAATTCAATACAAAATCTATGCAAATAATATACCGTAGAAATATCCGCACGTAATCATCGTACCCCACCGAACACCTGGTTTACAGAACACCTAGGTACCGCGTTGCATTTGCGATCGTGACATAGGCGGCCCATTAATTAGCCGGACCGAATTATACGGCATATATACAACCGGTAGGTATATACATGTCTGAATATACCCAGTAGGTATATCGATATATATTCTCGTACGTGATATCAATATCGTGTATAAAGCCGCACCCCTTTTTAGTCGGAAAACGTAAATTAAACTCCCAGAGGTCCGAGTACTTTTTTTTTCTCTCTCTTTCTCTCTTTTCTTTCCTTCATTTTTTGCCGTTTTTTCCCTCGGTTTTTTTTTTCTAGTTTTTTTTGCAACAAATTTTACCGACACTCAAAAGGGCAGCGAATAATTGGTTGCACGTGCAAACGTGCCGAGAGACAGAGAAAGAGAGAGAAAGAGAGAGATATGTGTGCAAAAAAAAAATGGTGAAAATAATTGAATCGATTACAATATATACTAACTGCAGTAATTAATTCACTTTTTTTTTGCCATTTTATTGCCAAATACCGTTCCAGCTATTCGCTGAAAATCACATGTAATTTCGTACTGCGGTTCTAACTGGTCGAATATCGGTGTGAAAAATCGATAATTTTTTGGCTTTTCAATTTTTTTTTTTTTCAAAAGTTTCATTCAGTTATAAAGATACGCCTGTTAAAATTTGAGCTATTAATATTAATATTAAGAGGTGGCGCATCGCGAATTTCTATCTCCCATTTAAATAATACGGGAAAATTTGTTTCCGCTTCTTCTGATTTTTATAACTAGCTAACGATGCGTCCTTCAGAAAATCTACAAACACATTTTTGTAGAGAATTGAATGCTCTACAAAAAAGGTCTCTAGCACTTTTTTGATAAACTTATTTTAGAAACTCATTTTTTGTCAGAAAGGTGGTTCTTTGAACTCGAATATCATTCGAATGGCTAAGTTTATCGAAAAAGTGTAGGAGACCTTTTTCGTAGAGCATTCAATTCCCTACAAAACCATGTTCGTAGATTTTCCGTACGACGCATCGTTAGCTAGTTATAAAAATCAGAAGGAGCAAAAACAAATTTTCCCGTGTCATTTAAATGGGAACTAGAAATTCGCGATGCGCCACCTCTTAATATCAATATTAAGAGCTCAAATTTTAAAAGGCGTATTTTTATACCTAAATGAAACTTTCGAACCTGTTTGGAAGAAAAAAAAAAATTTCGTTTTCTTTTAATCACCCTAGTATACATACATACAGAAATATTCACTCATGTATACGTAAACGTGAGAGTAAACCGAAGAACAGATCGGTCAAGTAGCTACCATGCATATACATGTACACCTTCCTGGTTCAGGTATACCTATAGCTCGACGACGCACGCCAGTACCGTAGGGATTATTTTTTACCCGCATGAAGTGTATGTTTCTTTTTTTTTTTCTCTCTCCTTTTTTCTTTTTGCCTTCTTTATATCACTTCCCGTGCTATAGAAACGGAACAGGGTAGTAGCTTCGAGCTACTTGAATTGGAGCGCGATAGGTCACGGCCGACAACTCTATATATTTCCTTGCAGGAGAAAATTTCTTCTCTTCTTTTAATTTTCTTATTATTCACCTCCTTCTTATTCTTATTCTTATTATCATCATCATTATTAATATTATTATAATGACGATTACTTTATTTTACATACACGCGAAGGTATACCTGTTCACCATCTAATAGAAAGAAATGAAAAGTATACTCCTGTACATATGTAGACAATTATATGAAAAATAACACCGAAAACTGAAATACTCAAAAAACAAAAAAAAAGGAAAATGTTCGAAAATCGGTATGCGAGTGATAATCAAAAAAAAAAAAAAAATCTATGTATACATATATACGAAGTGTAAAAGGCGTTCGTACGCGGTTTACCAAGTGTCTGCCTTAGTGGTGCCTGCAGCATGCAGTTACGTACGTGTCGTATTGATTTCAATCAAGAAGCCTCTTTAGGTCGTTGAGGTAGGCGAGTTTGTTCCTTAGCTTTCTTATTGCCAGTATCATTCGGCCTAGATAAATAGCATGAAAATTGAATGAAAAGAAAAAAAAAAACTGAACGGAAATGAGTGTGAAAAATTGGGAAAAAATTTAAGAGGAGAATATCGCGTAGCCGGCGCCTGGGGGTCAGTTTTCCCATTTCTGTCTAGCGGAGTCTTTTTATCGAAATATAATATATATTCATACGTATGTTACATACTCAGGTATATGTATATACGTATACCATATTCAGTCGATAAGGTTTCTCGTCCAGGAAGAGCCCAAGGCTGTACCACCATTGTTAACGGTGGCTCTATTTATCTCGTACGGTACGTACGTGTGTTTCTCCTTCTATATTGGCACATACATGTAACCCGCGTAAGAGAAGACCTAATCTCTCCGCCTTTACCGTGCTCACGTATCATCTCGAAACCAGTGTCTCAAATCTTCGAGATAGAAAAAAAAGAATATAAAAATATAAAGAAAGATAAAAAGAAAGAAGAAGAAAAAAGAAAAAAAAATACCATATAGGACGAAGAACGAAACGTAGAAGTTCTAGTTCCGTTCCTCCTACATGCTCGTTTATGTCGCCTCGCGCCCTCGATACATCGTGGAAGATCCTCTGATTTTCATTTCCCCTTTTCTATGAAAAAATAAAAATTTTTATACGTTTTCTTTTTTCTCGCCATTTCCCCACTTCCCTCAGAATCGCTCTTCGCAATTTCCTGGGTTTGGCACAGGTACCTAGATAGAATTTCTCTTCCGAAAGCTTCGTAGAACCACAATTACTCCCGAGGAGGAAATCGAGGCGGTAATTTACGCCTAGATGTATACCACGCATATATTTCTACTTTTCTCTTCTCTCCCCATCGTCGATCATTACGTAGCGCTCGAATCTTTCGCGGATAATAATTTCACCCGATCAGCCGCATAAAATTTACCAAACCGTTCGATATCTCCTAAATTCAAATAACAACTCGTATAAAATATACTCGATATGCATTAGGCAGAGAGATAGATCGTAGAGGAGAATCGAGGAGCGATATGTATCTGCTGTCGCGTATATGTATCTACGTGAAGTGCAAAAGGGGAATAGGTTATCGAAACCGAACGGCGTGGCACTGGCATTTGCTCTAACTATGACACATGTACGTCGATTTGAAAGGCTGTCAAGTGTCAAGTAAAGGCGATAATATCGGATTTTTTGTTTTTTTTTTAAATTAGCGCGTTTGCTATTTACAGCTGCGTTTGAAATAGATGCGGATAGACGAGCGAGCGTCGAATATCGTCGCAGAACTTTTTTTGTCACAGGTTTAACCGTGGATTATGATATTTTTCAGAGAAACTGTGAAGCGGGAGAACAGCGAGAGGAGAGACCGCACGCTTATTAACTTTTCTAAATCGTTCGAGGTGTAGAAATAACGCCGAGTAGGTGAAGAAGGAGTTTCGGGGACCCGAAATCCGAAGGAGAAAGACGCTTTTACCTCGGCCTCGGAAAAATTTAACGTACAGAGAGAAAAGAGGAGAGAGATAGACCCGGATGGCGAGATAAAGCCGGAAAATTCGAGTGCAATCTCACAAGAGAGTGCGGGAGTATAACAATGATAACAATGGGACAATAGTAGTGGGTATATTCCACCGTTAGAATTTACATAGATTTATATACTATATTGTATATTATATATTATATATATTTAAGTACATACGTATTATAATGAATGGAACAAAAGGTGACGTGACGCCGATTTCATACACATACAAGTATGTATACGAGCCAGATACGTACGTGTACGTATATGAATCGAGGAAAATAATAACTGATAACCAATCAATATCATACGCTGCGAATTCCCTTCCCAAGAAATCATTCTCTCTACCGATGCTCTCTGTATCGCGTATATTATAATTATCGGGGTTAAAGTTTGGTCTCAAAAATCTCTGTCACCGTCATCGAACCACTCGAAAAGTTTTCCTCTTTTCTCCGTTCCGTTTTTTATTTTTCTTGTTTTCCAAAAAGTTCCTGAATCTGTAAAATCATCCAAGAAAAGAAAAAACCAGAAATCGAAAGGAGATCTTTTCGACGAATTCCATTTAGACGGTTTTTGCTAAGCTGGATCAGCTCAGCTTCTCGATCTTTGGATAGAACGGATTTCTACGGGTGATTAGCGCCTAACAAGTGCATATTACGCGGGATACATAGATCCGTATATTATGTACTCGGTAACTTGGGTAACGTGGCTTTTGGCCACGCAGAGGGTAACTAGATACGTACTACAACCGATAGACAGACGCCGGGCTAGACGTTCCTCCGCGTCCTCCCCTCGCGACTTGAAAGGGATCCTATACTATCTATGGTGACTGCGTGACTCAAGGGGTGTTCACTTCGGACTACATATACACGGTATCAATTGATACCAAGCGAGAAAAGACTTGCTCAGATCTTGAAGAATTTGAGGAAAAAAAAATCCAAAAATTTCAACCGACTGTGTAAATTTCTGAAAACACAAAAATTTTCTGCAATTTTTTCTCGATCGTTCCGGAACGATATTGGGGGAGAGAATACGCGAGGATACGTGGTCCGATCGGCACGGTATAAACCGATGAGAAAAGAGGAGAAAGGCGGATAAAACGACTATAACTAGACACCCCGTATGTATAAATCCCACGAAGGGAAACTTAATCCGTACGTACACACATGCGTGTAGATGGGTGTAGGTATAAAATAGAAGAGATTCTACAAGAGTGGTCGAGCTACGAGGCTCGGTTTAAGATAGAAAAGGCAAATAGTTTAGTTTGGTTTAGTTTAGGGTCGGTTATCGCATTAGGTATATAAATATCGGTACGTAAGTATTCAAGTAAACGTTGTCTATCTGGAATCGAGCCATCGCTGAAATCATCATCTTATCAGAGGTTGATCTTTGATCTCGTTAACAGATATACAATAAATTTACAACACAACGCAAAGCCCTGCATATATACCATATACGTCTCATTTAGAAATTATAAATCAATTAGCAAATCACGGAGACAGATTTTTTGATCATTTTTTTTTTCGTTTTTTTTCGATACAGTATATAGCTTCTATATGTTCTCCGTATACGCACACACACGTGCGAAAAGAAGCCGGCTACCGAATGGCAAGAGTTGAGTTGTTTTTCGCAAGTTCACGCGTATTGATCTCGTCTTAAAGTTTATACCGAACGTTTTTTCGGCAATACGTATACGCGTACATGGATATACACAAGTCTAGTTACAGGAGCAGAAATTTCTACCGGGAATAGGAGTATACACATCGGTAATTTCCTAGCTGATTAGCGAACCAAGCGCGTTTGGTACGGGGACGCGAAATGATGATCATGATCGGCACACCAGCTGGTAGCTGCGAATATAGTTATACGCGTTGTGGGTATAACGCGTAAACTTTTCAAACTCCCCTTCTGGATCATCAAAGGAGTTTAATGGGTTCGTTAAAGAGCTAAGTACGCGGGACATATGGGAGAAGAGATCCTTTGAGCAGACGCCGTATACACAGTACCTCGTGGATTCGAATCTCCCTGATTCTCCGATTTCTAACGAGCGATGATTTTGGGGAATAATGATAACTGATATTTTCGAGGAACGATCGGATCTTCCCAATAATTTCAAACCCCCCGTGTTCGTATCGTGTGTGGGGCTCGCGACCCCGGAGATATTGTACTGTGTGCGCGTGGCACACCTACCTGTTATAGTAGCGGTCTTAATTACGTACGTGTGTTAATTAAAACAGCTAGGGAACGGTAATACGAGGCGAGTTATGAAAGGAATACTTTATAATACGTCACAATTACCGCCAACAGTAAGCAGCGGTAGAGAGGAGCCGTATATATGGGACAAAGAACGCGTAGGTGTGTACATGCGGCATATGTAGGTATGGCATACGAGTTCCCTGATTCCTGGTGCATAAAAATTTCGCTTTATGACGGTTACGTTCAATTTATCATACCGTATATAGATAAACGTGTACGAGAGTGTGTGCGCGTGTGGCGCCGTATATGTTATATGTAGCAGAATATGTATTTCTTAATTGGTCGTAAATTGGTTGTTTTTGAGAGAATGGTGATCACGATGATGTTGTATTATTGTGAATAATAAACGCGTAGTAAGTTTAACTTACGATTAGTTCTATGTATCGTATATCTCTGTACGCATGTATATAGTAGATTAAAAATTCATCACTTCTCGGAATAACCAATTTATTATATTTGATCTCATTCCGCGCGTCGCAGATATAATTAATCTTTTTTTTTTGTTCCTTTTTATATACCTACATACGTTGTGCTGTGTATATGTGTGTGTGTGTGTGTGTGTGTGTATAAACGTTTGAGTCAATTAGACTGCGCGGGTTGAATCGACCTGTGATAAAATTGCGTACGAGGGTAGAAAAAGCTCAGAAACGCAAGGCTCTTGCCTTATCGTCTGGTATTCTTGCCGAATGAAGAAACGCCGAGTTTCTTATAATTCCTAGCAAGGCTCGCTATCTCTATTATCTTTCTCCTTCTTTCTGCACGGGATAATTCCTCAGACTCAATGCTAACGAGCAAAAAATATACGGCTGTCGTGTTTTGCCGCGTACTGTGCCGTCCGAGATCGTATACATATACATATATATATACATATATATAACTATATACCTCGGTGTACATAGTATATATATATTATATGGATGGAGGTATATCTAGGATCCAGACTGTCGCGTGTCCGTTCTGCGTGATATTTTATACCTACATATAGGTATACGTGTGTGACTACGTATCGTGGGAATTAAACGTTGCCGAGACCCTCTCGGTGCGAAATGCATTATTATATGAAATTCTTATGGTATAAATTGTTTTTTTTGATTCGTTGAATGAAAATTTGTATGAATTATTCCGATCTGTACTAACCGGCCTTGCAGATGTCCAGATCCAGGTCACCGGTGATGACGTTAGGAAATTTGATAGAGTAAAGTTCTTGGATCGTAAACTTCTGCCGGTGTTTTAACTCAGTCCTTGAAACTCGCGCCTCGGTGACGACGAACAACGCGAGGATCGCGAGGACTGCGGTGGAGATCATCTTCAAAGCTACGGCCAATCGAACTCTACTAACTCGATTCTATCCCGAGTCATAACAGCCGCGGGCGCCGAGCTGATCGCAACCCTATCGGAGACGCGCGGGACGCGCGAGACGAACTTTACGCGAGACCAGAGTTTTCGCGAGGGAATCTTTCACATCTTTCGCCCCTCTAAACGGATCCTCGTATCCTACGCGGTCCTCGTATCATTCCACCGGTCACGTTGCCCGGAGTCGATTGCGTGGGATCGGGAACTTTGAGTCGGAGACGGAGATGAAACGGATCGGTCGGTCGCGAGACACGCGCGAGGGAGGCTGAGAGGTTTCTGGAGTCGTTCGGCGTCCGGCGTCTCCGTCCACCGCGGGACGGTCCGGTCGCGTCAAAGAACTGACCCGTTCGAGATACGCCGCGGCGGTCAAAGTTCGGATCTCGGTCAGAATCGGCGTCCGCGGCGGCCGCGGCTCGTCAACATCTCGCGGGGGCCTCGGAGCTTTTCGCCTGACTTTTCCCTCCCGTCGAGGTCCCTCGTCCGCCTATTTCGGGGCCACGGAGCTGCGAAAAAGGCGCGAAGATCCCGAAGGACGCGGAGGATCGCGCTGCGCCGTGTTTAGCTGATCCTCGCCGGTCTGCGACGCGCGCGAAACTGACTACCCGGCTCTGGGAAAGGCGCGGATCGCTGGTCGGTCGTCGTCGGCAACTTCCACAACCCTCAACCCCCAACCCTCGACTCCCAGACCCCCGTCCACCCCCGGCGCGGAAACTCCGAAGCTCGGGTACCTGCGCATTGGCTGAACCATCGCTCCGCAGTTTGCTCGAAAATTTAAACGGCTTTGGTATCACGAAGAACAATATTTACAATTAGCCAAATGAGTGGCCAAGCATTTCTCCCTCCGTTATATACGGTGCGATAAGGCGAAAGATACTCCAAAACTTCCCTCCGCCAGTAAAAATACATTTTATTAACAAACAAGAAGTACAATCACAGCTCGTACAGTATACTCTCGAGTTATCGTAGATTGAAATTGATGTTTATGCCTCCCTGCGCCCTACAACGTAGACGTATACGTCTCGTTTATCACTAAACTTTAACAATTACCATCTGACTCCAGGCGCGCGTACGTTTAAGTCTCCGTGTCGTATAATTCAACCAACTGGAATACCGAAATAATGCTGAAACTGCAGCAACAGCTGCAGGAGATCCCGCGGTTCAACAAAACGATCTAATGAACACTTTCGCTGTACACAATACAGCGACAGATCCTATATTCTTCCCGCTAATGACATCGTTGCGGTATGCTGGTTAGAAATTTATAGTTCAAATTACGCTACAGGTGCAAGACGCAGTTCTCACGATGCAGGAACATACACGATCAATTCCAACAAGCATATAAGACAACGAATTTAATTAACAACGAAGAGATAAGACCCATGCCGGATTGTTTGAGCTCGTGATCTTCAACCCTGTGCCAATTTCTTCCGGCTGATACGAGTGTATAGGTGTATATGAACCTAGATATCCTTCCATCGTTCGATCTGCCTAGCTCCGCCACATGTGTGATAAAAGCCTTTACGTAATACTCGCTAGCCATTGCTTGTTACGGCTTCTAAGCCTCTTACCATCCTCATTATATTTAACGTTTGACAAGGGCTGGTCAACTGACGTAGGGAAACGGTCAACCGTCATGTCATCCCCCGCGATACGCGGCAATCATCGACCTCGCTGGAGCTATATACGATAAAAATAGAGACAGAGAGGAGTTTTTGGTGTACTGAGAGAAAACGTATGTAGCAGGAATTTTTTTTTTGTTTTAACAATAATTCCATAACTTTAGGGATAAAATTGAACGCTGCACCCTTACACGTACACGTGCGCAGTTAAATTTTTTTCTCATTTTCCCGTTATTTTATTTTCATCTTTTTTGCTGGGTGGAGAAAAATAATTAACGCTGTAATATTCAAGAAGAAAGTTTCGCACGAGTGAGAGTGCGTGCAAAGAGTGGAAGAAACTTTGGTAGGTATAGGGCGTCAGGGCGTAAGCGGCATTAATTAAAATCACGACTCTCGGGGGGTGAATGTTTAAGGTTTCGTGGCACTCGCTAATAAGGGTGAAAAAGTAGTAATAGAATAAAGTACGGACGGGTTTGACCAAGGGATTTATTCATGAGGAGTTTAACACGCTGAATTGAAAATCGTTAGACGAATATCTCTGTCCTGAAATATTCGAGGACGCGATAAAGTAATCGCATACGAAACTCGTTTCATTTATGAAAAAGATTATTCTTGCAATTGAAGTATCGCGAATAATAGTTTCGCTAGTTTTTAGCCATCGCTGTGGAGAGAGCGAAGTGGCAGCTTAGCCTGCACTGCGAGTCTTTCATCGGCAGAGAAAAACTTGAACTCGTTAAGCGGACTGCCTACGAGTGATTAATCAACGTTAACAACCTCTCAACTCCGCCACTCTGAAACAGATCCGAATAATGGAAGCGATTAGCCAACCATTTAGATTCTTTAAACGAATTTATTCACCTTTAATTCTTACAACGTTAATTTCAATTTCATTGCCCGATATTATAAGAAACTTTATCAGACTAGACTGTATTATTATACTATGATTGCATTGAATGCTATAAAAGAGAATTTCATTCGCAGGTAGATCTTTCTTAGCTGGTTCTATTCATTGAACAGAATTGGATTCGAGAACGATTACTTAAAATTTGAGTAAACTATAATCGCAGTGATTGTATCAGTAATAAGTAAATGTGTTATAAAGATTTTGGAGTAATTCATTTCACCGCAGATTTATACGATTTATTTTTCGATTATTTAAGCTATCCATAATCTTTACTTGATTAAACTCGTGTTGGATATCATTTGATTTTTGAATCTGGCGATTAAAAAACCTGGGAAATGAGGAACTCTGACGTACCGACGATCAATAAGAGCAAGGCCCGTGGTTTGCAGCCAAAACCACAATTGGCCTACGGGGTGACAAATGGTATCGCCATCTCGCGGTCAAAGTCGCGAACTACTCTTGGGGTTTCATATGGTAGGGCGCACCGATGTTTTCTGCAGCAGTAGTTCGTCAACTCCACCGCGAGATGGCGATACCATTTGGCACCCTGTTGAACCAACTAGCCGAGCAAGCGGGAGACTGACCTACATTGCGGGCACCTGTCGTTGTATCAGTGGCCCGCGTGGCGTCAAAGGGTTCGCACGGGAGTTGCGTCAACGAAGTACAACTGTGACAGGCATCTCAATAGAATTACTACGAACGCATAGAAGTTGAACTCAGTCTTTGTAAAATTAGATATGTTAGGTAGATTATTATTGCAATATGAAGGCGGTTTATATCATGTTAGCATGTATGCTATGTATGCCACAAAGCAAATAAAGAGAGCCGACCAATTACGATAGGTACATTTATTTTTAAGAAATAACTGTAAATTGTATACATAACTTTGACAATGAATCATATTGTATCTATGCAGCAGTAATAAATTCCATACAAGAATCAATTGCTTCGTTATTTTCCACTTTCCCTTCCCTGCTACTCTTTATTTCAGATAGCAAATAATACTGAAAAACACTAGTACAGCTAAATATATAGCGACGCGTGTAACGACGCGTACGCATATAGACTTTCCCTTTATTCCGCCAAGAATTTCAGCACACCTCCTTAGGTCACATGCTCTCCTGTTACCAGGAGCAATTATTTCAGACGTAAAATTTCTCTAATTCCAAAAAACGCTAGTATAAATCGATATACAGAGACGTGCATGAAGCCACGTGTGCATGCCTGTATCTATAGACATATCCGAAATTTCGGAACACCTCCTCGGGTCAGATGTTCTCCTGATACCAGGAGCAAAAATTTTCGACTTAAAATTTGTCTAACTCCGAAAAACGCTAGTATAAATGAATATACATATAGAGACGTGCATGAAGATACGTATGAATGCCTATATCTATACACATATCCAAAATTTCGGAACACCTCCTTGGGTCAGATGTTCTCCTGATACCAGGAGCTGAAATTTTTCGACTTAAAATTGTTCTAACTCCGAAAAACGCTAGTATGAATGAATATACATATAGAGACGTGCATGAAGACACGTATGAATGCCTATATCTATACACATATCCAAAATTTCGGAACACCTCCTTGGGTCAGATGTTCTCCTGATACCAGGAGCTAAAATTTTTCGACTTAAAATTTGTCTAACTCCGAAAAACGCTAGTATAAATGAATATACATATAGAGACGTGCATGAAGCCACGTATACATGCCTATATCTATGCACATATCCAAAATTTCGGAACACCTCCTTGGGTCAGATGTTCTCCTGATACCAGGAACTAAAATTTTTCGACTTAAAATTGTTCTAACTCCGAAAAACGCTAGTATGAATAAATATACATATAGAGACGTGCATGAAGACACGTATGAATGCCTATATCTATACACATATCCAAAATTTCGGAACACCTCCTTGGGTCAGATGTTCTCCTGATACCAGGAGCTGAAATTTTTCGACTTAAAATTGTTCTAACTCCGAAAAACGCTAGTATAAATGAATATACATATAGAGACGTGCATAAAGCCACGTATACATGCCTATATCTATGCACATATCCAAAATTTCGGAACACCTCCTTGGGTCAGATGTTCTCCTGATACCAGGAGCTGAAATTTTTCGACTTAAAATTGTTCTAACTCCGAAAAACGCTAGTATAAATGAATATACATATAGAGACGTGCATAAAGCCACGTATACATGCCTATATCTATGCACATATCCAAAATTTCGGAACACCTCCTTGGGTCAGATGTTCTCCTGATACCAGGAGCTGAAATTTTTCGACTTAAAATTGTTCTAACTCCGAAAAACGCTAGTATGAATAAATATACATATAGAGACGTGCATGAAGACACGTATGAATGCCTATATCTATACACATATCCAAAATTTCGGAACACCTCCTTGGGTCAGATGTTCTCCTGATACCAGGAGCTAAAATTTTTCGACTTAAAATTTGTCTAACTCCGAAAAACGCTAGTATAAATGAATATACATATAGAGACGTGCATGAAGCCACGTATACATGCCTATATCTATGCACATATCCAAAATTTCGGAACACCTCCTTGGGTCAGATGTTCTCCTGATACCAGGAGCTGAAATTTTTCGACTTAAAATTGTTCTAACTCCGAAAAACGCTAGTATGAATGAATATACATATAGAGACGTGCATGAAGACACGTATGAATGCCTATATCTATACACATATCCAAAATTTCGGAACACCTCCTTGGGTCAGATGTTCTCCTGATACCAGGAGCTAAAATTTTTCGACTTAAAATTGTTCTAACTCCGAAAAACGCTAGTATGAATGAATATACATATAGAGACGTGCATGAAGACACGTATGAATGCCTATATCTATACACATATCCAAAATTTCGGAACACCTCCTTGGGTCAGATGTTCTCCTGATACCAGGAGCTAAAATTTTTCGACTTAAAATTGTTCTAACTCCGAAAAACGCTAGTATGAATGAATATACATATAGAGACGTGCATGAAGACACGTATGAATGCCTATATCTATACACGTATCCAAAATTTCGGAACACTTCCTCAGGCCAGATGTTCTCCTAATATCAGGTCGATTTTCGACTTAAAATTTGAATTTTCAAAGTTAGAAAAATTGGGCATACGTGTCTTCACACATGTCGCTATATGTTTATCTAAGGAATATACGTCTAAATGAGGGATCGCAGGGAGATTAAGGTGGAAAATAACGAAGCATTCAATAAGTGTAGAGAATTTATTGTTGCAGTATTGATACAAAATAACGTATTGTCAAAATTACATAGTGCATACCATTTAAAATTGTGTCTTAAATATAAATATGCAGTATACATACGAATCGCAATTGCTAGAGTTCCTTTATTTTCTTCATGGCATACAAGTTACCATAATGTAAAACACATTCATAGTACAATAATATACTACCTGATTTAGTAACTAATTTTACAAAGGCCGAGTTCAATATGCATTCGCTGTAGCAATCGAAACAAAATCCTTGCTGGAGGAAGATGTCTGGACTCTGATGGAAGGTTTTTCGACTGTAACAGATCGACAAGTGTTATCATATGATAATCATTAAGTAAAATACGCCAAAAACCAGACTAGAAAAGAATCTTTTTTCATATATGAGCTGACTGCTCCCTTTGCGAGAAATTCTTCACGTTCAGAGTATTTCTATTAGAATGCCCGTAACAGTCCGTCAATCGTATCTCGTTAACACAGTTCCCGTGTAAACTCTTCGACGCCACGAGGGCCACTGACCCTACGACAGGTGCCCGTATCGTAGGTGAATGCTCCTCGTTGCCGGCTAGTGGCTTCACGGGGTGCCAAATGGTATCGCCATCTCGCGGTTGAAGTGACTAACTACTTTCGACGGAAACATAGGTTCGCCTTGCGATATGCGATCACCAGGTAAAAATAACACAATATTGTGCGGGTAGCAACCACAGGGCCCGCCTGCGTTTACGGCAAAAGCAGTTCGTCAATTCGACCGCGAGATGGCTATACCATTTGGCACCCCGTACGCCGATTGTATTTCTAACTACAGATACAAAGCTTAATTCGTGAAGTTACGATTCTCCTAGATAATACGTTTCATGTTTTATTACAATTCTTATAACCATGGGTGATGGGAAAAACAAAGTTCGTGTGTAAAAGCCACTGGTTATAATTAACGATAAAAATAGTGTCTAGTCTCGATATGAGTCGAGGGTTTATTCGGCGCGTATATAGCTGAAGTTAAGTTTTAAAACACCACGTCCATTAGACATAATCGAAGCGTCTAGAGGCGTATCAAGCGAAGGCGTCTCCTAACCTTAAACCAAAGATTCTTCAATTCGTGAATAAACAAAGTTCCCCCAGGGCAAAATAAATAAATAAATAAATAAATAAGGAAATAGAGTCTAGATCGCCTCTCCAAAATGCCGAAATACTATTGCGACTACTGCGACACGTATCTAACCCACGATTCCCCGAGTGTTAGAAAGACGCATTGCCAAGGTCGCAAGCATAAAGACAACGTGAAATATTTCTACCAAAAATGGATGGAAGAACAAGCCCAACATCTCATTGACGCAACAACGGCCGCTTTCAAGGCTGGTAAAATAGCGTCTAATCCGTTTGCTGCAAACAAGGGTGCAGCCATTCCGCCGCCTCCGAGTCTAGGTCCGCGACAGGGAGTCCCTCCTCAAGGTCCTCCCAATATGATGCATCCTCCAGGAATGCACGGGGGTCATATGGGACCTGGTGGTCCGATGATGATGGGACCGCATGGACCTATGGCACCTATGATGGGAATGAGGCCACCTATGATGGGCCCTATGGGACCAATGGGACATATGATGGGTCCTATGGGCCCTATGGGACCTATGAGACCTCCTATGAACGGGCCACCACCACCTATGGGAGGGCCACCTCAGATGAAGACATGAGGATAAAATAATTGGGAAATTTTATATAATTGAGGAAGGGGGTTTAGATTTTTCTGATAAATAGACCATATTTCACATTTCTGTTTCTTTAGATTTAATAGAATTGATTGGAGAACTAGATATGGGGTTGATGCGATTCAGTCATTTTTCAATTACTCTGGGACACACAAAAGTGTTTTTTTATAAAACTGTATAGTTTTTAAGAACTAATTGTAACAGTATCGATAAGTGGATGAATAATAAATTAGGATATTTGAGGAAGAGATTATTGTCTTTTATTATTTCCTCTAATTGTATTCTTTGATAATCTTTAGAAATTTCCTAAAATTGGATAAAGGATAAATAAGCGGATCGCTATAGAGGCGATTTAAATACAATTGAATGTATAAAATTCGCTTTTTTATTTTCATAAATCAGAACAGAGTAGTGCGAAACATTTATTATCAGCTTCTTATGTTATAGTTTAATAATTGAGTTCGCTGTGCGTACAGTCTCTCTCTATGTATATTTATCGCACTCTCTCCTTACCGCTTTCAGCCTCTGTATTTGTTTCGTTTTTTTTTTTGTCTTTTTTAACTTTTATTTGTTTATTTATTTTTGAATATTTTATATTTCATAATAATAATTATCAAGCTCTTATAATTTACTTAAGGCAACCTTGAATTTAATAGCAGCTTTAAATATTCTTCAATATATTAATATTCACTACCCAGGAACCTATAATAAACTATAGCTTCAATATTATTTAATTATTTCATTTCTTTTTTCTTTTTTTCACTTTTTTTTCATCAATTTTCTTCTTAATATTATTATTATAGCCAACGTCATAATAGCTTTACATATATGTACTATATGTATGCATTCGACACAGCTTTAAATAATTTACAAAAGTTTTCTGGGCGGACGTATCGTGAAAACTCTATTTTTTTTCATTTTTCTTTATCCTTCTTCATATTTTTCGACTTAGTTTATCATTTAGTAAGAAATTGAAATTTCAAATTTCAAATTCAAATTTACGTCTGCCCAAGATCAGACTAGACTAGCAAAAGATGATCGGTACATATCAAACAATTCTTGAAAATAATCAGCATAGAAATTCATTGCGGATATCATCTTCACTATATTTACAATATTATTGTTTGCTTTGTTCTGTTTCTTTGCATCGAATGATTAATGTGTTTTATTATTATTGATATGGAGAAATAAATTAGTTATAATAAATTAACGGGTTCTATCCATTATCTCATCTCGTAAATAATCGTTACACAATATAAAAAGTTATTCTTATTGCTCGCTTCCTTTGTCATTAGGCAATTTGGAAAAAAACATTCTACTTCAGATATCGCGTATACCTATAATATAAATATCTGTGTAAACATGATTTGATTGATTATATAGACTCGGCTGGATTTTACTTATTTAGCATTGGTATAATATGCGTCTCAAAAAGCTCCGAAGCTCCTCCTTCTTCGACAGTAAAATATTAAGGCTTAGATATCAAAGCGCGGTTTCTAGAGTCGGGGCGCTAGGGCTGCGAGTTACATTCTGAGTTATGCCGTGCTGCGGAGATTCTGACCTGGCTCGGTTATGCCTTGTAAAATAGCTCCCCTCATTTTGTCTGGGCAAAGAGGGAGGAACCACAGCTGCGGGAAAACTTGCCAAAAATTGAGCTCTGGCAAGCTGATTGTTTATCCTTCTATTATCAGCCGCGCTAGGCAAAGGATTATTAGAAACATTGAACACAGTCTTATTTTTAGTGAGATCGTTGCTGAACTCATTTCCCACAAGTTTATCAGTCTCTTGAATTTTCAATTTCTGACAATTATAATTACCGGCCAAGGTGGACGGCCTTTTATTCGGAGTCAGATAGTCGATAATACTTGAATTAGGAACGTTAATTTTCGACCCATAACGGCTTGAATTTTTAACGACGTTATCCCCTCCTGACAAATCGCGAGTCTTATCATAAAACCGGTTCCCATCATCAGGCAAATCGCTGCACAAGTCCAGCTGCCTTTTAGAATTCAGTCTTGATATAGGCGAAGGATTTTCGGGGGACGGTTTCATCGCCTTTTCTTCCGCAGCAGCATCTTCTATGATTGTAGATGAAAGAACGTCAGATCTTGGGCTCTGGAACCTCCAGGCTGCTCGAGGGCTCAATACTTTGACCGGAGTTACCGGCTGAACGATTTGCAGCTGCTGATGTTGCTGCTGGTTGAGTAGAAGCTGCTGTTGTTGATGCTGGCTCTGCTGACGCGATAACTTTAGCTGCTCAGCAGCGGAAAGTTTTGTCGGACCAGTCTTGACACTCTGCTGTAATAAAAGGCGCTTGAAATCCAAGCGAGAAGTAGTCGGAAGCGGGCTAACGCTCTTAGGTACCTGAAATAAAGCCGCAGAAAGTTATGCACGCATAAAAAAAAGGGATACTGTTTAAACGGGAAGAAAAACGAGCTTTATTCTCACCACAGGAGTTTTCTGGGACTCTGGGCTCCAGCTGTGCCTCATATTGACTTGGTTCTGGTCCAATAATGGGCTGGGTTCGACTGGTACAACGCCGTCGTTGTCTTCTCTGATGTTTAGCCTTCTTTTAGACTTGTGAATTGCTGCGAAAAGCTCCTCGTTTGACATGGTGCTTTTTGTCGGCGAGAGGATCAGGTTCGTCGGAGTGTTCCTGCCCGATGAATTTTGGTGATTGATTGTATGCGGCGAAGCCAACTTCACCATCCCACTAGGCGTCGAGGATTGGAATCCTTTGTTGCCACTCGGAGCAATCGGCGAAAGCGCTGTGTGCTTTAAAGCGTCTCCTCCACCGGCGGGAGACTTCCAATTCTGTGAACTCTGCCCCAGAGGTGCTGCGACAAAACGGTAACCAACGGCTGCAAGACTCGCAGGCACAATGAATCTGAAAGCAAAGAAATAACGTTTTGTCACCTTCTGTTCTCAATTATAAGAATTTATTATGTAGGATCGGTCTTTCTCACCTGTTCCTGAGCCCCGATGCTCGTAGTTCTTGATTTTGAGTCTGCCGCTGATCCTTGCGATCGAAATTATCGTTGTTCAAGTTATTTGAGCCAAGGTGTTCATCGCTGGCAAATTTATTCGTGCCTTGAACAGGGCCTTTACCGTGTCTTGCCATCATATGCATAGTGCTAAGAGGCCCTCGTGCAAGACCGCGAGTAATGTCAGGAGTGACGCTTCTCGGGGGTTCGATTTCTCTCGGTGTTCTGTACGAAGGTAGAGTGTAGAATTGTTGCGCATTATCAGAGCATCTAGTTTGTTGTGCATAAAAGCGATGATCGTTGTTTGAATTTCTGTTATTCCTCTCATTACGCCGATCGTACAATGGTTGATCATTGTTAGCACAGGGTCTGAGGATCTGACGACTTCCTGCGCAGATAGTCTCTGAATTGAAGTGGTTTGTTCTAGCTTCGTGATGATTCTCTTTGTAATTTATTCTGTTGTCGTAATTATGCCCTTGATTATTTCTCTGTTGATTATTAACTCCAGTCGTTTCGTTGCGGTAAACGGCATGTTGTTGATGGGGCTTTACGTAAGACGGTATATTTGGCTTCTGATTATCTTCACGATTTTTAAGCTGCGGTGGTTCGATGTACGGTGGGGGTTGCTGACCCAATGCATCATGTGGAATGGAATCTTTAGGAACAGCTAGCAACGCGCTGTCTGTAACAGTTGAAAAGAAGTCTATAAGATTGGTATTAAAACTCGCATAGATTCACAGTGGGATAGTAACGGCTCGTATTCATTTACACTTTTTTCCATTACATGATATGAGACTGTTCAAAGTTTTATTGTAATTTGATTATTGATCACCGATGAAGTGAATGATACCTTCAAAACAAATCCAGACTATGAGTAGAGAAGTTATTCATAGGAAGTGAATTTGAAACCAATTGAAAGCGTGATATGACCAATCGTATAATAAATGGCATCGAATGATAGGATTAATCAGAATGTATATTTAATAATGATTACTCACCTTGTACAGAAAGGATATGGTTGCTATGATAATGATATTCTATGAGTATTACAATGCAGATAGATGCACGCGTCTGGTGTGAGGAATATAAGGGATAATAATTGCTTTTTCTAAATCTATGAAGATATATGCACACGTAAAACACAACAAGAAAAAAAAAACAGCTGGAGCAGATATATTAAGGTGCAGAGAATTAATAAGTGATTATAAATGAAAGAATGAATAATAATAAATCAATGAACACTGATATAATAGTATAATAACTAAATGATAGTGACGAGCGAGTGGTACGACTATTTACAAAATTATTTAACGTGATGATCATAGTGTAATTCAGGCGTTATATGAATTGATGGTATAAGTATATAAGTGCAGGTGGGTGAAAAAACGAAATGACAAAATGCGTATGCAATTTTTCTTTTCTTTTCTTTTCTTTTTTTTTTTTTTTTTCCATAAAAAACATCGTGTCTATTGATAATATAGATACAGTTATAATAAATATTTACAAAAGAGAGAAACAATTGGAAAAATTATTTATAAAAAAGAGAGAGAAAAAAAATCAACATATAGTGGTGCGTTACGAGTCTCTGTGATCTGTTATTATGTGTCCGTCGTTGGGTTCTACATACCTCCGCATGTTGCGAGTTATAATTTTATTGGAAAAGAGAGATTGTTAATTTATTTTTTTATTTTTTTGTAAGAAAAAAACAAAAATAAATCTGTGTTAAAACAGCAAAGTTTGAGAAAAAAAGAGGCTGATTAATTTTGTTTCCTAATATTTTTGAATGATGAGAAAATTGATGTAATATATTCTAATATTATTGAAAAAATAAGAATAAAACCCAAAAGTTAGTTGTGTTAGGTATAGTACACATATAATAAGTAGACGTTGCTCGCAACAGGGGGTAAGCCACAGTAACAGTATCTTATAGCCGCATGCAGAAAAAATATATTAAAAAAAAAAAAAACAGAAAAAACAAAAAGAAAAAAAATAATAATAACATGAAAAACAGACAATTTTTACAAAAAATGAGTAAATAATAAACGATCAGATATAGACACAGTATAATAACTACGCATAAATACAAAAAAATACTATTATCTAAAAATGGATGGAATGGTATGGTATACTTATATGCGGCTCGAACGATTGCACATTAAATAACTATAAATGTTCGATTTTCCGAATAAATTGGGCAAACGTAATGAAATTATTTATTAAATATTATATAACTATAGTATTATAGACACCTGTATATATAATCTGCGATCGTTCGAGTCTTGAAATAAGAGTTGATTTATTGTACAATATTTACAACGTTTTTAGACCCATCTTCAGTCCTCGAAATATTTATTTATCTATTTATTACTCGAATAATTTTATATTTAATTGATCTGCGTCTTTATACTATACAATATACATTTATTATATATATATATACTAATTGGCACTTTTATTTATTCGTCACGTTTCTGAATCACGCATCTCTACGTATGTTACTGCATACATACACGAGATCATATGGCAAATAAAGCTACGGTTAAAAAACGTGTAAAAAATCATTAATCGCGATGGATAAAATTCCCAATCGATCGATAAATCAATACCGCGTTAATTATCATAAAAATCTATAGATCGGGTTTGTAATTTTCTCTCAAAATTACTATGTACAATATTTAATTATCATCGGCAGAATAATTTCTCGAATGTTACAACTGACGAACTTTTAAGACGATAATGAACTTATCTCGCGAAGCGTGCTGACGAACTAACGAATCATTATTTATAAGTACGTCACGTCTCAGAGCGAAAATTTAGTTACGCTTCAAACTTAAATTGTTCATTAAGCTCGAAAGGCGTGTACATTAAGGTAAAGTAGTTCTAATGAGAGAAGCGAAATTGTATTATGTATATAAATAAACATTATGGGACTCGATTATGCCATACAATTCAAGAAATTTCAATCAAATTTTAATTACGAGACGACAGCTGTGCGCGGATTATTATATACGTACGTACTTAGTTTATTTATTGACAACGGCGAGTTATATTCCCCCCTGCACAGTTATTATTTCAATGATAATATTATATTTCGATGTATGGACTTCGTTATTTATATTATTCGATAGTGATAGTGATTATTTCTCATCGTCTTCTTCTCCTCGCTTGACACAAATTTGATTATATTTTATTATATGAATAAATTTCAAAATATAGTTGTCGGTTCTTTATTTTTTTTTTGGTTTTTTTTCAACCAATATTATCACCAACAATCTTATTATTGCACGAAAATATGACTGCCTCAAGATTCTCAAAATTTCGACATGAAAAGTAAATATATTCAATTTGTAATATACTCTTTTAGCTAAAATTATTATTATTATTAATATTATTGCCGAGAATATTTATCGTAGAATTTATACGTATAATAATTATTAATACTGCTGCTATAATACGTATTCCGCATAATTTGAAATTGATTTATTAACTATACGAATATTTATATAATATTGTTATAATACGTCAGCTAATTTAATATATATAACAGATTACCGAAGGAGCTGGATGAAAACATAATTATAATATATTATATTTTCGTTAAATATGTAGGTTATCGGGGGAATCATGGCCAAGTAATTATTGTTCACGTTCTAACGAGCTGCAGCAGCAACAGCAAATTTGTTAAGAATTTAAAAATGAATAGTAACACGAATAAACATGCCCTTAGCCGAAATACGTGTATTACGACGTTATTGTTATCAGTAAAAAAAAGGTCTAACACATCATCGCGTATTAATGTAATAAGCAATAATAACGCGATAAGGAGGTAAGAAAGTAAAGGAAAGAAAAAGAACCGTGTTGTTGTTTTGAAAAATTCCTTGATCGCAATATTTCGGAGTAAATAAGAGGCCGAATTAATCCACGTCGGATCAGTATCGCGTGTTCAGTGAACTAGGAATTACCGTACAAGAATGAAAACTAGGGATTGAATGAACGGCATTTAAGGCTTACGGTTTACTAGATATCTTCATCACGCGAGTAGGTATAACGCACATATTTGTGCGTACGCACGTTTCTCCGACTAATTGTTAAAAGATAAACACACACGTACGCGTACACATCCGTTCAAGTTACAGCTGGAAAAATACCGAACTACTACCACAAATTAATGTTAATTGATATACAGGCATTTTTGATAACAGCGGCGGGGTCGCCCTCGTCATAATCGCTCGTACTCTAATGTAAGGAGAAGCGAATAACAGCGAAAAGAATACGGCATATAAAAAGAGAAAAACTTCCTCGTTGAGTAGATTGCATATCGCATATTGCAACGAGATATCGCGGCTCGTTTTGCAATCCGTGTTGTTGAGTAATCAATCGCGTTTCGCAACTCCGGTTACCGATTAATCCCCGCAAGATGCAAAGAAAGAGAAGACAGATCGAAGAAGCGTTCGGGTATATGAAGTATAAAAATAATTCTAACGGCTTTTTATAAACATACACACTTTAGATTATAAAGATCGAAATTATTATCCAAATGTTGAACAGCGTCCATCGCATCGTTTAAGTATATATATTATATATAACTTGTTCAAACTTACGGGGTCTTCGCGCTGCGAAGAATAGAAGATGCCTCGCGAGCATGATCGGATCACATCCCGCGCGGTCCGGCCGCGCCACCAAGAGAATATGAAGATGACTGTTACGGCGGCGACCGTTTGTCTGGCAACTGGGTTGCGGAGTCTTATTCCACTCCGGGTGATATAGATAACGCGATGCGTGTGTGCGTGGACACACGCATATACTTCCACTTCTCACTCGTTTTTACTTTATCGTAAGAATATCCAGATTCATTTTATTCCTCCCTTTGGTTTATTTGCGAAGATTATACTGTTACGTCGACGCGGGTGGCGATATAATAATGTATATATGATCTAATAAATACGTTTCCTCGATACAATATCTTGGCTCTTTATTTTCTACCGAATTATCCCACATTTCGAACTTCCGAAGACATACTTCTGCGTCTAATAATCGTTGTTTAGTTAATTATGTCATTGTTGCTTATAATAATAGGACCGCATGATGCATGATTATGTGTACAAGGTATATATGTGCGTATCTACGAAGGCCTTTGTTCGCGTGTGGTACAAGTTACAATAAATAACTGTTGTTATACAGTAAACTGTACGTGACTCGCCATCTGGGGGGTAATAAACAGCCTGATGCAACTGGCTCAGTTATTGAGTCAGCATAAAACTATAGGCGAAAGATAAGCACCGGCTTTTACTTCTAAATGGGTTTTTCCACTGTGTATATCCCCGTCACCCCCGGTTTAATATACCCTCGAGAAAAACTTGAGGGTCAAAGACCACTGTCCTGCAACGTTAATCAGGATATCGAGGCGTCCAGCGACTAGAAGCAACAGCTACACGCGTTTTATTTTTTTTAACATTCGATTGAAACCCGAGATTAAAAAAAAATGCGAGGAAAGAAAACGGAAGATTCTCGCATTAATCAATGAGAACTACAGATAAGAGTCTATCTCGCAAAAGTCTTCACTTTTCTTGTGAGAGATCAGGAAATATTCCATTCCGGAACTCACAGCGCTGTAAACGGGAATTGGGGATGATCTAGTATATGTCCATTAAAATAGGCGTTCTTTAGGAGAAATTATCGCATTTAGTGTACTCAGAGGATATCCTCGATTTTAGGAGAACGGAGAACGACTGTGAGGCCTGAGACCCGAAAATATTCAATATTTGGAGTTGAAATCTAAATTCTAATTCAAACCCCGATCGAAACTTTAATTTCACCAAATCTCTGTGTCGTTACCAGCATATTTCAGCACCCTGGCTGGTTCAATGTCCATGGCCCTGGGTCTGGGACTAGTGGGTGTCGCAGAAATGGAGTTTTTTATTTTCCCAGCAATAATCTCCGCCCTTTTTTGAGCTTGTGGTTCAGGGCTCGAAACGGTCTCAGGATAATTGATTCTTTCGTTGATTAGGTCCTCCTGAAGTTCCTCGGAAGGTGTTCTGAACATTTTAGACGATTTTTCGGACCCGCTGGACCCGAGCTTCTTTATAAACATTATGGGGCTGTTAGCCATGCGGTAGCTTTCGCTGCGTTTAATTTTCCGTTCCGATCTCTCGGATTTATTGTTCCCAATTAATTCTGGTTCTAAAATAATCGCAGTTGAATCCAGAGACTGAGAATTGACGAACTTATACGCGGTTTTATTGTCGTTTGAAAAATTCGCGACGTTCTCTTTATCCTGAATGAAATTATTCTGCTTCCTAGTAAAATTCGGCGTATCAAAATCCGATATCAACAATTTCCTGACCAATTTCGGGGTCGTACCACTCGGTATTAATTTATCGATGAAAAAATTCTCACCGCAATTAATCGTTTCCCCAATTTTATCTATCCGCGGCCTCTTCGCTATCTCCTCAGCCTTGATATTACCCCTCCCATGATTATCGTTCCTAACGATATCTCCCGAAGTAAAATAAGTCGAGTCTGAGATGGTCTTACAATGGTTGATGCTTGGCCGTTCATTGGATGAACCAGAATTGACGAGTTGCGTTGAAGAAGGCCGCTTACCTTCTTCGCCTTGCACGTTGACGTAAGCTCCTCTTACGTGTTTCTGGGGACTTGTTGGGCTCGTTGGTCCCACGACGGTGGTCGGTGTCCTAATATAATTGGGGCTCGATGATCTTTCCGGGCTCTTAGCAGCCCTGATGATCAATTTACCAAGCTGCGGCGAAGTTGGCGGCGTCGACTTCACCGGGCAGTCGACGACGTCTCTATTTCTTCCTCCAGAGTCGCTTTTCACTGCCCTGACAGTCGCCTGAGATCGATGAAGCAGAGGCGAGGCAGTAGGCGACGTTCCCTCTTTCACAAAGGGACCTGAAATGATTAGTTGTCGATGAGAAAAGATCGTTTCCATCGAATCGTTCCGTTAATCTTAGTTTCGTCTAATTACTCACCAGGATTGAACGTAGTATGCGCGCCCTTCCTCCTCTTTAGACTGTCCGAAGAGTAGACGACTTTTCCATCGGAGTCTAGCGTGACTCTAGCTCCTTGTCTTCTCCTTTCCAAAGAGGAATCCTGTTTCTTAGGTAATTCGCTGAGGCTTACATACTCCGCGTCCTTTTTGAACAGTTCAGAATTAGCGTAAGTAGCTTGCTGTTGCGAAGGAGCCGAGTTTGTCGCAGAAGCGGAGGAGGAGAAATGATCCGACCGTTTAACACTGTTGTTATTTCTCACATCGGCTATGGTAACATAGTCGCCGGAGTCTTGATTCTGGTTCCCGGATAATACTGCAGAGTTTTTATTGCTCGTTGATATTCTCTTCCCTCCAGGAAGTACGCAACGAAGTTTGCCAAGCACGCCGCTTAGGGGACTGATCTTTGAGGAAATTGGTCCTGAATTCCGAGCTTTTTCATCCGCTGAAGCCTGCTGGGGTAAAACCGTCTGGACAGTTGCGTAGGGATTTTTATCCTGCCCTTTGATCACCTCCATCTTCGAGGTGCCAACAGTCGCAGACATCAGCACAGCGCCAGGATTGCTCAATTCATTTCTCAACTCTAAACGGTTTCTAAAGTTGTCGCCATCCTTTGACGTCTCGTCGTCAGATCCTGGCGGCGTTATAACGCACATGGAAGGTATACGACTAGCGTTTATCGCGGTTTTAGATCGGATCCTCTCCACCCTCTCACATCCCTCCAGATCGCTTGATTCCGAGTATTCAAACTCGGAGCAAGATCTACCGGTGCAAGCTGGACTCGAGGCAGATTCTACCGGAGATGAGGAGGTGTTGTGTCCGCTGTCGGGAGACTGACCTCCGTTTTGGTTCTGCCCATGAACCTGTAGAGTTCAATTCCAAAGTTACTCGCTTTCCAAGAAGCCTCGGGTTCATTTAGAGACACAAACTGCAAAAACTCACCATAGCGACGACCGTAAGACTTGACTTCCGCTCCGGAGGAGGTGGAGCAAGCAGTGTGGTACAGACGGTACCCGCCGAGCTAGTAGTCGTAGAAGTAGACCCTCTGCCAAATAGTTCGTACTCATTCTCAGCGATAGGTGATGCGAGATCAGAGGATTTTGTCAGCGGAGTTTGGGGCAGGGATTCTTCTTCCCGCAGAGTTTTGAGGCCAGAATCAACGTGGAATGAAGTATAGTATCCCTCAGTGTCGCAGGAGTAGACTGAGGAGGTTTCACCGTCGTCTGAAAAGGGGACTACGGTAATGTCGTGGATTATATCCGGTGTCAAGGTCCCCTCAGATGTAACTGACGACGAGGCTGACGTGTCTCGCCCTTTTGGACGCCGGACGTGACTCAAAGACGTCGAGGATGTACCGATCGATGCTGTCGTCGTAGATCTAGCGATCAAAGAAGAGAAATTTTCATGAATGGTCAAATTTATACGCAGAAGACGAAAAGAATCTAAATCTTACCTAGGCGGATGCGTCGTAGTGGTAGTTTCGCTGCCGATGCTAGCTCTCCCGCTCTCAGACGAGGCACTCCAGTTACCAGAACTAGAATGTGGAGCATCTTCTCTGTTTCCTTTCCGTCTTTCTCTCCGCTGTGCTGCGCTTTCCCTGAGTTTTACGTTAGCTTGTCTCTCGGTTATAGGTATAGAGACTGGAATACTGGACGTGCTTTTGCCGCTAGAGCTTGAAGAGCTGGGTTTCCTCTCATGGAACTTTTCCTTTCTTCGCCTCATAGTTACCGTCTCATAGATATTCGTGTCCTCAGGTGATTCGGGCTGCTTATCATCCGTCGCTTGGTCACCGTTGTGGGTCGAGACACTGGCAGAGTCTTGAACACCGTTCTGATTCGACTTTGGACTGATTAATTTCAGCCGGGACATACCCCAAGCCTTCAGAGTGTTGAAATGCGACTTTTTCTCCGAGGGTGAATCCTTCTTCGAACCGAGAATATCCGTGCTCGCAGATCTGTGGGCTCGGCAAGAGGCCGCGGACACTGACATATCCTCCTCTTCTAAACCCTCGGTTGTAGTTTCGCTGTGAATATGAATTATACAAATTATTCTACAAATTTCACCTCGTAAGTGGTTTCATATCGAACAAAAAATAGATTATGTAGTAGATAGCGCTTAGCAGAGTGGTACTTGGTTTCCCAAACGCTAGAGTGGGTCAAAAAATATCTACAATTGTTTCTTGAGTAAAAAATTCGTCTTTTCAATTATAGAATGATATTCTTTCTTCAAAATCCAACTTTAAATACTTCAAACAATTTTGTGGCAATTAAAGAAATTGGAATATCGCCTTCTTTACTGAATCAGATGGATAAGTGAAGTGAAGAATTCGAGCCGAACGATTTTAGGAAAAATTCGATATTTTTGAACGAAGATTGACGTTTTTTTTGGAAAAATGATGAGCTTCTCGTATACTTGCCCTCCGATTGCCTGTCGTATCTCCTTCTGATCAATTCCTGCGATGGTGTTTCGTCGTTTGCCTCGGGGTCTCCTAGGTCGTGATCTTCTCTTAACAGAAATCTCTTGAGACTCTTGTCCGGCTGGTGTTAGTAGTGACCTTCGGCGGATGGACATTCTCTCGAAGCCTCTTCCGCTGACATCAACGGCGACTAGTTCGGCTGGGAATCTGTAAAAAGAAATGATGATAAAAAATATAAAAAATATAAAAAATTAAAGGAAAATGATATCGTCACGTTAATTCGATCTTATCCGATCGCTACTGCGAGCAGCTGTCCGAATTTTTCTAAAACCTTGATAAAAACTTACTTAAGGGCAACAGCTTGCACTTGTTCTTCTGGGCTCGGGAGCTTATGGTCTACGGCATCGTCGTCGGTGGTATCGGCTAGGATCCTTGACATACAATCCGGAGGCACGGTCACGTCGCCAAGGGCTTCGGTCGACGTCCATCTGCGTAATTCTTCGATAACTGCGGGCTGAAAGGATGGTTTCGAATGATAATTACGTGGGATATAGGCGCAGGTATATAACGGAGTAATTATTTTACAAAATAATTGATAACTTCTATAAGTAAAGCGACGATGAATAAGAAGAAGAAGATAGGACACAACCGGATTTCGATATCCTGAAGGATACCGGTATGTGGTATACGGCTACGAGATTGAAAAATGAAATACAAGTGGTTATCGAACTGGAAGATAATAGCTGTCGTTCATCGAGGATCGGCTTGCCGAGGAATTATTGTTGTCAGATTTAATCTCGTAGGTAATTAGATCTAGTCGCATAGTCAAAGAGCATATTACGTTACACGACGACCGGTTTATTTCTGGTATGGTATTTTGTCAGGGTATGGTTCAGAGTCGGTAACCACCAGGATATACGATCAAATCAGTTCTACGTTGTGTCACGCTATCGCGCTCATTAACACCGGGTTTATATTCGGCTCTCTGTTACAATACAGAGACTTTAAAAAAAAAAAAGAAAAAACAGCCGAGATAACAGATCGACTATAATAATTATACAATCGAAGTAAAATCCGCGTACCCTCGAGTATCGAGGAATTCTATGAAATCGTTAGACATAACGCGTTAATCTCTGAACCTGCGAGTAGGAGACGAAGAAAACCCGAAGATTAATGACGCTGCATAAATTTCGGCACATAATTTAGGTACTGTCCAGGCTTCAAGGCTACTTTACAAAACGTGACAATGTAACGCACAGTGAAAGCGAAGTAGTGAAGTATTGTACTGCTACCAAAGCCTTAAGGTCACATCGCGATGGTTAAATTTACGTTCGGAGAAATAGACCGAAATTTTCGGAACTTTGGACGTTGAGAGTTTCATTTTACTAGACTTCGACGTTTTTTTGAAAACTGGAAATCGTCTCGAACGAATTCGTAAATTTTTTCTATTCTTTTGAACACGTTCTAAGTCCGTTCGTAGCCGTTGCTAGAAGCAACAGGTAGGTAGATAGAGCCGAGACCTATAACGTTATACGAAACGTAGGTACCACTTCTTCAATCCCTTGCTTGAGCCCATTAACTGGCAGTCCTGTTGCAGGTAACGCGAAGGACCACCTTTGAAGATCTCATTCCCAGGAAGGTCGGAGCGTTAAGGCGTAACTACAGAATACCTGGGGCTCGTTCCCCAGCCTTCTTATTACAGTCCAGTATGCACGGAATCGAACCATCGCTCGTCCACCGTTCAGGAAGTTCATTCGCGCCGGATCTTCGCTATGAATTTCGCTTTCAATCGGCTTCCGCCATGCGGAGGTGACCGCGTGAATTAATGGTAACAGAACGAGAGCGGGATTCCGGGATTTCGGACATTTGACGAGCTCGATTTGGTCGCCCAGTTACCGCAGAGACCGTTTTTCAATAAACGGAGAAAAAAGAACCCGCAGCGCGTGTATCGGCCGGCCCTTTTTTCCCTTTTTCTTTCTCTTATTTTTATGGCTGCGTACTTGGCATACGCGATGTAGTACCTATGTATAAATCGCAGTTAATACCGTACCCATACCATAGCGTTATGCCCTGTACCCTAAGAGCTCTGACGGAGACGAGAAACCCCATAAGCACGTCGTAGTAGGAAGGAGGAATTCCGGCGTTGCCAGACCTGACTCTATAATATTTTTTGTGGTTCTCATTCAGATTTGGTATATCAGAGTCGGTTCTTGTCCGTCGACAAGATACGCTGAATGGATAGGGTTGTGGCCCGTCGAAATCTGTACGCGAATTTGGTGAAAATATGAGAAAATTAGCTCGAGGGCGACTTACGACTCTCGATTCTATGTCCAGGCTCCGATCGGGACGTCTTTTCCCAAGTATAGGTGTGCAGATGTACATTTCCATGGAGTTAGTCCGTCCATCTCGACTTATGGAGTCCAAACTCCTGACGGCGACGACTGCGGCAGCTTCGTACAACTCGCGAAGTATTTTGGGCCTCGTTTCGGCGGTGAAAAGCGCCGTTTTCTTGTCCTCTTTCGCGTGGAAGTGATCCTTGCGAGAGGCGAATGTCGAGATATCTGATTCCGCTGTAACACAGAAAACGTAACAGAATTAGCTTCACTTTATCGAACTATAAATTGTCCAAATTGAGGCTCGTTCGAAGGTAATAAACGAAACTCCTCTCTCCGCACCCACATGAGTGCAGTAATACCTATAAAGAAAACCAAGCGAGGAATGAATGGCTCGAATCCATTTATCTATGTACGACTACATTGTGCGTTGCAGGGGGTGCAGCTAATGCCCTTTATCCGGTCATTTTTTATTCCATTTTTATTTTCATTTCATTTTATTTTATTACTAGGTACATAAGGACACCGCTGTCGCATTGAATTGTCGAGAATCGTTCCGCCGTTGCCGGAGTCGTACCGGCTGTGACGACTAATAAAAACTTAGCGTAACGGCCGTGGTTTCGCCCCACGATTAGATTGGGAATAATTACCAGGCTTCAGGATGTAGAATTCCGGTTAAACGGCCGAAAGTTAAATCGATCGACGAAAATTTAGAGAGATGGAAAATTCTACGAGACGCTCTTCCAGGGGAAATGTTATTCCGCCGTTGACTCGTACACGAAAATGATTAATTGAATGAGTTTTACGTCGGGTCTCTCCCGCAGAAGGAAGGGGCGCGTTATAATTGGCGGCTTTTCAATCCGATCTTAATTCAAATTTAACTCAAAACTACAATGGCCTCTGTGTTCTCGGGGCATTGTGGTGTCCCGACCCCATCCCACTGTACGGTATTGTTCGGAGGTGTCTTTGTTTCAACGAAAACAATAATATACCTCCTCTAACAATTTGCCACGTACTTCTATTCGCACATTGCAGGTTTTAGCGTTCAAAGAACGGCATACGTAATTCGTACATTGAACGGTTTGGGTCCTCGCCGAATCCATCGCGACACAAAGTTCTCCTCATCGCGGTAACTTCGATTGAAAATGACGTCCCCCCATCGTTCGCAGACTCCAAACTGCACCATATTGCGATATTGTTTATTGCAATGGAGCAGCCGGTCCGCGGTTCTTACGACAGGACGACTGACCGACCAGAGTTACTTTTACAGACGTCAGAAGTGCGAGTTACGAGTCAAGGCCACTTCGGCTTGGTTACCTACTGCTACATACGTTCACCGGATTGTACCAAGACACACGTTCACGATGGTCAGGTATACGAATACGAACCCGAGATGGAAGTAGCGGCTTCAGCTCGGTCTCACAAATCGTTATTCGACTTGGGTTTGATAAAAAAGTGCATGAGCCAGCTACCGAATGAGCTGCAGTGAGCCGAGTTCCTATTCTCGACTTAGATTAGCGAAATGAATCGTCCGATTGATAAAACGGTGGGGAATTATCCCCATTCTTCTTATTCCTGTACAAGAAACACGTGGGAGGTCTCTCATGGGTTGTGTAAAGTGTCCTCGGGGCTCGCTATCTCTTCTTGTGTCGGTCTGCTGCCGGTGGTAACCTACAGTCCAGTCTGCAGTCCGCAGTCTACAGTTTGCAGTTTGCAGTTTGCAGGCCGACAGACGAACGGACCGAAGCCACACTGCGTCGGGGTTCAACCAAGATATCAAGAAACGGTGTAATTTGTGCACGCCTAAAGCACTTTAGAGTGGAAACGCGAATTATCCCTTCGATGTAGGCACGGTCTCGAGTCTTACCTAGATAGACGCGTTTCTCGCGTGGCTTACGGGTACGTGAAACTAATTTTTTGGAAACGGAGTCCGGATTTAATTGCTGCTAATAATCGATGACTCTTTTCATCCGAACCGGATCCTGGCCGGAGGGATTACCGGATATAAAATAAGTCTGGTTAAAGGGTATACCGAGAGGAGATTTATCGGTGCAAAATTCTCGTTTGGCTTCTACTATACAGTGAATGGCGCGCGGCGTCCGTTCTTGCCGATACGTTTTTTTCCTCTCTCATTTTTATCATTTTTTGTTGTCGCTGTTTTTTTTCTTCTTTATTTTTTTACCTCTTCTGCAGCAGCACCGGGTCTCTTGGTACTGAGGAGGGTCTGTTGGATCTCGCCGGTGCAGGAGGGACTGGTCCGCGATCTACGGTAACCGCATTCCTTCCTTCTCCTCCTCTTCTTCCTCTTTTTAAAACCTCAGTCCTCCGTTGCCCCCACCTCAAAAAAACGAGGCTTCTTTTTCGTTTTATTATTATATATTCACAACGTTTCGCCTCCTCTACGGGTCTCCGTACAGAATGAGAAAAAACCTTAAACTTCGTACCACATTTCGGCACCACGTTACACCTGTGTCCTCTCCTCATACACTCGTCCTTTATCATAGTATCGAAAATGCCTATCGATCATCGAACACATAAGTTACGGTCTCATTATAACTCTAGCGACAAATTATCACGAGTAAATGAACGGGATGATTCATCGTCCGAACCAACCAAGCCGAGCCAAGTGCTGGTTTAAATGGTGTATGTGTACATATAATACGGTAATCAGTGAAGTATCATTTTCTCTGTATACGTGTAGAGTCGTTGATCGCTGGTTACAATCAGTAATTGCGTATCACGTGGCCTCACACGAAGCAAGAGATCAGTCACCATGTTACTCTGGAGTCAGTGAGACCAGGAGTAAGTGTAGTTTCTTGAAACGTCGTTACAGTTGGGCCCCAGACCCGTGGCAAGATGTTTAAACTCATTGGTGAACCGCTTCGGGCCATTATCCACTCTCCACCAAATTTGGCTCTCTGACCTCGACGGACCTTATTAAGAGGAATACCTAACACCGACGAACGAATGAACAGGATACCTATTATCAGGATATCTTGGCTCTTTATGGCTCTGCCGTAAGTCGGAATACTCGTTACGCAAGCGTTCGGCTTCTCGATTCGTATTTTTCTCGTCATTTCTCTCACATTCGTTACGTAAGATCCGAGCCTCTTTCAATACGATATCCGTCAAAGGATCGTTTCTCACTCCATTATTCCCCTCGACGACCTTGGGCGGTGGTTACAGCCTTCGAATTTCATTTCGTCGTTTCGTTCGGCTCTAACGGGCATAAAATCCCCGCGTCGTCGGATAACGTGCCCACGAGCATCGGTCTTTACCAGGACTCGGTCAGGCATACTCGAAGCGTCGTTTGGCAGGTTGGAAACTTTTCCATAATCCAGAATCCACCTCTGCATGCCTATACTGCGGTTTACTACGGGAATTCTAATCCGTCACACGCCGACGACGACTAATGTACAGTTAACTAAATTCTAGGACGTTGCCAAGCTCCGTGCACCGGGTCAGAGACACTGTGGAATACTAGCTTAAGGATATTTCGGGTCCTCTTTATCCCAGATCCACGATAATCCCCGATTACAATCATAAAGTGCCAAACTTCTGCATAAACGTATCAAAACCGTGTTTAATTATACCCCACAACAACCTAACGTGAGCCCATTTAACAATCGAGACATGTATATGGGATGCATACTTCAGAGTCGGCTTTCATCTCCAATTAACTCAGTCTAAGTCGAGTTAATTGACGGTTTTCGCTTCCTACTCGTTATCGTCTAGCTGTTTATTGTTCGCATTGTAGAACGAGCTGCTCAGCTCCGTCCAGCCAATTCTGTTCACTGTTGTTACCTCGTTCTTTTTACAATGCTGTCGAGTGAGCAGTGCCAACGATATATTTTGCTTCTGATTCTTTTTTCTTTTTCAGCCGGATTGATTAATTCCCCATGGTGTTTCTTCCATTATAATATCCATGCCGAGTCGATTAGTCAGAGTTATCGTGTTCGATCAGTGAACTTCGTTGAACGTATAGTGCAGCGAGTCACGTCATCGTGTGGCTCTGTACAGTTCTGTGAATAACAGCTAAAGGGCAGCTATTTCAATCCCCGATGAATGGTGCTGGTTTAGTCGAGCTCTGTCCACATCGAACGATTCGTGAAATGAAATTTTACGAAAATGAATTCAACTTCCTTCTGACGTTCTGCGATAAATTCGTTTCCATATCGCGCCCACTCGTTTCCTCGTACACCTCGATAACTCCACACCTCTGTTATCAACATTTCGCCAAATTATTTCCTTCCCGAATTTTGATTAACGGATGATACGACGAAAGCAGATATCTTCGACCGGTAGAAATTAATGAAAGGAAGTGTTGCGGGTTCGGTTATGATACGATGTCCAGGTCGATCAGTCGCCCGGTAAAACCGCACGTATCGGACCGCAGTTTATTTTTAAAATATGATATTATTGATTGATAGAATCTAAGGCAGATATAACGATCTTGCGGCCGTTGTACATATTGGCTAATGCGATAAAACTTAATCAAACGTTATCCAACCGAAACCGATACGCGATTACCAAGAGATGAAAACAGGGTCAGAAAACGAGTGCCCGGTCCCCGAGCTTGGACCGCTTTTTGTATGTGACAACATCAGACGGTCCTTCCGCTTCGTTCTTCCGGGAATAAGAAGAATAAGAAGAAGAAGAAGAAGAAGGCACGGGGCTAAACTTTCGAAAAATGCTGTTTGATTCTCCGTTATTTAATCCCACGCGATTCAGAGGAAGACGTACCTCGGTTGCGTTCGTGTTAGATACGTGAAATAATCTTTAATGGAACTGTGGTGGTGACCAGTCACGTAGTTATATCATTCATAGCTGCAGGTAAGGACGTGACATCGATACACCAAGTATTGGTGCCTGTGCCAGAGCTTTTCACATCCATATTGTGATGATGGTGAATGTAATCCATGGACGTGTATAATCGTGTACGTGAACGATATTTATGTATGTACGGAGCTTTGAGTGGGTAGAAAAGTGGCTCCATTCTACTGTACCGAAGTCCTGTTTGCCCACACCTTGTATCATTATCCCCCATGGCCTCAAGACGCTAGTCGTCTGATTTACATTTGCGTTAAATCAACGATTGTTCAATTTCGAGATCCGAAACGTATCGTAGGCAGTACATGCGTGTCTCATAAGAAGACGGGCCTTAGAATAAGACCTGTAGATATCACATGACCTTGCGATTTATAGCCGAGCTTAGAACTCCCGGAGTTCAGCGTAGCTCGCCACAAAAGCACTCTTCAGGGGCCATTTATTGCACCCCGAAGAAGAAAACCCTTTCAGGATTCCCACACCCCGTGCAGCATAAGCGACCGAAATGTGTTTCTCGCCGAACTGCAGCGGGAAAGTTGGACTGGATTTTTCCAAATTCTTATAAAAACCCAGAAGCGACACTGTTTCCTGATCCAAAGTTGCGAGAAGAAGGACGAAAGGAGTTTACCGATGGGCTTCTAGCCAGGTATGGGTTTCGAAGGTGTGAGGAAACCTTTTTGTCTAAACTTTAAGAGATATGTATCGGCTCTCGACTTCACTTTTACCGCTTCTTCCATGCGAAGCTACTGGGTTGTTAAATTCATGTGTATGTATGTACGTGTAGGTATTCGTCGGCTAGCCTCGCCTCTTCTCTTCTTTTCGTGATCACCGAGCATACAAGTATACTCTTGAGAAATGAGTGAATTCGAATGGTTTGTAACTCGGTGAGTTTATTCATACTGAAGAGCGTTTCTTTCCTTCCTTCCTGGATTGTTCGCCTGTCTCTCGGCTCTCACATCGGTTATATCATTGTGTCAGCAGCTAGAGAGCCTAGCTGGGTCTTACATATGCGCAGTGACCTCTTTCGTGCCGACGACAACGAGGATATATACTAAATCTACGAAACCCGAGCCTCCTTCGTCTCCTTCGTCTCCTTCTTCCTCCTCTTCTTCTCTTCTCTTCTCTTCTTCGGCGTAGATATGCATTAAAACCAGCACCGAGAACAAGGCACCAGCCTCAACCCACAACGTACGCGATAATTAATCACTCCTCTACACGTGAACCGGCGAGGCCGCCAAGGCAAGGCCTGCCAGAGCGAGACGTGAACCAAGTAAGTAAGTAAGCAAGTAAGTAAACGTAAGTATAAGTAAGTAACGAGCTGGTAGGTTAGACTTAGATAGAATAGAACTAGAGTTAAGTTAAGATCTGAAGTTACCGCACGTTTGAGAGATTTCATTAGATTATTTCTCCTTCTTTTTCTTTTCTTTTTTTTTCTCCTTCTTTTTCTTTCTTATATCCGATTCGAGATCCTTTTATTGAAGGAAATAAGAAGGAAAGACTTTGAGGACTTGAGGCCAACTCCGTCAACTAGGGGTAGTTTTAGCTAGACTTAAGCCGCTGGGCTAAGCTCACGCGGGGGTGATTCCGTATACGTATACATACATATATCTTGAGTAGAAAAAAAAAGGAAAAAAAAAGAGAAGTAGGCGCGTATGCATGGTTTGTTGAGAAAAGCAAGCTTCTGGGTAAAGAAAGAGAGAGAGAGAGAAAAAGGAAGAAAGAAAGAAGTAAAGACGGAAAGAAAGAAGAAGAAGAAGAAGCCGGCGTCGTCTGCATCGAATGCCCCTTGACATTCGATCTCTTTCTTATAGATATATAAGGTTTCGTTATCTTATTACAATTGACCTCACCAGTAGACAATTTCTGTATTAATTAAATGATATTATATAGTAGTCGATGATGATATATTAAACTGTAATAAACACTACCTAATTACGATAATAATTAGCTGAGCAGTTCATCCAAACTTCCGTAACTCATCTACGCGGTATAAGATATGGGGCCATTTGTTTTTGACGATTCGGAAAAAATATTCAAAAACGTTAAAACCAGACCCCCGAAAGCCTAAGAATCCCAAAATTTTGGTTGCGTCGGTGTGATATTGAGATTCGGAATTTTTCGTTCGTTTGAGACTTTCGAAAATTCGGGACCTGATCCCGGCGCTTATAAAGTGCTGAGAATTTCTCCCTTTTCTCGATCCTCTTATTTGTGTAGAAGATACAGCAGCAGCAGCAGCGGGGTTATTTCGTATAATTTTCTCGCCCAAATAATTACAAAGCTTAACCTCTGTTTGCTCCCTATTAGAAAAGCAGTTGACCTTATTTAAGGAGCTTAAATGTCTGTCGCGTTAGACGCTGAAAATAAGAGAAATTGTTGTTTCACGTATTAGGGACAAAACGTGAACAAATATAATCAAACACACCCCAGGAAAAAAAATACAAAAAAAAAAGAAGATATCAATTTAATTAAAACATCATCGCTCCGGGAACAAAGTCCAGATATACCTACCCCCGGTATATAGTTTCACTGGAATGGAGGGGTGGGCACCCTCGTCAAATTTTTGAAAGTTTCTGGAAACGGTGTAAAAGATATTTTCATTTTGCTCTTTTCTCGCTTCTTTTCTTTTTGTATTTTCTTTTTATTGCGATATTGTGAAAAATTGCAGAGATTGAGTGAATCGAGGAGATGCAAGCATCCCGTTGATCCCTTGCGCATTGCGTGTCCCGATATTCGTGATTCGCGATGTAAAGGTTTGTTTAATAATAAATGCCAATATGCCGTAAGCGTCTAGCTCGTAAAACATTTTCTCGATAAGTATATAGGTATATACTTTGGCAAAATTGGCTGCGGGTTTGCCTCCCGCGAATATGTGCAGGGAAAAAGAATGGGAATAGCGTGTGGAGTGGGTATAAGTATCGGATGGTAAGAAAAATGACAATAAAAAGAAGAAATGAGACTTCTCTGATCTCGAATACGGAAAGGAAAGGTTGAGAAATCAGGAAAGAAAAAAATAAAAAAAAAAAAATCTGACTGTAATCTTTACAGCAAATAAAGAGTTCTTCTTATTCTCGTTCCTGTAAACTTGTTCGTTTTTCCTTCACCTCCCGCACAAACAAAAAGAATCTCTTGACACTTCGGCGCCTTCTATACAAAAGAAAATATTTAACTTTTCTACTTCCGCGGATATACTATATACACGTTGTATGTATACATAGTTATATAAGTATATGTGTATAGGTATATGTTCCTGTAATTGGATAACTTTTGATCCGATCGATAAACGCGGTTTGTGGTTCTGTATCTCGTAGGTATTATACTCCATGGTTCTTTTATATTTATATATATATGTATATTGTGCCGGTGAATTACGACTAGTGAATTATAGCGATATAGGTATATATAGATCAGTCGTAAAGAACGTATCAAAAAGTTTGATAAAAAAAAAAAATTAGAAATAGAGAGAGAGCGAGAAGTTTTTTTTTTCTTTCGAAGAAAAGGTGGAGCAGCAGCATATATATATATAAATATATATACATATATATAATATTTTGTCAATATGTTACCGAGATTAGATTACTTCTTATTGCGCTATCACTTTTTCTTCCGATATAAGATATACCAAAAGGTATATCGTGGTATAGGTACACATCTGTATGTCGAAAGGAAACTAAAGTCAATGTTAGTTCGTTCGAGTATATGGGACCGAGAGCTTAATATATTTCCCAGTAAACTTACCTATATACCTATGTATATACGTGTACGTGGCTGAGGACGAGGACGAGGAAACAGCCAATTTCTAAAGCCATAAAATATGGACGTTACACCCACGAGGGTCGCCAAACTACCGCCGGCGGAGGGATGAACAAAAATCGAGAACAAAATCAATGCCGAACGTATAGGTACGAAGATTATGGTTAAAAAATTAAAAATATCACTGGCTTTTATTTTTTTCTTCCAAATATCCGAAAAGACCGAATGAATGAACTATAGGACCGTATCTCTTATCTCTCTTCTCTCTCCTCATCTTCGAAGCATATACCCAACCCTGTGAGTAAAATCCTGACGTTTGACGCGTGCCAGACCTCTTTCCCTGCAAGTTTTCGTTTTAAGTAGGCGGTGACGACAAGAGGTTTATTTTAGTCCCCCTTCCTCGTCTAATGTAATCTATTAATTAATCGTTAATTTTTGTGTAAAGAGAAGAAAAAAAAAATAAAATAAAAATGTTGAAAAATAGACGAGACTGGTTTACCAAAAAAAAAATAACATATGCGATTCAGAAACGATATAGAGAGAAAAAGAAAACAAAAAAGGAAGAAAAAAAGAAAGTACCCAGAATTTAATCTTAGTTTCTGTTTGCAGCCTCTCTCGTTCGTTCAGTTTGTGTATATGTGTGTATATACGATCAAGTATCACTAAATCCACATACCTCACGTCTTGTATACACGAACATATGTATATGCGTACGTGTGTGCGCGTATACACTTGAGAATTGGTTAGTTAGACTTTAAAACAAGTAAGAGAAAAGTTTAGCCTCCGGGACATTTGCCAGAAGCGAAGATATCTAGACCCTATCTCGGTACGGTAGAGGAGCTAGCAGCGGCAGCAGCGGTTGTTAGAAGCCAGAAAATCTACGTACGACGAGTGTTTTTGACTTTACGTTTTAAATAGAACTGCATACAAGTAAGGGGTGAGATGTGGCTGCACCAACAGCAACACCGGCAGCTTGCTTGGTGCGGCAAAGCCTAAACTCTCGAGGCTAACTCAACTACCCATAAAAGAAAATAGCGACGAAATCAGACCACGCGAAACGTTTTTCGCGAACGGGAGACGCATACGCGTTTCTTAAATTAGCGCTGTATCATTTGAAACGCAGTTAAGACGAAGAGAGACGAGTAGGGCTCGAGGGAAATATTGAAATCCGTCATTTTCCCCGTTCGGGACTTTGAGAATTGGTGACAGAAGTATAGGTGTGTGAGAAAGGAGATAAGGAGGAAATATCAAGTGACACCTCCCTGAGCAGCGTTTCTTTTAGAAACGGAGCTTCCGTCACTTCTCTTCACTTCCATTACCAATTTACACCGTAGGAACATCAGCGATGTAAAATACTGCATGGTGTGGATAAGAAGAATGAGAAGAGAGCAGAGTAAATAAGCGCGAGGAGGGAAAGTTGAGAGGAAGACAGCTAGACAGGCAATTAGGTCACGCGCAAGAAACTCCGGAGCCACCAAGCCGCCAGCCTCCTCTTCCTCTTCCTTTTCATCCTCAAGTCACGTTTTCCGGAAGCAATTACTCTCTTATACTCAAAGAATGAACGAGAATAAGAATAAGCAGAGAAACAAGAAGAAAGACGCACTTTTATCGCACAATTCTCGGACATGCGAATGTCAAAAGTCACCGAGATCCTCATCCTCTCTTCTCAAAGCGATACCCTATTTTTCGAAGGCGTTCATTAGCCACGATTCACTCTGGCGAAGGAAATGCCGAGGCTTTCACCGAGAGTTTGAAAAATCCATTTGGATCTGATCCAGTCCGGATTTTTTGGCACTTCGTTGTCGCACCTTGGCCATCGATCAGCTCCTGCCACTGGTGTGCGGTTTTCCGTTGCTCCGCACGCTGTTCTTTCCACCTTCTTTTTATTCCTGTTCCTCGTTTTCTTCCCTTTCTAGTGAAATTACCCGGTTATTTCAACAGCTTTGGATCCAGGCCAGTTTCATCCCCGAAAAGATAGTTTTAAGCAAGCGCTAAAACTAGAGAGCCAAATTTTTTATTACCCCCGAATCTTCCGGTAAAATGGATGTAGTTTTCTTCATTTTTCGTTGAAAATTTATCATTTTTACTACCCGGATCCTAGAATGCGAAGAGGAAACGTTATTCCCGGTAACACAGTCAGGGTTCTTGAATCCAGAAAACTATTAAACCGCTTCCAGCAGTACGTCAGGATGTAAAGAGGAAGAACTTTCAGACTTTGAATTGGACCTAAGCCAAACATGTTCCTGGTGCAACGTGCGATATTTGCCAAGAAAATAACGCAGTGTCATTTTTCTTCGTACTACGACAGCCGGGCGTAAAAATGTTCGCTTCTTTCACCCCATTTGTGGACCCTTCTTCCTTTCCTTCTTCCTTTCATCCAAATCGAATCAGAATCGAAGTAGGCTCGTGGAAGTCAAACACGGAATACTACGACTCCAACTTCTTCTTCCCTTCCTTTTTTCTTCTAACTGTAAAGCCCATTGAACACCATTTGCCGTCCTTCTCCTTCCTCTCCCTCTCTCCCTCGTCTCTATTTTTTCTCATTTCATTCCTAGGCGGGAATTTTGACCAGATGAAGAGCCTCTAGCCCAGTGCGATCGCGGCTAGACTCAACGTTGCTAGTTTAGTCGATAAGAACAGGTCCGCCCACAGCATACGTGCATCGTGTATGTACATACGTGGCGGAGTGTATATACGATCGAAAAATTTCATCGCGTTGGAATAATCCGAGCCAGTATGCGACTGTGATATAATAACGAGAGTTCAAACTCTTGCATCGCTCTTGGTGCGAAAGGGTTTGACTCTGACCTCTGAACTTAAGCCGCGGAAACATCGACCGAACTCTTATATTATATCAAACCATATAATAACTACTACTCGATCCACACGTAACGTGAGTAGCAAATACTGGACTGAACCAGGGTCTGCCTCTTGTTCAGAGTCACGGCGGTCTCAGCGGTCGCACATAATACCTCCCAAGCATATAATCTGCACATGATGACGAACTGTGCTCATGGGTACAGCGCGCAACCACAGAATGACAAAGCTGCGGAAAATTATACCGATATATCGAATCTTTGGTTTATGACGTAGAGATCGAACTGTTCGATTAACGATGGGGATCCGTAGTCGTTATTTTTTGCCTGTTTTAACGGAACTGGATGCGAATTATGAAATTTTTGTACATAAATCTGCGATAGTTATTCGTTAACGGGGTGAATGACCCCCTGGTTCATCGGTCACCTGGAGGTTCTGGGTTGCGCACTTGTCTCGGCAGCGATTTCCTTATTTGGATTCGACTCTGTCCGTGCAGCAGCCAAGGCGATGCGATGCTTGCTTGCCTGCTTGCTTGGCTTAAGAAGAGAAGAGAAGAGAAGAGAAGAGAGGAGAGGAGAGGAGAGAAAGAGCCTTGCTGTACCGCGAGAGGTAGACGATGTGCCGCTACCATGCGGACTGCTGCTGCTGGTTGCTGCTGTAGCAAGAAGAAGTAAAGTGGATATTACACGATAATTTATAGTCCATGATCTGATCGACTATTGCCAGTCTCTCGCGCAGAAAAGGGAGGCAAGAAAAAGGTAGTTTCCGCGATAATGGACGAGGTCTCGTCTCGCATTTGAAATTTTAATCCTGTAGGGCTCACCCCGTTAGCACAGCTCGCACTTGTCCCGCTCATCCGCAAAAACACCCCTTCAACTTCCATGGGGTTGGTTATTGGAGGATACAGGATGATCCTTAAGCCCCACCCGAATTACGGTTGGAAACCTATTTTGCATATATGGATCCAGCAGCTGACCACTAGCCGCCGCACTGCAGGGGGGTATACGAGTCGATGTAATGGGACGGGATGGTATGGGATGAGATGTAACACCTAGCCGAACGACTCCCCAGTATGTGTGGCTTGGGGGGATCCAGGGAAAAAATTATACCCATGAAGAGAGCCGGTCGTCGGCAGATGCAACTGTTTGTAATCAAGATTCATCGTGACGGACAGGGAAGAGCGAGCTCGTCAGGGTACATTGTTGGAGCACAAGGTGTTCCTGGGGGAAGTTAGAGGCGCGTGTTTCTCCTCTATTTCCGTTTCCGTCTGTCGTTCATTCGTTGATATTCGTTTCGGGGCACGAAGTGATCGACTTTTCGTTTCTTCAATCAGAGTTTCAATTTTCTGATCCCTAAATCTCTGCCACTGAGTTGTGTGCTTGTGGCGGTATTTTACGACGCCCAAGTTGCGCAATCGACGCTTAACTAATATATGCCTTGGCCACGAAGCCGCGCTGGTATGGTAATCTATGGTAATCTCAAACAGGACTCCGGGAGTCGGACGATCTCTTGAGAAACCAATTTACGTACCAACGTGCGGTGTCACGCGATCTTAAAATATCAAATGTGCATGTGCACACGCAGGATGTTTCTCTATCGATGCTCCTGTCACCGTTCGATCGACAAAAAGTCGAACTTTTGCTATCCATCTCTTCTTTCCATGACGCAAACGACGAATCTGGTGAAATACGTTGGTAGTCTTCCAGCTATGAACAACATACCCATATCTCGTGGTGTATGGTCGAACTTGTGCGAAGAGGATCAGATACCGTATTGCAAAAGGACGTCGGCTACCGAGAAAGAACAAAAACGAGATAAAACTCGCAGAGATTCGTTTAGGGCGAATGGATATAATCCTGGAATGAGAATAAGAAGTCCGCCGTTCGATATTCCGAGCAATATATAAACTGGATTAGTTTCACCATAGATATCTAACTGTTTGGCGAATCTATCGAAGGGGAGAGGGACTTCGAACTCTCGGACGGATTGAAAAATCATGGACGAAGCACAGCCTGATGCAGTATTCAGAATTCGGGACTTAAGAGATTAAAATTGAAATACCTGCACCAGGCAGGCTTGTGCATACGACGGAATATGATACTTTTAGGAGAGATTATCGCGCTGCGTGTCGGCGTGAATCCGGCACCTCGAGCTTCCACGGCATAACTAAGTTAGCTTGGACTTAACTTTTGTAAATTTAGAATAAAAATGTGACTTCGTTAATTTTCTGTGTTTTTTCTAACACGAGTAGACCTGCACCATAGAAAAGACCTTCTTCTCTTCTTCTCAGGTGATGCAGGGTTGAAGGTAATTGAACTTGCGGAGAGGAACGCCATTCCTGTCCTCTGACCATAATGTGACGAGTTGGCAGTATTGGCTATGCTCAACCGAGCTGAAGTAACATCTCTCACAACCAGTTCTTGATATATTTTCATAAAAAGTACACCTCGATTCTTCCGAAGGAGGCGAACGGTTACGGGTATAAGTACAAAGACCTAAGGATCTTCGTACTCGCAGCATAGTCCAGTATATACGTCCGGAACGAGGTATGAGAAGGACAAGTTTATCGGCGAGATAAATAAGGCGAAAAAATGGAACTAGGAAACGGATCGAAGAATCCACTAGACAAATGGCGCTAAGTAGCTACGCGGAAAGATACCCACGTAAAACGTTTCACTGCAATTTTTCGGTCGTTCGGTATGAGAGACGACGGTATCAGGGATTACAGGATACATACAATAACGCCGCGTAGCTGATGGGAAGAGACCCTTTCTCATCGTATACGTAGGAGGTGGGTAGAGGTACGTGCCTTGTAACCGAGAGACAACTACCACGTTCGCACTGGTGCACTAACACAATTCCGAGAGATCGTTTCACAGAGAATAGCTGATATCGTACGTGCCTTAGCTGTGTATTATGCGAGGGGTCTGGATCGAAGAAGAAGAAGAAGAAGAAGAAGAATAAGAAAGGCGATCGGATCGTAACTAAATTTTTTCGGGAACTAGTCGAAGTTCCAAATTCGTTTGGGACGACTTAGAATTTCGAGAAACTTTCGAGTTTAGAACGTAAAAACTTCCGAACTCGAGACCCTCGAGAGTCCAGAGATCCTAAAAACTTCACAGAGCATGAAACTCTCTTATATCGATTGAACGGATAGTTTAAGCTGATCCTGACATGAGGATGGGCACGAGAGGGACGGGGCCACATGGATCTAATATCACGAAGGAAGTCCTTCGAGTGTTTCCGTTTCCGGAGCTGATGACGCCGGATCGTTTCTGCTCGACGGTTTGATTACCCGCGATATCGATCTAGGTGTACATGGATTCGAGGATTCGAAACCCTTTGAGGATCTCTCATGGGGTAAGTGTAGCGATGAATATAAATAATCAAATGACACACCATGGACTCTGAAATGTTTATTCGAGGTTTGTTTCACGGTCTAGACAGTCTTCAGGACCGCTCGTCGCTCTCGGCGTGTCTAAAATAAACCAACCGCCAACTAGACTAGTGGCCAGCGTCTATTTCCTATTCCTCTATTCATAGACGAAGAACGTCTATCCTTAGCTCCGAGGAATATTTACTCACAGAAATAACCGGCGAGTAGCTATAATCGCTGGTAGACTAGGCTAACAGACACCGCTGTCCGCCGACATTAGCCTTGAAGAAGAATCAGACGAAGACGAAGAAGAGGAAGAGGAATTGAGGCGGCAGTTTATCAGTTAATGTCTCACACAGCGAAGGAGGAACGTCTCACGATCTTTACTCCGAGATATCCGGTAGCGAAATGTCCATAAATTATAATTTTCGTTTTCGATCAACCCCGAGGCACAATGGAACTCTGAAACGCTGTATACATGAGGCACATAGGTGGGATTCACCTGTCGCAAGTCATGCTCTGTTTGCAGTGATAAAACCGCCTTGATTATCGCCATGGTTACTCGTACCGGCGATAAACGGTCTGAACATGAACGCGAGAAGCTCTTTCCACGGGTTTCCACATACAACACATACGTGTTAATGAATTAGAGCCGGGAACACGAATCGGCGATGATTCCACGATAATCTTATCAGTCGAAGCACAATTCCCATTTCATTTAGGATTTCCATTGAGTCGGTAGCGCCAAGTGTTAATCTACGGCTCGCAGCGACACGTCCGATAGCATCAGAGGCCGAGGATTTGGCCTGACCTATTTTCCGCAACGATCTAGATACCACGACGATTTTTCATTTTTCTCTTTCCTTTCAATGCGTGGCTACGCGACCGTGGAGGATTCGTTCTTCCGGAGTTAATAAACTCCATCCGGTGTTACGCGTGTTTTGCCTTTGTCTATTTCCATCGAGGCATTTGGTCGACTGTGACGACGAGCGTCGGTCGATATTGAATAGGCGCGTGGTTTCCGAATGCCGGTTCTTCGCGGAGTTTTGTCGATATGATAATGAGGAGAAGATGAACGGAGCTTCGAACAACATTTTCGACTCGAATCATGACGAGAATTCGGCGGAATAATTCCGTTCCATTCGAATTGAAATGATCAGGGGCAACGCAACATCACCGCACCTCATTCGTCCAAGAGGACTCCGGGGTTGTTCTCGGTACAATTGAATCGACAGGAGCCGCAGGAGAGAAGCGGTTCATGCCGGATCTAACATCTGCTTGAATTCTGCACTCCATCAGCGGCTACCTGGCAGTAAAATACACCACGGTGCGGTGTATTGAGTTAGTTGCAAAGCGTTTTATTTTTTCGCCTGTCATGTGTTACTCCATGAGCTTGCAGGCTGCCTGCCTGCCTGCCTTTGAAACCACAGGCGGTATATCCCTCTTCCTTCCTCGCTACTATCAAAACACAATGGAGTTCTCTTCCCTTTCTCTCTTTCATTCCCTTTTTTATTTTTTTATTTTATTTTTTTTATTTTTCGGTAATGCTACTGCCTCCACACACTCAATCGCACAATTCAACTGGAAACATTCGAGTGAGTAAGTGGTGACTAGATTCTCTCTACCTCCTCTATTCATTCATAATGCTAAAACGATTTAATGGATACACACGATGAATCGATTTAACGAGCGATTAATGAGGGGAAGAGAATACTCAGCCTTTCTTCTTTCCATTTTTTCATCAGGTATATCTGCGATATGGACACAGCTGGTTTTGATCCATTATCACAGATTAGGTAAAATCGTTCTTCACAATTGCGATTCAACAAGTGCCATGATTATTATTCTTTCATTAGGTGAAAAGAAAACTTGATTTCAAATCGATGGGATATCGAAATGCGAATGCCGAGGCATGGTAGAATTTTTTCGAGGGGCAATTTCTATTTTCTTGGATGAATTCGAGTCGGAAGGTTTTCTATGAACTGTACAACGGCTCGGCGAATTATTTCCTCGGTTATCATAGGCGAAAATAATCGAATCGGAGTTGAAAAGAGGGGAGGGGTTGAATTTGGGCAAATGACCATATCGGTACATTGAGGAAATGCGATTCGGCACGGATATTAATCTTGTTCAACGAATTCGACCGCCGAACAGAACTCCGGTATGACAGAAGTCCGGACTTCATGCGTATCCGAAAATCCCCCAGGGGTTAGAAAAGGGTTAACGGTTTAGCTGCGGGGTTCAATCTGTTGTTATTCATTCCAGGCCTCAAATTTATAATCAAAATAGTCTTTCCATCTCGAGTTACGATAATTACGTCGATCGTCTTATAACAGAAATTTGAAAAAACAAAAATTACAAAATAAACGGAAGTCTTCGCGTTTACCCGAGTCGAATAATTGCGAAAATTTCGTCGAATATTTCGAAGGGGAATTACATCCGGTCCGTAAAATTTGAAGGGAATTGCACCCTGTACGACCCTTGCATTGGATCAGCGGCAGCAGCAGGACGTCGAAGAATAATAAATTACGATATACGTGCCTCCCGCAGCCTGTATGGTATTTGAATGGGGATTTAATTTACCGACAATGAGTTGATTTTGGGAATCGAAGTGAATCGAGGAAGCTAAACGAAGCGTTGCGGTGCGGAATGGGGGAGAGAAAGAGACGGGCGAATACTACACGGTGAATTTCACCCTGTATAACTTCCAAAGCCGATGTTTTTAAAAAACACGTGGAAGCTGGATGGGATGGAGGAAACAGCGAGCGAATTCGCACGTGCGTTCCATATTTAAACTCTAAATTTCACACCGCCAAACCGTGGCTGATTGCTGATTGTTCCCAGTTTACGCGAGGACCAAAATATCCGGAAAATACCTCCGCCCCTCAGAAGCTTTCGCCCTAAACTCACGGAATTTACTCCCTATTCATTCCCACGCAGCTCACCTTGATTTGTTTTGGGATAAAGTCGACCAGTTCCGAAAGTCTCAGGAAAAATTTTAGACGTTCTTATATCAGACTCGGTATTTTTTAGCTACAAAAAAGTCGAAAAGATCTTTTCGGTGATCGGCGATCGGCGTGAAAAATCCTCCTTTGTAAACGGTGTCGATGACCTCGCGTTACACGTCGCGTGATGGAACTTTTCGACTGAACTTCGCTCGACAAAGGCCTATGCAAAAGGGCTGCGGTTTTCTGATCGGTGGAACGAAAACTGACGAAAAACAACGAAAAAGAAACTGGAAAGAGCGAAACAGGGAAAGAGAGGAGCGAAGGAAAGAAAAAAAAACTAAAAAGACTCGGAATTTTAACCCCAGCCCCCGTAATTCCCATATTCCGTACTTTTTCTAAAATTCATATATTCCCGGCGTACGTGTGTTCCGGTAAACGCCACGTCGCGTATCGGCGGCTACAAACGCTACACCTGCGCCCTTGTCAAACTTTTACATCTCTTTTCCCCGTTTTTCACGATTACGCGTTAAACGTGTACGTATGTGTAGCAGCGCGGTGTTACTTACGGCCCTGCAGGTATAACAGGTGCTCTCGACCGTTGATCCACCTCATACCTCGTGTATACGAGCCTCTCCGCATTACGTATACACACATCAGGGCGAGGACTTATTCAAATAACCCGAGTGCAGGTGCAGTTTGTTTTTGAAAATAGGAAACGCGCCGATAATAATCGATCACCAAAAATCTCGATCTTCTATCGGTTGAATTATTCCTCGATGATCAGATCGAAAAAAAATTTGAAAAATAAATAAATAGGGAAACGAAACGGGAAGGAATAATAAAAGTGGGACATGCAACGGTTCTTACGTACGCGTGTGTGCATATCCCCCTTCCGTATTTCATTTTCCCTCTCCTCGCCCCTTTATATTTCCTCCAAAAATTTTCCTCTCTCGGTCGTTTCTTGAACTGACTTCCGGTCGCCAGCTGCTATGGTGGTGGTACCGAATAAGTGCCTCCCTATGCGGGGAGGGATGGATGGAAGTAAGTCCTTTTTCCGTTTAATTTTAGCCATCCGTGACACGATCCCTTATATCCCTCGGCTGTTCGCCCTGCATATATACACGCGCACGTGCGTCCTTACGGTTAATATTGTGGGGTGTAATACGCGAGGGAAGGAGAGAGGAATCCTTCCTCCTTCTTTCTCCTTCCTAAAATCTCGAATAATTAAGTCATCGAACCGCGGAATGACGAGCTTAGTGTAGTTCGCTTCTAATTTTGTCCCAAAAAATGCGAAAAATTTGAGGAAAACTTCTATTCCTCGGGCGACGATGGATTTCCTTGTTTCACAGCTGACGGAGGAAGAACCGTTGCTTTATTGCTCCAGAGTCCTACAGGAGGCCCCTTGAAAGAGTCCTTAAGAAACGTGCGGAGAGGGTGAGTTTAAAAATGCATATCGCATCGCACGCTCGTACCCGCCCAGTCCTCGATCCTTATATCCTCACCCCATAAGAATGAACGCGGAACAACGCCGTGAGGACAGATGTCTCTTTGGAATTTAGTAACGCGTTAATACCGGGACGAAGAATAAGAATGAGGAAAAGGAGAAGGAAGAAGAGAAACGTGCATACGAATAGACTGGATGTAGGTATATGTGAATTAATTCCGGGTTACATCAATGGTAGAATGTTGTACGAGGTGTGGACAGCTTCATTTCCCAACCGGGTTTCACGTTTCACGATAGTTTGTCGCCTTTTTTTACATTCCAACTTTCAGTTTCCTCGTATTTCGATACGTGGGAAATATCCCTTTTACTTTCTTTATTAAAAATCCTTTGCGATCCCTCTTTTATCCGGAACGTATCTACGCGTTAATCGCCGTGATTTATGAACAGGAAAAGGAAAGGGAAAAATCAGAACTGTCACTGTATCACGCATATGGTGTCTCACGTGTAGAGCTGCTGGAGTATATGGAGTTTTTACGGTTTTAAGAACCCGAAGGCGTGTGCCGACTGACTATACGAGTTCTTTTTCTGCTCGTTCTTCCCTACTTTCCTCCTCTTCTCTCCCTCTTTGAAATGAAATGAAAAACTGTCCTTTCCCGGTGTACAGGGTGATCCAAATTCGGGGTGGAGATTCCTCGCGAAATTCTGAGGATAAATTCTCTTTACAAAAATTTCGTGAGACCGATAGTTTCAGAGATATGGAAGATCTTAGTCTTATAGGTGACACGCCAGGGGCGGCGATGAGTAAAGTCGAGCGGTGCCCCGGCTATGCGATCAATGCGCTCCGCGTTTGGTCAACTAAGATCTTGCGTAGCTCGTAAAGTACGGGTCCCACGAATTTTCGGTAAAGGAAAATTAGTCTTGGATTTTCACTGGGAATCCACCCTAAAAATATGGCGGGCTAAACTTTAATCGCTCTGTATATTTAGGCGGAATAATAAGAAACGATCGTAAAACATTATGAGAGACGCAGAATTACCTCGGTATAGCGTATAATTATTATATACGTGTATACCTGTTCATGAGGAAAGAACGCGGCAGCGGGGGGTTACGAATACAAGGTATAGGTAAAACCGTATACCTACGTATATACTGTATTTTACCAGAATGCCATTTCTTCAGTTTTCCTATAGTGTATGTGTATATGCGTCTATGTGTATGTACGAGGTTCAACAGGCTCTCCTTTCACAGCTATACCTACTACCTAACGACACATACATGCGTAAGTACACACACAAGCACACACACACTTAAATTTATAAAACGTTTGTGTAACTCAGTGCGAGTTACTTTCCCACGATCTTTTCGTCCTCTCAATAAATTTCGTCTAATTCAAAATTAACGACTAACCGTGTGATTACTTAATTGTCGCGTTTACTTATTATAGCCAGTCGAAGTTATCGGCTCTAGCGTTTTTTTTTTTCAATTCATTTTTGATACACAATAATCTTCTTCTTCTTTTTCTTCTAATTTCTTTTTCGGTTTTAATAAGTTTTCTATCTTTTGAACTAAAACTACACGAACAATTCTCAAGGTAGCCACCCACACCCGCACGTACGGGGTGCGTGTATATTTCCCACAACAGCTGTAGGTGCCACTGCAATGCAGGTAATAACCCGGACTCTGAGAGATCTATTCATCCAGGATTTTAAATTTTAACAAAAATCCTACCGTAACTGTGAAAAGAATGAAAAAGAAGAGGAAAATGAATAAAATCAACCAAAAAGCAGAAATTTTATTTCTATTTTTTCCTTTTCTTGTTCTAATTGCCAATTATTAGCACTTTACGGTATTTCAATAAACGTTATCAATTATCGATCCGAATATGTCTGTATAAAGGTATATCTAATATTATGCGCGTATATATGGTCAGTCGATATATCCCCACAGGCTATAGTACAGCGGAGTACACGTACATACATACACAGCAGTCTGGAGGGAAAGAAGAGTGGTAAAACGCAAAATAGATCTATGGCTTCCATCGGCAAACAGCTTAGGTTCCCTATACTGGCTCGAAAGAGCCCCAGAGACGGAATCAGAGAGAGAAAAAAATCGGGGAAGAGAGACGGGCGGATATAAAGGGAGATAAATAGAGATAGAGATAGAAAAAAGTCCATCCTTCTTTCCTTCAAGGGTCTACGGGGTGTCCAACCTCGACTGTATATAGGTATAGGTATAGGTACGTGGCCAATACCTCGAAGGATGTTATTCAACGGTCCCATAGAACCTGGCTGCTATATACCTAGTTCGGAAACATACACCGCGAGTTAAAGGAGGAGGGAAAACGGAGGGAAAACTCAAGCCGGAAAGAGACGGACGGAAGATTTCTCTCCTAAGATGCGGAGAAGGATTTACTCAGATGCAGCTAAACCAAGTATAGGTCGTAGTTTGTTGTAATATCGGTATATACTAAACGATGGTATGTGTATCGGGTTTACCAGAACGATAGGGGAAACTCTTTTCGTTTTTGGATTCGACGATCGTTTTTCTCCAATTGTTCGATGAATTTTTGTTTTCGTTTTCGAGAGACCATTTTGTAATTTGTATACGAGAAACGCGCGGTGCACTTTGCGTGTACACGTACAAGTGTGTATAAATAGGGTACAGATACAAATTCAAGAATAGAAAGTACCTACGCCGACTCTAACGACTGTATACTACGATATTAAATCTAACTATACGTATTGCACGAATACAAACGTGTATATGTATATAATGTAAGATTCTATGAGAAAGTTGATCGGCTCCGCAGGTCAAGGGTTGAAATTTTAATAACGAAATGAATACTCCGCGATAGTTACATTCTATAATATAATATACTGCGCTATTCGCTTGATGAATGAACGAATGAATGGTTTTTAAAAAAAGTTTAAATTGTACGCAATTAATATTCCGTGTATGTAGAGTGTATTTATGTATATATATTGACGAATGGACCGTCGTTCAACGGTTATGCTAAGAAACGATTAGATTTAATATATGTATCAATAAACACCCGATGTATAGACGCTGCGTTGTACGGTGTACGGTTATTATCGGAAGGAAGTAAGAAGGAGAGAGATATGTTTGCACAGCTTAGAGATCTTCGCTTGATACATATTATTCAGGTTTAAATCCCGTGCGCGCGAAGAACGGAGAATAGAATAATAAGAAGAGACCTTAGTTACAGTCTTTGTCGGCCCCAAAGGCGAGAAGAAGAAGAAGACGAAAAAGAAGAAGAAGAAGAAGAGGGTCTGTACTCCGGGCTCGCGCATAACAGCTCGGTAGAAAAGTAGGCGTGGAAGAACAAGCACGAGACTTCTTCCTCCTCTTCTTCGGTTAAATTTTTGCCCCCGAGGTACGAGGATGAACCTAATCGTTTTCCCACGCCCGGTAAAACTCCGGGAAACCAGAAATTTCGTTTCCGAAAACTCGCGTCGTCGGTATAGCTTCGCTTACGCAGTGCGGAAGCGCGTCGCATCATCCTCCGATTTATCTTTCGAATCGTTACACACGGTTTCTCCCTTATTTAATTTTTTTTTTTCGTATATATGTACTTACGAACTGGTATCTTCTTTGGGTCAATTATTCCAAGACGTTCGTCGACCTTGTCCACTCTTTCCCTAAGAGCACCGCTTCTGTCAGCTATAACAGCGAGCTCCGATGTCAATTCGGCGAATATATCTTCGGCCAATTTTAAAACCGAGGCCAATTGCTTCAGACAACCTGTCAATGCCCCGTGTGAAACGGAATCCAATTCCGCACCGGCATCGGGCAACGGGCCCGGCGGTACGTGTCCCCTGCACAATAATCGCGGTTCTACTTTTCTCATTACGAACGGCATCTTGATTTTTTAAATTATTTTTTTTTATAATATAATAATAAACCACCTCCCACATAACATTAGAATGATTTATTATCTCTATATATATTTTTGTTTTATTATATATTTTAGTTTATTTTATTATTATTATTAATTTTTTGCTTTATCAACTTCACATTGCAAAAAAAATTTTTTAATTTGAAAAAAACCAATGAAACCGAACGATTTCTCACGATTTTTAATTTTTGTCGTTTGTTTTTTTTTAAACTTTTTGGTACGATTTTTTTTTTTTAAATTTTGTTTTTGTATAACTTTTAATTATACAGTAATTTAAAACACACAACGGTCAAAAACTGGTTCTATTATTCACTCCGAAACTAGTTATACGTAATATCGTGTAATAGAATTTTTTGTTCTTTTATTTTACTAGCCGTTCGATAATAATAATAATAATGATAATGATAGCAATAATAATAATAATAATAATAATGTGAATGATCAACAATGGGGAAAAAAAAAGGAAAAAAAAAAATATGAGAATATCAAAGACTTGTGAGTATAATGATCATTTTTACGACACGATGCGATATTATCCCGTATATCGCGTATATATATGTGTATAATATTAAGTCCGTTGAGTTTACATTTTCACGTTATTTCAAAATCATGTTTTTTTTTTTTTTTTTTTTTTTTCTTTTATCTACATCGCCGTGAGGATGAAACGATCCACCCGGCGGTCGTACGCGAAGTGCGTTGCGGGGAGACTGAAACTGCCGGCCGGCGCCGCGCCGTTTCAATTTGAACCTGAAACCCGCTTTCTAGACGTTCTTGACGTCACGTGAATATCACGGATCATCCCCACCCTCGTAGCATTAGGTTCCGGACATCGATCGTCGGTAGGGTAGCTCATTTCCTGTCGATATCACACGCTGCTATTGTTTCTGTCGGTAAACCAGTCCACGTATACGAATACGAGATGGATTCAGATAATTTTGCGAGTCGGTAAGGTAGATTCGAACGATCAACTCTTCAGAATCCAATAATTTGTATTAAAAACACGAAAATGGATTTGTGCGAAACTCATCGCTTTTAATATCTCTCGAGATTATCCCTACGCTGTTTTTTTCTTACCCGTAGAGTAAAACGGAAGTTATCGAGTCAGCCATCTTAACGAAGGCTTAAAAAGGCTTGTTCTTGTTGTGTCGCTCGAAGACCGAGCCTGCGATCACCAGTCAGGCGTACATAACCTCTCGAAACGCGAACGCTAAGCACGTGTATTGAATCGTTGATTATTCTCGGATAAAAGAAATTTCTCTTTCGGCTTGATTTACACATTTTTCGAGCTTACCGTGTAACAATATTGTAGTGAGAAAATATCAGGAGGCGGAAGAAAAAGAAGGGAGAAAACAATTCTCACGAACGTGAGTGATCGTTACTTTTTTTTTTTTTTGTTTTTTTTTGTTTCTCTCGTTTCCAAAAATTAGTAACGAATTGATCGTACAAGCAAATCATTAAGCATGAGTCAGGCTGTTAAACAGAACAAAATATCGACGGAATCTATGATCGGAGATATCGCGGCGTCGATCGGTGAGAAAAGATTTGTGTGGTTTTTTGAAAAATCGCAGTAAATAATTGGCGGATCGATTTATGTCAAAAAAAAAAATAAGGAAAAAATCTTTTTTTAATTTTTTTATTCGGTTTGATGATAATTAATTATATGATTCATTATTTCATACGAGAAATGAGGAAATTTTGTTTTTCAGAATCGATAGCCAATACGTTGGAATCTATAAATAAATCGCACGGTAATCTCCTGAGGGTAAACAAGGCCGTGGTTGCTCTAAAATTGAAAATAGACAAGGATAAAAAAACGGACCTAAACGTTACGGTTCCTATACCAGAGGGTAAATAACAAAAAATAATAATAGTAAAAAAAAAAACACCTTTTATCATTCCGATTCATCTGTGTGGCGATTGCTGTTCATTTCTATAAGTATTGAGGAGATTGATGATATCGAGACTTTACGCCGAAAAAATGAAAACATTTATGAAACCTCTTATTGTTATTATTAACCAAGTATAATACATACCTATGGCTGTAATGTGTTTAATAAATGTTTTAATGTATATGTTTATTCGTTAGTCATTGTTGAATGTTATATTCTCAGTATCATACGTAGTATTAATGTTTGTATCAACGTTTTGTAATTATTAATATTAGTAGGGGGAAGTTATCACGTATGTCGTATATTAATATCTTGATAAATGAATCAGAATCAATAAATAACAAAAAAAATGTAGAGAAATACTCTGAACTTTGATTTTATGTGTTAAAAATATGTTTTGGTAGTTAGAAATCTGTTTGTATACCGTGCGTTTTCGTGGATGAGCTACATGCGTAGTTCCGAAGATAGCCGAACGTACGCCCTACTATATGCAATTAAGGGTACATGTCATAAAGATATCAGTATTTCTGAAACTCGAGCCTTGACGGCAAGCTGTCAGTTGCTGTAGAGCCTTTATGTCTATTTATCGCAATGTTTATAGGTTAATCTTTAATCACACGTAATCATTCGAAATCGATTGATCACTGATCCGCGTTATTCAGCTAGTTTTATGATTAAAGAATAACCTATAAACATCGCCGCCAATGTACGTAGGCTCTACAGTAGCTGACAGCTCGCCGTCAAGTGTCAAAAATAATGATATACATATATATGACATGCCCCTTAATTGCATATAGTAGGGCGTACGTTCGGCTATCTTCGAATCTAAGCATGTCGCTCATCCACGAAAACGCACGGTATGTATAACGTATGTAGTAGTGACTGATAATGAGACAATAAACACAGCTGATACCCTTTAATCGTGAGATTAATTCATCACCAGGTATAAAATTCCAACGTATATTATACCGAAATTTTTTTCATGATATTTTCCCCGAATGTGTATCTAGGTAAAGCCAACGTTAGGTAAAAGAAAAAGAACAGAAGGATACGTTTAATATGCGAAAGAATAATATAATTGCGGGTTCAGCATTTTTAGGAGCTCAGTTGAAGTTCCCAGCAAGATTAAAGTTTAGAAGATTTAAAACTCCGAAAGTCCAAAGATCCTAAAATTTCGGTCTATTTTTCACAATGCGAAGACAAAAAATAGCGACATTCTGATCTAGACCCTCTTTACAAAAAACGTTTCCTCATCATTAATTATTCGTTATTCATAATTTATGACACTGCGCAAAAATTATAATCGCGAGGTGCAGAGGTACGATTATTATAAATTACATAAAAGCGGGGTGATTAGACAGTCTTTATTCGTTCGCTTGTTTCTATTATTTTTCATCACATTTTTCCATATTCATGTGTTTCTTATTCATAATAGCGAAAGAATATTATCACGGGGAGTATATAGTATATATACATATATACTGTAATAAAATAGCTGTGAAAAATCCTCGGTCGAATTTATATCTCGGGATCATCTTTCTGTCTACGTCTCGGATCATCCGCGCTCACAGCGAATATAGGTGGTACTGGACCAGATTGACGTATGCCAATATCGTTTCTCGATGAATACGGCCTCTGCTCCGGTATAGCGTGTCGACGTCTACTTCCTAAGCCTAGTTTTTTGCAGCTGAAATAACATCGTTGCAACATAAATAATCTCATCGAACAAAAAAAAAAAGGAGTTTACTTTTGCGAAGAAATAACCGCCCCACCACCATTCGCGAAATATTTCGAATCGCGACTTTAATTGAAATTTATCGTTTTCTATTCGATAATCGAAATGACAAATTTTTACTTATATTATGATACCGTCGTTTCGCGGAAGATTTTTCTCGATCCATTAGTTTTCGCGTAAGTACAATAACGAGTTCTTCTTTCTCGGTTTTGCGGTATATATAATAATGATAATAAAAAGGGGTTATTCGCGCGCTGGAATATATATACATGTATAAGTTTAGCAGCTCGCAAGTCATGATTCGCGTCATCAAGAGCACATTGCACCCAGCAAGGATAAGAGTCTGTGGCTCTGAACTTGGCGGCAGAAATCTGCGAGCGTGTCTATACCGCGGCTATGTGTATACCTGTGGTCTATATTGCTCTATCCGCAAACTCGTGCATCTCGCGAACTCGAGTTGGCTTTGACGATGCGAGTGCATTCGGCATTAGCCACGGTATCCCCCAGATCCCCGTCTAGATTTGCGAAATGCAATTTTCGAATGCTGTACGGTCGAGCGCAGACACCGAAGACTTCCAGCGAAATAATGAAGAAGGAGAGAAAGAACAATTCGCGAAAAAAAAAAGGAAAGAATGGCAAAACCGCGCACCGGATTATTCAGCAGCACGACACGGGGACCTAAAAGCTTTGATTTTTTACTGACCCGGCTTACAACGAGGCTGAGATATCATGGTTTACCATAAGCGTGCGAAATTGCGGTTTTTAAAGTACTGCACACTTACCTGGAATCAGAAGCAATTACAGTAGCCGATAAAAGAAACGCAATTAGAGGAGGAGAAGAAGCAGAGCACTTTTATCCTTCACCTTGTGTTATAACCGTATTAGTCACTTCCATTATCCCCCAATAAATCAGAGAAGATATTAGCTACGACGGTTTTATTAATTTCTGCGACGAGAGATGATTCTTTTTTTCTTTTTCTTTTATTTTATTTAAAAGAATGAAGAGTTCGTATATAGTTTTATCGGAAAATTATTATTCGTGTTACATATACATATATAGTCGATATTATCGATATGGTTAAGAAATAAATAAATAGTATACATATAATAATAATAGAAAATAATTTAGGTAATAGGAAAGCAGATGGGATGTGGATAGAACAGTTTTTTCCATATCCGCATACATAAGTCGCACAGAGATCATAGAAAATAGGTGATGTGGGTAAAATGAACGATCTCCCGTGTTCTCATCGGGGACTAATGCACACACCTGCAATTATTGTGATCGTAGTAGGAGCCCGTAGTGCATTCGGTCGTTCCTCTGCATTGGCAAGAGCAGGAATCCTCGTCCCAACGTTTGGTCTCGTTACTTCTCCGGCATTTAGCGGCTTCGTCAACGTTTGTACAAGCGCAACGACACTCTTTGACCAAATAACTCTGCTTCTCGTTACAGTGCTGCCGGGGATCAAAGTATACGGAAAAATATATATACGGTGTAAAAATCGTTCGAGAGAAAATTTAACGACGAAAATAATTACGTGAGCTTTGGTCTTGCAGCCGCAAGCGCACTTCGTGTGTTCTTCTATCGGTACGATCTCCTTGGACTTGTATGTCAGCCTCGTGTTAACGTCATATTCCGTTACTAGCACCTGAGAGGCGATAAGTGAATAGATGAATGGGTGAATAAATGAGAAATGAATTTTTTACTCGACGATGTTGAATAAAATCTTAATAAAAATTTTCTTACGAAGGTGTTTCTGACCTGAAAATTTCTGACCACCTTAGCGGTCGGTTCGCAGGACAATGTCGAGTGTCCGCAACACCCTCCGCATCTCGGTACTCGTGTGCAGCTAGGAATGTAAATTAACGAAGAAGAGGCGGTTGAATTTCTAAGAGACACCGGCTGTAGTTCAGGGGCGCAAGTAGCCGCCTTAGGTAATTCGACGTTGGAACGTTCGTCGCCGGCGAAACGGTCTGCAAAATAATTTTATAGATGATGAAAAAAAAAAAGAAAAAAAAATTTCGTCGGATAACGACATGGTTTACACGCGTTTCAGAATATTTTGAATCCGTCTAGCCGTATACCTCGTTCTACATTTCATTTTCGCAGAAATACGTATTTAAATTATCGTCGTAAAAATATGCGATCACAGACTACGGTTTATACGCGTTTCAGACGATTTCAAATCGGTCTAGTCACACCTCGTTTCACATATTTTTTTTTTTTTTCTTCAATATGAATATGAAACGCGCATACGTGTGTGTATATCTTCGGTCAGTCCGATGAGAGACGCGTATTCCATTCAGCAATGTACGAAGGGACGGACGTGAGGAGCGAGAGAATGGCTCCTCGAATTAGCCCACATGTGTGGTCACATCTATACGTGTACACATATAACTATGTATGTATGTGCCTCCAGCAACCCACAGGAACATACCAAGATGATAATGTAATGCGGAGAGTGTATAAGAAAAAAAAAAGGAAACAAAAAACGAATTTAAAAAAATATGGTTTACATATATATATATATATATATATATATATATATATATGCGGTGGTAGATAAATGTGTATGTGTACGTATATGTATATATGTATATGAAAAGAAGGATGGGAGGGGGACTAAAAGATGGCATGGGAGATGAAGAGAGGGAGGAGAAAGGAGCTCTGGAGTAAAACCGTGGTTAGAGTATGAGAACCGAGAGTCAGTTGTACGGTGTGGGACGGACACCGTGATGAGGAGGCGGTGGTAGTTGTAAATTAACGAGGTATTCAAAATAAGAAGAAAAAGAAAATAAATAAATAAATAAACAATAATTTCGAAAGAGGCGCTTTTTCCCCGATTAAGAAAAAAAAAAAGAAAACCGAAGAAAATGGTCAATATAATTGTCAGAAGATAAATGAAAAAATAAATTATAAATATAAAAGTAGAGGAGGGAAGGAACCCTTTTTTTTTCTTTTATTTCCTTTTTTTTCTCAACTCGAAAATCGTTTGTTTTTTTTATTTTTTTTTGTTTTTTGGTTTCTTGTAGTTGTGTGCGCGTTTTATTTTTATCTTTCTGTCGATCGTGGAGTATAAAATAAGGATAAAGGTAAAAACTGTAACGAAGGGTACAGGAGTCAGTGTTTTAATTATAGAAATAGTAAGGGGTCAATAACCGGAAGATGGAGGACAAATCTCAGGCTATCTCATTCGCGAATAGCTACTTTTCTCTGGTCGACGGTTTGGCACCGGGCCTCAAAGATCATCTGGCAAAAGATGTGGTCCTCGACTGGTTCGGACGGACTATCAAAGGGCGTGAGAACGTTACGGAATTCATAAAATCCCACAAAATCGGATCGCGACACGTCTTCAACAACATCGCACCAGTCGCCTCCATCAATTACAGAAAATCTCAAACCAACAGGTCAGTATACCGAACGGTTGTTCCTCCCATTTCTCCTCACGCATAAATAAAATACTCAAAAAATGATAATTTATAAACAACATCGCCGTTTCGCATATTATACAGTCAATATTTCACAGCCGTACAAAAGAATTATTAACGGGTCAATTTCATTGATCATACATACATGTGTAACGTCAATTGGCTCAATTAAAGAAACATGATTGAAAAAAAAAAATCGTCGCCTCACGTACGGTCGTAAACTTTTTTCTCATTTTTCTCTTTTCTTCGATTTCTTTTACGCTCGATTAACGTATAACGGAGGTATATGCGACCGAGGAGTACGAGAGAAAAGATGAGAAGAAAAATGGTAATCTTTTTATTCGCGTTGAGAATTTTGGTGAAGGTTTTCGGCGCCGTTGACCAATCGGTTGGGTTTATTTTAGCACCACGTGACCCCGCGGGGCTTGAAGAGTTGGCGAATTTTTTTGCAACCTTGACTTTACGCTCGACACATAAGAGTCAAGGATCTCCATACTATAGCGTACTATAATATAGTAGTAAGACTACTACTATATCTACACACCGTTTTATTTTATTAGTCTTGTTTTACTACGGCGTGTATAAAACTTATATATACGATATTATTTACGCTCTCCGCGATATGTGGGGAAGAGATGAGGAGAGGAGAGGAGAGGAGACTCACTCCGACCGGTATTTGATTCTCTCTTTTCTCTCGCTAACTATAACGATCACTCGAAGACGAAGAAGAAGAAGAATGAAAAAATAAATTAAACGAAATACCGTCTGCGCGCAAATCTGAAGCATATACATTATAATTTAGACTGGTCGCTAAAAATTACATTTTTTCCGACGCCCCCTAAAAAGCTTCCTTTCGATGAAGAAACGCGAAGAAATTTTGTTTTTTTTCCCAAGTTCATTTTTTGGTAAAATCATGTTGTTTTTTTTTGGAAAAACATTACGGAAGTAAAAGTATGAAAAATACTAAAGAAAGTTTACTTGAGCCTCGAAATTGATAAATCTGCTGATAAAAAATAAGTTTCTACTAATTTAGTTTTGAAATAAAATCATTAATTTAAATATCCTTCATTTTTTATTAACTAGACAACATCAAATGAAAAAATTTCGAAATTTTATTCATTCGAGTTCCAAAATTGTTTATATTTCTATTTTCTATATTTTTTTCTAGCTTATTTTTTTCTAAATTTACAGAAAAATATCGAGCCTTGAAACGGACAGCTGTAATGGTTCCAGGCTGTTGGAGGAAGAGCTGAATTTCGATAAGCTGTCGATCAATGATCCGGAGAACAACAACGTGTCGTTTAAAGATCCCGAAGATCGTGGGAAGTCCGAGGTGCCAAATTTCGATGGGAATAAAACCGAGGAAATTTCTATGACGTACGAGCTGAGGGAGAACGACTTGGCGAATTTGTTCGCTTTGGAAATAACGCCGACCAGGGAGGAAGAGACCGAGGAAAGTGTAAGCGGGATTAAAAAAGGAGCGAAATTATCGACGAATATAAACGAAAATAGCCCCGAAATCCAAAAATCGAATTCTGTGATCAAATACGTCGAAGCAAACGGGCAGATCGAATTCTCTAAGAAATCTATCAAGCGGGGAACCGAGCTTCAGACTTGGAAGAGACAGAGTAAACTGCAAATAGCTTATTCTCTGATAACGGATGGAGAACTTTGCGAAGACGATGACGAGGAAGAAGGAGGAGAGGAAGAAGAAGAGGCGTTTTACTGCGGAATGGAAACCGACGATTCGCAGATTCCAAAAACTGGGAGATCGGTTTACAAAGTGAACCGTTTGCCGAGCCTAGAAGAGATCACGGATTTGAGCAATAATCTGGTGCCGAACATAAACAATTTCGGTGGATATTTACCAACTTTTGATTTCTTCGCAGATCGGGATAATTTTTTGGTAAATTTCAACGCCGAATTGTCTTCGAAAAATTCAACGGCGTCGTTGAGAACGCCTTTGCAGTACGTCGACAACCGTTTGGTATTTCCCGAGATAAATGAAAAAGTATCGAAATCCCGTTCGAGGGATGACGAGGGTGTGAATAAACGCGATGGAAATCGTTTCGTTTTCAACTATTTGATTCATTTAATCATTTATCAGGGTATTTCGAAATGCAGACGAAGCTTGAGTCAGGAATTCGAATCTTCTTACAAAAGTAACAAGCGATTTCTCGCCGCTGGGCTGGAATAACGATTTTCATAGTTTTTAGACAAAAAAAAAAGAAAAGAAGAAAAAAAAACTGAGATACGAAAACGATTTTTCAATTATGCGGATGAAAAGAGATAGAATTATCTGTACCCATATAAATTGAATTTTTTCTTTTTGTTCGGTATTCGTTATTTTCCTTTTTTTTTTATTTAACGGGAGTTTACGGTAAACTTCGATTGAATAATATAATATAATATATATTTTCATCATATTTTTTTTTGTGTTTTCTACTTTATACGCAGACTGGATCTGTAGAGGTATATATACATTTTTCGGTTTTACTTTTCCTCTAATTTGTTACGAATTTTTTTTATTTTTTTTTTTATATATATATACTATATAATTATCCTAAGCTAAAACTCATGTGGTATGTGTCGAACGATCTCGTTATTAGTTGATACTCCGTAGAGATATATATATACATGCGTAACGACAACTTTATGAGAATAATTGTTCGTTTATTTTACTTCGTTTTATTATTTTATATATTTCTCTCTTTGTTTTTTATTTTTTTTTTATTACGATATAGTACCTACCATACGAAAAGACACTTATATTAAGAAAATAAAGTTTCTGTGATATGTTATACGATATATTGCATATATATGTAATTATTATTATTATTCTATTTTGCCCATAAAAATATACAAAAAAAAAAAAGAAAATTATTATTTCCTGTATATCACGTTATATGTATATATACTTATATAAAAAAAGAAGTAAATTCGTGTTGGATTATTTTTGTCTCCTTCCCTCGATATCATTTTTTTTTTTTCCTTCATCTTTTCTTTTTTTTCTTCGACCCATATGTTAAACTCACTTGCGATCGAAGTATCAGCGATATTCAAATCTGGCGGTATCCCATCTATACGGCTGATGAAATCCTCGATATTTTCAATCTGGTTATATTCCTGGGCGAGTTGAATCTCCATCTTTAAGAAGAGGTAAGAAACTGTTACATAAAAGCTATTACGATTTATTCGTATTTTTTTTTTTCAATTTTTAATTTTTGATTTCGGATTTTTTTTTTCATTTTCTTCTTTCATACATTGCGAATAATATATTTAATCTTATCCCGCAACACGCTGTCGCATGCTGCTGACTTTTGCGTATACAATATCGAAACGGCAAGTCGATATTGGATATCACCTAGTTTCCTGAAAAGAAAAAAGGGGAAAAAAAATAAGAAGAAGTCTTTCGCGTCTTATTTCGTTTGAAAGGAAGGAAAAAAAAATAAAATAAAAAATGAGAAACGTCATCGTGTTATACATAATAGAATATATAAACACGAGCGGGAAAAAAAAAAAAAATAAAAACGAGACAATTCTACGAAAATCCGCGTCTCGTTCATTTGAGAAAACAATTCTCTTACCCATCATAAATAACACATAAATAATACTCATTTTATATTTAAACAGTTACGCAATCATCGAACTTGCACAGATGCGATACATGAATTGAAAAAAAAAACAAAAAAAATTCTCTTCAACAGAGACGAGATATCCGGGAATCTATCGAAGTATTGGCAAAGGTGACGATTTTTAATCAACTAATTTCTAATGAAATTATAAAAATAAATAAAAAATTAAATTAATGAAATAATTATAAAATAATTGATCAAATGAAAAAATAAATAAATAAATGAATAAATGAACGTCGCATATACTTATTATATATGTTCTAGTTTCTCTTGGGTGAATATCAATTTATCTCGCGGATACATAGAAGAATGATTCATTCCATGGAATTGATTACATACACCACACAGGTATACGTACGATACGTGAGAAAAAGGAAAAAAAAAAACTTGGATAATATCGTTACGCGAGTTAAAAATACTTGGGTATACCTGCGGCACAGTAGCGGCTTTATATATTTGATTAGTTAACGTTACATACCAAGATTCTTAGAAAGTTACGCGGTATATTATGAATCACGTACCTCTCTTTACGTACTCGATGATAATGAATTATTTTTCGAATGAGTAACGCACGCGGATCGATCGTATAGATTTTTTTTTATAGGTATATACATACACCACGATATCGTAATATATGAGACGGAAAGAATGAAACGGTCGTTAAACTTCAGGGCGACGATATTAAACATCTATACACACGTACTTCTGATCGAGTCATAAAAAGAAAAGAAAAAACGGAAAAAAAAGAGAAAAAAAACCGTAAAAAAATAATCAATGAAATAAATGAGCAGAAAAATGTGCATATTATCCGTATAAATTATCACCCAGAAAAAATGTGACCAGGTATTACGGTTTATACGCGTTTCAGGCGATTTCGAATCGGTCTAGTCACACCTAATTTTACATTTTTATTTTTCTTTTTTTTTTCCTGAATGTATACGTGGTATACGCGATACACGTACGTATATATCCTTGGTCAGTCCGATTAGAGACGCGTATTCAATCAGTAATCTAGGTACTGAAGGAAGGACGTGAGTAGCGAGAGAATGGCTCCATCGAATTCGAATTCGAGAGGAAAAAAAAATTAACCAATCGAGTATAAATGAGCGGAAAAATTCGATGGAATTAAATTCATACATCTTACACGAGGCTAGAATATTTTATTGTGACCTAATTTATCATATTATTTATTATTAATATATTTATTATACATGTATAAGGAACTGCCGCTCCGCTCATATACGTATATCACACGTATGTTACCGCCTTGGGATTACCCACGAGACAAACCCGAGGTCGGTGTCGACTATCACGTAGCTTTAACAGACTATTTCTGCATTCTACGATCGTCTATACATATGCGATTATACTTTAGCTCTTTGCAGTCGCGAAATCTTATCGCCATGTCGTAATAAATTGTACGTAGAAAAAAGAAGAAAAAAGATTTACGTATACTTCGCAAAGTACAAGTCGCAATCGTTTATCATTATCGAAAAATGAAATGAAAAAACTCGTAGACGAGGAATTCATCTGATTGACAAAAACTCGAACGATAGGTAGAGCTCGAAATGAATAATTCTTCGCGAAAATATTTATCAATGTCTGAATACGATTTGCGGGAAATTACAGCCTGACTGACCCCCATATTTATGAAGCCATTGACTGCATTGAAACCTAGGTCTTCCCATCGAACTATAACGTATTCAATTTTTGACTTTAAGACCTTTCTCGAAATAGATTTGCAAAAAGCGTTTATGCGCTACGCCAGGAATTCCCTTTCCATTATTTCTGAGTGTTTTAAAAATGATTCACAAACCAAACCGAGAATATGTTTACTAATCGTCTGATCGCATACGCATACGGTTTCAATTAACACACTTAATTCTTAGGGAAATACTAGATTTCTTTACTCCGGTATATATACAAACGGATATACATATGAGGATGTGGTGCGGGTAGAGCCCATCTAATGACGCGTGTTTCCACAGTTCACAGATTTTCTCATTATACTATACGCACGCTGTTTTACGTAGGTAGTTCACCGTCCAATGCAATCTTCCATGCATCTGGTTTAACCAGTTCTTTTTTCCTCTCTCTCTCTCTTTTTTTCTCAGATTTTTACATCTTTTTATTTTATTTTTTATTTTTATTATTCTCCGATTACCGAATTTTTGGGATGAACTTTACTGCCCGATAACCAGTAATGCAAATTATCGAATTTCTGGAATCGATCTTTCTACATATAGATACGTGGGCTCCGTTTTCTCTCGCTATACATGCAGCAGCGTGTAAACGGGAATTCCTCCGTGATTAACACTATTATTTATCGCTTTGGTATATCCTGAATATACCCAAATCTCTTATAATTCTTGACGACACACGCACTCACCTATGACTAATTTAATTTCTCAATAATTTCTCGCGTATACCATCGACTTTCATATCCTTCTGCTGCGCGCTACCGATATACGTGCGTGTTAAATATTACAAGGCCGATTTTATAACAGCGGAATAAATAACTGTCCCAAAAAATTGTTTCATGGTAACCTGAATAAAACATTAATTTACTTCCTTAATTCAAACGAGAAATAAAAATAAAATTATAAATTTTTCGTTCTTCGATCTAAGATAAATAAAGAGGAAATAACGAAATTTTTCATTTTTTTTTTTCAGTTATTTTCTACAAAAACAACAAAAACTCGTTATCCAAGACTCGTATGGACGCGATAGGTACAGGTGTGCAGTGTAAATCATCTGTAATTATTACTTATACTGCTGCCGCCAATCGTTAGTTACAATTAACGTGGAACATACTATATTCTACTCACCAAAGTTCAGGGTTGAAAAAAACAAGATAAAATTTTCTATAAATAATACTCACGGCGAAAAAATATATTGCATGAAAATCCAACATGAATACATACCTCCAATGACATTCCTGTAGATTCACTTTGACGATTGCCTCTGTTTAACGGTCCAGGGAAAAGAATTCTACTGTCATATTCGTCGTTGCACAATATAGAGCCGAAAACGAGCCATAATACGAATAAATATTTGCTTAATAACTGACCGATCATGATTACCGTTTATAAATGAACGAGGAAGAAAAAATTATAAATTAGTTAATTTGGTTATTTATTTATCCGCGTATTTTTATTTCAATTTTTTTATTTATTTTTTATCACGCACTGGAGTTATCCGTAAATTAATAAACCTTCTTCGTTAACCGTACAAAACAGACAACTTGTTTCACTTCTACGCCCTGAGGTAGCTGATACAGGTATTTAAGTTCCCCCCTTTTAAAGAGAATTAACGGTTAGTTAAATGCCACTTAAGTTGCAGCAACACGAGCGTGTCGTCGCGGTTCAATAGCGAATGAAGAACCGTGAGTAAATCGACTACTCTCGCTCTTCGCTTACGCGTTAAGCCGCACCGTACGCCCGACTACTCTACCTATACAACTCTATACTAGCTAACGAACGTCCTCGCCAAAAATATACATCTGCTGCTGCTGCTGCTGCTGCTGCTGCTGTTGCTGAATGGTGCGTGTTCGAGCGTCTCCGAGTAACTTATACCGCGGTGAGAAATCGCATTCTGATATAGCCTGCAAGCTAGGAGGAGGTAAATAGCCTCTTATATATACCTGGCTACGAAATCAACCATTCCGGGTTGTTTATTTGATTTTTATTGCATTCCCTGCAGTCTCAGCTTTTCTCGGAATTAAAAAAACCAGTAGATTATTCGATTGGTAAATCTCGCCACTGAATGGCGCAATAAATAGACGGTTGATCCTAAGGAAACGATATGAGGGAAAAAATAGGTTTTTTAAACGGAAATAATCGTTTCGTGTAATCATAGGAGCAAAAAATTGATACGTATCGAAGTTTTACTTTTTATTCCGCACACTTTGCGGCAAATATAATTCGCTGAATTATCACTAGGGCCGCGCCACCCCCTGGATTAATCGCTTACGCCTTCTTAGGGAAATATTCGCAAACTATTAGACCGCAATTTTCTGTTTTATCGCTACGGATTATCGCCGGTAAAAAAGCGGATAGAATTAGCAGTGATATCGTAAGTAATCGGGCTGGAAATTTTTCGGATCAAAATAACACGGTGAATCAATCTGAACCCACACATATGTAAAAGAAGGAAAACTATAGCCTGCAAATACATAAACGAAAAAAGAAAAAAATTTCAAATTAAAAAAAAAAAGCTCAACGAAGCAGATAGTCAAGTTTGGTAACGTGGCGGTCAGCGTCCTCTTCGAACGCAGCATCCCTGATCTCTGTACCCCCACCACAGGAGCGCAGGGAATACAGGTGAAGCGTTTTGCCAATTCGAATGATTAATTATTGGGACTGTATGTACGATAGGTATGATTATTTCTAACTACTGTGAAAACAATAGAATTACTTTTTACTTATTATTAGAGTATAGGCGTTGTTATTTCGGAGAATAGATCGATATCTGGTCAATCGCGGTGCCAATTAGATCTAATCACTTTACGCTGTGGGATATAGGAGGTAATAATTTGCGGTATTAAACCACCGCGATCTGCCTGCTTCTCGCTTTAATCACGAGCGGAGATAATATATCTAATCATATTGTCAATCGCATGCGAAACTCACCAATGATGATCTTCGATAGCGGGACGCAGGGGTACGATGATCAATGTACGCATCCAGAAATAATCCTTTGGAGAGTGAGAGAGGAGGGGCTTTGAGAAGACAGAATAGGGATCACTGCACTGATATGTATTATATGTATGTGTTACATACTGGGGTTAGGATTATTCAGAGAACACTGCACTTGCACAACACACCGATCACATCACTCCGAGCGGAATAAATTTTGATCGAATCGAAACAAGAGAGCCAATAAAAGAAAAATGGCGTTTTAGACTACTGGCTAATCGCCCGGTAGCACGTAAACAAACTTGACCTTGTAACCGAGTCACTTATTTCTACACACATTTGTAGAAAAACTGAACTGATTCAGGACTACAATGAATGAGGAAATGTTTTTGGCACTTTTCATAAGTGAAGGCAAACGATTAAGGACTAGATAGCGGTTATCGTGTATCGACGATTCTCTCGCTTCGTCGACCTTACCAAATGCCGTGAATTTGACAATAACTACGAGAGAAATACAGAGATACACGGATACTGCTCACTATATCAACCGATTCGATTCTTATCTCAGTTTTGCTTAGTTTATCCAAAATTCTGATCAACTCGCGTTAAGGGATAACAAACACGACGACCTGTTGCAACCCTTATTGAAAAACAACTGACTGGCTACCGGTGCGCCGCGGGGAGTCATGGGTCATATTATATGAATGGGGGTTCACTCATAGGTTTGAAGATTAGCCTCGTCGCAGCCGCCCGCGTAATAGGGCGCCATAATCGAATGAATGTTATTACATGTGTGTACTATTATGTGTTTATTTCAGCAACTTTATTACCGGCGGTGGTAATACGTAGCTATGAAACGGAGGGAATGGGATGGGAAGATAAAGCGGGTTGTTATATTACCGACCGATCGTGCCTGATAGTTCTAGTAGGCACTCGGTGCGACGTTTCGAAATGAAACGAGTAAACAAATAACCTGTCGTAAATCACGTGACTTCGACATACCCATTTTTATCTAAATTGATTGATAATTTGGGATAAATATTCCATGACTAGATAAAAGCGTGACTTTCAACCGATGTAGATACGATGAGGGAGCTTCTATCTCTTACCGGCTTAAGATGATAAGCATTTGAATAAAAGTACATAGATACGGTCGTTGGATTTGATCATTTAAATTTCAGACGATCATTATTCTTTCTCCCACTTTCTTATTTCGCTATCACGCTTTCAAGAGCTCCTCGTATCTTTACAACATATACGTGGGCGTTCGTCGTTACTTATTCATTCGTGAACTTATTAAACGTGGCGATGGCATCCCAGGTACGGTACATAGGAATTAGACAATAAACGTCAAAATCATTGGCCTCTTTTCAGTATAACGGCAATTAATTAACAATATTTTGTCTCGCGAATTAGGTACACGAATTTAACGTCGAGATGACGTGCAGCGGTTGTTCAGGAGCCGTTGAACGTGTGCTTGGCAACAAAGCTGGTACGTCAATGAAACCTAACCTCTAATATAACTCGACGTCTCCATATTTATTGTAATAAAGTTTTACGACTTTTGTGCCCTCATACCAAAGTTGAAAGTTGGGAAAAATATGCCACAAACATCGACTTACTGATTTGGATAATATTAATAATTTTCAGTTCTCGTTTTCTCAGGTATAGAGACCGTCAAGATTGATCTACCTGGGAAGAAGGTATTCGTAACGACGCCGTTATCGTCGGACGAAGTATTAGGATATATAAAAAAGACAGGAAAAGCATGTTCGTACGTTGGAACAAAGAATTGATTTTAAAATCGTCTCCTAATTTTGTGGACGTATATGATTTGCTATTATCTTACTTGTAGAATTATTTTCAATGATAAGAAAAGAAAACGTAATGAAATGAAATGAAATTCTAAAAAAAAAGACTTAAAAGATTTGGATATTGTAATTTTAATACTATTATCATTATTATTATTATTATTATGTATCTATAATCGTTATCAAATAAATAGCATCATCATATGTATAAATAAACAGACTAGTGTTTTTCAATATAATATTGAATTCAGGCATTATTCGATCTCCTTCAGTTAGCCTCAACAATCACTAGCACTTATCTTAATTTTCAAGCATTTAGTATCGAGTTCATTTTATAAAAATAGATTCACGAGTATTTAAGAAAAAAGCAAAAACAAAACCAATCAATCTCTAATTATTCTTAATACTAAAGAAATCTCACTACGACGTATGTTCCAGTAAACCTTCAATCAATCATTTTACACAGTGTTTTAAACATCACAAGGGGAAATCTCGCTCTTTACAATATTCTAGTCTCAGACCACGTAATTCGATGACAAAAGGTTCGTTGATACACACATCATAATAGTTTCTCACAATCTCTCTTGAATATGGCTTTCAAAACCCAAGTCTAAAGTCTATCAGAAAACAGTCAATCGTTAATATAAAAGTAAAAAATGTAGCATATATAAGTTCAAATTCCTCCCCCCCCATTCATGGCCAGCATTATATAGTTCGAAAAAGTTATGCCTCGGTAAAATGCCTCTACGAATCATTAATTATATCAAATTTTCGAGCTCCTTTTCAACCATCCCAAGCCGTTCTTCGAAAAGTACAATAGTGCTGCGTAAGGATTCAACTTGTCCACTTAGCGCCTCGAGTAGCGAATGAGTTTTATCATGAGAATCGTTTCCGGAATGAGTTCTGTGTTGACGAAGTGGGAGGGCAGCTACGTGGCCCGTTTCCTTAGGCCTCTGATTTCTCATATTAATTACTTGGACGTCGATTCGTTCCCCAGGTAGATCACCGAGTGGTCCTTTGCAGGGGCTTCCAATCCCCTGGCCTTCTGATTCAAATTCGGTACCAGATTGGGTGGATTCGTACTGCGAAACGATAATCAGTCATTTTATTTCGTTATTTCAATAATAGGGATTAGCTTTGTTCCGAGAATTGAACAAAGAAGCTTTTTGTTTAAACCTCTTCTTCTCTCTCCTCTTCCTCTGCTTCTACTTCGTTATGAAACTCCTCTGATCGTTCTGCCTCATTCTCTTTCAGCTTATCTTCTAGCTTAAGTTTAGCTCCCGGCGGTATTAACAGTCGCGGAGTTTTCCGTGCCTTGTCATCTCTGTCGAAATTTGTTTTCCATATTAAAAGCTGGCGGTCGGATCCACCAGACGCGAAGAAGTCACCGTCTACCGAAAATGCTACTGCTGCAACACCCCCGGTGTGAGCTTTCAGAGTATAAACTGGCCGACCTTCCAGCAGATCTAAAACCTGCGACAAAAAAATAATATTTGAAGAGAAGTCCGAAAATTTGATAACGTTTTCTGCTTCCTTTGTAAGGAACTGAGTTAACAAATTATGCTTTTGGTTTCCACCTTCATTGTAGAGTCCTGAGAAGCTGTGAGAATGAAATTTCCATTCGGATGAAACACTACTTTGTTAACCAGTCCGTCATGGGCTGCGTAATGTTGTTGTAAGCGGGCAGTTCTTAAATCATACAGTTTTACACAGCCACCTACATTCGCGGATCCTAAAGCGGCCCCGCTAGGATGAAATTCGACATCAATCGCCGGTCCTGAGAACAAATAGAATAGATTTAAGGAGTTGAAAAGATGAAAGCGGCTGAAATATCATGATAAAATGAGTTTCTTTTCAATAAATAAAGATCCTGGGATAAGTTTCCCTCACCTTTGACCTCGTTGAACGTTTTCACGCATTTTCCACTCCCAACATCCCACAGTTTAATCGTCTTATCGTCGCTGCAAGATACGATCAGCCTACCGTCAGGAGAGAATTTAGCAGATCGAACCCAGTTAGTGTGTTCGCTGAAAGAAGTAAGGAATCTCCTTCGGCACACCATCCAAATCTTCACACTTTTGTCGTCCGAAGCTGTTACCAACTGCAATACAAAAATGAATGTGAAAAAGAGAATTTAAATTTGAAGGATTTCTACTTTGATTTTAATGGAAAACCAAACTTCCTTCTCTCCTCTGGCTTTTTATCTCACCTTTTCTCCGTCAGGACTAAATCTCACGGATCTGACAGCACCCATATGCGCTCTAAAATCAAGGGACTCTCCTCTTACAGTCGGAATCCAAAGTCTAACAGATCTGTCCCTTGAAGCGCTGACGACGATTTCCCCCGATGGGGCATAGGCAGTGTCTAAGACTACATCTTTGTGGGCAAGAAATCTGAACGCTCTCACAGACTCGTTGAAGTTCCATACCATTAAAGTGTGGTCTAAACTGCTGGAAGCTATTTGTTGTGTACCAGGGTGAAAGCAGAGTCCTGTCAGCCCTTTTTTGTGTCCTTTAAAATGCCGCTCTACTGTTGGATCGCAACTTTTTTGTGCCATTTTTCTGTCGAATAATTATTCGATCATTTATGAATATATTTTCACTTTGTTTGTTGATATTAACGCCGGTGTGATGATGGTATTAACCTCAAACGTTGATAACCTCACCTTCGCACTCCCGGGGAATGTATTAGAATAATGAAAATGATTATATGCGTCAAGGATCTTAGGAGCGCAAATAAAGGCGTCGAGGTTTTTAAATTAGCTATATATATTAACATACCTATTTCATTAGTTATCTGTAACGTTTCCTGTCAACGGCCTGCACAGTCACATTTGAAATTGAAAACAAGTAATTTAAACTACGAGGATCAAATGACTGCGGAAGTCCAGCCACCGTCAGTGTGACACACGGGGTACAAAATGGTATTGCCATCTCGCAGTTGAACCCTCGAACTATTTTTGCCGGAGAATCGCCTGTATGACATTGTTGTAATATCTAAATTAAAATTGTGTATAATAAGGCGTACATATTTTTGCGGTGAAAATTCATTCGAATTCTCTGTATCGCTGAACTCGCTAATTACAACTCGTAACAATTTTTGAAAAATTACAGTCCACTAACAGCGATCATATTAGTAAACGGCATAAAATAAGTCGGCTAATGTAGCAAACGGACATAGTACATAAGTCGCCATGCGGTTCAAGCGCAAAATTTTCTGCATTAATTAAAAGGAACTTTCTTATTTCTGAATGAGATAATCAATTTTTTTTTATTTACAAGGGTGGTGGAGGGAGCGGGGAAGGTATAATGTATTAGATATTGTAAAAAATATTCAAAACTTATATTTTAAGTCATCATCATCTTAGCGAAATATTCTTGATACAGAAACGTTTATCGTAGGCATGTAACGTCGCAACATGTTATTATAATGTTAGAGTTTTTTTTTCCTTTTCCTTCTTCTTTTTTTTCCTTTTTTTATTCTATTATACATTACTATAACTATATCAGCTTTATGCGTTCCAAAAATATGCTTAATTTCTCTCACGTTAATACACCTATGGCATTCGCATCTAATATCTTATATTTCTGAATCGATAGATGTGCGCAAAGTATTAATTATCCAATCGGCATTTCTCAGATATACCTCCTTTCATCATTTATTTATAGAATAATTACTTACAAACTTTGTTCGCAAGAATTTCTCCTATCTATTTATTTTATTCTTACTGTTTGCAGGCATAAATGAAAGATTTTCACACTAGTTTATTGTTCTCTCTATCATCGCTATTCGTTATCTCTTTATACTGAATGAGAAAATTTCAAATCAGTGGTAAGATAAAGAGATATTTGCAAACAATGGTTGTTTTTGTTTAATGAAAAGAACTAATTTGGCTTATACACATCGCTAGGAACACTCGATACATTCTCAACTGGGCAGCAGCGCAGGGTGGCAAAAATATAATCATTAGATTATCAAACAGACTACTTTATGTGTATTTAAAATAAAATTATTCAAATACAAAGTCCACATGAAAACTAAAAAAGTTTGGAGACCTTTTAAAAATAGACAGAGGATAATAAACAATATTAACCAAAGTACAACAAATAACTTAATCAGGATAAAAATGTAATAGTCAAAGTATAAAATCACATGTAATACACCTCAGTAGATAGAAAAAAAGAGCGTTTTTTAGTATTAAATTCTGCATATAATCTGCAACCGTATAATCTTGTGATATTTATGCATGTAATAAACGAAGAAGTTGATGAAGTAGCTGATAATTTCAAGTTTTTAAGCCACCCTGCCGTACACATTAGTTACTAATTTATATACAAAAGTTTGTTTGTTTTTTTTTTTTCTTTTCTTTTTCATTTTTCTTTTCTTTTCTTCTTTTTCAGATATCATTGTTCATAATTTAATTTTACTGTACACGCTCGTCGATCGTTAACTATTACACTATAGTTAATAAATTTTATATACATGTTTTGGCGATTTAAAATACTTAAAAATTTACCTTGACAAAATATATTCTGCGTCCCTATAGGACACACCACACTTGATAAAATAATTATTAGGCAATAGTGGCTCTATCGATACTATACAGCCACTTGAAACAATATTGAAAATCTTTCGATTTAAATATTTATGTGATATAAGACTACCGGTAGATCCCTAATCTTCTCTCCTTCTCTGTTCACATCCCCCCTTTTTTTTTTCTTTTTTGCAGTTTTGTTTTAAGCTAATACAATATGTATACAATACAACGACATAGATTTATACTCCTGAACTATATCGTTGTAATAGATAAATAAGAAACCGTTATTTAACGAGTGTACACAGGTCACAAAAGTTAGACACCGTATCATCAACTTAAATCACACAACTGAGTACGATCCTGTTCATTGCAAGCTAATAATACAGTGAATATGGAATGAAAATATCTAAAAACGTCTAAAAGATAATAAAAAAAAAAAAAATACAGTAGTTGAGTTCACAACCAGCTGAAACTTTTGTGGCCTAAGGACAATTAACGTAATTAAATATTAGTTTGCAGAAAAATGAGACATTGTTGGTACAGTATTTTTTTTCTTCTTCTTTTTTTCATAATTGAGGAAGCCTAAGATTTCAAATATCCTCTGAATGTAACAAAATATCTGATCGTTCACTTATAAGCTTTAAAAAAAATGCTTCTGAATCACATTGGTTTACTTTACACACACTTTACTTCTACTATCTCTCTCATTCAGCTAGATATTACCTATTATAATACATTGCCATTTCCTATTTGGTATTCAATATTCATATACTCAATAGTAGTCGATAACAAGTACATAGTTCTTAGAATTTGATTTTAATTATCTGAAATCACCTCGTGGCATCGTGTTAGTATTACCTAATTATATTATGTCACTGATTTGTCAATTTCAGCCATAAAAATCCATCATTTAATAACACAGAGATTTTAAACTCTTGAACGTGACTTGGATATATAAATGCTGTTTTTTTTTTTTTTTTTGCTATCCTGGAAAATTTGCATCCTAGTCCAAAAAAGTTGCTGGACGAATTGCAATTCCCTGCATAAAGAGAAAAAAAAAAAGGTTTTCCTGTCCGACTGAAATAACTTTTCGTACGCCCTCAAAGGTCATTATGATAACAGATCCATCATCTTTACAAAAGAAATGTGAAATTACCTTTGGAACGCACAACGCTATTCATTTCTCTTACCACTGGGCATCCTCCTTCTTCTGATTTCTTAACTTATCATCCTTTTTATGATACAAATGCTGATAGTCATCCTGGTAGCTAACATATCGCATATTAGTAGTAGACGGCTTGCTAGGCTTCTGAATAACGCTAACAGGTGAATTACTTGGAGAACAAGTCATCTCCTGAAGTTCTTGAAGTTCCTTTAACGACCGCATAACCATTTGTACATCGTGTTCTTGTTCGCTAGGCGGTATTATCATATTTCCCGTAGTCTCGTCTAATACGCTGGCCTCTTTCCGTTTCTCAGTCATAGGCCTGGGCGCGTCGTCGTTTATTATTTGGCTAAGGAAGTTAGTCGCAGCCATAGTTTCCTCGATTTGTCTTTGCTCCTGTTCCTCCTTAGAAATTGAGGACTGTATCGTCGGCACAGCTTCAGGTTTAACAGGGTCAGCTAATTCCTGAACTTTGTGTTCTTTCTTCCTCTTTTTACTCTCATGAGACTTATGTCTGCTCTCAGAGCTCCGCTTCTCCTTCTTTTCTTTCCTATCAGTCTTATGCGTATCCCCAAAGTCTTTATCACCCGCTAATAATTTCTCCTCCTGTATAACGTCCAGACTTTCTTGAAGTATTCTATGCTTCAATGGAATTGCTTTTGGAATAGAAGAGGCCTGAATCAACGACGAAAGGTACCCAGTGGAACTCGCCAGAGTTTGATTTACAGCCGTGTTTCCAGACTGGGAAATAGCAGCTCCTTCAACAACCCCCTCCGCGCAAGGTGTAATCGAAACAGTATCCAGGGGGTCTTTCTTAATCCCTTCTTTAAACTCCCCAGGTTTACCGGACTTGTGATAGTCGTTAACAGGCGTGATGGAAAGCGAGCTGCTAGTAAGATCCATGGGGTTGAATTTATCAGATTTCGATTTAGGAGGCATGAGCTGGGCAGTTGGTACAACGGATATTTTAGCGACTGATGAATTCGTTATCGTACAAGAAGTGGAGGATGAATATTGGCTCGTGGAAACCGGACTCTCACGATTTTTGTCCTTTGATTTAGACCCGGGTTTTTTGTCCGACTGTGAACTTTGGGGATTTATATCGCTGGCTTTAGCGGCTTGTTGATTAGACGCCGCAGTAAAGTTGGTAGAATTTTCTGCAGCGTTTAGAGTATTGGAAAAATTAGTTGGCGATTTAACTCTCTCCTGATTAGAATTTCCTCCCTCCGTATTGTTGGAAGGATTAAAATCTGGCTTTGTAGTTGTGCAGAGAACACTAGAGCCTAAAGGAACCGTAGAACTTGTTCCTGTTGCCGCTGAACCGTCTTTATGCTTTTTTGATTTCCTCTTTACCCTAAAATAAGAAAAATAAAAGGATAAAAGAAGCCTTGAGAAAAGGAGGAGCCAGATTTAAGATAAAGCGATTGAGGAGGAGAGGAAGCGATACAATAAGAAAGTGAAAATCAATTTGACAAATTTTAATATAAATACTAATAGTAAGAAATGCGTTGATACAAGATATTTACAATCGGAAAAAATGATTTACAATAACGATTTAGTTAATAAGAAGTTGAGAAAATTTACTCGTTTTTTCTACTTCAAACACAATAAATTGGTAAATTTACAAAATAAATAGGTATTCCAACATTTAAACTATACACAGTATTGTTTTTTTTTTTATAATTTTCCCATTAGTGGGGGAAAAGTCCAGGTAAGGGCTAACGAAACACTAATCCAACTCAATCACCATCCTAAAACACACAACGCACCAGAAAAATGATACTAATAAAGCGGCAGAGTGAAAAAGCAAGCAAATAGGTAATTAGAAAAAGATCAGATGGCATGCGAGATGATGATTTTAATCAAGATGTAGACAGAATATCGCTTCTTATTTCAAAGTATATCAAGATTCAACAGAATGATTGGATATGAAGCGATTTTTGGCAACATCTATAGTTAAAATGCTAAATGAAATGGAAATTCATATGGATCAATAGATAAATTTACTCACTGTAGTTGAGGATTGGAATACTTGAGCAAAGTCTGCAGTCGAACCCATCCAGGAGGCCAAAGAGGTCGAACCTTGGCATCCATGAATGTGGAAACAAAAGTTTCAACAGTTTCTTTTCTCGGTTTAAGTATTTCGAAGTATTCTCGTCTGGCAGATGCGATTTCGGATATTAATTTTCTGCGGACAAGGCATAACTTTGTTTGACAAGGAGATTTGACTCTGGTTAACAAATTGAACTAAAAATAAATCAAATTACTTTGTTTCTTCGGTCCAGGGGAACCTCCGGGAAGGAATCTTAGTCTTTTCCAATGATTTGTTGCCACTGTCATCTCCGTCGCTGCTATCAGCGTCTGTTGGAGATCCCTCGATGCCCCTGAAACAGATAATTCATAACGTTAGTTATGGATAAATAGAGAATTCAGATGCCTTGAGACGTTAAGATGATAGGAAAAAAAACGGTTTGAAATCAAGAATAGCTTGTTGCGTTTGCCAAGACAATATAGGCGAGCATAACAGCTAAGATAGCTGTTTGAGAGGGAATATCGCCTTTGGCAAATGCTGATAAACTGTGATTTAATTAAACTCAGGATAAGTAAAAGTAGATGATAAAAGTAAACATGGATACTGATGATAAAAGCCCCGAGAAACCTTTTCTGCCATCTCAATAATGATATGAAAAGAAATATAAGAAAGCGTTATGTATTCGTGAAAAAGGAGCAAGACATATGCAACTAGATATTTCATCGAATAAGCAAAAGTTCGGTCCTCAAAATTGTTCAAATCGACTGTCTAGATTTTATCCTAAACTGGATTGAATTTCTTTTTACGGATCAATCGAAACAGGCAAGTATTGACGTTCTAAAAATGTCTAAATGAAATTGAGACAGCAGCTTGAAAAAGCGTGATAAGAGCGGTAGTAGTAAAATGAGGCAAGAAGAGATGTGGTTGCTTATAGGGGCACCTTACCAACAGTACCGATATATCTCCAAGTACAACTGTGGGCTAAGAAATAAAAATATATATGTTTTAAATTTGCGACGGTTATTTCTACGGGCTATAATTACATCGTTAATTTGTTCAATTTAATCAAAGACACGTTTTGAACGTGATCGATTAATTTGGGTGATAGACAGATGCCTAAAATTATCAAGGAACCAATGAGAAAGGACCTCAAGCGATAATATAGATACTTACTTCTCTTCGGCAGACCTTTGGCAGTCTCTTGTGTACTTGACCATGACAGCGGGCATTATTCTATCAATTGCTGCCTTTAACCTAGTGGAAAAACGAAACATTCATGATTTATAAATAGTTTTAATCGCCGAATCATTTTAGATAATATTCGTCCGATCTTTGCCTTTCAATTTATTCTTTCCAAAAAATCTCACATACCTTTCCAGGGGGGTTTTAACTTTGTCTTCAACGTCTTGGAGGTAAAGTTTTTTAGCCCGATTAACAAGGGTGGGTTTACTGCATGGCAAAAAATGGGCGAGATGAGCGTAAGTTTGAAGTCTTACACTGGCTGGATATCTTAAACGGAGTTTCTTTTCTAAGCTGAAAATAATATCGATATGTAAAAGTTAACGGCAAGCAAGGTCACTCAATCTACTATTCAATTAATTTTCATATTCTGAATTTACAGACGATCGTTATCCGGCTCGATTGCAAATAAAATAGAAAATGAAGCGGCGTTACAGAAAAAAAAAAAAATAACGAAACTAGTCTTTTTCTTTATTTTCTTCTCTTTACCTGAAAAGACAGGAATTTATTGGCCCGTTGAAAAACTTGGTTTTCCCTTCTTTACTATTCTCTGCGTGTAGTTTCAGCTTGTTTAAAATGTCTTTAACATCATCTGTGAGTGCCTCTGGCAGGGGAGATTCTTCTTTATCCGCAGTTTCATCGCAGTCAGAATTAGAGCAAACTATACTTCTGGATTTTCCAGAATCCATAGTATCGGAACTAGACTGATCGTCGATTCTAGCTGCGTTTACGACGCTCTCGATCGTGTCGTCGTAGAAGCCGATTTTCTTTACTTCGGGCTTCTTATTGACATCAAGTCCATTGCTTGATGCCTTTTTTTCAAATTTTTTTATATCAAATTTCTTTTCTAAAATTCCCTTGGGTTTACTCGGATCTATCTTTTCCGACCTTTTCTTGTCCTCTTGTTGATCTTCTGGAAAAATAAAAAAAAATCGTTAAGGATGAATGAAGCGAGTCAAAGAAAACTGAATTTAACACCAAAAAATAGTAAAAATGGAGAAACAAATCAAATATTTATTATTATTAATTATTTCCAAAGATGAAGAATCAGGATTTCAGTTCGCACCTGGTACTTCAGCCTCTCGTAATTCTCTTTTAACTTTAGGCAGGTCACGAACGACAGCATTTTTGGGCCTATTCAGGATCGAGAGTTCTTGTTTCTTTTTTTTTTTCATCGCCACATCTTGGCTGGAATTCTTCTCCCCGTTATCGTCCAATTTTACTTTCTGAAATAATCAAAAGCCGGATATAGAGACTAATGTAAGCATATTGAAAGTTGGATTAAAATTAAAAGAAGCAAATTGATCAATAGATTACGAAATTCAATGCAGATTAAAAATCCTTTCAAAGGTTTTCAATTTTACTTCACTCTCTGATTCTTCTATTTCATATATTCCTGAAATAAAATAACCATTATTCACCTCATTTTCCAAACTTTATTAGTTGTTTACCTTAGGCGGATGATCGCTAGCCGCATCTTCCGTTTCATCATCTTCAGACGAGCTTATATGACGTTTTTTCAACTGTTTAGGACTACCCAATGGTTCTTCGGTTTCATCTTCGCTACTTTCGCTGCTCTCATCTTCGATATTATTGTTATTGTTATTATTGCCAATTACGGGGTTGCTTTCCGAAGTTTTGAACTCAAGAGGGCCAGAATTTATGTAGAAACCACCTCTCACAGTCGTCCATTCCTCGGGCACTATTTCGTCGTACTGTGAAATAAAATAGAAAAGAAAAAAATTACTATCATTACATTTTCTTGTTTTTTTTTCGTTTTAGTTAAACTAATTCTCAATTTTACTTTGAAAAATGCAATATTATATTGTTGTTCTCTCCAAATTAAAGAAATACGATTTAATTAAATGATAAATTAAAATTTTATTATTTATATAATTAATAAAAAAAAAAAATTCTTTTTTTTTTTCTACTAACTCACCGCGTCCGTATTGTCGATGAAAGAATCTGACTCATCATAGCCGGCCCCGAGATCGACGTAGTCGTCATATCTGTTGTGTTTTTTTCTTCCAGCGGTGGTTGTAGTTCCCTGTTAAATTATTTATCGCGTAATTAATGATTATTATTACTATCCAAAATTCAATTTATTATTTAAAATAAATCAAGAGAACAAGTCCGTCGTATAGATATTTCATACTTTTATAAAATAAAAGAAACATAATTAAATCTTACATATTTGGCCTCAAATCTCTTGGCCATTTCCTGGAGTTTATCTTCGTCATCTTCGTCGTGTGGGTCCAGCCCGTTAGTCGGATTATTTTCATCGCCTTTTTTATTCTCCTTTTTTCGCTTTTTCTGAAGAGAAATAGGAAAAGAAATTAAAAAAAAAATCAAATAAAAAGAATCACGTATGATATTATTATAGGAGAACGATAACACGGGAACAAAATAAATTATAAGTAACGACGAGCCTTGTCGAGTCGTTTTAAAGAGTGCGCAAAATGTTGAAATATAATAGGATCGCATAAAACCGCGAGAACTTGGCCGGTATGACTAACTAACTGACTGACTGACTGACTGAGTGACTGACTGCTTGCTTGCCTGCTTTCTCCCCCCGGTGAATGAATCGGTAGTGTAGTGTGTACGTATACATTATACACACATTAAGTGTTGAAGCGTGGTTCGACGATGCAATGCACGCGTGCTGCGCGGGTGAATACATACACAGAGTACAGATATATACGTATAGTTACGTGGTCTCCTGCTCTCCTAATACTTCGCGGAGCTTAGCGCTGACCAATTCCGTTAATAAAACAATGGGGGACACCCCGGAGAATGACGATGACGATTATCACAATGACGATGACGACGAAACTAGTATCTTACGTTAGTTATAGATCGGAATATCAGATACGTTATTATAATTAGTAGGTATCGTACGCGATAAAAATTTCTAAGAACTATAAATCGATCGATATTATATCGGTGCATATACCTATACAATATGTATATATTCACGTAAGCGTATCTACACCTAAAGTATAAACAATATAGAAGGTATAACAATTCTTAAAACTGTATATATCCATGATACAGCGAAAATTTAGTCGTATATTCTAGAGATATACGTATCGTATGTAAAAGAAAAAAAAGAAAAAAAAAAGAAATAAAGATAGTTAACGGCTCGCTCAAATCGAGTGTATATGTATAGTGTAAATTAATGGATTGACGGTATCAATATATAGTTATCAAATGACATTAAGAGAAAAAAATATAATAATGATAATAATATCCTGAACGATAACAGCGTATGTGTGTACATATGTTAGAACGAGGAAAAAAAAAAAATAGGAAAATAACTTCTGTCATCAATCTATGCATGTGTATGGGTTGCGTGTATCGTGTATGAAAGCGTATGTGCGAGGCCGATATTTGTTCGTCTCCTCTTCTTCCTCCTCCTCCTCCTCCTTCTTCTCCCATTTTTCCCCGGCCAACGGTACGTAGGTATAGCGGCGACCCTTTACCGCGAACGAAAGGAAAAAGAAGGAGGAGAGGAGGTGTATCTCCTTTCTACATGTATCTGTAACACCTTTCGCTTTTCCGCGTGTAGAGATAGCCCGCGAAAAATTTCACGAGAAAGAGAGGAGAGGAGAAGAAAAAGCGGAAAGGGAAATGGGAATACTGGACGGGTGGGGGAGTTGAATATACCTAACACAAAGGGTGTGACGAGACATACGAAATCGACACAATACCTCAACTCTCCTATACCTATACCTCTATACATATAAACAAAATTAAGAGAAAGAAAGAGCATACAGTCGTTAAAAAATGACTATAATAGTATAGGCCTACGCTAATGCAGACTGCTGCTGCAGTCTAGTTTAGTTTATTTTTGCAGGACCCCCCCCCCCCCCCCCCCCCTCCCCCTGTCGTCTAACTCTCAATATTCCGTGAAATACATAAGAGAACAATCTCTTTTGAGAATACGTATAACTATAGCTGATTATCATTATCAGTAATGAGGTATATATATTTATTGAGCATATCATAAAGCAGTATAATTTATAATAAATAAAATCTATCGAACTTCTTCAGTTCGTATAATAGTGGGGATAATTACAGCGGCTTGATGGGTGATGGGTATTATTATTATTTTAGTAGGTAAGTTTTCCTTTTTTTTCGTTCTTTTCTAGTTTAGCGCTAAAACGCGTATCGTATCTTTATGTATGCATTTATGCAAATGCATCGTATAGGCGGCAACAAGACAACAGTATACAGTCTGCAGTGAAAAATGCATTGTGTATGTGTTTTGATGTTCTGTATAGGACTTGTGTATGCGTGTGAATGCGTGTGTATACGTGTGTATCATGGGAAGGAGGAAGACGTGTATACGTGACTTTCGCGTGCATCGATCTAGAGAAAATTTAACCCGCTGCTTCACGTACCTAACTACAATGTTGCAGCAGCATTATAGATATATGGATGTATGTTGGTAGATATTTACCGCGAAACGCGCGGTCACTACTCGGTACTCTGATTTCTGACGACGATATTCTCTAACGTTAGTTGTTTCGAACGAATGATAAAACCGTGCCGGAGTCTACCACGCCGCGGTTGTTGCTAATTTGATAAAGAAATAAAATGAGACGAAAAAAAGCGATGCGGAAAGTTAAAATGCATGGGTAACAAGCCCCCCGTAGAGGGTCAACCTACCCCAACCTGACAGCGCCCCGATTAACTCGCGGCGAGGTGATCGGAATTTCCTCTCAAACATGGCGACAGGCTCTTGAATCCTTCTGGCACGTAATTACGATCTCTACCCTGGTCACCGATGGTAGTCTCAAGCGCGATGAAATGTATCGAATATGTTTCGGTATACGCCGGCGTTCCGGTTAAACGATATGCACTACACTAGTTAGATGTTGCCGCGATATAAATTGAGGGATATTATTTGTTGTCGATAAAGGTTAAAGAATATCTATCATAGATTATATATGTATTTATAAAAAAAAAATTCGATATATTTACTGAACGCTTGTAGTAACCATTTTATGTTATAACTTACCTCCGCCGATTTGAGGAGCTCGCGGTAGTTGAACTCGGGACATGCCTGCTCGTTCGACTCTGGTAAGGTGAGCGAAAAACGGTAAGACGGAGATGATTCCTCGCCCTTTTTCTCCTTTTTCGTTGTCCCAAGGGATTGAAAAGGGACACGTTTTTGTTCTGACATTCTACATTTGAGGCAGAAATTAACACTGGTCCTCGAAACTCGCACCTATTTTCAACAACATGTTTAAATACACCACCAGCACGTCGCCATATTTAATTTCACTGTTTTTAGAGAGCGCTGCCTGTACTTGCGCTTGCGCAATATCAACTAATAAACAACCGGTGCATCATGGGTAACGAACAGGCTGTACCATACGCCCGCCAATTTTTAAAACGGCTTCAAACACCGACACGAGTCGCGCGCCTCTATTTTATGTATCTTATTCCTCCAATTTAGATTTTTAGATTATAAATATGAATTAGGTTCTTAGATTATCAGAAAAAAAAGATACAACTATCTTTTCGAATATAAATTCCAAGTTCTTTATTTCTTTTTCGACAAAGTAGTCCATATAACAAATCAGTAGATTTTCCTCTCATAAGAATAGATAGTGTTTATTTTCAAAATTTGTATCATTTCACATGTCATATAAGCTAGCAATAGCCGAGTGTCGATTATTTATCATATAAAGCAGTCTTATTCGACAATTTGTTCGTCGTCAGCCTAGTCGTTAATCAAATAAACTTAAAAGTATAGATAAATCTAATATTCCAATGCCAGCAATGGATGCCATTGAGCGATGGTAAAGGTCGATAATGATTTATGTACAGAAGAGTTGTGAAAAAGAGAAATTACTATTTCTTCGTCAAGTCCTGACGTCGTTGGCAGTTTTCTTCCCGATTTTGATAGCGGAAAATTGTTGCCCAAGAATCTTCATTACTTCTCCGTGTCTTATACTCCGTCTATCCTTTTTTACAGAGTGATAATTCTCTTTAACGAAAAGAGCAAAGCCTGTAGGCAATCTCGCCTGGACTGGAGTCGCTACCTGCCCTGTTCCAGATCGTGTTGTTCTGTTTATTAGCAGTTCAAACTTTCCGTAACAATGACCACACCGCTTACTTTCGGTATTCAAAGACTTTGAATGCCTTCCGATACTGTGAAACAGAGAAACAATTTCAGAGTTAATTTAAATTCAGAGATAATTCAAAGAGCAAATACAAAAGTCCATTTTTTCACCTGTATCCACAATTCGTACATCTGTAGGTAAACTTAGTCTTGATTTTATAATCGTGGCATCGTTTGATGGGTGGAAGTTCTGGGAATACTTTTACTGCTTTGCTGGCCCTGGGGATGAAAAAAGATTGAATTTTTCTTTAGGTGAGTTAAAAATGGGTAAAAATTCGAGATTATTGAGGAATGGACGGCTACCATCCTTTCCAGAACGGCCCATGTCCGTCAGAAACGTTGTTTATTAACCAGGCAGCTGCGTGGCACATCTCATGAATCAAAGTATCCCTCAGTCGATCAGGGGTGTCCAAAATCTAAATAAAAGAGAATTCAAAGAGGCGTAAAAGGCGAAAGCTCTGACGATTTCATTGTTTTCACGTACTTTAGTTGCCAGAACTATCCTCGAAGATCTCACAACGCCGCCCAGAGCCTTGATCGACTTTCTGTTATAACAGAAGCCTGCTGTTCCTCGCATTCTTACATTCCATTCTATCGACATGTCGTTTGGCAGCTGAATAAACATGAAAAACATGGGTTTATACACGCTTGCTTGCTTCAGTAGTATTTCTCTTCAATTTTGTATCTCACCTTTCCCTCGAAAATTTGTTTGTTGTATAATTTGAAAAGATATTTGCAGAGTTCTTCTTTATTGTTCTTGTAATTATCTCTAAATACCCTTGCATCTGGGTGACAATTCTGAATCGGCACAGTTGCGGATAAAGAGGCCAAAAAGCTCTTGGATTTAGTCTCTGAAAAATTGTGTCTAGACGAACCCTGGTCATTGGTATACTTGGGAATTTGTCTAACCGGTTTTGCAGGAGCTGAAATCAAAAGCCATTTCATTGCTCTCTAATTCTTAGCAATTCAACAACTAACAAAATAATTTTTCAACAGTTTCTCAACCTTTCTTAGCTTTTGGCTTTGGGGGAACAACTTCGCCCGGGTCAAATTCGCTTGTACTGGAATCGCTAGCATCTTCGCTGAAAGATAGTCGCTTTTTGTTCAAATCGTTGCCCAATATTTGTGGATAAATTATATCGTCGTCAGAATCTGGGTCACAGATAGCTATGGCCCTGTGAAGGAATGAATAATATGATGTTGCAGCAGATTAAAGAAGATTTAGGATAATGAATCAAAAGAATAAACACTTTTTAGTGGAAAGAGAAACTGGAACTGGTCTCGGAAGCCTTGGATTATCTTTCCATTCTGTAGGATTCGTCAGAGCCGTCTGATAGAAACTCTCACTGCTATTTTCCGAGGACGATTTATCATCGATAAAACTGTCTCTTGGTGCTTTCTTCTTTGTTGAATTAAAGTTTGGCCTTATTTCCTTGGTGACTGAAACAAATACAAAGTGATTATTGACATAGAGGAAATTGAGACTATCTTGCAAGACTCACAAGCATCAAAATCATCCTCTTCAGAGCTGGATATGATAGGTCTATTTCCTGCCACAGGCTTTGACGTGTGTTTCCTGCGAGGTAAACAGTTGTTATCAATGGACGGAAGAAAACAGGAAAGAAATCATGATATAGAATCTGAACCACAGACCGCAATTACGCACCTTTCGGTTTTGCTCAGCCTTAAGTCTTTGTTTCTTGGATTTTTGTTATTTCTGGGTACTATTTGTGGCGTTAGTACAGCGTCAGCCTTGTTTCTCCAAAGATTACCGTAAATTTTGTCTAAAATATCTGCGCAGTCCTCGATGTGTAAATTTTGTACGTCTTTTACAACCGGAAGACTTTTCTTCGGTTCAACTGCCTTCGTATTATTATCCGGGGTGGCATCCAAGGGCTTCGTTGCTTCTGGTAAGCCTCTAACTCCCAGAGGAGTCTGATTCTTCAAGACGCTCGTCTTTCCTCTGTAGATAAACCGGTCTAATCCTTTCGGCACGCTCTCTACCTTTTCCAAAGTATTAGGCTTGGATAACTTTCCCCTATTATTCGGCGTCTCGTGCTTAAGCTCAAACCTTTCGAGGCTGCTATTACCAAAGCTGCTGTTTCTGTTACTATCTGAAACGATGCTAGTTGAGCTGCTAGAACCGGGTGTACTGTTCATAATCCAGTGTGATATTTCCGTCTTTTTTCTGTCCGATAAACTCGTGTACTGTTGCTCCTGGTTTGGCGGATTTACGAATCGGGAGACGTGGGTTTTAGCTGGTTTTAAATCTGGCGAAGAACTGCTGATTACTTCATCCTCAGAGCTAGAATCTGAGATCACAAGCTCAGACGCAGTTTCATTTATGATCTTTCCACTCTTTAATAAGCGTTGGGAATCACTGGACAATGACTCGCTATCCGGTTTAGAAAACGGCGGACCTACTTTGGGAGTCCAATGCGAATTTCCAGCTTTTACTCCCTTCAAGATTCTCTCTGCATCTGTTTTCGTCAGTTTTATAGAATCATACGGTTTCATTGACGTCGGGAACTTGGAATTAGATCTGAAAGTTACGATTCCAGATTTCTCTCCCCTCGGACTAAACGAATCACTGCTCGATAAACTCTTCCGCTTAGATCCACCCGACAAATTCGATTTACTTCTATCGCTGTTATAGGACTTTTCAACTCCCTTTGTTTGTTTTCTCGTCTTTGATATCGCTTCCTCATCAGTTGAAGAAGACTCGCTGATGATCTTCTGTTTGCTGAAGCTTTTTAGAACATCTGAACCCGGGCTAAAATTTGTGCTACTTGATGCGCAAGACGAGTTCCGACCCCCGTAGTTAATTGCGGTATCAATTTTAACCGTTCCACTCCTATTATCTCTTGAGGAACTTTTAGCAGAACCAAAAGAAAGGCTGTCAATGGACTTGGGAAATTCAGTGCTTCGTTTGAGCCGATCAAAGGGATCTTCTTTATCAATTTTCAGAGTTCTAAGAACGCTGTCGTCATTGCTATCGAGGCTGATCATCCCTCCGTCTTTATTGTCCGTTTTGAAAGGTTGGTCTTCGTCGCTTTCTGAAGATTCTATTACGATCGTGGGCACAGATTGCTCGGAATAAAATGGGGTAGGATTAATACGGTAAATCTTTTTCTTGGCAATATTTTTGCACGGCGAATTATCGCCGCTGCTGCTATTGTTCGAGTCGTTAATAGACACCGTTGTGTCAGACTGGGTTTGAATTCTCCTAGATTCATTGAAGTTATAATTAAAGGGCAGTTTCTTGCCACTGGATAGAGAAACGCTTTCCTCCAGACGCAGTATGTAGTCTTGTGACCCGAGAGGTGAAGTTTCCGTATCGCAAGTATCGATGTCACGATAGTTGTAAATATTTATATCTCTGCTCGTAAAATCGGCGTCGTTTTCTTTGTCGGGTTCTCGCTGGTGGCTTACGGCTCGATTCTTCTTCAGGGAAAGATGAAACTCTGGAATTTTGTTGAGTGAAAGGATTATAGAAAGAATTATTTACGTAAACTCACGTTATTCACCTACTTTTTTCAGGTGCGTTGAGTTCCCTTCTCCCAGCGAATTTCTGCCTCGTGTAGTTCATGCTGTACGTGTGTCTTTTGTTTCCTCAAAAAACTGTCAACAAAGAACCATAAGATCGGGAACAACACGGGTGTACCTGTGTATGAATTTAGAGGTTATATTAAGGCCGAAAAAAATACGGTATGAATTTTAGACCGAGACATGTACACAGCCTCGTTAATAAAGAGAGAAAATTTGAGCCAACATTTTTATTTCTCGTGCAAAAAAGCATTTTATGAACGTAAACATCGATCCGCGAACGGTTTTCGGAGTGAAGGCAATCTAATAAGTTGAGATGTAGTTAAATAATGAATGAAAAGCGGCCGAATTTTTGACCGAAACGGAATCTTACCCTCCGATTTTTATTCCGAAGCTTAATTCGGGCTTCAAAACTGATTAAAAAGAGATAAAACCGATAATATAAGGCGACAAGATGATCAAAACACTGTTTTGAACTGTTCTAATCCGTTGACATTAAACCGAAAGCTGTGATTCGCTGAGGCCTAACGCGGGGCTCGAGACTTTAGGCCAATGAGAAGACCGTTCTCAGACCAGACACCTCGACGCCGTTGAATGTAGAGGCTAGAAGCAGACGACGGAGATTTCTTCTGTGGTCGGTAGTAGCGCGTGAGCGTGAGCAAAGGAGAGTGCATTGTGTTGTTTGTTTCTCGGAATACCAGACCACACACCACAGTGGGTTACAAAATAGAAAACAGTCGACGTTTGTGAGAGTGTTTTATTTCTATTATCACAATTATTATTGTCGCTGGTTCTTTCGTCGGATTTTGTTTGTTGTGCATTGTTTTATTCAACAATTGTAAGTTGGTGAGAAGACGATGTGTTTCGCGGAGTGAGTCCAAGCGAGGACACTGAATAAATGAATAAATAAATGAATAAATAAATAAATGGAAATATAAATACCAAGGGGATAATCATGATGCTAAAATCGTGCAAAGTCTTCTTAGCTTTATTCGAGATTATTTTAGGCATTTCTGCTACTACACATTGGGTGGTTACGGAAAATGGGAGAATCCAGTCACAGGTATGTGGTATTATATGAACAGTTGTCAAGAAAAAATATGTAAATATGCGTACTTAGATAAGATTCGTCCTTCTAATATTACGCAACGAGTTTTTCTCGTTTTAATTCATGTATAAACAAAAAATGATCGCCCTTGATCCCGCGCGAGGGTCAGTTCTTTTTTTTATTCCTCTTTTGTCTTCTTTCTCCGTATTGTTTAACACATTTGTTAATTAAACGACACATTTTCACTTACCCTCTACAACATATCACATATCTTTCATTAATCAAACTCAGTTTTCATCTTCACGTATAACTTTCGGCAATCCTATCCGAACACACGATGATAACCTACAATAATACTATACCGTATTTGTTTACGACAATAATTTGTCTTTTCTCACCGTATTTGCTCTTTTTAATATTCTAACGATTTCGTACTTTCTTTCGAACTATTTTTCAAAATTCTGTAAAAAAAAAACTTATTTCGCAAAAATCAGAATTTTGATACATTTTTTTTTATTTTCTTCATTATTCGCGAAAATCTCTGATAAAAATCCGAAAAAATCTTCCGAAAATGTATTGCATACTTTTTTTTTCCTTCTATTTTCAGCTCGATTCTGTATTCCAAATGCGTCGCCCTTACGATCTCCTGGCGTTTCTTGAGCAGGAAGATCGTCGCGACGCAGTGGACGCTTTGTACAGGCAATTGATAGCGAGAAAAGCTGCCATTCACAGCCGTTGCGCAAATTTGGATTCAGCGATGGACGTTGAAACTCGACTGTATTCTACAGATCCGGACTGTTTACTAGCGGGAAAACCACTCGCAGATGTTGATCTTTATGCTAGCGTCGCTACAGACGGAAGCTACAGAAAAGGCGTTACGTAAGAAATCATTTCTAGATATATTATGAAGCCTATATACCAGAAGGAATCATTAGGATAATTTATTGCGTCATTCGGATGCTCTAAATGAGAGAATAAATCTCTCCTAAACTCCAGAGGCTCGATTCTGCATTTAAAACAGATTTCTATATATATTTTCTACTCCGTTTACAGACAAAAAGATTATCTACTGGACGGGGTGCCAAAAGAAGGGAAAAAGAAGGTTCCAGATTGCAAAAAAACCTTTCCTCTAGACTTCAGCATGTTCACTTTCGAACATTTGAGCGTAAGATGACGATTTATGATCCTCATAGTAAGATATGAGTGAATAAGTTCAATTTTATGTTGAAAGAAATTGATTTGAATAATTATTCGAACTCCAGGCGATGCGGAACAGGAAGAACCTCACCCAACAGCAAGAAAAAGGATTGATAAAGTATCTGCCGCCTGGTACAGACTTAAATAAATTTGGTCATCAAGTTGCTTATGGTCTAATAAGGAATAGCAGCTCTTGGCTGCACTTTAATCTCGCTGCAATATACTGGCGCGTTAGAGGGGACTCTTATAATGCACTTGAGTGCGGTCGTAGAGCAATCGTCACTGCCCCTAGGTAAATATAATAGAGAATCAGAGACATTTATTCTGCAGGTTTGGAAATATGATGCAGTTTGGTTTAATTTGGCTTTCTCTTTCTTCTTGAATCCTTTAGGAGGTACCGAGACATCGCTCTCCTTACTACAGGTGGTATACTCCACGCCGCTAAACACTCTGGTGAAGCAGCGATAATTTTACATACTGCAATAAGCTATGCCCCGACTCAAAGCCACCAACACTTAGCCTTAGGACACGTTTACGCTGCCTTGGGGGACTACAATCGATCTGTTGCCTGTTACGACAATTGTCTGAGACTTGCACCCACCATGGACCAGGCGAGACACGCTAAGCACGCAATATTGTGCCACCAAAAGTTGGAGATAGCATTAACTTCGTTGCTTCAGTAGGTCCAGATTGAAAGCAGGGGTTCAGCCTTGAAAGTAAAGCCTCTAGGCTCGAAAATCGATATTCCTTACGATTTTATTCTACTTTTACGTCAATTACAATCGTTATTACTTTCTAGGCAGCTTCAAGATATCCTCGCTGAACTTCACGCCTATCACGGGCAGCAGGAAGAGTGGCTAAAGCTTCAAGAGCGTGCATTATGGGAACAGGCTCCGAAAGCAGCCTTTGTGAGATTGCAGAATGGGAATACACAGGAAGAGACTTTGGGGGCTATTTTCACGTCCCGAGGCCAGTCCTGCATGCAGAGAGGTGGAGACGACGCTATACTAACATGCGATGTGACTACGGACAGCCAAATGCTGGCTCACAACCTGCAGATCGATCTCAGCGTCAGTTTTCAGCTGTTAAAAAACGTCGAGAATCAATTGACTAAGATCGAGGAACAGATGGCAAAGTCTCGAACATTGCACGGTAGCATATTCCCCCTTTTTGATTACCTAGACTTCAAATTTCGTTTTTCCCGCTCTAAACTTCTGCATTTCTTCTAACTTTTACAGCCAATAAAGACCGTGCGAGTAAATCGACGGAATTTCCCAAAGAAAGAGGGCCGGAGTTTTTCACTGTATTCATGGAACCAACAGGGAGGCCGAAATACTACAATTTCGAAATAAAAGAAGGAACCGAAGACTTCGAAGATGAAAATTGGCCAAAGTCTTCCGACTGCGAAGGCCGCTTGCCTTTGTTGACCGACTCCAAGCAATATGTTCCTGCGTATTTACCTCCTGAAAATAAGGGATATGCGTAAGAGAATTTTTAAACTTAAATTCGGATTCAAGCTTTCTGTGCTCTTCTGTAATCTTCGTTCTATTTTCAGAACCCATTTATTCGTCAGTGAGCTTATCGGCATAGACCCTGGAAAGGAACATTCTCTGCCTTGGTATCCGCCAGCTTGCGAAGCCCCGAAAGCATTCGATCAAAAATACATTCCAACTGCATTGCTGAAAGCTACGATTGGAAATAATTTGGCCGACTCTTCTCTGTCTCATGTTCTTAAAAACCTCGTCAAGGACTCAGAGGTTGCTGAAATTGGTCAGCGGATTTTAACGGCGACTAGAAGCGTGAGAATTGCCTTTTTCTGAATTCTCGGTACAATAAGTTGAATTAAACCCCTTTCAACATGTTTTACAGAAAGTTGCGGCGCCCTGGGTTCTTTCAATGCTGGCATCTCTGCATTGGCGAGTTGTCGGAAAGCCGAGAAACGCTTTAGACTGTCTTCAACTGGCGCTTAGCACCGTTCCAGATAAATTTAGGGACGTTCCGTTGGTCAGCATCGCATCTATAAGCCAAAAAGTCGGGCTTCTCGACGACGCTTTAAGAGTAGCTAAAGAAGCTATCGAAGCAAACCCGACAGAGGTGAGAAGAGTTTAATGAAAGTATAAAATCTTGTTATTACATATAATTTCGTCCTCATTTTCAGCCCGTAACGAACTTCTTGTACGGATCGCTGCTCCATGTTAAAGGCAATAATTCTGGAGCCATTCACCATTTGAAACAGACTCTGAGAGTCGATTTGCACGCGATAAATGGCCGGGCTTTAACTATGCTTAGAACACTAGCGTGCCAAGAATGGCTGAACAATGGAAGACCGGGTGAGAGTTTGAGGATGATTTTAATCCCGTTTTATGTAAAAGAATAGGAGAAACTGAGAGGGAACAGGCTTCTCCTCTGCTTACAATAATAGTCGGTATTCAGCAGGCCCCAATTTGAGGGAAAAATTGGTGAAATCTGTAGAGGAAATGAATGTGTGAGGCCTGTTGACTGTGATTACCAGCAACAATCGCATGTCTAAGCTCTCTAGGCTGTTTGAACTCTACACTAACGTCCTTACTCATCCCCTTTCTCTAAATATAACAATTAGATTCCGGTGGGAGTTCTGGTAGCATAGAAACTTGCGGCGCAGCGCATTTGCCAGTCGATTCAATAACTAGGCACGAACTTCGGGAGGGTGAAACTGTTCTGTGCAACAGCGAAGGAAAGAATTGTAAGCATGTTCAATGCTACGCGACTAGAACAACCGCAGATTCAACTGGTCTGTATATTTCTTCAATGATTAAACACCCCCACCCCAATCTCTTTCTTTAAAACGACTAAACCAGCTTTTTGAAAAAACTCTCTCATTGCTGCAAAGATAATCTCCTAGCATATCCTCGCTTTCGGAAGTTAGATTAACACTATTTTATCCATTTACCCAGCCGAAGGAATTCAATTGACTCGATACCGTTTTCAGGAAGTGCTCGTTGCACTAGAAAAATAGAAAAGCTGGGCAAGCATCAGAATATAATCGACACTCTGATGTCCACCGGTAGTGAGACTGGAACGGACGAATCGGAGTTAGAAAACATGGTGAATCCGGACCAAAACGTAATAATTATTATTAAAAAAGGGTAGTTTTTGTTGCCAATGATGGAAAAAGGGTTTCTACAGCCTCGGACGTTTGTTTCCACAGTCATTTCACATGAGGATATCTTGTGGTGATGACACTAAGAATCCTGGAGTCAATATACTTGACGATTTTTACGTCTCTATGTCCGAGGAAGGAACTAATGAAGCTGGATTACAAATCCACGATATAACTGGGATGTTTTCTCTCAGTCCTAAGGGATGCAGAGACATGAGACACCCGCCTTCATGCTCATTTCAGTCCATGTGGCATCACATCACTGCCAGAAATATTGAGTAATTCAATCCTTCTATATGATTTTTGGGTTTTGACTAATGCTTGATGAATTTAATTGCATTTTTTGATTCGTTTATTCATCAGCATAAGTCAAGAGCTCAAACCTCTGCCTGACGGTCCTCACCAGCAGCCTATCTGCGCAGGGGGAAACCCAGACATTCATAACGTCGCTAATCTCGACTCGTTGTCTGAAGCATTGCCTAATATGACGGAGTTGGACAATGCTGAATGGCTCGCACTGATGGCTGATGATCAGAAAAGTACCATCGAGCAATTGGGAGCTAGGATAGCTATCGCTTTAAGAAAAGTTAGTAAGACTGAATTCTTACAAGTATTAATAATGAGAATCCTGATTGTATTTGGACAAATAAACGGAGAAAAGAGATTCTCATTCAAATTTCGAACTCCACAGAACGCTAGATCTTGGACTCTGGCTACGGCTGCCGCTTTGTACTGGCGAGTAGAAGGCCACAGCAAAAGAGCAGTGGACTGCATTCGACAAGCCCTAATTAATGCTCCTGACGAAATGCAGGATGTTCCTTTGATCACGCTCGCTTCTTTGCTTAGTAAACGTGGATTTCATCAAGACGCATTGCGGATAGCTGATCTGGCGCTTATGAAGGGTCCAGAATTTGTGATAAATCATTTTTCAATGGCAAATCTCCATACGGCGGTGGTGAGTAAAATTTATTACGTTGTTTCTTTATTAATGAGCAGCTCGTCAGCTGGTGGAAGCTGCCCTCTGACTTTTGGCCTTCCTTTTCTCCTTCCTTGGAAGAAACGGATACGAGAACTATGAATTTTAATCAACAGGGTGACTTCGAGAAGGCTATAAGTTTTTATCGATCGTCCCTCGCTCTCGATCCAAACTTTGAGCCCGCTCGTAGCAAACTGCAGGCTATTCTCTGCCTGCTCTTGTTCGATGAATCTACTCAAACGCTTCGTGAGATGACCGGGAACAACTAGGGGTCGGTTTTACTGTGGCGAGAGCCTAGATGGGGCTATTTTGTAAATCGGGGCTTTAGATACAGTAACCGATTCCGTAAATTGTTGATAATTTTCAAATAAAAGATAAGTTTAATCTTAGAAAAGATTTAAAACCGTATGAATAATAATATATTTACGAATTATGGAATAGTTAAAAAATGTGCCATATTGTTTAAACGTTTCGGCAACACGATTGCTGAATCATTATCGTGAGGGGAATAAATAGACTTTTTGACAAGTTTTTAGAATTTTATATAAATGAATAAACTATGAGGTTTTCTGGAGCTTCTTCTTTTTCTTTTTAATTATAATTGGGACGATAAAAGGTCTATTTATTTATACTTGAAATACTTATAAAGCTAGATTAACTTAGGGGTATATTTATTAAATGAAAATTCCAATGCATGTGATCTTTATGGGACGTAAATCTGATTATACTACATAGGTAGATATTTCATCTGACTTTTGCTTGATTCACTTGAATTGAGTGAGAAAGTCTTTGGTCAGTTTCTTTTCTATCTCTGAATATTTATCGATAATTACAATACAGGCGAGTGGGAAAGCGACAAACACATACATTCTGTTATTATATAGCATTGAAAAATTTAGCAATTGTTACTATGGGATTCAGTTTAGAGATTCAATTTTGGGATATTCGTTTGTGATTTTCATTCCGCTCGCTTGATCTCGTTTAGAATCTTCTGAACAATATATTTTCATTGAAAATTATATAATAGTACATATAGAATTACAGTTAACTACAACTGTCTACCACAAATAAGTTCGTTGAATTAGATAGGTGAAATTATTGAAATTATTCAATCAGAAGAATCGAAAGTTGATCATTTCTGCATCGTTACATTTTTTTTTTGATTGTTCCTAGTTTTTTTTTTAAAGATTTCAACAAATTTTCGACATCTACATCCAATTGAACAAAAATTTAGAGTTTTACCTCCACTAGTAGGTAATTGAATTGGGTGACCGTTTTTTTTTTTGTTATCGCTGAAAAATTGTTAAAAAATCTTTTTTCCTACATTAATACAGTGAATAGTAACCATGTTAATTCGGTAGAGGCCTACAATTTTGATTTAGTTGCCATTGAGGGTTTTTTTTCTTTAAGGGTGCATTACAGATGCATAGTTATACAAGTAGAACAAAATTTGTCTCCCAATTATATGATGTTGTTTTTCTTACTCTTTCATTTTCAATCAAAGCACAAAAAGATGAGAATAATTTATAAAAAACAAAAACTAATATATGTGATATAGTAACGCGGTTGACGTAACATGATATGAGGATATATAAAACGTACTTGTCCTCGACTATTATTTAATTAAGATTAATAATGATAATAAAAAGAAGAAAAAAAAAATTTATGAAAATAAAAAGGAGAATAGTAAGGGGTTTAAGGTTTTCTCAATTCTTTTTTTAATTTTTTTTTTTATATCGATATCGATACAAAGAATTTATTTATTTCATTCTCTTTCACTCTATACCTAATACGAATGACTTTACTTTGTGATTAACAGGGTAGATGTCTTCCGACATCGCGTATATAGACACGTATATACCTAGTAATACCTACCATATGTTTAAATTCCACCAGGGAATTATAGATTTTTATTATAAATTATAAGTATATAGCTTCGGAATCTCTTCGTCGTATTTGAAAGTGAAATTGAATAAGTAAATAAATAAATAAATAAATGAATGAATGAATGAAATGAAAATATTGACATGATACACATTTATGCCTTTTTTTATATATTTTATTTTTTTATTTTCTCTTCTCTCTTCAACGTTTCTTATATTCCCGCGACGATTTCTGGGTAAAAATAATAATGATAATTATTCAAAGAATTTTTTCTTTTTTTTTTTACTTGTTTCAAACCTTTTTATTCGTTTTCCAACACTGGCTGTGTAATTGACGTGTCATAATACAAATTCATACGTACATGATTATATATATAGTATATAAAATAATAAAAAAGATTATAGTAAACTGTAATAATAATAATAATAACAAAGGATATGCTCTGTACCAAAATTAATTTCATACGTAGTTTATTAATTGATTTAAAAATCACTACGTGTTATGAGTCACTGTATATGTGTACATGACATAAATGCATACATATACATATTATACACGTATATACGTGTAATACGAAATTAAACCAAATATCTAATGACTTATACAATTAAACTTAAACCTACCTACTGCGAATTTTACAAATATATGTGTATATATGTATACATGATTATAATACATAATATATATATATAGGTATATAGATATACCTATGGTATAAATGAAAAATTGAATAAAATTTCAACAATACATACATACAGGTATATTAATATTTATTTATTAGTTATATTGAAATGAATATAAAAAGATATATACGTAGGGAAGAAACTACAGCCCAATGATTAAATCTGATCGATTATATGCTTTCTACAATCATTGATTAATTCAAAAAAAAAAAGAAAAGAATAAATTTCTAATTCATAAAATACAGATCGAATAAATTTAAAAAAAAAAAATTAAAAAACTAAAAATCTTCTTTCGTATCGAGTTTCCCAGGTGGGGGGTAACTGATACTTCGTACGAAGTGTCGCCGTTATAAAAGAAGTTCGTATACGTAATCCATGCATGTATGTATTACGTGGTTATAAAATGTTGGCGTAGGTCTTCATCGGCAGGTGGGGTAACGTCAGCTTAACTTCCGGTACACCGGGTTATGTGTTGGATGAATAGAATAGGTGTACCATACGTGCACGTATGGACTTCCTTCCGTTTTTGGTGAGAATGACCACTCGGCCGAAGCCGCCAACCTATCGTATATCGGTATATCGCATCTCCTTTCATCCTCGAGGGATTAGAATTGATGAAAATAGAGAAATAAATTTAAAAAAAAGGGGAATTGTTTTTTCTTAAATTTTCTACAGTCTCACCGCGCCGATAATTCCGTCGGTATATTTTATACAGTTTTGTAGAAAAGTGGAAACCCATTATAGCCGCTGTCACACGCACAAGAGTCTCATCTCTAATCTTGTGCAGTGGCCAGCAGCTGCACTGGGAACCAGCTCGAAGATTATAATATCGAAAAATGAATTGGGAAAAAAAGAGAGAAAAAAAAAGAAACCGAAAACTTGAAATATAGACTCAAAAATCTCTTCGATATCGTAGAACGTATATTTTCATTCTTCAAATTCGTGTCTTCTTACCTTTTCTATATATGCCTGTATATTATACCTCGTTAATTGAATTTCCTTTCGGAAATCTATACCTGTATATTGACAGAGAATTAATATCGTATTTCGGAAACTCCTTTGCGTGACAGATTAATAATTTTACGATTATAGACTTACTAACGTTGTAAATTACCGGGCATCAAGGTAGGTCACCGCCATATATGCACTGTGTATTTATTCGCATAGATAATATAGGGTTTCGTTCATCCGTATCCCCCGGTCCCCTAAAATTAGTTCTTCGTGCATTATACCAAGGTTAATTAAATTTTCAAACGTTCTTTGATTATTCACGATATATTTCTCTTCACCAAATCATGAAATAATATATTATTATTCACATCTACTACGTACTGATAGTAGGCAACGCGGATCATTGGTTGTAGCTATACGAAAACGAAGTTATAGTTTCGAAAAGAAAAAGAAAGAAAAAAAAATTGCAATTCCTATCGATTAATCAATTAATCTGTTTAGATTCAAATGCAAAAACGAAAAAAGGAAAGAAAAAAAAAATCGACGTGTCTACATGTATATAGGTTGTTGGAAAAAGGTCTTAGGCTACATATTACATCGTTTTCTTAATTATTTAAATCGTCGACTTCTGGTATATGGATCTGGAAAGCTAAGAGATATATAGACGCGATAAATTGTATATGAAGTCGAGGCGATGATACGAGTACGTACGTATATGTATGTGCAAACGTTTATTCGAATGAGACGGTGTACATCGTGAGACAGTTGCGAGTTGGCACACTTTTCTATGCAAAATTTATCGCCTTCGATCTTTGCAGCTTATATACCGCCGCGAATTATACCTTTTTTATTTAAACTACATGTGTGTGTTATTACATAGGTATTACGACTCTGTCGATTGCCACAACGAGGTTTATAATTCGTTGTCGTTGCAGGTTTTATTTTTTTCTTCAATTTTATTTTTCTCGTTTTTTTCTTCTACCCTTCTATTATCGTTCCAAATTAGACTACGACTTTTTTTCAACCCTTGTACAGGCGGACAATACGCTTCCTATATATCGTGATAACTTTCGACTCACCGTGGAGAAAAGAAACCGATGAGACATTTAATTTCTCTCTATCAATTCTTCGACCCTTCGATTAATCAATTTGTTTATTTTTAGTCGAAATTCTCGTTTCTCGTTTTGAAATAAAAATATTTCAACGTTCTAAAACTAAGGTGTTAAATATTTTGAAAATCTAGATTTTGCACTCGCACTTTCGAAAACTTTCGTCACATATGTCTACGTGTATACGGGTGTATAGCGTTTAGCTTCTCATTTCGCTTCTCGGTTTTTTTTTTATTATTACTCGGTTTTTTTTCTTTCTTCACTGTCCCGGCACGAACTGACGTATCCATGTCACACTACCCTTGTTTATATACTACACCCCCACGTGGTCATCTAATCCATTGACCAATCCGAAGCCTTCTATGAAATGTAAGAGCCAATAAGGAAATGGGGTTAAAGATGCCAACGACACGTGTGCCGCCTTCGGAAATAAGGGCAAAACTTTTATATACTATATGCATATACGGAAAAATTAAAACATTACATCGTTACATCGCTATTACATCAAACAAACAATTTATTTCATACGCGCGAATACTAAACCAATGATTTGATCAAAAATATCATTTCGTTTCCTACGATTCAACCATTTTATTAATTTTATTACACTTCATATTCTCATTAACGAAAAATGATAATAAATGGGCTCGTCATTGCCCTGGTGGAATCTTTGATTAATCAAAGCAGAAAGTCTGTACCACGAAGGAAAGATTTTACGACTTTCTGCTGGCAAATTTTTTTCTGAATTTTGTTTATTTTTTGAATTTCTTTGAATTTATTATATGCAATGGTGTACCTCGCGTTGCATAATTGAATTTTTGCAACGTTTGCTTCCTCGTACGTGTAGGGTAGATAGACGGATAGATAGAGACGCGTGGAAACGGTGTTTGATGATATTGTCAATAGGTGAATCCTTAAAACATTATATGTTATGCCTATCGCATACCAGGTGGGTATACATAAATTCTCAAGGTAATTATTTACCGCCTTTTATAAATAGAGAAAATAATTATATCACATTTCGACTTACGTTACCTCGTAGGTACTATCTATCCCTATCCCAACCGACCCAATAACGATCTCGATAAGTTTACTCAATGTAACTCGATATGTTAATTAACGAAACGATCGACTCCGATCGACTAGATTTCGAAAAAAAAAAGAAAAAACGAAGAAATAGGTAAACGGATGATTTACAACCACGGAAAAATTACGTCGAATAATTCACGGGGGGTTTATCGAGTAAAAAAAAAAGTTATTCAAACATAGAGGGTTAAATACCATTTCAACGAATAATAAAAATATCTCGTAAGAAATGGTAAAGAATTTTTTTTTTTTTAGCGAAAATAGCTAACAATGATAGAAAGAGAGAAAGAGGGAGAGATAGAGAGAGCGATAAAGTCGTATGTAGAAAATGGGAAATAGAAAATGGAAAATGGATACCCAACAGCGGGTAACTCTAGCCGAGTAAGCTTTCTCAGGTACTTGAAGGTTTTCAGCTTAGCACCCCAGCAGTAGGCTTCGGTCTGCATCGAGCAAGCGAGTCAGCCAGCCAGCTAGCCAGCCGACCAGCCGGCCGACCGCTACGGGCCTCTATTCCGCTCTTTCTACTGCCTGACTAGATGTAGGCCTTTACTACTGCATTAATAACCGCATACGTGGTAGAAGAAGCTAGTCTCTCTATGTCGCAGCTTTTGGTTTATTAATTATTTGAGGGAATCGAATTTCGTGGTAATCGTTATTTTTTTATTTTAGTTTTTTTCAATTTCTTCTTCTTCTTTCTAGTTTTCCGAAATTTAACTATCTGCCTTTGCTTTTGCGGTTTAAACTACGTTTGAGAACAGAATGAATAACGTAAACGAAAAGAAAGGAAATCTCGTTGTTTTTCTTTCTTTTTTCATCACGTTTATTCGTACCTGTAATACAAGGTATACGATATACATACACATGTAATTCATCCAAAAGTTATATCAACGATTATGATTACATTAATGTTATAGTTTCGTAATTTCGTTAGATGATCGATGCCAGGAGGGTAGAAACTTCATTGCTGATTATATAGACAACCACCTTAAGTTTATGTCATATTTCATATCGTATACGTACAATGAAATAAGACAGAAACATAAGACGGCTTGACTATGTAATTCGTTTATTCTTCCATAATCTTCAGCATCCGGCATCCGCAGCATCGGGACCCTCTGTTTTTCATTTATTTATTTATTTCTCTTTCTTTCTTTCTTTACGCAGCTGTTTAGAACTCTTTTTCATCATTCATTAAAAATTCGGTACGATCGTGACAGATCCATAGCTGAAATTAGGAAACACATTTTTAGTTCGTTACCATAATACCCTCACTCGTTGATCGTTCCATTATTTCTTTACTTCGTCGTCCTCCCGTATTCCAAACTTACGCCTATGAACTGAGATCAGATAATGCCACCTGATACAGCGCACCATGTATACATGTACACATATACTGCAGCTACACGGTTCACACTGACATATCTCAGATTGGTGTTAAATAACGGAATAATGGAAAGGCGGGTAGGTAGGATTTAAAAATGTCTGCAAAATTTTGAGATTTTGTATCAATTTTTTTATCTTATTTTTTTCGTTTTATTTTTCGGTACACGATTCCGAAAACGTTTAGGAAAAATTCTTGATTTTTTTTCTTTTTATATTGAAAGAAAAGTAGAGAGGAATGATTGATATATGAAATGATAGAAGCGGCTTGTGGGAAAGTTCTTTTCGTCGTTTCGATTTCGGTTTTTTTTTCTTTTTTTTTTACCGTTGTTGGGGAAAAGAAACACGCTATATGTTAATTGAATACAAAATTAGAGGTATCAGTGTGTTATACCCCCGAAGCGAAGTGAAGTGGAATCTATATAGGGTCATAGCCGCGTGTATATACATATAGTGTTGCTTCCAGAAACCTTAACTATGCTTCAACAAACTGGATTAATCCTAACCACCCCTGCGAAGCCCTTTCAGTCTCAATGGCGTGAAACTAAGATACATAATAATTTTCTTTTCTTCTTTCCATGTTTCTTTTTTTCGTTTTTAATTCTTTCCAAAAATCAAAGCACCGATCGCTAATTTTACTTTGAAAAAAAAGGGTTTGAAAATTGAAGGAAATTACGATTCAAAAAAATCAAAAAAAAAAAAACTAGCGAAACGAATCGAATACCGTTTTTCCTTTTCTTCTTTTCTCATTCTTCTGCACCCTTTCCCGTTCTTCTTTTTCTATCGATTCAAATTCGAAACGAAAGATCTTGAATTTTTTTTTTTTTTTAATTTATTTCAATCAGTTCGCGTACCTAAAATACAATTTTTTTTATCCCACCCTTAAATTCCATAAACTTTTTCTTTCTTTAATAGTTTTTTCGACGAATTGCCTCGCTGTACCTTATACAATACGTTCTGTATACGTATATGAATATATGTCGACGATTTAAGGCAATTCTGAATTGGATCGCGGCCAGTACAGTGAAATAAAATAAAGTGAAGTAAAGTACAGGTAGAGAGGTACATGAGGCGTACCTGTACAGCGGGTAATAATGCATGCATACGTGGCGTCGTGGGATCGCGTGGCTCGCGTCGAGTGGCGCCGCAGCTAAAACTCCCTCAATAATGTATACGGTTCCATCCTTCTCCACTTACCTATAAAACTTACCTTACCTAGCTTGGGGGTTCTTGGTCTGGACGCACCGCGCCGCAACGCCACCCTTATCGACCTACCTGGATACGACAGTGTTTTATCCATAGTTCGACGACGTATCCATACGTCATCCCTTATTCTGTATAATATCATACGATTTTTCATTTTCTTACACGAAAGGATCTGTTCTGCTATTCTCGCCGCTAATTTTTCATCTACAGAAAAATTTCATTTCGATTTCGACCGAAAAAATATTCGAAAACGAAAGAAAAGTGTTTTCAATTTACGAGAAAGAATATTTTTATTTATAAATAATTGAATATAATATATTTATGTATAATATTATAATGAAAACACATTTTCAAAGACAACGTACGAAATCCTTGCAGGGGTTTTGTCGATTGATTAAGAAATATAGACGAAAGGTAGGAAAAAGGAGATATTTGACGTACAGCGTTTTCCGTATCGCGAGGCATTCGCCCGCTGGAGAGCTTTTCTCGATTTTAGAGAAATATGTGTATAGGAATAGGTATATGTATGAGTATGGGTATGTATAGAAGCGAGGGTGGTTCGATGACGTAGCAATGACGTCAGAGGTTGGCTACGCTTGCGCGAGGGCAGTGAACTCTTACAGCCTCACCAATACATGGAGAAATATATAACAACGAGGGTATACTAACCCGCGATAAAACATCGGGAAATTTTTCTTTATTTTCTTTCGAAGTATATTTATTTTCCATTCCTTTGCGATTTGAATTTTGCAATTTTCCGAGCTTCGAAAGAGGAAGAAACAAACTAACGAAACATTTTTTTTTTCAAATTTTCTCTGATATAAAGTCAAAAAAAAAAGAGAAGGAAAATCTCTAACAACGAGAACTGCATCCTTTACCACGGTCCAGACTTCGCCTAATTAGCCCGAGGCACATACCTACCTTAGTAGGTATACTAATTAGCATATATTCCGTCGAGGGTAACGTTTGAGAGTTTCTTTACATTTTATTTTCAAGAAACAGAAGAAAAACCATTTTTTGATCAGCTTTTCAAATTTTCTAGGCGAATAGAAACGCTTTTTCTTGCTATATATTCCTCGTGAAATTTCGTCAGTTCAACCCCTTTTCTCATTCTTCATCGTCGAAATTCTTTTCGAATTTTAAATAATTTTCAAAATTTTCTGAACTCGATCAAAGCCGAAGAAAAGAAATTGACTAACCGCGTCTCCCTTTTTCAATATACAAAAATTTTCGTCCCCTTATCCTATCATGTGTTATCTCAGCCGGCTACCCTACGCGCAACCCTCTCCATCCCCGCCGAGTCCGAAAAGAAAAAAAGTAAAAAAAACAAAAAATGATTAAAAATTTGTACCCAAATCTAAACAACCAATAACATGTTTTCGGCCAGGGTAGTTTGCCGAGCTAAGGACCCGAGCGGACGGGTGGATGGGTCGTTTGACGGGGGTGGTTCTATAAATAGACTGCCGTCTCTATATATAGAATATTTAGGTCAGTAGGGAGAGAAACTCAGGGACGGACCCGCAAGGACGTTCACGATGCGTTCTGCACGTTTAAACCCGGGATCAGTTTCCCTGAATCAACTAAAAAAAAATTTCCAAAACAAATGTCGTTTATGGATTTTCCACATCGGAAAAGATCGATGAATGAATAAACGATCGATCAAACAAAACCAAAAACCAATTAGGAAATTTGAGCTTACAGAAGTGTGACGTAATTAAATGCTACCTATTCGGACCTAATCTCGTGGGGATGAAGCAACACCAACGGACATTGAAACCCCCGTCGTATACCTACGTGCGGTAGAATTTTCATTGATCTGAATTTTCGTTGAATTACACGGGGGGTAGGTGGGTAGGTATAAGGTATATATCTCGGGCGGGGGTATGTTTAGGGAGAAAAAGGAAAAAAATAAAATTGAGAGAGACAAAAGAGAGAGAGAGAGAGAGAGAGTGAGAGGGTAGAAGGGGAAGAGACATCGGAGATATACAGAGAGGGGATGGAAAAGGTAGAGAGACGAAGTTGACCTAGTTTCCCCCATGAACCTGCGAACGAGATATCCCAGTACCCCATTGACCCAGGGCTGTTGCCAAGCAACACCGTCCCATAAACCCCTGCATTTTGGAGTGGGGAACTTTCATTCTGATCCATGGAATCAATGTCAAACATCCACCGATACTCACTCACCTGTATGTGCAGGTATATCGTTCGTCATTTTTACGTGGAATGGAAAATATTTCGAAAGAGTTCTGTGTCGTTCTTTTTTTTTAATGGGGAAAGTGACAATAATGGAGAAAATATGCGCACGGGGTTTTATAGGGAAAAGGTAATAATAAAAAAAAAAAAAAATACAATATGCATGAATGGTTTATAACGAATAGGGTGGGAAGCTTAATTCCATCTTATCACACTTTATGGTGGAATATAAATGCGTGACGTGGTGAGGTTGTGTGTGTCGGTGATGGGGGATGAGAGAAGAGGGGATAGAATGTGAATGACGCAAACGGGGAAACTGGGTCACCGGGTTATCCGACTTCAACCCCTAGTCGCCATCTTTCTCAATGGGGCGCCATCCATAGAAGGATCGACTCTGTGAGAGGTACATTGAAGAATAAAACCGGCTATACCATATTATTATTATTATACGAGGTATGGAGAAAGCAAACAGAAAATTACCCCATCGTTTTAACACACGAAATATATACGTGTGTATGTGATTTTTTTTTAAACTTTTTTTTCACAAAACGAGGGAGAGACGTCCAAGAAATATAAATAATTATGAATTTTTCCTCCCTCTCTCTCTCTTTTATACTTGTCGCCAATTTTTTGGATACCGAAAACGACGAAGAGATCGAATTGGCGAAACTTCTCTCGGGACTTGTGTCGAGTTATACCTATGCCTATAACTACCCCCATAAAAAGAAACGAAAAAGACGATAGAAAAAAAAAAATCCACCTATCCAATCTGGTGGCTGATAAACCAGCTTTGGTAACTATCGCTCGGATCCAACAGCCTTGGAAAACTGGGACTTTGAACCCCGTTGCACCCTGTTGCAGGGGGTTCACACGGACACACCGGGAAACTATCTATGGTACAACCTGCACACAACCTCGTCCCGTGACGTCAGGACTCGACTGGCCAATAAGGTTGCCGTATTCCACTGACGTCACTGCATTCGTACCCCTCACCCCTACCGATTTTCCTCCTTCTCTTCCTCCTGCTTTACGCGACGCGGATTTATCCGGGGGGTGGGAACGGGGGTGCTCCAAAGACGGGAGAGAAAGAGGAACGACGAAGATGGGAACGAGGTCTGTCCCAGTTTAGAAAACTACACGAGGAATTGACGACAAATTTTTTTCATATTCGAAAAATTCAAAAATTCGAAAAAAAAGGAGAGAGCTTTTTTTTTGGTTTTGATTTTCGATTCATTTTTTCCGCCCTCTCCACCCTCTTTATCTCGTCGATATCAGTCCTCCGTTTCTGAGCATATCTACGGCGTTGATTTTCCCCCATTGATAATATCTTGGAAAGATTTTCGGAATTAGTTTTGGAAACTGACCCAGTTTCTACGGCCTCCTTTTCCCATCAGACAGAGCGAACCGTGCTATTTTCATGGCGTGGGCGTCGGTCGACGTCGACCTCAGATATTGCGTGGGCGTGTGTTTGGGTTCGCGGATCCTGCAGCACGTGTTTATATACCCGTTTAAATTATCTAGCTTTTTCGAATTTTTGAAAAAACCGATTCCCGCGATAATGCCATCCTCGTACCGGCACAAAATTCGTCTTAGATCCGCACACCCCGCGAGAATAAAGAGAGAAGAAAAAAAGCTCCGAAAATTATTATCCCACCTTACAATTATTCCGAAGCTGTGTCAATTTTTGAACAAATATCTTCATCCTCTTCTCTGCACAATTAAAGCCAAAAGAAAAAAATCGCATTAGGAACAATCAAATCAGCGACTAATTAATTACTTACATATATGCCTCCTCCGAAGGACGAGAAAAACAAATTACATCCTCGATAGACATGAGCTTAATTTTTCTTTTATCTAATAATCACTTTGATTAAATCGACGCAACTCATTCTATAGTTTCATGATCAGATGATTATTAATCTTTAAGAATTTTGGAATTTTTTTAAATCGTAAATTTCTTATTTTTGTTCCGATTTATTTTTGTTTTTTTCTTCGTCGTTTCAATCGTTATCCCATTTTATTTATTCCTTATTTTTATAACCGTGTTTCAAACAAACGAACACTGTCTTTATTAAATCTCACAGTAATTTTGGAAAACATCTCTCTGTCAAGATTACAAAACTCTGTTAAAATTGTTACGCATGTGTGTATGTGTGTATGCATGTACATACAATGCGCACAGTCTCTCCACTTCCGAACTGTGAGATGGTTTCACGATCAGTGGT